>JAMJFZ010001121.1:12095000-13497500 GCA_026225945.1 Cricetomys ansorgei | reverse complement strand
TCCTGATTTATCATAAATCTGGCCCCCTGTTCCTATAGCTACCACTAATAATATTTGGTAAATGGGAAAAGGGAAATTCTATTTATAAGAATCCAGAATGGCATTGTGTTGATTATACGGTTTCTTGTGCACCGTGATGAAGAAAGTATATGATTTGTCTCTGTACCCAGAGAGAGGGAGGCATGTCCTTCCACCTCCAGGCTTCCTGCGCCATTTGACAGCTGGCCTCTCACACCCAAATCTTCCATCCCAGCCAGAGAACTGAGGTCGCAGATGTGAGTCACCTCTGTGAGAGCAAGGCTGGGCTTCATCTGCCAAGGCTTCACTCCCTTCGACCGTCATAATATCCTTTAGTTAGTTTTGCTCCTTTAGAATGTCACAGTTTTTTTAAATAATAAAAAGACACATCCCCATACGAGGCGCCTGTTTTATGATACCATAAAACAGAGTAGATGTAGGGGCTGGGTGGTGATAAATCTTGTGTTTCTCTGCAGCCTGGGGAGTCAGAAATAGATTTCAGAATATTTGAATTCCATGCATAAATAATGACACATTTATAATTTCCAATTAGTATATTATCTTGAAAGCAAATAAAAACGAGGTATATGGGTCAATAGGATCTCTATTAATCAAACAAGAGATTGGAGCAGAAGTCTGAAACTGTAGATGTTGGTCTGCTGGGACAGGCGTAACGGGATGCTGCTGTGGGTGAACAATAGAATTTACCCTCTCAGAGTTCTGCATGTGAGAAGTTCAAGACCAGGGTTCCCGCTGGCTGGCTGGCTGGCTGGCTTGTTAGCTTGCAGATGGCTGCCTTCTCGCTGGGTCTCATTTGTCCTTTTGTTGGTGCAAGGAGAGAAATAAGGCAGAGGGAGAAGAGAGAGTTCTCCTGGTATTCTAAGACTAGTCCTGATGCATTGAGATTCAGCCTTAAAACTCATTTAACTTTATCTCCCAGAGACCGCCTCCAAGACCGTCACGTGGGGACTGCTCTTCAACACGTGAATTAGGGGCACATCAGTCTTATCAATCACTGTGATTTAGGACAGTATTGGGTGTTAAAGATCAGAATGGCAGTGGGTGGAGGTGGATGTGAAGAGAATAATTTTATAAAAAGTTTCGTTATCTGTTTACAGGTGTCGGGGGACATCACCTTGAAATGAGAGGGGCGGGGGGAGAAACCTCTTGCAATTAGGCACGTGGGTATATGTGGACACTCTTGTGTTGCCAGACTCCCCCAACCACCCAGCAACAATGAGTGCTCTTCTCCACCCAGACAGGGAGCCATACTTCAGAAAAATGACAAGAACCAAATTAGTTAGGACTAAGCTCTCATAACCTATACTTCAAATTTCCAGTCTTAAAAGGAAAAAAAAAAAAAGCTCATGTGTCACCAGCCAGCAACATTTCAACTAAAATCACTTCTTTCAAGAAAAACCCAGAGCCACCCAAAATGATTGACAGGAACACCAAGATGTCAGATTTTAAATTTATCTGACAAAACTTTTAAAGCATCTGTTAGCTTTTACTCCTTAGCCTAAAACGTCGTAAAAGGAGCTGCAAGGAAAGTAGACAAGTGTGAAATATCGCCTCGGGTCTGCTGCCTTAAAGCTTGCGGAAAGCCGTAAGATTAAACGTTGCTGGTTTTGATTTGCTCTGCTGTTTTGATGGACCCACATCAGCCTTGAACTCCCGATCGATCTTCTGGCCTCATCCTCCAACGTTTGCTTCCTGGCGCACACCACAGATGTCCAGACTTGCAGTTTTGGTTTGACACAAAATACTTTGGATCTTTGTCTCTCCCTCTCATGAAGCATAGCACCTGATGGATCTTTGGAACAGAACAGTTCGTTCCTTTTGGGTTGTTTGTTTGTAAGACAAAATTTACAGACTGATTTAAACTTAAAGCGTTTCATGCTTGCGGTTGTTTTAAATCATTGTGTAACAAGCAACATTGTCTTTTATTTTTAATCCTCTTTATCTTTATTTTTACATTTATTTTAATTCTCTTGTTAAAAATCGTGTATTATGTTTAAAGTGTGTTCCCAAACATTTGCTTGGGAGAAAGCCTGGGTAAAGACATTTGTAGAATGTTGCTTTCTCATTTATGTGCCCATTCCTCTAACTTCTGAAGGATTTTAAGCCTGTCTTTTCATGTTAAAAAAAAAAAAAAAAAGATAACACGTGACAATAAACATACATTAAATAAGCAAAACAGAAAGTCCCGGTGTAAAAGAGCTAGAAGATAGAAAGAGAAAACAAGAGGTTGGGGGCCTAGCAAAGTAGCTGGCCACTTGCCCAGCATACGCAGAACCCTGGGGTCGATTCCCAGTGTGGAGAGAAACAAAAAAAAAGCAGACTTTAACAGGGGGGCAATGCACACTCAGAGTCGCATCATTTGGGAAGACGAGGTAGGAAGACCATAATTTCAAGGCCAGCCTGGGCTACACAGTGAATTCCACTCTAGCCTAAGCTACATAGTGAGATACGGTATAATAAAGATCAAACAGAAACTTAAGAACTAAAAATACAATAACCAAAATGTACAACTCAATAAACGGAGTCAACACCAGGAAGTGGAAAACAGGGAAAAACAAAAAGTAAAACAGTGAAGCCCACTATTTAAGTATAGAATTACTCAACAGAGAAAATGGATCCCACACTCCCCAAAATGGACAGAGAGACTCAGGCATGTGTGTAACTATAACAAAAGAGCTGACCTTCATGTCATCACAAGTCTGGGCAGTCAGGACGTTAGACATGAGAACCAAGGAAACTGGACCTGTATGCTGGTAGCTCTGTCTCCTGGGGGTCAGACTGTCCCTTAGTGGCTAAACATCCTTGAGAGGGGAGTTAGGTTCCTTCCAGTATAGCAAAAACCTCAGGCACCAAGGGAGCTTTCCCAATTTTCACACATAAGCACCAATGAAAAGACTTGTCTTAGCCACTGATCTATTGCTGTAAAGAGACACCATGACCAAGGCAACTCTTATAAAAGAAAGTGTTATTTAATTGGGGACTTGCTTACAGTTTCAGAAGTTAGTCCATTAGCATCATGCTGGGGCGCATGGCGGCATGTAGGCAGACATGGTGCTGGAGAAGTAGCTGAGGGTTTCACATCCTGACCCACAGGCGGAGAGTGGGCCTGGCATGGGCTTTTCTTTTAAACCTCTAATCCCACCCTCAGTGACACATTTCCTCCAACAAGGCCACACCTCCTAATCTTTCTAACACTTCCAAAGCGTTCTCTCTGGTGACTAAGCATTCAAACATATGAGCCTTTGGGGGCCATTCTCAGTCAAAACACGTGAAGTCTGCATCCTCAGAAGGCATCAACTTGTCTATTAAATCTTTTTTACTGTGGTTTTGGCCCTGCTTTCCACAGGCTATTCAAGATTATCATAGCAAAGAAGTACTCTCAGAGGGACATCTCTTCCACCATGACCTGGGGGAGACCAAAGGTCCCCTTATCCCCTTGAAGAACCACCCACCTCATGAATATTCCTAAAATATTTTGGGAAGCACTAAGGAGGATTGTCATTTTAGGTAAAAGAGTGTTAAGTGTGCTCAAAGTCCTAGCTAAAACAGTAAGACAAGAGGAAGAAATAAAGAGGATGCAAATGAGAAAGGTAGAAGTCAAAGTATCTCTTTCTGCAGATGACATGATCCTTAAAGGGCCTAACAACTCCACTAGAAAACTCTCAGTCTGATACACACTTACAGCAAAGTAACAGGATACAAAACTGACCTACAAAACCCTGCAGCCTCTACATATCCTAACAATGAACTCATGGAGAAAGAAATTAGTTGGGAAAAACAAAAAACACCTCTAGGAAATAGAAACACATAAATGATCATCAAGAGATGACTGGATAAGGAAAAATGTATTATCCTTGGTTGTACAGATACAAAAATGGAATTTTTCTAGCCACAGAGGAAAAAGAAAATGAAAATTTCAGGAAAATGAATGGAAGTGGAGATCTTGCTAAACAAACCAGACTCAGAAATACTGCATGCTTTCCCCATACAAAGGATCTAGGTGTGTATGTGTGTGTGTGTATGTGTGTGTGTGTGCACGCGCGCACGCATGAGTGCCTGTGTGTTAAGGTCATGAAAGTAGAAACTACAAGGGCAATGGAGCTCTTCAGAATGGGGGAGGGGAAGGAAGGTATTAGGAAACTTGTGATGAGAAAACAGAAGGGATCTGAAGGAGATCTGGGTGGGAAGAGGATAAGTAAAAAAGAATAAGGAGTAGGGGGGAAATAAGGAAAAATATAAAGACATGTTTATGAGAATGTCATAATGAAAGCCATTACTTGATATGTTACATATAAAAGTTAATCAGAAAACAAAGGGCAAACTAAATGACTATTTGTAGACTACAAAAGTTAAAGCAAAAATCAGTGCATTCAGAATTTAAAATACTATTCTGGGGGAAATGCTGGTAAGAAAATAATTGAGCTACAAACTATAAGAAAATATTTGCAAACTACCTTCTAGAGAAAGGACTCGAAACTAGAATCTAAATGAGCCCCTAAGTGTATATAAAGCAAATAGTCCAATTAGAAAACGGGCAAACCATGTGAAGACATTTAACTGGAGGCAATACTGGGGAATTGTGGGGGTTGGGGGTGGTAAGCATAAGAGAGTTCAATGTCACAGGGCCTTTGCGGAAATGCCCCACGGACGTCACTACACATCTACTAGCACAGTAGAATTTTAACTGTGTGTATTGACGAGGCTGAGAAGATGGCAGCATGGTAAAAGAGCTTGTGCAATCCTGAGCATCACAGCTGAAAACCATGACATCTACTTAAGAAGCCAGCATTCCCTCGCCAACACCCGATTTCCATGCTGTGGTTGCAGCCACACAGCCCTCCTTGGGATCCCAAGAGCTCAACGGCCAGCCAACCTAGCCAACACAGCAATGTTAGGGGTCAGTGAGAGACCCTATCGCAAGTCAGTAAGCTGGAAAGTAATAAAGAAACCTGTTGCTTTTGCCTTGGCCTCCTCAGACATGCACACTCAGGTGCATGCACCACACACACACACACACACACACACACACACACACACACACACACACACACATTGTCAAGTTCCTGGATCTGTGTTACATATTTAAGACACAAAGGAGTTAAGTGGAGTGAAGGATAGAAGGATCACTATCATCGCATTCACTTCCTCTTGTGAATTTTGTTTTTAATTGCATTGGGTAGCTGTGGCTCACATTATTTCTCAAGAGGACACTCAATAAGAAGTGGAAAACTCAATTTTCAGTTTCAACCCAATGTGACCAAGGGCTAAGAGGCGCTGAGAGCAGATGGACGGCGGGCTCCGCCCCATCCTCCCCAGTCCCCGGAGGCTCTCAGGACCTTAGGATACAACGCCGGCTACCGCGTGCCCAAAGACTGCAGAGTCAGAGGCATCGGGCTCAGACATTCCCACGGATCGCAGAACTTTTGCGAACTTCGAACCCTCGTGGGTGAGATCCCGGGGCGCAGCGTCTAGCTCCTGCCGGCAGGTCAGGTCTGGGCGCCGCCTCACTCCTCCTGCGCTCTGCGTTGTCAGCCTTAGACTTGGACCGAGCGGGCAGAAGGCTGGCGGGACTGCGCTCGGCATGCAGGCGCTAAACATCACCGCGGAGCAGTTCTCCAGGCTGCTGAGCGCGCACAACCTGACTCGGGAGCAGTTCATTCACCGCTATGGGCTGCGGCCGCTGGTCTACACTCCCGAGCTGCCCGCGCGCGCTAAACTGGCCTTCGTGCTGGCAGGAGCACTCATTTTTGCCCTGGCGCTCTTTGGCAACTCTCTGGTGGTCTACGTGGTGACCCGAAGCAAGGCCATGCGCACAGTCACCAACATCTTCATCTGCTCCCTGGCGCTCAGTGATCTGCTCATCGCCTTCTTCTGCATCCCCGTCACGATGCTCCAGAACATCTCTGACAAGTGGCTGGGTGGTAAGACAGTGATTATGCGCGTGGGACACACACACACCACTGAGTTCACATTTCTGATCTCACATTTCTTTGTCAAATTGAATCCTCTGCCCTTCTTGGAAACGCCTCATCTTATAACCTTGTGGGGGGCGGAGGGTGAGGTGTGTGTGGGGGGGGTGTTGTCCTTATAGTTCAATCCACACATCTGTTGAAGTGAAAGGAATAGTTTAGGGTGCCTGTGCCTCCACTTATTTCAACCCCTTTCCATAATTACAAAGTGCGAATTTCCTGGGTTTTTTTTGTTGTTGTTGTTGTTTGTTTGTTTGTTTAAATAATAAAAACCCCCAATGATAAAAATGTCTTCTCATTTTCCAACTTCCAGATTTGCTTACCAGTTGCTTATATGGCTTCCAGATAGTATGTGCTAGCTAATATATGATCTTTAATTTTTTTTTTACAACAAATAATGCATTTACAGCAAAAAAAAAAAAATAATAATAATAATAATCCTGAACGAGTTCTTTGCAGAAATTGCACTAATAGAGTCAGAGTCACATAGGAGGGCTTTGGAAAGCACATCCTCACGTGACTTCTAACAGGGAGATGAGACCCCTCCTCTTTAGAAGAGGGGCAGAAACACAAAGAACCTGTTGAGGGGGGATCACCGAGATGGGAACAGTGTGTGGACACTGGGAAAAAAAGAAACTAGACTTTGTAGTCTTCACACAGACACACAGCTAATGTCCCTGGATTTTGTCTGCATTTCTGTGCTGTGTTCTTATCACTGTTTCATTTCGCCTCGGGAGGTTGTGCTGCTTCTACCCATTTTTATAAATGATGTGTTCTTGTGACCACAAGGAAATACCTACAGAGTGATTTTAAGTAAGAGAGGTGACTCCTTATGCCTTGACACTCTGCCATTTCTACCCCTTTGCTGTTGCCAACCTAATGCATGAATTCCATGCAGTGTTTTTGACCCCACCATTGCCCACTGGAGATCTCCAGTGTATTTTCTCTGCCACTGCTGTTTTCCATTAGTTTGTACTAAGTTTATTTCAGCAGGTGAGAACGCTAAATCCTTGGCTCTCATGTCACTCATCACGCATGTCTAAAACACTAACGGCTGCGCACACAACTTTGACTTGGCAGTGATGATGTCATAAATTGGTCCACAGATCAGACACTTGCACACACTGTCTAGTGACACCATTGTGTTTGGACATTTCAGATTTACCCACTGTGACTGGCTCTGACAAATTCATGAGAGAATTCTGGATCCTTGTACAGAACTTCTTTTGGAGGAAATGTCCTAGGAGCTACTGCTTCTAAGTGTTTGCACATAGATCTAGAAAGCAATTTGTATTGCACCTGAAAAGGTATATAAGCAATATGGGATCCTTTAGCAGTAGTCCAAAGACTAGATTTCCCTTCAGTTCCTGTACATGCTAATTGGATGTGTCTGGGCTTCAGCTTTTCAAGACAGTATTGGGAAGTGGAATGGGGCAGATCATTCGCCCCCAGTCAGGGTGAGGTGTAGTTCTCGGGGAGGGCAGGCACTTCTTCCATGCCGAGGACATAGGTGGGAATGACAAGGTTTACTTCGAACTTCTGTTTCCTTTGTTTCCTGTTTTACGGGTGACATTTCACTTTAGCTTCTATATGCCAAAAAGGAGGTGATTGCTGTGCATTTGTGTTGTAGGGTTAGTGTGAGGAAGCATAAAATGCTTTGAAAAACCTGGTTCCATTAGGCATGGTCACATACCTGCAATCCAGCTCTTGGAGCTGCAGTAGCAGGAGGATTGAAAGTTTTTGGCAAGCCTGGGCTACGCAGTGAGTTTACATTGGGAAAGCCTAAGTCGGAAGTGACTTATATTTATACAGGACTAGATCAATAATGGCCTATAAGGTGAGTATGCAACAGCAAAATTACAGCTCAGATGAGGAAGAAAAAGCCTAAAGAAGACCCACCGATAGATATGGAGAGAGAATTAACTTGCATGCTACAGATAGGATAAAAATTACAAACCTACCATGATACATCATCAAAGGAGAGTTCATGAGAATGTAAAAGATAAATATAAATTCAGAATTCATTTATCAAATCTATTGAAAAATCTCCTATATGACAAAGTATCACCGTGGGGATACAAAAGCAAATAAACCTTGAGGTCCTGGTGAGGTCTCAGAATGCAAGAGGCCCCACACTAAGCAAAATTAAGATGTAATAGATGAGGATCCACTCTGTTGTTGGAACACTCCCCAAGGAAGTGGTGTTTGAACATAGAAGGGTGTCTGGGAGCACTTGTCATTGTGTAGTTTAGGGAGAGGAAAAAAATACTGTGTATTTTTTGAGATGAGGTTTCTCTGTTGTAACTCTGGCTGTCCTGGAACTCACCCTGTAGAGCAGGCTGGCTTCAAACTCAGAGATCTGCCTGCCTCTGCCTCCCGAGTGCTGGATTAAAGGCCTGTGCCACCATCACTCAGGTAAAAATACTGTATTTTAAGAAGGATGCATAAGACATTTCAAGAAATTTATCATATGGAAGATGATAGGAAGAGACAGAAAAGTAGGTCACTGCCACCAGGAAGGAAATGTGTTGTGTAAAAGCCAAATATGTGAAGACCTATCAAGGGGGTGGTAGAAGAAGCAAAACATGTATGTGGATCTCACTAGGATGAGTTATAGTGAAAAGTAGCTGCCTCCCAGACAGGCAGTATGGCTGTGCGGTACTGTCATGCCTCTTCTGTTGTAACTGTTACTGCTGTTCTCTCAAAGAAGCTGAGAATCTTGATTTTATGACTTTGACATGTAACTCAAATTAGAAAGCAAAACACAATCCGGTAAAAGAACACTTCCCAATGGCTTGGATCATAAATAATTCACATTTCTAGTTAGTGGGTTTTCTAACAAGCCACCCTCTCAAACATGCCAGACAATAGTAGGTGACGACTGCTTTTTCTTTCGGTCCACTATTTCCCTTGAGAAGGACCAACTGAGTCAGCACTTGCAGTTTAACAAGATCCCCAGATAGTGAATAATGCAAATTAAAGTTTGCTAAGCAATGGTTCTCAGACCCTCAGCACAGATAATCTCCCAAAGGCTTTTAGAAATTGCCTTTGCCAGCCTGGAGTCCAGTGACAGACTCTCTGGAACTAGGAGCCAGCTCGCACTGCCAGGGGGAGCCCAGGATCCTCAATTGCCTGCTTTCAGGGATGTCATGCTCCTGGCTTGCAATCAGTCCTAGGTGGGACACCACAGTTCAACAGCTACAATTGATGGCTGGAAAACAAGCATACATCTCAGTTTGTCTTTCCAGAGCACCACAGAACCAAGACACTGAGTTTCGTTTCTTATTCTGATGTCCTAGTTACTTCTCTTTTGTGACAAAACACAGTGACCAGGGCAACTTATAAAAGAAAACATTTAATCTGGCTTACGGTTTCAGAGGGTCAGAGTCTGTGGTACCGGAATGTAAGAACAGCTGAAAGCTCACATGTTGAGACACAGCCAACAAGGCAGAGAACACACTGAGAATCCCACAAGTCACATGAAACCTTAAAGCCCACCCTTGGTGACACATTTCATCCAGTAAGGCCACACCTCCTAATCCTTCCCAAACAGTTCCACCAACTGAGGACTAAGTATTCAAATATGTGAGCTCATGTGGGACATTCTCATTCAAACCACCATATCCTATAAAGGACAGGTAAGAAAATAGATCTACAAACACTGCGTTTATTTATCCAACTACACCCCAGTCAGGAGATCCACTGATCTATAGCATCTACAGGTTGCCCAGCAGAAGGCAAGCTGATATGCAAGCTCTTTATCTATCTTCCTCGATGCCTTAGTTACTTTTCTATTGCTATGAAGAGACACCGTGACCAAGGCAACTTATTAAAAAGTACCATTTAATTGGGGGCTTGATTACAGTTTCAGAGGTCAGTCCATAACCATCATGGTGTGGACTTTGGCAGCAGGTAGACAGGCATGGTGCTGGAGCAGTAGCTGAGAAGCGACATCTGATCCACAAGCTCAAGGCAGGGGAGTCACTGGCATGGACTTTTGAAGCTGCAAAGCCCCCCTCCCACCACACACACACCATGACGTACCTCCTCCAATAAGGCCACACCTCCTAATCCTTCCCAGACAGTTCCACCAAGGGACCAAGCATTCAAATATGGGAGGCTATGAGGGCCATTCTCATTCAAGCCACTGTACTTGCCTTCCTTTCCTTTTCTTTGAAAAGTTTACTTTTTATTCATTTTTAGTCATCATACAAAATAACAGGTTTCGTTTTGACATTTTACTCATATGTAACACTGTAATTTGCTCATATTCACCTGTAATATCCTTTTTCTTCCTTGTCCCCATACTAGACCTATTTCTTTTCTCAAATATTCCGTGGTCTGTTCTCATTTCTCATTTTATATATATTCCACACAGGAGGGGAAACATGTAACATTTTACTCCTTTCCTCTGATTAACTCTGTCTTCTTGTTCCCTTTCTCCTCTCTCTAGGTCCCTTCCCTCCCCTTCAGTATCCATTTCAGAGAAAATATGAAATGTTTGTCTTTATTTGTCTTCCCAGGTCTGGATTATTTTGTCTAACATGATCATCTCCAGTCCCATCGACTTTTCTGCAAATAACCTTTTCAGTCTCCTTTACAGCAGAATAAAACTCGATTATGTATATGCTGTGCATTTTCTTTATGAATTTATCTATTGAGGAACATCTAAGCTGATTGCATATTTTGGCTATTGTGATTAGCATAGTGTCAAACATAGGTATGCGAATATCTCTGCAGTTTGCTGGCTTCAAATCCTTTAGTTTTAGAGCCAAGCATAGTTCAGCTGGATCATGTAATCGCTGTGTTTTTAATGTTTTGAAGTCCCTCTATACTGATTTCCATGGTGGCTATATACCAGCTTGCATCTCATCAGAAATGCATGATGATTTCTCTTCCCCACATCCCTCACCTGGTGTGAGATGGAGTCTCAAAGGACTTTGGTAAGAATTCCCGGATGGTTAAGACTACTGAACTTTCCCCCCATGTATTTGTTAGCCATTGGAATTTCAGCTTTTCTTGGACTCACCACTCTCTAGAAATTCTTCCAACAGGAGGTTGAAGGAGCAGAGGTTCTGATTTTCAGCAACATGTACTCATGGCTTTCTCTTTATACTGACACAAGTGTGGGGCTGTGTTACCCATAGCTTTCAGAAATGGGGCTTGGAAGCTCTGTCTGTCCTCCCTTCTGATTTATTTTGTCTGATGCCGTCACTGAATTGCCTTTTGTTCTCTTGAAGCCATCAGATTTACTGTCCTTATCTATTGCTTCCTCATTTTGCCTCTTCATCTTTTTAACATTTCATGATGTCATCAGAAAGTCTCCTCTGAATCACCTGCCTGTGTTGTTTCTAGTTAATTCAGAACAACTGATTTTTCTCTGACCAGCAATCAAGAGCAATGCTCTCTTCTCCAGTCTCTTTTTCTTCGTGTTCCCTTTTAAATCTTCTGTTCTTCCATGGTTCTCATGCTTCCTCTCGCTTTGCAATGTCCTTTCCCCCCCCCCATTGTTCATTTCTGCATAGAAGAGCTTGATGGGTGCTTCTGAACTTTAATCAAAATCTGAACACACAGCCTTACCCCTAGCCAGAAAACTGGGCTTCATAATATTGTAATGCTTTTTATTTTTCTAAAACACCTCAGAAATTTCCATATGACAAAACCTATGTGAAATCTTATAAAATCCACTGTTCTCTCATCGCATCTTGCCTTCTGCCCAAGGTCTAAACTATAACCAATGGTACTATCATGATTGTATTCAGCGATTCCTGGATAACTTCTCTGGGTATTGAGATACTGTGTGTTGAGAGAGCTATATCCGAATGGAATCACTAGTTTTTAGTTAGATCAAGAAGGGGAAGGAAGTACTCAGTAAAGAGATGAAGAGTACAGGGGGAATTTGTACCTGTAGGGGGTTCCAGAGTGTGTCATCCAAGTATGAAGAACCTGAGTGTGGATGTTCAGAGCTGGATGGGTTTGAGTCGGGCGGGGTGGGGTGGGGTCTGAGAGACAGTGGAGTTTGGGTGACTAAAATAATTGGAAACTTAGGGCAGGAGGAAGTAGAAAACCAGCTTTAATTCCATCCTCCTTTATGATTCTAGTCCTTATAAAGTAGGATAGGGTGTCTAAAGGAAGGTACCAGCAGCAGCCTTGCTAAGAGACCGCCAAGCTCCATTTCATCCTGTTGCGAGTGCAGACAGGCACAAACCAGCGAGAGTCTCCCTGGGTGCACACAGTCCACGGCTCTTCCACGGTCCTGTGGTGAGCAGCGGAAAGAATGTTTTAATGGTGCCTGGCAAATTGGTTAAAAGCAATTCCAAGAAAAAGCTCCCAAATTATCCCAAGAAATGGCCGTTCTGCCCAGAGAAGTGCACATCTACACATACTCATCACTCTGGAAAAGCACTCGCCCGAGTTAGGAAATGTAGAAATTTAATTTTTTCCCAGCTTGGGGTGCCCATCTTCCCCAGAGACATACGCCGAGCTTCAGACTTGGCCTTCTCACCCCCACCGAGGCTGATGGGTCCGGAGGACTGGAGCTAGGCTGGGTGGACCGTCCAACCTGGCTAAGCTTTCAAGTGGGCCTGGAATTGGGCCAGGGCTTGGGTTGGGCTAAGAGGTGTTGGGGGTCTCCCTAAGTGCCCCGCTGTATGAGTTCTGGGGAGGAATGGCTCCTGTGGGCCTCAGGTTGGAGTGGGCATAATGCTACAAATTGGCCTGGAGTTTACAGCCTGAGGACCAGGCGGGAGCTGGAGCGGAGAGCAACCCAGAGGGGGCCTCACCTGGGCCCCGTACTGTCCACCCCAGTGCCACGAAAGTGAAGAAGGTAGAACCAATCCCGAGGAGTCCCAGGACGTGAAGGCCTGTTGAAGGAATTAGAGTGTTTGCCAAGCTGCCGAAGCAGAAGAGGACCGACCCTCCTGGGACGCACCCAGGTCGACGTGGGGCTCACCTTGGACCTGTTCTTTGGAAAGGTTCAGCCGGTTGAACATTTGCCACTTTGAGGACCTGCGGCTCAGTTTCCAGAACTCGTGTAAGCTGTGGCCCCTGCTGCAGATGCAAGTGGAGGAAGCTGACCACGACCTTCAGGAGATATGCAAAGCAGAGACCCCGGTGTAGGCCTGCAAGAGAGAGTTGAGATGGTGCCTGGAGAACACGTTTCTGCAGTGCCCGAAGCCCACCCTGCCTCAGATCATCAACATGAAGCGGCTTGGGCTGGAGGAGGATGTGGTCCCAGTGTGGTTCTGTAATCCAAGCCAGAAGGACAAACGATTAAGTATTGACTATTCCCAAGGAGAGGAATATGTAGTTGTAGTGACTCCGTTCCCGGGGCAACTTGTATCCTTTCCTCTGCCCCCAGGCAGCATTTTGGTGCCCCAAGCTACGAGAGCCCCTCTATCACCACACTCTACTATTCAGGCCCTTCTTCTGAGAGTGAAACCTTTCCCTCTGTCCCTGTCACTGCTCTGAGCTCTCCAATGAGACGTGCCAGACCTGACCAACGATGAGAAAAGCATCGGAAAGCGGAAGGCGGTAGACAGAAAGAACCTGGAGCCAGTGCCACCTGCATGTGGAACCGTTCTTCAATTACTTAGGAGGAATTGTAAGCACAAAGGGAGGGGTCAGGAAGAGAGGAGGGGATGGAGGGAAGATCACGTTCAGTGATGCTATTGATGAGCCCATCGCTCGTCATTCTATTCTGTTAAAAAAAAAAAAAAAAAAAAAAAAAAAAGACCTGGAAGGAAGGAAGAAAGGAAGGAAGGGAGGGGGGGAGGAAGGAAGGAAAGGAGGAAGGACTCACTAAGTTACCACTGAGCAATTATTCTCAGTCTTTAAACACATGGGAATCACCACTTCGAGAGTTTTAACGAACACCTGGCCCCACAACAAGAGATTCTGATTTAATTGGTCTGAGTGAGATAACTTGTTTTATGTTTTCAAAAATTCCACACATTAGAAAAGCCAAATCTGGAAACCACTGTGCTGCCTGAAGGCTGACCGTGTCAGAGTTAGCTGTTATAAAGGCTAGAATTTTTAAAATGGTTGGGGTAGAGTTTTAAAACACACAGTATACATATACAAGCTTTCACATATACAAGCTCAATGGAGCTATTATGTTTTTTTTTAATATGAAAAAGAATTAGAAATGATTGTGAAATGCAATGGAAGGTTTGCAAAATGCACACCGAGAAGGGCTCTGGGCAGCTGTCCCATTTGCCGGTAGTCTGTTGTAACCTACTGAGGCCCTTGACCTCTCCGGAGTGTTTCAAGATAAATCCGTAAAGAAGTTTAAAAAATTATTTTGAAAAACTGGAGTAGGAAACATACAAGTAAAAACTGCGAAGATTATCCTGTTTGTAATAATACAGCTCCAGCTATGAGAGAGTACACCTCACAGAGGGTTTCAGTGTGCTTACATGAGCTCCGGGGACTGCTTTGTGTAGGTAAACAAGGAGGACTACCCTCAGGCTTTATGGGAACAGCACTATTCTTTCTAACATATACAACTTTGCCTATGATTTTACATAAAAGATGAACTATTTCATGGGATGGATGGGAGAAGAGACAGAAGGAAAACAAAGGGTGTGCCTAGAGTGGCTTGGGACAGTTGGTGAGTTCTTAGAGATTACAAACTAATGAGCTAAGAAATAGGTTAAAGGAGGTTGTTGAACTTTATTTTATTGAAAAGGTATTAATGTGTGAGCCAGTTCGTATTAGAGCACTTCTCATGGAACTTTATTATTCAATTAGTGATGAGACCATATCATTTACATTTGTTATAATAGTTTTTCTTTTTCTTTCACGCTTCAGAAATTTCCATATGCCCAAATTGATGGGATGCTTTTAAAACTATATTAATGGTAACAATGACAACTATTAAATAGTCTTTCGGGGGAGGGAGGACAAGTACTTTTTTAGGAAAAATAATCAAGAGGTAGACAGCAAGAGTAAATTTGGAAATAAACTCAGAAATTGTGCCATGGGGCTTCTCTGAATGCTCTTGTCCTAATTACTCCGTGCACATTTTGAGAGAAAACTAGTATCTTTCCTATTGCCATGAGCCAAGAAAATCACTAAGCTTTTATAGAAAGTAGAAGAGGCAAGTAGCAGCCACAGGATTTTATGTAGAAGCTCTTTTCTACATAGGACAACTATCAGAATAATGACAGAAAAGGCTATCTAGATTAAACATTGATCTCTACCTTAGGAGATTACAAAGAAAAGGATACTGCTTGGTATCTCTTCAAGAAAATTCTTCAAGAGTTACAGGCAGCTGAGCCTCACCCTTCCACATAGAATCAGTTATTGTGAACAAAGTTATGGAATCCTCTGCTCAGGACTTAGTTATGGCCTATGATGGTGGTGGGCTGGACTGACAGGTTGGGAGGGTTAGGGTCACTCCTACTTGAGTGACCTGGATAGGGCAGATCACTCTGGGAAAACTCAGGAGCAGCTTCACAGAGTACTCTGGTAGCCTTTCTTCTTTCCAATGAGACCATACAGGAAAGACTTTACCACCATGCGAGTTGATTCTTGGTGGGATGTCTGCAGATACCTCATAGAGCAACACACCACTGCGAGATAGTTTCTTATCCTTGTCTTGTGGGTGATTATTTCTCACTCATCTCCCAAGCTGGGTTCCAGTTGAACTCAGGCTGTACGATCTGAGAATTTCTTTGTAGTTTGTCTCCACCCTGGCAGAATGAGCCATTGTTTGTGCTGTTAGTCATTTTGCCATTCAGAAGGCTGTGGGCCTAGAGGCAGAAGGAGAGACACTTAGTAGATCTGGTTTGTGTTATCTAAGTAACAAACTTCCTGAATTTGTGTGGATTCGCAAGGATTCACGAATATGGGCTCAGTGATTCCTTGCTGGTTAAATGTACAAAACTCTAACCAGCCAGACTCATGGCTGAAGCAATAACAGTTGTGATTCTGTTAGCCACCAAGCTCCTCCAGAATGTTTGGTCCCTGGACAGGGAGCTCTGAAGGAGGGTATGCACTTCAGGGTTGGCCATGTCTATCTGTGGGACTGAATCCGTCTAACAGCCAGTAAGCTCCGTAACATGTATCTTCTGCCTCTGAATTCTTTGACATCCTCCCCTGTGATCTAATCCCTGAGGCTGTCTAATCAGCATCATGAGCCTGTTCCATGTCCACCTCTCCTGGTTTGGGTGGGGTAATCTGAAAAGACATGTGAGCTTCGCAAGGAACCACAAAACTCATGTCGGCCCCAATAGCATCTTTACCACCACCGCATTCTCCGCGGGGATGTGTTGACTGTCTCTGTGGTTCATGAAAACAGGATCAGTTTCTGGCTCCCCTTTCAAGTTCATGGATTTTCTGGCAGATCAACGTCTGTGTTGCCAGTTCCCCAGTTGCTCTCCTCCTCTGCTGAGGAGACACAGGTAGGTTGGTGAGTAAAATTGGGGACCTTCGCTCAACAGCTCCCCTCTCGCTCGTGCGGCAGAAGTTGTATTTGTTTACTTTTCTATCTGAAAATGGTGGATTCCTAATGATTAATCCTATAATAGCCAGGGAAATGCTTTCTGGTTTCCATCTGACTTTGTGAAGATAAAACTAAATGCATTCGTTTCTTTCTGTGTCTGGGTTTCGGAGAAATTTCCCATCTTGCTGGAGAGATGGTGAGCAGTTCAGATCACGGAAATCTTAAAAGACAGCTTGATCTCACCTCCCGGGAGAAAGCAGACGGCGGCGTAGTAAGCATGAGCTTGTGCAGTGGAATTAAACAGCACTGGGCTCTGGTTGTGTCCCACTATTTATTAGGTGCTTTATTATTAGCGGGGTTGTGTATTATATTGCCTGGCGTTATTAGAAGACCAAGAAGAGCAGTTTAAAAATCGTGTCTGATGCTGCCATCTGGTGGCACAGGACAGGTGCGGGCACTAGACCAACAATATGAGCTGTTTTGTTTCGTTGCTTTAATCAATGTTTTATGCTTATACTCATTAGACAGATGCTATTCCCAGCCTTACCCAAAGAAGCCTCCCTTTGCGATAAATGGTAGTGAATGCAGAGACTCATGGCTGCTCAAGATGCTGAGAGAAAGTGACAATTGAATGTCCAACCCCAAACAACCCTAACCACCCCTTCTAAGGCTCAGGGAACATCGCCTAAGTGGAGACGGAAAGAATGTAAAAGATGGAAGAGAGAGAAAGGAGCTGTGAAGGGCTGTATCCTAGGCATGACGCAGCCATGGCAGGCAGAGTCTCACGGCGGTTACGGTTGCCTGCATTGCCTGGGCCTGTCATCAGTCAGGACTGGAGAAAAACTCCTGGGAGTGTACCCCATCCTGATGAAATATTGGCTACTTTGGATTCTGAAGGAAAGACAGCGATTGTCTTCACTTGTGTATTCACAGGTGAGCCGACCAGCCTGGGATGAATAGTTCAAAACCCACGGTCACACACTGCTGTGATCACAACACAAAAGACAGAGACATCAGTAAGGAAAAGGGACTTGTGAAGAGAGAAGAGGTGGGTGGAGGGAGGAGTTGAGGGGGGAGTTGACAGAGTTAGAAGGGAAATAAGGGAGGGTGGAGGTGAGAATAGCCACGATATACTATGTACAGCTATGAAATTGTCAAGGGAGAAAATTAATAAGTTAGATATAAAAGAACCAACGCAGATCCAGTTCTTATAGATTCCAACTTAATTTCTGAAAGAAGTAAATGCTATATATATTTTTTCACCTATAAAATATTACTTGGAAATCTCTTCTAATACTGAGTGAAAAGACAGCAACATTATTTTTTAAAGACATTTTTCCTAGTGGAATTGCAATGCAGATCAAACCTCTGAATGATGTAAGTTTAAAAAAGATAGCATTGGAGGTTGAGACAATCATTAAAATATTTGGTATAATTTCTTCATGGTAAGCCTAGAGGAATGCACATACCTATTTCACAGGGTTGATGTGTGAATGAATGACTCTCTGAGGAAAAGGACCGGGAACTTAGATACCCCCTGAAGAAGACATATAGTTGTTCATAGACTATATGAACAACTGTGTTTTAAATGTTATGTGAGTTTGCGCGTAGAATAGGTTTGTGTCCTGTAAGTCTGATTACATCCTAAAGAAAAACAAACCATGCACTGTGAGTACTATCTCAAATATATACAACATGAATTTATGCAAAATAGTGCCAGTCTCATGAATTTGTAGCTCATTTGTGTCCAGTGTTGAACAATGCACATTAAGAGCTATTTCTGTACTCAAATTATAAAGGTTCAAACTAAGCATTTGTACTCAGCAGGCAGAAAACTGTGTGGCTTTCATTTATTGCCGAGGCATCAACACATCCCTAGAGGAGGCACGGTGGTGTGAGGCCACTGCTGCCCCTGGTGCAGCTTTGTCGTTCTCTGTAGGCTCAAGAGTATTTCTAGTCCACCCCAGACGGTAGTACAACGTTGCCAGATGGACATCCTTGCACTGAGATGGCCCCTCCCCACCTAGAATTTAAGACAACCCCACTGTGGCAAACTTTCACCTCCACCCTGAACCTCCCTTCTGAGAGTCCTACTGAGAGCACCTCACGTTAGCCACCAGGGTCAGGCACTGGGCATCACTTCCCCGTGGTGTAGATCCGGCTCTGCTTGCATGCAGCAGAGCTGGGCACCAGGGCCTTGCTGTGCACTGCAGGGAAGTTGGAAGAAACTCCCTGAAGTGAATGCCCAATTCTTAACACTGAGCTGAATTCCTGTGCCAAGAAGAGGGAGGCCCAAGAGTGTTCATATATCAGTTATCTATCCTGTGTAACAAACCACTCAAAAGTGGAGTAATTAAGGAAATTGTTGTTCACAATTACACTTTCAGCTTGGTTCAGCTGAGACGGTTCTTAGGCTGGACTTATTGGAATCACTTGTGAGACCGAGTTTAACTAGTGAACTTCCTAATTGTGTTAGGTCTCAGAAAGAGGCAGGCCATCTCTGTCCTAGGTGTTTTTCTGTAATGGGTACCCAGGATTCTTCATACAGAGTCACTGTTTTCCAAGAAAGATCAGAAGCTTCAAAGCATCTGCAGACCCAGTACAGGATGCTGCATGCCCCTCCTGTGATAAAGTAAGTCCCGTCAGTGCTCCAGCTCTAAAGAGTGGAGAGGTGTCAGAGGGGCTTGAAGTCCACGATGGAAGGAAGGGATTTGTGGCCTTTGTCTTTCTTGCCTTACAATCTGTTACAACAGTGAATTGTCTAAGCTTACCTGGGACGTGTTGGTACGCAGATTTGAACTGGAGTCTGCTTCAGTCTGGGATTTTACTGCAGTGGCTACCGTGGGAAAGGACGCTTTCTCTTCCTCCAGTTACTTGTGCTTTCTGCCTTCTTCTGCCTCTATTTTGTCTCCATGGCGCAGTGTTACTGCCGCACAATTTTATCCTTATGCTCAGATTCTAGTGTGCAAATTAAAGAAAAGTTTCTGTAATGAAAATTTGATATGATCTTTTCCTTGGAAGTAAATTTCTTCATGAAGTTTATTCCTGACAGCTGACTCCCCTTGACCCTGACCAGGGAGTCACACATTCACATTCACATTCGCCAAACTCTACGCTGACTCAGACGCGTAAGTAGCTAACATCCCACTCAATGGCCCTACATTTGTTTTAGAACCTTCCTTTATTACAGTATCTAGAAACGATCAAGGCTTTGCTTTTATGAGGAAAAATTTCATTTCATCAAAAGCTAATCAAAGTGTCAAAGGAGCCCAATTCAAGCTGTGATTTTCTTAGTGGGTTCTGAGAAATACTGGCAATAGGAGATGGAAGGTAGCTTGAGGGTGTCTTAAAAATAGAGGGACCAAGCCTTGAAAGTTAGCACTGGCCAGCTTCTTACAGCAAATTAAGTCAGAGCTAAATGAAATAAAAGAAAATTGAAAAAGTTGTAGATTTTGTTAAAAGTTTAAATTACCCACAACTGAATTATTAAGTGTAATGTGTTTGCAAGATGCTAAACCTCCTGGTTAGTGCCGTAAACACACTACTCAAAAGTACAGAGCTCAGGGAACCCCATGGAAGAGGTGGAGGAGCGATGTCAGGGACCAGAGGGATGGAGGACAACAGGAGAGCAAACTCCATGGAATCAACCTGACCATCACCCTTAAGGGCTCACAGGGCGTGAAGAGGCAGACATGAAATCTGCTGGGTCCCCCAAATATGTCTTGAGGTTGCCTGGATTGGTGCTCTTACAGAACTCATACAGATTCGAGTCGGGGGAGGTGTCTCTGAACCTTTAGCGTGCCCTTGGGACCCTTCTCTCCCCACCCCTACCCGGTTGCCTAGTACACCCATGAAGTAGGGAATTGTGCCTGACCCTGTTCCATCTTGTTGTATCATGTTTGAGCAGTAACGCTAGGAGAAGTACTCTTCCTTGGGGAGACAAGAGGGTTGGGGTAGGATGATAGGAGGGTAGATCTGGGGGAGCACAGAGACAGGGGAGGGGGGAGCTAGGAGGAGTGGAGGGAGGAGAGGAAGGGCGTTGAAATGTATTATATGAGAAAAAAATTTTTTAATTATTTTAAAAACAAATTATATTTTTCAGAATTGAAGAAATAAGTCATCTGAGTTTTGTAACTGAAGGCACAATGTTTTAATAATACTTTTATTAACAATTTGAGTTTTATAAACTGTGTCTTGATAACACCCTCTTCCCATTCCTCCCTGTTTCACCCTCCTACCACTACTGTTCCCTCAAAAAAGAAAGAGAGAGAGAGAAAGCCAGTGGTGACTTTACACTGTCAGATATGGGCTAGTCTGAAGTCTTGGTTGTGACTTTTAAAAGTCCCATTTTCTCAGGGTCCAGCCTCAGCGAGCAAGTTGTGGATCAGGGAGAAACCCGAAGAAGAGACGTATGGATCGGTGGCGAGAGAATAAAGAAGTGCAAGCGCTCAATTGAAGAGACAGCTGGCCCATTCAGCCAGGGAGCTCAGCTCGAAAGTACTGGCTCAGCTACTGCTAACATACCAGCTCTTTTATTTACTTTTACAGTTTGTTAAGGTCAAACACATACAAAGCTTCAAAGAACTTGCATAATTCCATTGTAAGCAGGAATGGCCTTCATACTGACAGCTTAATCTTTAACTTGTTTTTACTCCTCAGAAAACTTTTAACACAATGGTTCATTAATGGTTTGCTGGGTGCCTTGTTAAACATTTATAGTTACAAGATATATCAGACAGACAGACAGAAGGGCACAGAGGTGCCAGAAAGAAATTTATAGGTTTTAAGCTTTCTCTAGTTTTTCTACTTCTTAACTATCCAAACTTCAAAGCATTAATAGCATCTATTCTGCTTTTCCTTGACTACCCATATTTCTAGCTTGGGGGCTTTCTGTAGCTTCAAGTTAGTATGTCAATGTAAGGAATTTCAGTCTTAAATGGATTTTAAGCTTTGAGTGTAATCACATCTATCCCAGGTTTATAATTTATTATAGCTTTTCATACATTTTATCATTGCCTCTAGATAGGCTTTCTTTCTCTTCATTAAAAAAGGGCAAGCATTCTCAGGGGTGATTTATCTATGTGTCCTTGTCTTTCCAGACGTACTAACTCCCCTTTCCAGGCTCCTCAGCCCCTGTCTTTACTGGGGAATCAGTGCCTTTTGTGCCATGAATAATTTTGTAATACAGCTCCCTCATTCTCTGTGTAATATCAGGTCAGAGATATTAGACATGAACAACTCTCATGTATGCTTAGGACTTGAAGGTCAGTAAGATTGTTATTTTTAGTGCTGAAATCACCATGTCTTTGTTTTCTATAATGTGTCCCTTTTCCAGTTAGTAAGAGCTGAATTAAGGATTATTTTTAGTTTTCCTAATAAGCAATGCAGACACCATGATCCATGAGATTGCCAACAGCTATACAGCAGAAAAGAGTGGAATAGAGCCAATGGGCCATGACCTCCATGTGTTCCAGCAGCCGAAGCCTTGTCTAACAGCCGCTTACACTGCCATGGTGGCATAGTCATCAGCACCATTTCACCTTTTTCTCCTTGAAAAAATGATGCATTCTCTCTTTCTCCTCACTTTCTTCTTTCTTTCACATTCTTTTTAATACTCTCAGATTCACAGTGCTGAATTAAGAGAATACTGTCAGCCAGGCAGGGGTAGTGTGTGCCTTTAATCCCAGGACTCAGGAGGCAGAGGCAGGCAGATCTCTGTGAGTTCGAGGCCAGGCAGCCTGGTCTACAGAGTGCGTTCCAGTACAGCCAGAGTTACAACAGAGAAACCCTGTCTCAAAAAAAAAAAAAAACATACACACACACACACACACACACAAAGAGTGTATTGTCATTATCATTTGGGTAAGCATTCTCTCTCATTTTGTTGTGTTTTACAAACAAACAAACACACACACACACACACACAGTTCTAGAAGTTCCCACTACCTGTTTTCAGCCTCTCAGAGGCTGCTACAGGAATGTGTTTGGTATATAGTCTTAAATTTGCTTTTGTCTTTGTTGCATACACTGTGTAAGCATGCTTTGTTATTTTATTTGATGAGGGGGGTTGTCCTTTTTGCATCATTAGATGTTGCTATGATGATATAGCATTTTTATTTTAACAGACAGCTTATCTGATTAACATCCAGAAAGTTGAATGTGATGGTGAGACAGGAATCCTACCTTGATTTGCTCTGTGCAGAGTTAGTCTTTCCTATATCACTGTGAAACAGCTTATTGTTTAGTTCATCATAGATTTATGACGCTACTTTATTCTGCTCCAATATTTCCAGCTCTCTAATTTGAAATACTGTCTCATTGGCTAATCCCATAAAAAATTTTCAGTGTTTACTGCAAAAAATCTTTAGCTATTCTAAATATTGTATAGAAGTTTCCCACTCATCTAGGCATCTTTCCCAGAATTGATTTAGTTATGTAAGGGGATATAGTTATGTAATTATTTTTCTGTACTCATTAAAACTAAAATTTTTAACTTTGTAGCAAATCTGTCTGGTATTTTGAATAATGTTGCCCAAAATTTATATGTTGCTTTGCAGAAACTTGACAGCTTTTTAGTGTCACTGTAAAATGGTAAATGACTGCATCAATGAGATAATGGTTTTTCAAAGACTCCCACTTCTCAATTGCTACAACTTGGGACTACACTGCCTTCCATTGTGAGACTTTGCCAATTTGATTAAGTTAAGGATCCAGCAATGAGGAGATTACCCTGGGTTTTCTAGAGGGGCCCAAGTAATTATCAAATACCGCCATGAAAGGGAAACACGAGGGCCAGAAGCAGAGGAAATGTGAAAATTGTCCCAGAAGACAGGATAATGCTGGGCCACAAACCAAGGAATGTAGACAACTTCTGGAAGAGGAAACAGGCAAGACAATGACTTTTCTCTTAGAGCCTCCATTTGGAAGGCAGCCCTACCGACCCAGTTTAAATTTCTGACTTCCACAACTTAGTTATAAATTGGTATTATTTGAAACTATGGCAGCAGATTTCAACCTGTGGGTCATTACCCCTTTGGGGGTCAAATGGCCTTTCACAGAGGTCACCTAAAACTATCTGCATATTAGATATTTACATTATGATTCATAACAGTAGCAAACTTACAGTTTGAAGTAGCAACAAAATAATTTCATGGTTGGGGGGGCGTCACCACATGAGGAACTATATTAAAGGATCACAGCTTTAGGATGGTTGAGAACCACTGTTCTAAGGGATAAGCACAGAATGAATCTACTCTATGCTTAAGTTTGGAATAATCCTCTACATACCTCATTCTTGTTGCATGTTATTTTTTTGCTAACAGGGAAGTCAATGTTTAGAAGCCGGGTAGGCATATTTGTCATGAAAGGCTAGGATTCTTATTTGGCCTAGGGAATAGATTTGATTAAGTTAATGTTTTAAACTTAATTTCCCTTGACAATGGCTTTAAAAACAAGCGTGCAAACAGTTCTCAATATGGGGTCTGAACCTCATACTTCTATGAAGGGTGTTGTGGTTTGAATGTAAAATGTTCCCACAAGCTCGTGTGCTTGAACACTTAGTCCTCTGTTAGTGACTGTGTTTAGGAGCTCTCATTAGGAAATCCTCCCTGAATGAAGCAGGTCAGCTGTGGGCGGCTTGAGGCCACACGCTGACCCAACTGTCTGCTTGCTCCTGCTTCTGATTCTTGGCTGCAGGCACGGTGGTAGTAGTCAGTTTCCCACTCCTGCTGCAATGCCTTACCACCACGATTGAATATCTGCCCTGAACTCTAAGCCAGAATAAACTCTTTCATTCCCTACATTGCTTCCTGTCAGGAAGCAATAACTAAATATTTGCTTTCTCTACCCCTTGTGGTCTTTGAATAAAGGTTGGGACACAAAGCTTGGAGATAATGCAGTCATCATATTTACACAGAGTGGCATCCAAGAACAGAAGCAAAACCACACTGAAGGGACAGAGTAGCTCAAAAGAGAGAGAGCCCAGATCTGATGTTGTGAATTTGTGAATGTTGGAGTAATACATTTCTTTTATTATTTGATCCAGTAGGGTTGAATTTTCTATTTCATGCTGTGTATATTCTCTATAATAGATTTCTATTTCTGACCCATATATATATATATTTCCAGTTAGTGTACAGAAAAAAATAAATAAACCCAAAGAGATCATAAACTATCCCAATAGCCAGAAATAATTATGACAATCCTCTTATTTTATTTGTTTTGAGGTATTTGGTCTTTCCTAAAAATGGAATCCTGTGTGCACCGTTTTGGGATTTTGTAACGTCTTTACAGTTATAATTAGCATATAAGCTGGGGTCCAGTAATGCAATTACATGTAGCTTTTATGTTGGGGTCCAGTAAATGAAGTAGGTACAGTGAAAACTGCTGCTGCTGAAGCAAAATTAGAGTGAAGAGCCTCCCCATGCTCCACACAGGCCTACCCTCTTCCTTCAGGGTAGGCCCTGCAAGGACAGAGAGCTTAGAGTCTGGATGATCTCAAGAGGGTATTTCAATAGAGACATTCAGTTTGGGTTTCCTGTGGGTCGCTGCCATACTTGTATGACAGTTCTAACATTGACCACATTTGATTCGTTCTCATTCTCTTTCTGGTGGCTACTGAAGGGGATGAAATGGGGAACACACGTTGCAAATTTACTACTCATTAGCAGTAGCCTAAGAACCATACGGCTAGAAACTTACAGGCTATGGGGGGACAAAGGTTCGAATACAGTGATACAGTAAATTAGCTACATGTCTGGTTGTGATATAATCTGTCAGACTATTGTTTCAAATGGTGGAGATGCAAAGCCCCCTTTTCCTTGGTAAACTTCAAATGTCTGTTCATGTTGTTTTCCATTAACAAAAGAGGAAACCCATTGCTGAAACATTATCACCTTCTGTTGCTTTCATCCAATTATGATGTACTACACCCTTTTTTTTTCAATTATTAAAGCAATGTTTTTATTCTTCCATAAAGATGAATACTCTTGAAATTTCTGCCTTTTCCAGGTATGTCCTTTTTGAAGTCATTGTTACACTACAGTGAATACAAATTATTCTCAATTTTCAAGCATTATGTTTTCAAATAAGGAGGCGTCATTGAAGCTGCTGTGTGCGGTGGGTCGAGAGGTGGTGGTGGGTAGGTAAGATATTGGCACTGTTCCCCTTGAGAATAAGAGGTCCATGCCATGGAAAATAAGTGTGTGCACTTATATTTGGAGTGGGAAGCAGTGAATAGCAAAACAAAGCATTTGTTCCTTAACCAGTAGACAACGTGAACTATTGTACGTTTTATGCCAGAGTCAAACACCCCAAAAATGAAACAGAAGTGAGGGCAAACTGCAGAAGTAGGCTTAGGATTCTATTGAAGTTAACAGAGCAGAGAAGGAACATCAGTCAACCTTAGTGTGCTACAGTACAGGCAGTCTACTTCCAGAGGAAAAGACAGCAGAGAAGCTATTGTTTACAAACAACACGTAAGTCTGCAGCTTACAGGATATAATAGATGGATACCAGAGGCCCACGGGCTCAGTATGAAGCTGGCACAGTGGACTTAACATCTTCAGACTTCAGCAGCAGTACTAAGCAAGCATCTGTGAACACTCATGACCTGGCACCATACAGCCGCCACCTCCAACCCCGTTCACCTGTGTCACACTCTCCCAAAATGATGGCGAATCCCACATACACCTGTCTCACCTCCCTCACAAAGCCCATAACCTAAGCAGCCCAAAGTGAGGAGAGTGAATGTTCTATAAAGAAGTTGAGTTGCCATTAGGAGAAATGCAGGTGGATGCCGGATAATCAGGAGAGGAGACATATCCATTCTAGACAGGCTTTAGCAAGAAACTCTGGTTTAAAATCAGATAATCATGAAACACTGCCAAATAGAAGAAGGGAGCCTGAAGATGAACCCAGAGACTTGCTCACACCAGGTAACCAGTCTAACACCGAACTACAACTCCTGATCACCAAAACTAACGTCTATTTTGTTTCAGCCTTATAGACTTTGAAAAATAAGCTTTCAGTTTAAAAAGTCAAGGTAACTGAATATGCAAGCAAAAGGCAACGTTCATCCTTAAAAATCAGTTACATTCTAACACAGTTACATTCTAACACAGTTACATTCTAACACACTTACACTCTAACACACTACACAGCCCAGCACTGAAGCAACTTGCCAGAGAGACCAAGGAGTCACTGTCAAGAACTATTACCAAGTTTAGGGGACAATGTCAGAAGTTGAGACTGCTTGCTGGACTTATTAAAAGGGCACAGTGGCAGTCATAGAACTAAGGCTAAGTGCAAACTTCCCACGTTTCTTTCTAAAGAGATGGCATGTACAAATTGTAGAACAGAAAACTGTCACATAGCTTTGCTACACCAAAGGAGTGAAGTCTGTAAATGAAGAGGGCCTGGATCCATGACCTCATTCTGTCCTTTAAAAGCTCTGTAGACATGCCACGCTGTTTGAATCCTATGAATTACAGCATCTTTCTCTGAGAAATGAGGTTGTCAATTTAGATCTTCTTTAATAATCTAGCCAAAAAGAATATAGCAGCCCCAAGTATATCATAGGGAACTTCATTCTTTCAATCTTGCTGCCCCCAAGTGAAAAGCTGCCATTTATTAAGAAATGAATCATGTGTTGGGTATTGTTTCGGGAACATGAATCACATTGTTTTAGGAAATACACTGGTCCTATAATGAGGACTATTAACACACTTTTTATAAAGGATGAGACTCGGGCTCAGAGTCTCTAATTGATTGGATATGTAAGGATCAGAGAGCATCCTGAAATCAGGAACTCAGGTGATCCATGCCCCATCTGATCATGATGGGCAAAACGAACATATTTATAATGAGATAACACTGCAAAGAATACAGCAACAGAAACTGTCTAGCCTTTGGATAGTTAAAACATATTAATGGGCTTGCAAGATGACTCAGCTGGTAAAAACCACTTGCTCCACAAGTCCGATTACCTGAATTTCATATAAAAGCCAGATGTGGATCACACACATCTGTAACCCCAGCAGCCCTACTACAGGATGTAAGGCAGAGACAAGAGAGTCATCAGAAGCTGGAGGCCAGCTGCCATGAAACACGGCAGGAATATCAGAAGAGACCCTCCCTCAGCAATGTGGAAGGGGAGGAGCAACACCCAAAACTTATCCTCTGATCACGTGTGCACTATGACATGTATGCACGCATGTGTACGCGCACACACACAGAGAAACAGATGATAATAGTAAAATAATAATAAAAATAGTAATGAAAGAAATTATTTTTTAAAATATATTGATGATGTGCTTATGTCCACTTTGCTTAAACTTTCTTCTGCCATCCTTTTGACCTTCAACAGTATAACATTTTATAAACAATCTCACTGAAGAGATAGAAAAGAATTATGATTAAAATGTGAATAAAAACTCTAAGAAACAGCAGTAATATTTTACTCAAATGCTAGTTTACTGAAGCGTGGTATTCATAACAAGATGTGTGGTAGCTGATTTGCTGCAGCATAGTAGTATTCAAACAGTGAAATGGATAAAGGCCGATGTTAATTCCTGGAACAACTGCAAAAAAGGATGATCAGCCATAGGGAAGCAACAGCGTCCTAGTGTCTGCTTTGGACAGCCTACAGTGTCGGTGCGGTTCAGGGAACCGAAGGTTGGGAAAGCATATCAAATGAACAGATGTGGCAATTGGACAAGAGAAGCCTGAGGGATAAGGAATACGTGAGGAGCCAAACCATGTGAGGATTGAAATGACTGTTGGCTAGCTGAACAATGACTGGTTTTCAGTCTTGCAGCCACTCTGGGCTCCTAGGTCAGACTTCACTTGGTCCCAGAGCCAAGCAGCGTGTGAGGTGGTTGACAGGCAGTTGGGCAGGTGACAGGACCGGCTCTGAGGGTTCCTAACTGGGGCTCCGGGTGGGGATACACTCAATCCCCCGAGCTAAGCGTTGGGTGTGGTGGCTGATGTCAGGCAGGAGGACTGGCTCAGAAGTTTCCATCCTCAGATTCCAGTTTGAATTTCACAGAGTTCCAGGTTGGCATAGTGGGTTGAGTAGCAGATAGGCAGGCAACAGGCTCTGAGGCTGGAGTGGTCCAAGTGGTCTGGAGCCCAATGATGGGTCGTGTGACTGATAGGAGGATGGGTAGAGGGACTAGTGCTTGGGGTCTCTAACTGGGGTTCCAGATCAATCTCAACAATGTTCCAGAGCCAAGCAGTGGGTGGAGTGGGTGATTGGCAGTTCTCAATTTAAAAAAAAAATAGTGGATAAACAAAATGCGGATGATTTTTTTTTTTTTTTTTTTGCTGTTCACCACTTTGAATCCTTGACATTGGAAAAAGTAAAGTCAGTTAAAATTCTAATGCCTGGCAGTAGACACCAACAGAAAATAAACTCAACAGGATTTTTGGGAGCTCTTTGTTGAGTCAGGATTTTTTTTAAGTTTAATTTAATTTAATTGTATTGTTACCTTATAGGTCCTTTGTATACATGTTATGGCTTCTGGTTTTGTATTTTTATGTGATTCCTGTGTATGTGAATGTGTGTGTCTCTGCACCTATGCGTATTTTTTGTGTGTGCGTGTGGAGGGGTTGTCTCTTTTTCTTCTGTTTGTTTGTTTTTTCCTATTCAGATTTGTTTGTGTTTATTTTGTTTTATTATTACTGTTTAAATGGTTTTTTGTTTTCCAACAAGAGACAGAAAGGGTGCAGATTCAGATGGGAGGGGAGGTGGGGAGGAACTGGGAGAAGGGAGGGAGGGGAAACTAATCAGGATATAGTTGTGAAAAGAATCTATTTTCAATTAAAAAATACAACCTTGTATAGAACTAAAATAAATTATAATAGCAAATGGTTAATCTACATATCAAGTTGGAAAGACACTCTAAGGAGAATAAAAACTGAAAAAAAGAGTAGCAGGGCAGTGATGGTGCAGGCATTTAATCCCAGCACTCGGGAGGCAGAGGCAGGTGGATCTCTGAGTTTGAGGCCAGCTTGGTCTATAGAGTGAGTTCCAGGACAGCCAGAATTACACCAGAGAAACCCTGTCTTGAAAATAAATAAATAAATAAATAAATAAATAAATAAATAAATAAATAAATAAATAAATAAGAAATCTGAGTCTTGGGCTGGGGGGAGGGCTTTAGCATGAGTGTGAAGACTTGACTTGAATCCCCAGAACCCACGTAAACCAGGATTCAGGGACATGCATTTGTAATCCCGCTGCTTCTATGGGAAAGGGAGGTAGAAAGGGAATCCCTATGTACTGAGCCTATGTACTGAGTAGAACAGCATAAACAGGAGTGAACAATAAAGAAATCCTGTCTCAAGCAAGGTGGAAGTTGAGAGCCAGCTCCCAAGGTTGTCCTCTGACCTCTGCATGGGCTCCATGACACATGCACACCTGCATTCACACACATGAAAACACACACACACACACACACACACACACACAGAGTTGCGAAACTGAACTTTGCTGAGTACTCCTCTGCTGTGATTTCACAAAGAGCCAAATGGGACAAAGAGCAAAGATTATTTGCAGATTATATCCCAGTCAACCATTTCATTCCAACTTGCTCTTCTACAAATAATAGTCTCATGGATTTTCCTGACTGTGGTTGTTGAGTCAGGGTTTTACTGTGTAGCCCACACTAGGCTCCAATTCTCTCAACCTTCCTGCCTTCCTGTGCTGGGATTAAGAGTGTACACCACCTCACATTGCCCCTCACGCAGACTGTTAACAACAGCTCACCATTGTCTCCCATTGTCCTATTATGTACAATGACATAGCCCCTCAAAATGTAAAAATCTAGTCAAAGAGATAAGCTATAAGCCAATGCAAACTTCTTTAATTAGACTGTGGCCATGGTGTAGTAATAATCATGAAGCTTCGGAGCTGAAACTCAGTTAACGATTTGTGACATTTACAAAGAGACAGATGGGTTTTGTTGTATGACGTGGTTTGCTTCCTTGCTGCAGGTGCCTTTATCTGCAAGATGGTGCCATTTGTCCAGTCTACTGCCGTTGTGACAGAAATCCTCACTATGACTTGCATTGCTGTTGAGAGGCACCAAGGGCTCGTCCATCCTTTCAAAATGAAGTGGCAGTACACCAACCGAAGGGCTTTCACAATCTTAGGTAGGTGAGGCGCTCTGTGTCATTTGACAAAACGTCTGATATTAACAACTTGAAAGTGGAAGGATTTGTGGCTTCAGGTTTCAGTTAATGGTCTCTTCGCTGTTACTTCTGGGCCTTTGGGTACTGAAGCAGAACACCATGACATGAACATGTGGCAGAGCAGTGGCTCGCCTCGTAGCAGACCCCAAGGACACAGACGGAAGAGCAGGAAAAGTCATATGCCAATAACCTACTTCTCTCAATCATGCCCTACTTCCTGGTAGTCCAGTCATCTATGAATTTATCAGTGGAGTAATGAATTCATAAAACCATTAGCTTCATGATCTAACAACCTCTCAAAAGTCTATGAGCTATCAGTCAAGTCCTTTGAGACGTTTGGAGGTATTTAAAACTTAAATTACAACATGAGGTGAGGCTATCCGCATTCCAGCTTCAGTGTTAATGGCACTCGTCATTACAGAATAATATCGTGTTTATACAGTTGAAGCATAGTTTTCCCCTTTAAGTATAGGCTTCTCATATAATTTGAGGGTGTTGGTCCTCTCTGTATTCACCCCAGACCATCTCTCCTTTAGGTCTACCCTAATATTGAAATATATTATTGTGGGTATATCTCTTTAGTTTAAATCTTCAACTTTTGAGTATTACATTGAGCTGACGAATGACAGTCCATTAGCGGCATTTCCTCATTAACAATTATCTGACCCTTAGGTGAAAAGACTCTGGGTGTACAGGAGGAAGTAGATTTTGATATAGAACAGGAAATGTGCTTTGCAGAAGACAAGTGTTGTGCATAAGGGTAACAAGTGCCTGAGAACAGAGTAGAGTTCTTCAGATGCCTGACCAAAGCAAAACAAAAAAAAACTCCACCCTTCAGAATTTCGCTTCAGGCAATTTTACATTCTTAACTTGTTATAACTGGTTTCGACTCAGTAAGGTATGATGACGAATGCAACATATCTCGTAAGATTTTGAAGCAATGTCCTAATGGCTAGCATGGTGATAGCTCAATTTTCCTTTTTAGTAACTATCACTGAGTGCTTAAATTCTGAAGATGCTTCGCAGCGGTCTGAATTTACAATAATCAAAGGTATAGTGTACACCTGACAGGATCATTAAAGGTATCAAATTTAATTAATATACTATATGACATAAATAAACAAACTATTCCTTCTCTAAAAAGGGATATAGAGAGTCTGTGCAGTGAAGCGTGGCTCAGTTTTACCACATTCTGATGACAGTCATATTTTCACAGGTGTGGTCTGGTTGGTGGCAATCATCGTGGGGTCACCCATGTGGCACGTGCAGCGACTTGAGGTAGATTCAGGACTGACTCGCTATTTATACTTCTGAAATACTTCTCCACGTCTCTCATCTATAACCATTACCCGGCATTTCAACAAGTCTCGTGACCTCAGTTCCTTCACGGGAAACCTTTCAAATGAAATAAATTTGTTTTCTCGGTATTATTGATTCTAGATATTGTATTGCTAAGACTTTGATGCTTAATATTTTTTAAAATGCCCCAAGGTCACTTTCTCTAATTTTCCACAAACCGAGCATGCTTTTCTTGTATGCTCTAATGTCTTCATGTAGTTAAGAATTCAATGATTGCTCTGTATTTTCTTTTATTGAAAAAAGATTTTTTATATACAATATATTCTGATTACAGTTTCCTCTCCTTTTACTCCTCCCAGTTACTCCCCTCTCTTCTTCCATTTTGATCTACCCACTTCCTGTATCTCACTAGAAACCAATAAACACCTAAGGGATTATAATATAATATAATATAATATAATATAATATAATATAATATAATATAATATAATATAATATAATGACAGAGAAAAAAACAAATCAGAATAGGACAAAACAAACAAACAGAAAGTAAGAAAAAAGCCCAAGGAAAGGCACAAAAAAAGATATAGATGCAGAGAACCACTGGTTTGCACATCCAGATATCCCATAAAAGCAGAGAGCCAGAAGCCATAATATATATGCAAAATCAGTAAGGTAAAAAAATGAATGTGAAAATTTTAAAAAAAATTAAATTTAAAACCAAAAGCCCTAACACGACATTATAAGACTAGGAACCTCCAAAGATACTGTTGAACTTGTTTTCTGTTGGCATCTACTGCTGGGCATTCAGTCTGTCCTTAAAAATAGTTTTATTCCCAGTGAGACTCCCTCGGAGAAAACTACATGTTCATTTGCAAGTGATTCTCAATTGGAGATAACTTCTGGGTTAGGGATGGAGACATGTGTCCACTTCTCTCAGATCTAGGGCCCTTCTAGTGCAGACTCATGCAGGTCCTGTGCACACTACCCCAGTATTTGTCAATAACACCTAGAACAAAACTTGAATTTGTAAAACTTACTTTAAGGGAGTCTGCTGACTCTCTGTTTCTAGTTTAATTCACATGAAAGCACACAGCAGTCATATTATATTCTCATTACACAGCATGGTGAGTGTGCTCTTTTAGCTCATTGAGAAGTTGTGAGAAGCAGAAGGAAAGTTGAGAAAGGTAAGAAATAAAAGAAACGCACACAGACCCCAATTCTATTTCAAATATAAAAGCACAAAATTCTCAAAAACCTAAGCAGGTAAGTGGAAAACTGCATTTTACTACAAAATAACAACGAAATCGTAATTCACGTTTGAAATACATGTCAGTGACAAGTTTGAAAAGTCTTTCAAATGACATACCGCGATGACACCTGACGGCTTCTGATGCTGACTGCCGGTTCTTTGGACTGAATCGTTCTTCCGGTACAGATCAAGTATGACTTCCTATATGAAAAAGAGCATGTCTGCTGCTTGGAAGAATGGGCCAGCCCTGGGCACCAGAAAGTCTACACCACCTTCATTCTCGTCATCCTCTTCCTCCTGCCTCTCCTGGTGATGCTCGTCTTGTACAGTAAGATCGGCTACGAGCTTTGGATCAAGAAAAGAGTTGGCGACGGTTCAGTACTTCGAACTATTCATGGAAAAGAGATGTCCAAAATAGCCAGGTCTGTCTGATTAGATGCTCAGTTGCGTTTGAATTTTTTTTAATTAGTTGTACTCTTGGGTAATTTAGTCAAAGTAATCTAAGCTGAGAGTATTGAAACCCTCGGAGCTTTGTGCGATTTAATGTGTAGCAGAAAGATAGATTGAAATCATTAGTTCTTAAAAGAGAAGTCGGGGCTGTAAAAGAATTTCGAGGGTGGTTACATTTTCATCTCTACATAACTACGATTTAACAAGAAAGAGCTATGAGCTGCTGTCAGGGCTCTGTGGTCCGATGGGGCTCCTCTCTTTGTCACTTTGAGGCTGTGTGACACAGGTCTGCATTTCCCATCCCCCATTTCCTCATATATACAAGGCTGTATAATGACATCCATCCTTCCTGCCACTCCGAGATGGTGCTAACATGTGTGAAAAATGTTATTAAACCAAAGCAATTTTGAAATCTAATTTTAACACAAAAGGTATCTTTCTGGCCTTCTTTATTAGTATCCATTTTAAAACATTCTGATGCTTCATACATAATACATAAGACTTACTCCATAATCTGGGCTGAATGACCATTCACATGAAAGGGAGTGAGGCCCCATGTGCAGACTTCCTAGGATTTGATGGGATTTAGTTTAATCTCGGCTATGCAGTGTCCTCTAGTGCCCTGTTAGTATAAGAACAGGCCGCTCAAAATAAAACAGGGTCCCAAGACCTCAGCACCTTGGGAATTTTTATTGAATTAGTTGTACCCTTTCCTAAGAAGAAAGATCTACTGAGTTGAAAGAGGTGCCAAGTACGAACTTTTAAAGTACAAAGCAATAAACAGTTCTAGTACAGATATAAATCTTCCTCAGAAGAAGAGTAAATAAATGAGTATGAATTCTTGGTAAACTAGAGTTTTAATACTATCCTTGAAGCTTACTATATTTCATAAATATTGATATTTTGCTATCACAGATGTGAATGATTTTCAACACACAGTGAATTAAAGCTTTCTTACTGGACATAGACTCCTAAATCCAAACCCAAAATACATCCGTCGCTATCAAATCTGGCTGCAAATCACGGAACGCTCTCTGGGACTGTCCTGCATCGATCCATTGATTTGTTTGGATGTTAATGATATAATCCACGCCACTGACCTAGTAGAGTGCCAGCCCCACAATGAGCACATATTATAAGTGTGTTCATTACATGTAGACCATGAGAACGAGGGTGAAACAAACAGGGGAAAGAGATAATGTACCTGCATTGTGTTTGAGTGGCTTAGACTCAACTTGTATTTCAGTCTTGTTGGCAGCTTAACACATTTTCCAAGGGAAACTGAACCAACACAATGCTTCCCTGTGAGTCTAGGAAGAAGAAGCGGGCTGTCGTTATGATGGTGACAGTGGTGGCTCTCTTTGCTGCGTGCTGGGCACCTTTCCACATTGTTCACATGATGGTTGAATACAGTAAGTACTTGGCATTCTCATTTGATGGCTCTCTGGTACAGACAGGAATAACTGTAAAACCATTGCATTTCACTGGCTTAATTAAATACCAAGCCTCGAGTCTGTTTCTTTCATGTTAACAGAGCACCAGCTCACAGTGCGGTTGTTGATTTTTTTTAATTTTATTTATTTTTTGATGGTCAGGACACTTTAGTAATAGTGTACTTTAGTAACTATGCAAAATAAAGAAAAGCTTCCAGAATCTTCTCTTGTGTTACTCCTAAGGGGAGCGATGTGGCGTCTTTTGAATCATCTCTGTTTATAACTTCGACTCATACTTGTGGTTTATTGATACCTTGGATTTCAGTAGGTACCTCAGGATACTCTCTCTGTAAGTCGGGATTTTACATGGCTTTCGGTGTGACTATGTTTCTTCAATGCAAGCGAATATTTGAAGGGTGGCTCCTGCTTCTGGTTTACATGTCACTTGAAGTATTTAGTTGAAATGCTGTGAACCCGGTAACATGCTGGACACCAACTTGTGTGTGTAAAGAATGCTCTCCACAAAGGTCATTTGTTTCCAGATAATCAGACTCCTCTCCCAAGTGGTCTTCAGAAATTTACATGCCTCTCGCCTCTAACAAAGTCAGGTGACACACAGTTTTTAATTTTCTTGATAAAAATCAATCCGCATTCTAAAGTATTATTCTATTACAGGCAATTTTGAAAAAGAATATGATGATGTCACAATCAAGATGGTTTTCGCCATAGTACAAATAATTGGGTTTTTCAACTCCATCTGCAATCCCATTGTATATGCATTTATGAACGAAAACTTCAAGAAGAATTTCTTGTCTGCAGTTTGCTATTGCATAGTAAAAGAGACCTTCTCTCCAGCTCGGGAGCACCGAGATTCGGGAGTTTCAATGATGCCGAAGAGAGCAAAGCTATCGCGACAACAGCGTCCGGTAGAGGAAACCAAAGGCGCTGCATTCAGTGACGCAAACGCTGACGTCAAACTGTGTGAGCAGCCAGGGAAGAAAAAGCAGGTCAAGAGGCAGCTGGCCTTCTTTAGTTCTGAACTCTCTGAAAATTCTACGATGGGCAGTGGACATGAACTGTAATGATAGCTCCATAATTAATGTAATTGGTATGGAACGTTACTTTGAGCAAAGGCCAAAGACTGTTTTTAAATGACGACAAGAAGGGAAGCAGGGTGTGGTTTTCATTTAAACCCACATAATACACGAGCCTAAAATTTTGCAACATTATTAAAGCAGCTTTGTATATTGTGAAAGTAGATTTGTTAAAGACGTCACACATAAAGCAATAGTTTTGGTAGCAGTTTTTACCCGTGCAGTCAGTGTAATGCGACTTTCTGTATATTGCTAAACTAGATGAAATTGTTAACATTGTGTCATCATCCTTACATATTAAACAGCTGAACACTGTAATGTAATTTATAGTGCACTGTTGAAGTTAGCAAAACAATCTTTGCAATTGACATCCGTGTCATAATAATAAAGTCAAAAAACACGAAGAATCAGAAAAGTGACAGACAATAAAACTTATTGGAGCTGCACAGTCCTGTAAGCGGCCATCTCTGTGACGACAAGCCTCTCACCTTTTTTAAGTCTCTATTTGCTCCTGTATGAACGGGAAGTTATACCCTGTTTACTCCACGGAGTAGTCATGAAGCAAACTGTGTGACAGGAAAGGAAGGCGCTTCCTCTGTAAAGTGATGAATCTGAGTCCTGCTTCTGCTCCTTCTGTCCTCCCATCCTCACTCCCCCACCCCCACCCCTGTCTTTTGCTCTGCCTTCCTTTCTGAGACTTATTCCAGTCCTCTATAACTCTCCTCTTTGTAGCTGTTTTGAAATTGTTTTTTTTTTCTTATCCAAAGAAAGGTTGAGTGGCCTCATTTATTGATAGATGATAGATAGATAGATAGACAGACAGACAGACAGATAGATAGATGGATAGATGGATAATAGGTCAGATGTTTATCTCTTTGGGCACTTTATTCTCACTAGTGAGGTGAGAGACTTTTAGTTATGTATTGAGAGGCTTTCTCTGCAGTAGATTAGGGCAGAAGGTATGTGGCAACTCCAAGCCTGTGAATTTTTGCTGTGTCCAAGGCCGACCGCCAAGTGGTAAATGAGGAAGAACAGAGCTCCCCCTAGCTCAACCCCTGCTCCTGTGTCCCCCATGTCAAGAATCTGGAGGCCGCCATCAGCACTCTGTCAATTTTTCAACAGACAAGATACCTGAGTCTCAGCCGCAGCCTCATCGCCTAAATGTTTCATCCGCCTCTGGTTTTCGGGCACTCGTTTTTTATCTGAAGAACTCAGAATATTTTATGTATTTATGTAAGCTTTAATATTTGGAAACCAAAGAGCACAAACTATTTGGGTCCCCTTGGTTACTGACATTTCATCTCACGTGCATCAGTGAAGCACTATTGAAAAAGAGAAAGGCGAAACGATGTAGAACACAGAAAAGCAATTGCAGGACATGGGAACATTACCAGAGTGAAGAAAGGGAGACTTGGTTTGTTTTTTATGGTTCATTTTTTTGTCTAGTTACACAGTAACAAAACAGTGATCACTACACTGATAAAGCTTTAAAAATGGACCTACTGTGCTGACTTTGGTTATCTTCACTTAACTGCTAAATACTCACATGACTTCAAATATTACAATGGAAAGTTCTGTGTATTGTTAGGTATCTGTCCGTAAATATATAATAAATTCAAAGTAGACAGTCAGCCCTGATGGCTCCCGACAGAGGAATGCCCAAATGGACAATGCTACATCAACGTGGTCTCTGTTTTCAAGGGACATTGATGATCATGTGTGATGGCTGCAGTAATTTTAGTAATGGAAAACTACACACTCAAGAACTTCTTGTGTGTGCTCATTTGTGTGGGGGGAGGGGGCGGGGCTGCCTGCCATGCCTGTATACCATGTGCATGCCTGGTGCCCATGGAGGTCAGAAGAGGGCATCAGGTCCCCTGAAAAGTGGCTTACAGATAGTTATGAGCTGCCACTTGGTGCTGGGAATAGTACCTGGGTCCTCTGGGAGAGCAGCCGGTGTTCTTGACCGCTGCATCGTCTTCCTAGTGTTTAATTTGATCTAGACTCCATGAAGAGTTATTTTTGCATTCTAAATTCATAACATCAATCTTCCAACAATTTTCAGTTTTGTTACTACAAGTTCAACATGTAGCCACTTAACTCCAATACCTGTAAGAACAGCAGATTCTTTAAATAAAAAAGATGAGAAGTTATAGCTGTAAGTAAAAATAGAGGGGGAAGTTTTACTACTTTTCAAATGTAGTATATGAAAGTTTTATGGGGTGTGTCTTTAAAAAGACAATGGGATGCTATCATCTATTAAGCTATTATTATTTTTCTCTAGTTTAATTTTTTAGATTATAATATAGTTGCAACATTTCTCCCTTCCTTTTCCTCCCTTTAACCCCCCCAAATACCCCTTCTCACTCTACTTCAAATTCATGGCCTCTTTTTTAACTAATTGTCATTGTATGTATATATGTATGTATGCATATGTACATATGTATGATATACACTTACATACATATGTACATATGCATACATACATATATACATACGATATATGTGTGTGTGTAATATATATTCCTAGCCTGCTCAATCTGTATGCTACCTATATGCATGTTTTCAGGACTGACTGTTTGGCACTAGGCAACCGATTGATGTTTTCTTCTTTGGGAAATACCACCTCCCACATTCCCACCTTTCTTCAGTTGCCTTTTGTTCTTTGTTTAGCATGAGACCTCCTGGGCTTTCCCCATCCACTTTGGCATGCCCATTGGTGTAGCCCTCATTCAACTCTCATTTGTGCAACCATGTTGGTGAGACTTTATGGGTGAAGCTTCTTACATTATTGGAGACTCGCTCTCACAGCAAACTCTTTGATCCTCTGGCTCTTACAAGCTTTCTGCCCTATCTTCCACAATGTTCCCTGAGCCTTAGGTGTGGGAGTTCAGCCATTATTTATTAAGCTCCTGCAATATGTTAGACCTAGACACCTTCTCTCCCTTCCCACATCAAGAACATTTTCCTCTATAAACCAGATAATGTTGATTAATTAATTTTAGATTGGACAATGAATTAACAGAGAAAACTCAATCATAAAAATGAGAATCCATAAGTTTTAAAATCAAATATATCTCTATATCAGGTGCTCCTTCCTCTTACTTGACAAAATTCTTACATTCCAAACATGGATTATGCCTTATTTTATAGAAGGAAAAGGTTAAAAATAAATGAGATAAGGAATGTGTCTTAAAAAAAATAAACCTATTTGAATATTGTACTTATGAGCAGACAGGAGAAAATAGGTCATCGCTTTGATTCCAGCAGTTTCTGGTCACTATGCCACAATCCTTGGCTTCTTCTATGTTTGTAAAGTGATACTAAATGAGGAAATTTACACACAAACAAGGAAGACGTTAAAACTGAATCTTTAATGACTTGACACAAGCAATTTTTTAAAAGAGACTCCAAGGCAAAGGGACATCTGAAAACCCAGAAGTATGTTTCTTCTCTGCAGGAGCAAGCACATCAAGTGCACGTTTTCTTGAAACTCCAATAGAAGGGGCTGGTTCGAAAGCAACTGTGCAATGATTTCTTAATCAAAATTGTAGGTTGCATAAACATACTTCTCCTACTAGATTGCTGATAAAAGAATAACAAATGTACAGGGCCACAGCAATAATGAAAAATGGGGACGTAGCCAGAGTAAACGATAAATCACAATAAATGTCTTGATAAGCAAAACTGAATTTCAGTGACAAATGCATAATCATGAAGACAACACAGGAAGCCATAGGGAATGCCTAGAGTAGATCACAGCTGTAAAGGGTAGTTTCATTCAGTAGTATCCTGGGGAAACTGAGGATCCCTTAGGTGGTATCTACTGGAGAGATGGGTACAAATGGTCACTATCTACAGAACAGCTAGCCCTCTGGTGTATTCCATTAGACATGATGAACAGAATGTCTATACAGAAGGTGTCACTTCTTACTGTTTACCATCCCACCTGGAGTATATGCAATTTCCTCTCTAAAGAAATTGGAGGAAGGGCTAGAGATTGGACTCAACAGTTAAGAATATTTTCTGCTCTTGGAGAGGACCAGAGTTCAGTTCACAGCACCCATGTTGGGCAGCTCACAGCCATGTGTAACGCCAGCTCCAGGATATCTATACCTTCTTCTGGTCCACGAACTCATGTATACACACACACACACATACACACACACACACACACACACACACACACACACACACACATGCATGCATACACATATAAAAATAAAAAGATGGGTGGAGAAGTGGCTCAGTGGTTGAAAGCACTTGCTGTTCTTGCAGAGGAATGGACCCAGCACCCACCTGGAAGCTCACAACCATTTATAACTCCAGTTCCAGAGGATCTAATAACTAACACTCTATCTTGTCTCCAGAGAACCAGACACTCACATGGTGCGCACAACATACATGCAGTCATATACATAAAAAAAATAAATCTTTATAACACATAAATGAATGACAGAAAAAAAAACCCTCTGAGCACATGAGCGGAGTTTCCCACTGAGTCAGAAGAGTGAGCCAGATGCCCTGGGGCTGGATTACAGGCAGTTTTGAATTACCTGATATGGGCTGCAAACTGAACGTGGATTCTCCAAGCTATCTTTTCACTCTTCATCCAACCAAAAAGAAAAAAGAAAAAAATATCAACCAAACTTTTTGAACAAAACTAACAAAGATGATAGTCCAGTTAGGCCTGAGGCAAAATTTGAATATCTGTCTATGTGCTCAATATATCATTTCAAGAATTTTGGTTTTTTTGGTTTTGGTTTTGGTTTTTAATGACATCTAGTAAGGAAACCAGGGACCCTTTTGGTGAAAAGCAATGATTTTCGTGCTAACTTGATTCTTTATGGACTTCATGGAATAAACGAACCTGAGCAAAATGAGTGGGCAGAGGGGACTCACATCTGGACAGCAGTGGACTGCGTGCTGGGGCGAGGGCTGCCGAGTCCACGGAATGTGTCTGATAAGTGTCCAGGCAAGAAAGTGAGCCAGAAATTGGCAAATGGTGCCTCTGTGTGTGACACTTTATTGGTTTCCAGATACAGTGTCCTGGTGGCCAGGCCTGCAGACCTGAGAAGCACGGGTGCTCCTTGGGTTCTCAGCAACACTCAGGCCAAGCATGCCTGGAGAACCAAGCAAAAAGGAACGGACATGGACTGAGCTTACACTCTACAGCCCTCACCAAGCTTTATCCGCAGCTCAACGGCTATCACAGGGTTCCCTGAAGAATTCTGCAGAGAAGCATCAATGGCTTCTTAGCCCTATATGAATAGTTTGAGTGACAACCATTTGTGTTCTAGGAAGCATGTCTTAGTTAGGGGTTCTATTGCTGTGGAGAGACACCGTGACCACAGCAACTCTGATGAAGGAAAGCATTTAATTGAGGCTGACTTACAGTTCAGAGATTTAGTCCATTATCGTAGTGGCAGGAAGCATGGCAGCATGCAGGCAGACGTGGTGCTGGAGAGTTCTACAGCTGGATTGGCAGGCAGCAGGAAGAGAGTACGAGCCACTGGGCCTGGCTTGAGTTTCTGAAACCTCAAAGCCCACCCCCCAGTGACACGCTTCCTCCAACAGGACCACACTTACTCCAACAAGGCCACACCTCCTAATAGTGCCATTCCCTATGAGTCTGTGGGAGCCATTTTCTTTCTAACCACCACAAAGTGCAAAGTGGGTTTGCTCCACTTGGGAAGTGATACATGTGAGGTAAGCACCTTGCAATGAGGTCTCTTCAGAGAGGGGAATGCTCCACGGCTGACCCCACCCACCCAGCCTTACACGAGGCCACCCTCCTCTGCCTGTGAAGGTTGTTACTGAAGTATGGGGAGTTATCTGACATTTTTGTGATTATAGGGCATCTCCCCTGGTTGCCAACCCACAAGTCTGGCTGGGAATGGCCTGGACACCACCGACCAGAGAAGTGACCTATCTGATAGCAATTCGTTGTGTCTATGAAACAAATATTTTATTCGGCTGACATATTTGCCCTCTCCTTTCATTCACTGGACCGCATACACTGACATCTGTCCACGTCACTGCACAGACATTTATACCAGCTTTTCATTCCCAGACCAATAGTTTATTATGAGAATGTGTGTATAATCAAAAGCTTGGTACCTTACTGTCTTCAATGTCTGTTTAAAAAGTAATATTACCTTGAACATTCTTGACCTTTGCCCTTTTCTCGTTTGCTTCTTTATGAAAAATTCCTGGAACCTGAATTTGTTGGTCAGTCAGGGTACCCACGGGGATCCTGTGTATCTGTGACAGACCTCTGCTCACCTGCCTGAGTGCCGTGTCCGTTGCAGAAAGGAACTGAATGTGGCCTAAGCAGAATCAGACATCGGGCCCTGACCCTGCTCTCAGCAGCTCCCAAGCCTGTCTCTGACGGTTTCCTTCCCAAAGAGCTTCTATCTTGTAGATCATAATATGGGCCATACTTGGGAAATATGAATAGAGAGGTTGAGGGGGAAGATCCTGATGGAGAGGAGAAAGTCACTTGGGGGAGCAGCAAGGGGAACTGATGCCTTGTAATCTAGTGTCTGAAGGCCTTTGTACCACTAACTGGGGCTTATTAGAGCCCTGGAAATCTTCAGGCCCCAAAGAAGAGGAAGAGAAGGCGGCCCTGGCCTCCTAGGAGCCTCAAGTCAGAGTATGTGCTGCCAGCCACTTGAGTCGGGTAGGGGACAAGTGCCTCCTAGAGGGGCCACCAGCCCAGCATTTCAAAATACAGAGGGCAGCAGTACATACTGCTATACTTTCTGCTATGGTAGAGAGTGTTGCCCTTAACCCCTCCCAGGGAATAGCCCAGCTTGGCTTATAGCCTTTCCAGTGTCCAGTAAGGATTTGCCAGCCAGCAAAAGGATGACGATGATTGAGCAGGGGCTGAGTGAGGAACTCCAAAGCATTTTGTTCCTCATCTTAGTCAGTATGGGCTCAGTCCTGAAATTCCTGAACCCTGTTGTAGCCAGACATATCATGTCCCCTTGGTTGAATATGGAATATTGAGCCGACCCTGGGCTGGGAGTAGATGTCTTGAGAAGGGCAGTGATCAGGGACCCTATCGGGATTGAAGCAGATTTCTCCTTGTTCTTTGTCCCTTTCTGATAACATTCCAGGCCTGAGAAGAGTGCGCCCATTTGACTTTTATGCTCTTAAGAGGGCTGTCTTGTGTTTTGTGAACAGAAATGAGTCACCATGTGACTCATTATTGATTAATAATCAATCACCTTTCCTGCTGTTGTGAGCAAACACTTAATAGAAGCTTATTTTAGCTCACAATTCACAAGAATGCAGTCCATTGTTGGTTCTTCCTCCCTGGTGCCCTTCTTCCCAGGGGATAGCCAAGCCATTGCACACTGACTCAGCCTCGAGGAGGAAAGCACAGGCTGGGACCAGTCATGGGTTTGAAGATGTTTGTCAGAGGCTGAGAGCCGACAGGAAACAGACTTCCTGGGAGACCATGTCAGTGTATACAGCTCATTTTACTGTTTCAGAGTCAGAGTATAGAAGGGCTCCTTAAGGCAATGAGTTGGTGCCTAATTGGTTATAATACAGTACTATAGGTATCCTTAATTATCATATGGGGCAGAGCGGAAAGTGTAGGGTCATCTAGAGTTCACAGGAGGCTATGTGCCAGTCACCTAGAGTTCTCAGGAGGCTCTGTGCCAGGGTCCTGTTTCCAAATAAAGTCAGAAGGCAAGATTAGAGGCACTCTCCAAGTAAGGCCATGTGGGAGGGAGGAGCCCTGCTTACAAAGCCCTCCATTTGGCACCGAGCTCAGAAAACTATCTAGATACGGTGGACTGCAACCTGAGGGGTGGGTACCCAGCAGTCCACCACAGAGGGGAGGGCGTGGTGACGGGAACAGCATGACCCATGGTTCTGAGCAGGAAGCAGGGAACTGGGGACCTACCATGAGCTCACTCAATCCTTTTCCTCTTTTGGTTTTAGACATTTCACGATCTAATCAAATTGAAATTGAAATTAACCTCCATACACCATGACCAGATGGTGCCCCTCCCCCACCCCCATCCCGTTTCTGTGCTACCCTCAGGCATTTTCCTCTCTCGGTAGTAAAAGAGACATCATCTTGGCGGTTCTAAATTGTGGATAACTCATGGTGGGGACTAGAAAAGATGAGAAGGAAGGTGTGTGTAGCTTTGGACTTTCTGGGTTCAGGAAGGGCCAAGGGTCAGTAACCAGCTACAGAAACTTAGCCTCTTGTTCTTCCCTTGCCTCATTAACCCACTGGTCCCAGGATGTTGACAGCTGAAGCCAGAGCTGCCAGTACAAGTCAGAAGCAACCACTCTACAGTGACTATGACCTATGAAGGCCTGACGTCCACTGCAGCCTCATGTAGGGTGTCCTTGGGGAGTCAAGTGTGGTGTGGAGAGTGGCAGGTAATACCAGAGCATGTCTGTATTATTTGTGTAGAATTGTAAACAGAGTGGCTTATACAACAGAAGTCTGTGGTCTCACAGCTCTGAAGTCCAGCAACCTGGAATTAGGGAGTACCCAGGGCTTTGCTTCTTCTGGAGGTACAGGGAGGAGGTCTGCTCCAGGCCTTACTTCAGCTTCTGTAACTTATTGGCTTGCAGCAACAGAAGTCTCACCTCCATACAGAGTCTTTCCTGTGTTTCTTGTTTCCATATCTAATTTCTCCACATCGTATTTGGGGCTGAATAGATGGCTCGGTGGTTGAGAGCACTTGGCTACTTTTTCAGAGGACCCAGGTTTAGTTCTCAACACCTGCATAAAACCTTATAACTACGTATAACTCCAGCTCCAGAAGATCTGACATTTTCTTCCTGGCCTCTATGGGCATCGGGCATGCACATGGTACACATACAGACGTGCTTGCAGACAAAACACTCATACACATAAAATAAAAACATCTTTTTTTTTAATTACATATTTATTTTTGTGTGTAAGTCAGAACACAGCTTGTGAGAGTCAGTTCTTATGTTTCACCATGTAGGGCTCTGGAATTGACCTCAAAACGTTAGGTTTGGCAAGTGCCTTTACTCACTGGGCTGTTAAGGAAATATTATGTCCAACGATTTATTAATAAACACACAGGAGACGTGGAAAATAGTACAAGCCAGACAGACCTCAGGAGAGCTCACACCATGCCATCTTCCAGCTCCTCCTGATAGCTCCATGGCCCAGCAGTTTATTATTTTTCAAGTTCCTCCTCACTCTCTCTTAGCAGACTATTTGTATGATCAGAGAGACACAATGGTTTACTCTTCCCAAACCTTTGGCTGTCCACTTCTATAGTGGGGTGTTGTAAGAGCAAAAGCTGTGTTTTAATTTTTAGCTACTGTGCCTGAAATATCTCTAAAAGAAAAAGACAGTTAACCTCTTGGAATACTAGGTGGGGCTGTTCAAGTGAGATAATCTTGAATCTCTCTTGCCCAAGGAAATAACCTCTTGGATAATTCCAGATATAGAGCACTGAATTGTTTACACTACGGAGTTTGGTTTTGTTTTGTTCAGATTATGCTCTGTATTTTTCTCTTGAAGTAAAAAAGGTACTTTATTTTTGATAGTGCAAGAACACACAGTTGGGAGATTTTAAACTACTTTAAGAGGAAATTTTGGAGTTTTACATAAAACTGAAAATTTAAAACTGGATATTTAAAGGAACAGCTTTTAAGGTATTTAAATTTACAAGGTATGGTATTGATATATGATTTTTAATAAATAAAAGGCTAAAGAGTTAGAGCCACAGCTATGAGCACCCAATGCAAAACACCAGAAACTGGGATGTTCCTGTCTTTTGATACAACAAGACAGGAGCCTAGGCAGTTTAGCAAACAGCTTAGAGCAGCAGTTTTCAACCGATGGCTCATAACATTTTGGGGGATGGAGGACCCTGTGACAGGAGTGGTCCGGGATCATCAGCATATTAGATGTTTGCATTTCAAATCATAACAGTGGGAAAAGGTTGCAGTTGTAATTTTTATGGTTGGGGATCACTACAACGTGGGAATTGTGTTAAAAGGGTCACAGTATTAGGAAGATTAAGAACCACTGACTTAGAAAATGTCTTTGCTTATCTAAGGTCTATTCAGGCATAAGAATGTATGTTTATTCTTTTGTCTTTGCTAACTTTGTTAAGCCTTAGCTATTTTGAGAAATGAAACAGGATAAGAAATTAAAACAGTCTGAAATGGTACACTATAGAAAGGTCAGGAAAGGAAAATTTCCAGCCTTTCTGTGGATTGTATTTATGAGTTAAAAGTTTTGTTTTGATATTAAAAGAGCTTCAATTCATAAATTAAGAAATTTTTAAGGCTAAATCTAACTGGGATAAGCTTAAAAGCTGCTAACTTATAACCTGCAATTAAGTGATAATTGGAACGTGCAAGTTAATAGATAGTCTGGATCTTTAATGTGCTCAAGACTATACTTGCAGTCATGCTAAGTGCTACTGTACAGAAATCAACTTTATTTGGCCTCCTGTATGTTTTCTAGGTTGTGCTGGAAAAAGATATCTAGAAAAACAGGAAAAGTTTTGTTAGCATAGAGATACTTATTTAGATGGTGATCACCCTTCTGAGATCTGCTGAATATGGCTTTTAAAAAGTTCAATAAGAAAGCTTCCTGTGATAGAAGTCCTAGTTCCTGCTAGCAGCCTTTAGGGTTCTTCCAAAGATGAGTAAGGCACAGAAGAGCACCTCCAGGAGTCTGCTTTCAATGTAGCAAAACCAGCTACCGGGTGAGAAACTGTCCTTCACCTCGATTGCCACCAGGACCGTCCAAACTGTGGGCAAGCAGAACACTGGGGAGTGAATTGCCCAACTTTGCATAGACAAGGTAGGACAGTACCCCAAAGTTTCTGCTTCACAGGAAATATTATGGGCCTGGCAGCTGAAGATGCAACCCCTGCAACCCCTGCCCCCATTGAAATCAAGATTGCCATGGAGGAACCTAGGTTTATTGTCCAGGTAGCTGGTAAGTCTGTCATTTTAGTTGACACAGGCTAATTGAGTTATAACTGAGTTCTATCTGCTATTCCCAGAACTCTGATGGCTTTGATGGCTAAGTGTAGGTTTAACAGCAACAGACAACCAGCTCCTCCCTCCAAGGCTGCAGCTAACATATTAATTCAATTTATAGAGCTACTGGAGTCCCTTCTGAGAAAGGCAAACAGGCTTGTCTTCTAACGGGCTCTGTATTAAGGAACAAGCAGGTTTCAGGTGTAACTTCTTTACTGTTCCTTTATTTGAAGAAACTTCCCTTGCAGTGACTGCTCTCGGGAATAACTACTCATGTCTCTGGTAAATGGTTAAATTGAAAAGAAAGTTTAAGGTCTGAGAAAAAGTATGAGGGTCTGAGAAAGTGTTTTAAGATGTATAAGATGTAAGTGCTTAATAAGTTCTGAGGGTTTAAGAAAGTGTACTAAGGAAGGTCTGAGGATGTAAATGCCCTGACAGTCTGAAAATGTGACTAAAAGGAAAGGTAGAAGAGTGATTTAAGATAGGTTCAGAGTTGCACCATCGATGGAGTTTTGGATGCGTGCTTCTATTCAGTTCTGATAATCTGGTACTGCTGTTAGCAGTCACAAGCTCAAGATCTTCAATCTCCTTTGGTTGTTGTCTAAATATAGACTTGAGTGAGGTGCCTCTCACTGGCTAAAATTCTCTCCATCCAATTTATATCTCTGGCTTTCTGGACAGAGAAAAAAATGTTCATGCTTTAACCCAAAGTCATAGCTTTTGAGAGTACTTGAGGGCATGAATGTATTCCAGCTGTTTAACAGACACCTGTTAACTGCTTTTTCTACAATGTGGATTTCAGTGCTGAAAGTTCCAAATGAAAACTTCATGAACTTTAACTTCTGCCTCTAGTCTTTACCTGCCTCATCAGATTTCCACTTGGCTAACAGACACCATACAAGAATCAGCTGCAGACTACAAACTGCTTCAGCTGCTCTGAGTTCTTGATTTGCTGAAGCTGATGTAGATCAGCCCAGCCGATGTGATTGCTTCCCGTTCCTTCAGCTGTGACAGCTACCCGTGCATCTGATGAATGCTCAATTGCCTGGATCCCCTATTAGCTTTTGACTAGCATTCCAGCCTTCCTGGGCCCCCTAATAATGATGCTCTAGTTCATCAGAAAGTAGCTATAGAAGAGAATACATCGCCCCATACCCCATTGGGATGGAAAGTTATGGTAAACAAACAAACAAATAAACAAAAAGCAAAACTCCCTGGCATAGGGGACAAGTCGCTACCTACAGTGCCTATTGGCATTCCAGGAAAGTTACTTGTTAAGGCCAAATAGACCCAGACTCATTAGCTGACAATATAGGGCACTTGACCTGCTTAATGCATAACAAAGAGTTACTTTAAAGCTTTAAAAAATGTGGTTTCTATAGTCATCAGAGATAATTTGGCTGTACTCAAAACAATTACAAAAAAGGAGGGGGGAACCTGAGATGAAATAAATGACTGGTCCCCATTCTCATTTTTGGGCTTCTCCTGGATAGAAACTCTGATGTCAGTCAATGCTTGCTCATGTTGCTTTCTTGTATCACCCAGGACCACCTGCCCACGGGTGGTACTACCCACAGTGAACCGAACCCTTTCATATTAATCATTAAGAAAATGCGCTACAGGCTTTCTCACAGGCCAGTCTGAGGGCATTTGCTATATTGAGGTTCCCTCTTCTCAAATGATTCTAGGTTGGGTCAAATTGACAAAAAGAAAACCAGAATAACTGAGTCCTTGTCAACTTGACACACAAGGACATTACTGTTTAATCACGACCTTTCCTTTATTGCTCATCCCCAGGACTTCATATTAATTAATATCACAATTGAAATTTTCCAATTTTTAAATCCCAGTCTTTAAAAAACATTTCAAACACTTTAAAAGTTCAGTCCTTTAAAATACTCAAAGACTCTTTCAAAGTTCCAAGCTTCTCTAAAATATCAAAGCCTCTCTAAATTTCCAAAGTTTCTCTAAAATATCCAAAGGCTCATAACCGTCAGTTCTCATAAAACTAAAAAAAAAAAAAGAAAGAAAGAAAAGAAAAAGGTTACTTTCTTATTCTAAGAAGGAAGAACCAGGGCACAGTAACAACCAGGCCAAAGAAAATCCAAAGGCCAACAGTGTAAAAAGTTCAGTCCTTGTCACCTGGGACCTACTCATGATCCCCTGGGCACAATCCTCTGGGCCACTGCTCTGGCTCCACCTTTGGCAGCACACACACCTTGTCTCTTAGGTTCAGGCTGCCCGTGGCAATCATCCCATTGTACTGGCGTCTGCAAAACTCTAGGGTTTTCTACCGCAACTGAGCTGAATCTTCACCAATAACTTCTCTTGGGCTCTCTCCAGGGACTCTCACCCTACCATGGTGCCAAACCTTGGCTGCTCTCCATGCCTTCAAAACCAGTAGTCCCATCTGGGTAGCTCTTACGCATTACCAAGTTCAGCTGTCAACATGAAATGCAACCTTGGCCCTTTCTGGGCCACAGCGTCTGTGTGTTGACCCTGAGGAAATACCCCCAGATTGATCCTCAGTGATGCTGGTCTCTTCTGAATCACAGCTGATTCTTCAGCCTCAGCTGACCAACATCAATTTTCCCAGCAAAGCCAGGGTTTTGCTTTAGGGTTTTGAATTCTTAATTCAAAATATCACCAGTGGCCCTGATAGATACTGCTTCCCTTCAAAACCTCACAAGCCAAGTCTCCATCATCTGTACTGTTTTCAATATTCTTACCTCCCAAACTCCCACAGAACAACCCACTGAGCTATGAGCACTCGGTGGCTCTTCCAGCCCAAAGTTTAAATAACATTATAATTCTCCCAGAGACACATGGTCAGGTCTGTCACACCAAGACCCTACAACCTGGTCCCAATTTCTGGGTTAGTTAGGATATTTATTGCTATGATAGAACACCATGATGAAAGCAACTCATGGGTGTATGTTGGGGCCATATTTGGCTTACACATCCACATTCAAAACAAGTCAGGGGCAGGAATTTGTCAGCAAGCTGGAGGCAGGAACTGAAGCAGAGACCAGCTCTTTACTGATTTGTCCCTAATGGCTTGCTCTCCCTGTTTCTTAGAGCACCAGAGACTAGCACAAGGTGGTACCATTCACAGTGAGCTGGGCACTTCCACACCAATCATCAAGAAAATCCCCCAGGAGTTTGTACACAGGTCATTACGGAGGGAGCAGTTTCTCAGTTGAAGTTCCCTCTTCCAAATGGTTCTAACTTGTGTCAAGTACAATAAAACTAGTGAGCCAGCACAGTTTGTTGTTAACTTAAGAGTTTTACTCTATTGTGATCAGAAGATAAAAGATTTCAAATTATTAATTTGTAAGTTCTTGTTAACAATATATAGCCTGATATGTTGTCTACTTGTCTGTTGATAGGGGTTTAAAACTGTCTGTTAATAAATTCGAGCCTCTTTCCCTTTTGAGTCTGATTGTGTATTTTATAAAGTTGGGTGCTTCATTATTAAGTGTATGTAGATACTTTTTAGAGCAGGGAGAATGTTGCTATGTAGCACAAGCTGGCCACAAATTCTTGGTTCCGCTTCAGTCTCTCAAATGCTAAAGATGTACTGCTATGTTGGGCTGTAAATGCATATAGATTTACAATCACTGTATATTCTTGATTAATTCCTTAGATTATAATATTGTGACCTTATTTTAAAAATCTCATTTTGAGGCAGTGAACATTTATCAGATTTGTAGTTTAATGTATGACTCTAAATAATAGATTCTCTACAGAATTGCTTTATTTTGCAATTTCCTAAGCAATGGGGATACCTGTCATTGCCAACTATGGGCTTATTTAAGAAGGATGAGGCAAGGGAGAAATTGACATAGTACTTGGATACAAATCCCATTGTTCATGGAGGACTGAAGTAATAACTAGCCTCAGCCTGTTCAAGGGGATATTGTTGGGCAAGTGTTCTCTCTAGGGCTCTAGCCTGAGTTGTAGACTTAAAGAATGCCAAAGATGAACTTTGTTAGATAATCTGCACATCCCTTGGCAATGGGTAAAGCCTGGGCTGCACGCAGAGTCAATCTCACAGGTTTAGAACATCTGTGAGACAAGAGTTTATCTCAGGTAAGCAAACATGGGCCTTCTCCTTCATAACTTACCAATACTAATTTTGTACGGATCTGGCAAGCATAATCTCATCCTTGTATCACCAATTGCCAAAGACAATTCAGATCGCTATTTAATTCCAGCTACATGGACTTGTTAATTCTGTGATCAAAAAGAGAGTAGGTGGGTTCCCTCCGCATACCTGGTGTCTTACTGTTCTTTTACCAAGAATACTGAGAACAGGTGGTTTTTGTTTGATGTTTGTTTTTAAATAAAGCGAAATTCACAAAAAGTTTAACTGCTTTAACTCTCAACACAGAATGTGCTTTTTGTTATTTTCCCCCCACTTCTCTGGGGAAGGTTCATAAAAATTAAAAGGTGAGGAGCAGCTTTCCCTTAGCCAGTAGGTCTTGAGCTATTTTTCTACACTGGAGGCAGGAGGCCAAGACATGTGGGCCCTATGTCTCCCAAGCCTCAGTGAGGAGCTTTGTGTTGGCCAAGTTCAACACTACACACAGAAGTAGCTCCCTGACCTGAGGTTACCTTTTGGGCACATCCTCTGCTCTCTTCTTACCCTGTACTCCCAGCCCAAGGCCTGTTACTGCCATTATCATGGTAACTTGGCTGTCTACAAGTGGGCTCAGTAGACAGAGTGAAGAAATGTGTGTAGTGCTCAGCAGTAATTACTGCTCTTGAGGGATAAAGTTTGGTCAATGAGCAGTGCGTGGAGAGCCTATGATGTGTCCCCGGCTCTCACCACAATCTTCTTGGGGAAGCCCTCAGGATGGTCATCTCTCATCTGGCAGGGGTCTCGTGCTTGCTCTTAGCAGACAGGCTTAGTTTTTTCTATGATCTCATATTGCCTTGAGATCTTATTGGTCTAGGTCAGAAACCAACCAGTTCAAGACGTCTCTGGAGACTTAATATATCAACCCATAGGAGCAGTATACTGCTTCTGGCTCCCCAGCATGTCTTTTCATGTGCAAGATGGTCTGAGGTTCAAGAGAGCAGGCTCCGCTTGGAAGTCCCTCAATTCTAGCTACCACCATCCAGGTTGAAGTGTCAACAGCAATCAGGTTAAGTCTAGAAATATCAGACCTTGTAATTGTAATGGAAACACAGTATTAACAATGTATATATCCCAGAGGATTTTGAGTAAAGGGGAATCTGCCACTCGGCAGGATTACGCCAAGAGGTAAGTCTAACAGTTTGAAAACATAAAACTGGCAGCTTGCAGTCTGGAACAGATCTGCAATCCTGAAGCAAGCTGATGCTAGAGAATTGTCTTCTACTCTTCCTAGCTTAGTCACTGGTAATAACACAGGGAGCTAGGCAGCCACCCCAGAAAAATGACTGTTAATTAAAATTTTTACCACAATTCTACATGACAGGAGAGTAATAGTAGGTGTTTCCTATTAAAAGCAGTGGCCCAATGTCCAAAGGCTGTGAAACTGACTGTGTGCACATCTATGTTGGGGATAAGATAGAGAACTATGATCAGGGTTAAGTGGTCTTTTGGTGTCTGAGACTTTCTGATTCTAGATTAATTTGGCTTAGTCACTTTTACCACGCTCAGAGACATGTAGAGAATATGCTCTCACTGTCTGAGTACTTCCCAGTGCTCAGAGCCACACTGACACACTGTGATTTTATGCCTGTTGACACCCACCCACATGACTAGGAGACAGGTGTCCTGCACCAGTCTGCTAGCGTTGCTGTATTTCACATCAGCACAACTGGTATGCACAGAACCCTAAAGTGCACACTTACTCTTGGCTCATTCTGCCTGGCAGGATGAGATCAGCTTCTATACTGCCAACCTGACTTTACCTATTTGGAGGATAAGGAAGACAGCACACTGCTCTCACTCACTACACGTAGATACTTTGTAGAACAAAGGCCTGGGGAAGGCCTGTAGCCATGTCTTCCGTAAGGAAGGTTTTCCTTTTCATTCTGATTGTGTTGCTTCTCCCTTGCTTTTTTCTTTCTTTTCACCATTCATTTTTAAACTTACTTTTCTATTCCTTTAACCTACGTTAATTTCGTGCCCCCTTTTCTCTGCTGTTCCTGGGAGTGTAGTGTGTGTGACTGTCTCACGCTATATTTATATTTGGTTTGTTTTTGTGTTGCTGTCATTATCTTGGGTTGTTTTATCCTCCGAGAGGACCTACTAGGGAACGAGCCCTTAAGAGAAAGCTGATCGCTAAGACAGTGGAAGAGGTATTTGTTCCAAAGGGTGAACACTGCAATATAAAAAAACAATATGAAAAAGCAAGAAAACAACTCCACCAAAGCCAATAACATTTAAATATCTGAATGCAAAGACACTGATGCAGAAGAAACACTTGACAAAAACATTGAAAGTCTACTATAAAAATGATCAATAACTTTAAAAGAATACAAATAAAAAGGCAAATGAATTTTTTTTTAAATGAGGACTTGGATGAGAAATTAATCAGAGAAGAAAAAAATAAAGGTCCTGGGGAAAAGATCTTGTAAAGCTCAATAAAACGAACTCCATAGAAAGCATCACCAACAGACTAGAGCAAAGCAAAGAAGACTACGAGGGGCTGAGCACAAGGCTACTGAATTATTACATTCAGAAAGTAATAAAAATGAGAGTTCATGGCCATAATATTCCGGAATTCTGGGATACAATTAAGAAACAAAATTTATGAATCTCTTGTATAAAAGAGGAAGTTTAAATACAACCTAAGAGCATAGAAAACCCTTCACAAAATAAATGAAAATACCTCAAATCTAAGGAAATATATGGATATCCAGGTACAGGAGCATTTAGAACCATGGCTTCTCTACATTACATTTTAGTTGAAATTCCAGGAGTACTAAACAGAATACTGAAAGCTCCGAGAAAGAAGTATCTAATTACTTACGAAGAAAGACTCATCAGATTAACAGTAGAATTCTCAGCAAAAACTCTTAAGCCCAAGACAATATGGAATGGTATTATTTCAAACCTTGAAATAAAATAGCTACCAACAAATAGTAATGCTTACAGGAACAATATACTATAAAAAATCAATGGAGAAATAAAACTTCCTAAGATAACTGTAAACCAAAGGAATTCAAGACCATTAAGCCAGCATTGCAAGTGATAAATATAGGAATTCTACAACTAAGAAAATAACATCTACAATACTAAGAGCTTAAGAGGGAAAAAATCTCACTAAAAAAATAATCAAATGATAATTAGGATAGAAACAGAATCGTTGCTGTAAAGTAATACTCTGATTAATTTGGAAGAAAATAATTGAGTTTTCCAAACAACCAGAAAAAAACCCAGAAATTATTATTTATCTTTCAATAACTAACCTACATGTTAGGTCGCCAACTAAAACAGAGACTGGCTCCTTGAATTAAAAAGGATCCTTTTTTTTTTGTTACCTGAATGAAATAAACATCACCGGCAAAGATACACAGACCAAAAGGTTGGAAAATGATGTTACTTGAAAACTGAACCGGGGACAGGATACTTGGAGTAGCGATCCTAATATCTGAAAATACTTCAGGGCAAAAGTAGTTCTAATTAAAAACTAGGAACTATTAAATATTAATAAGGGGAACAATTTATAAAGAAGATAAAGCAATTGTGTACATGCACACACATATAGTAAATATTGGCAGAACAAGTATAAAACAAACACTATTGAACATAAAAATACAGATAAATCCAGATACAATAATAGTAGGTAACATTTACACCCTACTCTCATCAATACATAGAGCAGCTAGACAAAGTACCAATAAGCTTTAAACTGTGCCAAAGATCAAACAGCCTAGACACATACACAACTGCACAGACACAAAGACTATTTCCAAAGTTGCAGAATACACATTTAATTTAGCAGCTCATCAAACTTTCTTCAAAATAGTTTTTATCAGACCTTAAAGAAAATCTTAACAAATAGAACATATTGAAATAACTTCTTGTATTCCATCAGATCATAGTGGATAAAACCAGAAATCAACAGCAGGAGGAAATAAACTAATATATGGAACTTAAACAATCTGCTATTGAATGATCAGTGGCTAATTGAAGAAATGGAAGTAAAAACTTCGTAGAAGCCAGGTGTGAAGGCAAATGCCTTTAATCCCAGCACTTGGATGGCAGAGGTAGGTGGATCTCCGAGTTCAAGGCCAGGCTGGTCTACAGAGCGAGTTTCAGGACAGTCAGGACTACACAGAAAAACCCTGTCTCAAAAATTAACAAAAACCAAAACCAAAACAACAAAAAAAGAACTTTGTAGAAGTAAATGAAAATGAAAAAGCCATTATATCAATCTGTGGGCTACAGTAAAAGCACTTACAAAGAAATCTATATAGTCATCAGCATTTACCTTACAAGGAACACTACATAACCTAATGATGCATACCAAAGTTTCTGAAAACCATAAGCCAAACCTAACATCTACTGAAAGAAATACTAAGTTACAATCTTAAATTAATGAAATGGGAAAAAAGAGAAAATCACGAAGAGAAGGGAAGTCTTCTTGTTTGAAAAGATAAAAAAAAAAAAAAAAAAAAAAAAAAAAAAAAAAAAAAAAACCAGACCAAGTAACCTAAGCAAAGAGAGGAAACTGAAAATGAATAAAATCAAGAGGTCAGATAAACCCTACACTACTAAAACCCACGTTTCTGTAACACTTCAAGGTACTATGAAATACACAACAGATCGTTGATAAATATATGTCAATAGACTGAAAACTATAGAATGCTCTTCTGGACCGGGACATTAATTACAAGGGAGTAAGAACCTAAGGGGATCTACCATGGACAATGGGACAGCAGCAGTGACAGCTGCCAACAAGAAAACCCAGGCTAAAACGGCTTCACGACTGCACTCCACCGGACATTAAGAACTTGAGTGGCAGTGTTCCTCAAAGTATTTTATAAAATAAAAACAAGAGTACTTCCAAACTCATTCTCTTGCTAAGAAAAGAACTGGATAGGGAGGAAGGGAAAGGGGGAACTACAGATTAATTTCCTTCATGACAAATCTAGATGCAAAAATCTTCAATAAAGTGCTTGTAAACTCAATGCAACAACACAGTAAAAAAGATTCTATGCCATCAACTTGGTTCCATACAATGACTGAAAAATTGTTCAGTATACACAATCAATATAGCTCACATGATCATTTCAATAGATACTGAAAGATCTGGATTCAATCCCCAGAACCTATGTAAAAAAAAAAACATTACACACAGTAGTGTAAGCTTGTAATCTTAGCACCGAGGAAGAAGATGAGCAATTCTCTGGGAGTTGCTGAGCAACCAGCCTAGTCTTACTCCTGAATTCCACACCAGTGAGACAAGGTAGAAAGCACCTGAGGGCTAACACTTGAGGTACACATCTGGTCTCCAAAAGCACACATGTACATGTACACAAACCTATCACATCTAGGTTTTATAAACTTACCCAAACATGTTAAACACCTTCACAATAAAAGTACACAAGACACTAGAAATGAGAAGGCCTCCCATGCTCACTGTTGGGCTGAGTTCATAGCACCAGAAGTGATATGCAGATTCAACACAATTTTAATCAAAATTCTCACGACATTCTTTATAGAAATAAAAAAATCCTATAACTTATATGAAAACATAAAATGACTCCAAACAGCTAACACAATCTTGAGTAGGAAAAGTAAATATAGAAATAGCATCTCAGACTTTAAACTCCTAGAGAAAATGAAGTGGCTTAGGGAAGATGTGGGAGTAAGTACATGATCAAGACATATATGAAATTCTCAAAAAATTTTTTAAAAGAATAACAGCATGGCATTGGCACAAAAACAAACGTGTAGACTACCTTGTGGACTTATGCTAGTGACCTTGCATTTGAAGGAAGAATAATCATATGTTATCACAGGACTCCAATGGAAGGAATTGTGAATCTGTGAGTTTGGGGTAACTAGAGAGCACTCATGACTTGGCATCGTAAGCAAGGTCCTTGCTAGTGCTTACATCTACCATCTGTAGCACTAAGCTAGGAAAAAACACAGCACGAGGCACATGCAAATTATCTGTTCTAGAAACAAGTGTTCTTAGCTCTCAGTGAATATTACAAATCTTAAATCATTCTTTGCCTCTTTAAAATTTGCTGTAGGCAACTGTTCATAAAAGTTACAATTTGGAACACAAGATGTGTATAGTCACAAAATGTCTATTAAGCAGGTGTTATGTGCTCACAGAATATTGTAATTGTGAGCTGGAGACTTCATATTATTTGCATTAATTGACGGAAGACCTAGAATTTGGGTAGTTTCATCGTTTACATAAATAGACAGATGTCAGAACCAACTCTATTTCTTTTGTTTCCATGACATTCATTTATTTTTAATGCAGAGAATAAGAACTAAACACCACAATCGGGTTGGGGAGGAAATCTGACTGAGTTTGTATTTGTTACTTTGTATCTGAAGTGGCTATTAGACCCGTAGGAATCAAAAGCAGAGTATCTGAGAGAATATTTCTAGACACAGGTTTAAGGAGAAGTCAAGGCGCCATCCTATCAAATAGACTTATCTTCTTTTAGGCCTGGGAAAACTTTGAGGCCAGAGTATACAGCAAGTATGCTGACATATTGTTTCTTCTTTTGAGGGGAAGAGACTGCTAGTTGACCTCAACTTGGGCAGGGCCTCAGAATATCTTTTGAGCATCTATGAAGAACCTGAAACAGGATGCAGGCTTCTGACTGCTGTATGCTACAGTAGTTGCTCTTTCTCCTCCCTAACCCTACCTTACACTTCACGACCCGTGTTTGCTTTTATGGTCAACTTGACACAATCAAGAGTCATGTGGACAGTGGGAGTCTCAACTGAGGGATTGAGGAACTGCGCAGACCAGAATGGCCTGTGGCCATGTCTGTAATCCAGTTTACTGTGGACTCTGCCCATCATGGGCAGATAGGGATGTTTAAGAAAGCTGGCTGAGAGTAAGCCAGAGGGGGCAAGCCAGTAAGCATCTTTCCTCCATGGTTCCATCCCCTACTCCTGCTTTAAGACCTTATCTGACTTCCCTGTCTGCTACCTGGAAGTGGAAGCTAAAACAAACCTCTTCCTCCCCAAGTTGCTTCTGGTTATGGTGTTCATCACAGCAACAGAAAGCAAACTACAACAATTATTTTCCAACTTAATATATATATATAAAAACAAGTTAACATAACTCTTTAAATTTCTCTAAGAGAATTCTATTAGAGTCTAAATCTTTCAACAAGGTAAAAAAAACAACACAAATAGAAATACCAACTCGTCTCTTCTAGAAAAAGCCCTTCTGGAAGTGCCTCAGAACGTTTAAGACAATACTTAAAGAAAACTTTCCCAAATGAATTCAAATGTGTCCATCATTTCTTCCTTCTTTGTACTGGTCACATTATATGAAGTTCAATTATTTATCCACTTCCTTTACTCTGGAGTTTTAAGTTTCCAGCCATGATTGCTTTGTGTTTGTGTTGTTGTCTTCGAGGGAGGAGCTATGTGAAGACATTTATTTATTGAGTGTATGGACTTTAGAAGCCATAGGTTTCCTCATTTGAGTACTAGGAAACTGGAATGACTCCTCTGTAGAAACCAAAAATGCTTCTGTGAAGGAATTCTGAATCATTCATTCCTCTTCCCATAAAATGGAAGAAGGCTGGCATATTGTTAGTCGGAACTAAAAGTGTTGGTGACAACTGGATCCTGATGTCAGGAGAGGTGGGCACCAGCACCCACTAGGCCACTACCTCAGCCCGTGGCACATCATGTGACCCTTTAAAATGACAGATCCTGGCACACTGGTTGAACCCCAGATGGGAAAGCCTGCCAGTGAGGCATCTGCTTCCTCAGTCTTTATGGAAAACTTTTCACCAACGACGGTGAAACAGATAGGCTAAGTGCTTAAACATACATGCCTAAAAACGGTTAGACTTTTCCCAAACTTGCCCATCCTCCCCCCACCCCCCACTACAGCAAGTTCTAGACTGAAGTGTCTAGTAAGCATGGATCATCGCGATTGGACCTCACCCTTATGCAATGCCCCGCTTTCAAAATAAACTAGAGCTACATCATGAAGCAGGATCTCTAGGGTCTGAAATCTTGGGCCATGACCACCTCAGGGACCATGTCATAGACCACATCATGGACCTGCTCCCACTGAAGACCACACAAAAGTGCTTCTGAACCCCTAAGCATTTGGCAGGTCCTAAGTGCAGTGAGATAGTTATCTGTGATCCTGGACTTAATGCCCAAATAATGATCCAGGCAGGAGAGGCCCAGGTCAACTCTAGGCCAACATAGAGAATGGAAACAGCCCTGGCACAAATCCTAGACAGTGTGATAAAACTGGTCTTCCATCGGCTGAGGAAAACAACACTCCCAGCAAATAGTTCACAAATAGTTGTTTTTCAGCTATGAATTAGGTCCTAACTTATCTTTCAATATTATTAGCTGTTCTCCCTTCTGATAATGCATCAAATTATTTTTATGACGTCATTGTTTCTTTACCCTTACAGATTCTGCAGTCATCACCAGGAGACTAACATACAGCCTTTTATTAGCAGCAACATGTCATTAGACATGATCTGGAGAACTCTAAAGACGTACCCAAAAAGGCCTTTAGCTTTACAGAATCTGCTTTTAACTCTCAATTTAAAAAAAAAAAAGCTCCCCTACATTTTCTGTACATTTTCATTTTTAAATATGGTTCCGTTTTAAATCATAGGGAGATTAGATGCAGTATGGAGATTATAGGAGGTTTAACTTTCTAATTACAAGAGTAGAAAACAGCAAGGTTCTACCCTATAAAGGCTGTTCTGATAAAGCCAGAAAAATCCCATACCTAAAGTCCAATCACCAAAGAGGTGAATCAGTACGTGAGGGTGCTTGCAGCCAAGCCCAGTGAGCTGAACTGAGTCCAATTTCCAGAAACGAAATGATAGAGAACTGACCAGAAGTTATCCTCTGATTCTCACATGCATGGTGTGGCACACCACAACCCCCCAAAATGTAATTTAATTTTATAAAAGTGTGGATTCAGCATGCATCAGCTACATATTTGCAGTCTTTTCAGCAGCAGACTCAGAAGTCAAGATCCTCAGACCAATTCACTATACACTTGAAGTTTTTACCTGGGCTCTATGGTTTCTCAGTTTCATGAATATACATGCAGGGTTAAAGCTGCTTACTGTAATCATCTCCAAGGATGATTACATCTTAACTGTGCTGTAGATGAGACAGTAAACACAATTCTACACAGTTTTGAAGGTTAAAGCCAAGCTCTACGCTACATGATTTAGAGGTGGGACTGTAATTCATATGGGGACTCTGAATGATACTTGCCAAAGACTACTCTAGTGTGAAGCCTGGTGTGGACTTTCATGTATACACTGAGCAATGTATATGTTTTATGTATACATTCTGGACAGTTTGGGAGATACATCTGAGAATGCAATTATTAACACAGAACCAGTTGACAAACTAGACAAGAAAGAAAAATACTACTCAATTAAACCAGAATGTGAATCTGGCAATCCAGTAAGGTATTGCAACAACAGAAATAAATATCTTTTACATAATCAAACACATTGTATGTTTTCAAAATAAATCCATCTGTGTTTGTTAACTGGCTGTAACAGAATTATAAACTCACATATACTGGAGAAATTTTGAGTCTTGGAAGCAGCTGCCTAATGAAGTGCACTGGTGTTCAGCAAGGTGGGAACTGCAGTTAAAGGTGCTGTCACATTCTTTACATTTATACAACTTCTCTCCAGTATGAACTCTCTGGTGCCGGTTAAAACTTGACCTCTGAGTAAAAGCCTTGCCACAATCTTTACAGCAAAAGGGCTTGTCCCCAGTATGAACTCTCTGATGCTGGGTAAGGCTTGATCTTTGATTGAATGCTCTGCCACAATCTTGACAATGGTAGGGCTTCTCTCCTGTATGAATTCTCTGGTGTTGGATAAGAAGTAAATTACGGCTGAAGGCTTTGTCGCAATCTTGACATTTGTAGGGCTTCTCTCCAGTATGAATTCTCTGGTGACGAGTAAAGCTTGACCTCTGAGTAAAAGCCTTGCCACAGTGCTTACAGAGATAGGGCTTGTCTCCAGTATGAACTCTCTGGTGTTGAGTAAGGCTTGATCTCTGTTTAAAAGCTTTGCCACAATCTTTACAGTGGTACGCCTTCTCTCCAGTATGGATTTTCTGGTGTTGTGTAAGGAAAAAAACACGATTAAAGGCTTTGCCACATTCGTCACATTTATTGGGCTTCTCTCCAGTATGACCTCTCTGGTGTAAGCTGAGGCTTGATCTTTGATTAAAAGCTTTGCCACAATCTTTACAAGAATAGGGCTTCTCTCCAGTATGAATTCTCTGGTGTTGGGTTAGGCTTGACTTTTTATTAAAAGCTTTGCCACAATCTTTACAATGGTAGGGCTTCTCTCCAGTATGAATTCTCTGGTGTTGAGTAAGGAGCGAATTACGGTTGAAGGCTTTGCCACATTCTTTACATTTGTAGGGCTTTTCTCCAGTATGAACTCTCTGGTGTAGGCTAAGGCTTGATCTCTGATGAAAAGATTTGCCACAGTCTTTACAATGGTAGGGCCTCTCTCCAGTATGAATTCTCTGGTGCTGAGTAACAGTTGATCTTTGATTAAAAGCTTTGCCACAAAATTTACAGCAGTAGGGCTTCTTTCCGGCATGAATGCTCTGGTGCTGAGTAAGAAGTGATTTATGATAAAAGGCTTTGCCACATTCTTTACATTTATGGTGTTTGACACCAGAATGAATTCTATGATGTTGTCTAAGACTTGAACAATAGGTAAAGGCTTTGCCACATTCCTTACATTTGTAGGGTTTTTCTCCAGTATGACCTCTAGTAAGGCTTGAACTTTGATTGAAAGCTGTATTGCAATCTATACCTTTGGAAATTTGATCTTGAATATGGATATATTGATGGATAATAAGCTCTGAGTATTGATGAAAGACTGTGTCACATCTGTAACATTTGTAAAGGTTCTTTGAGAAATGAGCAGACTGATGAGTAGCAGGATTTGACTCATGGGCCAAGTCACGATTATTTTCATTAGCCTGAAATACAGTCTCTCCAATATACGTGCCCTGGTGATTACTTAAGGCAGATTCCTTAGTAAAGGCCTTCCTATTTTCTTTACAAATATACTGGATTTCCAAAATATCTGTATTTGAATTTTGATTAGGTGATGCTGGATGTGTAAAGAACCTGCTACATTTGTGGAAATTCTGTGTTTTGGCACATGAAAGACCTATTTGTTGATTATATACTAGTGAATTTTTCATAATGGAGTTCTCAAATTGATTACATTTTGAAATTTGTTTTTCATTTTTAAGTTCCCCATCTACGAAAATGTTTGAATGAAAGCTTAACCCAAAGCTACATTTGAAATTGTTGAAGTCATTAAGTGAAGAAGGGACTAGACCCCCTTGTGTACTTCCTAAATTGTCTCTGAAAGAAGAGGTACATTTCAAAAACTGACTCTGATGTTTACTGACAGAAGCACATGGCTCTTCACAAATAACTGGCATGCCCAGAGGGTTTTCTTGAGCCATTTCACGGTCTCGATCTCTACTGGGAGTAAAGCTTTTGCTATTATCAGCTGCCACACATTGGCTATGTCCGTCATAATAGGCTTTCTTAACTTCACTCTCCTCTACACTTCCCCTTTCTTCTCTGAAGTGCAAACTGTCAAGGCCACAATTCCCATGACTTCCAGTGATCAGTTCCTGGAATGAGTATTTTACATTCTGCTCTGGTGAGAAGTCTTGACAGTAATGAGGAAATGTAGCTGAAAGAAATTAAGACAAAAAATGCTGTTTCATCCACTGGACTCTGATAAACGTAACTTATAAATCTAACAACTCAAACCACATCAGCCAACAGCAGAACATAAAATCTATGTCCCTTATTCCTCTACTAATCCGGACCACAACGACTCTGCAAGAAAATAAGCACTTGTAAAATGAAAAGTTTAAGGATGTGTTACATAACAATTTGGATATACTTAACACTGCAAAGCAGAATAATAAAATCTTTCACACAATAAATTTCATTTTATGGTTTTTTGATCATGGTTAAAAACTAAAGAAAAAAAGAAATGAAACTGAAATTTCTCAAAAATTATCTTGAAATCAAACTGTTTCTCTTAGACATGGAAACAGATTTATCAAGACACAGATGGTAACATTAAGGTAATTTTCAAGAATGCTCACTGAGACACGATGAAATGGCCAATGAGCACAATACACTCAGAAAACATCCCACTCTTAAACAAAACAGGGGTGCTATTTATCCAGGCAAATGAAAACACATGAAACTTTACTGGTAATAGACACTTACATAACTCTCTTATTTTAATTTCACCTTAAAGTATTCTGCAGTATACAGTTAATTATACTTGACCTTCAACAATAAAATACAGGTTAGAACTAGTAATATTAATAGATATAAGGGACCTACTCTAAAAACTGAAAGCACAGAAAAAAAATATAAAAAGGAAAAAAAAGAACCACTGTCACATGAAATTGTGAACAAACACAGGTGATGACTAAACATATCTTTACAGAAAACTGTAATTCTCAGTTTGCTTCTATATACCTGCCAATCATTAGCAGTCGGTATATGATAGAAAAATTCATAAGAAAATCAATTATAATGCTTATAAAAAGTTCTGAGATAATTAAAAAATATATAAATGATATTAAAGAAAACTTCTTTGCCACATTAATATATTATAGTATTTGACAAAAAGGTAATCAGAAATGTCCACAGATTTTCTGAGGCCCCCAGACATTGTGAGAGAACTGCCACGTTACACAGTTTCCCACAGGTGAAGGGTAGACTTCAGCTACCATATGCCTGTACATGGCATCACCGCAGGGTGACAGGCTTAAGGAATTTAAAAAGTGGGTAAACACAGGGTGAAAAGTGCCCTTCAACAACAACGAGAGGAAAAACAGAGCTGGACTTCTGAAAAACCAATGCCACCAGAACAGAGCTTCCTAATACAGCCTAGGCCTGGCTTCCACGAATCTCGATCTCTCATCTGTGTGTTCCACTTCATTCATTCCTACTTACATGGGAACAAGAGCATTGTCTTTTGCCTCTTTACATTCCAGGGCTCTTTCCTTTGCTCCAGACAGGTAACTAGGTATGGCTTGGACACAGCAAGACCTGGTTATTGGAAAACAGAAATAGCATATACTTGAGTTTCCTCATAACTATGAAAGAACATATATAATAGATATATAACAAGATTCTAGGATATTGGTGGAGAGATGGCTCAGCAGTTAATAGCACTGGCTGCTCTTCCAGAGGACCAGGTTCAAATCCTAGCATTCATCTGGCAGTTCACAACTATCTGCAATTTCTTTTTGAGACATACACGCAGGCAAAACACCAATGTACATAAAATAAAAATAAATAAAATATTTTTAAAAATATTCTGCAACAATAATTTCCCAAATGTTTTCCTACAGACACACAGCGATCTATTCTCAATTTATAGATTCTGAGTTCCATTTTGTCTACCAAATCACAGTTAAAGGAGAAATAACTGGACTTTAAGATGTAAATTATAATATTTTGTGCCACTTGGCTGCTACAATTACCAATAATTTTAATTTGGGATAGACATTACCTCAAGGAGGTAGAGGATAAATATAAAGAAATAAGAATATAAGCCGGGCAGTGGTGGCACATGCCTTTAACCCCAGCACTTGGGAGGCAGAGGCAGGCGGATCTCTGTGAGTTCGAGGCCAGCCTGGTCTACAGAGTGAGTTCCAGGACAGCCAGGGCTACAGCAGAGAAACCCTGTTTCCAAAAAAAAAAAAAAAAAAAAATTACAAAAAGAGAAAATTTATTGTCTATTTCAATACTACCTCCCTCTATTTCTCCCCTGAAAACAGTAGCTCACAGATATATTCGGCGATGCCAGGAAAAGGAATGTCAATGCTGAGTTAGGAATTCTGTAGAGAGGTTATCCTTACCCAAGAAGACCAAGTTCCCATAGTTTTCTAACATCACATCCTTATACAAATTTTGCTGTTCAGCATTCAGACATTCCCATTCTTCTCCAGAAAAATCGATGGCCACATCCTTGAAGGTCAATGTTTCCTGGAATAAAAATAAGTAACACAACTGTCACGTGGTCAGACTCGGCTCTTAACTTGACCTGAGATGAAATGAGTTAGGGAGAACCGTTTCTCATCCAGTGAGTGATTCCAACCATCCAGTAAGGCGTTCAGACACAGTGGTGTTTTCTAATGTATTTCCCAACTCTTAAGTAAAGATAACATAAAACCCACAGGAGCAGGGTACATACTATACGTTTATGAAAAACTAAATGTGAAGCAAAGGCATCAACATAAATAGTTACATTTTAAGTTCTATATTTAATGTAAGATAATATATGCCTGTTTTCAGGTAAAAAAAAAAAACTTACTGAGAAAGGAACTTTTCAAATCATGAATGACAATAAATGGGAGGTATTAAAATATAAATTATGATTAGAATTTTGTCTTTTCAAAACATTGCTCTCTGTTCTTTTTTTGGGGGGAGGGGGGCTCACAGCTGGGCCTTTTATAAAAGCTAAGAAACTGATCTATCACTAAGCTACAACCCCAGCCCCAAAATTAGAGATTCTAATTCAGTAGTTCTAAACTGGAAAGTAAGCTTCTGACAACAAGCTCACTGGTAATGCCACTGTTAGTGGTCCAAATTACTGAACAGTAAGGTAGATTCCAAGATTCACTAATAGATATGAATTGAAAAATATTTAAGGGATTTACATTTTATTGTAATAACAGTACAGCAACTATCCTTTCTGATAATTTAAAATACGCTAAATATCACTGAGTTTCTCACACACTAATGTATAAGACTCCCAAATAATCTATGAGACAGGAATGTTTTTCCTCTTCCATAACATTTTGTCAAACAGGGTTTTATCCAAACCTAGCTGATCTAAAATTCATACGATAGTAACATAAACACCAAAATAAAGTACAAATGTTAAAATAATATTCAGAGAAGTTGAAAATAAGTAATGGACATGTAAAAACGACAGCAGGAGAAAAAAAAGACAGGTAATATTTATATTTTATGGTGTTAGTTACTTCAGTTACTTTATAACAAAATACCTCACAGAAGAAAATTAAGGGAAAGATATTTTAGTTTATATTAATTATATATAGTGGATTTCATTTTCACACATGTATATATGTACTTTGATTATATTTACCCCCACTGCCCTCTCCCATCCCCTCCCACTCCTGACCATCTTCTTCCCACCTAGTCTCCCTTCTACTTTATCCCCCCCCCCCCTTTTTTTTTTTGATGACCCAGTAGTTTCACTAGTTGCTCAATAACCACACTTATACCCACAGATTAGTACTGTCTGCTTCCAGTTTGCTCTGATGGATATCTTAATGGGTGCTAGGGTCATCCCCAGAAGATACATCCTAGAACTTCAAGACACTGTATTAAGGTTGTATTTAAGTCTTCACAAAGGTTGAGGCCTAGCCCAGAATAAGGCTCAGAGGAGCGGGCTGGCTTGATAATGGAATCTCATTCTCAACATAAGATACATAATTTGTGTACATTAAAAACAGCCCAGTTACTTCCAGGAAGGTTCCTACTCCAAAATCATAAAAGTGCCAAGGGCAGTTCTGTGTTCTGATTCATCACCATTTCCTCTTCACTCTGCTTTCAGGCGGCCAACAGCTCATCCTCCAACCATCAGCCCAAGAATCACCAGATGAAGGGGGAAGAAAAGAACTGAGTGTTCGGATGAAGCAGATGGAAGTGTCCAAGAATTTACAAGTTAGAAATGAATGCCAATAAGCTAGTAACGAGTGGATTCTTAGAGGCTAAGTCTAGCTTGCGTTTCCTAGAGCCCCAATCCCCCATGCAAACCACACACAAGTAAGTGGTCAAGGCAGGAGAAAATGGCATTCTTCTTTAGAGTAGAGGCACTAAGAGAATTGTGGTGAAGGTGATGGAAGAAACAGCTTTTCAGTGCAGAGAACAGGCGCTCCAGCTAAGGATGGAGACAACAATTTCTGTCGGACCCTGAAGTGGTCCTAGTTTGCCCTATATTGTCAACTACTTAAGTCTTCTGCATCATTTACCTCATTACCAACCTCTATACCTGGCAAATCCACGCCATCAATTCTAGTTCAGTATTATATACAGGTCTATGTGTCTTAAGATCTTTGTTCCAGGCCTGGGATAATGAGCAGTAGGTGACTGCAGCAAAGGACACATGAGAGAATAGCAAATCCACACAGGAAGAAGTAAGGGTCACTAAGACTAGCTTATACCCTTGTAACCGGCAGGTGTATATTATAATTAAAATGTAAACAAGGAGTAACTTGAAGACATTTCAAAGGTAAGATGAGTAACAATAGTGTGTAGCTTCCAGACAGTTTCTAATTTAGCCCATGATAAGAAATGTAATATAACATGCTAGTATACATCTGTACACCCCTGAAACACTGAAATAAAAATTAAGCAAAGCAAAATTATCTTTACAAAGAGCGATACTATGTTGTAATACTTCACGCCATGTTCTATAAGTCAATTAATCAGAATTGATTCTGCCTGCAACTTAGAAAACATTGATGACCAGCAAGACGGCTCAGTGGGGAAAGGTGACTGCTACCAAGTCTGCCACCTTGAGTTCCACACCAAGGACACACGTAGTAGAAAGAGAGGACTGACTCCCACAAGAAGTCCTCTGACTATCATATATTCACGACGGCACATACATGTTCCACGTCCATACACACAAATAAACACAGGTAGCACAAATTTTTAATAAAAAGTATTGAGTTGGAAAAACAACGTAATGGTTAGGCACTGCCTCTTCCACCTCTGCTCGCTGCAGTACTTATGAATAAACTCACCAAACTAGCCAATCTTCTCAAGCATCTTGGAATGGGCAATGTGACAGTCTCCTCTGAGACACTTTCCCATTCTCATGCTCAAATTTCCCAACAGATTCCTGAATCCTATGGCAGTGTTTAATTCTGCCGGCCTAGGAATGATGTGCACTTTTACCACACACCTGTCTTTAATCTGCTTAAAAACAGCACTTGGAAGCCAACAGTCCTGTAACTTATATTTGTATGGTTCAATTTTTTTTTTCTGTTAATAGTACATTAGCATGGTTGTTAAGGATATCTCCTCTCAGCATCTATTTGGTGTTTCACTCTACTTTTTGTGTAATATTATGTAATTACATAATTTTGTATAATAATATGAAAAAGTGACCATTACAATTGAGGCAAAATTCCCAACAGTGTAGGTGTGGCTCAATATCTGTGATTAAGTCTACAGCCTCTTTAAAATTAGCAATTCTTCATGTTATACACCAAATCTGGGTGCTGGAATACCTTTATTTCTAAACTTAAAATAAATGCACACAGTTTACAAAGTTCTAAAGTTAGGGTAAAATGTGTACATACTGTCAGGTCCAAAGCTTCCCTTCCCCAAAATGGCAGTGCTGGTAACACTGTTCTAAATAGGACTGTAGCCAGGTAAACAGAAGGATTGCTATTGGGTAAGCAAGCTTAAAAGTTTGTGTTCACTAGAAAAGCAGATCTCTAAAGGTGGTTTTTGTTCACCAGGAGCCCGCCACAGAATCAGGAAGCCTCCCTACGCCCTTTCGGGTGCTCCATCATGAGGAGGAGGAATGAGCCTCCACTGATGCTGGGCACCTCTCTGACTAGTTTTTTGGTCCATCTGAGGATGCCCCAGATTGAAATTCTTGTCACCACAGCACTTACCTAAGTCTTTCCCATGCCCTTACTCTGCTCCTTGCTTGCTGTCTCTTAGCTCCCTCCTGAAGCCTGCTCTCTAACCAGGGCTAACTACTTGTCTCTCCTTCCCTCCTACCCCTAGGAGCTGCCTGCTCTGTCTCTTTCCCGCTCGTTGGCTCACTGGATCCTACTAGTTCTGTCTCTCAGCTCCTGGAGCCTACTCTACAGAACTCTAGTAGATACTTCTGAAGGATGTCTTCTCTCCTGCTTGCTCGACCTCTTGGCTCCTTCTCTACCCATGGATTCTTCCCATTAAGAATTACACTCCTCACCTGCCTCCTCTAATTTCTCCTCAGTATCAGAAATTCCAGTAAAGCCCTGCTGTCTCACTGCAGTTTGGCCTCAGTACGGACTAGATAATCAGTCTCAATTGTTACAAATTGTCCAAATTCTCTCAGATTGCAACAACTTCTGCCACAAGCAAATGATCCAAAAATCCCCTTGTCTCTAGGCTTTCTCTACTCTCCACTCTCAAAGACCTTACACTCTAGGCCTTCTTTGCCCTACGCTTGCTCTAATCATTGGGTTCAGTTTTACAAATATTCAAATGACCTCCGGGTACCGATAAAAACTGCCCAATGTTATTCTACTAAGAATCTGGCGATGGAGTTGAGCTATGTATGGCCTGCTTTTCCCAGAACCAGCATGCTTTTTCCAAAGCTTCCTCCAAAGTCTCTGTCCTGGGCCATCTGGCCACATGACTCTGTGACAGAAAGAAGAAAAGCAAAAGAGAAGAGCCCAGGGAAAGACACTACGTGCTTTAAAACAGCTAAAAAGTAAACTACTCCCAATACGGAATACCGCTGTTTATCTCCTATTACCTTTCTTGGTTTCATTTAACTCTCTAAATACTGCCCTCTCTTCTATCTCTAAAACTTTTGCTAAAATGCAAACTTTACGTCAAGATTTGTAAGACCATTGTGTAAACTTTCCGTATCTCAGATCTGTAAATTCAATGGGTTTGGTTTTTTTTAAAAAAAAAAAAAAAAAAAAAAAAAAGAAAATCTATAAAATCTGTAACAAAAAAGTTAGCTTAAAACTCATAGCAGAAAAGGTTGATACTAAAAAAAAAAAAAAAAAAACTATCCATAGGTAATCTTAATTTGCTACAACATACTTAGAGTAAATAGCAATTATGTGTCTAACTTTACTAAGGTTAAAGAGACAGCGTACCGTATGACTTCATCACCATCTTGGTTAAGGTGGCCATGTGGTATTAACCAACCAAGGCAGCACCCATAAAACTGTTTAATCCTATGGAGCTCTGTGCCTATCATTCTACTTCCTTTTTCAGACTAAGGAGGCAATACCAGGCCTCCAAGATATTTTGGATTACGATGGATATTTGTATGGTGATTTTTGTCCAGAGGGTTAAAAAAAAACACACACACACATGAGAACAAAACCATGAACAAGGTTTCTAGAAAATAGGACTTAAAAATATGTTTGATGAGTAAGGTTTATGAATTCCTAAGGTTATAAGGTTACTCCGGTTAACAGAAACTGACTTAGAGATGTATGTCGATGTTTGATCAATAGGTTTATGAATTCCTAAGGTCCATTCAGGTTAGAAAACTAACTTGAAGAGGTATGTCTAGCCTCTTTGTCTTTTCTAACTTTGTTAAGCTTTAGCTATTTGGATACACTGACTCATACAAGAGACTGTGACATTCTATAAAGGTACACTACGAAAGGATCAGGAAAGCAAAGTTCCGAGTCTCTCTAGGAACTGTATTTATGGTTTAAAGCTTTATTTTGATGCTAAAGGATCTTCAATCAAATCTTCGATTCCAATTTTTAAGGCTCAAACAGGGATAAAACTGTAAAAAACTTAATCGTATAAAAGCCAAGAACTTGCAAACTGTTAAAGAGAATTAAGACATGTGAGTTAACGGTCAATCTCTAATGTGCTCAGAACTATGCTTGTAGTCATGCTAAGTACTAATGTAATTCATTTACAGGGACAACCTTTAGCCTTCTGTACATGTTGTCAAGGTTAAGTCTAAAACAAGTAACTGAAAACAAATTTAATGATAACCCTCAAAACAACTCCTCAGAGAGACTGGCCTGAGAGAGACTTATATATGGCTATAAGGTGTTTCCCTTGATAAACAGACCTCATAGGAATGCTGTAGCTGGCATTCACCTGTCCCTCTCAGAAGATAAACAAATAAATGAAAAAGAAGTAATAATAATAAAAGAACAATGAAGCAAGAAAACTCGTGGTTTTAAACAAGGAGACAAACATGCCCATGAGCCCTACGACCTTCCATCCCCGGAAATAATGCAGAGAAGGGCCAGAAAGCAGAGACCCCTTTATTTCCAGGAATGGTTTACGGAACTCTTCCCAGGATTACTTGGAAGCCTAGATTCACTCTAAGAAACCTGCACCAGGGATTTAGTTAAGCAACTGAAGACCCCCTGCATCCTAAGCACACCTGACAGAATAGTATCAAAAAGCTAAAATAGCTGAAGTGCCTTTCAGATGAGGGTGTGCCAAGAGGTTCTTCCTAGGCCCGAGCCATCCAGAGGGTTCCCAATGGGTCTACCCTCACACCTCAGGCTGCTAAGATGATCGAGCCCAGACACTGATATGCACTGGATGCTCCTAGACACCAAGACACACGGCAGATGGTGTCAAGCACCTCTGGCAGGCAAGGAAAGGTAGGGGTGGAGAGCGACATGAGGGAGACCCATCGCAACTTAAAATCTCCAAAGGGGAAGCTCAACACCAAAGTATTCTGACTGGGTTCCTATGTCTAAGGAAGACAAAAAGAGAACCATTAAGATGTTTTTTTGGTTGCTTTGTTTGTTTGTTTTTTGGCTTGGTTTGGTTTTTTCCATAGTCAAGTGATTTATGGAATATCCACAAGGCATATCCTTTAAAAAGTATCACCCAGTATGTGGAAGAAAAAAAAAAAAATCAAAACCAAACGAACAAAATCTATGTCTACTTGAAATGCAGCATGAGAAATGGGTGATAACGTTACAAAGGAAAAAAGTTGGGTGTCTGGGAATGAAGTCAGGAAGGAGATGGAAATTCAGGAATCTTCGGCCACCCACAGAAGCGAGGCTCAGGGAAGAGCAGGCATCTGGGTGTGAGATTCCGCTCGGCCTGCGCCTGGAAAGCTCGGGAGGACCGGCCCTCACAGAACACCACTTCTTTCACTGCGGGAAACCCACGCAGGAGCTGGGGTGCACCCGGGCCGACCTGGCTACCGCCGCATGAGCCGGGCCGCTGCACTGGGGCCGCGGGGGCTCCAGGGCAGCGGGCTGACACTGGGCCTCCGCCCGCAGCGAGGGGACCCGACGCCCAGATGCCCGGGGCGCGGCAGGACGCGAGGGTCTCCACGCGGCCCCCACGGAGGACGCACCCGCCACCCCGGGGCCGGCCGCAGGAAGGCGGGGCCGCCGCAGCCTCTCTCCAGCCTCGCCGCGCCGGCACACGCTCACCCACCGGCTGCCTTCTGCGGTGGCCCCGAGATCCCCCATCGACCGCCGGCCGCCGCCGGTTCCCACCGGCTCCACGCACACTCACCATTGTGGCCTGACTTCCGCGGCGTCCGCGTCCTCCCGGTGGATGGCCCGGCAGCCGCCAGATGTAGGGCAGACGGATGCAGCAGGGCCGGGCGAGCGTCCACACCGGAAGAGACCCAGCCTGAGGATTCCAAGATCCTGGACTTCAGAAACAAAACGCGAAAGCCCGCCCTCTCCGGCCTTTCTGAACCACTGATTGGAGGTTCTCAACATCGTGCTGCTGATTGGATGACTTTCGGGTCCAGCCCCATCAGACATGAGAGCTACCCTACTTAGCTGGAATGTCAAGTTCTTGGTACTGTTGTAGTAAAGCTGACCCTAAAGGGGACATTTGCATTTAATCTTCTGTATAAGGTCATACCAATTTATGAATCATATGTGTGTGTATTATTCTCAACAGAGAAGAATTCGTGACCAATTTTTTTTTAATTTTCCTGAGCTCTGTTCTTGAATTCTAAATTTAAAAACGTGAAGCAATCCCCTGAATCAACAATATCCAATATAGAAAGGAGTAACACGCAAGTGTAATTTTAAATTTTCTAGTATTGATATTAAAATTAAAACAAGCGATAGTGGTTGTAATAAAACCCAGCATATCCAAAATATTATCATTATGTGAAATTGTTACAGTTATATATATTATATATAAACTTATCAGTAACAATAACAATTTATATATCTGTATATATAAATATGTGTATGCATATATCAATATAAGTATGATATATATTTATATATATTTCAATTACTATATTAAATCATCAAAATTCATCCAGTTTTCAGCAGGTCTCAGTTCAGGCTTGTAATATTTCCTCCTCTGAGAGTTATGAATTTCCTGACTTCAAGAAGGTAAAGTAAAGCCAGGTGGTGGTGGCACACACCTATAATCCCAGCACTGGGGAGGCAGAGGCAGGCGGATCTCTGTGAGTTCGAGACCAGCCTGGTCTACAAAGTGATTTCCAGGACAGGCAAAGTTACAACAGAGAAACCCTGTCTCAACAAACCAAAAATAAAAATAAAAAATAAAATAAAATAAAGGCAAAGGGTCTGAGACTCTCCCATTTGTGTCAGGGGTGAAGAAATGCAATTCCCTACCATTATTTCTCTTAGGACCCAGTGAATGAGAGTAACAGCGTCCTAAGAGAGAGGAGGCGCCAATCAAGAAGTGTCCAAAGGTGGGCACAGGAAGAATGAAGCCCTTGTCTCTTGATTCCTCCACATTCTTGCCCTCTGTGGTTTAAATAGATTAAAGGTAAAAAATTTTTTTTTCTGAGTTTGGTCTTGGACATAATTGTCCAGCTGTGGATATTTGTTTTCTCCTGTGGAGAAACTGTATAAACTTAAGAATCCAACCATATGCATACATATTTGCAAATTTTTCTCATACATATTTGTAAATTTTTCTGTATTATTCAACACCATCTAGCGAGAGATCCAACTTTAATTAGTGGGAAAGGAAATCAGTGCATTTATAGCAGCTGCCATTTGCCAGGTAACTTTACAGTTGAAGTATTATTAAGCCATGGCCTTGGAAGGGTGAGCTGGCTGTCAGCTGAGGCGTCGCCACTCCCCGCTGCTCTAAGGTATCTCATCCTTCCAGCCACCTACTGTAAACCTGTTCTCATACAGGTGGAGAGGTCTTGAAAGAAAAAATGAAAAGTATTCAAGACCTTTCAGCCTAAGTATCAGATTTAATAGACACAAGATTATGTGACCATGACAAGAAGAGGCCAATTCTGTAAAGTTCAGAAACAGATACTACCTTTTGATGGGAGGAACAGAAAAAGCATGTTGCCTAGGTCACGGATACAGGGAAGAATGGAGATATATTGATATTTTTTTGCATTCGGTATCATTATGCCTCTTATTATTAAGGTTCCTATAACTGTTCCAGGTCAAGGAATTTACCCAAATAAGGTTGGAATTACACAAGTCTCTCTGTCTTCAAAACCCAAATGCTTACTCCATATGTGATCCTCCAACCTGATCATCTTGACAAAATATTTTACGTCTTCCGAAAAAGACCTAGAATAATTTGGGGAAATGTTTTCCTCAAAAAAAAAAAAAAAATTGAGGAAAAATTTGGGAAATCAAGAATCAACTGAAATAGACCCAAAAGAAAATCTAGGTGCCAAGCTAAGGCCAGAGTCTCACAGGAAGAGAGCTCAGACCCCCAGGGTCAAGCTGACTGGGACTCCTACCCCTCCTTTATTGTGTGTCCTTCTCTGATAGGTGGTTGTGAGTTTAGTGTCACAGTCCTGAATTTAGTTCGGAGAATGCGTCTCTGGCTCCCTCGCTCTCACTCTCTCTTGGTCTCTCTCGGTCTCTCTCGCTTTCTAGCCAGTCTTTTTCTTTTATTTCCTTTTTTTTTTTTTCATTTTTAATTCAAGTAAAATTTTCTTTATCAGGGAGTTGTGTGTTGTGTAGTAATTGGATCACCAGGAACCTATAACTCAACCATACATTTTTCACTTCTCATTACAAGAGAAATTTGAAGGTGTGTATAAGGTGCCCCACAGGCATAGAAATTCTTTTCACTTTTTTTTTTTTTTTTTTTTGTATTTGTAGGATAGTTTGTCTCTGATGCAGGCAGGATGAAACTACTATGTCTGAAACATCTTACTATAAAAGCAAATTACTTAAAGACATATGGGGTGTCTGCTGAAATAGCTATGTTTAAATTATCTCATCTTAGTTTAATTTTAGTCACATGCATCCAGAACTTTATCTTTTAAAATTTTACAGTCTAGTGAATATATGTTTTTAACGTGTCCTAAGGATTTCCTGAATTTCACTAGAGGTCAACTTAAATGAGCAAGCTTTTCAAAGCACATCCACCTGTAGTGGGATATTTGAATTAGATATTGCATAGTTATATACCCTGTCTTTACAGAATGATGCTCCTGTGGATGTGCTTTCTGTGCTGTGTGGAAAAAGGGAGCGTGCTTTATTCTGTAAGATTTGCTTCCTGCACCTGTTCCCACCTCTGTGCTAAAAGCAATGGATGCTAAAAGCAGTCCCCTAAGGTCTCCCACATACACAAGCTATTCGTTTATGTTCATGCAAATAAGGGATCCTTAGGGTCTTTACAGGTTATACAGTGGGAAACCAGAGAAGACTCTGGTTTTCTCAGCTCAAGACACTTGCAGGGATAGGCAACAAGTGAGCTGGCAGATTCTGAGGGGTGTTAGGTTCTATTCATTTGTGTAAATAAGGTCTTTGTGGGAGTAGGAGGGAGTTTTGAATGGATAAAGAATCTAGATTCTGAAGCGGCGGGGGGCCCTGTAAAGGCGAGACTTTTGCCTAAGCCATCCAGGTATTGCATCTTCCAGAGTTGTCCTTACTCTACTGAAACTGACGCAGATATTAATATCGCTTTACATCTCCCTCTGGGGATGATGTTCATCCTTTCATGGCATTTACTGCTGCACTGGATAACTCACAGCATATGACTTCTCTTTGGTATCCATAGTATCTCTGCTTTGGGTAAACTGTAGATTAATATCTGGATCTAAATTTCATGTATTTCAGAGAAGGGCAGGTGGTGCATGCTTTAATTCCAGCACTTGGGAAGCAGAGGCAGACAGTTCTCCAGATTTGAGACCCTGGTCTACAAGGTGAGTTCCAGGACAGCCAAGGCTACACAGAGAAATTCTGTCTGTTTCTATCTCTCTCTCTCTCTCTCTCTCTCTCTCTCTCACACACACACACACACACACACACACACACACACACACAATTTTTTTTCATGTATTTCACATTGTACTAGATTCTAGCATGACTCCTTTCAAAGGCTGAGAAGATATCTTTATGTAGTTGTTAGCTGCTGCTGGGGTGGCTCAGCAACAGAGACAAGGAGGAGTTTTCATATGTGCAAGCCCTTCCAGACCTCAGCAAAGGGAACCACCATCCTGGCCAGTGCCAGACTCCATAGTGGAACTCCTCAAGTATAGATCAAAAGCAATCAAATAACCCCCACAGAAATCCACACCTGTAAACAATACAAAACGTCCTAGACAGCCCCTCACCCAACAGTGCATAAAAACATTTTCAAACCTCCTCCAGAGTCTTCTGTTTTTGCCCTATAGGTATGGGTATGAGTACAAGGTCGTGGTTCAACTCCCACTGCCCTCAGGCCTGACCTAGGGACTTCTGAAGACAGATTGGGGGACGGGGATTTTGTTAGCTATCATGATACAGACCAGCAAGCCACACTACACCTTGATCTTTGCTCACTGATGCCCACTTTAAGTGTCTGTTTGAATTGGGAAAAGAAAAGATATGGGAGCTTACCTTTTAAGATAGGAATACAGGGTTTACAATTCTATGCATGCCCTGTGACTGGAACCCCTACTTGCCAACAAGGGATTTTCAATCGCTAAGAATGGGGTGTGAAAGAGAAGCTTCCCGGAAACACACAGATAAATACATATATAGAGGAAGAAGGAAAGAAAGCCCCCTCTCAAGGAATGCGTAATAGAATGTAATCCAATGGCCATAAAATTAAAGGTCTGGAAATCTCTTGTGAAAGATTCTGGCTTATGGGAAACAGGAAGAACCTGAGGAAGCAGACTCTTTGCCACAGGAAGGGACCCTTGGGATAGGTTTCCTCTCCAGAAGAAACCCTCCTGCTCAGGTCTCCAGACCTTAGAGTCCCAAGAAAGATCTACCATGCCAAAGACCCAGGTAAACTCTCCCCTCCAAAGAAATACCTCACTCAACACCTGGGGACAGAGTCATGCCTCCCACTCTCCAGGAAGCTCTCCCACTCTCCCATTCCTATTTTCCATTCTTGACAAAGTACTCTGCTTAGTTAATCATTCCTGGCCAGTTCAATTGCTGGTTATGATTAAACCTCCAACCCCTGTTCTTCACAGGGATAGGAACTAACCAGACAGTCAATCACAGACTGGAGGCAGCCCAAAACAACATTAGAGGACTTACAAAGGGCTGAAACCCGTATAATATCCTACACCTTTAAGCTGGGAATTTCCTTTTGTTCTGATGCCCGTAATTCTGTCTTGTAGGATAACTCATCTGGACAATAGCATTATTACTAAGCCCCGAGACTACTTGGTGGGCATGTACTAAGAGTTTGACTAAATGTGCCTTTTCTGATATTTTCCAAACTGAGATCCCCCCTTTACACATCTTAACACACATTCTGTCCCAAGTATACCTACAAAATGGATAAAGGGGAGAAAATATTTCAATATGGACCCTGGACTAGGGAGGGAGAAAAAGAGCTTTGCCTGTCCACATCCCACTCCTGGTTGGAGCCAACTTAACAGCCATAGGCACATCTGCCTTTACCATGAGAGACAGAAACCTTAAGGAACTAAGCGGACAGGTTGGGCAGGACCTAGAGGTATTAGAGGATCCCATTTCTGAATTTAAACAACAGATTCCTTCGCTGAAGTGGTCCTACAAAGTCAAAGAGACTTAGACTTAATTCTCATGAAACGGGGCGGGGGGCACTCTGTATGGCTTCTGGATAACCATGTTGTTTCTATGCTAATCCATCAGAAGTCATTCAAGAAAATCTTATCATGGTTGGGGAAAACCTCAAAAAGGATTTTTATTAATTTTAACTTTTTTCTTAGAAATTATTTTAGCTAAAGTTTTGCCAATTTTCTTTATATCAAAAATGTCTGGATTTCACTGATTAATTTTTTTCTTTATAAAAAGATTTTAAAAAATTTTATGTGTATGGGTGTTTTGCCTGCGTGTATGTCCGTACACCACGTGTGCAGTGTCCACAGATGCTGAAAGAGAGCATCGGATCCCCTGGTGCTGGAGTTAGAGACAGTTGTGCGCTGTCGTGGGTGCTAGAAACCAAACCTGGGTCCTCTGCAAGAAAAGTAAGTGCTCTTAATCATTTAGCCATCTCTCCAGACCCCCACTGACTTGTACCATTGCTTTCTTAGTCTTCATTACTTTCTGCTATAATTTTTATTCTATTGATTTTAAGGTTAGCTATTTTTTCTAGTCCCCTGAAGTATAAAACTGGTTAATATTACACGGTGGTTTTGTTTTTTGTATTTTTTTTTTTTTTTTTTGGTTTTTCGAGACAGTTTCTTGTTGAAACACTGAGACTATCCTGGAACTCACTCTGTAGACCAGGCTGGCCTCAAACTCACAGAGATCCACCTGCCTCTGCCTCCTGAGTGCTGGGATTAAAGGCGTGCACCACCACTGCCAGGCTACATGATGAATATTTCCAGCTTTCCATCACTATAAAAGTTGTCTGACATAATCAACCTAGAGAGAAAAGATTTCTTTGGCTCACAGTTTTGAATGTTAATTCTTATTTGAAGCACTTTGTAGCTTTGGGTCTACAGTAGCACTTCATGTTGGAAGCATTTGTGGCAGAGCAAAATCTCTTAATACAGGACCAGGGAATGGGAGGTGGGGGGAAGCAAAGACCAGGGTTCCACAATTCTCTTCATAGGCATTCCCTCGGTGACCTGGAGACTTTGTTCTAGCCCTCTGCTGTGTAATACTTATTTCGGAGATTGAAGAATTCCATCCTGCAGGGAAGCTCTTTAAAAAAACAAAAAACAATAACAACAACAACAAAAAAAAATTCAAAATAGTTTCAGGAAGTTCCTGAAACTGACCAGATTCATTAAGCCCCTTTATCCCCAAAAGTAAACAGTAAACACTGCTGAGAGTCATTCTCAGAGGTGCCAAGCTGCAAAGAAGAATCTGAGACAAGCCCGGCCTCCTGGAAGAAGCAGGGACCAGCGAAGCAGCCTGAAAGGAGCAGAACCAGCAGAGCTGCTTGGAAGAGGCTCGCCGAGTCACTGGAAAGGACAGTCTCCAGCCTGTTGAGCTGCCTGCAGGCTGCGCAGTGTGCTCCAGGTTCCCAGCTCTTGTGAGCTGTCACCCATGCTGGGGTGGGCTTTGGTGATGCACCTTTCTTAGAGTCATTTCTGCCCCTGTAACCCCTCACCACACTCTTGCAAGTAACCCAGAACAACTCCCTGGTTCACCAAGTTGGACTTTGGTGGTATCTTTAGGCTGTTTGGGGGCTCCCTGTCTAGGGTGAGTAGATGTGGTGTGTGTGTGTGTGTGTGTGTGTGTGTGTGTCAATATCTTCAGGAAAAGTCTGTTAGGCAACAACCTCCGCCTCTGAAAAATTTCATACTTACAAATGTCACAACAGGGTTGAGATTCAACCTTTAATACATGGCTGACATTCCAGACTCAAACTAGAATTCTGTATCTGAACCCCATGGATTCATGCCTAAGTGCAATATAAATTTTATTAGTAAGTTGTTATGTTCTGTTTAAGCTTACTGAGAAGCTAGCTCTGAAAGCAAGGGAGCCCTTCCATATCAGAAACAATCATGTTTCTCTCAAAATGTCCTCGAAGACCTCATTTCAAAGGATATGTTGGGACCCTGGCACTGACAAGGAGAAGGGAGGATCAGCAAAACAACCCTAGAGTCAAAGCATTGTGTACCTTTGGAAACTGAAAGAGGGAAATTTGATAAAAAGCACTGCCCTTAAAAACAGCTGGAAGTTAATTTGTTCTCAGGATTATATGGCATCTTCCCCAAACTTTAATACTCAACTACTGTTAATCCCATAATATAAAAGGCCTGTGTTGGAACAGCTGTTAGGAAGTCTCACCAGAGGGGAAGGTGTTTTGTCTGGGACCCTCTTCTGGGATGCTCTCTATCAGAAGTTCCATGTGACTTTTCGCTGGGCTTCTCCAGTCATTCCGGCCGTATGAAACTGTTAGGCTGGGCCAAGTCCTTGGCCAGGAGGGAACCAGGCTCTTTGGGGAAACAAAAACTACAAGTTCTGCATGTCTCAGGAATCTGACCCACGACTTCTGCATCCTATTCTCTCAATGACACTGTGTTTAGGACAGTTTCTTTGCAGCATTCCCCTTCCCCCTTAATGCTCTTCCACCGCTATCCCACCCAACGTAGACCATCACATAAAAACCCAAACTCCCTTTTGGAGGCACTGTTCTCCATTTTCTCTGAGACAGCCCAGCAGTCCATACCTCAGATAAGCTTTGTTCTTTGACTTCATTGCCCTCATTCCCCTGCAAACCTTACAGATGTGACTTAATCTGATGTTCTGCTATTCATCTGTGGATTTAAAAAAACTTTTGATTACTGTATCTTTAATAAACTCACTTATTAAAAACAGAAGGCATGTCTATCATGATTGTTCTCCATCTGGAACACCACCTCATCATGTAAAATGAATTCATCGCATGTCAATCTCCAAAGCCTTAGAGTCCCTGGATTGTTCTGAACCATTTGTCCTTGTTAGGTGAGTGACCCATGCTATGTAGAGGCAGGAGGCTTCATCTATCATCTCCAAATTTGGTAGTAATGTTGTTCCACCTAAGAATCCCAGATGCTGCTTCAGCATTCTTTGCCATTCACTGAAAAACCTATCTATAACTTTTATTCAAGGCATATTTAGGGATTAAATTGGCATGTACTGTGTGTATAGGTAATGAAAAGATTTACCTTAATAATGATTTCATCACAGAACAAGGAATATATTTGTTTCTCTCACCCATGCCTCAAGAAGCTGTGAAGGTATATTTGTGTGTTTGGTAAGACATATATTTTGTTATTTCAATTTTTGGCTGTTGTTGCAATGACATTTTTATAATTTTAAGTTCCAATAATTGTTACACTGCTTCTATGTAGGACACCAACTGACTTGCTTATTGTTCACCTGTTTCACTTCATGTTTTCTCCATCTGTGTTGGTCTGTTTTCTGTTGCTATAACGTAACTCCTGAGACCAAGTATCATGAAAAAACTTTATTGTTCCGGATGCTTGAAATGGTTGTGTCTTCTGCGGGTCTTACTACCATAGACCTGGGCTCCTGAGGTGGTACCATGTATCACAGTGAGACCCAGGATGATAGACAGCTCACTTTATAATGTCACTTGATAACCCATTGACCCAAAATCATGATGTGGAACATTAGTATTGAATTCAGAGGTTCTCCACAATGCCTGGAAATAGCGAGCTAGATGTTTTTCTGTGCCTACAAGTCCTCTGTTTACCACATCCTGCTGGAGAGATGCCTTGAAAGCTTTTGAGATAATAGGATGCAGCCAAGGAACAGCCTCCTGTCTGCCAAGTAAGAGTCAAGCAGGGAACTTTGCTACTCTCACTTTCTCATGCCTTATCAAGATGGATTTTGTTTTCTCATGAAGCTTTTGATTGTTCATCATTAAACATACTAATTCCAATTTGTTCTCATTTATGTTTTTAAGATTCATTTTTATATATAAGCATGTCTGTGAATGGGTGCCTCTGTGTGTGTCCTGGAGGCCAGGAGAAGTGTCAAATTCCCTGGAGCTGGGGTTACAGGTGGCTGTGAGCTGCCTGCAGTGGACACTGAAAACCACAGCTCACACAACTCAGGTCCTTGGGAAGAGCAAGATGTGCTCTTAACTGCTGAGCTCTCGCTCCAGCCCCACGACTTAATTATAACCTTTCATAGCCCCTTTTATTCATGCTTGAATGGCTCATGTTTAATGCTGAACAATTTTAAAGTATGTATTTAGAATTTGATGCTACTATCTACCACAGCTAAAAATCCACTACATGTTTATTCCATGTCTTTCTTGGAACTCCTTTCATTAACTTGCATATGTATGCTGTGTGGTACCTGTGCATGGTATATCATGTTGGGAGTGTGCACGTGGGAGCTGGAGGTCACTGGGTGTCCTTCCCTGTCGCTCTCAGCCTTACCCTCCTAAAGATAGATTCTCTCATTACACCTGGAGCTCACTGTTTTGGGAGTGGTCTGGCTGGCCCCAGAAATCCTGTTTTTGGCCCTCAAAATTCTGGGGCTACAGGCATCCAAGGCCATACCTGGCTTTTACATTTATTCATTTTTCACAAGTACTTTTATATGTGTGTGTGTATGTCTGTGTGTGAGTGATCCGAGTTAAGTTCTTCTATTCGTATTTTTTTTAAAACTCAGGTCTTCATGCTTACATGTGCTCTTACCCAATGAGGCATTCTCTAACCTCATTCTTCCCCCTTGTTGACAAAGTCAATGAAATCAGCATTGTTTGTAATGGCACACAACACCATGTGCTGCACATGCAATTACATCCTTTCTCATTGGTATCAAGCTTTGACATTATATCATAAAATGGACTGAGGACAGTTCTTCCTCCCTCTTCTACATCTTGACCATTAAAAATAAAATGCTAAGTTTTGATGGACACAGATGGTAACATGAAGGCATGGTGGACCTGAGTCTCCAGGGAATAATTTAGGGAAAGCCTAAAGTCAGAAAAACAACAGACAGATGGCTAAGAGGGTAAAGTGAGCTCCACAGGGGCAGGACTAGAACCCACAACTGGAGATCATATAGAATAAAGGAAATAAAAAACTGCAAATAGAAAAGAAGTTAAAGTATCCTTCCTTATGCACAGATATGATTCTAAATATGAGACCATAAAGACTCCTCCAAAAAGCCTGTAAGAACTGATAGACACTTTCATCAGAGTGACAGGACAGGAAATTAACATACAAAATTCAGTAGCCTTTCTATACAACAATGACAAACATACTGAGAAAGTAATCAGGGAAACAATCTCACTCATAAAAGACAGACAGACAGAAATCAGGGAAACAATTCCACTCATAAAAGATAGAAAGGAAAGCAAGCAAGCAAACAAGCTGAGAATCAAGAGTCCAGCTGCAAGTCCTCTCCAACTGGCACCATACTAGCTAGCCAAATAAAGGTACTCCTAAGAGCAGTAGAAACAGCAAGGTTTGCTCATACCATACATTGAGCTTCCAGGACCAGACCACAGTGGAATGCAAAGATCTAGCAGGAAGACTTACGACCTCCCCTCCCTCACAGACTAAGAACACTGAGAGACCAACAGCTCCCACTCTCCTCTTCATCCCACAGCACTACATGGACCCTCCTGGAGCCAGAGGAAACTTCACCTTTCAACTCAGTACAATCGTGTCAGCAATTCATTTCCTGGGTGTTTTTTATTTCTTCTTTTCTTCACTTTTATTTTTGGGGACAGGTCTATGTAGCCCTGGCTAGCCTGGAGATATATAGACCAGGCTGGCCAAAAACTTACACCTGCCTCTGCCTCTCAAGTTCTGGGATTAAAGGTGTGTGCCACCTTTAATTATGTGTATGCGCCTGTGGCTGTGCACATGAATGCAGATGCCTGTGAAGAACAGAGGTGTTGGATTTCTTGAAGCTACAGAACGTTGTTAGCTACCTGGTGTAAGTTCTGGGAACTGAACTTGGGTTCTCTGCAAGTGTAGTATATGCTCTTAACCGCTGAGCTCTCTCCAGCCCTGCTTGTGAATTAAACCTCCCAGGCTTTACGATCTCTGTAATCTGTGGGCCTTACAACTTTCCCCTCCTAGTTAGTTTACCCCCTTCAGTTCTTTTCTTTTCAAAGTAGATCTAATATCAAATCCTTATTCTTTACCTTTTATTTTTAACTATGTGTATATGTGTGTTTATGGGTATGTGCGGGAGCATGCAGGTGACCGAGGAGGCTAGAATATGCCCTCTGGATCTGGAGTTATAGACAGTTGTGAGCACCTACCATGGGTGCTTGGAATTGAATTCTGGTCTTCTCTAAGAGCAATACACACCCTTGACAGTGAGCTATCCTTCCAGCCCCTTAACCCTTATTCTAATCCACTCTATTTCACTCGTGCTCCTAATCTTGCTAATAAAATCTAAATACACGATACTATCCTTGGTTGTTTATCTTCCAACATCCACTGAAGTGAAAGGGGCTGCTGTTAATTGGAGAGTATGACAACTGCACAGTGATAACAGCAAACTGCTGTGGTTGATTTCACAGTTAATATTCTACTCAGAGAATAATACGGAGCAACGATTCTCAACCTGTGGGTCATGAGCCCAGCATAGCACATATTCACATTATGATTCGGAACAGTAGCAAAATTACAGTTATGAAGTAGCAACAGAATAATTTTATGGGTGGGGGTGACCACAACATGAGGACCTGTATTAAAGGGTCACAGCACTAGGTAAGTGTAGGCTGGGAACCGCTGATAGAGAGCTTATACTTGGCACTTTGAGCTTCAGGTCTGACGTATTATTTCCTGAACTATGGAATGCTACCATGTTAAAGTCTCACTTGCACACCACAAATACTTCAACTGAAAGCTTATATCTAATAAAAATGTGAATCAACAAAGCATGTAGAAATTCCAAGTAGTAGCACAAGAAACGTGAAAACCGTAACTCCCCCATACATAACTCCTCCAACAATCACTAACCCTGAAACAGCGGCATCTGGTGAGAACGAGTCTGATGAAATCCCTGACAAAGAACTTAAAAGTATGTCCAAGACACAAACAGCTGAGTGAAGTAAGGCAGCTGATAGATAGCCTGAGACAGAAAGTGAACAAGGATAGAAATACTAATGCTGGGAAGGAAAAATGGGTAAGGCAAATAAAAATTTCTGTGAAAAGGCTCAGCCACAGAGTTACAGGCACAGAAGGAGAAGGATCTCATTCTAAAGCCACAGAAAACATCTCCAAGGGAATTGTAACACAGAATGCCCCAGAATTAGAGAGACCAATCTAGACACAGGAAGCATTTCAGGTACCAAACAAACAATACCAGTAAAGAATCTCCTGTTATATTGTAACTACACACTAAATGTACAGAACAAAGATGTATGTTGTAACTGGCAAAAACAAAAAACAAAACAAAAAAACACACCATGACATACATAAAGACAGGCCCATCAGAATAATACCAGATTGTTCAACAGAAATTTTAAAAGCCAGATGATATTGGAATGATGCATTTTAAATACTTAAATAATAACTGCCAACCCAGCATTCTACATTAGCAAGACTATGTCACGATTAAAGGAAAAATGAAAAAAATTACCTGATAAAAATAGACTAAAGAGGTTTATGGCTAAAGGTCAGCTCTACAGAAGATACTTGAAGGAATACTTCAGACTGAAGAGAAAAACGAATCTATGAGGTCTCAGGAAATAAGTTCACGCTACAATAGAACTACAAAATCAACAAAATGGCAAGTAACACTGATTTTTAGATGAGAGTGTTTAATGCGGAGTACCTGTGGCGCAAAGGAGGCTAGAGAGAATAAGGACTACTGCATTCTCAGCTCTCGATGGGACATCTACATCAACCCCCCTCCCAAGGCTCAGAGAACACTGTAGACAAGGGTGGAAATAATCTACGCACAGGAGCAAGCCAACAAGTCAGCATCCCCATGCAGTGCTGATTAGATTCGGTGGGCTTTTTTTAAAGGAGAACTAGGGAGGTGAGCATGTTGAGCATGCCAGAAGAAATAGGAGGGGGTTGGGGGTTGGTATGACCAAGATACATTATTTGTATGTATGAAACTATCAAAGAATAAGTAAATAACATTCTACTAAAATAAAACAAAACACCTCATCAACCCCTTGAAATAATCCTAACAAAGGAAGTGAAAGATCTCTACAAAGCAAATTTTAAAACACCCAAGAAGGAATTTTGTCTAAGATCCCTCATGAAGCCAGGTGGTGGTGGTTCACACCTTAATCCCAGCACTTGGAAGGCAAAGGCAGGAGAACCTCAGTGAATTCGAGGCCAGCCTCGTCTACAGAGTGAGTTCCAGGACAGCCAAAGTCACAACAGAGAAACCCAGTCTTGAAAAAACCAACAAAGACCCCTTCGTGGTCATGGATAGATAGAGCATAATGTCTAGATGGGGCACGCACTGTGACACTTCATATTCTTTTGTGTTAAATGTTCTCTGACATAGATTGTAAGCAGTTTCAGTGCGTAGTGTGGACTCAGCTTCCCAGATGCTTCTTCACTGCACAGTTTAGTAGGAATGCTGCCCACACCTTAGTCCCCGTGAGCCTTGTGCACAGAGGAGGCCCATTTCTACTGAGATGCATCACTGCAGCCTCATGGGAGCCATCAGCAACTGGCTGGTTTGCTTGCTTTCATTCCTTCTTTTCTTCCTCTTTCTTTCTTCAGCCATTTGGTCCCCCCTTCCATCCTCCCTTTCTTTCAGAAGATGTGATCTGTTTAGATGCAGGGCCTACAGGTTAAAACTAACTATGCTTTTTTCAAGGAGAAGAAAACCCTGTAGTGCATACAAGTGGCATACAGTCTATACAGATGACCCCAAAGTTTCTGTCTTCTGAGAAGGCTGAGTTATGTTGACCTGGGCCAGACTGTTCCAGCCTCAGGATGTCCTGTCCAGAGGGTGGGCACAGACGTAGCCTCGCTTCTCAAGGATCTGCTGAGACACTTTCTTAATATGCTCATCCAGGTTTTCTGGAGCATCTGTGAGAGGAGAGGCATAGGCATTTGTCATATGGTAATAGGAACAGGTCTCAGGAGTGTATTTTCACCTGAGTCAGTTCCCCACTGGGAAGCTGTACCCAAGGATACCCTCCTTTAGACTCCCAGGTCTATGTGAGAAGGCCCTACTTGGTAACTGGCTCCTGGAAAGGCCATTTCGCTACCCTCCACTGTAGATCAGTCTGCAGGCATGTAGGACCCCTGGGCTGGGTTCTACAGCTGCAGGCTATTACATCTTCAGTAAGGGTTAGATGGCCCTCTCCACCATAACTGGCAACAGAGCTAGGCTCTTCAGACTGCTAAGTCAAGGAGAACCTGGTTCTATTTCAAAACATGGACAAGCAGTTACAAAAGAAAGAAAAGCATTTCAGATAGAGGAGCTGGCCTAAAGCAGTAATGTGTTCCAGGGCCAAGGCTTTTCCAGGAGCCACTTCATCACTTCTAGAGCATACTGCAGTCCCAAAGCCATTATGGCTTGGGTCTGCGGCTATAGAGACAGGTATAATGACCATCCTCTTCTTTCAGGACCTGTGCTGAACAGACACCAGCATATCCTACACAGGAAGCTTTAGTCTGCAGGAATGTACTTGATCTGGCAAGCCCTCTATTGTGAGTCCAATCCACTTCCCTGGCAGCAGGCTTTGGGAGGAAATAAAGCACGAACAGCTCCCTGTCAGTGCTGACTGACCTGGGTGCCTGCTTTCCCACGAACCATCACACTTACATTTGTCTAGCTGAGACAGGCTGAAGAGATTCTGGAAATACGCTTCCACACAGAACATGTTAGCCAATAGAACCTAGAGAACCAAGGTCAGAAAAGATGGCAACTGAGAGCTCTGAAGTTGACCTCTGAACTCAGAAACATAGTCTATTGCCAGTCTGTATGCCACAGTGGGCATCACATCTTGGGCAAAAAAGTCTGGCTCAGAAGTTACACAGTACCCTGACCAAATGCAGGCTGACCAAGAGCAAGCTACACAGGATCTCTGAGACTGTTTCTTTCTCTGTGGAGTGTACATCCACGGGCTACTCTAGGGTGACGTGCATCAAGAACCTGGTAAACAGGAGATGCTAGTAACTCAATCTGCTTTCTGCTGAAGGTGGGGAAAGTGTAGTGCAAGTAATGGATGAGGGTGGGCTTGTCTCAACTTCTATCCCCTGTAGGAGACTAAGGGCACTAGCCCTATTTCAGGAGCAGCACTGGCATGGCCGTACCACAGCAAACTCATCCACCCATCTCTGCAACTACCACTTGGTGCTGGAGACCCTGTCTCACTCTGTCTCTCTGTTGGACTCTCCAACAGGACCACACCATCCAACTTCTCCCTTCCTCAGCTCCAGGCTTCCTTAAAGTGCAGTGAGATAAAGGGCCTGTCCCAAGAGCTGCAACCCCGACACAAAGTCTTCTGGCTTCTGTTCAGTGTTCCCTGTGAAGAGCCATGCAATGCTTACCTCATGATCGTGATTCCGGAGCCCAATTCGGATGGAACGGCTGGCCCGTGACAGCACGGCCGTCATCCCATACAGGTTGATGAGGATGTTGGCTACCCGCTTCAACACCAGCTGTTCCTCTACAATGGTCTGAGAATAGAGGTTCAGAGTGGCGACCAATGATGCTTTTGCCTTCTCTATACTTGGACACATGTCAAAGTTTAAACAGGTCACAGGCACTTTTCTGATACCAGAGACCAGTGCTTAGTGTGCTCAATGTCACCTCCAGCAAGATTCCCCACAGATATCAGCTCCTTGCATTGATCCAGGTGTTCCAGAGATCCACTCTCTGGTTGGAAGGTGCTTAGAACACTGGGAATAATTCACCTGGCATGGCACTCCACAGGCAGTGCTGGCTAGCAGTTCCAGCCCAATGAACATCAACATTTCTCTACTAGGCCTGCTCTCATAGGTGGGCAATAGGCCAAAAGTAGTCCCATGGCTACTGATCATGGGGGAGTGTGTGTAGGGGAAGCAGTGTCTCATGCCCGAAAGGACCCATTTACCTTTCCAAAACGGAGTAACAGGGTCTCAACAGTACGTCCAAAGTAATACACGTTTTCCTCAAGCTTGTTGGCACTGTCCTATTAGTGAAGAAGACAGACTTAGTATCTCTTTCCTATGACACTCCACTTGACCAGCCTAATATTCACAGTCTGGAGCTCCAGGGAGACAGGGCAGAGATAGAGTAGGGCGTCTGCGTGTTTTCAACTTTACTGGAGGATCCTAGAGGCTAGTCACATGCTTCTGGGCAGGGAATACCTTGCAGGAGGGTACTCAAATGTGGGACATACGTGTGCTGGGCTTACTTACTCCAAGACTGGGGTGTACGACACCAAGACTGCCCGTCAGCCCCATGTCCACAGTTCGGCCCAGCGAGTCCCGAAGCTTCCGACCAATGGTCTCCATGACTGTGGTCACATTGCCTCTTTTAAGCTCACTGCAGGAAGTTCACAGTCTTGTTGTGACTTAAGCCCCTACAAGCTGGCTCCCACTGACCAACGGCATGACACCATGGAGCTCTGTGCTCTTCTATGGCTGAGCATATGGCCTCCATGCAAGGTGGCTTTCTCCTCCTGGCAGGGGGAAGCCATTTGTAGGGCCAGCTTCCAAACAGTTAAGGAGTCTGCAAAATCCTGTAAGCAGCCTGTACTTGGGCTCCAGCAGGGATTTGACTGCTCTGCCCTGGAATGAGGGCAGAGGAGATAAAGAGGGGCAGAGAAGAGAAACTAGTCTCAGAATGGCCACCTGTTAATGGGATACCTCTCATTTTGTAGTTTCTGGATGTCTCAACAGTCCAGTCAAACAATAAGCATTTTCAAACACCGAGCACCCTCCAGTGTGGGAGAAGAGAGTTGTGTGTGTGTGTGTGTTAGAATGTAAGTATACCCAGAGGACAGTGTGACTCTAAAGGCAGTGAGGACAACCTGGACAGGTTGCCCTTCCTGCTGCTTCCAGGTGAGGGGCAAGCTAGAGCTGTGGGTCTCCAGACCCTGTCATCACCATGCAAATGCTACTGTCCCTCCTTGTGCCAGGTTTGCAGTGAGCCTGTGTGCAGACCACACTTCCCACCCACTGTTCCAAGATTGGGCAGCCTTTTCCTCTGGCCTCTGCTGAGGTAGGGACCAAGGAACAGATGGGAAAATAGCACATACTTGATCCTTGAGGTCAGGATGCGTCCGGCATGCTGCATGCCTGTCAGGGCAATGAACAACCGGAGAATCTCATTGGTTCCCTGTAGCCAGAAGTGTGAAGGTCAAAAGCAGCCCATTAGCATAGTCTGGGCCAGTCCAGCCACTACCCACTGTCTACATGGTAAAGGCCGCCACTGATGAGGCCTGGGAGCTAGGCACAGAAGCAGGCTGTGGCCAGGTGTCAGGGAACACAAAGGGAAGGGCAATAAGACTGGCCAGATGGTACAGCTTCCCACTGGGACTTTTACCTCTCATAGCTGGTCCTGAAAGGTCCATAACTTTCTCTAGGTCCCAGAATCCTCATTAAAACTGAAACCAGATTTCCCTGGGTGATAAAGGGATATGATGCCCAGGACACAAAAAGCGGAACAGATCACCCATGGCTCTCATTTAGATCAGAGTCCTCAGGGAAGCTATAGACAACTGAGCAGCTATAGCTGGAAGCTCCTCAGGAGAGTACACATACACACTGCTTCTCCATGCAAAAACAGCATCCAACAGGAGGCTTCTAATACAATTTTACTATAGAACAGGGAGCTGTAGGCCACTGACCCAGGCTTCAGAGCCAGTACCATGCTGTAGTTGAACTGATACCAAGGAGAGAGAAGCTCCTCTGGGAAGAAAAGCTGGGCATGGAGGCTCTTGTGGTACTGCCCCCAGCTCTGAACAGTCTGCTTTGCACCAGAACTTCCCCACCCTTCTGAGAATTATTGTCTCAAGAGCAAACCTTGCTTGACCACACCACCTAGCCAGGATCTCCGAGAAACCCAGGACTCTCCCTGCAGGAAGGGCCAATAGAGAGGCAGCCGACAGACAAAATGGCTTACGTGTGCCTAGGGGAACTAACCTGTCTGCTATTAGGTTGTGGCTGACTGACAAGTCAGAGATGTTAGCTGAGACCAAATGGCCAAGGACACCTTCCATTGGAGATAACAAGATGACAGATAACCCCTGTGGGTTCACAAATTCATGGAAGGCAACAATTAGGAAATGAGAAAGTCAGGGGTGAGTAAGCCTTCATTGGACCCTACTGAATTGCTCTAATTTACTGAAAATGAAACCATGGGATGGGACTGGAATCTGGGTCTTCCACAGATTTGCCCAATCCTGCCCTGCCAGAAATAACTTGGCAAAACTACAGTAGTCACCGGGAAGCTGTAAGCCCAGAAGAAAGGGCCGTCAGGGGTGTGACCTGAGGGGGTTGTATGGTCTCTTCCAGCCTAAACTCACTCTGCAAACAAGGGAGGGTTGGAGGCATTGGTGTATGATTAAGAAGGTCCAACATAGCCTGCCCTAGGTCACTGTAGGCCATTTCTGGGCACTTAGCAGACTTTTCAGGGCTAGGAAGGCTGGGAGGAGTACAGGGACATCACTAAGGGGGTGTAGAGGGAAACACAGTCAGCAGGGACACTCACCTCAAAGATGAGGAGGATGCGGGCATCGCGTAGCATGCGCTCATAGGGGTAGTCTTTCATGTAGCCTGAGCCCCCAAGGATCTGCAGAGCCTCACTCACACACTGCCAGGCAGCCTCAGAGCTGAACACCTGCCACAGAGCCAGATAAAGTTAGAGCCGGGTGGGAGTGGTACACAACCAAGCTACTCCCTGGGGTCTTCAAAGAGCAGGACCTAAGCTATGGGGAGCTACTGCTCAGGGTGCAATTGGAGAATGTGTGGAAAACCTGAGGTTGGAGATGAGTGGTCCCAGAAAGAACTTTCCATGTAAGCACAGGCAAGTCCTTTGCCTTCCTGGACCAGTGACCAGCCTGTGTGTTCCAACATGACTTGTCATGCCTCTTGTGCCCACTCTTGCCATCCTTATGAGCCTGCCAGTTTGCTCTCATGACTACTGTTTCCTGAGCATCCTATGGAGAGACACTCAGCTCTTGGGTTAGCATGTGGAAGGTCAGCTCTTAAGCCCTAGTCCATAACTGGAAGGTGCCAGGAGAACAGGAGAATGAGATGAATCCCACCCAGCACGCTAGTATTGGAGCAGACTAGTGGCAAATCGCACAGTTCCTACATTTAAGCAGGACTACCTCATGGACTCTCCAATGCCCATTTCTCTAGGCTGTCACATCTTCCAGCATGTCTCTTCAAGCCCAGAGGTGAATTTAAAGTGGGGCTGTTGTCTTATTATAGCTTTAAAAAAAAGACCCTCTTTTAGCCCCTCCAACCCCATTCCCATTAAGCTGCAGTCAATTCCTAGGAACACTTTCTACCTGGGACCCCTAGTGGACCTGGACTCAGAAGCACCAAGTGCTACCAGGCAACCTATACCCTAAAGATCCTTTCCTAAGATCCAGAGAAGGCAAAAGAAATTAAGGAATGGAACACCTACTTAACAAAGACAAGCCCAGATATCTGCACCTAGAATCACCTCAGTCATCATAACTATAGATGCCTGGACATCAGAGTAAAAATACAAGCATTAAGTGGATACTGCACAGTACAGAGGTAATTGTGGCTTTATTTACTAAATAGTTGACCATGGAAAGCTGTATCTGAGAAACCAAAGAGAGCAAGCCAAATCAATATGTCTCCATCAGAACCCAGTAACCTTACTCAGTAGACCCTGAGCAATGATACATAGCTGAAGCACAAAACAAACAGTGGGGTGAAATAATGAAAACAGCTCAAGACATGAAAGCAGAAACAGAATCACTAAAGAAAACCCAAACTGAAATAAAACTGGAAATGAAAAATTCAGGAAATCAAACAAAAACCTCAGAGATCAGCCTCACCAACAGAGTACAAGACACGTCTTGTACACAAGAAGACATCTCAGCAGTAAAGGGAAGATAAAAGAAACGGATACCTCAGTCAAAGAAAATATTAAATCTAAAAAAATGCAGGCACAAAACATCCAGGAAATCTGGGACACCATGAGACGACAGAATTTATAAATAACAGGAATAAAGGAAGGAGAATAAAGCCAGGTCTAAGGTACAGCAGCAGAAAATTGGTATCTATATGTACGTATGTTCACTGTGTTGACTCTATAGGAATATTACTGTTTGTCTTAACTATGCTTTGATATTATAAAGCTGATCAATAATAGGTGGCATATATCATGTTAGGTACTCTGAGCTGTTTATTAGCTTCTTTAGCTTTCTCAAAAATTATATGTTGGTGCTTTTATTATCTCCATTTGAAAGATAACAGTGGAGGCTGAGAAACATTAACTGACTTATTCTAGGTAACACAGCTAGGAAATGGCAAATCTAAAATTTGAATCCAGGCTCCAAATCTTACTTCTGTTGTTCTGCATGTAATGGCCAACTTGTGCTTTTCCTAGGTCTTCCCTGACTTCAACACTTTAGCACCCATATCCTTGAGAGTCTCCCAGTTTTAGGCAATCCAAGAAGACTGCTCTCTTTGGTTTCTCAGATACAGCTTTCCATGGTCAACTATTTAGTAAATAAAGCCACAATTACCTCTGTACTGTGCAGTATCCACTTTACTGATTGTTATTAAGAAGGGGAGTTATTGGACAATATGCAGAGAGTGAGTGACTTTGGAGCCCTCCCCTTAAGGCTTGGAGACGAATTCTGAAAGGAGGTGGAAAGATTTTAAGAGGCAGAGGTGATAGATGACTTCAAGGAAACATTTCAGACACAATAGGACTGATGCACATATGAACTCACTGAGACCATGAAAGCATGCAAAGTTCAAGCCAGACAAAATCCCAGCACGGAGAAAGGGAAGTGGACACAAAGTCCCTAGCCAAGAAGTAATTGATTGCTGCTAGAAGGAAAATCAGTTTCCTTCAATGGAATGATACTGGGTATATCACCTACACCACAGGGCAGGCCCCATGCTCAGTAGATGGCCAACACAAACCAGACTCCATGGTTATTTGGTGAGGGTGGTGGTCTTGCTTAGGGAGAGAAAGAACATAAAGTTGAGTGGGGAGGGAAGTTGGGGAGGATTTAGGGGGACTTGGAGGAAGGGAAAGTATATGATCAAAATGTATTACATGAAATTCTCAAAAAATACTTGAAAAAAAAAAAAAAAAAGACAAAGACTTGTGAAAATGAACTCAGAGGCTCTTGCTAATAAAATAAGTCTCTCAGAAAACTCCATGGAGCCAAGGGAAATAGTTCCAACTGACAGAGACAACCCAAAGAAAATAGGTCTGGCAAAAAGGTGGCTGTGGTAGAGAGCGGAACAGTGGGAACACCCAATGCCATGGAAGTAAAGATAGTGATGGCTGTGTGCTGTGGGCTGGTTCCGTCTATTTATAACCCTAGACTCACTTGTTGACCCTCAGGCATGTGGTGATGGCTGTGTGCTGTGGGCTGGTTCCGTCTATTATTTATAACCCTAGATTCACTTGTTGACCCTCAGGAGTCCGTGTGGAGCAGCACCACTATTACCCCACTCTGTTATCTGACCAAGTTATGGCTCAGACAAAGCCAGGATCCTTACTGCACCAAAGAAAGCAGCCACCTTGAGAAAGGATGGCTTGAGGAAGCCCCAGGAGCGGGGATACTGTCGCCTGTTCTAGCTCAGAAGGTTGCTTTAGAACGTTTCCTACTTGCCATGTTCTAGAACCCCTTAAGATAGAATGGGAACATTCAGGCAATGGAGGACATGGCCTAAGGCTCAACCTGGCCCTTTCAGACACTGAAGAGATCAAATTCTTTTTACCTCATTAAACATGCTATAAAAGAAAGTTCTGACCAAGAAGAAAGGCCATTAACTCTGAAGAGATGAACCTCCCTCCCAGGAGAGCCCAGCTGATTTACATAGACATTGTTTTGATGCCCGTGTTTTCTCCTGTTGTTATAGACTAGGATCAGTAAGTAAAACCTGGGCACAGTCCATACTGGGGAGCGGTGAGCTGGCCTGTAGACTCAACCCAGGTGAGTGGCGTTTGCATCACTTCTCCCAGCTTCACCCTAGGGTCCTGTTAGCCCAGAAAGTTGCACAGGTGCCAATCAGAAGGTCAAGTTGTTCTATCAACTAACAAGAAGAGGATGGTTGACAACTTTCTTCTTCCAGTGCTAGCTCTAGTTGTGCTGGGATTACCTTCACCATGGCCGCCTCGATAGAGCAGTCGGGAAATCCTGGTTGGTCTAGCATCCCCGCAGTGAGGTAGGCCATGCTCTCCATGACATATGCCTTCTGAGCCATTAACGCAAACTTTTCCTGAAATGTTCAGAAAAACAAAATCAAGAAGCGATCTGCATGTGCATAGACTCAAATCTAACCTATCTTCTCCCAAGAAGCAAATTACATCAGAAGCTGTGCCGTCCCAGTATTAATAATGCCCTGTATGGTTTTCTTCCTATGTTCCTGCCCATAAGCACAGTAGAGATGCAGCAACTAAACTCTCTTCCCATCCACACTGAATCAGTCTCAGTACCTGAATCAAACCGAATTCACTGAGATTCCTACTGAACTGCTTCCTCGTGCAGGCATATTCAGCAGTCAGTTCTAAAGAAAGACAGAGTGGTCAAAACAAACAAAAAACACAAAGCAAACGAACAAAAATGCCTTTAGGTGTCGATGCATGGGCTTACATTGTGGCAAAGTCATAAAATACATAGGGTTGTGTTTGTTTCCAGCACTTCACAGCCCACAGCTATGCCCTAAGAGCCATGGGGCTTTAGTGAGATCAGAGCTAATGTTTCCTTAGTGCCCAGTTTATGGACTGAAGTTCATTAAACAGCCATGCTTGTCATGGACAGAGCAGCAACCCTTTATGCCTGACAGAATGCCTGAATAGTGTGTAAATAAAGCAGAGGAATGCTGAAACACACCAGCCTCTAGGAAGGAAGGAGCACATTTGATCTAAATAAAGATGCTAAACTTAAGCTGTCTGTCCAAGTGGCCAGTTGCTCTGACTTGCCTACACAGCAGAAATGGCAGGGACATTCTTGCTATGCAGTAGGTGCTACGATGGCCCCTGCTCCTGACTTGTCTACCGTGGAGATTAATCTTCGGTGTCAACCTGAATGGCTTTAGAATCACAAATCATGTTACTCGGAAATGGGCATGTTTGTGAGGCATTCCCAGAGATATTGAAGTGACGAGGGAAGGGATACCCTGAATATGGGCAGTGTCAGCCCATAAGCTGAGGTTCCAAACTGAATAAAAAAGGGAAATCCAGGAGTGCCAGCATTCATTTTCTGCTTCCTGACTTCACACACAATGTGAGCAGCTACCTCACATGCCAGCAGCCACAGCTAGATGCTTTCTAGCCACACCCTCCCTGCCAAGATGCAGTCAACCTGCGAGCCAAAACCAGCCCTCCCTTCCTAAAGCTGCTTTGCTAAAAGATTTTGTCACAGCAGTGAGTTAGGTAACAACACACCTACCGATCAGTTTCTTGAGTATCCCAGCCACGACACTGCCCATGCTGAATCGCCCACTGTTGAGGATATTCATGGCGATCTGCAGGGAGGGTGAAAAAGCCCAGAGGCACTGAAGAAGGCTGCGGGAGCCAGCCATACCAACTTGTTTTCATGAAAGCAAAGGCAAGTGTCTATAGAACTCCATGCCACCATCCAGGCCAAGTTCATCACCCTGCCTGATTTCAGGCCAGAAGCAAATAGTTCTAACCATCAAACTAGGTGGCTTAGTCACTGTTGTACCTTCCCACCAACATCTCTGGCCTCACTCTGACATAAGGTCCTTGCTCACATCTAAATGCACCGTCAGTGCTCCTTGTCCATGAGGAAAGGACAAACACTCAGACTGGTCTGAGTGTGTTGCAAGCAGCAAGAGCACTGCAGCTATGCTTCAGGATCAGCACCCAAATTTTACTGATGAAGCAGCTGTGGTTCAGAGCAATGCTGTGACTTTCTCAAGACTATACAGCCAGCATCTGCCTGGCAGGCAAGCCTGTTCCAGAGATGACCCGGCGACTGTGGTCAGATGCCTACCATGGTGACTGACGGCGTGACCAGCACCCTGCCTCTTTCCCCGCCCTTTATTCTGATCCAGTATAGTGAACAGCTGGGAGCCACACAGGTTCACACGCTGTGCCCCCTCATCCAGAGCCGCAGAGCATCTCCTTACCAACCAGAGCTCACGGGAAGACAAGGAGTTTAACTTTTTAAAATGGATGGCAACACAGTGTTGGTGAAGGCGTGGGAAAAGGGAATCCTCATATGCTGTGGCTACTGTGGGCAAAGTTCTTCAGAAAAGTACTACGGTCTCCATATACTCAGCAATTCCATTACTACATTTACACCCAAAGGGATGGAAAACGTATTTTCCAAAGACTTGAAGATGAATGTTCACAACAGTGGTACTGGCACTAGTTGCAAAGTAACAAGAATTCAATGTAATGAGCAGAGGAATAAGATGTGGTTTAGCCACACAGTAGAATATTAACTAGCCATACAAAGGAACGAAAGACTAACTCATGCTGCGACACGGATGATGGCTTGAGAATCTAATGAGAAAGCAGCCACTCACAAAATACCTCACTGTCTAAGGATCCACTTCTATGAAATACTCATCATCCACAGACCAGGAGGAACAAAAACGAAAAGAAAAAAAGCCAGCAGTTGTCAGGGATGGTTAGGGCTGGAAGCACGGCATTTCTGGAATTGGATGTGATGATGGCACAGCAGACAAGACATTAAATGACGGACGTATGTGCTTTTAAACAGTAAATTAAATATCACATGAAATATTTCTCAATAAAATATAATTCTGGGGCTGGAGACATGGCTCAGCAGCTGAGACCATGTGCTGCTCTTGCAGAGTATTCGGGTTCAGTTTCCAGCACCCACATGGGGGCATACAACAGTCTGTAACTTCAGTTCCAGAGATCAGATGTCTTCTTCTGGTCTCTATAAGTACTAGGTACACACACAATTCACAAACATAAATGTAGATACTCACATGTATACATAAAATAGAAATAAATAAATCTGGCTGAATAAGGTGGCACATGCCTTTAATCCCAGGACTAGGGAGGCAGAGGCAGGTGGATCTCTGGCCAGTGTGGTCAATATAGGGAGTTCCAGGCCAGAGGGAACTACATGGTGAGACTCTGTCCTGTCTCACAAAAATAAAATAAATCTTTAAAATACAAACCTGACTACAAGGGGAAAAGCTTTAGGCAGGGGCTTAAGACCCAGGCCGATGGGTTCTTAGAACCTGAGCTTCTCTGGAGCCCATTAGCCTGTTTTTCACACCTGCTAGGAAGGGGGACTCCATTCCTCACTCAATATAAAGGAGGTTTCTAAGGGGAATAAAGACTCCTCATCCTAACCAGGCTCCCTCCTCCAGGAGCAAACCATTTCTCTGGCCTCTATGTTGCTGATTTCCTATGTGATCACATGTGGTCACAGGTAATGCAAAAGCTAGCTTGCCAGGAGAAAGGATAGGGCAGAGCATGAGACTCACATGTGAAGTGGCACAGCACTTACAGGAGACTGGCCTGCAACTTACCTTAAAGCCACCTCCGACTTCTCCAAGGACATTTTCTACAGGCACTCTGGTATTTTCAAAATGGACTTCACATGCTGAAACACATGGAATTTAAAGATCGTGACTAGCAAATGCAAACCACTCTGCTCTTGATCCACAGGCCTGTGACTGACTGACTACTTCACGCATTTAGCATCTTGAAGAACAGGGAAGAAAGGCCAAAGTCTGCCTTCACAGAGCTCATTCTTTGTCCAGGAAGACAAACCATGAATGAAAGGACATGGTAGCATGGTCAGTCCTATGATGAAAAAACAACACGGTACAGAGAGAGAAACTGGCTTCGAGGGAGGCTATCTGTCTTTGGAAATGCATGCCAGACTTTTCTAACAGAGGCTGAGAGAACCAAAATAGCCAAAGAGAAATGCAAATGGAGAGCACTGGCATTTCCTCAGACCTTAGCGTCAATGGGATTTTTGGTCCCTATTTTTAACACAGTCACATCCTTGTACTACGGGGTAGCATCGTCCCATCTTAGGGAGGAGTGTTAGCAGACAGAATGCAGCCACCTGATGTGTGTGGACACACAACAACCTAAACCCAATTCACTAACACCCTTCAGGCTGAAGTAGGCATCCCCAAACTATAAGAAATAAATTCTCACTGTTGTAAGCTAAATCCTAAGGTGTCTGACATACAGGGCTACTATAGCCTGAGACCACAACAATCCTGAAAAAAGGTGGGCTCCATTGGTCAGTATAATTGAAAGTGAGAAAGCAAGGTATACAGGATGAGGCAGGAGCTGGAATAGTGCCCTTTGCACAATCTCCATGTAGCACGGCCTGCAGGTTATGCACAACTCCTGGCATGCTGAACCAGAGAGATAGACCCAGGATAAGGAAGGTAAGAGTTCAAGGGACAATTGGGCCAAGCATGATAAGCTGGGCCTGATGATTTTTCACTTGACTGTTGCTCTGGAAAAGTTTGGGGGTGAAATGACACAAAATATGATTCTCTATCTGCTGGTCATATTTAAGAGTTAGGATCATGGGCTAAAGGACCTGTTCATTCTTTTAAAGGCCCCTCTACTGGGTATGGGGAGGTCCTGCCTTCCTCTCTGACCTCATCGTATGTTCCTGGACCCTCTTTTGGGGTTCTGGATGCTGCTGGGGCACCAGCCTCCCAGTTGTCAGCCAGTAATGACATTGCTGAAATGCTCAGGTCCAAAGACGTAGGGTACACAGATGTAGGCCTTGATAGGGCAAGAGTGGAACACAGTCCTCTGTAGGATGGCCACTCTGAAACTACATGAAGAGAATAGTGCAAGAATGCCATGGCCATGTTGAGTGAACTGAGGTCAACAAACAGGACACCAGCCTCACCGAAGCAAGGACTGACCAGTGACGGAAAAGTCGTCTGGACAGTAGGAGGAGAGGAAGGGGATTCCAGGAAAGAAAGATGGGTGGCCTGTCTAGGATGTCTATCCAAGATACCTTGGTTGTGCCCTACTACTGCCCCTACCAAGGCTGAGACTTCACCTGGCCTCACTCCTGGACCCAATAACTCCGAATGCACCAAGGAGCACAGGGTGTGCCTACATTCTTAATTTGATTTTGCTAAAATACTTAACTGAAATCATAGTAGTTGAATGCCATTTTACCTTTATAAAAAGTTGGTCATAGTGTACAGTGAACCTGTCTCTCAGTCTGTCACACATGTGCATATGCATATCTGCCACCCTACTTACTGTTAGAGCCTCGAATGCCTAATTTATCTTCAGGTTTCCCGTTAGTGATTCCGCCAAAGTCTCTTTCTACTATGAATGCAGTCATTTTGTCTTTTATTGAACCATCAGAATCGACCACCTCAGTTTTTGCAAACACAGTAAAAATACTGGCCAGTCCTCCATTGGTGATCCAAACCTGAGGAAAAGAACAAAAAATACCCCTCAGCTATCTACCCACTAAATTTCAGGCCAGACATGCAGAGTGCTCCACATCAGGCCAGACATGGAAAATGCTCCATATAAGTGAAGCCTGGGTGAAAGAGCACCGGACAACAACTTGGTCTCTCCTGAGCAAGGATGTTCTCAGGAAACAAAGGCCAGGCAGGGTTGGGGAATAATTAATGATACTAAGACAGCCTCTGGACTGTTTGCACCAGACAGCTCCATTCACTGCCAGACCACAGCTGGACTTAAAGAAGTGGGAATTTACTTTATCATTGCTTAGCAAATACAAATGTACAAATTCCACATATTTACTTATCAACTGAAAAAAGTGAAAATGGGGAATAGGGAAAGAGAGTGCTCAACAGACTGCGATGGATGGAAACTGTCTACTTTTTGATTTAAGCAAACAAACTGATCAAGGGAAAAGGGTAAGAGATGAGCAGGGAAGTGTGAATGCTAGCTAGGTAAGAAGACTATCCTTTCCCCCAGTTGCTAATGACATTACAGTGGTCTATCAGTAAGTAATCCTTGATGCAATCTCAAAGACGCCATCCAGAGGAGGTGATGACAACAGAGGAAAGGCTAGCAGCCATGAGCATACGCCTCCTGTAGCTGGGCGCACGGCCATGGAAGTACGCTGCACTATACTCTGCATCTCTGAAACTTTGTAGAACAGAAACTGAAAATAAACACACAAAAGCAGTTCAGGGAAGCAGCTCTAGTACAGAACCAGGGAGATGTGAAGTTAGACTGGATAAGACCCGCTCCAGGCCTGGCCCTGCCACCTGAGGGACTTAGGCCACCCACTCAGCTATGCCTCAGGCTGTTCTGCTGAAGGAGGGGTACACACCCAGTGTGATGTGCAAATCTCCTAGTCCCTGGCGTGCAGAAGGTAGATACACAGAGGCAGTGAATACTGACTAAACTACGGGGCGATGAGGTCACGGCTGTACCTTGGAGCCATTGAGAACAAAGTACTTCTTATCTTCACTTAATGTAGCTCTGGTCTGGATGGAGGCAGCATCACTCCCACTGCAAAGATGGAGAGATATGACCAAAGGAGAACAATACTCTGAATAAGGTAAGAATGAGGACTTGGAAATAAGACCCTTAAAATGTTGGGACAGACAAAAAAAATGTCTGCTCAACGCTGATGCTTGAACATACAAAATGGTCAGAGTCTGGAAACAGATGGGCACATTTGAGTAAAATTTATACCAATAAGATTTGTGTGTACAAGTAAAAAGGTGGAAGTGAAAACAGTCCGGGCTGAAATTTCGACATGGGAATGTGGGCTTATTGGAGTTTCTGTGTGTGTTCGGGCCACAACAGAAGGATGCCTGTTCCTTCAGATAAAGGGAAGCAAGATTAAACAAGGTCCCACTGGATCTGAGTCTTGCCCAGGCCTGCTTCATCCTTACTGTGTGCCCATGGACTGGTTGTAACTGAGCTCCTAAGCTGGAACTGTGAACCCACCCCCTGCACCTTTGAATGTCAAGAGGCTGTGAACTGACTTAGCAGATGCTGTAGGCATGTCAGTATGTCTCAATGGGTCAGAGATAAAATAATTATCTTATCAAAAGTTGTTGAGTTGATTCTCTGAAGGCTTCAGAGAGGAGGAAATACAAACCAGCTACTCCACACAATACTACGTTTTTGTCCCAGGGAGCTTGGACAAGATGTCAATTATACAGAAGACATTTTGAGGAGACAGACCTGGCTGGTTCTGTTAGGCAGAAGGCTGCGATGTGTTCCCCAGATGCCAATTTGGGAAGATACTTGGCCTTCTGCTCCTCATTGCCGACCAAGATAATCCCCTAAATGAAACACATAGACCAATTTAAGATAGTGAGGTGTATTTACAAGGCAGCCCTTTCTGTTGACAATATTTACTTCATTCAAGAGAAGATAGTGTGCATTCAGAGTCAGCAGCCTTACACACTATTTAGAAAGCCATCCTGCTGAGGGAAGGCCTATTGCTTATGCACAAGGAGCAGCCACAGTGGTAGCTTTGGAATCAGTATCTAGGATTTTCATCCTGGTCTATTCTGGTGCATTCCTGGGGGACCTTGGGTCAGATATGACCTTGGGTCTCTTCTCTAAGTCTCCACCTCACGATTTACAAGCTGAGGACCTCTCCTTTATGAACAGGCTGGTTTGGATGATGGAATTTGAATACATGGGGTGCTGAACGACACCCAGTATAGGAATGTACAGGCTCAAAGCTGTGCTCACCAGCCCTATTGCTAAATCACTGCAGTCTGAACACCTAACCTAGGGCTGCAAAGCTGTACATGGAGTCCATTTAACTGTCTTTCAGCTGTACACAGCAGAGATGACACAGCTAATGTGAAACCTTGGAGGACTGTTGCCTTGAAGCTGCCCCATAATGCTTTAAGTTCAGGGAGCAAGTAAGGTATGTGTACAAACAGGATAGCTCGGGAAAGGATTTCTTTCCCATGACAGCACTAACCTGTGTCTCAGAGTTCAAGTGCAGCTAGGCTTCTCTAGACCCTGAGCTACAAAACCCATTTATGTCACAGAAATACCCTGCCTCCTACTTCCTTTGGAGAGCCCCAAATAGAACCTCAGACAACTGACCTTGAGGCCAATAGCCTGGTGTGCTGCCAGGGTCACAGTGATAGACCCATCCATGCTGATGATCTCCCCAAGTCGAGCATACATGGTATTGGAGAGGCCCAGGCCACCTAAGAAACACAGACCAGTTTAGCTGACTCTTCCAACTGGAGGGCAAAGGATTCATTTATTTTTTAATTTTAAAGCAACAGCACAAAACGTAAGAAAAAAAACTAAAAACACAGAATGGCACAAGGAAGCTATCATCTATAATCTTATCCAGAGTATTTCATTTCTTTGAGATAAGGAAATGTATACGAAGCTGAATTGTTAATACAGACATCTATACAAACAGTAAGTCACTGAGTATGTTGCAAATCCCTTCCTCCAGAAAGACATGTACAATCTAGGTGGGACCAGGTAAGGCTCTTCTGTGTGGCACTGGGACATTTGGGACAGAGCGCACATTGCAGTACGTTGAGCAACTTTCTGTTCTCCACTCACCAGATGTTATAGCAAACACCCCTATTCCCAGTTTCCACAACCAAAAATGTGTCTTGACATGGCCAATGTTTCCTAAAGGGCAAAACTGCCCTTAGTGGGAATTACTGCTTTAGCAAGAGAAGACAAAAGGACTAAAACAACAGCAATAAACTTATACACTTTACATTTAATCTTCAAATTCCAGAGGTGCCCATGTCCACCTAACAGAAGTGAGGCTTGAGGTCCTCAGGACAGTAAATAGCAAAGCTATCCAGTGAGGATAAGAACGCACAGTCTACTTGAGGGGTGGCATGCCTACACACCCAGGGGAGCGTCCCGTAGGTGCACAGGTGTCCTCAGGGGTTTAGCCTCCGTGCATTCCCATTTTCTGACCCTCCCGCACCCGTGTTTTGCCTTCTCGTCTTTCATGAAGTGAGGGGCTGCTGTACTCGCACCTCCTTTCCCCTATGTGACTATTCGGTGTGGCTGCACATGCTGGTGACACCTGTCCCATGGGAACTACAACCATGATGTCCAGTAGAGCCGGACGAGGTGTCTCTCCCACAGCTCCATGAAGAGGCCATGTGAGCTATTTTTGTGAAGAAGTGAGAGTGCTGATGCCAGAACGTAGGGGCTCGGCATTTCTTTAGGCAGTCTGCAGAAGCAGTGCCGTGAAGAGGTCACATACTTGGTAATGTGGTTGAGAAATAATAGGGTTCAAGGAAGACACACCAGTTGACAGTTTTAAGTGCTTCACTCAACCAGATTAACATGCCAGGCAAGGCAATTGCCCTGACTTTCCTATGACTCAGCTTGGACCGGCTCCAGATTTCCCAATTTACTCTGCGTGCTTGAGGGCCCACCTTCGGCTGGAGAAGGAAGGCTACACTTCAGATCTGGAGACACAACAGGGAAGGAATTTGAAGATCAAGAAAAGCCCCCATCTGCTACAGTCTGCTGTGTAAAAACTCAGCATCCTTGGGTGTGGTGGTGAAGTGCCTCAGACAGCACATCTCCAGACAAGCAGCTCACAGCCACAAGACCTGTCCAGCCTTGGAAAGTGTCACCAGCCACACTCTCCCTACCTCTCAAGGACCTTTCATCTGGCCATACCTGGGGGCTCTGCAAATCTCCTCAGCCAGGCAGGTGAAGGCTGTAGAACCACAACTTTATACATTGTTTGGCAATTAAGACTATGGAGGACTGCTTTTAAAAATCACCAGTCCTGAACAAGAAGCCCTTTATGCACACATGAGAAGCACTTGCTCAAGAGACAGGCCAGGTGACTGGCCATCACTCTGACTTACCATATTCTTCTGGCACCTGTATCCCAAAAAGCCCCAGGCTCTTCAATTTCTCTAAGGTGTCAACTGGGATTTTTCCCTCCTGGTCAATTTTTCGAGAGTCCACTGACAAGAACAAACATCTTGATTAAGCAAGAAAAAATAAATATGCTCATATAAATAAAAGTATACAGAATTGTTTTTTGTATAGTATACCAATAGCAGTGGCAGAAAATGTCTAAAACCCGAAGGTGTTTAGTCAGGATCACTCAGCATGCTGCTGATTTCATGCATTTAGGTTCATAAGAACTGTGTTTTTAAGTCACTGGGGCCAAGTGAGTCTTTCTCCTGACCTAGATACTAGTCACCAGGACCATGTAAAATGGCAGTGCATCACGTACTTCTGTGATACAGATTCCTGGAAGCATACTATCATGGTTCACCTTATTTGTCAACCTGATTAGATTTGGAATGACTTAGGAATCAAATCTCTGGTTGAGCCTTTGAGGGAGTTTTCAGAGATGTTTAACCGAGGAAGGAAGAACCTCCCGAATGTGGGCAGCACCATTCCATAGGCTACGGTCCTGGGTTACATGAAAAGGAGAAGATGAGCTGAGCACCAGCTCGTAACCATCTGTTCTGGCTCTGTCTGGGTGTGAGGCGTGAGGAATCATAGCTAAGATCTGCTCTGTCACCAGACTTTGCCTTCCATGAACTATAGTCTCAAAACATAAGTCAAAACAACCCTTCTTCCCTAAGTTACTTCTTCCTTTTTTGAAAAAATAATTAATTTTATCTTACGTACATTGGTATGAGGATGGCAGATTCACTAGAACTGGAGTTACAGAGTTGTGAGCTACCATGTGTGTGCTAGGAATTGAACCCGGTTCTCTGGAAGAGCAGCCAGTGCTCTGAACCACTGAGCTATCTCTCCACCCCCACCCCAAGTTGTTTACAGGCAATTTTGTTACAGTGATAAGAGAAGCAATATACATACTCAACTGGATCTTTATATTAATTACTGATACCTTCTCAAACATTCTCTAATGTCTGAGTACATAGTAACCACACAGTTCTAATGTAACTACACAGTTCTTAGACGTAACGGAAGGTCAGGATAGACAGCACTGTGCAGACCATGTCTGGGCCTAGTTCTACCCAGTGTCATTCAGAAGCCTTGTTGCCTACACTACAGTCCACAGGTTCTGAGAACAACTTACTCTGTGGAACACTAACTTAGTCACTGACTCAAAATTCATTCTAGGCCTTGTGAGTTGGCTCAGTGGGTAAACAAACATTTCTGTTAAGACTTATAACCTAAGTTTGATAGCTGGGACCTATATGGTAGAAGGAGAGACCTGGCTTTCACAAGGTATATTCTGGCCTCCACAAACATGCCTTGGCACACATATGTGCACAAGAACACACACATACATACACACATACATGAAAAACAATGCAAAAACCCCTCATACAAGGGTGTAAGTAAGCAATCACAAGCTGTGTCTATACTTGCATTGTTTGTATGCATTGAGTTAATTAAAGTACGTCTTGGCTATGAAATAAACATCACCATTTTATAAAGTGTTAAAAACACCATAGCCTACACTTATGCATATTTGAGTCAATAAAGAGAACTATAAGTTTCCCAAATGTAATCCAAATCTTCCAAAAAAACCTCAGTCCTTCTGCTTTGTCTCTCAAGAGCTAGAGATTACAGGTGTGTGCTACCATGTCCCTAAAATAAGGGAGAAGACAAGGAAGCATCGTCTTGTCATCTGCTCTACATTGTAATCCTTTTACTTGGTGAATTAAGATCATTCATGCTCAGGATTACTACTAATTACATGTACCATTTTGTTTTTTTTCTTCTGGCTGTTTTCAGTAGCCCATGTCAACGTCTTTCTCCTTTGTTGCTACTAGTGGCTTCTGGTTTAATGAATTTGCAGTGTTCTACTCTTACTTAATTCTCATTTGCTTGATTTTTCCTCTCACTGAATTTCCTTCTTTCTCCTGTTCTCAAGTTTGTTAGTGTTGCTTCCACCTCTGAATATAGAATTCATTTAAGAATCTTGTATAAACTGTGCATAGTGGCACATGCCTTTAACTACAACACTTGTGGGGCAGAGGCAGGTGGATCTCTGTGAGCTCAAGGCCATCCTGGTCTACATAATAAGTTCTAGGCTAGCCAGGGCTATATAGAACAGTGGTTCTCAATCTGTGGATCATGAACCATGATCCTTTGAGGGTTGAATGACTCTTTCACAGGGGTTGCCTAAGACGATCCGCCTATCAGATATTTACAACATGATTCATAACGTAGCAAATTACAATTATGAAGTAGCAATGAAAATAATTTTATGGTTGGGGGTCACTACAACGTGAGAAACTGTATTAAAGGGCGCATCATTAGGAAGGTTAAGAACCACTAATGTAGGGAAAGAGACCCTATCTCAAAAATATAAAATAAAAATAAAAACAATATGAGATCCTGTCTCCCAAACCAAATACCGCCCCCCCACACACATATAATCCCCTATTCCTGAAATAGCAAAAGAATGAACTGTTTCAAGGGTTGTTGAAGCGAGGTAAAATCAGGTAATAAAAGGAGAGAGAATCCTCACAATCTGATTGTATCGGTATCTTCATGACTGCACATGCCCATGCACCAGTACATATGTGTTAAGCCTTGTGAAATCTGAGTCAGGTCAACTGGCTTGTACTAATTTCAATATCCTGTTTGTGAAATTAGGTGAGTTATCCAAGATATTACCTCTGGGAGAAACCAGAAGAACATACAGTCCCCGAGAAAATGGTGCACCACACATCATGAATGGTTCTTAAAACACCTAGTCTGAAGATACCAGTTTTAGCCTGCTGCAGTGTAGAAACCTTTAAAAGAGGTTCCTTACCACAGAGACCTAGAGGAGCACTGAATTAGTGTCTTTTAACAAACCAGAAATTGGGTGATCCCTGATCCTATCATGAGTAGAAAGCATTTATAACTTAATAACAACACTAAGAGCTTTCTGTCTACAGTGCTTCCAATGTAAGTAACCCGATTAACCTTACAAAGGAAATGGGCAATGAAAAAGAAAAACATACATACCTTCTTCGGTAAAGAATTTTTCCAATGGTCCCACAAACTGATTGATTTCACTAAGTTCATCTTGTCTAACCTCTGGAAAAGGAAAAACTTCTTTCTAAAAATGAAAAACATGAATGAGAAATTGAATTTTCAGCAACTTCTCACTATAATATTTATCAAAAGGGAAGGAGAAAAAAATATGTTACACTCCATCCATATCTGGTTCCAGGAAGGAGGCAGAAAAATGATTTCACAAGATAATTCAAGTATGGGACTTATGTTCTAAGACTCTATTTGTATCTATTTCTCTCCTCATGCAGGTAGACTGAATTCTAATCTTCAACAGTTTCCGTATCAATAACAAGTGGTGAGCAGTGTCCCATAAACAAGGAGCCCGGGACCTAGATTTAGAGCCCCTGCTATTTACTAATCTTGAGGCCATCAGATTTCAGCAGTACTTCCATTTTCTCACCCACAATGTGCAGGTCACATTTCCTTCAGGTCCCTTTGAGATTTGTGAGAGACAATGGATATGAGGGTTCTTCACTAAAATAGACACCAGTCTTTGTGTGAGATCAAATGTTCTCAATGTTCCCAATGTCCCCCTTTGATCAGCCATTTCTTACATCGTACATACCGGCTTCCTGTGCTCAGCCTGTGAGGTAGCAGGGTCACAGGACAAGAATCCAACCTGAGCTCAGCCACTCTTTACATGTGTGATCGGATTTGAACAACTCACACCTGCTCTACTAGTGTGGTTTCTCCTATATTACACATAATCCTGTTCATCAAGAAAGCAGCTGTGAGGGTTAGAAAGGCCATCCTCACGTCCTGGAACACGAAGTAACCAGTCTATGTGAGATTCAAGCTTTTCTCATGTCTACTCTCTTTTCCTGGAGAATGACTTGTCTTCTAACTTCTAGTGGCCAACTAGCCAGGATTCCCAGCTGGCCTCTAAAATCACCCCATACAGTAGACTTGGACCCATTGCTGCTTAACAGGCTCAGGAGTCCCCCTACCCCATTTCCTTGGTTCCTCTCATCCCAGGGAACCCTCAATTTTTCCCCTTCCTCTATCTTATTACTCAGTTTCCTGACTCTTCCACATTAGCAATGCTCTCAAATATATTTGCTCCTCTCTGGACCAAATAAGATAAGAGGGTCCTTGGGGTTCTATCCAAAAGACATAGCTGACTTAAAAAAATATGCTACTATCCACCAGCACTCCGCTGTCAAGGCAGACTAAAAGGAAACATGGTTCTTCTCACCATTCTGCAGCCTCTAGGAACAAGGCTGCCTGCTTCATGGAGTGCAGAGGCTCAAACCACCCCCACACCATCACCTTCACAACCTCACTGGTCACCTTGGCTTGATCAATAGACACACCGTGGGAGGGGAGCTTAATTTCAATTAGCAACCTTAAAGCTGGTAAAGCAACAGAACCTATTATTCAAGTAAAGCTACTGCAGATGTCAATTGTAAAAGCCAAGTGACTGTCACTAAGTCAGCTAATGTCATACAAACTTCATCCATTCGACCTACCACTTGCCCCTGGGGCAGCCTCGGGTTCAACGAAGTGTAGTACAGCAGCCACTGGCACGGATAGCCAGGGCAGTCTCTCTCCTGAGACTCTTCACTGCCACTGTCCTAATCAAGGCCCAGAAATACTGACAGCTGGTGTTTGTCTGACCCAGGAAGCAGCAGTGATGACGCTTAAAAGTCAGATTCTGAATATAACTTGAAGATAGACAAAAAAGATGTACTTACTATAGGATTCAATGAGGACTATGAGAATAAGAAGAATCAAAGGTGCAATTGGAGAACGTGTTGGAAAAGTTGATCACAGAGTTGCCAAAACAGGCTGCCGGGAGAAGCAAGACTGGGTGGATCTAGGAGAATTTCATATATGCGTAGTAGACATGCTTACTAGACATCTAAGGGGAGATTCTGAGCAGTAAGGTAGACATAGATCTGGAGTTAAGGGGAGAACTCTAAGTTGAAAAATAAATGTGAGTCACAAGAACAGGGGCTGCAGTTAAAGCCAGGACAGTGACTTAGGTCATCAAGGGGCTGGCTGTAGATGAAAACAGAGGCCCATAGACTGAGCTTCAGAAAACTTCAGGAGGTGTGGCATACAACTGTAATCTTAACACTCAGGAAGGAAGGCAGAGGTAGAGCAATCTTAAGTTCCAGCGAGATCTTGTCTCAAAACAGTCAACACAATGACCATCTCCACATTAAACAAGCAAACAAACAAACAACAACAAAACTCCCTCTGACTTCAACTGGGCTACCAGAGACACTGGCCAATGTCTACAGGTTAAAGAGCCAAGAAATTAACAGGCATGAAGAAAATGGGTCTTCAGACTAAAATGCATTTAGACCAAACACTGAGTACTTATCTGCATAGATATCAATGATGAGTTGGGCAGGAATATAAACGAGAAGCAATTACTTAGACCTGACTTAGATCTGACAATGAGGAGGTCACTATTGGCTGCTGGGACAAAGCCTGAGGACACAGGTTCAAGATCCAGAATTATCTTTGAATAAATGAGAAAGCTGAGTTCTAATGACCAAGTTGGCCTTTACGAAGGGTGGACAGTTCATTATAGTACCAGAATGTAGGTGACCCTGGGGAGGACAGCTAACCATTGGGATTCTCACTAACTACATAAGCAAAGCTGATGAGTATGATGGGGTAGATTTAAAGAATGAAAAGAGAATACATGGTGACTTTTTTCTTCACCATGCCTTTGAAAAGCACGAGAATCAAAGACGCAGCACCCTCAGCCACGAGTTGTAGAGAAAATAGTCCCCACACTTCAAAGTTCTAGCTTTGAACTTTCTCCAGCAGGGCAGCCACTCTAGGCCCGAATCTTAGCTTATGTTTTAAGAAAGTCAGACAATATGAGAAGGCTGTTCTACAGAGAACATACCTAAAAAGAATCGAACTCAAATTCATTGGAAAGCCTTCTCACTCTTCATGTGATGGGAGCGTTATGGCCTAGAGGTTGCTACAAGCTCAGTTGTGGATCCCTGAAAAGGGAAAGGAATCCTGGAGGAAGTCTCCGAGCTGAAGGGAGGCCAGAGAAGCGGCACAGAATGAGCTGTTTAGAAATCATATTTCCTAGACAGAACAGGGAGATGTCTTCGTAATCACCTCTTCAAGGATTTCCCAAATTTCCCTAACAAGAAATAGCTGGAAAGGTAGGTGTGGTGGTGCACAACTGTAAACCCACTGTCTGTAGACTGAGGCAGGAGGACCACGAATTCAAAGCCTGTCTGTCCTACAGAGTGAGTCCAGAGCCGGCCTGGGATAATATTTGATGAGACCCTGTCTCAAAACAAAACAAAAGCCTCTGGGACACTATTAAGCTACATTTCCCTGAGCCCAGCCTCTCAGGTGTTTGCCTTTTAAGGACTCGGAAAAAAGTTAATGTAACTTCGGCCAGGTAGCTACGAAAGGTGGAAGCGGAGAACAAGGGCAGCCAGGACTTGGACAGGACTTGCCTTACCAGCTCAATGTTGCCCAGGAAGAGCTCCTTGGCGAAGGATCGGCTCTGCAGACTGGTGTGCAGCAGGCGGCGGTGTGCGCGAGGCGGCCTCGTGGGGAAGACCCTCTGCACCCGCGACGCTCGCGCCGCCGTCCCCACCGCCCCGCGCCAGAGCAGCCCACAGCCGGACATGCTGTTCTTGACCGCAGACTTCAAATCACCGGAAGCCTCGCCGCGCCTTGCGATGACGCAAATCACACGCGTCCGAGGAGCCCGCTGCACGCCGGGTAGCCAAGGTCGCAGCTGGAAGCTCGCTGGCGCCTCCTGGTTGTGCACCGGCTTCGCCGCCGGTTGATGGCCTGATCTTCTCTGGAGGAAACCTGAACCGAGGCTATTAGGTCCTTCCTGAAAAGGTTTACTAAATAAAGGTTTGATAAATGTTTTCTACGCTAAGCGTCGCTGTATGTAATTTCTAGGCACATAATTTAGAAATTGTTCATTTTTTTTTTAAATCACCCGAACAGGCTAGGAATGTTTGTGTTCGTTCTTGTTAAAATTTTGCTAGGAAGAAAACGAAAATACTGAGAAGTCGAGTTGCTAAACTACCATCTGGGTTCCCGAAACACAGCTCTGGAGCCTGAGCGCTTGTTCTCATCACACTCCTTAAATAGAAGAATAGGTTTAGGCAAAAAGACTTAAAAGCACAACCTTCCTTTGTTCTCATCTCACTTAATACGGGACTCACAATATTGTCAAGTAAGTATAATAAAATCACAAGAGCCCCATTTTACTAACCCACCTCTACCAAATCCTTTTAAATATGTGACTGGAGCGATGCCGTTTTGTAGTGAGATTACACGAAGTACCAATAGCATACTGTTTTATCCTTTTCTAAGTCTACCTCTCCCTGTGTTGTGCACCAGCTAATCTGGTGCCTACTGCTCACAATATTCAGACACCTGAGCTCTCTCCCACTCCTCGGGCAAGTCACTTGTGTCAGCGTCCTCACCTATGAAAGTGTAAACACCGTGGGTTTTATGAGTGTCATGTGTTAGAGGAGCTTGGTCCAGCTCTCATATCAAGGTTCAGTCCTATTGTTGTGCGGTCCTTTTGATCTAGTTACACTGACACACAACTTGCTGAAAGAAAATAAAATTTTATTGAGTTCAAGCATAAAAAGAAAAAGAGAAAAAATATAAAGAAAGAAAGCTGGACTGGCCAGGGACATAGTCTGAAATGAAAGTTCAGAGCTACAACCCCAACTCAATTTTTCATAAACTGTTTAAGCTTGAAAACCATAAACATTTTGTGCCAACATAAGAGAAAGTTAGTGATAATTTTTAACCAACCAGAAACTCACTAACAATCATGGTCAGAGTCACCATAACCTAGAAATGACACATCTTAGTTCCCAAAACAAGTACCTGACAGTTGTTTTGGCTTTACTGGTGGGCTCTGAAGGCCAGGGGCTTTTCTTATTTTTTCTGGGAATCTGAATTTTGTCTCTGTTTTAAGATGGATTTTGCACTTTAAGATGGCATTGGTTCTGCCATTTCGTACCATTTCATTCCTCTCTTATTAGTAGTGTCTACTCAAATCTTCGAGTATATTTCTGGGTGAACAAGGGGTTATAGTGGGTCCGAAGGACCATTAGTTTAACAGAATTTATGTTTTGAACAAAGGAAGAAAAGCATTAATGATGTAAGGGCCAAGCAGTAATTCTACTGTGTGCTTTATGCTATATGCTTATTTATCAATTGGGAAATCCAGCTGAGCAAGGCTGGGTCGTAAAACATGATCTGCCTGGAGACAGCTCGTTTTGAGGAAGTCAAAGATTGCTTTACATTTCTTCTTAGTCTCACAAAGCAGGATGATTGTTTTGTGGTTAACTACGAAACAATGTTTTGCATATATATTGTTTAACCTTGATCAATTGTAACTATGTGACTGTACCTGTATCTTCTATCTTGTAATCATTAACCTCATGCTTGCATGCACACCTGATTCTCCCCTTATGATCATTGCCTTGGAAACTGCACGTACACCTCTGATGAAGAGGGTATAAGAAACCAAGAAGAAAGCTTTTGTTCAGTTTGGTTCCTGACCGAACTCAGAGCTGCAGTGTTTTTGTTTAGGATTCAGACCCACACCCTATCCAAATTACCGTCTAAACTGATAAGCAGGCCTTATCACCCTACTATGTTTGCGTATGTAACAGTGACAGGTTCACATGTCCATAAAACATGGTGTCACTCTCTTTGATGCAATAACTGGAATATAAGGATAAGCTGGCTCCCAACTCTGTGCCTGTGTCTGGTTTTCATGAGTTTTCCCCCACCCTGAAGCCATAACATAGCAAATCCACTCACGCCCCGTCACACCAGTAACCTCCTTAAAGACACAGGGACCATTTGGCCTAGCCGACTCCTAAGGAACATTTGTATTTAATCTGGTGAAAAAGGGAGACTGTGTGCCAGAGTTACAATTTTCTTTCTGTCTCTGAGAATCTCCATCTAGTGCAGTGGCTCTTCAGCAGCCCAGGCTGCGTTCCCAGATCCTGGGAACACAGGGCTTAGAATAGATATTTTAGGAAAATCTCTTTAGATGAATTCTGTTGAGAACCTTAGTGTATGATAACTCTGGTGTAATCTAGCTTTCCACACTACAAAGAGATGTAGAGAAGGCTCATCCACCCGAAGATGCAAAAGTGAGACAAAAAAAAACAAAAAACAAAAAACATCATCCAAACCAGCCATTTGTGTACGCTAGCTTAGACTGCTGGCATTACGTGCCTCTGAAATTTCCCCTTGGCCTTTAGGGCAATGAACAAGCCAAGATGGGTAACCTATCTGTGCTAAGGACTTCCTGTAGAGAACTTTTTTTCTTTACTGTACTTGGATAATTCAGAGTCAAATGTTCCAAAGTGTTTAAAATTTAAAGCATTCACCTTGATACCTTAAAAAAAAAAAAGCATCTCAGACTTTTACATGGCCTTGTTCTCATACACACGTGTATACAAAGAAAGGATTTGGCAGTTTCAGAGCCACACGTATTTATGTTTGTTTTTTTCCCTAGATTTGCTTTGCATGACACTGGACATACTAGCAAATGCCCACATACTTCTGGCACTAACTTTGTATTTCATGGTGTTGGCGTATTTTCTTTTTGTAGATTATTTTAAAGTTATTTTTCTTCTTTCATATGATACATATCAACACCCCTCACACCCTCCCTCTATTCCTCCCAGCTCCCTCCGTCTTTGCTCTCATTCTGTTATATATCTTCCCCATCCCCACCCACTCATCCCCCCTACTGCTTGCTTCTCCCTATAAAAGAGAGCAGTCCTCCCAGGGTCACTGCTCAAACAGGGCACAACAAATGGGACAAGACCAGGCGCCAGTTCCCATATCAAGGGTGGACCAGGCAACCCAACTGGAGGAAATGGGTCCCAAGGGCAGGCAAAAGTGTTTAGAGAACCCCCATATACACTCCAAGTGCTGAGATTAAAGATGTTTACCACTATGTGGGACAAATTCTTAATATTACTGAAAAAATTCTGTCTAAAAAGCTTAAAAACAGAGTTTGGAGAGATAGTTCAGTGATTAAGTGCACATGTTGCTGTGCAAACAACCTGAGTATGAGTGCCAGCACCCACACTGCAGCCAGCAACCATCTGTAATGTTAGTTACAGGGGATCCCTTGTCCTCCACTGACCTCCTCAGGCACCAGGCACATGTGTTACACAGACGTACATGCAGACAAAATACTTATACATGTGAAAATAAACAAATCTCTTTTAAAGGTTAAAAATAGCAGAAGAAACAAAAAACAACAATAAAAACATGAACTCATATTTCCTTATTTTTCCAAATAATTTCAATCATTTTAAGTGAATTCTAGCTCAATAATGCTCACTATTGAGTGAGTGGGCACTCCCTCAGCATCCTCCTGCCTCTGCCTCTGCCTCTGCCTCTGCCTCTGCCTCTGCCTCTGCCTCTGCCTCTGCCTCTGCCTCTGCCTCTGCCTCTGCCTCTGCCTCTGCCTCTGCCTCTTCAGTGCTTGGATTTCAGGCATGCAGCCCCATGCCAGGTAAGTAAGTTAGTACAAAGACTGCAAAGGATATCACTGATAATCACTGATAATACTAGCATTTTCCCTTTGGTGTGTGTGTGTGTGTGAGTGTGCATGTGTGCATATATTCGTTCTGAATATACAACTTGCTATGTTTTTTCCACTGGTTTTATAAAATGACTTAAAGATATCTCTGTTCCTGATCTAAAAACTATTAGAAACCAATTATTCAATCTTATAAACTTGGTGCACACTCTTGTCTGTATTTCAAATTATTTTGCCAGGATGGAATCAGAAAAAAAAATTCTGTTCAAACACCATGCTTCTTCTTTATTACATTTTCTTACTGTGCGTGTGCCCCTTTCTTGAGGCATGTGGCTAAGCTGACTTCAAACGCACTAAGTAGCCAAGGATGGTCTTGCACTACTGATCCTCTTGAGTGCTGGGATTACACCATCTATTTTGTGTGGCTCGAGGGATCATGCACACTAGGCAAGTGGTGTGCCAGCTAAGCTGTATCTCCAGCTCCTTGAACTGTCTTCCTCTGTGGCCTCACTGTCTAACAGGCTGCCACCTCTCTGATGGATACTGACTGTCAATCACCAAAGTGTTGTAATCTATGTGTTTCTGTATCTTAGTGTCTAATTCTCATTGCTTTGATTACTAAAGGCCTGAAACATTTACACCTTCAGCAGCTTCTTCTTGTTCAACTCAGAAACAGCAATTTTGCCTTAATGTGAAGAGAAATAACAAACATTAAAATAATGCACACTTTAAGCATGCAGCTGGGGCTGTAGCTGAGTACTGGAGCTTGTGTTTGGCACAAGATCCTAGGTTTGACCCCAGCCCATAAAATAAGCAAATAAATTAATTTTGCCACAGAGCCATTATATGTTTTAGTGGCTCATTCTTCACTGCAAAGCTTAGAAATCATACAGAATAGATAATCAATTCTGAAGGCTTGATGCTACAAAGACTGGAGTGAATGACATGTAAGAAGACAGGAGATGCTTTTTATCTAAAGAGCTCAAGAAGTGGTATAAAGTAGGAGGGGCAAAGCACTGGATGCAAATGAAGCACAGGGAATGAAATGGACCTTGTATAAAAATGTCATAATGGATTCCGTTACCTTGTATGCTAAGTGCATCTAAATTTTTTCTAAAACATGAGTAACTGAGTAATCACATGACCTGAGCTGCTCACTGTGCCTTCCCACCCACGGTAGACAGACACACCATGAAGCCGTGAGCCCAAGTCTTTCTTCCCTTAAGCTCTTTCTGTCAGATATTGTCACGGGGGTGCACAAGTAATTAATTCTCAGCGAAATGATCTGGAGAGAAATTGCCTACGTGGGACTCAGAATAATATCATCACCCCACAGGAATTTCCGAAGAAAAATTAGTTACACAAAGCTAATTAGCAGAGTGTCTACTATAGTTAACAGTAGCATCATTTATAATTGTACTTATGTATCCATTAAACTAATCTGAGTGCCATTAGTTTTCTCCAGCACTGAACACACGTGTTTTGGGTCACTTTACCATGACATGTAAATGGTAGAGTATCAATCAACACCATGTCATCAGGGAGGGCACGAGCTGGAAGGTGTTTCTGTAGTTCTTTAAAGATGCAATCGTTTACTAAATCATCCTTCGATACAATGAAGAGAATCAATTTTTCCTGATTATACTATAAAACTGCACAGGATTCCACCTGGTGAAGATCTTCAGCCACCTGTAAGAGAGATTACCCTCACTTACTAATGAGGGCATCTAGAAAGGGACTGTTGAATGCTTGAATTTGTTATGTCTAAAATCAGTACAGCTGAATTAACTTCCAGAAAATACCTGGAATTGCTTTAAAATTGCTTGCTATTGGTACCTAGTACCAACAGAGAGTTGCCATTTTCAAAAATAATACAGCCTAAAACAAATAAACCAATACATTTTCATTGATCTCAAAATCCCAGATTCCAAGCTATACTACAGACCTACAGTTATGCAAACAGTATGGTGTTGGCATAAAAAACAGACTTGTTAATCAATGGAATAGAATTGAGGACCCACATAAAAACTCACACTCTTACAGTCAACTGATTTTTTACCAAGAAGCAAAAAAGCACGTTGGAGAAAAAGAATCTTCAGCAAATGGTGCGGGTCAAACTTGATAGCTTCATGTAGTAGAGTCTTCATATTTCATGCTGCACAAAATTCAACTCCAAAAAAATCCAGGACAGAGATAGGGAAGTGGACACAAAGAAGCTATTTGCAATTGATAGCTGCGGTGAGAGGAAAAATCAGTTCCCTTCAATGGCTTGACAACAGTATGTCACCCACACTCCAGGACACGCTCCATGATCAGGAGTGGTTGCCAACACAAATCAGACTCCGTGGTTCTGTGAGATTATTTTTGATTTGTGTGTTTGTTTTAACCTAGAAAGAACATGAAATTGGTTATGTAGGTTGGTAGTGGGGTCTGGGAGGAGATGGAAGAGGAGAAAGAATGTTATCAAAATATATTGTATAAAATTCTCAAGAAATAAAAAGGCTTTTTAAAAGAAAAACTCGCTGGTTTCTTATATTAGTTTTGTATCCTGCTACTTTGCTGAAAGTGCTTAGCAGACTTAAGAATTTTCTGTTGGACATGTTAGGAGTTTTGAAATACAGGATCAGATTTTCTGCAATAGAGGTAATGTAACTTCTTTCCTATTTCTCTCCCTTTAATTTCATTCTTTTGCCCTCACTACTCTAGCTAAGCCTTCAACAATAAATGAGATTTGAAAGAGTACGTTCCTGACTTGTTCCCGATTTTAGAGGAAATAATTCCATTATTTTCTCAGTTAATATAGTGTTTGCAATACGTTTTCTGTATATAGCATTTATTATGTTGAAGTATGTTTCTTCTGTTACTATTTTCTTCAAGACTTATAAAAAAGATGCTGATATTTTTCAAAGTCCTTTTCTATAGCTGCTCAGATGATTGTGTGATTTTTGTAGTTGAGTCTAATTATACATTTTACTTGTTGATTTGTATATTTTGAACTATTTTTGTATCTCTGGAATGAAAGTGACTTGGTCATGGTGTGTGGCTTTTTTAGCGTGTTGTGAATTTAGTTTTTGTATATTTTATATTAATTATTTTTTTAAATGTTTATTTTGTATCTTTGATAATTTCATACACGTATATACAATATATTATGATACTATTTGCCCATAATTACCCTCTCTTATTCCACTCTTGCTGACCTTTTTTCCCTGTCTATTCTTCCTTCTACTTTCGAGTCTTTTGTGTGTTTGCATACCTCACTAAGTGTAATAGGGCTGCTTGGATATACACTTACCAGTAGACACATCACTGAAAAATTTTTCGCTCTCCCCCCCAGCAACCATTCACTGCCAAAAGCTCATCAGAGGGGAATGGGGCCTCAGGGTAGAAAGTCAAAGGGCCTAATTTTTGTGAATGTCTTTGTTGTATAGAGCACCACAACTGCTTTGTGTTCAGGATTGCAACAGCCGTGTCACACCCAGAAAACAGCGTCTCATTGCACAGGTCTCCATCTTCCAGATCATGAAATCTTTCTACTTCACATTCCATGATACTTTCTGGACATTGGAAGAGTCTACTGAATTTTTTTGTATTTCTGTTCATCAATAATAAAATGCATAGTTTTCTCTTTCTTGTTGTTGATCTCTTATTCAATTTTAGTATCAGGGTAAAACTGGTTTTATAAAGTGTAATTGGTAGTGTTCCTTTCTGTTATGACTAGTTTATCTATTTTTTGTTGTGGGGTATTTACCAGAGAAGACTGCTCAGACATGGGTTTAAGCCAATAGAAAGTTTTTATTAGTCAGCCAGCCAGACTGCACTTGGTGTTCGGGATCCCAGTACAACCCCAAGTCTTTCTCAGGGTGAGCTTTTAAGCACAAAAAACATATTCTAGGTTGACATACTTCAGTTAACAAGAACAGTTAGCCAGAAGCAGAACAACAGAAGCTAAAAAGCAAGGTTAGTACATTTTGAGACTTTCCGAGAACTGTATGGACTTTAATGGATTAAGTCTTTTTTTTTTTTTTTTTTTTTTTTAAATTTTATCAAGTGCTGCTGTCTATGTGCTGAGTCTTACAGCCTGAATGGCTCTTCCATCATGGAGTCGGTTATACTAAGGTCTCAGCGCCTGCTAAAGTCTGAGGCCCTGTTACAATTTTTATTAGTTTATTGAATTTTTTTTTTTGCTTTGTTTTCATTTTTGTTTTTGTTTTTTGAGACAAGATTTCTCTGTGGTAACTCTGGCTGTCCTGGAACTCACTCTGTAGACCAGGCTGGCCCTGAACTCATAGAGATCCTCCTGCTTCTGTCTCCCAAGTGCTGAGATTAAAGACTTGTGCCAGCACCGCCCAGCTAGTTAATTGCTCTTTTATTTGACACAAGCTAGAATTATCTGGAAGGAGGAACCTTGATTGAGAAAATACCCCCATCAGGTTGTATATAGGCCAGAGGTGATAGATAAATGATTCAAAAAAAAATCCAAAAAACCAAAACCAAAACAAACAAACAAAGTGAACAATAGGACTGATACATAGATGAACTCACAAAAACTGTAGCGGCACACACAAGACCTACACAGGTTCAAGCCATTTGGAGTCCCAGCACTGAGAGGGGAAGTAGTCACAGGCTCCCAACCCTAACCAAGAAGCTGCCAGCAGTTGACACCCACTTGTAAAGGAAAATCAGTTTTCTCCAATGAAGTATCACTGGGTATATTAATCATATTTCATGGCGGGTCCCATGGTCAGGATTAGCTGGCCAACACAAAATGAACTCAACGGTAACTTTGTAGACTTTCTGTCTCATATAACTTCGTTTGGGCTTTTTGTTTTGTTTTATTGGTCTTTCGCTTGTTTATTTTGATTTCTGTACTTGTGGGTTTCTTTAAGTGTGTTTCTTGTTTCTTGTTTGATTGTTTTAAATAGAAAAGAAACATAAAGTTGAGTGGGTAGGAAGATGGGGATCTGGGAGCAAATGGGGGAGAGGAAAAGATGATCATATATATGAATATACATGAAAAAACCAATTTCAATTAAAATTAGCTAAAGAAAGAAAATATCTAGGAATAAATTTAATGAAGGAAAAAATTTGCTATATAGCACCAGTAAGTTTTTGTACCATAAGAAGAAAGACCTTTGTTTAATTTTGGATAAATTATAGAGTTTAAATATTTCAGTTAAGGTTTCTATTGCTGTGATAAAATACCATGACCAAAAGCAACTTGGGGAAGAAAAGGTTTATTCCAACTTACTCCTTGTAGCCGATCTCCCAGGGAAGTCAGGACAGGAAGTTAAGGCAGGAACCTCTAGACAGGAGCTGATGCAGAGACCTTGAAGGAATGCTGCTTACTGGCTTGCTCAGCCTGCTTTCTTATACCATCCTGGACCGCTTGCCCTAGGGTAGCACCAGCCCCTGTGAGCTGGGTCAGCCACATCCATCACTAATTTTTTAAAAATGCCTCACAGGCTTGATTACAGACCTATCTTACGAGGGCATTTTCTCAATTGAGTTTCCCTCTTCTCAAATAACTCTAGCTTGTGTCAAGTCACAAAAAAAAAAACAAAAAACAAAACAAAAAAAAAAAAAAACCCAACTCCGGATTTCATTAGTATCTATTGCAATGACACCCTTTTCATATCTAATTTTATTAATGGATCTTCTTTCTCTCTTTTGGTTAGCTTGATAAAGATGTTTTCAAGCTTGTTTATATTCTCAAAGAACCAAATCTATGATTTATATGATTCATTGTTCCTTTGATATTGTACTTTTCATCTCCATTTAATTAGTTTATGCCCTAATCATTACTTTCTTCCCACTAGTTTTGTTTTTTGTTATGTTTCTTTCTTTTTTTTTTTCTTGTGGCTTTTGATATCACCTCTATGTAGCTCAGGTTAGCTTCAGAATCATCATGTAACCATGGAGAGAAAAGCCTTAGACACGTGATTCTCTGGCATCCACCTTGTAAGTTGTCCTGTGGCCCTAAGACCTTGAGGTCCTTTTGTCACTAGGGATTTCTTCTTTTCTTTCCTTTTCTTTTTCATAGGGACAATCATAGCTATCAACTTTTCACTTAGAACTGCCTTTTCTATATCAACTTCTGCTTTCCTTTTTATTTAATTCTAGAATTTAAAAAATTTCCTCCCTGCTTTCTTCAAGACCTACTCTTTGTCTCTTCGCTCCAGATCCATGTTTTAAATTTCTTTTGTTTATATTATATTATATTATATTATATTATTGGTTATATTTATATTATAATTATATTATATAATATAACAATAATATTATATTATTGGTTATTCTTGTTACTGATTTCTAGATTTATTCCATTATAATCTGCTAATAAATGAAATTATTTCCATTATTTTGTATTTGTTAAAAATCACATTAAGAGACAGGCGGTGGTGGTGCACACCGTTAATCCCAGCACTCAGGAGGCAGAGGCAGGTGGATCTCTGTGAGTTCGAGGCCAGCCTGGTCTACAGAGTGAGTTCCAGGACAGCCAGAATTACAACAAAGAAACCCTGTCTTAAAACCCCCCCAAAAATCACATTAAGAGACTAACAAAGAAATGATACTCATGACACTTGGTGCTAAAAAAAAAAGAGAGAAAAAAGAAAAGAAAAGAAAAGGAAAAAACACCTAACAAATTCTTCCACAAAGCTCAAATACAGAAATGATGGCCCCATACAATGATTATTTGTATTAACAAAAATATACTGAAGAATTTTTACAAATTCGCTACATTAATCCTCTTGCAATACAGGCTTCAGCAGCTACCAAGGACCACAGGGGACACACGTTGCTGGGACTCCCAGAGGGCTCTGCGCCCAGCCGGAGCCCCCACGAGGCCACCATGGGACGGTTGAACCCCTACTGCAGGAGGACCCCGCCAGGGGTCACCGTGAGCTCTTGTGTTTTCGGTCAAGAGGTGAGGAAAATGGGCTGCTATGTGGTTTGGGAAAAATTTATAAAATAGGATGAAATTAATTCAAAATTGTGATTTTATAAGTCACTCTAAGATCCAGATATATCCGTTTATCCGTTTAGACTCCAGGTAAGGGGGTGGGGGGTGGGGGTACATGTAATCAAAAAGTAAAGTTCAGTCAATCATAGACCATGAGATCCAAAGTACAGACAGTGTCACTAATTTGAATTGTATGGTGAGTGATTGTATTTGCATAATTAAACAACTAAATACAACCCTTTGGGAAATTTCTTTTGAAAAGAAAAAAAAAGGAAAGTGAGATTTCCAGCTTTCCATTTGTGTATTGTTATTTTATTTATAAATAGTATTTTTAAGATTCAGGGATGAGGATACCAATCAGTGGGTAAAGCGTTTGCTGGGCAATCATGAAGACCTGAGTTTGTATAAAAACGTCAGACATAGTGGTCCGGTCACCCCAGCCCCAGAAGGCACGGGCAGGAGGGTTCCCAGGACTCACAGGCTACTAAGTCTAGCCAAATGGTACCTCCAGGTTCAAGAGACTCTCTTAAAGTAAGGTAGAAGGCCCAGGGAGCTCGCCAGTTGGTAGTTCCTGGTGATGCCTCTGCTGCTGAGAACTGGGGTTTGGTTCTCAGCATTCGCGAGTCTGTTCACAACTGCCGGTAACTCCAGTTCCATCCAATGCCCTCGCGAGGTCTCCTGTCCACCAAGCATGCACATGGCCCACAGACATACATGCAGGCATTCACACATACATGTAAAATTAAAAAATAATTAAGAGAGGAAGACAGATGCGTGCTGGATAACAGCCTCGTTGCTCTTCCAGGGGACCCGCTTTGAGTTCTTGGCATTGACACGGTGGTTCACAATCGCCCTTAACTCCAGTTCCAGAAAATCTGCCTCCTTTTCCTGTCTCTGCAGACGCCAGGCACACATGTGATGCCCACACTACGTACAGGTGAAAAACATGCGTACACATACATAAAATGAGTATTTTTAAGTAATCAATATAGGGAACAATATATGGAAACACCAAGCTGACGTCTGGCATTCACATGTGCTCATATATGTGCATATACCACATACACTTATGCACCCCACACACACATATATGTATTTGCAAGATTCGGAAATTATCAATTTTAACAAGAAATGGAGTGAAATATGTATTTGTCTGCCATTATATGACTTAAACACTGTTGGAGATACTACATTCATAGCAAATTGTGAAACACATGCTGTTGAGGGAGAATCCCTGGGTTGAAATCCTCACTTAGCCGTTGATCAGCAGAATGACTAGGGCAAGTGATCTGTGCTTTCTCTTTGTAATTATTTTATTACATTGATTGATGGTGGACGCCTCATGTTTGGTGGTCAACAGACAACTTGTGTGCTCAGTTCTCCTCTTCTACCACGTGGGTCCTGGGAACTGAACTCAGGGCCTCAGGCTTGGCAATGAGTTACCTGTTAAGCTATCTTGCTAGCCCAGGACCCCAGGGATTTTTCTAATTCATTCCCTCATAATATGTAACCTACCTCACAATTCTGTGAAGATTGAAATGAATTCAACGCATGCCCAGTGCTTGGAATAATACATAGTAACTGCATTAGTAGGTCCTGAGAAAGCTAACTCCTATCAGTTAAAAAAGGTTTCCCCTACATAAGGATTTAAGTAATATTTTCCAAATTAAGTTTAATTCTCATAAAAGCTTATCTTATGAAAATGACAATAACGACAAAATCCCTGGAATACGTCTATTTAATAGTGAAAGTAAGGTTGTTTTCCTCTTGTTTAGACAGAAAGTTTGATCTAAATTTAATTGTTGTACTGTTATATTATACTAGCCTTTGTCTCTCAGTGTTGCTCTTTATATTACAGTTGCATGACCCTGGCATTGCTTTTCAATTGCTGGTAAATATCATCAATGAGGCAAATAAGAAATCACCCTTGTATGGAATTACTTTTATATAAAGTGATAACAGATACTCTTCCGTATTTTACATATTTAATATTTGTCTAAAAAGGATTTCATGGTTTTAGGGACCCAAAAGGTCAACACTGAAGGCAATGGTGTAAGCTTCTGTAAAAGTTAACAAAAAGAATTCATTAGAAATACATTGTAAAATGTAAAGCGATACAGTTTTAAAATAATGGGAAGTTTCCAGAGATGTGGAAGGGGAAGAAGAAAAGGGAAATGGGACAAGAAAGACTACACTAGAGTTGATAAATATGATTAAAATATATATAAGCATGTATGGAAATGTCATAATTGATCCCTTCATTTTGTACTGCTAACATACACTAATACAGTAATATTAAAAGATACACTATGAAAGGTACAGTGAACATACAGAGCCTGTTGTTACATAAAGTCATTTAACTTTTAAAATGAGATTAAGAAACATTGGTTCATGGGTAATTTCCCTCTGACAACATCAGTTCTTTTCAGAAATCTCCGTGTTTCTAATTATATAAAAAGACAGACACTTGCCTCTTCTGTACTGGCAGTATGTGGTACAAAAATATTAAGGTACACTTTGAATTGATACGACTTATTTTAAAGGTCTAAAAGAAAACCCACCAGCTATGGAAGATTTCGATGACTTAACCCAGTCATCTGAAACAACCTCAGAGTATGACAGGTTTCCTTGCCCTAATTATGAAGACATATTGAAGCTAATTGAACATCTTAGCCTAGAATGCAAAGGTAAGTCCACTGTGTCTAGAACAGCAGCCGCTGTGTACATTGCTTAGCCCGGCAGCACAGAGCACGTGTGTCTTAGCGCCGGGCATGTCAGAGCCATGGCGCACACTGAGGGAGAATGAGAACCATACACGATTAGCCAGAAATCTTATTACTCCTACTGTATTTCCTATGTGTGAATGGCACTCTCTGTCTTTTCCGAGGCACCGTTTCTCTCTTGAGCGTTTACTATGATTAGATCAGGTTAGCTTTGTCTCTACCTGGAACACCTCGGAATGCCTTGGAACTGTTGCTCTGCTAACCTACTCATCTCTTGAGACCCTGGTCTACCTCACAACTGTAATCGTATACTGTTAACAATTGAGATACAATCATGTTAACATCTTGCAATGGAGACTTTGTTTTCTATAGTTTTACTAAAGTGGTTTTTGTATATACTGAACTGCACATATGCAAAGTGTATCATTTGAAAATGTGTTAGTCACCATGTCACGTAGTAACAAATCCACCACTTACAATACTCTTTCCATGTCCCCTTTATAATCACTTAAGAGATCACAAAACTGTTTCCATTGTTACCATCTTCCATTCCTCCTTCACAAGTGTAGGCACTGTCAGCTGTTTTTCATTTTTGCCATGGATTGTAATACATAAAACTCAAATCAATGATAATGTTCAACATTTCTCCATGTGCTTATTTTTTACTTGTATGTCTTCTTTGGGAAACTGTCATCTCCAATCTTTTGCTAATTAAAAATCCAGATTGTGTGTTTACTTTAAGTTTATTACATATGTTCTAGATACCATTTCTTTATCAGCTGTACTTTTTGATAGAACTTTCCCCACTCCAGGGCTTAGAATGTCTGCGCATTCTCTTAAGAGTGTCTGTCTTAAGTACTGTTTTTCCTTTTGTCCAGGAGAATACGCTCAGGGCCCCACACATTCTAGGCAAGCATTCTAGCACTAAACTACATCCTTAGTCTTAGTAAAGTGTTTTGAAGAGCAAGAGTTTTAAATTTTCATAAGATCCAATTTATGTTTCATTCAATAATTTGGGGTCTTATCAAATAAATCTTTGACTAGCCCAGTCTTTGTCTTATAGCTTTAGGCCCATTTTGAGTTTACCTTCATATGTGGTGTAAAGTATAAAATCAAGTTCATTTTGTGACTGTGGATATCCAGTTGTTCTTGATCCACATATTGGAAAGTCTGTTGTTTCTTCCTTGTGCTCTCATTGTGCCTTCCAAAGCAGCTTGTTTTGTTGTGGTCATCGTTGTTTTTAAGTGTTAAATCTGTTCCTGTAGGTTCTACTGTTCTTCACTGACTTATTTGGTTTTCTTTATATTAGTGACACACTGTTTTGATTACTATATATTTGTTATATTTTAAATCAACCCTTGTTCTTGCTATTTTTTCAGAATATTTTTATAGTCTAGATCTTTTGCATTTCCACATGGCTTTTTGGTTGGTTGGTTTATTTGTGTTTGTTTTTGTATAATAGTAAGGATTAAAATCAAGCCTTTGAATATACTCCTTAAATCCTCTGCCATTGATGTCAATGTGAATTTTAGAACCAGCTTGACAATTAAAAATAAAGTTTATGGCCTTGCTAATCATTAGGCCGTTTGGACATTAATATCTTAGGAAATCTTCAAACTACTAAACAATAGGTTGCATTAATTTTCTTGGGTAACACTTCATATTTTCATGTTATAAATATTTCCAAGTCTTTGTGCATATATGTGATATATATGAGTTCATGTTTGTGGATATTTCTATATTTTATCAGTTTTATCTGTATTTCAGATATTTTGATAAAATAATATTCACTTTGTTAAAATACCATTTTATTTTAACTAACACATAAGAAAGTACCTTTACTTAAATTTATGGGACTCTCATAGCATTTACATACGTAGGCACAATGTATAATTCCCCAAACATAGTTTTGATATATCTACAAAGTATTTGTAATTTCTTTGCTGTTGGAACATTGAAAATTCTCTGTACTAGCTATTTTGAAATATTTAGTTAGTGTTAATCATAGTTATCCTATGGTTCTATGTGGCTGTAAAAGTGATTCCTGTCCTCCACCTGCTCCACGCCCCTTTATATGCCTTATATTTGTTCAATATAAGAATGAATGAATGAATGAATGAACGTGACAACATGAAAAGTACTCAGATATCTTATTTCTGTATTGATTTCTCCCTGATTCAGATCCTGGTAGCCTATTAAAAATCCAAAATACAATTCATTCATATAAAAGATTAATACAACTTAAAAATAATCATTGCAAAGTACTTAGAAGAAAACTGGAAACCATGGAAAATGAAGTTAGTAGACTACACAAAAAGCTGTCAGAAGTAGAACATGAAAAACTAGAACAAGAACAAGAGCTCTGCAATCTAAGGTATGGAGTCTCAATTTCTTAAAATGTCTGAGGGCCAGGGGATGGAGCTTAATGGCAGAGTGCTTGCCCAGCATATGGGAGGCCCTAGGTTTTATTTCCATGACTACACCAGGGGAAAACATCAAGTTTTGAGCTGGTTATAGAGGTGCCTGTGATCCCAGCCCTTAAGGGGTAGGGAGACAGAGAAGAGTGAATCTCACATTGAAGGCTAGAGGCAGTCTGGGATACACAGGGAAACACTATTGAAGAAGATGGGGAAGAGAAGGAAGAGAAAAGGATGGGGAAGTGGGGAGAGGAGAAGGAGGAGGAGGAAAAGGCAACAGCAGTGACAGCTTTATTAAGTAGCCATGACCTATAATACCAGTGTGGTCACAACTTCATGGACTTTTCTTTTTGTAAACGAAAAGAGAAAGTCATAAATTAAGGTATTTTAAAATTACATTGGTCGGGACATCAATTACACCAGCCTCAGGCAGTAGCCTAAGTTTACAGTGTCAGGCATAGATTCCTTCCTATTCGGTGGGCTTTATGTCTAATTAGACAATTTTTGGTTACTCCATGATAAAAGTGCCATCGGTACCTGTATGGATAACTTGCTATTCTGGTCATTGTGGTTTGTAGGAATCACAGCAGGGTAGAACTATTGGTTGCTTTTCTCCTTTGGCAGATTGCATAGCTCATTCTAGCACTATGAGATCTAGTCCTCAGGGAGAAGACTTCTAGATCAGATCCAGCTCAACTCTTCCAGACCTGTGTCTGAAGTGTGTGGTATATTCAGTAATAGGCCCTTACCTTCAAGTCTGGGAGACAATCAAGAACAAAAGCAATGGCCTATATTGTTTTGGAGGCCTCTTGAACTCACTTGACTAACATATCAAAGAGAGTATTCCCATGCTTGGCACTGGAGTAGTTTTGTCTATGGCATTGGGGGAGCATTGTCAATCTAAGTGGTATGACTTCATTTTACAAACACACACACACACACACACACACACACACACATAATTTTATGTAATTAAATGTGTGTGTATATGTGTGTGTGTGTGTGTAATTTTAAGGACATAAAGTAATATGATTCCCTATGGCTTTTCCAAACATCCTTAGTGCTATTTATCTCTAGCTCTCCTTCTGTATTGTTCTCCTTCATCTCTCCCCATAGAAATCTCTCCCACCACTGTGGTACTCATTTTCCCTTTCATAGTACTTATTATTCCCATTACTGCCCCCATGGCCCCTTTTTATTTTCCCTGCAGCTGCAATTACTCCGCTTATACGCTCACAACTAAAGATCAGGAGCTAGGATTCATAAACAGGACAAAACATGCCACACTTGTCTTTCTGGCTGTGGTTACCTCATTCATTGTAGTATTTTCTAGTTCCGTCTCTTTGCTCTCAAATTTCATGATTTCACCTGAATAGTAGTAATAGTAAGCTGAACAGTGTAAACCACAACATTTTCATTACCTACCCATCAGTTGGAAGATATTTCTGTTATTTCTATTTTCTTGCTATTGTAAATAGACTAGCAGCTAACACGCCTGAGCTATTATCTGTGAAATAGATGTCAAGTCCTTAGGGCGTATGTTGATGAGTGGGATACCTGGGTCATATGATAGAAGTATTTTAGCTTTTTGAGGGCTCCCCACACTGCTTTCCACAGTCCCTACACCAGTTTACATCATACCAACACCAAATGAGGGATCCCTTTTCCCAAATCCCCACCAGCATTAGTTATCAGTTGTCTTCTTGATCTTAGTCATTCTGACTGAGACAATATGAAATCTTCAAGTCGTTTTAAAGTCCATTTTCCAAATTACTAAGTACTAAACATCTTTTGAGGTATTTCTTAGTCATCTTTCTTTCTTCCTTCCTTTCTTTCTTTCTTTTCTTCTTCTCCTTCTCCTTCCTTCCTTCCTTCTCCTTCTCCTCCTCCTCCTCCTCCTCCTCCTCCTTCCTCCTCCTCCTCCTCCTCCTCCTTCTTTCTCCTTCTCCTTCTTTCTCCTTCTCCTTCTCCTTCTTCTTCTCCTTCTCCTTCTTCTTCTTATTAGAATTCTCTGTTCAGAACCAGAGGCCATTTTTTTATTTGGGTTGCTTTTCTTGTTTATCGATCAATATTCTGGATATTGATCCTCAGTCGGATGCATAGCTGGCAATTTTCATAGAACACCAGTACTTATTTTATAAAGCATTTACCTTAGATTTAGAACTAATAGGAATATCTTACAAGCTTTAGTAAAATTGGACAATTTTGCAATTTGTTTAACCCTCAACCCAGAGATTAAGATCATAGGCTCAATGAGTATTTTTGGTAATTACATATTATCTAGATAATGTGTTTTAATAGTGGGCTGGTGATATGGCTCAGCAGTAAAGTCACTTCCTTACGAGACTGACGATCTGAGTTTTGATCCTTGGGATCAAAACCATTTGGGATACCACATGGTAGGAGAGAAGCAACTCCTGAAAGTTGTCTGGTAACCGCTACACGTGCATACACACCATAAATAAACGAAATATAAATAAATAAATTTGACAAACATATACTTCAGCAGGAATGCCTCAAGTAGGAAAAATTAATCCTAATCCTAAGTAAGAATAATTCTCTGTATAGAATTTTCCCACTGTTGAACAAATGAAGGCTTTATCTAATGGGGAAATACACAAACTTAGCATTTGGACAGAGTGCAATTGCCAGGTTTGGAACTGTTCATTAGTAAAGTGATAAAACATCAAATTCTTGTTCTTGAACTCATTTTTTGTAACTGTTGCTAAGAGCAGGTCTATATTTAAACAGACCTCGTTATTGTTATAGACAACCAGGTACCAGTTCTGAGTCAAAGTATTGAATTCTGACTGTAGGCATTGTAGAGTGAAGCTTTGACAGGGAAAAGCCCCTCCCCCGTGTGGTTGTATGGAAAAGCTCCTCCCCCATGTGGTTGTATGCCCCTTGGCATACAACTTCTGGGAACAGAGAGGGCATAAAAAGAGAGGGTGGAGACAATTGGAAATGGTTGAGAGGAACTGGAGGCACAGTTGGTTCAGGAGAGATTGGGAGGCACAGTTGGTTGAGAGGACTGAGAGAAACAGTTGGTTAAGAGAAATTGAAGATAAAAGAATTATGACAGGACAGTTAGTTAAGAGATATTTTATATATATATATATATATATATATATATATATATATATATATATATATATATATATACACACACACACACACACACACACACATACTAGATGTTGTTAAGAGATATTGGGTGTTAAGAATCAGAGGACAGTTAGTTAAGAGAAGACAGTTCCTTAGTAACTGCTGTACTAGGAGAAGCTAAACCAGAGTGGGAGTTAATTCAGAATTAGTCAGTTTCCCAGACATAGGGAGATTCAGACCGCCAAGAGAAAAGGGCTGTAAAGATTTCTCATTCCTTCCTATTCTTTTCTTCCCCCCCAACCACCCTATGAGCTAATTGAAGTTTAAAGGTTACAATTTGGATATTCAGCAGCCGGAAACAGAGGGGCAAAGCCAAGTAGCCAGAGAGAGGGAGAAAAACTGTTACATTTTAGAGACATTTTAAATACATTCTGAGCCCAGATCCAAACAGCAAACAGCCAAGGAACCCACATACCCTTATTCTTAAAAAATACCTTTACATTTGAAGGGCATCTATAAAACCCATAAGCTATAAAATCAAATATTTAATAGTTAATATATATTAGCATTTATTTAGTTACATAAGGCCTCCCAACTTTGTTTACATTTGCAAGGCATTTTTAATAAACTTTAATTATGGCTAACTTAGCTATCACTGTATAATAGTTCTCTTGGTTTTAACTTTTATAACTTTTAATGATATTCTTTCATCTTCTAGGTTTGTCCTCATCTTTCCCTTTTCATTTTAAAACAATTCTTTTTTAAAAGATTTATTTACTTAATTTATGAGTGCTCTGTCTGCAGGAACACTTGCATGCCAGAAAAGGGCATCTGATCCCATTATAGATGGTCATGAGCCACCATGTGGTTGCTGGGAATTCAACTCATGACCCCTGAAAGAGCAGTCAGTGCTTGCTGAGCCATCTCTCTAGCCATTTAAACCATTTTTTACCTTAGGGTCAAATCTTATCTGAAGCATTTTTTAAAAATATTCTTTACCAGGAATACATTATATATTTATAGCTTTTAAAATGTCTTTTGTAAAATGATGGTTCATCTCTGAATTATTTTTCTTTATAAAATTTAAAAACAATTTTTATTTAAGACAATTTTATGTTTTAATGGAAATATGTTTTAATAGGAATATCAAGATAGTCAAAATATGTTATCAGCTAGAGGCATTTTTTCCCTCACCAACAAACTCACATTACCTAGTGTGTTAGAGGTTTAGGTCCTACTTTAATACTCATTTATAAATCACCTTTGCTAAAAAGGAAATTTTTATGTGGGCTTGTAAGACAACCATAAGTAGAATTAAAGCCTGGCATTTTGGTTTTCCCCTTGAATTTGTCTTCTTTACTATTGGGCACCAGTTTACCTTAGTAAGTATGTATGGGTTTTTAATATTAATTGTCAATTTGTCAGGCTCTAGAGTGACTTAAGAGACGAACCTCTAGACTGCTGGGGAGACTGTGAATTCTTTGGTGTCTGGGTAGAATATTCTTAGGTGTCTGTTAAGTCAACTGATGTTTTTTGTCCAGTTAACTTGTATATTGGAGAAAGTGGAATGTTGAAATCACCTACTATTAATTGACAGATGTTAATTTGTGTCTTTAATTCCGGTTGTAGAACTGTGATGAGATTGGATATCCCTGAGTTTGATGCATATGTGCTTTGCTTGCTTCCTGGCCTCATTTGATGGAGCGCCTTGCCTTGCTCCATTCTTTAATCCAAAGCCACTGCCTGGCTTTAAAACTAAGACATGTTTCTTATAGGCAGCAGATAGACGAGTTTTGTTTCTTGCTCCATTGCCAATTGTGTCTTTTTATTGGAGAATCGAGGCCACTGATATTTCAAGTTATCTTTGAAATGTGTGCATTAGTTGTGGTCATTTGTTGATTTTTGGTGCTGTATTCTAGGTTTTTTTTTTTTTTTTTTTTTTTTTTTAGTAATTATGACTTTGTATTTCTTTCCACAGTCTCTCTCTCTCTCCTACGTCCGTTCTTCTCTTGTGCTTGAAATAATGCTTCCTGTATTTTCTTCAGGTTTGGTTTGTTGAATATAAATTTTATAGGTTGTTTATGTTGTCAAACATTTTTCCTTTTCCTTCAATGATGGTAGATAGTTTTGCTAAATATATTAGTCTAGGTTTTCTGTCATGGACGTTTTAGGACTTGGTATTTATTGCTCCAGACTCTCTTAGCTTTCAAAGTTTTCATGGAGAAGTTAACTATCTTTCTAATGGATTTTCATTTATATGTAACCTGAATTTTTTTCTCTTGTAGCTTTCAATACACTCTCTTTGTTACGTAGTGTTCTAACTATGATGTGTTGCGGGAATTTTCTTTCTGGTCTTGTCTATTTAGCGTTCTGTGTGCTTCTTATATTCGTATGATTGTGTCTTTTCTTAGTTTGAGGATGTTTTCTTCTATGATCTTGTTGATAATCTGGTCTATGCCATTGATTTGGGATTCTTCTCCCTCATCCATGCTTATAATTCTACGTTGTTGTTTTATAATAGTGCCCCACATTTCCTGAATGCTCCTTTTCTGTGCTTTTAATTTTTTTCATATTCTTTGCTTATTTGGTTTACATCCTCTATTTTGTCTTCCAGACCTGATATTCTGACTTCTGCTTGACTCATTCTACTTGTAAGGCTTTCCTTTGCGTTCTCTAGTTGAACTTTCGGGTTTTTCCAATTCCATCTTCATTTCAGCTTGAGTCTTCTTCAGTGTTTCTATTTCTTTATCTAATTTCATTTTCAAGGCTTGGATCGCCCCCATCATTTCCACAGCCCTATGTTTGTGTTTTCTTGGTAATCACTCAGGCATTTATTCTCCTTAACCTTTTCCTCCTTGATTTCATTGAGCATTTTCTTTGTGCTTACTTTAAACTGCTTGAATTTTCTAAGGTGGTTTATGATTTTTCTTTTAATTTCTGTGTCCAGGAGTTCATCTAGGTAATACTCATTGTCAGTCATTTCTCCAGGACTGGTAGGTGTTGGAGAGAAGATACTGGCTTGATCTCTCATACTGTTGGTATTCTTGAGGTAAGATTTTGGCAGTAGACTTCCTTTGTTAGTTTAAGCTTGTTGTAGATGGAGTAGTGTCAGGGAGAGAGATGTTGGCACATGTTTGGTCTGGAGATTGGAAATGGCAGTTAGGTAGGCAGAGGGGAATGGCCTGGTACACAGAATGTACTTCTTGTTCCAAGCCGGGAGTTTAAATAGATAGGTAGATAGGTCTGAGTGGCTAGGTTGGCTATGACTTGGGAGAGTCCTGTTGTATGGCAAATAGATTTGAAGGATACTGGACCAAGCCTAGAGCTCCTCTGTAATGAAGACAGGAAAGGCCGGGCTATGGTGGTGCACTGGTTGTGGGACCAAGGCTAAATCTAGTAGATTGCAGAAAGGGTTTGGATGAAGAGGTCAGTGGTGCTCACCAGGATAGACCCTAGAAGAGGACATGAGTAGTCTGGATATGGAATGGGGTTGTGAAGACTGCAAGAAAGGCCCAGTGGGTGGATGATGGTAGGGTGGGTCTCGGCAGAAGTCTAGATGTTGGAGGTGGTGGAACTGGGTCAGGTCATGGGGCTGGGGAGCTGTGGAAGCCTAGATGTCACCACTACCAGGCACAGGCCGTCAGACTTGGGTAGGGCACTGGCTGTGGGACCTGGGCTATATCTAGCAGGATGTAGAAGACAAGATTTTTGGCGGGGTACTCACCAGGCTAGACCCTGGAGGAGGATGTGGCAAGTTTAAATATAAAATGGGGTCGTATAGGCAGTGAAAGGGGTCCCGTGAGTGGCTCTCAATAGTCTTTTTCCCTTTGCTGTATCCTGTTGGTCTACTTATTAAGTAATTATCTAAATGTTGTTACTTACTATATATTTGTATTAGTTACTTTTTGTTGCTGTGACAAAATAGAGCATCCCATGATGAATTTCTACTATTTATAATAGAAAATGGTTAAATGGTAGCTACTTTGTACTTAGCATGGTTTCTACTATGGGCATCCTTTTTGAAATAAATAACAGTAATCTCTGTCGGAAATGGTTTGCTCCTTGGTTGTTCTTAAGGACATGGGTCCTCTACTCTTGGGCAGTTTGTTGTTCTCCTTTTCTTTGTTATAGAGTCAGGGGCCAGCTTGGCCCAGGATAGAGATTTAGGAGGACAGACTGAGACAAACATGCTTGTGTCTGAAGTGGGAAGGCCAAATTCATCTCCAGAGCCAACTTCTTGGTGAGCTTTAGCAGCACATGACAATTTATCAATAGTGTATATAAAAGACATTTGCTTCTGTCTAAAACAATATTCAGTGGAGAAAAATGTTTAGGCTGCAACCATTTCTAAATGCTGTATCTAAGCTTTGAAGCCCTTTGTAACTGATACTTTTTCACTGGTAACTGGACTCCTAACGGAACTCCATGCCACTACCACCACTTCCCCCTCCCATTTGATCCTATTTCTTCCAGCTATTGGCTGTTACTGAGAAAGATTCCTAACTTGTAACTTTAAAAAAAAAACAAAAAAACTTTTAGCTCTAAGAGGTTAGGAAAGAAAAGGAAGGAAGAATTCTTTATAGCCCCTTCTGGGCTTTCTTAATCTGTCTAAACCTGGAGAAGTGGAATAACTTCTAAAATCCATTAATGTTTTTCCCAGTTATCTCAGTAACTCTCCTCTGTCTAAGGCTTCCCAGCACCTCTCTGCCTTCTTTCTTATTCTCTGGAACTGACTGTCTTTATCTGACCCTTGTTTCTGCCTGCTCTCCCTGTCATAAGCTTCTGGAGCTCACTGTCAGCTCACTATCTCCCCTATCACCAATCAACTGTCTTTTCCAGCCGAACACTCTCTTAAATAGCTCCCCGAAACCTGTTCCCGGAAGCCCAAGAGGCATGTAATCAAAGGAAGCCTGCACAGTACAAAAACGTTCATGGCAAAGCATCTCATTACACAGTAGTTTGTACTGGACTGTTGAGTTCAATGACAATTGGCTGGGCCCAAAGCACCTGTACTCCTTATGACTTAAATAAAGTTATTCAAATGAGTTATACATTCTGGGTTGTGCATTTGAAAAGAAAAATCTGAGAAGCTACAGAAAGCATGTCCTCCCTTTTAGTGTGTTATAGAAACAGAACACTTGATTTAGGTTCCTTTCTGATTTCTTTAAATTTTATAAGGTTATGAGTGTTTGTCAGTCTGTACTCATGATAAGTAGGATCCTGTACCCAGTTTGAGTGTGTCCGGGTATGGAGTAATAACAGCAGAAGAGGCAGCAATAAGTCAGAGTGCTTCATAGCAGGGTTAAAAATACTCCAGAGCACGGACATTTCAGGATAATAAATCAATACATGATGATCCAGGCAAAAGAAACATTTTAAAACAGAATGCATTCCTAACTAAGTATTTCAAACTGCAGATTTTCCTTAAAACAAGAAGAGGAGAAGAGAAAAAATACTGACTGGGTTTATGAAAAAATTAAAGAGCAGCTAAAAGAAAAAGAAGAGCAATATAATAAGGAAGTTAAAATGAAACAAAAACTTGAAATCCGTGTTAGGGAACTGGATGTGGAATTGAAGACTGTGAGAAACAATCTTAATAAAGTGAGTTAATTATATATTTAAAATTATATTTTGCTTTTATTTAGTAAATATTGTTTATCTTTTAAAATACATATTGAATATAAACATATATAATCATGTTACTTATATGTGGGGATATGATCTGGGAAATATGCTTGGCACATTGACCCTGCCCTCATCAAGTGTGTACTCACACACTGTTTCACATCTAACTCTTCACCCAGGCAATTAATCTTACTCTTGTAGCTTCTTTGAATGGAATGGAGACTCTCTTGGCTCTCCCTTTAGGCTTACTAGGGAAACATAGGTCACGTAAACTCAGGTGTGTCCAAAGCTACCCTGAGCCAGTAGCTTCCAAATTCATTGTTTCATGTCCACGAAGAATAGGGGAATGTGGACGAGGGGAAAATAGAGATTCATTAAGGACAATTGAATGAATTTGCAGGAGTAGGACAGGCTCCAAAAGAGAAGTGCCCTTGTGTTGTCCTGACCATTTGTGTTACCCCTGTCTTTATGGGTTTTATGGAAAGAATTCAACGGAGCTTGAGTTAGTCTCTGTATGGATTAGTTGTTTTGTACACATCATGAGCCCAGCTAACAAGCAGTCCATACGCCCTATGCATGCTGTCTTGGCTCTACCAAGAACTATTCATCCATTCAGGGTAGGGGGTCACATTTGGTACATGACTTGTCATCCACCGTGGGTTCTGCCCTTACCACCAAAGACAGCTAGCTCCTGTCTCATTATGAGACCACTCTGTGTTCTTATGTGGTCCTGACTAAGTATATTATTTAGTATGTTTTAAATAAAAATAGGGTCATAAGGGTGCTGTCAATCTAGGGGATCGACAAGCTCACTCCCTGGGATGAATAAGGAACTGATCATCCAGGAAAAACAAGTAATGGAGAAAGCAAGAAAGCAACAGCAACCCATTGGGATGGGAGGAGCCCTAAGGCTGGGAGTCTGCTAACAAACTCTGGATTGGATATTGTACAGGGCCTCTAAGTCCTCCTGCTTCTCCTATTGGTTCTAGAAACACTTCCCCAAGCCTCACCATTGTTTCTTCTCACAGTATGTTCTGGGAGCAAGAGGCTTCCATCTTGGGGAGCTCATTATTGTTTGTTTGTTTATTTTTTGTCTACTTAACATTCCTCTAAGTTTCCGTTAGTTCTCGCTCTTAGAGCTTGAAGCCTTGACACCATGTGTCCTCTGACACCTTGCAGAGGACAGGTGATGACTACTCTAGCTGCTCCATGCTGAGGAGGACAGAGTTGGGATGGAGGAAGTGTTAGTCCAAGACAGAGGGAACTCTTAAGACAAAGGAGGGCTCCTGGAGCTGGTTGAAGGGTTTGCAATGAAATTCTGGATAAAAGTGAACTTTGAGATCCATCTGTAGGAGCAGAGGGACTGAGGGAGTGAAGAGGAAAACATTAGAGGCCACACAGCACTGCAGAGAGTAATACCACTATTCCTAGCAAAGTCTCTCATAACAGCAATCATCGAACAAGTCCAAATAGTAAGGATTACAAAATAATACTACTCATCTAGGACTTAGATGAGTATTTTATGAAGTACTAGCAGCCCAAGACTCTCTGTTGGGTCCATTCAGAGCTCAGCTACACCTTTCTTCCTTCAATATCACCCTCAAGCATTTTACTTGAAACTGGCGTTCTTGAACTCTCCATGTAGCCTAAAATGGCCTTGAACTCCTAACCCTCCCCCCTCTAACCCCTGAGTTCTTGAATCACAGGCATGCATCATAAGTCCTGATTTTACAGTGCATTTGGGATGGAGCCCAGGGCACACATTCTACCAGCTGAGTTATATTGCCAGCACCAAGTTTTTGTTTTCACTGTTGAAAAAGGTTGCTATCATTTATGCAATTTAATTTTGAGTGATTCATGTGAGAGGCAGGTTGCTGTGGGTTTTAGAAGCTCTTGGAGCACTTTTTCAAAGTTTGTCTCTTAATATGTTTTACACTCCTTCTCCCTCCATGCTCTTATCCTACCAGATGGTATAAAAATAAAACCTTCTCTAAATGTGTCTCTAGGCTTTAGAGGAACAGAATGGCATTGAGAAGCAGCTTTTGCAAGAACAGAACTCCAGAATATTACAGGATGAGGTTCTGGCAAATCACCTTCTCAAACAAAAGGAATTAAAAATGGCACAAGAAAAAATTAGTTCTCAGGTATTTTCTTCAGTTACTTTTAAATGTCTGTGTATGTACCTGTTTGTGGACATGGTTACTAAAAACAACTAAAGGGCTCATGAAAAGTACAGAGCATTTTTCAAAATCCTATGTGGATATGCTTCATATACATACTTTGATATAGGAATGGCTTTTTTAGCAAGTTGGATAAAAGAATGTTAATTCAATTGTCTACAGCAGAGTAATGAAATCCACAGTGGTCTCATCTGAAAAAAAGATTTTAGTATTTCCTATAATAATTCACTTTTCCATGGTCATAAAAACCTTGCTATTGACAATCTATAGACTGCTTTGGGACTGTGATTTCACTTTCTTGATCTTTAATAGAGAGGTTTGCTTATTTGTTCCAACATTTGGCAAGAAGAAAAGCATAGCCTGCAAGATCATTTCTTTCCAGAAGAGTAACTGTTTGCCCCAATTCTTTATTTCAGTACAAAGAGCTTTTGACAACAATGATACACTCTAACGTAGACAGAGAACTGTTTTACTATTAAGTTTCACCCAGAGCAAGGGCTTTCATTTCTGCTGTAATTTCTACAGTGCTGTGGCTGGAGTCCTGATCTTCACACATGCTGTCCAGTTGCTCCCACTGTGAGGCACATCCCGACCTCAGAACTGCATATATTCACTTCATATGTACATTCAAGATGACTCTACTGAGAGACTATTATATCTTTCTCATAAAAGTATTTGAAAGATGAGGCATTTCCTTTTCCTTCTAGACAATTTAAAGCACAAAAAGAGTAGAAACAAGTATAATGTTTATATTCAGAGTAAATCAATAAGAAGTTATCTATATTCTGTTCATTGGAGTGTTAAAAAGCAACTTTATTTAGATAGAACAGACATACCATAGAGTTTATACATTTAACATATAGAATTCACTGTTTCGTAATATACACACACAGTTTCATAACCCCTGCCATCACCACAGGCAATTTTAGAACATTGTCATTACTTTGAAAAGAAACCATAAACTCTTACCTGGGAAACCTCTAACGTCTAGTCCCTCCCTCTTCTCCTGGGATAGAAATCTACCAATCTGTTCCATGTTTCTTTAGTTTCCTTATTCTGGGCAAATAGAGTGATATGTATGTAGTCCATGATACGTAGTCCTTTTTGTGGCTCATTTTTCTTAACATATTGTAACTTGTGTCATATCAAGTGTTAGTACTTTTCTCCTTCTGTTTATTGTGCGTCTGTACCACTTATCCCTTCATCAGTTGATAGATGTCAAGCCACTCGCTGGCTGTCTTCTCTTTTGCTGTGAAGACTCCACAACCAAGGCAACTTGTAGAAGAAAGACTTTATTGCGGCTTACAGATTCAGACTATGGCCATCTTAGTAGGGAGCATAGCAGCAGACATGGTAGCTGAGAGCTCGCATCCCTATCCACAAACAGGAAGCAGGCAGGAGGGAAGGATATATATAGGGAAGGAGGGAGATAGAGGGCAAGGGAGACAGGGATGGAGAGGGAAGGAGAGCATGCAATAACTGGGACTAGCATATTTTCCAATCCTTCCCAAACAGTTCTGCCAACTGGAGACCAGACATTCAAATATATGAGCCATTCTCACTCAAACCACCACACTGACTGTTACTGAAAATGCTGTCATGAACTCTCACTTTTGAAGTATCAGTTTAGTATGTATATCTCCCTACTAAGGGATTTGGTTCTCAGAGTTATCTGGGCTGGTTTTGCCATTACTCTTCTTTTGTTCTTGCTGACCTATTGCTTGTTTGCTTGCTTGTGAGCACAAGGCCTCACACTGCAGCCCAGGTAGATCTGGAACTCAATATATAGACGGAGTAGGCCTGGAATTCATGATGGTTCTCCTGCCTCATCCCCTCGAATGCTTGGATTCCAGGCATAAACCACTATACAAGGCTAGGTGCTTCATAAAATAAATTGTAAATACGAGTTTTTAGCAGTCATTAGGATGAAATTAACTCTTTAAATATAAACATACCACACAGAAGCCTGCACAGCTATATTTACTGTGGCGTTATTCACAGCGGCCAACGTAAGGAATCAACTTAGGTGTCTGTCAACACATCAGTGGATAAAGAAAAATGGAATGAAAACACAGTGGAATTTTATTATGCCATAAAAAAGAACAAAATTATATATATATATATATATATATATATATATATATATCACACACACACACACACACGCACACACATATCCATGTGGTGTATATGAATGCCATGAAAGTGGGAGAAAGACTGTATGGGAAAAGGATGCAACTAGCCTAGCCTAAAGATGAAAGATAAAGACAGAAAAGCACAGTGTTGGCTGGGGTTTAATAAGGTCAAAGCATATCAGATACACAGATGAAAATACATTTTTGAAACTAAGCACTACACAGTGAAAATATGCTAAGAAATAAAAGAAAGGAAAAGAATGACATGGCATTCTTCTTACCATATCAATAACTAATTTAAGACACTGACATAGTAAGTCTCTTATTCTAAATATGCTAAGAAATTAAATATAAAATCAATAGTACTCACTTTAACAGTGAAGAATTGTTTTGCATTTTTCTCACTATGGATAAAGAATGAGACTTGCTATTGTTCATTATGCAAACAGAGCTGGGATTTTTAGGTATATAGTAATTTACCACCTAAAATAGTCTGGATACAGCCTTTGTGATATGCCATCATTCCATATAAACGTCAGTATTCATCAGAATACATGCTAAAACATCCCAGCGTGAACAGTGACTGGGAATGAACTTATTCAGGAACTTGATTTCTCAGTACAGTTTCAGACTTTTGGCTCTCGATTGCTTCTGATGACCATGTCACTTGCATACAAAGTAATCCTAGAGGAAACTTGTGCACTGTACTACATCATCACTGCCTACCAAGGAGTCATGAGAACAAACAGGTTGTAAATAATGATAAGTGGACAAAGGTACTATTGGTTAGTGATATTAATGTTTTCATGAGGTATGAAGAATGTAGTCTGGGCTTCATGGCCCCATGTGTTGCGGTCTCTAGATTAGAAAGAAAGAATGATTCAGTCTACTTCACACGGATTATTTCTTCCACAGGCATGCTACTTACCTAGAAGATAAAGTTTTTTTAAACAATCAAATTATGGAATGGTATTTATTATAACAATAAAGAATGTATACTCTACAATATAAAATATAATGAACACAATGAGTGAAAATCTACATGTAATAATATAGCATGGCAAGACAGAAAAACAAAAGAAATGTTCTGTAATAAACTTTTTTTGAATTTTGGGTAAGTGGGAGAGAGGAGGAAACACTCAAATGGAATGAGCTGGGACCTGAAAAGTGCTTACTCAAGGCTCAAGTCCATAAACTAAAAGCATCTCCTTGGTGCCTCTACTGGCTAATGATGGAATGTGCAATATCTGCTTAAGGAATTTTCCTGTCTAGACAGAACTAGAAGATTCAAACAAATTCTGTCAAATGCTGCGAGTGGTTTACAAAAATGGTTTTCAGTGGAATAATATAGAGAGTGAAGGATGTAGCCAAATGTAGTTCTGAGGATCCAAGTCTGCAGTTACTGAGAAAATCATAGATCGCAATCTAGCTTGGCCAATCCAGATGCTGCTTCGGTCATCATCTTCTATTGGTTGTTCCTGTAGAACACTATGACGTTTTGTGGTACTGAGTATTCTATTTGTACTATTGCCAGGCCTTCCTTCCTCCTGAGGAGGAGATGGGCTCCTTGATCCCTCACCAATTTCCTTAGGAGAGGTCTTTCCACTATGACAGCCACTGTTGCCTTCACTCTTTCTTTTACTGCATCAGACTCTGCAGCGTTATTCAGGAAACCTGAAGCTATCTCTATGGCATTACAGCCCTTCCAGATATCATCACAATTTACAGAGGTGTCCTGAAGTTTTCTCTATGGCATTACAGCTCTTCCAGATAGTACCTCAATTTACAGAGGTGTCTTCTCCAAATATATCCAGAAAATTTCCCAATGAGAATGTCTACAATAGAGATCTTTTTTGTGGTATCGTATCTTAATCCTGAATTGAACATTCCGGAGAACATTTGGGACCATGCAAACAGATAAACAATATGCACTCATGTGATTGATAGAATGACTTTCAATCTTGTGTAATACACTGATAAGGTCTCTCAAGAGGAGAATATTCAGCTTGGGCATCTGTAGTAAAAGAATTTGAATAGCAGAAATCTTTTGATCCTGAAATCCTTTATCAGGGACATCCAGCCACTTTTCATATAGATGAGAGCAGAGTGGGCTTCCTGGGATGTTTCAAAGACAATCCTGAAAGTCGTATGCTACAACCAGGACAGATTGCCTTCCTCTCCAGCAGCGGGCTTTTCTTTTAGGGCTCGGTCTGTATATAATCTGACATTGGAAAGAGTCCTTCTCTTTCTGATCTGTTTTCACTGATGATAGAGAGTATATCAGAGTTGGAGCAGGTTGATTGCCATCCTCATAGATACTCACTAGAGGCTTTCCAAAAGATGATGCCTCTTCATATTTTCTGATGGGGTCTGAGACTTTCAGCAAGCTGTTCCTTGTTTGTTGCAGCAAGACCTTCCTCCTTAGGAATGGACACCTGAAAATTTCACTGTTATCCTTGGGAGAGTTCTTCCCAGTGTTACAGCCACCACTGTCTTCACTTGCATCCCCACATCATCAGGCTCAGCAACATTATTCAGTCAGCCTGAAGCTTCTCTAGAGCATCGCTGTTCTTTGGGCTATCTACAGAGAATAAAGTGGCATCTTCTCCAAATATCTTCAGAAAGTTCTCAATGATAATTTCTACAATAGAAATCTTTTTTAAGGAATCATATCCTACTCCTGATTCGAATGATGTCTTCCGCAGAACACTGGAAGCCATGGGAGCTGATTAGTGATATGCACTCATGTGAATAATGGAAGAATGACTTTCAATCTTGTGTAGTACACTGATAAGGTGTATCAAGAGAACGTTTGGCTCAGGAATCTGTAGTAAAAGACTTTGGATAGCAGAAATTTTTTGAGCCTGAAATCCTTGATCAGGGACTTCCAGCCATTTTTATATAGGTGAGAGCAGAGTAGACTTCCTGGGATATTTTGAAGAAAATCCTTTAAAAGTGCTTTGTGTGCCAGGGATGTGTTAGTAGTCACTGATCTTAAGCTTCCCACAAGGAACTGTCTCACCTTTCTGACTGTAACACATATGCTATAACAAGAACAGATTGGTCTCTCAAGTTCACTTCGTCTTCAGCATCAGGCTTTTCTTTGGGGGCTTGGTATGATATATAATCTGACATTGGAAAGAGTCCCTCTGTTTCTGGTCTGTTTTCACTGATGATAGAGAGCATATCAGAGTTGAAGCAGGCAAATTGCCAACCTCACAGACACTCATGAGAGGCTTTCCAAAGAGATGCCTCTTGTTTTTTTCTGATGGAGTCTGAGACTTTTCAACAAGCTGTTCCTTGTTTGTTGCAGCAAGACTTTCCTCCTGAGGCTGAGCAGATGGATTCCAGAATTCTTCCGCACTATCCTTAGGAGAGTTCTTTTCAATGTCACAGCCACTGTTGTCTTCCATCGCATCCCTCATACCGTCAGACTCAGCACCATTATTCGGGGAGCCTTCTGAAGCTTTCTCTATGGCATTACAGCTTTTTGGGCTATCTACAGAGAATAAAGTGGAGTCTTCTCCAAAGGTCTCCAGAAAGTTCTCAATGAAAATTTCTACAATAGTAATAATTTGAGGAAGCCTCTCCTAATCCTGACTTGAATGATGCTGACTTCCACAGAACACTTGAGGCCATCTGAGCTGATAAAAGATACGCACTCACGTGATTAATGAAGAATGACTTTCAGTCTTGTGTACTATACCAGTAAGATGCCTCAAGAGGAGAAGATTTGGCTCAAGCATCTATATTAAAAGACTTTGAATAGCAGAAATCTTTTGATCTTGAAATATCTCATTGGGGACATCCAGCCACTTTTCATATAGATGAAAACATAATAGACTTTCTAGGATATTTAGAAGAAAATTCTGTAAGACATATGTTACAGTAAGGACAGATTCCTCTCTCAAGTTCACTTCCTCTCCAGAGTCCAGCTTTTCTTTTAGGGCTCAGTAGGATATGTAGTTTGATACTTGGAAGAGTCAGTCCCTCTGTTTCTGGTCCTTTTTATTGATGATAGAGAGCATATCATGAATTGGAGCAGGCAGATTGCCATCCTCACAGACACTCATGAGAGACTTTCCAAAGATCTGTCCCTGTTTTGCTGCTGCTGGGGTCTGAGATTTTCCGAAGATAAGCTCTTTGTTTGATGCTGGTGGGATGTGAGAAGTTCCAACAAGGTGTTTCTTGTTTGTAGCTGGTATGATCATATACGCTTTCCTGGTTGGTACTAGAGGCACGTGTAATCATTAGCTTTATAAAGGAAGACCTTTTGATGGGTATTTCAGTACCTATAACATCCCCAATGTGAAGAGGAGCAGTTGGCACTGCATCATTCCCTGCGGGGCATGTCCTCCTCCTGGGACTGCTGTTGTCTCAATGTTCTTTGTCCTTCATCTCACCAATGTCAGTTAGATTGTTCAAGGAACCTGAAGCCCAGCAGGACAAGACACCGAGCTCTCATCAGAAAATATAAAACCATGTCTTCTTCAAATATTTTCAGACTGTTTTCCATGAGAAATTTTAAAAGGGAAATCGTTTTCAAGACATCATTTGGTAATTCTGATTTGCAGGAACAAGGCCACCATAGGATGCTTGGACCTGTGCAGATAAATTATAAGCTGTCATCTAATTAACTGCAGAATTTCTCTCGATGTTCTTCAATACTCTGAAAATTTGTCTCAAGAGAATGACATTTGAGGTGGGCAGCGGCTCTAAAAATCTCTGCACTGCAGCTACTTTGTCCTCTTCATACATTTCGTCAAGGATACTAAGCCATTTGTCACAGAAATTAGATGTCAGCAGACTTCGTTTGTCTTCCTAGAACTGGGTTACCTCATTCAGGATGATTTTTTTTAGTTCCATCCATTTGCTGCAAAGTTCATGAGGTCATTTTTTTAATGGCTGAGTAATACTCCATTGTGTAAATGTACCACAATTTCTTTATCCATTCTTCAGTTGAGGGACATCTAGGTTGTTTCCAGTTTCTGGCTTTTACTAATAAAGCTGATATGAACATAGTTAAGCAATTGTCCTTCTTGTAGGATGGAGTGTCTTTTAGGTATATGCCCAAGAGTTGTATGGCTGAGTCTTCTGTTCTCTGTGGCCTCTTGTCAAGCTGGGGGTCTCTACCCAAGGTGGGGGCTGGAGCTCTGGTGACCTACTTGACCTCTTATCCATCAGGAACTCTTTGTTTGGGTTGGAGGCTGGGACTTGGCTACTATTCTTCTGGCTAGCTTTCCTAGCCTGTGCTGTTCTGACTGGTTAGCCTGGTCTGTGCTAATTCTTCAAATGGAGTGTGTTGTGATGGTGCTGGGGGCTGTTTCTTCAGCTGGCTTGGGTTGTGATAGCACTGAGGTTGTCCACAGATATTGCAGGCCTGGGCAGTGAGGCTGGAGGAGAGTATGGAGGGGCTATGGACAAGTTACTTGTGGAAACAGATCCTAGTGCATGTGAAGTGCTTACCCGGTTCATCCGCTGGTTAAGGTTGTTAATGGCACTGGGGTCTGACCTGAGAGGAGAGGCTGGAGGAGAGTGTGGAGGGGCTATGGAGAAGTGGGTTGTGGGAACAGAACGAAGTGTTCTGAAGGCTGGATGCCTACCTGGTTCATCTGTCCACTGGCTAGAGCTGTGATGGCTCTGGGATTTGTTTGCAGGTCTTGGGGCCCGGGGAGATGGGGTTGGAGGCAACTGGGGTGGGGCTCAGGAGGACTGGGTTGTGGGAACAGAGCTAAATGTTCTGCAGGCAGGGTTCCTAACTGGTTTGTCCACTGGCTGGGTCTGTAATTGATAAAGTTTTAATAAAACATAAAGTACAATAATAAAGCTAATGTTGGTGATAAATTTTATATATATATATATAAAATTTATACTATGAACCTATTTACGTTCTTAGGTATAATCTGTAATTTCACCTTCCCAATTGCCCAGTTAACTGTACAGTATTAATGTCTCCATTTTACAGAGAAGAAACAGACATGGAAAAGATAACTTACTTGGGAACACATAGCTAGTAATTGTTGAATCTGGGTCCAGGCTCAGTATTTAGACTTCCGTGTAGACACTGAATATATCATTTAAATTACTGATATCATCGGAATAGCAGCAGTTACTTATATATGTATGAACATTCCAGATCACATTTGAGGTAATCCTTAGAATATAGTGATTTAAATTTTCCCTGTGGGGAATGTCTTGTTTACCTCCATTTTTATATTTTGTTGTTGTTGTCTTCATTATTTATTATGGCTCAGGTGTAAAATGTCTTTCACAGACTCATGTGTTTGTATACTTGGTCTGTTGTGATAAGTTCTGGAACCTTGAAGAAGCAAGGTCTAGATGACAGAAGTAGGTTACAGGGAGGTAGTTCTTAAGGCAGGTAGGCTGGCCCTGCTTCATTTCCTGTCTCTGCTTCCTGGTTTGTAGAAATATAGCAAGCTGTGCTGCAATTCTTACCACCACACTGAGCCCCAATGTCTTCCTTATCATAAGACTGTGAGACAAAATAAATTTCCTTTCTCCTGAGTCTTCTCAACAGGCTTTATACCACAGCAATGAGGAAAGAAACTAATACTGAAAGTTGGTGCCCAGCAGTGGGGCTGTTGCTGTAACAGACCTGATCATGTGGTTTACAGGCCTTTGGAACTGGTTTGCTTGAAGAATATGGGAGAATTTGTAGCTCGGGGGTTAAGAAACCTTAGAACGCTGTAAGTAGAGTTTCTTTTTGTAGTAGACGATGCCAACTAACACAGAAACCCACAACTGGTCAGTAGGCAGAATGGAAGAGATTGCAACATGCTCAGCTCTAAATGGGACTTTTGTATCACACACACTCCCTCCTCCAAAGGTTCAGAATTCACTGCAGAAAGGAGGACAGAAAGACTGTCAGAGCCAAAGTAATAGGCTTCTGAAGCAAAACTGTATTTGCAGATAAGACAGGGCCATTACACACATGAAGTCACAGAGGCAGTGACTGCGAGCACAAGGCTGGCGTAAGATCAAGCCTCCAAATCCCAGGGTGGAAAGATGAAGTATTAGCACGTCTCTCTGCCGCATGGCCTGCCAGGATGTGAGCCATCTATCCCAGGCCCATCCACCGCAGCTGTAAGTCACTCCCACCACCACATGCCTTACCCACCATGGTAGAACGCATTCCTCAAGGCATGAGTGAGCCACAATGAATCCTCCTCGCCATTTCTGTAAGGCATTCTGCCATAGGCACACTAAAAGTGATTGATATGATAATATAATTTTTTCCAGTCCTAGTGTAGGTATCGATAAAATTTTTTAAAGGACCGCTAGTGTTACTTAGGTTCTGTGAATCACAAAATCCCCATGTTTTATTGCGAGGACTACTTTGAGGTATGTCTGTAGTAATTTGGCTAATTTTGCCATCACAACTAAAAAATGTAGCTAGGCACAGTCTTCAGGCGAAGAACCGCTGTATCCACTGAAATTTTGCCCCAGCACCCAGAATTGGCATATGGTAAAGGACTTTTCCTTTGTTTTAGTTACAAGAAGCACTGGACCAGCACATCAAGTCTGCACACTGCGCTAAGAAGATGCACGACTGCATACAAAAGTACACGGCAGCATGCAAAATGACTTGAGTATTTACAAAGCACATAAATAGTGTGGTATGAGCATTATACCAGTCAATCTATGAGGTTCATTCTTAATTTACTTGACATACACAACTTAGGCTTGGGGTGCAGTTTAGCAATATAATAATTTTTGTATATTTTACCTAAATTTTGCATATCACCCACAAAGCATAGCTAGAAAGCAATGCATTTATTATTTTACCTTCTAATTTTTAAAAATTTAAATAATTATTATTCTAAATGTTTGTCGAGAAATTACATAATTTTTAAAAAACAGATTGGCATGTGAGAGTAACTATTTTAAAATGCACATTATAGACTCGGACTTGAAAATTGCAAGTTGAAAGCTACAGCAAGGAAGCAAGCGGAGAAAATCGAACAGTTAAAAAAGGACCTACTAAGTGAAATGTTGGTAAGCTATTCTCTTACTTCTTCTAATAATGAAAGAATGTTTTATTTCTCCAGTGCTAGGAATATTCTAGGTAGCCAGACATTTTCATTGGAAAACACACTTGGATTCATACCAGTGTGTACAATTCATTAGTAGCACAAATAATCCTCTTTGAAGAAGTTTTCTGACTTCATAAAATTAAGGTTTTGGGTAGGAAATTTTAATTAAGAATGTGGTGAGAACCCAAAGCCGGTCTTTACGTGTCCTACAGTTTTAGCCACTCACCCACATGTAGGTGCCCTCTATGTTCTGTTTGTTGTGAATAATGCTGGTCTGACCTGTTTCACAAATGATGTGTAAAATGGAGGTACAGTGTACAAAAGGAACAAATTCTTTTATTAATGTAGCTAATATGGCTACTACTATCACAATTTTGTGGTACTAGGATTGAATCTGGGACCTTACAGAATCAAAGTAAGCATTTTAGCCATAAGCTACACACCACACCTAAACTATGCATTGTAACTATGTGTTTGAATCTCTGCTTGTATTTTAAAACAACCTTTTCTTTTCCCTTTTATTTTTCCTTTTTTTGTTTTGGTTTTTCAAGACAGAGTTTCTCTGTTGTAACCCTGGTTGTCCTGGAACTCAGTCTGTAGACTAGGCTGGACTCAAACCCACAGAGATTCCCTTGCCTCTGCCTCCTGAGTGCTGGGATTAAAGGTGTGTACCACCACCACCTGGCCACAGCTTTTAAAATTATAATAAAGTAATTCTTTGATTTAGAATTTGGGACATCTATTTTAATCTAAGCCTTTTCAGCAAGATTTTCATAATGAGTTTCTTTTTAACATATATATCTTCAGGATTGAGTACTAGGTCATTATATAAACATTTTTCCCCGAGGACAGTTGTTTGATCTTTAGATTTTAAAAAAGAATTGTATGTATGTATGTATGTATGTATGTGTGTGTGTATATATATATATATACACACACACACATACACACACACACACAGTACTTAACTGTCCAATCTAAAAAAAAGATGTTCTTCAGTATGTCGATTTAATCATGGATATTAAAACTATAAATGTTTCCTAAGCAGAACAGAATTCTCTCATTCATGAATTCGCCTGTAGAACTTAAGATCATAAGTTTGCAATATGAACACTAAATTGGAACAATGAAGTAGTTGCTCCACTAAGTGGTTTTTAAAGTCACAGTTACTAGGTTCTTACAATTCCATTATAATACTGCTGTCAAGTGTTGTGGTTTGGATATGTAGTCACTTTCTCGGCTCCCAACCTCTACACACAAGGACTGAGTTGCTGAGGACTTGTTTTCCAGCTGGTGGATCCAAGCATTGAAGGTAAGTGGATCATGATGGCACTGATTTCATGAATGGCCTAATCCCCTCATGAATTCATAGCTGAGTCTAACTGAAGAAAGGAGGTCACTGGAGGTCACTGGAGGCACATCTGTCCTTGACTTCATCATTGTTTCTCTGTGCCTGGCTGCCATGAAATGAGATCCCTCCTCTGTCGCACGCTCCTGCCACCATGGCATTAGGTGGTATATAAACACCATGGTGTTTAGGTCTGCCTCGTCTCAGACCTAAAATGACAGGGTCAAGTGATTAAGGATTTCAGTCTTTGAAACCATGATCCAAAATAGATCTGTGTTCTTTTTTCCCCCAACTAGTTGTAATAGGAGCAGCAAAACCTGACTAATGGAATATCAGTGCCGAGAAGCAGAGTGATCACTGTGTAAAATCTAACGTGTGGTTGTTAAGCCCATGAAGCCAGTACGTGTGAAGAATTTGAAAATGTTTGAAAAAAAGCAGCTTCTAGACCGCTTTAAGAGAGTGGATCTGTTCCTGAAAAACAAAACCAACCCACTAACAGCTGTGCTGACTCATCTAGCCTGTGGCTGAAACACATTAATACAAATATCATTCGATATTAGATAGTCATTTAATTTCTTAATATTATTAATATCAGTTAGTGATATTAATATTGATTAGAATATTAATATCAGTTAATCTAATTTTCTTTATTTTAAGACACATAATTTGACAACCTATTGATGATGAGTTGTAGGACACCGATCCAGCACAATGCTAAGATGGCGCCGGCTTCCGGACGGCTTAGTGGTAAACAACAGCTTTGCGCATGTGCTACAGTTGAGAACAGCTTAGCCCTTGATAACACACCCATAACAAACCCGCAAATGCAGATATGCAAATGAGGTGTTGCAGAGGTAGCCTATCATTAGGAACCACGATTCCTACAGTGTATATAAGCAGCTTGCTTCTGGGGCTTGGGGTCCTCCTACATCATGATGAAGTGCTCCTCACAATAAAGGTGTTGAGAAGAATCCTGTTGTGGCGTCTTACTTGCTGGTCAAGGCCGGCGCGACAATAAGTTAGCTGAGATGAGAGCCATAAGACATTCTCTTACATCAGTCTCATACTGAATGGATCTGGAAGTGAAAGACCAGTAATGGTACTCCAAGCCTATTAAGTTTATTAAAGATAATGAGGGTTTTTCTATATAGTCTCAAAGAATTAGGAACATAACCTAAAATCATTAGTCACTTTGAACTCCTCCCACAGGTATAAGGCATCCTAAATTTTCCAATTGTTTTGTTTTTTCCTTAAATGACAACACCTCATATTCAGTAACACCTCACACATCTGTGCCATTTTTTGTATCATAAATCACCTCAAAATCCAGTGTATTAAAGGCAACTTTTTTTTTATAACTCATGTTTAAGTAAGGCTTAGTGCAGCCAGCTCACTTGACATCAACTTCAGTGATTTGAAACTAGGCACTAAAATTACCTAAAAGCTTGTTTATCCACGTTTGGCAGCAGAATCTGAATTTTTACGAGGTCTTTGGATGGGCTATCTATATTGGGATTCATGTGTGGCTTAGTTCCCCACAGTTACCACATTACTGAATTAAGTCATTCTTATTCAAGAATATCATGGAACATGTCTCTCAACGTTTATACTAGGAGATCTTACCCCTTTCTGAGAATCATGACATCTTGGAAGGCAATGCAAATACTATCAAACATTTGCAGTTCAGGAAAAAAATTGTTGACATTAGAATTCTTATAAGATTCATTGATTACAATATTATTTACATGTCTGATTTTCTGTCTTCTGGGTGCCTGTTATTTGTGAGGACCTATGAAATGCATATGATATTCTCGTGTCTTCCATAAAAGTGATGATAGATACCACAGGGGGCTTTCTTCTAAAGGGGGACGTCACGTTAAGACAAAACTATAGAAACAGTTTTGTAACAAAGGTCATGAATATAGACTATGTTTTTGTGAGTCTTGGTGAATTTTTCCTTGTTGACTTTCTGAGTAATTGACGACTACATTGTAGGAATCAATCAGAGATGAAAGTTTGTTGCAACTAAAATTGTGTCAGATTTTGTTGCTTGTTTTTAGACTATTCTCAACCCACCTTCCTCAGCACCAAAATATATTATTTTATGTTTACAGAGTGATGATCTTACTGCAAAACTGGAAATTGCATCTTCTAAATGTCTACATCTACATAAAGAAAATGAGCTGCTTCAGCAGGAGTTACTATCTATGAAAACCATACAAAAGAAGTGTGAAAAATTAAAGAAGCATAAGAAGAAGTTGGAACAAGAAGTTGTTAACCTCAAAAGTCACATGGAAAAGAACATGATAGAATGTGGTCAAATAGAACAGTATAAATGGGAAATTGAAGAGAAAACAAAACAGGATTTAGTGGAAAAATTAAAACAAGTCAACCTATTTTTACAGGTTAATTTTAGCAATGTCTTAATACTTTTCACTGCAAATTATATTTGGGGTGTATATGTTGTGTTTGTTCCTTCTACTTCTCTTGTAGCAATCTGTTTTTATAATTTTTTAAGAAATTGTGGAGAAGGACAGAGTTCAGGGTGGACCAGACTGAAGCAGTGTCTTCTGGACATGACAAGACCACTGTGCTCATAAACTCACAGCAGATGTGATAGCCTACAGAAGACCTGGACAAGATCAAACCAGTCAACATTTTAATATGGTGTGGGAGGGTGCTCATGAGCTCCCTCTCCTAACTAAGGAACTATGGATAGTTGATGGCTTCTAGGGAAGAGAAAGTAAGTTTTTAAAGGGTGTAGCCTCTAGTAAGTCAACCATCCTCCAGTGGATAGCCCCACACCCATGAGTACATAAACAGCACAGATTGGTACTTTATGTTTTAAAAAGATGACAGGAAATTGGATCTAGGAGTAATTGAAGGGAGGGAAGGGGATGAACATTATTAAAATACATTCTGCAGACCTTCTCAAAGAATTAAATGTTATATTAAAAATTTCAGAAGGAAGATGATGCATGTTTTCCCTTGAAATAGTTTCATCAGTATAATTAAACTGATCACTCAAAGCTATATTTATTAGAGAATCATTTGATATTTAAGATTAGCTGGCGTAAAATAAGACTTAGGAAGAAAAAGAAAAAATATGGCACAAAAATTGCACTTTGAATTGTACTTAAGTTACCATGTCCAATTTTTAAAATTGTGAGTTGATCTTATTTTGTCAGGTTGTGTGAGTATGAACACAGAGTAAATCTGATCTGAGGCCATAGTTCAATGGTAGAGCATGTGCTGAGCACACGTGTTCAACCCTCAGCATCAGAAAGCCATATAGTGGTGACAAATAAATGAATGATTCCCTTTTTTAATTCAAGTTTAATGTAATTCATATTAATGAAAAATACTTTGTAATTTAACATCACTCTACATATTTAAAATGCTTCTGTGAAAGAATTGGTCAAAACTAAAGGAAACTGATGCTTTTGAGCTACCGTTACTTTAATACTTTAAATTTTTACAGTTTCTAATCTTTGAATATACAGTTATTTTTAATATGTTAATAAATTTATGATTCCTTTCAATTTTCCATAGACACAAGCAGTGTATGAAGACAAGCTAGAGAGATTAAGACACAAACAGAATGCCTCAGTACGGACTCAGATGGAACTCAGAATAAGGGATCTGGAATCTGAATTCTCTAAAATGAAAAGTCAAGTAGACTGTAATCAAATAGAAATGGAAAACTATAAGCAACTCTACCTAGAAGAAGTCAAAATTAGAAAATCACTGTCAAATAAACTAAGCAAGTAAGTCAGAACACCACAGAAGGTACATCAAGCTCATTAATTTGTCCCTGGACACAATTTCTAGTGAAATAGGTTCTGGCAATTTGTGGGATGCGAAGAGTAACTGTAGGATGTGATTTTGGAGGCTAGCGCTGCCACCGAGAGTGCTGGTCTAGCAAGTGCAGTGCCCTGACCACCCCACCCCTGCCAAAAGAAAGTCACAAAGGAAAAGAGAATATAATTTTAGAAAATAAAATCAACAAAATAACTTATCCTTAAGAGGCTGGAGAGGTGGGTCAGTGTGTAAGAGGCACACTGCTGAGCACCCGGGTTCAGTTCCAGCATCCACATCAGGCAGCTAGCAACACCTGCAATCCCAGCTCCAGGGGAGCCAATGCTCAGACCCTGCCAGCACCCGCAGTCACATGAGCACACGCATATTCCTTTTTTTTTTTCATTTTTAGTAACTTCATCCATGTTAACTTATGTCTCCTCCTCTTCATTCTATATAGCTTTTTATCCTTCTCAATGCTCTCCTATGGTTAACCTGGCATATTTCTAAAGCTCTGCATTTTGTACACTCTTTTTACCAAATTTCTGGTTAGCATCCTCTCAAAATGAAACATTAACAAGATTTGGAAAATTACAACTTAAGCCCACAGGTCTTGGAATATTAACACTGCTGCACTGGGCACATTCTAGCCACTGGCAAGCTAACTTTCCTTGATAATCTATTACAACTTGAGAGTCCCTAGATACAGATTGTCCTTTAGTTTTCTATTGTACCTAAAAGCATAGTTTTGTCATAGGAACACATTAGCATGACACTTAAGGAAAATATAATTTGGAGAGTGATCAGACATAATTTTTGATTCAGTGTAGGGCTGAGCGGAAGGCAGAAAGGGCAAAGCTCATCTCTAAATTCTTGCTAAATGTGTAACGACTACATTGTCCTGAGAGGTGCTTTAGCTGTTCATGATCATCATCTCAGCCATCTGTTCTCCTCGAGAAATTATTCCTCTGAGTTATTTTTCAGTGACACACGCTTAATTTCTTCCAGAAATGGGCAGAACATACTCATATGGTGAAAGAAAATTGCCTCTAAAGGACAGTTTTTAAATTCTTCTATTGATTTGCTAAATACATATATCTCCAACTTTCTCACTCCTACTTTCAACATTCTCACAAAATAGAATGGCCATTTAATCCAGGCAAACTAATATAGTCATATTCATCACTTCAGAGTTGCTCTCTTTGTGCATTTCTAATGACTTCAGGAATCTTATGGAATGAGTTTTTCCAGAAGTCTGCAGTATTACTTGTTGAGCCATGTGCCGTCAAAGACATCTCTCTTCTACACAGTTCAAATTGCTTATCTGTTAGAAATTCCCCTAGAAATACACGTACTTCTTTAGAGCAGTTTTAACCCTCTATTTAGATATAGTGAATATGCTCTTACACAGTCTGAGTACTGAGATATTGCTTAATGGGGAATTCTGTTAACTGTTTTAAAATGTAGGTTATTTAGGACCCACTCGGAAAAATAAGGTATGGATAATTTGTCTTTGCACTCTTCATAGAACCGATGAAAGGCTAGCAGAAGTCAAGACCAAACTCCTCCTGGAGAGAAAACAGAACAGAGCTTTACAATACAGCACCATCGACTCCACATCTATCCTGGAGTCCACTTGTCCTAGAGACCTTAGTGATAAAATATTCATTCCAAGAAGTTTCTCTGGAGAAAACGTTATGGGTCCTACTTCAAATCTCTGGCATTCAATTGAGACCATGGAAAACTGCAAGACCAAGGTTGGTTTTCACTTCTCTACTTTGCTTCGGATTCCATTTCTGATATGGTCCTTTGTAATTACGTGCACTCCCAAGTTATTTGGTTGACTTATGCATTTTGAGTCAATGTCACAAGAATGTATGTTCATGAAGAAAGAAAACAGAAATTTTATAATCTTCCAAAGTTCAGAAACTCTCATTTGCAAGCAACACTTATTCGTTGACTAGATTTACCAGATTAATTAAACTGGTAGATTTTTCAGCTTTTAAAAAAACTTGTTAGCTTTCTACTTTAGAAAATGAACGTGACTGCCCCAAACTAAAGGTTTGTTTAGAAATGTTTGTTTATAAGCTTTCCTTATAAATGATTTAGGTTTGTGCTTCTATATTAATTTTAGGATTGGTTTGCTTTCCATGGCCAGATTCACAATATTAACTTTGAGTACCTCTTAGCAGTGTGAGATCTTTTCATCTTCTATTGCCTTCATAAGTTGCTTTCTTTGCCATTTTAAAATTTCCACTGCAAACATTCCACTGTACCCTTCCTCACCCACTCAGCTTTGCGTGCCTCTCTTTCATTCAACCCTCAAGTCCTATTTTAGTGCCTGTGTGCTCATGAATGAGGAGTGTGTTGATCCATCAATGGTAATAATCTTAAAAAGAACTGACTCTCTCTCAACGGCTATCGATTGCAATAGTTCCTCTGACAGGGCTGGGATTTCATGACCGCCTCCCAATACCATGCTGATATTCTACTTCCTGGGCTATGTTTACTCCTTGACTTTTTTGAGATTATTATAAATAATATTTTTTCCTGATTTCCTTCTTGGAAACTCTGAAATTGGTAAATCAAATCAAATAAAACAACAACAACAAAACCCTGCTGATTAGATGATGTTGATTTTGCTGAAGTGTTTATCAGACCAAGAGTTTTCCAGTGGGATATTTAGGGTCTCTTGGGTATAGGATCATATCATCGTAAAATAGAAATAATTTGATATCCTTCCTATATTTGTCCCTTTTTATTTCTTTATCTTACTGTTCAGGCTGACTTAAAACAATATATTGTACAGAAATACAAGAAATTCTTCTTTCTTCTTATTTTATTTTTACTTTTATTAGTTCTTTGAGAATTTCTTACAGTGAGTTTCTACCATACCCACCACCTCCTCCAGTTTCTGCCAGGTCCACTGTTGCCTTCCTCATCCACTCAGCTTTGCACGCCCCCTTTATTCATCAAGTCCAATTTCAGTGCCCATGTATTCATGAATGTGGAACATGGTGAAACTATCAGTGGCAACAATCTTAAAGAAAACTGAGTCTCAACAGCTATCAGTTGCAATAGTTTGTCTGGTAGGGGTGGGACCTTGTGCGTACCTCCTGTTGCCATGCTGATATTTATTCTGGCTTGAGCTTGCACCAGACTTGTGTATGCCTGTGTAGCCACTGTCAATTCATATGTGCATCTGGTTGCTTTGTCTGGAAAACGTTGGCTCCTTGTATTAGTTCACCTCCACTTGCTTTTACGGTCTTTATGCCCCTTCTGCAATGATCCCTTAGCCATGAGGAAAGAAGGTGTGTTATACATGTGCCTTTTAGGGTTGAGCATTCTGCAGGCTCTTATTCTCTGCATCTTGGCCAGTTGTGAGTCTCTGCGTTAATTGCTATATACAACAAATAGAAAGCTTTTTAATGAAGGTTGAGGAGATGCATTAATCTATGAGTATAATGATAAGTCATTAGAAGTTAGTTTAACATGGTGTCCGTTTACCAGAAAAATAATAGTAATCTCTCCTCTAGGATCACAGGCCCTGTGACTAGACATTATTGGGCCTCCTTGGCCTAATAATTTTGGCAGATTTGGGTTTTAGCTTGTTGAACAGCACTTAAATCCAGTCAGAAAGTGGTTGGTTACTCCCATGATGTTTGTGCCACTATTGCACCAGTGAATGATATCTTGCCAGGTCAATTGGTATCATACATCATGGGATTTCACAGGTAAAGCTGATGATTACCTTCCTCCTCCAGTAGCATTCATAGCACCTCCCAGCACTATTAAAGCTAGTCAGTATGAATAAAGTTTCCAAATTGGTATCAGCTTGGTTTTTCCATGTTCTATGACGCAAGTAGGTGGTACCTTCAGCAACAGGGTCTTACCATCAAGATCTGGAGATAACCAAGAACGTTGGCAAAAACCTGTAATATTGGGTTTCTTTGGAACCTTAATGGCCACCAATTCCCAGACTGGATTTTTATTTCTTAGACTGTGGTGTCTAATAGGGGCATTGTTGTACTGTTATAAAATAATTCCATTTGGACTCTTTTCTGTACATATATAGATATACTTAAGTAAATATCTGCATTATAAAGTTTCCATATAACTTTTTTGAAGTTTTTAGTGCTGCTTATCAGTCTCAATTTCCTTCTTTAACCTTACTCTCTGCTCTCCACCCCTTCTTGTTCCATTATTCCCTTTTAATCTTTTATACTCCTGCATTACATATCCTCTCTGTTGGAAGCCTCTCCTTAATAATTTCCTTACCTGTATGGGTATTCCAGATGAAACACATATATTGAAAGATTTAAGGTGATATCCATAAATGAAAAAAAATATGACGTTTGTCTTTCTGGGCCTGGGTTGCCTCATCCAGCTCCACCCACTTACCTATGAGTTCCATTTTCAAAAAGTTGCAAATAAAAAGATCACACATTTATTTTTCTTGATAGCTGATTAATATTAATGGTGCAAAATACTACATTTTTTATTATTCATTAATCACCTGATGGGCAGCTCGGCTGTTCCTCTGCTCTGGCTATTACGAATAGAGCAGCAGTGAACATAGTCACACAGGTGTCTCTGTAGTAAGAATAGAGTCCTGTGAATGTATGTCCAAGAGCGGCACAGCTGGGCCATGCGGCAGGTCTATTTTCAGCTCTTTGAACAACCTCCGCCTTAATTTCTGTACTGATTGCACCAGTTTGCACTTTCAACAACAATGAATAAGTGTTCCCATTCCCCTGCATGTATGCCACCATTTGTTACATTTGTTTAGGGGATCTTGACCATTCTGATTGGAATAAAATTAAAATATCAATGTAAATTTACTTTCCTCTGATGGCTAAGGATGTTGAATATTTTTTAACTGTTTCTCAGCCATTTGTGTTTCATCTTTTGTAAAGCTGGCATGTAATTTTCACTTTTTGTGTTGTCTTGTTTTGGGAGCAGTGTGATGCTTCTTTCATTAAAAAAATGAAGATGTGTCTTCACTTATGATTTTGTGGAATACTTTGAGGAATTTTGATGTTAATGCTTCTTTGAAAGCATAGGGATATGGCAGTCATAGTAACAGGCATGGTGACTGGAGCCATAAGCAGAGAGCTCGCACCCTGAACTGCAAGCAGGAAGCAGAGTGAACTAGGAATGGTAAGAGTCTTTGAAACTTCAAAGCTCAACTCCAGTGACATACTTCCTCTAACAAGGCCACATCTCTTCATCCTTCCCAAACAGTATCACCAACTGTAGACCAAGTATTCACATGTCCTAGACTATGGGGAACATCTTATTTAAACATCACAAGGTGTAATAATAGCACTTATATTCTGGAAGCAACCAATGGCCATCTAATTGGATTTTAAGGCCATCTAATTGGATTTTAAATAGGAGAGAATTTATGAATCATATTAGAAACCAAGCCCATTGCCCATGGTAGCCAAGGACTCTTAAGGAGACCCTACTACTACCACTTTGCAATACCAGCATAATTTCTAACTGCATTCTAAACACTTATACCTACAGACAAATGCAGCGCTCACCTCCTCATCAAAGAAACTTTTTTTTTGCACCAGATAGAGACCATTACAGAAATCCACAACTGGTCAAATGTAGAGGACAACTGACCTACAACACAGTATCTACACCAAAGCCTCAGGGAACAACACAGAAGAGTGTGCAGAAAGACTGTAAGAGTCAATGGAACAAGGCATTTATTGTGAGACTGTGTCTTCTATACAATGGGGAAGCTGCACCCATGCAACCAAATGCATGGTTGCCTAAACAAGTCCTCAACAGTAAAAACAGTTAGCATGCCAGTATGGATAGGGAAAGTCTCACAAGGCCTTACTCCTAGATGAAGAGCTATGTAATTAATGCTACTGAGAGAGGGAGAATCAACGTTCTCTGGGGACAATCCCCCTGATAAGTTAGCTAATTCTAAGTGGTTTAAACACTTACTGTGTGGGCAACACTAAAGGGACTAAGCAGGCTACATTTATAAATTTACATGTAAATAGATATGTGACAATAATGAAGAATAAGAGACCATGGATTTAAGAGAAAAGTGGAGTTGGAGAGAGGAGAAAGATGAGGGAATGATGTAAATATAACATGCATACATGAGATTCTTAAAAAATAAATAAATAAAATTTAAAATATGTAGTGGCATTTTTTGTCACTTCTGAATAAATTTTGACTTGAAGTCCACATTATCAGATATAATTATAGCTGCTTCTATTTGTTTGGGGTTTCCATTTTATCCTTTACTCCTAGTCTGTCTTTGTCAGAGAGGCATTTTTCTTGTAGACAATAGTTAGATTTTTTAAAAACCAATCACACTCTGTATCTAGTGGGTGTATTAAGACCATTTACACTCAGATGTTTTTCTGATTCCTGTAATATTGTGCTTTCGTAAGTTTTTTGTTGCTTCAGAGCTTATTGTTGTTGTTGATTGGTTGACCCCATATTCATATCAAGAGTTTGCTAGTTTAATGCATGGAATGGTTTGAATAAGAAGGGCCCCCATAGGCTCATATACTGGGGAGTGGCACTATTTGAAAGGGTTATAAGGATTAGGAGTGTGGTTTGTTGGTGGAAGTGTGTCACTGGGGGCAGGTTTTGAGGTTTTAAAAACCCAGGCCCAGTCTCTCTCTCCCTGTCTCCTCTCTCCTCCCCCTCTCTCTTTCCCCCCACTCTTTTCTCTCTCTCTCTCTCTCTCTCTCTCTCTCTCTCTCTCTCTCTCTCTCTCTCTCTCTCTCTGCCTGTGAATTAGGATGTAGTTCTGTTACTGCTTCAGCACCTGCTTGTGTACTTACGTGCCCCCCGCCATGATGATAATGAACTAACCCTCCGAAACTGTAAGCAAGCCCCCAGTTAAACGTCCCTTTTATAAAAGTTGCTGCGGTCATAGTGTCCCCTCACAGCAATAGATCACTGACTAAAACAGAAGTTGGTACCAGGAGTGGGGTATTGCTCTGCAGGCCTGACCGTGCTGTGTATTTAAGGAATACGGAAGACCTTGGGACTTTGCCTAGAAAAGCAGCTGAATGCTTTAAGTGAGACTTACTGTGCCATCCTAGTAGGAGCGTGGATGAGAGGGCCGAGGGTGGTGTGAACTGTGGGAGCCCAGCTCAAAAAGTTTCAGAGGGAAATAATATTAGTAAGTTGTAATGGTTTTCTTTTAAAATGTGTATGGTTTTCTTTCTGCTATTTGGGTCTGGGCTCTCAAGCCTTCTTGGGAGCTAAAAGGTAAAGTGTGTAACTGTTTCCTTAAAAGCTACAGCCATTCTTAATGCTGTGTCTAAGCTTTGAAGCCTTTTGTAACTGTTACTTTTTCACTCATAACTGGGCTTCTAACAGAACTCTGCTCCTTCTGGTTCCTCTTCTCCCAGAAGTTACTGAGAAAGATCTTAACTTGTAACTCTTTTACCCCCCACTCCCACCTCATTAACTTCACCTTAGCTCTGAAAGTTTAGGAAGGAAAAGAAAGGAAAAGAGAAACCTTTACAGCTACTTCTGGCTGTCTTTATCTGTCTAAGCCTGGGGAACTGGACTAACTTCTAAGACCCTTTATCCCAATAATTTTTTTTCCAGTTATCTCAGTAACCCCCCATGTCTGAGGCTTCCCAGCAACTGATTGCCTTATTTCTTATTCTCTGGAACTATCTGTCATAATTTATCTGAGCCTTGTTTCTGTCTTATTCCCTATTGTTAGATCTCAGAAATCACTCAAGTCGACACTGTGAGATAAGTACGGACATAAATGCAGTTTATTCCCATGGAGCACATTCTAGCGTGCTAGGGCCTAATCATACAGAAAAACATGGTGACCATGAAATAAGGGTGCATGTGGGTTTTTTTTTAAGTGAGACTGACAGTCCCTAGGGGATCTTTCTGATTGGTCAGGACCTGAACATGGCTCCTTACTAGATTGGCTTGTTACATCTCATGGGTAAGTAGGGGAGACCTCATGGGGAAGCAGGGAGAGTGAGAGGCGTGGGGAGCATTCTGACTTTCTGAGAATAACCAAGGATTCCCGAGGAGCAGAGGTCAGGGCCCTCCCACCTTGAAGGGGCATCCTGGTCCTCTCAGCTATCGTCAGCTTCTGGAGATCACTTTTTCCCTGTCACCACCCAACTCACTCTGGTGCTCACTATTCTCTGACACCACCCAACTGTCCTTTCCGATGGATATACTATCCCTTAAATAGGTACCCCCTAAGCTGTTCCCAGAAGTCCAAGGGGCCTGAAACCATAAGGAAGGCTGCACAGTACAAAAAGGTTCTTGGCAAAGCATCCCCTTACAGTAAGTGGCCTACAGACTATGCTTTTGACAATTTGATAAGGAACGTGGCTGCTTTCTGCCCTTGTCCTGAAAATGTGCCAGAAGCTAAATTGAAGAGCTTATTTGGGTTAATGGCATTGGCAGTGGAAATTTCAAAACAACCTTGTATTGACTGAGTCAGAAGGTTGCTAGCAGTCACTTTTATGCAGATCTGTAAGAGAAGAGAAAAGGGACCAGGAATTTTAAAGGAGCTAATTCTAGTGTTCAAGGAGCTAAAAAGTTTAAAGAAATGCCTGGTGCTAAATGGAATAAAAGAAGTGGTAACCTCAGGTCAAGACGCTACCCAGCCAAGCTTCCAACTTGTAAAAGGAATTAAAGAAAGGCTTAAGCAGTGAAGGAAGCCATCAACGACAGAAAGCTGACGAAAATATAATTGAAGAGGGGAACATGTTTTAATCCCATCAAGCAGCCAGCTTCTGTCATGTGGTTCTGGCTTTAGAGTCAAGAATATAAGAAAGAGGTTGTGGAATCTCCCTCCAGAGCCAAAGAAAGCCATCAAGGCTAGGCATGTTACCAGGGTTGTCTTACATGGAGGCTCAAAGAGGCCATTGTGTGAAGCTGTCAAGGTGAAGCCTGGATTGGTGTTGGAGACCACAAAATATTGAAGATACCAGCATCATGGAATACCTGACTGTAGAGGAATAGTTAATCTTTTAATCTGTCAGCATGACTGCTCTAATCAGAGGAAGAGTTGGCAGTCAGAGTAAGGACATGCCAACTCTCATGATAGAAAAGCAGGCGAGTCAAGCAGTCAGTTACAGAAGCAGGCAGGCTGAGGGAGAAAGAAAGGATAAGACAGAGTCAGTTACAGAGGCACAGCCACAGAAATAGTCTGAGGAGTCTGAGGCAGAGGCACAGAAGCTTCTTCAGCTGAAGTCAATATCAAACAGGAAGAGTAAGTCAGTTTGAAGCTGAGCGGAGCAGTTCAGTCAGAGAAGTTGCAGGAGTCAGCCAGAGTCTGCCAGAGTCAGAAAAGTTCAGTCAAAAATAGTCAGCTGACTCATAAGGTCAGTTTGAACAGACAGCTTGGAGAAGAGTTTGAGCCTGAATAACAAGTGAGCTGAATCAGCCAATTAGAATAGTTCAGTACAGCTCTGAGTTCAGAGGGGACTCAGTCAGCAGTAAGTCTCAGAGGTTTAAATGTTCTAGATTGTACAGAGACTGAAGCCTTCCAGTTCTAGGTTTAAGACTAGATTGTATGGAGACCCAAATGCTCCAGTTGTTCAGGACTAGGACTGGGGATTGAATCAGAGAAAGAATAAAAAGCCCTTGCCCTAAATCCTCAGCTATACCTGACAAGGAAACTGAAGACCAGGTGTAGAAATAGCCCAAGAGAGAGAAGTGTGTTGCAGTCAACAAAGCTGAAAGGTGTTGAAGATCTGAAGAGCACTTTGACATCAGGCATGGAGATGCAGAGTTTGTCGTCCTGGTTTTAGGTCTGGCTTGGATCCAATATTTGCTTACTATGCTCCCTTTTCTCCTGTTTGGAATTGCAATGTATATTCTGTGTCATTGTATGTTGGAAGTATGTGATCTGCATTTTGATTCTGATTTTATAGGAGTTTAAAGTTAAGAGATTGCCATAACTCTCCAAAGAGATTTCGAACTTTGGACTTGTATACAATGTTGAGGCTATGAAAGACCACAGGGACTTTCAAAGTTAAGCTGAATACATTCTTGCATTATAATATGGATTCAAACTTTTGTGGTATGGGAGTGGAATGTGGTGGTTGGAATAAGAATGTCTCTCTCTCTCTCTCTCTCTCACACACACACACACACACAACCCATTCATATATTTGAATGCTTAGTCACCAGGGAGTGGCTCTATTTGAAAAGATTATAAGGATTTAGGAGCTGTGACCTTGTTGGAGAAAGTGTGTCACTGACATGATGATAATGAACTAAACCTCTGAAGCTGTCAGCAAACCCTCAAATGTTTTCTAAGTGTCGCCTTGGTCATGGTGTCTCTTCACAGCAATAGAACATTAATCTATTCTTCTCTGATCAAAACAGTCTTTTTCCCCTTTGTGTCTAAAATTCCTTTACATATCTTCTGTAGTACTGGCTTGGTAGTCATGAATCACTTTAATTTGTGTTTGTCTTAAAAATATGTTTTTTTTTCAACTCTGCTTGGCTAAAGTGACCTTAATTGGCAATTATTTACTGTGCTTATTTTTTGATCTATTGAATTTCTTATTTACATAATTTTTGAAAATATGTTCCCTTGATGAAATTTTTAACCATCTAAAACATGAGTTTGTTTAATCTTTGTCTCTTATTTAATTTAAATATTATAAACAGTATTTGGTTGATTTCAGGTGCTACAGGAGTGGGAACAAAGTATAACTAGAGAATTAAGACAAGGTAGGTGTCAAATTTTATTCATTAAATTAACTGATTCTTAGAATAAAGTATAAACAGCCAATAGTATCTCTTTCATTGGTAGTTTCTATATTACTATTTGTTCTTACAAAATCAAGTGAAAGATGTGACAGCACAAGCCTTCTTAATAAACAATAAAATATATATATATATACATGTATTTATGTATGCATGTAACAATAATTAATAAAAAAAGAGGCCATGGGCTTGAAAAAGAGTGAGAAGGGGTATGTGGGAGGGTTTAGAGAGAGGAAAGGGAGAGGGAAATGATACAACTATAGTATAATCTCAAAAATAAAAAACAATTAGAAAATCAAAATGCAATGGCATGGTGATCTCAGTTTATTACTAAGAAACCAAGGTTTGCTAAAAATTACACTTCATTAGCTGTCACTTGACAGGTGCTGTTGCAGATCTCCCAGTGCTTGCTTCCTTATTTGTCTACCTTCTGTCCTTTTATCCTACGGGAAAGCTTACATTTCCTCACCATGAACTGAAAATTTACAAATCAACTTTATTTTTTTTTAAATACTTTTCCATATATATATACATACATATATATATATGTATGTGTATATATATATATATGTGTGTGTGTGTGTGTGTGTATATATATATATATATATATATATGTATATATATATATATATATGTAGCTTTTTTGAGACAGGATTTCTCTGTTGTAACTCTGGCTGTCCTGGAACTCACTCTCTAGACCAGGCTGAACTCACAGAGATCTGCCTGCCTCTGCCTCCTGAGTACTGGATTAAAGGTGTGAGCCACCACTGCCCAGGAACTTTATTCTTGACAGGAACCTTGCTCTGCCCCTTTGTTCTCACCTGTAGCCAAACCAGATTGCTCACAGTCCACACATGTTCTTCCTCGCCTCTGTCGGATCTCAAGTACTTCTCTCATTCTCTGTACTCACTTTCTTCTTATCCTTCAGCTCTCAACTCCTACCACCTCTGCCAAAAGGCCACACTGACAGAAAAAATGACATATAAGTCCCTTCTGTTTGTTCTAGTAGTGTTCTGCTTTGTACCTGCTCGAGTGTCTGTGACTACACGGAAACGGTCTACTCACCTGTTCTTTTTTTAGCGTTCTAGTATCTGGTTGTGGAGGAATGAATTATATAAGTCTCACCTGTCATACCAGTGCTTGTCTCAACATCTTACCAAATGGTTATTGAAGAATACACTAAGAAAACTAGATGTGCTATATTTAATCATGTTGGCAACTTGGTGTGTAACTACTGCCACACTATATTTAATAGTTTGTACTGCAGCAATATTTTAAATTTTTCTTCATTCTTGAGAATTTCATATGCATATATAAGAAAATATGACATATACACCCCATTTCCCTTTTCAACTCCCCCTGTATCTCCTCCAGTATGTCTCCGTCCCAGCTTCATTCTTTGGTTTGTAACTCACCAACTCCATATGAGCATGGGGCTGGAGCAATCCACTGGAGCACAAGAATCCTACTAGTGTCTACATTTCCCCCCCCAAAGAGTGATTCTTTTTCCTTCAGCAACTCTCAGCCAAGAATAGCTCCTCAGTAAGAGGTGCAACCTGGAAATGATAGGCTCTGTCTATGCCAGATCTCGGTCGCATGCAGGTGACCACATATGCTGTGAACTCATGAGTATGACAGCTGTTTCATATCCAGAAGACAGAATTCTTCCTCGGCCTCTCACTTTTACATTTTTCTGCCTCTTTTTCTGCAATATTCCCTGAATCTCGGGTAGGGGGTTGTCCTTTTTAGAGCTGAGCGCTCAGTCTCTTATTCTTGGCACTTTGACCAGTTCTCCATTTCTCCATTGACTTTGCTGCACTCTACAGAAACAATCTTCTCTGATAAAGGTCGAGACCAGCCCCCATCCATGGGTATAAACATAAATATTTAGAAGGTAATTGGCATCATGAGCATTAGCAAAATAAAAATAGTAGGTCCTACCTTGCAGCCTATGACCCACCCAGCCGTGCTGAGTGGTTTTGGGTAAACTTGACACAAGCTAGAGTCACTGGAGAGGAGAGAGCACCAACTGAGAAAATGTCTCCATAAGATCTGGCTGTAGGCAAGTCTATAGGCATTTTGTAATTAGTGATTAATGGGGGATGGCTCTGCCCATTGTGGGTGGTGCCAATCCAGGGCTGGTGGTCCTGGGTTCTATAAGAAGGCAGACTGACTAATCTTATTGTATCTAGTTATGTCATATATGGCTGACATTCCTGGGAGTCTACTCTTTTCTGAAAGAAAAAGGAGGAGGAGGAAATCTGGGGGAGACGGAAGTATGTGTGCAGGAATTTGGAAGAGTGGAGAGAGGGGAAATGGGGTTGGGATGTATTGTATGAGAGAGGTATAAATTAAGTATGAAAAAATGCCCCAGCACTCAGGAGGCAGAGACAGGTGGATCTCTGTGAGTTCGAGGCCAGCCAAGTCTACAGAGTGAGTTCCAGGACAACCAGAGTTACAACAGAGAAACCCTATCTCGAAAAACAAAAACAAAACAACCCCCCACAAACAAACAAACAAACCAGAAGGCAGGCTAAGCAAGCCATGAGGAACAAGCTAGTAAGCAGCACTTCTTCATGGCCTCTGCACCAGCTCCTCCTCCAGGTTTCTGAGGTTTGTGTTCCTGTCCTGACTTCCTTCAGTGATGAGCATCGATATGGAAGCATAAGCTAAATAAGTTTTTTCTCCCCAAGTTGCTTTGGTCACGGTATTTCATCACAGCGGTAGTGACTATAACTAAGACACCAATCAAAGGCTCTTACCAGGATTATAGTATCAGGCACTGAATTCCCTTCTATGATGCAGGCCTCAAAGCCAATCAGAAGCGAGCAGAGTTACCCCACAACAGGCATGCCACTATTGCACCAATGGATCTTATTAAGTTCATTCTCATTAGCCTTGATAAAAGTTTTAACTTTTTAAGACTATTAATTCAATATAAAGTCCTTAATTTAGATAACTTTTTTCTCCTTCGCAGCTACTGCTGAATTTGAATCTGGACTCCGTAGAACTTCTCCGCTAGAATTTACGCAGGTGTGAAATCAGAGTCTTCCTAAAGGATCTATCTGAAGAATGTGTGGATATTTTAATATATATGTACCTATATATTTCAAATATAGCATTTTGCCTTTAATATGTTACTTAGCCTTTTATAAAACTTTTCGATTATTTTCCACTTTATTTGTAAAACATTAAGGATTATTTTTGTATCAGAGATTAGTAGTAAAAATTAAATATTTTAAACTGTTTGGATCTGGAACTCATTTTTTATAAGTATTGCAAGTGAAACATGCATCATCGAGTTTTAGGCACTCAGACTTCTTCAGTGCTTTTGTGAGGCCGGAGACCCCAGGCCCTGGTCATTAATCCTAAACTCTTAACAGGACATTCCAGAACTCCCTGTTCCAGGAACTAGCCCACCCCAGAAACCACAAAACAATTATTGTCAGGCTTAATTCAAGAGCACTGTGACCCAGCCCATATTCCTAAAATGAGCGGCGGCTACAGGCACCGCCTAATAGCCTTGGGCAAGGGACTTTACCCTAAGTGTACATTTCCTGGTGCCCGTGACCTTGCTATCATCAACTTAAAGGTTAACTGGCCCCTACCTATCAAAATGAAAAAACAATTTGGGAACCAATCAACTTGTACCAATTCGGTTTATGCCCAACAACTGTATAAAAAGCTTCACCATTTGCTCCTTGGGGCCGCTTCTATCCTGCGAGTTAGAACGGCCCCAGCGCTGGTTAATAAACCTCTTGCTTTTTGCATCGATTATCCGACTGTGTCTCTCTGTGGGTGCATCACCAAGTTGGGGTCCAGTTCGGGAACCCAACACTGGTTGTTTAAGTAGCACACAAAGAAACAGATTGTTAATACTTTGGTGGAGTTAAATGTCACTTTAGTGATGGCTTATTTGCCAAATTTTATCAATCTATGGATATACTAAAGTTTAAATATCATTTTGATATACTGGTACCATAGCCATTGTCAATACAAAACAAAATAGACCAAAAAACAAAGAAAGAAAGAGTGATAGAGAGAAGAAAAGAAAAGAAAAAGAAAAAAACACACGACTCCCCATGGCATGCTAGATTTAAAACATTAAAAACACAGGATAAAGAGGGAATTGGAAGCTACAGGGGAGAAAGATCTGACCCGGCCTGCAGGTCAATCAACTGGAAAACCTGGGAGAGTGAGTGAGGATTTCTGGGACGAAAGCATGAAAGGACTGGGACGAGGCAGAGATATCAAATGAAAGCAAGTCTATTTTTTCAGGATTTTTACATGGTATTTAAAGGGTAGGGAGGGAGGAACTAACTAGGGGAATAACAGGCTGTCTAAGGCCAAAAAACAAAAATAGGATGTTTTTGCACTTTGGACAAAAACAGGATAAGGGCACAAAAACAGGATAAGGGGATGAAAACAGGATGCCCCATACCTGGAGGATGTAAACCCTAAAAGGAAAAAACATCTTATTCAGGAAAAAACAAGTCAAGGAGAAAAACAACTCTGAGACAAAACAGGTCTAAGAAAAACAGGTTTTAAGAGAAAAACAATTCTTGTGGCCAGTGGTAGAAAATTATTTACTGCTTAAGCAGTTTAACATCATGGCCTTGATAGAGGCTGAAAGGGCTTGGGGAGATCGGCTCCCCACAAAGATCAAGTCACTTTTAAATGCAGGCCTATTTTGAATAACAGCTGATTATCTGACAGAAAATTTTAAAGCCAGAGGGGTCAGGAAATATTTATTCCAATCGTAAAAGACCACACTGTCAATCCAGACTATTATACCCAACAAAACTATCTCTGAAAATTATAGAAGAAATAAAAGCTTTCCATGCAAAGAACAGATCAAAGGAATTTACTACTACTCAGTGAACTTTACAGAGGGTACAGAAAGAATAATCTGAAGAGAATAAACACACTCGGTAGGTCTCAGACATGCAATAAGCCTTGCTATAACAGAGAATCAAAAGAGATGAGAAAACATCACAAAATCAACAAATTGACAGGAATTGACTTGCATTTTCCAATGACTCTGAATGTTAATGGTCTCAATTCCCTAGTAAAAAGACACAAAAGATTGGGTTAGAAAATGGGATCCATTTTTTTTCTGCCTCCAAGAAACACACCTCACTTCAAAATAAACATCACCCTAGATTAAAAGATGCTTGAAGAAGTATTAAAAACAAATCCACCTAAAAAACTAGGTATTCTAATAGCTGGCAAACTAAAATTAGTCAAAAAAGATAAAGAGGGATACTCTCATTAAAGAAAAAATAATCTATCAACAGGATACTACAATCCTAAACACGTACACACCAAATACAGGGGTATCCCTCTTCATAAAAGAAACACTAGTAGATCTAAAACCACAGATTGATCCCAACACAGGGATAGTGGGTGATTTAAATATCCCATTCTCACCAATAGACAGTGGTTTGAATAGGAAATGTTCCCTATAGGCCCCAGTATTTAAACATTTGTTTCCCAGTTGGTGGCACTGTTTTGGGGGAGGTTTAGCAGGGGCCAAGAGCTTCATGACCCTTTATAGGTCATCTACACAGTACCCCTCTCTCCCATATTTGTATTTATATGCAGGATTTTCTCAGGCATGCTTTGTTGTATGTCGCCCAGGTGGGAAAGGGTTCCATCTTTCTCAGCCAATTGGCCTCTTTCATGTTTTATCCTCTATGCTTCTGTCTCCAGAACCTACTCACTTGCCACAGCGTCTCATTTTTCCTTGTTGAGTTGAATTTCTGCTTAGGCCTTGGCAGGGCTCAACCTTCTCTTATGAGGTTCCCAGCACAGGACACCAGCTCAGAATAGTCCCCTCATGTGCCCAGCTACTGTCTTCTGTGTGTGTTGAGTGTCAAAAAATAATTTGATAGGTTAAAGTATACATTTTTATATACAATTTTTATAAATAGTGTCAAAGAACTGTAACTGAAAACTGAAAGGAATCCATGTCTGCAGGGACTGATTAGAATTTTAATACTCTGGAGAGATTGGAATGTTAGCCCTCGGGACAGCCATTCCTGGGGCCACCTCTGTGTCAAGAACTAACAGCTTGTGACTAACACACAAAAGCTTTTGGAATCCTTGGCTTAGCAGACGCCCTGGTTCCTACCACCCCAAAAGGTAAGAATGCCAACAGAAAGCGTCTTGAACCTGTGGCAAAGCCCCCTTTCTTATAGCCGCCTCTCTAATGTGCCCACCAATTCATTTAAACGTGCCTTGGTTTATGACCTTTTAGTTCTGTAAAACTTTTTTTGTTCTGTAAAGCTTATTTTGGTGTTGTGTATGAAAAGTGAATAAGGATCCAACATTTTTTTTCCCCCTCAGTGAGTCTAACCTCATCTCTTGAATTAAGTTAAAGAATGATGGCTGGGTTTTGTCAAACACTGGCCAAGTACCTCTGAACATAATATTTTCTTTTCTTTCAAATATCAATATGGTCAACTGTTTTAGTGACTTCTCAGTACTAAACTAATCTTACAGTTCTATGGTAAAATTTACATTTTTTATGGCATTGTATGTTTTAATTGATGTTATATAGGATTTTTTCCATTAACAACTGTCAGTGGCATTGAACTATCATTATGTGTGTAAAGTACATGTTGTTTTTATTGATTTTGCCATATTTTCACTTCATAAAAAGAACTTTGAAATTTCCCATCTTTTTTGTGTTCTAGGAAAAATTAATAGCATTGCAATGAACTATTGTTTACTATTTATATGGAATTTCTTTGTAAGAGAAGGTGGACTTTTTTATCATTTGGGGGTAAAAGTGATGATGGGGGTGGAGGGGAGGAAGGATTGTTCTTTGCTTATACAATCTAGCTCCCTGATGCTAATGGTTTGCTTAGGTTTTATCTCTTTTCCAGGACTGATTTTAGTAAACAGTATTTTCTTGTAACATGCATTTCATTTCCAGTTTGTTTAAAGTTGAGCAAAATTAGTTTCTTGGTAATCTATTGTTTTTTATATATGTGATTTTCCTACTTTTAAAATATCTCTCAAGGCCAGGTGTGGCAAACACATCTAATTTTAGCCTTCAGGAGGCAGAGGCAGGTGGATCTCTGTGAGTTAGAGGCCAGTCTGCTCTACATAGTGAGTTCCAAGACAGCCAAGGCTACACAGAGACACTGTCTCAAAAAGAAGAAGAAAAAAAAGTCAAGTGAAAAATTTTTTCTCTCTTTATTTCTTGCTTATTTGGGAGTGATGTTAGCTTTAAAAAAATTATATATATATATATATATATAGACAGTAACAATTTCTCCCCACCCCCGGAAAATAGTCTGTGATTTATTTAAAATTTACAGAACTCTTCACTCCCAAAACAGCATAAAAGTTAAAAAAAAATTAAAACCTGAGGAAATAATAACAAGTAACACCGAGAAAATATTAATCTCGATAAACAGTGTTCTTACAACTGTAGGAAAAAAAGTATACAGTCACAAAAAAGAAAGAAAAAAAAAAAAGAGAAGAAAAGAAAAAGTCAACGGCACAATACTCCCAGTGAGGTTTTGAAACTATCCGATGACTCTATTATCGAAAATTTGAACTTATTTAACATAAAATAAGATTTTATTTTATCTTCCCCCATAACCGTGTGTCTGAATAACCAATTCATTAGTGTTGAAATCCAGTGGGACAGGTCCTTTTGTGCTGGCCAGTGGGCTTGATAACTGGGAACCTTCTTGAAAGCATACAGGCAAGCCAGCTTGTATTCAGAAAAGTTCGAAAGTTTCAAGGCAACACCTTACATTTTAAAGACAGGTTCTGGAATAGCCCAGACTGGCCCCAAACTCGCTATGTGGATGAGGATGATCTTGAACTCTTGATCCTATTCTTCAGGTTTCACTGCTCCTCTTTATTTCCGATTAACTATTTTCTTAGGTGTTTTCTGAGTTCCTGAATTTATTAGTCCGTTGGTATTTTCTGAATCCATTAATTTTATTCGCTTTTATCTTTGTTTTCCTTCTGCGTTCATGTTTACTTTTTGTATTTTATTGATTTTGGTGTTTGAGGGAGGGCCTCTGTATTGCTCAGGCTGTCCTGGAACTCACCATAGCCAATCCTCCAACTCACCACAATCCCTCTGTTTCAGCTTCTTTAGTGCACTGAGTGCCGATTTATCTTTGTATTCTTTGTAACTCTTCAATTGGCTATTTCGCTCACAATGTTTTCCCCCCATGTGAATCCTGCCCTAGCAGTATCAAACAAACATCTACAGATAGTTTCTACTGTGTCTTTTATTTTCTAGATATTCTGCCACTCAGTTTCGACTTCCCCTTTATCCTGAGAGGGAAACACTTGATTGCCGAGCGGTGGCTGGAAGGGCTCGGCGCCCTCCTCCGAAAGTAGAAGACTTGGCTCCGCCCCTGTGGCGCACAATCCCTGCCCCCTTCACCAGCACATGGCCCAGTCAGCCAATCGGTGCCTTCGGGTCACTCTGTTCTGTGATTGGCTCTCGCGGAGACGCCCACCTGCTCTTTAGTGCCACGGTGGCCGTCAGGGGACAAGAGGCTTTCGCAGCGAAGGCTTCTTTCAGGAGTACGCCAGGCGCCACTGGGCTGTGCGGAGATGGCGGCGGCGGCGCTGCTGGCCGTGGTGGACAAGAATCGGTTGCGGCAGGTCCCGATCCTGCTGCTGCAGCCGAGGTGACGGTGGGGGCGGCGGGTCGGTGCGCGGCGGGGTTGAGGGCGCCGGGTCACGTGATCGGCTCCAGGCATCTCTGTGTGGTACTGGTGGGCGCTGTCCCTCTTCAGCCCGCTGGCTCTGCCCGCGGCCCCGGCGGTGGCTGGTTTACGCGTTGAGGGTGGGAAGGTGGCGCTTTGAGTTTACGGGCCACGCCACCCCACGCGCTGCTGCAACCAGAGATTGCACAGCCAGAGGCAGGGGCCAGGACCCTCTTCCCAAAGTCGCTTTCTGCTCAGCTCTTGAGTGCACTTCAGAGGATTCCCGGAGATCCTCCCCGTGGCTGGAAGACTTAAATGAAGGAGAGCAATCTAGCAGAGGGCTGGATGCTTTGTCTTCCAAAGCTGTTGTTCATAAATTTGATCAAAGCTGTCAGGTGACAACCAACTCATACCCCAGGTCCTTTAGGACCTGAAGCACCATGCTTTGGGGACAGTAACTTCTGCAGTGAAAAACCCCAAGTCGTGCAGGTAGATTGCTTCATCTTTACCATCACCTTCCTGCATACTGGACAGACTTTAGTGCCCAGGGCAAGACCTGCGGGCCCAAGGTTTGGGTCTCCAGTTTAGCTGCCCACTATGTGTATGACCTTGGCTGAGTTACCTAATATCTTTGCTTCGGTTTCTTCTCCTAGGAGAAGGTGATGATGCTTTTATCTAGCGAAGATAATATTAAGATAATATTAGTCTTCTCTTGTCCAAATTAACACATTGATAAACATTTAACCAGAATATGTACCATATCATTTAATCGGTAAACAGACTGTAGAATCAAGTATTTAGATCAGCTTTTCTGTTTGCTCTTATCTTCAACAAACAGTTGTAGATGTCCTGGATTTTCAGTGAATGATAAGACTCAGCCTCATATTTTAAGTAAGAAAGTTGGTGAAAATATCTTTCCTGTGAATTTCCAAGGTTTTCAAGTATTACCACAAACTCTTCTCTCTTCTGTCAAAGCTTACTTTTTGTCTGTAGAACAGTCTCTGGTACCAGAATTGCTAGGGTTTTTTGAGTGTAAAATCTTACCAGAGAATTTTTTTATTTTTTGCCAGTTATGGTTCTCCAATATCTCAGAGAAAAGAATCCCTAGTAGTAAGATTCTAGGCATGAGAATAGAAGCTGTCTTAATTAGTGTAATTATCTCCTGGCAGCAACTTACTCATCTTGTTTAAACATTTTAAGATATAGAGAAATAACTGTAAGATGAAACAATACTATCAGAGCATTTTCAGGACTGAGGGCTACAGTCAGGGGGTGTGTCTGTCTGCCTGCCTGTCTCAGTCTTCCCTAGCTGAAAGAAAAAAGCTTTAGGCTATCAGTGGTCTCAGGTTGGATACCCCATGTAATTGCTATCCATAGGTACAACTGCCTGGAAAGGCCTTAAGCCTTAACTTACCTGAGGAGGTCAAAGGGAAAGCAGTGCTGGAAAACGCCTTTTAAAGATCAGGAAAGATAAGTCTCCCTCCTTGAAGATCAAGAATGTGAGGTGGGATGAATTGGAAAGATTTGAGACAGCACCAGTCTTCTGTGGAAGCCATCTGCAGAGAGCTCTAGTGCCAAATATTGATATCATGTCCAAATACTACAGGTTAGGTGACTCATTTAAAGGCATGGACACAAAGGGAAGCAGGCCAGAACTCGACGTTCCGGGTTCTAGATGAGTTCTCATGAAAGTTCTTTCCACATGGAGTCTTAGTAAATCACTTACTAATGGGCTGAAGGTTGACCTTCCACCGTATCTGGACTTGTTTACAAGTTTTGAAAGAGCAGTAGCTGATTTCATATATTCTGATTAATTGTAATTCTATTTGGACTTTATAGGGAATGGGCTTGGAAGCAGAGAGCCATGAAGTATACAACAACCCCAGGTACCAGCAGTCTTTGTTTAGCTTTGCTTTTGATTGGCAGTTCTCAACCTGGGGGCTGTGACCCCTTTGGGGGCTGAGCTATCTTTTCACAGGGGTCGCCTAAGACCATCTGCATATCAGATATTTACATTATGATCCATAACAGTAGCAAAATTACAGTTATGAAGTAGCAACGAATGTAATTTTATGGTTGGGGGTCACCACAACATAAGGAACGATATTAAAGGGTCGAGCATTAGGAAGGTTGAGAACTACTGCTTTAGGCTGTGAGCCAAGAAAAAGAAATATTTAATTTTTAATTTGTACACAATAAAATTAGCTCTCATGAAACTTCATACTTCTGGATTTCCATTATAGCTTTCTTATTAATTTCTAAGTCACCAATTTTTCTTTTTGTGTCAAATCCTTTTTGCTATTGATTATCAATTCTGATGTGTAATAATGGAGAACATTTTATATTATTTTATTTTTTTTTATTGTTTTTTTGAGACAGAATTTCTCTACATAGCCTTGGCTGTTTAGAGCTCACTATGTAGACCAAGTTGGCCCCAAACTCAAAGAGATTCACCTGCCTCTGCCTCCTGAGTGCTAGGGTTAAACGCGTACACCACCACACCCAGCAGAACATTTTATACCAATGTAATTACAGGTTATGGAAAAACAAAAATTATAGGAAACCTTATTTTATTTAAAAAAACAAAACAAAACCTTATTTTAAACTTTTAGCTTTTGTCTCATGTTTGATGATGGAAATGTTTATCATATTCTTTTTTAGATCAGACAATTTTGTTACCATGGTTGAAACAAAAGGAAATAATGAATTTTTTAGGCACTCAGAAGTAAATATAAATCGTCAGGTGACAGTACAGACATTAGTATAGAGATCATTGCCCACTATACTGTATATTTCCTGATAAGATATTCATCTTATAGATGAATATAAGCTTGTGAACAGGGCATAATCAGTATTAATGACTTTTAAGAAAATAATTTTGAAAGAAATATGCAGACTGGAAAAGTGTTGTTGGACATACTTGATACACATGTGTTAATTAGGTTTAGATTGGTAAAGGTGGATTCGAATGGGCAGGGATGAAAAGAAGCAACATTGCAAGAAAGAGTGCAAGAAAGCACTGAGAAGCCACATCGTTTGCATGAATGAGAGAAGACCTCCAGACAAAACTCACTGATGATCTTAATGTTCCAGGAGTTTGTGAACTGAGGAAAAGTGCTCGTGGCGACGAGATCTTGAGAAGCAACGGGATAAGCCATGTTTTAGACGCTCTGATGTTAAGTTGACAAGGAGACTGCCAAGTGGAAACTGACTGTAGAGACCGAGAACCGTTAACGAGAGCCTGCGGGCCGCTCAGAGCACAGATGTTATCCACATAGAAGGGTTGGCACTTAAGAGTAACAACAGGATGTTTCCACGATGTAATAAGAAAGAAAAACCCAGAGAACCAAGTCATGTCTTCTCCATATTGCATTTCTTGATTTAAATGTCCTCACCTCTTCCATATGCAGATTATACATTGTGTTTTTTAAACTTTTTTTTTTGAGTAACTTGAGTTTGCATTAATAGAGATATTATGAACATTGTAAGTAGGATAGGAATCCACTATATAACATTAAAATGGCAATTTTAGGCTTTGGTATGCCAGTTTTATCAAAAGAAACCCTTAAGAGCTGGCTAATAACATATTTTAATTTCTTATTTCCCAGTAACATTTGTGTCTTATTTTCATAATGTTCTAACAGGAAGAAGCATTACCAAGGTCCTAGTTGCAAACAGAGGAGAAATTGCCTGCAGGGTGATACGAACAGCCAAAAAAATGGGCATACAGTCTGTGGCTGTTTACAGCGAGGCCGACAGGAATTCCATGCATGTAGATATGGTATGTTGTCAAAAGCTGGAAACACCGTGTTATGGATTGCGTGTATTTGCTTGATGCTGGTGTGTGTTAACAAGGTCGATCCAGGTAACTTCCAATTACTTGCAGAGCACTCCTCTCAGAGACACTTTACAGATGCAACACCGGTTGAACTAAACAGTGTGTTTAGTCACATAGCTGATTTATAGGCAAAGTGCTTGAGCTCATCAAGGGTTGCTTAATTCCAGACCCTGGATATTAAAGGACAAAAAGATCAAGACCCTGTTGCTAGCAGTCGATAAGTCACTTGATATTTCTGAACTTCAGTTCATCAGTAAAATCCTAGCTTCAAACACCCAGCTCCTCTGAAGTTTTTGTTCCTGGTTATTATTAGCTCTTATCTGCCACAGACCTCTTGCATAAATGAGTTCAACTGTTGACTCTCTTCAGGCCCACAGCAAGAATGTTCATCAGCCTGCCTTCCTGGACCAGCTTCAGTGGGCTTTTTAACCATAGAAAACTACTCCCTCCTGCCTTTCAGGCTTCTGGATCTTCACTCCTGTCTGAGCGTCCTTTCTCTGAACTCTCCCCCCCTCCCCCCATATGAATTCAGCCGTTAATACCAAAGTTCTGATGTCAGACTTGGTCGTGACCCCCTTTCTCACTGCACACTTTCATGCCAGAGCATTTTACCTATTGCTTTGGCTTAATGGAAAACTCCCAAAGAAGGGTGGTACCCACGGCCTATTTGCCTCGCATTATTGTCCATGTTTTTCAGAATAAACATGAACCTGTGTTGTGTGGAGTTAAAGTTAAAATATAATTTTTGGTATTTTGTGTGTGTGTGTGTGTGTGTGTGTTTTGTATTTTTCCCCAAATCTCATTGTGATTTCTATTTAGAAAAAAAAAATAAAAGAAAATTATTTTACTTTATGATGCCTCCTGAAATCTGCTTCATCACTGGCCCCTTGACCCCTCACTCACTATGACCCAGCCACATAAACTCTCCTTGGCTGCTTCCACAGACCAGGTGCCTGTTCACCTCTGGACCTTCACATTGTTGTGTTCTCTGCATGGAAGCTCTCCAGTCCCTTTGCTAAGTCCACTCCATCCATCCAAGCACCACAGCACGAGGAAGCTGCCCTGACTGTCTCTGCTGGCTCTCCCCACCCCACCCCCGCCCGCAGACCTGAGCCAGTCTCCCTGTTACTGTTCTATCCTGCCTTCTTCAGGGCAGCCTTCTCCTTCGTCACAGTTTTCCTTTCTGTGTGAATGCTTGCTGGCCGTCTTCCCTCTGAAAGAGATACTTCCCAACGCAAAGCCTGGCACACAGTAGGCATTCAGCACATACGCATAAATGAATGCATTCTGTTTGGTCTACTGTAAGGGATGCTTTGATCCTGTGAAGTTTAAAGGATAGTGTAGATAGTGTAGAATCCACAAATTAAGAGAGATTATGTAAATTTTGTGATGTTTTCTTATTGCATATTTCAGTTAATGTATTTTGTGTCTGCTTTTAAATTATGACTTTTGGCATTAAATATGTTTAAGATCAATTTAATGCTGTGGTTGAATCTAGAATGTGGTTTATTTGGGAAAATCGAGTTTTGACTCTCCTTACGTGCAAGATTGAGTCCAAAACGGGCCGCTTCTGCTGCCTTCTTACATTAGTCATGTCATGGTCGCTGCCTGATGCTGATGCGGTTCTGTGCCAACTAGCCATGCCGTCTCTAACAGGCAGACGAAGCATACTCCATTGGTCCCGCCCCGTCTCAGCAGAGCTACCTCGCAATGGAGAAAATCGTTCAAGCAGCCAAGCGCTCTGCAGCACAGGTAAGAACCGTGAAAAATTGACAATGCCAAGCAAATAAATTTTGTATAATTGACATCAAATTACCGCTTTGTAGACATTCTCTCTTTTCAGCCGGTTTTTGTGTGTGGTTATTGAGCTATCTTTATAAACTGCTCCTTCTCCTTCCTGAGCCTCCTTACTGGGTCCTCTGTACTTGAAATGTTTTGGAAAGTAAGTAGAAGGAGAACCTAAGCTATAAATTAGAATTAAGAGAGAATTGAGCTCTTCTACCTCAAAATTTAGGTGTTTGGAACATCAGATGTTTGAGGCTAGGCCAGTTTTGCACAGAACAATAAACAAATCCTTCTTTCCAGGCTGTAGACTTTGCTTTCCTTAATAGCAACACTTTTAAATTAAAGTGTGGATTATCTTAGGGTGGATAAGATGGTTCATCAAGCAAAGGCACTTGCTGCTAAGCCTGCCGCCCTGAGTTCAGTTCCTGAACTTACATGGTAGAAGGATAGAACTGAGTCCTTCAAATTGTCCTCTGACCTCCACAAGCACACGCTCCACAACACACACACACGCACACAGAGTAATGATGTAATAACAACTGTTTAATAACTACTACTATCTTTTAACCTAAAATATCTGTCTTAAAATAAAAAAGGAAAATTATGTTTTAAGAATTTATAATGAATTTTTTACTTAACTTTTTTACTTTACTTTTTCACTTTTTTACTTAAGCTTTTTAAAGTTCAATTACTAAAAATTGAAAAATGTTTGTGTACAGTTAAAAATTTTAATGTATATATAAAGATGGATTGTTCAAGAGATGATCATACAATTCATTAATTCCACTTTTTATTTATGTGTGTGTTTGTGTATATATGTATGTTTATATATGTGTGTGTGTATGTTTGTATTTGTGTATCTATGTGTGTGTTTATGTGTGTATGTGTGTTTGTATATACATATTTGTTTATATGTATATGTGTGTTTGTATGTGTGTGTTTGTGTGTGCGTTTCTGTGTGTGTGTATATGTGTGTGTGTGTGTATGATGTAGGGGTTGGGAGCTCATGAATGTGGAGATCAGAGAAGAACTTTGTAAAGTCACTTTTCTCCTTCTACCTTGTCAAACTGAAGTCCCAGGCTTTTTATGGACACTTTACCCACTGAAACATCTCACTGCCCTATTAATTGTACCTCTAGGTGTATATCAGAGATATGTATTAAGGATACATACCTAGGGACTCGTACTTATACATTAAGGTTCACAGTCACATTATTTATAGAAGATAAAAAGTAGAAACAAGACATGTGTCTATGAACAGATTAGTGGATGAACAAGTCTGGAATATACATATAGTGAATGAAATACTAGACTTAAAAATAAATGAAATTCTGGTACAAGTTGCCACATGGATGAACTTTGAATACATGCTAAATTAAATAATCTAATCCTAAACAGGCAAGTATTTATACAATTCCTGTCTATAGGAGACATCTAGACTGGGAAATTCATAGAAATGGAAAGAGAAATAGTGGCTGCCCAGTCATGGGAATTATGTCTGGGATGCTATAACATTTTAGAGACAGGTGATGATAACAACAGATGAACATCATCAGTGTGAGCCATGTGCTAAAACTGGTACCTTGCAGGTTTTGTATATATTGCTATAATAAAAGGCACAAGACTGAGGGCATAATTACCTGGTAGACAACTTGCCTAGCATATGTGTTGTCCTGGGTTTGATACCTAGCATCAAGTGAAGAAAGAAAGCAAAGAGATTTTTCTGGTGTAAAACAGGCTTCTAAATTTCAACATGAATGTTCTAGGCATCTCTTTGGGAGGAGAGTATAACAGAGACCTGGGTATCCTTGTCTGCCATATCTGGAGAGATCTCCCTGGAGGAGGGCGTCATCACCCGCACCAGAACTTTGCCAGCTGAGAGCTAGCTAGTAAGTTTGCTGTGCTTTCTTTCCTTTGTAGGCCATCCATCCAGGATATGGCTTTCTTTCAGAAAACATGGAATTTGCTGAACTTTGTAAGCAAGAAGGAATTATTTTTATAGGTCCTCCTTCATCTGCAATTAGAGACATGGGTATAAAGAGGTAAGCATTTTAAGACAAATTGAAGTCATTTATTTTATTACAACAGGCAGTTTTAGAATTATATCAAATTTATCATTATTTGTGTGTGTGTGTGTGTGTGTGTATACTTGTGTTCGCCTATGTGCACACATGCAAGCATTCCACCTTTACATGGGTTCTGAGGATCAAACTGAAGTAGGCAGGTTTGTAGGGCAAGTACTTTACCCACTGAGCCATCTTGTCAGCTCCATTAATAGGTGTTTTAAATTACGCTCTTTGTTGTTACTCTTCTGGCATGAAAATATACAAGTAACTAGTGTTTCTAATATATATATTAGTTGTCGGGGGGTTAAAAGATGGTGGGATGAGCTACTACACGAAATACGGGCAAGACTGCAGCAAGCGACTTTAATGTGTTAATACTGGTCCCAGACTGAAGTTCTTTCTGTACCAGGAGATGGTATCTTTACAGAGTCGTGGTTTGTAGATATCATAAAATTGGGGTATCTTGCTGTTTTTCCTCCAAAGCACTTCCAAGTCCATCATGGCCTCTGCTGGAGTACCTATTATAGAAGGTTACCATGGCCAGGATCAGTCCGATCAGTGCCTCAAAGAGCATGCTGGGAAAATCGGGTATCCTGTGATGATCAAAGCCATCCGTGGTGGAGGAGGAAAAGTAAGGCTGTGGACACCTGCCCATGCCATTTCTGGCTAGAGGTTTGTGTTTCTGTTGTGGTCACATAATCCTTTCTTTCTTAGGGCATGCGGATCATTAGATCAGAAAAAGAATTCCAAGAGCAGTTGGAATCAGCCCGGAGGGAAGCTAAGAAGTCTTTCAATGATGATGCTATGTTGATCGAGAAGTTTGTGGATACACCAAGGTCAACTGTTATTTTGTTGTTTTTTTTTTGCTTTTTGTTTTGGTTTTTTGGCTTTGTTGTTGTTTTTCTGATTCAGAGTTTTTACATTAATTATAAAAGAAGTGCATGTATATTCTGTAAGATAGGGTGCTGTAATACTTTTATAAGTTCTTGAACTTCCCCAGTTCTACCTCTGTAGTGATGAGTTGGAGAACAGTATGCTTGCTTCTGAACATTTTCTTCTAGGTTATTAGAAAACTCATGTGTCAACACCTAGGAAACAAAATATGTCCAAAAGAATAGTGGGTAGAGTCATTTATAACATTATAATGTTATACAATGGTATTATATCCCAGACATCTTTCTGTGTCAGGAAACAATAACTCTGTCTTAGTACCGTTGCTCAAAGTGGAATGGCCCTGTGACATTGATATCCCAGAGCACATTTGTCACTGGTGAAACTTAGGATTTTCTTCCAGTATAAATACGTTCTTCTAAGACTCAGCTGCACTTACACACTTCTAAGCATTAGTTGAGGGATTCAGAAAACTAGAACTTGGTAGTTAACTAGAGTCAATCATGAAGACTTTTGCCATCATTTTACATGTTAACAAGTAGTAACCCTCCTAGCTAACATTAACCATGTGCCAGATTCTGTTTTTCTTATTCTAGGTAACCTTATTGTCCTTCTAATTCTAACCCCATCCCCCACCCCACCAGGTACTCCTGCTTTGAGTTTGTGCATTGAAGCACTAAGCAATAGTCTCTGATTACCAAACGACTAAATTGTAAAGCTGGAATTTGAGTACAAGCAGTTTGACTCCTGAGGTCACATTCTAAAACCACTGTAATGAAGTGAGTCTTTAGATACCACCATAGAAGGATCATAAAGATTCAGCTTTTCCTGTTTTTTAAAATAAGATAATGATTATAAAATTTCCTATGTTCTAGATTTTTCATTTTATATGTATTTATCCTTTAAGTCAAGTGAAAAGAACAATTCATTTGTGAACCAGGAATAGAAAGGCTTTACCTTGCAGCCAATGAATTTGGAGCGCTAATTTCTTTCCTTAAAAGAGAGCCTTTCCTGGACTCTCTACCTAATTTGTATTTTTAACATTATCTTCTCTTTAAAGAGGGCCCTACGTTGCTTTGGGTTTTGTTTTACACCTTACAAAAGGTAGAACTGTAGGGATGGAGAGATGTCTCAGCAGGTAAGAGCACTGGCTGCTCTTGCAGAGGACCCAGATTTAATTCCCAGCACCCATAGGGCAGCTCATAACCATCTGTAATTCTAGTTACAGAGGATCCAATGACCTCGTCTAGCTTCCCTGGGCTAGGTACCAGGCATACATGTGGTGCCTAGGCATACATACAGGCAAAATACACATAAAACCCATACACATAAAACAGAAATATGTAAATATTAAAAAAATAGCATGACACAATAAATGAAATTTAATTGCAGTTTAATAGTAAAAAAAATAATTCAAAACAGATCAATAATTGGGAGAGCACAGCATATGCTTCCTAGTGAGAACTAAGGTAGAACTGGAGAAGGTTCTAAATGTCCTTCTGTAATACCTTTCCAAAGAAAATAGATGACTTATCCAAATCATCACCCTCTTACGTGAGAACTATAGGAGCACTCGCTGGATATTCCAGTGAGTACAGCTCAGTACAGGAGCATTGATTGTTTGAGACAGGGACTCACGACATAGCCCTGGCCACCGTGCTGACCTGGAGCTCACCATGCCACGCCCTTAAACTTGTGATGATCCTTTAACCTCTGCCTCCTCGGTGCCGGGATTGCAGGCAGTTACCACCACATTCAGCTTCATCAAGTGAGTATTAGCATTTCTGTTCTGTAACTTAAAGCTGAAAATACTTGAATATCAAAATCATCAGTGTGTTTTTATAACCTGCTGAATAATTACTTACCAAATGAATAGAGTCCCAGAGAACTTATGGTAGTGCTTTAGAAATCTGATCAGAATTATTGTTTATCTAAGAGACTAGGATAGGAAACCATCTTCATTTTAAAGAGAGAAAATTCAGATTCCTTCTTCAATTTATATTCAACACATATTCTAGATGTTCTGCAAATATACCTAAGAAAATAACATTTTTGGTACTCTTTGACAATACCCAGGCATTCCTGTACTATCCGGCAGTGTATATTTCTCTCTTTTCTAACCAGACTTCATACTGTTGGGTTGGAGCCACTGGTATTAGTACAAGGAAAGGTCACTGAGAAAGAAGAAAATTAAAATAATTAGATGACCACAGACACCATAACAGAACGTTAGTGAGCTTCCAAAGGAAAGGTATTTCCCACTTCTAAGACTCAGAGAAGAGCTGTTGTGTGTCGTTTGAATCCACATGTTCTCTTCATAACCCAGAGTCCCTACTACAGTGTTTCCTTCCTCAGAGCAATAGAAACTTGAGAGAGAGTCAGTTAACTTGACAAACACATATCGTCTCTATTGTGTAAAGAGATTGGACATCAAAGAAAGCAGGAAAAAAAACAGAAACAAAAACTGAACAACATGAAAGACAGTGATGTTTAGACTCATCAGATTGTTGAAGCCACAGAGCAGATCACTGAAATCTGGACAAGCCTATGAACATGAGTTGCAGTTTAGATCACCTTACCTGAAGCAGCAGCTGCTGAAGCCCTAAGACATCATGGGAATTTTGACAAGTGTCTGGAGACTTAAGTGTCAACCAACTTGAAAGCGAAGCTCCTCGGGATAGATGCGCCCACTTCCGTGGAAAATCCAAATCTACCTCGTGATTTGGAGGAGTGGGAGGAGAGAGTATTTTATAAGGCCTGGGATATTCTATTCTCTTTAACAAGCATATCCTCAAGGGAAACCATGCTCAGGTCTTTATACAGTAAGAGAGAGGCAACACCTAGGCTGCTATTTCACCTACAGGAAGAAAAGAAAATCAAGGCGAAGACTCTTTGAAAGTCACAGCAGAAGCTCAGGCCACACAATTACTGATTTAATCTCACTGTCATAGTAGCTTTCTGTCATGTAGCTGTGGCCTAAATGTGTGTCTGCAAAAGTCAAACAGCTAGAACGATGACAGAATCTTGGTTGTAGCTCAGTGGTGGAGCATTTGCCTGTCATGTATGTGCAAGACTTTGGGTTCAATTCCCAGGACTGAGTAAGCATTTTAAAGAGATTAGGGCATTTTAGAGGTGTCAGGTCCTGAGGACTTTGCCCATCTAAGTGGAATTAGTGCACTTCTAGAAGAGCTTCAGGGAACCTGTCTGCTCCTTTCTGCCACATGAAGGCATGACAGTAAGACACCATCTATGAATAGGCTCTCGCCATAATCTGAATCTGAAACTGTCCATTTTGTACTTCTCACCCTCTTGAGCTGTAAGAAATAAATGTCTGTTGTCTGTAAATGTCTCGCATAAAATATTTTGTAATAGTACCCAGAATAGACTCAGACACGTGACTGGATTCAGTGTAATGACAGTGCATTTCAGATGAAGGAGTTGTAGCGCAGGTTCAGTTGGAGAAGTACGTGGGAAACCCGAAGACAGTCAGGAGACAACAGTAAAAATGAAGTAAAGATACAGAGAAAACTGGAGCTGTGGTTCCCACGACACTGACCACAACCTCCACCACTCCTGGGTTGATCTAATACCTCAGCAAAGTTCTTTGTACCTCAGATCTGTATCATGTGACTCACCAGGTTCTACAAGGCCAGGAAAAGCACATCCTGTAGAAACAAAGTACAAATCCCAGCCACGCAACTGTGACTCAGTATAAGCTCTGCCCAGCAGGAGATGTAAAGCATCTTACTAATTCATCACAGGCTTCGTTCAGACTAACAGAAAACACCAGCACAAATGGGAACGACAAGCAGAGATATGGACATGTCAAAAAGAGAATGAAAAGAAAATGCTAGGAACAAAAACACTATAGTAGAAATGAACAGTTTTCAACAGCCTGGAATACAGGCAGCAAAGGGAAGAATCAGTGATCCCGAGTTCCCAGTGGACAGTCCCCAGACACGAATATCATGAGAAAAAAATGAAACCCACGATAGAACTATTTAAAGGTATTCTGTGTTATTTGAATGGTGAAAGAAGGAAAAATCATTTGAAGTACTTACTGTCAAGGATTTTCCAAAATTAGTGACTCTCAACAAACCGCAGAAGTAAGGCAAATAACCAACTCTCTGGATGAATAACTAAATATCTACTCCTGTGTATGTGAAATTTAACATGAAATACAGTTAGCAGCCATGAGGGTGCTAGAGTTTGGATCAGAAATGCACCCCAAAGCCCTGTGTGTGAAGGTTTAGTCTCCTGCTTGACAGTCATTGGAGGAAAAGAAACCTGCTCTTAAGATATTCCAGTTCTGGAGAATGTGCTCTGGGAAGAGATTATGGGACCCACCCCTTATTTTCCTTTCTTAGCTATGAGATGCACTTGGCTCTGTCACACCCTTTCACCTTGATGAGCTGTTTTGATTTTTTTCTTTTTTAGTATTTATTTATTTAATTTTAACTTTTGAAATTATAATTACAACATTTCTCCATCCTTTATCTCTCTCCAAACCCTCCTACAGATACTTCCCCCTTGTTCTATTTCAATTTCCAGGCCTCTTTTTCATTAATTGTTTATATATATATACACACACACACACACACACATACATATACATTATACATAAATATAACCTGCTCAGTCTGTATAATGTTGCTTGTAAGTATGTTCTCCAAGCTGACCATTTGGTATTGGATAACCAGTTGATGTGTTCTTCCCCGGGAAAAATTACTACTCCCTCTCTCAGCATTCTTTAGTTGCCCGTAGGTCTTTGTGTGAGGTTGAGGCCTGTGTCCTTTCCACCATCCACTTTGGCATGTCCATTGTTGTCCTTGTTCAGCTCATGTATAGGCAGTCTGGTTGGTGAGACTTCATGAGTGAAGCTACTGACACTATTAGGAGACACAATCTCATAGCAAGCTCCCTGAGCCTCTGTCTCTTGGCGTCTTCCCACTCCCTCTTCTGCAGTGTTCCCTGAGCCTTGGATGCAGGAGTGATTTGTAGATGTATTCGTTTGGACTAAGCTCCATAAGTCTGTATTTTGGTTGGTTATGGTTTTCTGTAATGGTCTCCATCTGTTGCAAAGAGAAGTTTCCTTGATGAGGGGCGAAGACTACACTTATCTGCGGGTCTAGGGACAAATGTTTAGATCGTTGTTAGGGATTATGCTCATTTAGTAAAGTGGTGCTTGTAGGTTCTCTACCAAGACCCATGACTTCATTTGCCCTGGGTAGTTAGCTAGAACCCAGTGGTATGTGAGCCTCTTTTACAGGCATTATGTATGTTCACTCTCAGTATGACATCAACATTTTACTGTTTTTTTAACTCTATATTAAAGTGACTTTTTTGATCTTTTTTCATGAGTTAATGTTAGTACACTCTTGAAATACTAACGATCTCTATTTATTTTAAGTTAGTTGACTTATTTCTTCATTCTTTTATAGATGAGACATTTTCATTTCAGCTCTCCACTGCTTATCAATGTGACTATAAAAGTTTTTTTAAACACTGCTTGTTAAGTTATTATTGGCCTTCTTATGAACTATAGTTTGCAATTTTTTCTGTAAACCAATTTATCAGTCTTTGATTATTTTGTACTTTGTGATTAACCCCTATTTGGGGATTGCTGCATTTTCACTCTTCTTACCTACTAGTTATTTCAGATACATAAGTTTGTTTTCTCTGGTGTTTATCATGCAAATAGAAACCTTTTTACACAGATTTTACAAGATTGTAGCTTTGTTTCTAAATCTATAACCTCAGCGTGGAGTCCAGAAGATCACATTTTTCTCAAAGAAAATGGAGGGATCTTGATCATTTTGGCTAACAGTTTGAGATCTCAAACCCTAAAGAAGTATATTAACATGTGTTCCTTTTTGAAATAGGCATGTGGAAGTCCAGGTGTTTGGGGATCACCATGGCAATGCAGTGTACTTGTTTGAAAGAGACTGTAGTGTTCAGAGGCGACATCAAAAGATCATTGAGGAGGCCCCCGCGGTAAGCAACCTGAGAGGCCATTTCTGAAGTTCACAGTCTCATTCTCATGTCTGATCTCTAAAGCTAGTATCTCCCATCCCTGGCATTCCACTAGTAATGGAATGACAAGACTTCGGTGCAGAGCTGAGAATTCAGGGGGGTGGAGGGAGTGTATTGTTCTGGGGCCAGACACAGGTAAGCCATGTTCCTTCTGGACGTAGTCCAGGAACCTCTACCTTGGTGCAAGAATCTGACTAAGAGCAACTAGACAGTGAGATTAGAACACACAGTTTAAACTGTAATTAACTAGAATTAATTACATGGATGAAATGGAATTGTCTGATTAGTTGAACATCTTTTTCATAGAGAAGACTCTTGTGTTAATAACTGTTTCAAGATGTTCCTAAACTATGTTAGTCATCTTCTTGACTAATAGTTACATTGTGGAGGAAATGTAATCACTGTTTGACAACTTCCCCTTAATATTGTTTCCATCCCTTAGTTGGTTCAGGTTGCTATGAGAGCCAAAGCCAGGGTTACCTCTCTGGGGGTTTATATTTCTTTGACGCTTACAACTGCCATTGGTGAGATGCGTGTTGTCTGTATTCTGAAACATCAGGGCTCTGAGGTTGCTAGTTAACCAGTTTGTTCTTACGCTATTCAAAATAGATTTTTTTGTTGTAGAGTATATTAGATATTTGAAGTACATCTCAACTATTTCAGCACAGCTTAATTTTCAAGCAGTGATTACTTAAATGTCTCTGTGTAGAGCATTGTTAAACAGTGCCTATAGAAGCAAGAGACATCAGAGTCCCTTGGATTCCATTACAGGTTGTGAGCTGCCTGGTGTGGGTGCTGGGAATCAAGCTCTAACCGTCTGCAAGAGAGGTACACACTCGTAACTGCAGACTCATCTCTCCAGCTCAATACTTGTCATTTTTTTATATATTTATGAATAAATATTTATATATTTTATACATTTTATTTTATATTTTTATTATGTGTAACATATATTTTTATGTATTTTATTATATTTTCATATAAATATATAATTTTATATATTTATGAATGAATATTATGAGATATTTATATTTTTATGTAAAATACAACAGATAAAGATATATAATTATACTGAGTAATAGCTGTAGTTCATGGACATTACTAGCAGAAGCGTTCAACTTTGGTATATTGACAGACAAATTGCTATATTATCTTTTTTTAATGCAGTTAATATACACCATTATCCAATGTACAGCTTAATGATTTTTGCATTCTGGTGAAAATGTGTAGTGAGACCAGATACTTATGGAAATTATTTTTAATCTCTTCCTATAGCCTGGTATTAATCCTGAAGTGAGAAGAAGGCTTGGAGAGGCTGCAGTAAGAGCTGCTCAGGCTGTCAAGTATGTGGGAGCAGGTGTGTTAAAACTTCCTTGTAAAAACAATATTTGTTTCAGGAGATAAAGGGACATAAATCAGGCTCCTAGATGTTTTTACTGTTATCTACAGTAAGAAATAAACTTTTAAGAAACAAACATTTTCCTACTCAGTACTTAGCCTAATCAGATACGTGGAAGTTTGGTACTTCCTATTCTGTTTCAAAATAAAATGAACAAATGGTTTTTTTTTCTTTCAGAATGACTAAATTTTATTTTTAAGAGCACAGTGTTTGCTTTTGTTTGTTTACAGAGCTAAGAATTGAAGGCAGGGCCCTTCACCTATATTAAGCAAGAACTTTATGGTGGAGATACGCCCAGAGGTCTTTAAGAGCAGTTTTCAAATCACAGCAAACCTGAACAGAAAGCCAGAGTTGTATGTACACATCCCGTGCCCCACCCCAGCCTCTAGCTGTGTTAGCATCCTTGAACCAGAGTCAGGCCTTGTTGTGTGAACCTGCGTGACTTGTCATCCACTTGAGTTCATAGTTTAGGGTTTACCCTTAGTGTTTTGACAAGTGTGTAATGATGTGTACCTACTCTTGCATTAAGAGCATCATAAAGAATAAGTTCACTGACATAAATACCTTCTCTGCTCTTCCTGTGTATTCCTTACTTGTCATTAGATACTGACACCCATTGATCGCTATATTACCTTCATGGTTTACCTTTGCAAGAACTTACACTGTTGAAATCATACAGCACAAAGCCTTATCAACTGGCTCCTTCCCCTCAGCACTATATACTTAACTTTCCTCCATCTCATCTCACAGTTTGATACTAATTTCTTATTGTTCTAGATAATACTCCATGTGTGTAAAATTTATCCACTGATAAGGTTGGTAGCTTCCAACTTTTGGCAATTACAGATAAAGTTACTATAAACATCCCTATACACACACACACACACACAATATTATCATTTTTATGTTATTGTTCATCCATGATAACGTTCCGTGCTCTGGAGTGTGAGCTATCTGATATAGCTATTCCTATTTTGTTTATTGTTTCTATAAAGTATCTTCCACACTTCTACTTTACATCAGTTAAATCTTTAAAGATGAGTTTCTTGTAGACAATATACAGTTGTTGTTGTTTTTAATCTTACACAGTTTCTGTGAGACTACTGAAATTTAAAATGATTGCTGCTGTAGTTCAAATAATGTCCACTCATTTGAACTTGTAATTTTTTTTCCATTTGTTCCCTTTGTTCTTCATTCTTATGTTTATCTTTTACTCATTTTCTTCACTTCCTGATTCTCCCCCACACACACACACCCTCCAGGGTCAGCTCTGTTACTTTCATGGTTTTAACTGAGTATTTTATATGATACCCCCCTTTTCCCTTAACATATGCCCTAAGACTCACAATATACATTGAAATTAATCCTTGTCCACTTTGAAATGACAGTTCTTGGGCTGGTGAGATTTCTTGACTATCTGAGTTCAATCCCCAGAATCCACAGTGGAAAGAGAGAGCTGACTCCCAAAAGTTGTCCTCTGACCTCCACGTGTGTGCCTTGGCATGTATGTGCCTCCACTCTTAGAAATCATAGACATGCACAATAGATAGATGATAGATAGATAGATAGATAGATAGATAGATAGATGATAGATAGGTAAATAAAATAAATAAGTAAAAATGTTAAACTTTTTAAAGTCTTATAATTTCATGTCATAAACACAGGTACTTTATAATAATAATAAAATATCTCTGATATCTTGTCCCTTCTGTTATTGCTCTCATGCCATATAAATATATACATATATATAGAGAGAGAGACAGAGAGAGACAGAGACAGACATGAACATTCTCATTGTTTCTGTTATTTTAAATTGTTTGTTAAATCAACTAGCAATCAGTTTAAGCAAATGAGTTGAGAGTTCATGCTACTTTCACCTGTTTATTTTCTGATGGCCTTCCTTTATATAGGCACACATTACTTACAAGGCTGGTGTAATAATCATACTCATTTGACAAAATCAATTCACCTATACTAAAGATAATTAAAGTATCATGTAATATTAAACTGAATAAAGCTACACGACATTTTCCTACCATGCATAGGGACTGGGATCCATCCCCAGAACTACTAAGAAAAAGCTAGAGCAAGTATTGCAGATCTTAATAGACTACCAACAGATTTGATATCAGCATATGGCTTAGATACTAAACTCAAGAACTCTTTCAGTGTGTCCCTAACAAAAGAATTTTTCTTATTGGGGGTAGGGAGCATTACTGAAGATTGAACTTAGGGCCCAGTGCATCTGAGATAAAAGCTCTACCATGCAGCTGCAGCCCAGTCCTCATAAGGACTGTAGGAGGGAACTTATGGGGTGCACAGTGATCAGGGGGGATAGTTACATTTGTCCAGAGTTCAAGTGAGGCCGGACATCATGATATGTGGCTTCTGGGTTAAGTATCCTGGGACCGTAACTCACCATCCAAACATGTTCTCGTTACTACAGCAGATAATGCATAATTTGGGCTTAGCATTTGCTAATTCCAAAGATAATTTCCATTGCTACATTTTATACAGTTCTCTATTTTAAACGGAGACTCATTTGCTGCTGCAGAATATGAAGTTTTCTTCCTGAAATGCAAATTATATACCATCAATGAAGTCCACAGCAGTAAAACTCAGTGTGCTACATCATAGAAAATCCTTTTTAAACATTATTTTAAATTATATTTTTATTTTTCTATGTGCATGGGTGTGCGTGGGCCTGCAGTATGCCTATGCACCATTCCTGTGGATGCCAGAAGAGGGTGTCAGATGTCTGTTAGTCACCACGTGGGTGCTGGGAACTGACGCCCTCTTCTGTGGAGGTTTAGTGCTCTTTTTAGCTACTGAACTACCTTTCCAGCTCCCATCATAGAAAATCTTGATTCGCTGCTGATTATGTCCCTAACTGAGGTGTGACCACTGTACTTTTTACATTAGGAACCGTGGAATTCATTATGGACTCAGAACACAATTTTTATTTCATGGAGATGAATACAAGGTTACAAGTGGAACATCCTGTCACTGAAATGATCACCGGAACTGACTTGGTGGAGTGGCAGTTCAGGGTGAGAATATGTTCTTCCTAATAAACCTCAGTCTCGGGCTGTGGATGTAGCTTCGTGGTAGAATGTTTGCCTAGCATGAGTGGTGCCTGGATTCAGCCCCCAGAACAACCAGAAATAAGGTCAGTGTTGAGGATACGTTATGTTCTGGACTCCTTTTATGGGCTACTTTGGGTGTAAGTAATCACACTCACTTTTGTGATTGTGATGAGGACAGGAAAATGGAAGATTAAAAAAAAATTACATCTGATGCTGCAATATTATTGGCACTTGAGGAACTCAGATTCCTAATTCGTCAATTACCTTCACCTCCCCTTATGCAACTGGGCTGCAGGCAGGTGAGCTGAATCACTGTATCTTGTCCTGATCACATGGCCAAGCCTTGTGATCTACCAAAGACCACAACATTCTGGGTCATGCCATTGTTAGCTTTTAGAGGCAAAACGTGCTAGCCAAGATGAAATGGCCTATGAAGAGTTGAGGGGCATGGTCTTCTCACAGTAGAGTGATCCATGTAAAGTACATTGACAGACTGTGTCAGCCCATGAGTAAATGTCATTTGTAGTAGCCATTCACAGCTGGTGTTCAGATGGTGTTGTTGTTTTTGACACTGTCAATACTGTTGATATATATATATATCAATAAGAGAGAGAGAGAGATGTAACTGTTGTTTTAAAATGAAACTAGTATTTAGTATGAATAGTCTTGATCTCTGTAGGATTCTTGGTTCACTGTATTTTTTTCCATACATTAATGATGAGTTCATGACATTTGGATAACTTTGTCTTTTCAAAACTAAAGTGGACAATATTGTGATGTTCCTTTGGTGAATGATGGGTAATTCAAATCGAGCCGAAAGATTCTTAGGGGTGGATCCCATGGGCCACTTGCAGCTGAGGATACTTATGAATAAAAGCCCAACAAAATATTATAGTCACTTAAAACATTATAAGCGGTTGGTGTGGTGCCGTTGTTTTTTACTATAACTTGATTGTAAAGTTCTGAAGCATGAACTTTGTAGGTGACAACATCATGCTGAATTGTTAAAATATTGGGCACCTGGTAGGCCTTTATAGTCATGGAGGAATTGTATTCCATTTAAGAATTAGAAGGAAAACCATGGGCATTTTTTTCTAGATCTCAGGAAATTTCAGGAGCTTGTCAAAGCCCTTCAGGAAAGGAAATGAGTTCTTCATCCAAGGACAGATAACAGAAATCAAGGAAGTGGACCTGACACAAGGAGCTCAAGGCGCTCTGAGGTCATGCTCAGGCACGTGATGAGCAAGAACCTTGACAGCTGATGAGTCAAGAATTTGCACTTCAGACCTGGCTCTACAGTCAAAGACTCTTATTCCTAAAAAAGAGGGTTCAGTGGTTCAAACAGCTGCGTTCAGGCTACAGTTCGTAGCCAGCAGTCTTCAGGGGTTGCATGACCGTGAAGTGGCACAGAATTCCCAACCTGAAGGTGTAGTTGGGACCAGTTTCTCTTGGTCTCAAATGAAAGCCAGTCTCAGAAAAAGAAAAAAGAAAAATAGGAAAGGCCAGTAAAGACAAGGCAGTCTTAAAATGGTCGGTCTGGATAACAAGAAATAAGATGTCCTAGAAGCACCCTAGAAGATGGGGCGCATAGCCAACTCTTTCTTCTTTGGCATATGAAGACAATTAGAACTTTATTAGTATATCAAAAAGTTTCATTTTAAAACATAGGGATACAAGGATATCAGTAGACATTTCCATGGTGCTTACTGGATGCCCGGCTCTAAATGCAAAAGTTTGATAAATTTCCCTGGTCAGGGTGAGTGTAGAAACAATAAGCCCAGTCAGTGTGGACACAGAGATTACAGTTCTATAAACACACTAGATTTAGTTATTTCTCCTTTGGTTCTCTGACCCTTCCTGTTGGCAGGTTCTGAGGGATGATGACCTTGTCTCTGATGTGTGCTTACCTTTTCAGTTCAGACCCATATTAAGTTACCTATAGTCTTTTTTCTGTGTCTATATTGCTTTCTTGAGTTGCTTTTTTTTTTTTTTAATCTTTGGGGGGGAAGTGGCCATGTATATATACTCTATTAGCTTTTTCCAAGTCATACTAATTGAAGAGTGGAATTTATTGAATTGGTTTATAAGAGCCAAAATGATAAGTGTTTTAGCAACAATGAATGATCACAGTTCTACAGCTTGTGGTCTGGGGTCACACAAATGCCTTGTTCTTCTTTCTGCCTTACTCTCTATCTTACTTGCTGGTGAGAACAACAGCGCAGATGAGCCGTTCACAGCTTTCTCGCAGGTGTGAACGCAATCCCAAACATCAAGTGAAAACATAAAGATAACTGGGGAACTGAGTATTAGTATTATAAATGAAAACAGTATCTTACCAGTACTAACGTTAGTTTTCATTGCATTAAACACTGATCTCTATACTGATAAATTAGCTGTCAATTAGGTTTTCTCCACTTAAAGACTCTAGAACCCATGGTAATTAATAAATTACCCCAAGCTGACTCTGTTTTTTTTTTTTTTTTTTTTTTGGTCTATGTCCATTTTATCTAGCACTCAAGGGGTTGAACAGTCACCATTTTTACTTGACCACTTTACAGAACCCAGATGCCCATTTTCCGCTGGGCATAAGCAAGGCCATTGGCCGGTGAGTCTGTCAGCAACTCTAAAGTGCATTTTCATAAGAAGCACTATTTCGTTACCAGATTGCAGCGGGAGAGAAGATTCCTTTGAGCCAGGAAGAAATCCCTCTGCAGGGCCATGCCTTTGAGGCTAGAATATATGCAGAAGATCCTGACAATAACTTCATGCCAGGGGCCGGACCATTGGTTCACCTCTCTACCCCTCAAGAAGACGTGTACACGAGGATTGAAACTGGAGTTCGGCAAGGTAACATTAAATAAGAGCAAAGCCACCACTCTGGTTAAACTCCTAATAAGTTACAGTCTCTCTAATATGAGGCTTCACTGGGTTGCCCAGATCAGCCTCAATCTCCAAGACTCCTGTCTTGACCTGCCAATGAGCTAGAACTATAGATCTCACCACCATACCCAATTTAACTGCATTATCATTGATGTGCGCGCATGTGGAGTTGCTGTTTTACATTTTATGTATTTATTTTGTGGAATCGGGTGGGCTGGTACGTGTGTGTCATGGTGTGCATGTGGAGGCCACAGGACAACATATGGGGACGTGTTCTCTCCTACCTGTGGGTTCAGGGAATGGAGGACTTGGAAGCTAAGAGCAGAAATAGGTTTAATAAGAGAGGGTGGGACTTTCAAATGAAGAAAGCCAGCCTGTGTGTCACTGAATCACATGAAAAAGCCCAGTACTTTCAGCGACTAATCCTTGTTAGATTTTGGACAAGTTTTGAAATCCCTCTGAGCCTTGGTTTCTTTGAAAATAAAATTGTGCTAAGGTCACCTGCTATGCAGGAGCTGGTGAGGACTGAGCGTGGGATGCTCTGCCCTTCTCTTGTTCCTCGGAGTTCTGACATCGATGGGTCACGGCGTTTCTCAATTCCAGGGGATGAGGTCTCGGTGCATTACGACCCCATGATTGCAAAGCTCATTGTGTGGGCCGCAGATCGCCAGTCAGCCCTGTCGAAGCTGCGTTACAGCCTTCATCAGTACAATGTGAGTGAGCCTTTACCCTTTAACTTCGTCAGAAGCTCGGTGTTGTCACCCCATTGCTGTGTCACGTACAGAACAGCTCTTCATAGGGGAAGTCCCTAAGCGTCGGTGAGTGTAGGCTTCGAGCACTTCTTTATTTCAGTTGGAAAACAAAGGATCGTAGAAACTAACCTATTAACGTCAGTACTACGTTTTAGTGAAATCCTAGTCATCCATAAATAAGGCCAAGTGTACGAGTGAGTCTAATCGGTTTCTTTATGAAAAGAAAAAGTAATCTTCATTTTTATCCATTTGACAGAGCTCACTTTTTCTGAATCACATTAATTTCCTTGGTGCAGATGTCCCAACTACCTTAATTTCACTTCATAGAAGGATTTATAATGCATGATTTTAAAATCATTGTGTGTTATTAATCTCCATCAAACCCCTGATTTCTGTAGCTCTGTAGCTCTCAGCCCTGCAGCGCAGCAGCATGGAGAAGCGCCCTGGCCTCCTTGTGGAGCGTCTTTAGCCCATCCTGTCCTCACCTCGCTCGCTTCCTCAGAGTCCATTTCCAGTTGTCTGCTTAAAACCGGACGCTTTGATGTTCTTGTCACCTTGGCCAGCTCAGTCTCTGCCATGGCCTTTTGAAGGCGGGAGCTGCATCTGCTTTGCCTCTCACTGTCCCCAGGGCCTGTGTCAAAGCCTGCTACCTAAAACCGCTCAGTAAATGAAATGAAAGGAAGGGGTGGGGGACCGAGGGAGTGAATGCGTGAACCTGAAGCCATGGTTAACTTTTACCTTTAGTCCTTTTATTTTTTATTTTTGAGGGGAGATGAATTAGGGTTGATGTTATTCCTTTTTTTATTTTTAAATCCATGTATAAACTTTGGATTTTAGTGTTGGAAGTTCTTTTCAGGCTATTTATTCTTGTTCTCTCTCCAGTATCAACAATCCTGCCTGCATTTGCAGTCATCCTATTTAGTGAATTGTTCTAAGTAACAATCTTCAGGCTCTTGTAAATAAATGCCATGCCTATTTTTTTATTATTTATTTTATTTACATGAGTACGTGTACACCTACATAGCAGAAGAGGGCATCTGATCCCTTTATAGGTGGTTGTGAGCCACGATGTGGTTGCTGGGAATTGAACTCAGGACCTCTGGAAGAGCAGTCAGTGCTCTTAACCGCTGAGCCATCTCTCCAGCCCTCATGTATACTTTTAACATTCATTGTTCTCCTAACCTGAGCCAATTAATGTTGCCACACTCCTGCTGTACCATAGCCTACATCCTGTTTCTCCCGTTAAGCTGCATTTTGAAGTATAAGTCCAGATATGCAATGATAAGTCTGATGACAGCAAGTGATCTTTCTGTACATGACACCTTAGCAGGTCATAGAGCAGATGCTTTTCTGAATATGTTGCTTTCCATACTCAGCGGGACCTGGGTTTGCTTCTCTTCCTAGATCGTTGGCCTGCACACCAATGTGGACTTCCTGCTTCGGCTGTCTGGCCACCCAGAGTTTGAAGCTGGGAACGTGCACACTGACTTCATCCCTCAACACCACAAGGCACTGCTGCCCACTCACAGCGCCATAGCTGAAGAGTCTGTGTGCCAGGCAGCTTTGGGGCTCATCCTCCAAGAGAAAGCTATGACCAGCGCTTTCACACTTCACACACAAGGTACAGAGCACTCTTTTCTTCCCTTGCCATGTTCTCTGAATCAGCATGAAACATGCTTCTCTTTCCGTGTGTCATTCTTGCCTTTTCTGCTTCCAGTGACTGGTTCTATATTCTGCAGATGTTTTTCAGTATGGAAAAGAACTCTTCATATATCCTAAGTGCATAAGCATACATGTATATATAACAAATGCACACATAAGCATATATCACAGTGCACGAGCATAAGTGCATATATCACAGCGCACACACGAGCATAAGTGCGTGTATCACAGTGCACACACGGGCATAAGTGCGTGTATCACAGTGCACACATGAGCATAAGTGCGTGTATCACAGTGCACACACGAGCATAAGTGCGTGTATCACAGTGCACACACGAGCATAAGTGCGTATACACAGTGCACACACGAGCATAAGTGCGTGTATCACAGTGCACACACGAGCATAAGTGCGTGTATCACAGTGCACACACGAGCATAAGTGCGTGTATCACAGTGCACACACGAGCATAAGTGCGTGTATCACAGTGCACACACGAGCATAAGTGCGTATACACAGTGCACACACGAGCATAAGTGCGTGTATCACAGTGCACACACGAGCATAAGTGCGTGTATCACAGTGCACACACGAGCATAAGTGCGTGTATCACAGTGCACACACATAAGTGCATATATCACAGTACATGAGCATAAGTGCGTGTATCACAGTGCACACATGAGCATAAGTGCATATATCACAGTGCACACACAGCATAAGTGCGTGTATCACAGCACACACGAGCATAAGTGCATATATCACAGTAACTGAGCAGTATTGAACTCTTGAATAGCTTGACCATTGCCCTAGTGTGATAGAAATGGGTCTCTTTCTAACCAAACACCAGTTGTTTCTGAATCTTGTGCTGATCCCTGTTGACTGCCTTCACCACTCCTCTGGGCTTGCTTCATTGTACCTACTGCACCTACAGCAGTGCCCTTGGTCTCCCAGAGTCTGAGGGCAGGACACTGGGCATTGAGATTCCTTTAAGTGAGCCATGTTTCACTACTGAGTTTCTTCTTCCTTTCTTTTTCCATCCCGTGATTAAATGTCTGTCTGGTTAGAGATTTAGACCCTTCAGAGTGTCAGAGGATACAGCGTGGAAGGGTGTGTCCTGGCTGCCACACGAATGCTTTCTTCCTTGAGCGTGCTCTAGACGGTTGCCCAGCCTCTTCCCGGCAGTCAGCTACCTCACGGGATGTCTGATTGTAGCTTCAGTGAGCTTTGTATTTTTTCTAGATCAATTCTCTCCATTTTCATTCAGCAGTGGGAGAAGACTGAATATCTCTTACATCAGAAACATGACTCTGAGAAGTGGTAAAAGTGGTAAGTAATGTTTCATTACAAGACATGAAATGCAGAGTGTCAAAGCAGCACATTAAATCAAAAACCTTTCAGCCTGCTCATGCTCAGTCCGCTCTGAGTTTCTAAGTGGCCAGGTTGCGTTGATTGCCTCAGGGTCCCGGGGATAGTGCGGCACGTTTTCTCCCCACTTCTGTGCCTTGCAAGTATTCTGAAAATATGCCATGAGACACACCTAGCAAACAACCGAAATGAGGTATGACAGAGTTTTAGTGAGGCAACCAGGGTATGATTGGGACAAGGTCTTTCTCCTCAGCTCTTTGTACTTTTTATTGCCTTGCAGTTTTTCTATTCGAAGAACATTGCTTTTAGATAAGAACATACATAGCATTCAAACCTGTCGGGGACAAAGGGTCTCCCAGTGTTTAGGCAGTGCCTTGAGATCCAGGCGGAATGGGTCACCGAGGAACTGTCCTTCAGTGTGTGTCTCATCAGAGTGTTTGTCCTCACCACAACTTCCTGAGGGGAACGAGGGAGTCACCGCTCATGTGCGGATGCTGAAACTGAAGCACAGAGGTAACGTGACCTCCTGAAGGCCAGTCAGAGCAGAGCATTATGGATGCCCACTACTGCTGACACTGACGCCATGCTTTTTCTAATACTTTTTGGTTGGGTGGTTTTGTTTTTGTTTTTTAACTATGTACTAGTTTGAGAAAGCTCAAAGTAAAAACTAACTCATTTTAACTAAAGTTAGAAGATGCTGGCTCCTAAGCCACTAGATGGTTAATTAATCGTGACCTGGCAGGACACAGGGGATCAGGAATCCTGTGATAGCCAGTGACTGTCCTTTCTGCTACAGGACAGTCTGCATGAGAAGCCGGAGTAGGTGGAGTATGCTGGATACCAGGATGTGAGGTATCCCTGAGCTATGGCAGCTCGCATAGAAAGCATGCCTGACTACCAGCAGATAGTCACCCTTTTCTCTGAGCAGAGCAGGGTCTTCTCGATGGAAATATCATAGACACCATCACTGTGCAGCAAATACTTCCTTCACACAGTGATTGCTTTGCGACTGTTTTATCACCCTCAGTCTAGAGAGACATTACTAGAACTACACTGGATGATGTCCAAGTCTTCACAAAAGAAGTTTGCAAACACCCCTCCACTGTGTAGCCTAAGTGGTTAACCCCTACATCTTGGGCTGGAGTATTTACTCATATCATCCTACAAAGCAACCTCCCAAATCTGAGAATGTCTTGTTAGCGACTCCAGCATGCGGAATGAACATATCAGAATCAGGAAAATTGCAGTGGCCTTCACAACCTAAATTAAACAGATGAATCCCACATTCTATTGTAATTTAGACGAGCCAACTGTGCTATTTGGCATGGGTCTTCATTATACCACTGAGTAGTATTTTGAATTGTGCTGAATGTTCTTAGAATTAAAGCAGTTTTAATTTAAAAATGAATAAGTACATAACTGAAAAGCCAACATGCTTGCTGTTCACTATACCCTTCTAGCACTGTTCCACAAAGATGATCTAATTCTGGGGTAACTCTCTGGAAATGTTCTAGTGAGTCTTTGAAAACTGCTAATGAGCAGTGACCGGGAGAGGATCCCAGACAGGAAGTCCCCAAGGCATTTGAGTCTAAAGTAGAACCGATTTTCAGTCATCTTTATGAAAATGACCAAGTGTTTCAATACTATGCTTATGACTTTAATTTTATATATATATATATATATTATTTTGCTGTTTCATTGACCATGTTTCACAGAACCCTATGTTGGCCCTCAATAATAATAATAATAATAGTAGGTCAAATTTATTGAATGTCTTCACATACAATGTTAAACATTTTCCAGAGATTGACTCATTTGGATTTTCAGAACAGGCCAATAAGATTCATGCTATTATTAATGCCGCCTTTGTTATCAACAACTAATCTTTCTTGGCCAAGGACTAAGCTCAGATATTAGTAACTTTTCAAAGGTCATACAAAAATAACCCAAGCAGAGTTCGGCCCCACATCCCAAGGAATGCATGCTTAGAGAAAACTATACTCTGCTAAATTTCCATGCCTTATTAAATATGTAATGAGCTCTTTAAAATTCTCTAGCGGGAAACAAAAATATCGGGTGGGAGGAGAGGGAATAACAATTTTACTCTGTGAAATCATAGTCGAACCTTTACTGTAATTCTATTTGCATTCATGTTACTTATACACTTTTAATATTTTGTAATTGAAAGAAAGTTGGCCTGGTGTAATTGAAGGCATTTTAAGCTTTTGAAAACAGCTGTGCTGATAGTTGTGGAAAAGAGTAAGTCAGTTTTCGTTCTCGGGGGTGTGTGTGTGTGTGTGTGTGTGTGTGTGTGTGTGTATGTGTGTGTGTATGTGTGTGTGTGTGTGTGTGTGTGTGTGTGTGTGTGTAGGATTCTGCCTTTGGAAGTGTATATGTTGGAATGATATGGGTGTTATAATAATTGAAGGTGCAGGCCATAGGGTTAATGAACTTTATTTGTGAATAGTTTCAGCTTTGTGGGGGGTTGTTTATCTGTTTGTTTAAGAGAAAGGTTTCTCATAAATTGGGATGAGGAGAAAATCATAGTTAAATGTTCAAAAGACCTAGGTAGACACTTCCCAAGGATGGGGAGTCCATTGTAAATAGGGCATGATGTCCCTTGTGTGAGGAGCGCGGGGGAGGAGTGACTATGAACAAAGAGGCATATGGGAATATTAGTTGGTCCATTTTCCCATTTGCTTGGAGCTGAGTCACACATAGGGGAAAGGTAGGAAACAAAGCCGGGAGGCCGGGCCCTCGTTACCACCACAGTAACTTGAATATGGAACTGAAAGGCTTGAGATGGGACGCAGGGAGGGCCCAGAAGGTGTGTCCAGTCAGCCTGGGTCGGGTAGAGCATCAGGAAGGGAAGGAAGAGACTCATAGGACCAGCTTTGAAAGGAAAGAACTTGGCAGCCAGGTGCTACCCCCACCCCCACCCCAGACACAGAAGGCGTAGCGTCAGACAAGGATAAAAGGCTCCAAACCTGAAGCCTGGAGAATAGCCACGCCAGTCTGGAGCTCCTGGGTCAGCAGGGGACAATGATGGCCCTAAATTGTTCATTTCAAAGAGTTAGCAGCTGGTTGGGCATAACTAATCAGGGTTCTGGAGAAGATCAAGATTGAAAACAGGTTCCAGTTGGAAACATCCAGATGATGGCTAGAACTTTAGGAGTTCATGAACTGGTATTAACTTGCATAACTTTGTTTGCAGAAATGTTTGTTGCTGGGATTGAACCCAGGGCCTTGTAGATACACCAAATACCTACACAAACTTCTGATTTCCAGCTTGAAGAATAGCCTTCAATCCACTCCATATTTTTGTACAGCATGAATAATCTCTTATATTCTTATGATCTATTACAGTTTTAAAGCCGTTACACATTTACTTAGTCCTTGTTACATTCTCATACCTATTTAATGGCTGGGCCAGGAAGACACATAGAGTGACCTAGCCGAGGGCGCAGAGGCAATCGATCACATGGTAGATCTGGGTCTCAAACCAGACCGTCTCTTTGCTAGTTGATTGCATTTTCTGCACTAGCCTGTAGCTTTTGTGTGCAAGTGAAAATATGTGACATGTTAAAAGTTCATTTCCAAAAGTGAAAGGGTTGCCAATCTACTTGTACCGATCCCATCGGATGCTCTGCTAAGAAAAACACCGTATGCCCGGAGTTAAGACGTTGCCTTTTCTTTGAATAGCTGACTAACTTATGGTTTAGAGGGCATATTTTGTCATCTCCATTGTTACATAATGTTTTCTCTTTTTTTCTTTGATTTTTTCCCTTGTTCCATAAAGATATAGTCATAGCTGTGACGTATAACCATGATGGGTCATATGACATGCAGGTAAGCCTTGTCAACTCTGGTCTGTAGCTCAGAGCCAAATCCTGTCTCTCTCATACTAAGTAGGGTCAGTTTTCCTTCTCAAGTCTCCCATAAGTCCTTGACTACTGTAACTGTAATGAGAATGCCATGTGCTTTTATTTCAGACCGGTTTGAGGGAGTTGCTCCCATATTGTTTCTAACTTGCTTATTCAGTCTGGCTGTGATTTCCTTAGGCATACAAACTTAGCAAAAAGAATAGCCTTGACCGAAGCAGCTAATAAGCTCCTCAGGGATGTGCACACATTCACCAAAACAGCAGCCTCGGATTTTCAGGTTTAGGAACCCTATACACACTTAAAGATTATTGAGAGGTCAGATGTGCAGAGAGCTATTAGAAAACGTAAGAAAATTAGGTTTACAGTTTAGTGGCCCAAATACGTTCACACTGTTGTGTAACCATCCCCACCATCCATCAACAGAGCTGTCTTAAAAAAAAAAAAAACAAAAAAACTATTTTTTCCTCCACTTTTTTTTTTTTTTTACAATTTCCATCATAAATACAATGTATTGTGAGCATCTTCACTCTTCCACAGCCTTCTCTTATCCTTCTCCCACCTCCCAACCAAGGCTATCTTTTCCCCAACCAGTCCTCCTCTAACTTTCATGACTTTGTTGTGATCCACTGCGTTAGTCACAGTTGCTTGTGGAAGCATGGGTAAGGAGCTATTTGCTGGAGCATAGGTGACTCCCTACTGGTTACACCACTTAAGGAATGATACCCCTTCCCCAGCAACCACTAACTGCCAGCCGCCCCTCTTCCTCCCCCCCTCCCCCTCCCCCTCCTCCTCCTTCTCCTCCTCCTCCTCTTCTTCCCCCTTCTTCCTCCTCCTTCCCTAGAAGGCATGGGGCCTCGTGGGCCCCTTCCCATTTACAGTGGGATGCTGAGGAGCCCAGTCTTGTGTAGGCCTTGTGCAGCTGTACATAGTTACCGTGTGCTGGTGACTGCAGACCTCTCTGATGGATGTTTACAGTTTTTACAGTGCACTGCTCATTCTCTGTTCCTTACATTCTTCCTGCCTCCTCTTCTACAATACCCCCTGGGCTTCGGAGAGGGTGGTACAGTTATCCCATCTGCGGTGAGCATCTGCAGTCTCTTGTTCTCAACACACTGACCACATGTAAATCTCCACATCAACCTTCAGCCACCGCAGAGAGGAGCATCTCTACCCAAAGCTGAGAGTAGCGCTGATCTAGTGGTATAACCGTAAATATTTAGAAGGCAGTCAGTATGAGAGCATGAGGCGGTTTTTTTTTTTTTCTTCTTATGAAACTAAAATTCTATGCCTGTTAGGCAGCTGCCGTCTCTTCCCCTCTGTTCCTGGGACCCACTATTCTGCTTCCTTTCCCTGCGTTTGATGATGTAGGTACCTGACACAAATGGGATCATTTAATTTTTGTCCTTCCGTGACTGGCACATTTCACTTAGTATAGTGTCTTCACGTATCACAACCTCCTTTTGGGGGCAGATAATTTCCGTACACTGCCTCCTCCTTATCCATTCATCTGTGAATATAAAGGGGTTATGTCCAACTTTGGGCTGTTGTAAAACTGCTGGTAATAACGGCTATGTATTGCTAGGTCTTCAAAGTTGTTTTAATTTTTTTGTGTATGTATCCAAAAGTAGAATTTGCTACATCATGCAGTAATTCTGTTTTTCATTTTTGAGGAACTACCATTCTGTTTCCTGTAGCAGCTGCAGCGCTCTGCAGTCTCTCCAGCGGTGCACAGGGCTTGGTTTAGAGCCTGACCATAGTAGTTGTGACTCTCACCCCCGGTTGTTTAATAACAACCGTCTTGATGGGTATGAAGTGGTAAGGCATTTGATTTTGGTATTTGATTAAGGACGATGGCTTTTTTTTTGGTATGCTTACTGGGCATTGTTGGGAAATTTTCTCTCTGTGACCATTACCTATCTGTTTTAATCTAGTCATCGTGTTGCTGTTGAGTTGTGGGAAAAGTAGAAAAAAGATAAAAAATCTAAGATCACACAAGCACCCATTACATTAGCCATCACAAGTGTAACATTCTCTCAGGTCCAGTGCCTTCTAGAGAGTTCTACTCCATACTCACGAGGGAAGAAAATGTTTTAAAAGGCAGATGACACCTTGGTCTTATTGTGAAAATAGTTTGATTTTACAGACTCTCTAAATGGCTGTTAGAATCTAAGTCATTGTCTTAGTCCTGGGTAAAGCTTATGCTAGCCCTTAATTAAAAGAAGTCTATTGGCAAAATGAAATGCTGAAAAGGTTCTGTTAGTTTTTTTCATTTTTAAGGTTCTCAAGCATGAATCATAGAGCCCATGTGGAAGTCAGAAGACAATTAGCAGGAGCTGGTTCTCCATTTCCATCACATGGGTCCTGGGGACCAAACATGGAACTCAGGTCATCCGGCTTGATGGCAGGCACCTTTATTCACTGAGCCATCTTGCCCGGCTCCTTTAAAAGGTGTTAAAATGTAGAAATTCAGTTGCAAGCTTAGGAAATACAATGTGTCATTTTTAATATAAACTGAAAGATTTTCAAGTCTATGATAGATATTTATGTGTTAGGTTTCCCAACATTCCGAGACACGGCAGGCAGAGTTTCTCTGTCTAAGCTGCAGAAGAGCCTCAGGAAGTCTGCCCACTCGGGTATGAGTACTCTGCTCCGCACTGCTGCCTCTGGTTTGGGAACACGTTTTGACTAGTAAACTGGCAGTTTGTCCTGGTTGGCTCATGGGAATAAATGTGTTTTTGTGAATTTTTAGACAAAATGTTCATAATCTGAGACTTCCCGGATATCCTAACCGTCATTTTAGTAGCTTACAAGGTGGAGTGCGTGCCATGTTTACCTTGCGGGAGATGAGAACCAATGCACAGACACTGCCGTGTGACCCATCTCACTTCAGCCCACACAGCACATCTGCAAATAGACACGGGCTTCTATACTAATATGAAGAGAACTGAAAAGAAAAACATAGATTGAAATGGACTTTCTGTGTGAGGAAGATTTTCTCTTGCACGTATGTTTGAGAAAACACGTTAAAACAGAAAAAGTTGTGTCCTTTTGCCCACTCCCTTGTCTGCTGGCACAGCCCCTGAGGGCAAGGCAACTGTGATCAGCCCCCAGCTCACCTGTCTGTTCAAATCATGACCAAAGCCCGTGAGTCAGATCCAAGTGTTGATGAGATGAAGAAATACCCTCTATGTGGTTCCAGTTTTGTTTTAGTTCATTCCTGACCCTGGCACAGGAAAACTGAATTTAACATAAACGCTCAAAAATGAGTACCAGCATGTAATCTAGCCAGGCGAATTGAATAATTCTGTTTGGTTTCTGTTTATCCATTTGTATTCTGAATTATGTGTGTGTTGAGAGGGTGGGGGGTGGGGTCTGTGCAGCTGAGTGGCGCTGCCTGGAGAGGACAGGAGAGGGCGTCAGATGGCCTGGAGCTGGAGTTGCAGGCAATCTTGAGCTGCTTGACCTGGGTTCAGGGAACCCAACTCAGGTACTGCAAGAGCGACACACACTCGTCATTGCTGAGCCGCCTCTCTAGGACTTTGATTTATACTTTTTATTTGATATTTTTATGGCTGTTCTCTCCATTCCTAAATGAACTTTCACCTGTGGCATTATACTGATATGGATAGCATATATAGTTTTTTTTTTTTCCTTTAATTGTCTTAACTGCTATTTGTATCTAAATTGTTATGGTTAGGAATCTTGGTAGGGGGTTCTACATGGTTCCTTGAAAATTTTACTTACCTTTTGAAGCTGCTAATGGTGAAGATGTTCTGATTTTATTAACTCTCCATGGTCATTTATTTTAAAGACTTTTTTTTTTCTAGATTGGAAATAAGACCTTCCGAGTCCTTGGTGACCTTTCTAGTGAGGGAGACTGTACCTACCTGAAGTCTTCTGTTAATGGGGTGGCCAGTAAATGCAAGTTCATCATCCTGGACAACACTATCTACCTGTTTTCCATGGTGACGTTCATACTCCTGTCTTGTCTTGTTTTGATGAGGTCTCAGTCTTCAGCTCAAGCTGGGCTAGGAACTCGTGGCAGTCCTCCTGGCTTAGTTTCCTGAGTGCTAGGACTGGGTATAGGCTACCATGTCTGGGTTTGGGGTGGAATTGATTAGCCAGAAGCATTTCATTGAAAGGTCCCACTTCCTTCAGCCTCTGAGATCACGTTTCCCCCAGTTTTCCTCTCCGTATTTCTTTGCCACATCCCTACCTTCTCTGGTTTATCTGATTTTGTCCCCACAGATTCTCATTGCTAGACACAACTTTCTTCTTTGAATTCAGAAATGAAGCTCACTACCCGCTTGTCAGAGGCTCTGCTCTCAGTGCTGGCATTCTCTCATACTTTCCCCAGACTCCCTGCCCTGACATGTGGAATCCTGGGGTTAGCGGGGAGATGACCACTGGGAAGCAGTCTAGACCAGATGCTCCTGGCAGCAGGGAAGTGGATGGGGGTCAGTGGTGATGACTTGGCAATCAGAAGAGAGCCGGGACTTTTCTTTGGTCTATGGAGTCTGATGGCCAATGAGCCCTCAGCCTCTAGCCTCTAGTGGGGCGTATACTGTCTATCAGAGAGACGGGGCCATATTAACACTGCAGTGTTGATGGCGAAATGGCTTTAGCAGTTGACCTGTGCATAAAGTCAAGGACAGTCCATCTTTCCGAGCTGCTCCTTTCTGTAGCCAATGGTGCTACAACAGTGTCAGGCTGACAGGCAGGACATGTGTGGAAGGGCAAACAGCTCTGGAAGGTAAAGCTGTCCTGGGTCAAACCCTGGCCCTGCCACTCAGAACCTGTGTGACCTTGTACAGTTAAACTTTCTAAGCTTTAGTTCTGCCATTGATAACCTTGACTAGTAAACATGCCTACTTTGTACATTTGTGACAATTAACGGCAGAGTGTGTATATAAGTTTAACGTTCTTACTGTAGATTGTTTTCCATAGTAAGGATGCCGCTGAAAAGTGACCACCATGTCACCTACAGTCCTGTCCTTTAATTCTTGATCCCTGGCTAGGCATCTATACCATTACTTCTGAGCGAGGCTTGGTAAGCTGTTAAGATCACTAAGCTGTCTTAGAACCTGGGTGTCAATGACGACTAACTGCTTGAACACTATCAGTCCCTCGGGTGTACTAGTGAAAATAAAGAGGTGAGATACTGATTCTGTGTCCACTGTTTTGTACAGGAAGGCAGTATTGAAATTGGCATTCCAGTGCCCAAGTACTTGTCTTCCGTGAGCTCAGAAGGGACTCAGGGAGGTACCATCGCGCCTATGACTGGAACCATTGAAAAGGTAATCAGGGAACACCTGGGAATGATGCCAACAATGGCTGTAAGTGTGTATCCTTTCTTTGTATATTCTTTCCCCTCTCAAATTTTTCTCATTGGAAAGCACTCACTTCGAAAAATAAGAAGATTGAAGTTCAACTGTCAATGTAAACAACTATTTACCTATTTTATTATAAAGATTACTGGGGTTTTGTTTTGTGTATGTGTGTCTGTGTGTCTGTCTGTCTGTGTGCACGTCCAGACCCAAAGCCTCATACATGCGGAGAACGATATGCCTGAGCCCCGCCCCAAAGCTGCTGGGGGCATTGTTTTGGTTTTTAATTTTAGTTTTATGTGTATGGGTGTTTTGTCTGCATGCATGTCTGTGCACCACATGTGTGCAGTGCCCACATAGGCCAGAAAAGGGTATTGGAGCCCCTGGAACTGGAGTTTAAAAACTGTTGTGAACCACCATGCGGGTGCTGGGAATCAAACTGGCTCCTCTAGAAGAGTAGCCAGCGCTCTTAATCACTAAGCCATCTCTCCGGACCTGAGGCTGCTATTTTAAAGGAAAGAGCTTACATCATGGTGCAGTGTGTCCTGCCTGCTGCCTTGAGCAACTTGGCAGACTGAGGCAAGAGGGTCACCTGAATTTGAGGTCAGCCTGAGCAAGAAACAAAGCAGAACTCTGTCACAACAAAAAGGAAAAATACAGCTAATGCTGATCCAGCCGCATAACTCAGAGGCAGAGCATGTGCTTAGCAGGCTGGAGGGCTTGGGTTCAATCCCCAGTGCCAAAGAAAATAGAGAGAGAAGGGGAGAGGACGGGTGAATTAAAGCGCAAATACAAATATGTGCATTTTTGTCTATTAACAGTGACGTGTTTCCCAGGCTGGTCTTGAATTCCTGGGCCAAAGTGATCCTCCCACCTCAGCTTCTCAAGTGCATGCTGCCACACCCAACTCAAAATGTGGGTTTAAGAATGAGAATAGAGTGCTCACCAAACATTGTCTAAAGAGTCTGCTTTTTAATGTGAAATTTAACAACAGTTTTGTCATGAAATAATGACAATTGCATATGTGTTGAAATAAATTTGGAAGGCTGGTATTGGGAGAGACCCATGGGGTTCAGGGTAGGGCGGGGGCTGGAGAGGAAGTTGTTTGTGGTTTTGAGACAGGGTTTCACTATGTAGCAGAGGCTGACCTCAGACCTGGAGCCCCCGCCTTGCCCTGTCCTCCGAGTGCTGAGATGACAAGCACGCTACCTCCACACCCAGCAGCCCACGCGGTTTGCTGTGGTCTAAGGGTATAACCAGGCGACATTCATTACTATCTTAGTCCATTTGGGCTGCTAGCACAGAACTCCACTCACTGAGGACTTAAAACTACGTACCTTTATTCCTCGTGGCTCTGGAGGTTGGAAAATTCTGAAAGCTAGGCACCAGAGGATTATATGGCTGCTGAGAAAGCCTGCTTCTTGGTGACCCAGCAGACAGACCATCCCCTCCCAGTGTCCTCCCGCGATCGAAGGCCACAGGCCTCTCCTGGGCTTCCTCTGTTATGTGTACATCCCTGGTGCCCTAATCTCCTTCAAGAAACCCTAGCTCCACCGTCACTTTGGGTCTAATATTTCAGCATAAATTTCAGCATTCAGATGGTAGCACAAGACAGTCTTGATTTCTGTGGGGATGGTTATCTGGTCTCCCCAGTACATTAAGTCACAACAATTTCACTGTGGCTGGAAATGTGGCTTGGTGATAGGAAACCTTCCTCACGTGGGGAGAAGTCCTGAGTTCGTTCATCAGCACTACAAAAAAAAAAAAAATTAAAATTCAGCTGTATATTCTTGGAATTCATAAAAGGTGGGGGGGGGGGATAATTATTTAATCCCCTGCTGTTCTCCACTGTGTGAGCTGACACACTCAGATCTGCCTTCAGGTTAGCCAATCCCAGTTCACACCAGCCTTCCACAGTGAGGGATGCCTGCAGAGAATATTCATCTCACATCTAAAGATGGGCACACAGTGGCTTCGTGAGGCCATACTGAAGAAGCATCACCAAGTGTCTGATGATCTTTGGAGCATCCAAAGATGCTTGTTGCTCTGACTGTGAGACCTGACTCTCCTGGAGATGTCTGTATAAACTATTTGGTAACTGTATTAAGTAAAAAGACATTTGGCTGTATCAGCTCATTAGTACTTGTAGAACTGAAGATAGGGTTCTTTTTTTTTTTTTTTTTGCATTGGTAACTGTTTAGTTCTACTTGAGAACTGTTTACCTACTATTAACGTAGACTTTAACAGATTGAAAGGCTATCATAGAAAACTAGTCAGGACCCTCACCCTGTACCCTGTATGAGACATGTACAGGTATCTGCCCTTCCCTGTGTCATTTACGTGTATACATTACATGTATCAAATGTCCAGGTCTGTCCTGATTATACATTCATAAAAAAAAACTAGTACCAAGTTGTATAAAATACGTTCATCTGAATCAAGCAAAGCTGAGCACAGGGCCTAAGCAGTCTAATGGGACTAAGCAGCATACACAGACTCACCAGTGCCAGCAATGCTGGGTGGACCTGGCAGTCTCCAGTTTACCTGGTACATCTGTCCTTAGCAAAACACAGACATGTGAGCATGTGTTTCTCTGTTCTGTTTGATAATGTACCAACTCTGGAGAGCAAGAAGGACCTATGTTTTAATGCATCCCTCTAGGTGTTCGTGAAAGCTGGAGACAAAGTAAAAGCTGGAGACTCTCTGATGGTTATGATTGCCATGAAGATGGAGGTATGTGAAATCTAAATTCAGTTGCCAAATAAGCCTTGGGAACAGTCCAGCCGAGTTGTTCTTTGCTTTATTTGATGGATTAATAGCACTAAGTACTAAGGGTCATGAACTGGCTAAGTATTCATTTAAAGAAGCTAAAGCAATCATCCTTCTGGTGAATACATTTTAATTCTGTGAAGCCATACCTGCCATTCTGAACTTTATGAAATTATCATCAGCAATATCCCAGCTGAACACTCACTATTGCTGTTTCTTAAACCTGAATTAAGGATGACAAGCATTGAACTGTAGGCCAGCAGCTCTTGGCCATAGGCAAATACTGCATGCACTTTGGAACCTTTGTAAACCTGCTTCCAGACCCCCAGCATTAAGGCCCAGGGATCAGTTTTGTGTTGTGTTATAATGCTAGGATTGACCCCAGGTCCTTGTGCATCCCAGGTTGAGATTGCTAGTTAGACAAGAGCTTCCCACCATGTCCTTGAACATGTTACTGCTCAGTATTGACTCTTCTCAACTGTAAATGAGTTTCCATTTTCTGTGTGGATGGAGATATGTGGAAACAAACCGAGAAACTACAAAGCATCAAAGGTGTCAGCCATTGTTTTCATTTTTGCCTGCCTCTCGAGGCTTGGTGTGTGCCTGGCCCACACTGGCTTGACTACCCATGTTGTCTGTGTCCCTGCAGCATACCATAAAAGCTCCAAAGGACGGCAGGATCAAAAAGGTGCTCTTCAGAGAAGGAGCCCAGGCCAACAGACATGCACCGTTAGTGGAGTTTGAGGAGGAGGAATCTGACAAATGCGAATCATAATGAACTGTGTCCATCAAAGAAATGGCTGACTGCACAGCGTCGTACCTGGCTGTAAATAGCAGGTGCCTCTTGAATCCCTAGATCTCATAAAGAGGAGCTTTATTAAATAAATGATGATGTGATTGTACTTAAAACCATTTCATACTTATAAATTATCTCAAAAGATTTCATAGAAATAAAACAGTTGTGTGTTTTTTGTATTTTGGGGTTTTTTTTTTTTTTGGAAACTGTTTACTTTTAAACCTTATACATTGTACTGTTAGGATCAGCTTGATGAAAAGAGAAGCAGAATGTCATGTAAGTAAATAGCTTTCCAGTTACCCTGATGAAAACACAGTAACACACAAGCTGTTTAAGACTGGCTCCTCGGTATGAGGTGGCTAGCAAGACCAGGCACATCAGTGAGCTCCAGGTTCAGTTGGGAGAGCCTGCCTCACCATAAGCTGGAAGATTCCTGACACCAACTTCAGGCCTCTGCACACATGGCTCCCACAAAGGAACAGGGATAAACTAGAAAGGAGGCTAGAGGGTCCACAGGAAGGAGGAGGGCTAGGATGCAGCAAGGTTCTGAGGAGTCCCCGGGGAATGAAAGTAGGATGGGAGGAGAGATATGTGCAAGCAGGCTGCTGCAGAGCTGGGGACGAGACTGGAGAGACATAGCGGAGGACAGGAGAGCGAGGATTGCCTGGTCTATAATTTAATTGGGGCTGGGCATAATCATGTCAAAAGATTCCAAGATGTATGTGTGCCCTGAATGTCAAGGAAGCGATTCCAAAGGCAGAGAGCCAAGGATGTGGGTCTCCTTTTACCTGCCTTTGAGACCCTTTTCCTCCTGGGTTGCCTAGTCCACCCTTGTAGAGATTGTTGCCCAGCCTTGATCCATCTTGCTGTGTCCTGTTTGATCCATAACCTTTGGGAGGACTGCTCTTTTCTGAGGAGAAGTGGGAAGGGGGGTAGACATGGAGGAGAGGGGAGACTCGGGGAGCTGGGAGGAGTGGACAAGATGTATTATAGGAGAGAAGATAAAGAAGGAAGAAAAGAAGAAAAATTAAAGAACAATTTAAAAAAAGAGAATGATGGTCTCCCAAATTGATTACATGCCCTAGTTAAGATGTCTGATTATTCAACAAGGTAACATGAGGCAGTATTTCATAGTTGTCAATGAACGTGAAGGCTGTCCTGACTGGTGTGGGAATATGTGCTTCAGTGGAAGTTTTGTGGGCAGATGTGATCAGGGTAAGATTCATGGAGGAGAACCCAGGGGCACGAGGTAATGTAGAGGATTTAGAGCAAGACATGAGGGAGCAGTGGAGCCTAACTGGACAGTGGGTGAGTGTTGTGCTGTGCCTGAGCAGATTTGCACAACTGGAGAGGAGATGCCAAGCTGGCCAGGCTACTGGAGAAAGGTGCGCTATGCAGGCTCAGGAAGAACCTGCATGGAGTGGAAAATGGGTGAGGGACCAGTAGTGATTATACAGAATTACTTTTTTAGTAAGAAACACAATGATATTGGGGGGAGGTCTTGCCTGACATCAAAAGCCCCTTTGAGAAAACAGACACTGTTCACAATGTTTGTGTCCGGTAATTTAACATTCCAGAAAACTCCAAATATAATTGTGCACTAAGTGTGTTTAGAGTAAACTTAAATTCATTGGTAGAACACTTGGCTAGCATGTGCCAGGTCAAGAGTTACACATAGAGATGGAGAGAGTGTGTGTGTTGGTTCATAGCCACACAGAACAATCAGTTGGCAAGAAAAGGGAGAATGTGGTTTGGCCACACACTGGACACTGCATAACAAGACAGTAAGATAGTGGAGTAAGTGCTTAGTAAAATAGGCCCATCCTTGGTAACACAGTGTAGCACTCACTCAGACCTCCAAAGTCAGGAACCTGGCAATACAGTGTGGAGCGCATCTAGAGGAGTAATAAAGCTGCATTCTTTCAGATGTAGTCTGCAGACTCCACAGCTGCAGACACTGGAAAGCTCTGGGTACCAGGCACAGCCCTGAGCTGGCTGAAGTACATGCAGACTGTAAATGGTCCAGCTTGGCTGAGTGGTCTTTTTTGTTATTTTTGTTACAAAATTATACTTCACAAGGAGTTACATTTAAACCTTTTATAAATCAAATGTTACATTAAGATATACTTGAAGGAAAATTATTTTACAGCAGTATCCAAGCTGGGAGGAAGAAGGAAAGACTGACTAGACCAGTGGTTCTCAACTTCCTAACGCTGCGACCCTTTAACACAGTCCCTCATGTTGTGGTGACGCCCACTCATAAAATTATTTTCATTGCTACCTCATAACTGTAATTTTGCTACTGTTATGAATTGTCATGTAAATATCTGATATGCAGATGGTCTTAGGTGACCCCTGTGAAAGGGTCATTCAACCCCAAAGGGGTCACAACTCACAGGTTAGGAACCGCTGGACTAGAGACTAGGAAGCCAGTTAGGAAGTTACTCCTACAGATCCACAAGCATGGCGTGATAACCCTCCAGATCATCTAAACCATGGCTTTTCAAACTAGTTTCACCAGCTGACAGTTTTCCACTCCAAATACAACTTGTTCACTTATTTGCTTATTTTTGTTGCTGGAGAGAAAACCCAGAACCTTGCACCTGCAGGCAAGTGCTCTGACACTGAGCTGGGCCTTCAGCCCCCAAACTTCCCTTTTCTAGAAGGAGGAAGTGCAAAGTTTATCTGATGGAAATTTCTAGTTGCTATCTGCCCCCTTTCAAATAATATTATTTAGATCTTTGGAGCAAAGGGAGCTCTTTATGTTATTGTGCTTGGGATCTGTGCATAGACAGACTGAAGCCCAGTGGTCCCCGGTCCCATTACCGATTGCAGTGGTTTGCATAAGAATGGCTTCCATAGGCTCAGATATTTGAATGCTTAGTCATCAAGAAGTGGCACTACTTGAGAAGGATTAGGAGGTGTGGCCTTGTTGAAGGAAGTGTGTCACTGGGGGTGGGCTTTGCAGTTCCAAAAGTCCATGCCAGTCCCAGTGTCTCTCTGCTGACTGGATCTGGGTGTAGAACTCTCAGATCCTTCTCCAGCACCATGTCTACCTGCATGCTACCAAGCTTCCCACCATGCTGATAATGGACTAAACCTCTGAAACTGCAAGAAAGCCCCAAATAAATGCTTCGTATTACAAGAGTTGCCATGGTCATGGTGTCTCTTCACAGCAATAGAACATTGACTAAGAAACCAGCATGTTGAAATTTATTCTTAGAACAATCTCCAGTTGTCAGTGCATGAAGCCAGGCAGTGAGACTAGATGTCCTACAAACAATTTACTTAATTTTTCCTGAGTTTTCTTGCACATTAATCAAGAAAAGTATTTTTTTTCTTTTATCATTACAAGTTGACAACCAAAAAAAAAAAAAAAAAAGAGAGAGAGAGAGAAATAGGACAGATACCCCTCTAGCCTTCATGTTGTATGTCAGGACTTACATAGCTGCACACTAATCCATGATGGGAAGGTAAGTATGATGATGTATGCCTGTAATCCCAACACTCTGAAGCAGGAGGGTCATGAGTTGCAGGCCCACCTGGGCTACATAGTGAGACCTTATGTTGTTTTGTTGTTGCTGCTATTTTTGATTGGTTGTTTGTTTGTTTTGGTTTTAAGGCAAAAAGCCCAAGGATATAATCTCTGTTCTTGCAGAACTAAAAAGCATTTAATGGCTAGCCAATTAAGATTGAGTATGTATCACCTGGGTTGTTATAAGACAGCCCCTCCAGTGTGGAAACACCTTCTGCCCATCCTAAATCAGCCTTCCAACAAGATGGGCTTATGACAAGAGTAACCTATCTTCTCATTAAACCAGCTTGAAGTAGTTGCCTTTCTTCTTCTCACTCAACTTAATGGGCCTGTGTGAGGTTAGCAGCCATACTTGATCTAGTAGCAAGCAGAGCTCCTTTATGTATACATCATTTGTCAGTTCTACAGACATTTTGATGTTTCCTTCTGTCCCTGAAAATAAAGATAAAAGAAGTTGCTTGTTCCATGGCTCTATCTAAGGGAAATGATGCAGCCATATAGGAAAAGGTAAAGTAACTGATACTAAGAAGTGCCTGGGTACCAGGGGCTGAGTGAGTAGGAAACATACTGGACATCAAGACAGTGAGGAGGAGTAACATTTTAACTGACCTTTAGGGAACAGCCATTTGCTATGTGGAGAAGAGAGATGGTACTGTCGGGACACTTCACACATAGGGACCTGCAGAGGCTCAGAAGAAGGCAGGAGAGCCATGGTGTATGGGGACTCCAGCATGGACTGGGCACAGGCTTAGCAGACATGGGAAACAGCTGCCCACGAGGGCAGGTACAGTAGTAAGCTGCTGCAGCAGCCCAGGAAGGAAGACACGGAGGAACTTTCATAGATTTGAACCCTGTCAGACCTCAGCAGAAGGAACCACTCCCATGACTGTGCCATACTGCCAGTGGAACACTGAGCACATGTGCCCAAATGCTTTATTGATTCAGAACTCCTTAGGTGTTCTACTGATACCATGTGCAGATCATAAGCAATCAAACATCCTCCACAGAAATCCAACACCTACAGACAATACAAAATGCAAAGGCCTATGTATTCCTTTTTCCAACAGTGTACAAAAACAATTACTTTAAACATAACTAAAAATAAACTTCCCCAACAGGCTTTTTGTCCTTCAGCCTGGGACTCCAGACTGAAGACTGCTGAAGACTTCCTAACAGCTTATGTTTTACAAGTTATATAATGTGAACAGTGTTAAGTACACTTGGAGAATGTGCAGAGGAGTTATTCCGAAGTGGATCAAATGCAGGCCTGAGGATGGGGCTGAGTAGGGAAGACCTTGGTATATAATATATCTTAACTTCTTTTTAATCCCCCTCCCTCTCTCTCTCTCTCTCTCTCACACACACACACACACAATCTCAGACAGACCCTTGCTGTGTACCATTAGCTGGCCTGGAACTCACTATGTAAACTGTTGTGATAAATTTTGTTTGTATGTGTGTGGAAAAATTTTTCCTGTGTGGGGAGGGGGCATTGCAACACACATGTCTACTCACCTCAGACAGGGAACCCATGACAGATCAAAGTACAGATGCCACCAAAGTCAAACTTGGTGAACAGATGAGATCTATTGGGGTTACTTACAGGAGCAGAAATGACTCAAAGGCAGCTGCATCACCAAGGTCTTCTCCAGCATGGGGACAGCTCATAAAACTGGGAAATGTAAAGCACGCTCTGCAGGCAATAAGTTGGAGAATGTCCTTTCCACCTGATTCTGATCTAAACCTCTCCAAAACAACAGGGCTGTTATCTCTTCTTTCCAGGAAGCTGAAGTCTGATCTAAGAGTCTTCTTTGCAGTTTAATCAGTCTGAGAGTTAATCTTGGTTCTTACTGCTTACTCTGGCAGGGAGGGTCCTCATGAATCTGGTCAATTTCAGGAACTTCCTGAAGTTATTTTGAATTGTTTAACCTTCCTGTTTAAAGGGCTTCCCTGAAGGTTGTAATGTTTCAATCTGGAAGGAAATTGTTATGCAACACAGACCAGCTGGCCTTGAAATTGCAGCAGTCCTTCTGCCTCTCCCACTCAATTACTGGGATTACAGGCATGACCTATCATGCTGGTGCTTGTTTTGTTACAGGATATCTATGTAGCCCAGACTGGCCTTGAACTCATAGCTGTCCTCCTGCCTCAGTTTCCTAAATGGTAGGATTACAGATTTGAGACATTACACTCAGCTACTTGTCCTTAATTTATAAGTAGTTCTTCCAGGCTAGAGGTGTTGTTCGTGGGCTGATGCTGGCTTAACATGCACAAGACTGTGGGTCCCATGTACAGAGAGGAAAGGAGGGTAAGGGATGGGAAAAGGAACTGAGTTAAGCCTAGCTGGTTACTCTTGCAAACATCAGGGCCTTGGATGATGACAAGCCTTGATTTAATATGCATCAGCCAGTTCCTTCTTTTCCCTCCTCTGTCTCTAGTCTAGTCCAGTGACACTATGACACCTGTCAACCACAAACAGATTGCATGGCTATTTAGGAGAGCCTCCAGCGTTTGCCAGGCTGGCATGCCACTGGAATCTGTGAGCTAAAGGGATATCAGTATGCCCATAGGGCAGCTCATTGTTGGCATGGAGGCTGGGTCTGGATCTTTTCTTATCTGCCTGTTAGCTGTAATACACCTGTAGCCGCCACTGGGGGCAAGCCCTTGTGCCTGGCTTCAGTCTGAGTGTGGGTGGACAGCAGAGTACGACTGTCTTGTAGCTGAACTCATTACCCTTTTCTCTTTGACTGTCAGCTCTTCTCACGTTTGCACATAGACTGTACTGTGCCTAACCCTCAAAACAGAATCCTCCGGTATGTTAGAAGCTGAAATGTAGCTCTCTGCTCTGGGCTTTTGTTGTGGGGAAAATGTTTGCAGTGTTGATAGCAATACTTTGCTCTTCTGTTGCATCTTTCATCAGAGGATATCAAGAAACACTCCTAGGTACAGTGCTTTAAATTTTCAGGAAGACAGGAAAAATGTGTTTTGCACCTTGTGAGAGGAGAAGAGATGGGGGAGTCTCCAAATGCTTTGCTTTGTGCCTGAATTAGATGCTTCTCTGTTCCTGTAATAAAACACCATGACCAGGACAACTTAAGAAAGTGTTTATTTGGGGGTTATAGTTTCAGAGGGATAGAGACCATGACCACCATGGCAAGGAGCATGGCATCAGGTAGGCAGGCATGGTGCAGAAGCAGTAGCTGAGAGCTCATATTTTGATCAGCAAGCAAGAGGCAGAGACTAGGTACTAGGAATCTCAGGGTTTTTTTTTGAAGTCTCAAAGGCCAATCCCAGCAACACACCTTTAACAAGGGCACTCCTCCTAATCCTTCCCAAACAGTCTCACTAACCAGGACTCAAATATTCAAATATATGAATAGGAGTCTATGGGGCCCTTTCTCATTCCAACCACCACAGTGCCCAGTGCCAGGAATTCTTGGTCATGGCTCCTTTCCTGCTAGCATACTTTTGCTCATTATTTCCCAGGTTGCAGACATTAGTAGACATTAGTAGACATTTAAGTCCTACCAGGCACCCTGGAAGCCCTGTTCACAACTCTCAAGCCACAGGCTGAGTGCAAACATCTTGCCCCTTTCCCCAGGACCACTGTAATGACCCCAAGGACACTGTCTCTTCTGTGCTATGGGATTCTCAGACTATCTTTATCACCAGATATTTGTAATCAGAATAAGTTAGTTCCACAAATTCCTGAAGTGAGTTCCCAAGATATGTGCTCTCTTTAAATTAGGTTAGATAATTCTCAAGGAGTTAAGCAGTATAGCTCAGTAGTAGAGTATGTGGTTAGCCTGTATAAGGTCCTGGGAATAGTTACTTTTTCCTCTTGCTGTTTTAAAATACGCTGACAAAGGGCTGAAGAGATGGCTCAATGGTTAAGAGCACTGGCTGCTCTTCCAGAGGACCCAGGTTCAGTTCCCAGCACCCCCATGGAAGCTCACAACCATCTGTAACTCCAGTTCCAGGGGATCTGACACCCTCAAACCAATGCATATAAAATAAAATTAAATAAGTTATTTTAAAAAAATATCATGCCAAAAGCAACATGAGAGAGAAAGGATATATAAAAAGCCCTATGGAAACTCAGTACTTCATATTTTTAACTATATTTTTAATATTTTTTAAAAAAGAACTTGAAGGGTGGTACAGGGCATTGGTGGACAATACTGCCCCTCAAAGACAATCCCATCACCAGACATGAGACAGCCCCTGTGAGCCGTTGATCAAGGAGGCTCTAGAGACTTCCTAGTCAACACAGGCTATTGTCATTGCTCTCTGTTCCCCATCAGAACTAGATGGTAAGAGCCTATTGTTGAAAATAGCACACACTTGGTTTGGGGACAGAGAAATTCATCTGGAAATTAGCAGAAAAAAAAATCCTCCCTGATGGCTAACTCTCATAAATCCAGAAGGTGCTGGGGAGAAAAAACAAAAAACAAAAAACAAAAAACAAAAAACAATGGTCTTCCCCAGAGCTGGACCCTGTATGCCACAACACTGACACGCCAGGCAAGATTTGCCTATTGATGTAATAGAGGCACAAAGATTTATAGGGTAGCAGAGTTTATAAGGGCAATCAAACTTTTCTTTAAGCTGGAGTTAAGTCCTGTTCTGCAAAAGGCAATCCATACCTGGTTCTGTGTCTTACTTAGGACTTCTACTGCTGTGAAAAAAACACCATGACCAAAACCAAGTTGGGGAAGAAAGGGTTTATTTCATCTCATAGTTTCTTCTTTATCATCCAGGGAAGTCAGGGAAGGAACTCTAAGGAGGGCACTGGAAGCAGGAGCTGATGGAGAGGCCATGGGGCAATGCTGCTTACTGGCCTGTTCCTCCTAGCTCGCTCTGTTTTCTTACACATGCTAGGATCACCTGCTCAGGAGTAGCACTGCCCACAATGGGCTGGTCCCTCCCACATCAATCATCAATCAAGAAAATGCCCCCACAGACTTGCGAACAGGCAAATCCTATGGAGGCATTCTCCTGATTAGGATCCCTTCTTCCCAGATGGCCCTAGTTTGTGTCATGTTGACATAAAACTAGCCAGTGTATACTGTAAAGCTGGTCAAAATTCTATGCCTGGATAGGTCATAGGCTCTAGGGGAGAATGTACTATGGTTGTTTTGCTAGATAGTCATATCGTAAAACTACCTTCTAACATTTATGCATACACCCATAGACTTGCGCTGGTCCCAGCCTCTGTGAGGGAAGCATTTTATGGTGGTAAAGTTAATGCAGAGACTCACCCTGATCAGAGTGACCATACGTGAGCAATCACAAACGGATCAGCTATATCATCTCTGTCCCACAGGCTCAGAGAACATTGTGGAAGAGCGGGAGGGGAAAGTCTAACAGCTACAGGATAGGGAAAATTGTGTACAATGCTGCCTTCTAGACATTGCAAGACGGTTTCATTTATGAACTCACCACAGCTGTAGTTACCTGCATAAGTCAAGGAGTCAAAATTACAGCATGGATAGGGAAGGGGCTCATGAAGCCTCACCCCTAGTTGAGAAACTATTGGCAGTTGGTGGCTGCAGTGGGAGGGATATTCGTCTGTCTCTGGGGAAGAGTGTTTACTGATAGGTTGCCCATGTTCCTGTGGATGGCTCCACCCTCAAGTACATGCAGGCAACACTAGTGGACACAGTGGGTTGGGAGGAGGGGGACAAGAGGGACAAGGGAGATGAGGAGGGTGAGGAGGAGATGATAATGAATTTGAGGAGGAGATATTCTCGGAAGGGGGTCCAAGGAGAGTTCAAATGGGAAGAGGGGGTGGATATAATCAAAATACATTGTATATATGTACGAATGATCAAAGAATGGAAAATTTCAAGTTAAATAAATGCATGGAATAATCTTCTGTCTACACAGCTCTACCCTCAGCAATTTTGTTTCTTGTGTATCCTGGCATTTCATTACACTTTCAAAACAAGTAGTGATGGATTCTTATTTCTCCCATTTACAAAAAAAAAAAAAAAGAAAAAGAGCAACGTTCTATGCAGCCCTTCTGGTGAGTATGTAATTGAAGTCTTATTTGGATTTTATTCTGCATTTTCCAAGTTATTAATGATGAACACTCTCTCAAGGGCTTATTAGCCATTCAGATACCTTTCTTGGTGAAATGTCTATTCAACTCTTGTCCATTTTAAGGTCTTACCTTTTGCCTGCAAGAATTCCTCACACATTTCTGGGCATCCCTTCTCTGAGACGATTTGCAGGTGCTTCCTGTGGTCTGTGACTCATCTTTCCATTGTGTTACTGCTGTCTTTGGAAGTGTACATTTTAAAATTTTTGTTAAGTCATTTTCTTTGATAAATTGTGCTTTTGGGTCATTTCTAAGAACTCACCAAACCAGGAACATGTTCTTTCTGTTTTTCCTAATATTTTATAGACCTAGCTCTTACCTTCAGCCTGTGATCCATATTAACTATTTTCTGTGATCTACTTAACTATTTTAGCACAGCACAAACAAAAGTCATATTCGTTCTTTGAAAATCCAGTTGTCTCAGCGACACTTATTACTATTTCCCCAACCAAGTTGTCTGGATCTTTCTGTTGAAAATCAATTAAATATGAATGTAAAGATTTATTTGGGAGTTCTCAGTTATGGGCAACTGATTCATTCTGTCTTTTTATTACTGTAATGTTTTGATCACTGCAGCTTTATTAGTAAGATCCACAATGGGGAAATGAGAGTCATCAAACTTTGTTATAGTTTTTCCAAGTTGAGTTGCTATTCTAGGTCCTTTGAATTTTCATATAAATCTTTCATAGATTCAGCTTATCAATTTCTGCAACGTCTACTAAGATCTTGGTGTGGACTGCACTGAGTCAGAAAATTAATCTGGGGCGGGAGGATGCTGTGCCAGCAACATTGCATGTTCATGAATGTGGGATTACATTGGCTTTCATCACCCTCAACTTCACCTTTTATAATTGCAAACTTTTAAATCTTGCACTTCATTTGTTAACTTTATTCCTAAGTACTTTAACATATAGACTCATTCTATCAGTTCTTTTTCTCTAGAGATCCCTAATACACTAGCCTTAACTATATTGTTATAGCAACAGGAAACAGACTAATACAAATGGTGATAGTAGACATACTTGCCTTCTTCCCATTTTAGAGAGAAGCATTCAGGTTTTTGGTTTGGTTTTTGTTTCATTCACCAGTAAGTATAATGTTGATTCTAGGGTTTCTCTTCATGCCCTTGGTGATGTACACAACTTCCTTTTATTACTCTTGTTTGTCAACTTGAATATATCTGGAATCAACCAAAACCCAATAGCTGGGCATATCACAAAGGATTTTCTTGATTGACTCATTTGAGGAGAGAAGACTCACCCCACTTCTGGTACTACAATCAGTATTAGTCAAGGTTCTCAGGTTGAACAGAAGTAATTGAACACATACACATCATGGGGTAGATTATTAAAGTGGCTTACAGGCCGTAGTTCCTCTAGTCCAACAACGGCTGGCTGGCTCCCAAAGGAAAGGCCAAGAATCTGGTAGTTGTTCGGTTTACAAGGCAGAATGTCTCAACTAGTCTCCAATCTATGTTAAAATCCTGATGAAGTAGGTTCTAATGCCCCAAAGTAATGCCTCAGCAACCAGACAGATGAGCATGCCAGTGAGAGAGAGGTCAAGCAGGGAAAACCCAGAAGCTTCCTTCCTTCAAATCCTTCTATGTAGGCTGCCACTAGAAGGTGTGGCCCAGATTTAGGGTGGTTCATCTTACTTCAAATGACCCGACCAAGAAAACTCCTTCAGATTCATGCCCAGCTGCTTGTGTTTTAGTTGGTTTTGGATAGAGTCAACTTGATAACAAAGGTTGGCCGTAACGTTAGTTCCACTGAGTGGAGATTCTAGGTTTAATATGGAAGCTTGAACAGTTTTGTTTTGGTTTTTTTAAGTTGTCAAAAGTTTGTTTCATTGGTTGGTTGACATATTTGACAAAAGATGACCTACTGAAAAAGAGCTGGGGTTGCCTGATATCCCTTGGCTTAGTGTTGATGAAGGGATTTTAAAACTCAGGGAAACTACAATGCTGGAGTGGGTATGACGTGTGACATCTAATCCTCCACAGTGGGAAGGCCAAGAAGACATGCCCTTCACTAATCCTGCAAGACCCAAAATGGTGGCTCTTTTCCTTGCGCTAGATGTTAGGGTTGTAGCTGCTGCTGCTTGATTGGATGAATTAAATGTGATAGGCTGTTGGGCCCCAGAGTAGCAGGGACTAGATAGCAGCACTGAATTGTTAAAGGCAAGGTGATAGTAGTTATTGTAATAGGCAACATGGGCAAAATGGTATTCATGGTGGCATGAGTAAATGGGCCTTTGGGATTGGCTGATCGGTTACAGTGTTTCCAGGAATGAAACAGATAAATCTACTACATTTCTATTCAATTATTATAAGCAAAAAAAAAAAAACAAAAAAAATCTGGAGCAAATGAAAGAAAGGCTACATTGGATAGTAAGAGGGAATTTGGCCTGTGAGCCAATTTCCAGACTTGAGCCTGTGTGCAGACCCAAAAACCCCTTAAATGAGGGGATGGCGAGGTCTACCTGAGAAAGGAAGGACCTTGCTAAAATACTTAAGAGTTTTAGTGCTGGTCTTTTTCTCATCCTTTCCCATGGGACCTATGACTTTTACAAGGATAACTGTACAGTGTGGGAAAGGAAATAATCACTTTCCCAGGTATATTGGATTCTGGTTTAAAATTGACACTCATTGTGGGAATCCCCAAGAAGCAGTGTGATCCTTCAGTTAAAGGAGGGGTTTATTGGAGATCAGGTGGTTGATGGAGTTTTGGTTGAGTCCAACTGTAGCCGATGGCTACTGTGTTGGTCCGCAAAGAAGACAAGAAGATACTTTCATAGATGCAAACCTTCCAGACTTAGTAGAGGAAACTGTCTTGACAAGTGCCGTACTTGACGGTGGAATGCTGATTGTCTAATATCAGGTGCTTTTCATTGATGCAGAAGCTCCTTGGGGTTCTATTGATACAAAAACTCTGCCCCCTCATCCAAAGGCCTATTTGCATAATGAAGGAAACCTGTAGCTTAGTCTCATCCCACAATTATTTAGCAGCTGAGCTATGTCTCCTTTATGGTCGGGTGACTCAAGGCCTAAGAGAAGTGTTCTCTCCTTGTTGCCTGAGACTGTGGGAGAGGGACTAAAAGACTTCCTCCACACTTTGCTCTTCCACAATGGCTCGGCCAGAGAGCAGTGAGCAGGTGCAAATCATTAGGATGCAAACATCTTTTACATAAAGCCAACACCTGAAGATAATAAAAACTTCCAAGGCTTTAGGCAACTCTTCCCCCAACAATGTACAAAACAATTTCTATAAACATAACTAGAAATAAACTTCCCCAACATCCAATTCACAGTGGGCCCAGTGGGTCTCCAACTCATCCTGTGGTTGTTTCCAAGTTTCAGACTGTTTAATTGGGATAGATAAAATTGGAAGTTTGCAGAATTCCCACATTGGTCCCTTGGCCTGTGGAGTGAGGGCTATTATGGTTGGAAAGGCCAAATGGAAGCCATTGGTGTTGCCTCTACTAGGGAAAAGAGTGAACCAAAGATTATATCAAACATGGAGAAATTCGGAGGGAACCAGCCTTTTCCACAATTGGGATTATGAAAACTCTACTTAGGAGGGAGTACGAGTGCAGGAAAAATGAGGAATGACAAACGAACAGAGTAGTTTGTTCTTTTATGGGACCCAAGGAAATGGCACGCAGGATCGTGCTTTAAAATGACACATTTAATGCTTTAGAAATAAAATGCAGGGGCGTTTTTAATGGAGGAATTAACAGTATACATATTAAGAAAAGAGCACGGCAAGAGAGAGACTGACAATGCGCCTTGCGAGTGAAAAAACCCACACCAAGAAGAGAAGGAGGGAGAGACTGACAATGTACATTACCAGGGAAGGGGCCCACACCAGAGAGAGAGAGAGAACTGCTCTGGCAGGAAACTTTAAAAAGCCAAGTACAGTTTTTTGGTATGCAAATATTGGTCTGGCCTCCAGAGGAACTGGTTTGATATGCAGATGTAGTCACTCCTAGAAGTCAATCATGCCCAGAGAGGAGCCTGGTGTCCTTCCTCCTGTGACTCACAAACTTCAAGGTTATCCTGTTTACTGTGAAAGAACATTTGACTCAATAACCCATAATTAGTTGAATGTTACTGTTAGCTGACTAGTATCTCCATCAGCCTCAACAGAGCAGGGTGCCATGTAGGCACCAAAGAAGGTTTTTATTTTATGGTTTTTGCTCTTTGGTGCATATTTATTTTTTCTCTATCTAGGCTCCTTTTGCTTCTGTCTGTTAAAGGCTTGTCTCTTCCTGGGAGGCCCAACACCCATTACAGGAATAGCCTTTACAATGTACTATCAGTATGAATAGGTAGCTTTACACATGCCAGGACTTAGAAGCCTGTAAGATATTTTACAATGACAATTACTTTTGAGTAAAAAATGGCTGCTTCCCCTTCTCAGCTAACACCAGCCAGCTAAGGTATTACTAGATCATACAGACATAATAAAAGGCCTTTGTCACCATTACAGCAAAGGGGAGAAGGGGGCAAAATGGCTGGTAAGCCAAAATTCCTGGCCAGGGAATCTGGAACCTTGTCAAGTAGACTTCAACCACGTTGCCAGGGTATTAGGGCTCCCAGCAGAGAAATTGCAGAAATTAGTGCCATGTCAAGGACTTGAAGACACAGGGATTGTGGTTCCTACATCATCTCCTTTAACTCCCCTATCTGGCCTGTGCAGGATACAATGGATCATGGAGAATGACAGCTGATTACCATAAACATAGTCAAGAAGTAACTCTGACTGCAGCTGCTGTACCAGATGGGGTCCTTACTTGAGAACCTTAACACATCTCCAGGTACATGATATGGAACTATTGATCTAGCAAATGCCTTTTCCTTGGTATCTGGATAAGGACTACCAGAAGCAATTTTTTTTTTTAGACCTTTAGGGTTTACCTCAAAGGCATATTAACTCTCCAGCCCTGTGTCATGATATAGCTTGTAGGGATGTTATGCTCTCTTTCTCGTCCACAAAATATCACATTGGTCCACTGTATTGATGACATTATGCTGACTGGACCAAATGAGCAGGAGGTAGCAAACACTTTGGATTTGTTGGTAACACACTGAACTGGAAGCTCAGGCTTCCCCCTGGCCATCTTTGGGCTTCTGATGCTCTTAAATCAACAGGCTAAGGAGGAATATCAGTGTTAGGGTGGAACGATTGATCCAGATAACCAGGGATAAAATGAATTGTTTCTTCACAAAGGAAGTAGGGAAGATTATGTCTAGAGTGAAGGAGGTCAATTAGGGAGTCTCTCTTGGTGTTACAATAGCCTGTGATTAAAGCCAGTGGGAGACTGCAACAGTGCAACCCAAGCTAAATGACAGGGAACTAAGACCATACAGGAATGAAGGTACGGGTCACACCTCTAAGATCCAAGATCCGCTGATGTAACACACACACACACACACACACACACACACACACACACACACACAGAGAGAGAGAGAAAGAGAGTGAGAGAACACAAATATTTGAGTTTTCTTTCTCTATTTCTTTATTATGTAATATAACATCTATTGATATATAGTATCAATGGCTATCATATTTAAGTTATGAAACACTTAAAGAATGTCTCTCAAGGGACATTGACACCTACTCTAAAATGTATAATTCATTCGCAGATGTATATGGGCTGTTCGTGGGAGAGTTTCATCATGTTAGGTATAATTATGACCTGGTTATTATTTCCATTTGTAAATTAAGCATGGCATAAGGAGATGGGATTGTGTGTCAACTTGATGAGGTGGACTTGTGATGGCAAATTTTGGTTGTCAACTTGACTTCATCTGGAAGCAACTAAGACCCAAGCAGCTGGGCACGCTTCTGAAGAAATTTTCTTGATTTGGAACATTTAAGGTGAGAAGACCCACCCTAAATCTGGGCTGTATCTTCATGTGGCAGCCTGGAAAGACATGGAAGAAGGAAGCCTTTGGGTTTTGCCTTCTTGCCCTCTTTCTCACTGGCAAGTTCATCTTTCCTGCTGCAAAGGCATTATTTTGCTGTCATTACAACCTACTTGATCAGGATTTCAACAGAGACTGAGCTGAGACATCTAACCTCATGAACTGAACAACCACTAGATCCTTGGCCTTTCTGTCAGGAGAGAGACAGACTAGCTAGACCACAGTCTGCAAGCCCCTCTAATAAATTCCTTTTTAATATGTACACATACATTCTTTCCAACAGTTTTATTTCTCTAGAGCAATGGTTCTCTACCTGTGGGTCGTGATCCCATGGGGGTCTAATGACTCTTTCACAGGGGTCAACTAAGATCATCTGCATATCAGATATTTTCATTAAGACTCATAACAGTAGCAAATTACAGTTATGAAGTAGCAACAAAAATAATTTTATGGTTGGGGTCATCACAACATGAGGAACTGTATTAAAGGGGTGCAGCATCAGGAAGGCTGTGAATCACTGCTCTAGAGAACCTTAATGAATACAGATACCATGAATGGATGTTAGATTTTATTAAATGCTATTTCTGTATGATTGTAAGGTTTTGTCTTTGATTCTGTTAAAATCATATGTGACTTTAGTTGATTTTCAATGATAAGATCAACTTTTCAATTTCTGGGTACTAGGTCATACTGTTTAAATATTTTTATATTTATATATACATATTTTATATTTGGTTCAGTACACAAGTTTTTGTGTGTGCTGGGCATTTAGTCCAGGGCCTCAATAAAGACAAATGTCTACGACAAGCCATTCTCTGAGCTGCTTGTTAATATTTTCAAGACAAGATCTCACCGTATAGCTCGGCTAGCCTAGAACTTGTGATTCTCCGGCCTCGGCCTTCCAGGTGCTAGGATTTCAAGAATGTAGCATCATGCCCAAACTGCTAATATTTTTTGCATCTTTAAGAGGGATATTTGTCTTTAGTTTTATCTTCCAATTTATCTTTTCTATTGGTTTTGGAGTCAGGATCTTGGCTCATATAATGGCAGTATCCTTCTACATTTATGTGAGCATTTCCATTCGTTATAAATTGTAAGGTTCCACTTTCTGTGAGTCAATTCTTCTTCATCATCATCATCATCATCATCATCATCATCATCATCATCATCATCATCATCATATCTGGTGCTTAGATTGAACCTAGTGTGCTAGAGTGCCCTCTATGACTGAATCATAGTCTTAGCCAACTCCCAAGTTACTGTTAAGGAATAAGCCAGATCTCATTCATTAGTTTTACCACCATCTAATTGGTACATCATCTGAGAACATGTCCAGACTGTTGTACTGTGTCTTGTTGCAGTCAAGAACAGAGGCAGATGATATGCCAGGGCCTACATATGTCAGCATCAGTTCCACTGACTAGACAAGAGTGTGTTGCCCCTTCTGCTTTTCTTCTGTATCATGGAGTGGCTAAAAAGTACTTCCTAAGTCATCATTGGCCACCATCATTACAGCTTCTTATCATATACCCTTGAGATGTGGGGGAGATGTGAGATAATGGTACACAGATATTTATGAACAATCATGTTGACTCTGCTGTTTAGTGTCTTCAGATGCCAAAAGCCAATCAGCTGTCAGAAGAATCTTTGTGTCAAGAGATCAGACTGTCAATGTTGCCTGAACGTCACATAGCCACAATAATTGTTATGATCGTGACTGACTTGAGTTATTGTTTAGTTTATGAAGTGCAGTGTTATACAAGTATAATGAAATTGAAAGGAACTGCTTCTTTCCAAATTAACTGATCTTGTATATAATTCATTAAGTTACTTTGTTTTTTGAAAACAAAACAAAATCATCCTAGCTCGATAGTCACTGCTGTTTATTCTTCAAACCTCAATTACCATGTCGCCTCTTCTACAATGAGCAGCCATTACTTGTCAGTTTGCACTACACGCACTGTCTCCTTTACTCTTCACACAAGGTTATGAGGTATGCCTTTTACAGATGGAGTTCCTAAAGGCTCAGAGAGGTTAGAAAATAGGCCATTAGCAGCCCTACAGTGAAATTACTAGTTTGGTTCAAGCACAGATTCAGGTAAGTCCAGCTGGCCTCTGTGTTGACAAGGTAGTCCTCTGCCTCCAGCATTGGCAGAGCTTTGGCGGAGACCTTTTACAGGTTCTGTGTAGCTTGACACAGAACTCTGGTTGTGTAGCTAGGGCAGGCCTTCCAGAACAGTGTGGCTCTATTTTGTATTTCCGGCATTCTAAAGTGTAACGACACATGGCTGTTCTATATGTTGAAATAGGTCTTACTAAAACAACTATACTTCCAGGAACTTTTGTCATTGGAAGGAAACTAAGTATTTATTTAATACAAACTTTTGCTACCATTCAGGGGAATTGAGCCTCAAAGAAGGGAGGCAGAATTTGCCCAGTCATATAGTGATAACCAAAATAGAACATGTTTTTCTTTCTTGTCTATTTTGTATAACCCTCAGGCAAAGAAGCAGCAAGACTGGTGTCACACTCAGGTTTGTAAGTTGTAAAAAATAAATAAATAAATAAATAAATAAATAAATAAATAATAAATAAACCCCAAAAGCTAAGGGATCTGAACTTCAGACATCAGAGGTGCCATGGAAAATTCCAATCGCAGTGACTTTATACCTATCAAAGCTGTTGAATAGATCTTCTGGAGCCCAATCTCCATCTGAAATCAGCCAACTTAACCCCTGGCTCAGTGATAGTAAACTAAAAGTCTGAGATGTCAGCCGTAGAAGTCAGCCACAGTATGCAGCCTAGCACATTTGCACAGACAAGCATGGTGTTCTCCAACTTCACAGCTATGCTCTTACTCTGCAGGGTTGAGTCCTAGGGATGAAGAATACTCTCTCTCTCTCTCTCTCTCTCTCTCTCTCTCTCCCTCTCTCGGCTCATCTTTCCAGATAAGCCTGACCTGCTAGTCACGCTGTCATCTCCCCACACCCCAGAGCTCACCAGGCTTGCCTAGTCACAGGCCTCACGCTTCCTTCCTCCCCGCCCCAAACCATCCCATCTGTAGTCAAGGTTCTCAAGACAACCCTGGGACCTCTCCTACTGCAGTGCAGAAAGTCAAAGCAAAGACAACCTCCAAACATCAAAGTTTCTAAAATTCATGGTTTGGGTCTATCCTAGAAAGCTGTGGTCACAGCCTTTCATACTGTATTAAACCAGTTGAGATTTGCCTTTTGATTTCTTCATTGATACTTCTTCTTTCTGTATAGACGCCTCTCCAAAATAATCATCTCATAACATGAGCATTTTGTAATTTTTATTATTTTCATTCATTTAGGCTTCCCCTGACTCTTCCCCTGATATTTCCATTTTCTCAGTTTTCTAGTATTTGTCAAAATTTTTTTTTCTTGAAACTCTGCTCTGTCTCAAAATGAAAAAGTAAACAGAGAGCTGGAAATGTAGCTCAGTGGCAGAGGGGTTGCTTGTCTGCTATACACAAGACCTTAGGTTCAATTCCCAATACCTCAAAATAAAGTTTATGCATGTGGTTTTCCTACATTGCTATACACATTAAACCATGTATTCAAGGCAGACATATACAAACACACACAAATACATATTTGAGACAGAGTCTCATATAACCTAGGCGGCCCTCGACTAGTATATAGCCAACGTCAAGGATGGCGGACATTTGATTCTTCTGCCTTCATCTGAGTGTTGGCATTAGAAGGTATGTCACCATACCTGGCTTATGGCTGCCGGGGGAATGAACCAGAGCTTTGTGCATGGCAGGCAAGTGCTCTACTACCTGAGCTACATCTCTAGCTCTGAGATGTTTACTTTCAAGATTATATTTTATTTCTCTCTTGTCCAATGTTTTGCTTCAATTAAGCTATCTTAACTTCCCAAGCACTAAATTTCTGTGCTATTGGCTATACATAAATACGCCAGATTTACTTTGCTTTCTGTTTATTTTCTGAAGGTAAGAATACTAACTTTGGGGCTGGAGAGATGGCTCAATTACTAAAAGCACTGGATGCTCTCCCTGAAGACCCAGCATTCATTAACAACTGCCTATATCTCTAGTCCCGGGAGATTCAACACCTATTTCTGACCTCCAAGGGTATAGTTGCTCCGTAGCAGGTAGAGTCCATAGTTCAAGGAGTCGGAAGTCCACAGCCCTGGGTCCCACCTCTGTGGAGGGCCCCACCCTGCTATGCCCCTCAACTTACTGAAGGCTGGAGGAGAGGGGCAGGCTCCAGCTCTGCACCCCTCAGCAGTCAATGGCTCTGCAGACTCCTCCTGTGGAAGGAGCTCTGCTTCTGCCCTGGCTTGCTAGACCCTGGCCTCCTGGTCTAGCCTCCTCTAGGCACCCAGCAATGAAACTGCCTCAGCTGGCCACAGGCTGCTTCACAGTGGGCCCCTGCAAGGGCCCATGACAGCAGTGGAACTGAGGTGAAGACTGGGCTGCTGGCTCTCTGCTCCTGGCCCAGAATGCCACTGCACTACCATCTGTGCTTCTGCCGTTGAACAAACCTGACTTTTCTCAGCAGCCTGGCCTCTTCTGCTGCCAGCTGTCTCTCAAGGCTTTGCTTGGGTTCCTTGCTACACTGCTGGAGACCAGGATCCCTGGACACCATGCTGTGTCTACCATAAGCTCCAAATGGCGCCGAGGACCACTGGCATCAAGGACCACTGGGAAGTCAGCACATTTACCCTTTTTGGGAGTCTGGCTCTGCGAGGCCAGGGAGCCCTGGGGTTTGAGACCCCCATAGGGAAGCTCCCCCCTGGGACTACCAGGAACCCCACTCCAGCCAGCTGCAGGGTGCCCCAACCTGGCAGAGAGGCATACAAGTGGCCCCAACTAACATACATGGCCCTGAGCTGGACCCCTCAACCCTCCCAAGACTATTCAAATAAGTGTGAAAAGATCCCACTAATCACAGGCCAACCTGCAAGGTTCTGCACCCCAAGGACACTATATAAAGAGCAGCGTCCTATACTCTGCTCAGTAGGGGTCACAACGGTGCCTGCTGCCTTCCTCCCAGGTGAAGGCAGACATGAAGAAGCAAAGAAACAAAGAAGCCAAGAGAGAAGCAAATAAGAACACCTCAGCTCAGCTGGGGATATTTCCCTTCAGAGCTACAACACTGGGCAAGCTTTTCTTAGATGGGAGTGGACTTGTCACACTGTAACATTCCAAGTCAACGTAAGCAAGCTTTCCTCACCTCAGAGCTGTGAGAGTTGTGTGTTTCCCGGCTTCCAGAGTGTCAGGATACCTTCCCATTGGGAATACTTTCCCACCTCAGAGCTGTGTGGTTCCTGGCTTTCCCAATGTCAGAATACCCTACCATTGGAGACACCTTCCCCATGGTCCCTGGGCTCCCAACTGTCAGGGCACCTTCCTGTCAGAGATGTGTGGTTCCTGGGCTCCTGAATGCTAGGCCATTTTTCCATTTGTCTGAGCTGAATAAAAATAACAAAGGGTACTATCTGCATATGGTGCACAGACATACTTGCTGACAAAACACCCACACATATCAAATAAAAAATATCAAAAATAATAGTTAAAAAAGAAAACTATCTTCCCATGACTGTTGTCTGCTTCAGGTTAACCGCCACGAGCCCTGTTGCTCTTAGGGGCTGCTCCCGCCAACAGCAGCCCAGTTGAAAATGCAGCTATTCTGAACTAGGACATGCTGCAGGTGTGAGTACTCAACTCAGCATAAATACTGGACAACAGAATATGAAACATAGCAGTAATACTGAAGATGTATTTGGGTTAAATGAAGTGTTAATAGATGAAGCCTTTAAAAATTCAAATGCCACTGTGAGGAAATGTAAAATAGTTTCCCATTTGCCAAAACTTGTAGCGTTACATTTGCCCGGCAGTGGTGGCCGATCAACTTCATACACTCAAGAGTGAAAGGCTGAGACTGATTCTATTTCCCTGAATTTTTTCTTCTCTTTCTCTGTTTTGTGAGACAGGATTTCATCTGTGTGGCTCATGCTGGCCTGGAACTCCAGATCCTTCTGCTTCAGCCTCCCCATGCTGGGATGACAGGTGTACAAACCTGGCTATTTCTCTGATTTGGGAGATAGTTCAATAAATCAAACAAGCAGGGTTTTTGTGGAATTTTATTAAAATTAACACAATCTTTTCACTTGTATTTGAGAATATCAAGCCCTTAAAAGAAAGCTTTATATCATACATAGCATCCATCCAACCAAGAGAGGGAAGAATGGTGATTCACTAGCACTAGTCTTCTTCTATCACTGGAAGAAGATGCCTTAGAAAGGTATCAAAAGAACCGAGGATCGCCAGCTTGCTCTGGGGATTTGTTTTAGCTGCTGTGCTCTCTCCATTCAATCCATCCACTGAAACTGAAAAATAATTATTGGGACAAATTCCCTGAGAGATGGTTCTCATCTAGGAAAGATAGAGCCTAGTTGGGCAGGGGGGAAGGTTCACTCTGGGACAGTAGGACATTGTGACATCAGCAGTGATGGTCTCTGAGTTTCCTATTGCTGACCCCTCCCCAGTCCAAGCTGCTACTTGCTCCAAGCCCATTCCTCTACCATGAGTGTGAAACAGCTAAAATCAGCAGATCCACATGGACCTTGAGGTGACAGACTGGCTCTGGTGAATATTCCCATTTTCTATTTAGAAGGTGACCCACTGCAGCATTACTTTTTTGTTATGAAGTGGATAATGATGCCTAATTCCCTGAGGTTTTTCCCTTTGTCCTGATTAAGGATTCCTCTTCGAATGGTTCAGAATGTGGAGGAAAGAGTCCCAGGCAGTCATTCCTTCAGCTTCACTGGTAACGTTTACCGGGGCAGGGGACAGCAAAAGTTTTTATTTCTAAACCCACTGTCATAATTTTGATGTGAATTGGGGCCTGTGGTCCCCATAGGCTTCCTGTGTGCCATAAGGCCTAATCCGAAAAAAGGTTTCTCCCTGTAAAGTACAAAGGCACAGGTGTGCTCAGCATATGTGAGGCCTGAGTTCAATTTCCAGCACACACACACGCACACACACACACACGTGCATGCACACACAAAAATGTTATAATTCTTTATTTGTAAGCTCTACATGTTATTCAAGCTAAAATATGTTGCAACAGTCAAAGCCACTTACTTATTTATAAATAAGCACGCCTAGGCCAATAAGCACATTTTATGCAAACACTGGCCCAAACTGCATCCACCGAAGTTACGAGTGAGAGGATGGTAGCTATATATCTCAAGACTTGTGCCTGTAGCTGGGTATATAGAGCTTGCCTGCAGGCTTCATTCTAGCAAAATGAACTATCGGAAATGTCTTTTCAGATTTCTTCTCTTTCTGCTAAACACAGATTCTAGAATTATAGACTTCTTTGTTTTACATGTTCCTCTAGACAGAGTTCCAATGATTTTTGTCAGTGACTATTCAGCTTGACATGAAAATTTAAGCTGCTGCAACAACATTTTCCAAATCAGTTTACTTTGCAATGTCCTATCTACAAATACTATGTCATTTTAGCCATGAGTGTACAAAGAATGTGTGTATGCATGTATGGAATATTGGATTTCACCTAGATATTTTATCTTATTTCTCCTTACTGAACCGAAACCACAGCTATAAAAGTAGTTTTTAAAATTATGTACTCGATGGGCTGGAGAGTTAGCTCAGTAGGTAAGAGAACCTGCTGCTTAAACACGAGGACCTGTGTTTAGATCCCAGGATGCACATACAAAGCTCAGCATGCCAGTCTGTGACTTCAGTGCTATGGGGGTCTGGTGGGGCCGGGATAGAAGGGTCACTGGCAGCCAGCCTAGCTCCAGGTTCAGGAAGAGACCCTGTCTCAAAGAAGTGAGGCATAGAGTGATAGAGCACTATATCTGACATATTCACTGGCCTCCACATGTGTGCAAAGGTGTGAGCACACCTGCAACACACCACACACACACACACACACACACACACACACACACACACACTCCTGTATTTGAAAGAAACTAAAATATTTGAAACATGTTAGTGAATACCCTTTTGTTAAACAATATTGTAACTTATGCTTTATCTTCAGGAATCTTCCAATTAAAAAACTAACCAGGACAATTTTCACAAATATGCTCATCTCACACAATAATATTTCCATTTCACATTCAGCTCTGTAACCTGGAAATGTAGTGATGGTAACTATATGACCATGTGCATAATATGCATCTGCCAAGGGGCATGAACATCCCACTACAACAACAAACAGTATGGACTCCTCTTCCTCCTCCTTCTCTTCCTCTTCCTCCTCCTCTTCCTTCTTCTCTTCCTCTTCCTCCTCTTCCAACTTCTTTGAGATAGGCTCTGTGTAGCCCTGGCTGAGCTGGAACTTGCTATAGACTAGGTTGGACTCCACTTGCATGACTTGCATGTGCTACCATGCTTGGTCTAAGAGTGTGTGTGTGTGTGTGTGTGTGTGTGTGTGTGTGTATGTGTGTGCAGGGCAAACCTTCTACCACTGAGCAATATCCCCATAGCCCTATGCTGTCTTAAGACCAATGGAAAGCCATCTGATTATTTTCTTTTAAGGTATACAACTGCTACTGTGTGTATGTGTTTGAAAAATAACAGAGACACTGCTTTAAACAAGGTAGAAGACATGGACTGACACCTGAGGTTGTCCTCTGACCTCCATACAAGTATGACATCACTAATAATAATACACAAATATACAAATAATATACAAACAAAACAAACAAAATCACCTCAGAGATGTGTGTGATCAGGTCTTTGTCCTGGCCATAGAGGCAAACGATTTATCAGATGACATCCTAAATCTAAGAATATACACTAGAGGTCATAGAAATGCAAAAAGATGCCCCAATTGCTGAAATCCAGAGTAAGAAATAAACTGTGGTAGTTAAGAGAATATATTATAAGCAGACCATCTGACTTTAAATCCCAGGTCTATTACTTGCTGTGTAACCTTAGGCATATTACTAACTACTTGTGCTTCACTGCTCTCTACAAAATGGGCATAGCTCAGACCTGAAGTATTGCATGAGTGTCATGGGTTCAGACAGCACATGGTACACGGGGAGCCCTCACTCATGGTAGCTAGTGTGCCCGGGACAAAATAAGACTAAGCCAGGAAACATGAAGTATATCGTGTTTAGCAGGCAAAACTGAAACACGAGCTGCATTTGTGTGGAGGGTCATGACAAAGAGGGTGGAAAGATAAAGGGAGAGAACCTCCTGACTCCAGAGAGGCTCATGTAAGGATAGTTCTTGGAGACTGCAGACAGCTCTAGTGAAGAAGGGAAAGTATAGGGAAGATGGAATGGGGAAGGGGTGGGGGCGAGGACACATGCCTGTAATCCCAGGCAGTGCAGGTGGGACTGTTGGTAGTTAGCCTGGGCTACATGGTGAGATCCCCCATCTCAAAAGGGGGTGGGGAAAGAGGCTACTGATGAGAGATGATGAACCCTGGGCTGAGAGACAGAAGTAGAATGCAGGTTTGCTCAGGTGATAAAGTCGGCGAGCTTGGACTATGGGAGATGGGTGGTTCTGATATTTCGCTTGTGTGATGAAAAAGTAGAGGAAAAGCAGGGTTAGGGATATGATTTTGTCTTTGTAGAGCTTTGGGGGCCTGTGGAATGGGCAGAATTAGGTTTTGAACACACCACTCCAGAACTTCAGTCAAGATTTTGAACTCACTGGGGATATGGACAGGAGTTTAGGAAGTACAATATATGAAGAGATTCAGGGTTGGTTCTGGAAAGTCCATCACTGAAAAGCCAAAGAGTTTAGCTAGCAAAGATGGTCAGAGGAGGGGGGACTAGAAGTAAATCAAGTCATGGCAAATGATGGAAATTCCAGGAGGAGCAATTCCAGGAGAGAAAAAGGTCACGTGGAATTAAGACTCATCCCTTGGAGTTGGCACACAGGAAAAAGAGTTTTAAGAAAACTCATAAGCTATTGCAATGAAATCTAATGGAATGTAGCAAGAGACCGAGTCCTCTTCGTTAATATTTTAGGTTGGTAGGTTGAGTTCCTGGAGACTATCCACAGGTATGATCCAGTTTCACGCTTGCTACATGCTATTTTCTTAGGGCCTAACAAGAAGCTAGCCACATCAGCATCCACACACTGCTGTGGAAAGAATGAATGAGTGACAGGTCTGTAGTGCCCAAGATCTGCCTCTGTAGGGTTCCGGGAGCTCCCAAGACATGCCCAGTTGTAAGCAGCGGTAGGAGGCCCTGAGGAGTTACAGAACAGTTGTTTTAATAGAAACTTGGAAGACTTGTTAACTTCTAGGGCTGATCTGCTGGTATATACCTGTGCTGAAGACAGACTCTTGTTGGTAAGGAAGATAACGGATGGCTGGGTGACAGACACAAACCTGGGCACCCTTGGACAGCTTTTTCTAAATGCCATACTTGCTGTTTTAGTTCCTCCTCTGCAGGGAGCAGTGCATTTCCTCCTCCTTGCAGCACTTAACGCGTCCTCTGGTCCGCAGCTCAAAACCTAGGCTAGGTCAAGCTCGGACAGTCCACCAGACATGGTAGAGACTCGGGGTACAGGAGTCTCCCGGATTCCTCCCCACACTTACCCGGGAACTCTGACGTGGAGCAATTAGGAGCGCGGGGCAGACGAACCCGGGGGCGATGCGGGCGGCCTGAGTAGGCGCAGGGCCGGTCGCCCCGTCCCTGTCCCCGTCCTGCGGGTCCTCTCGCCGCCCAGCGCCTCGCTAGTGCCCGCGGTCGCCCACCGCGCGGGTCTCTTGCTCGTGGCCGCAGCCCGGGCGGCGGGGTCGCCTGGCCGCTCGCGCCACGGATGCCGGCAGGCCAGGCCGCCCACCCCGGGGCCCGCGCCCTCCGCCTCCCGCGGCCCGGCCGCTCCGCGGGCCGCCGCACTGCGCATGAGCGGGAGCCCGGCGAGCCCGTGAGAGGCGCCGCCGCCGCCGCCGCCGTCCATTCGCTGCGGAGCCGGAGGAGGAGGGGAGAGGTCCGGAGGACACCAACATGGTGAGGCACCGCGGCGCCGTGCCACCCGGCCCGGGCCCCCGGCCCCGCCGCGCTCTGCTACCGCTGCTCGGCCGGCGCCCGGCTCTGCCCGTCCCTTCCCGGCGCCGCCGCTACGCGAGGGCCGGGCAGCGCAGCGCGGCGGGGCCTAGTCGCCAGAGCGGGGCCGGGCGCCGGGCGCGGAGGCGTTGGGGGACGGCCCGCTCCCCATTGTGCGGCCGGGCGGCGCCTGGGCGGCGGGCTCGGCGCTGCCCGGCCCCGGCGGGACCCCTCGGTGCTGGCGGCCCCGGTGAGCCGGCGTCGGCCTTCCCCTTCCGCGCTGGCGCCGGGCGCCCGGGAGCTGCGGCGGCTCGGCTGAGGCTCGGTCCCTCCGAGAGGACTGGGAGGCTCCGGGCTGCGGACGGAAGTGCAGCCGGGGGACCCGGGACCCGCTGCCTTCCGAGCGCCTGCTCTGTTTGCTCGGGGTGGGAGGAGTAATTGCTTTATTATAGCAGTTAGGGACCATTTGTGGTCCTTAAAGCACAGTTTGTCAAGTTGCTCCCCTCCTGGCTTTTTGTTTGGGTGAGAAAAAGTCACGGAAGCTGGAAGATGCGGAGTAAGTGGACTCCTTTGTCATTAAGTACCTGGCTCTGCTGGACACGGTTTTTCGGTTTGGAAGTGTACAGTCACACCTTGTTGGAGTTCCAGGCACTCCAACAAGGCTGCCAGGTGGATAGTAAGAGTGATACTGTGCTTTCGCTTCTGCGAGCACAAGGGCCTCCTTGGGGAGGGTGTGCGCCCCAGTCTTCGGTTGTAGGGGGGGTTGTTTTCGCTCAGTGACACTTATGTGGCCCCAACCTCCAGCTGCTTTGGTGTCATGTGTGGAATATGTGGTTTTGGTCCCACACAGTCAAGATTTCTCTTCTGTGCTAAGTTTGTAAAACTTTACAGTTGGTATTTGTAAGAAAGCTTTCCGGTAAAGTACAGGTTAGTGTTAGGATTGCGAGTACCATGTTAAGTTCAGAGAGACCCAACAGAGACTCTGCAGTTTCCCTTTTATTTGGACAGGCCTTGGACATCGCTCCTGAACACCAAGAGTTTCCACTCTTACTGAGGTGCTTGAAGCAGGCCGTAGTAATGAAGTGTGGGACTCTGCTGAACATTTATCATTTAGATGTGTGTATGCAGCTTTCGACAACTCACGTCAGACACCTCCTCGAATCCAGGGCCTGACGGTGCTCACCAGGAATTTAGGATTCGTGCTGTTTAGAGGAGAGAGCACTTTGGATTTGGGCTTGTAGCCTTCTGTCTCTTTGGTTAATGCTAATTCAGCTCATTTTGTAACTTAGATACAAGTCATGCAATTGAACTGGTTGTGACAAGATGCCCTTAAAGCACTTTCTATGCCTTAACTAAAATGAGTTAAATGACATAAAACGATGTCACTCATACTGTCTTGGTATGTATGGTCTTGTTAGTTTAGAAAGTCAGTATGGGCCCATAAGAAACGTAGAGTAAAAGTATTCCATTATAAATTTATAGTTGTTTGTTAGTACAGTTTTAGGCTTTTTAGGAGTGTTTGTTTTTTGGTGTGTGCACCAGAGCTAATTTCTACAACACGAATTATTGTCAGTTTTAAGAAAGACAAAAATGACAGAATATCTGAAATATTTCTATAAGGAAAAAAAAAATCAGTTACCTGTCTCTCACACTCACACAGAGGCCAAAAATAACCCGGGGCTGGGGATCAACCTAGGCAGGGCTTCATGCTTGATAGGCAAATGTATTCTAAGAAGTATTCAAAACATCTGAGTTTTCTCCTTATTTATATGATGACATCTGGGTTTGATAACTTCTAAAGTTCTACTTATTTTAATAATTTTATGCTTCTAATGATTTTTTAAATATGTAATATATATGTAGATTGTGTACTCTGTTAGACTTTTTAAAATCAGAAGTTTTTAGATCTATAGTGTCTTAAGAGATGATCTGACTCATTCCTCTCCCCTTTACAAAAGTAGAAATTGAGAATCAAGAGGGTTTTAAAGTTCTGGTTTGTAAGATGGTTACAAAAATGTAACTATTTTCTCCCAATCTAATATTTCCAGGTATTTGTAGTACATGTAAATAAGTCTTTAAAATCACATGAAATCTAGAAAAATGGTTGAAAACTGCATTTCAGATTAAATACATTAAATAGGAAAATAGATATTACAATAAGTATGTTAAGTAGCAAAATTAAAATTAATGGGTAGTTAAGGTTGTTAATTGCTGTTTTTAATGGCTTTAAAGTGTATGGACTTTGAAATGTATAATTATATTTTCTGCAAATCTCAAGTCCTAAAAATGCAATGTGTAGATCTGTTCTGGGTTGTTCTTTAGAATTTGTTTCACAGCTTTTGTGTATCCACAAGTGAAGCAAATGAGGGCCTGATTCCTTTTGACATTCAATAGGTATCGGCTGTGTACCTCACAGCGCCCTAAACATGGAGGAGATATATTTGTATCTATAAGACAGAAACCTGGAAAAGTCAGACAAAAATCTAGGGAAAGTCAAAAAATAAACATTGTATATATTTTCCGGTACCGTTGAGAAGGCGTTAAGTGTTATGGGGAAAGGCAGTACTGAGGGGAGGGGGCGATGATAGGAGTACTGGGGGCCATGGTGGAAGTGTGGATACAAAGTAGCAAAGCAGTGTCTACATCGCTGCTGAGATACAGTTTGAGCAGACTGGGAGTTGAGAGCGTAAGCCTTGCAGAGATGGGGTGGGGAGAGTATGGAAGAGACCACTGGAGCAAAGGAGGGAAGCCGTAGGTTGGGGTTTGCCTTGGTGAACATTGGAAAGCTACCGGATTTCTACTTCCAAGAGTGGGGAAGTGCTGCTAAACGCTGGTATTGCGGCGTTTCCTTTGTCTCGGGTATCTTGTTACAATGTGATAGATGGATATGTTAAGACAGTCCTTTACAAGACTCTCATTGAAGTTTTTTTCTTATGTAGCATATGTGTTCAGAGTTTTGGATTCAGTTTCACTATATATAATACAACATGTTTAATACATGTGTTAATAATGTTTAATACAACATTTTCCTTGAGCTGTTCTAGGGTTAATTAATTTTTTTTCTTAAATTGTTGGATGTTTTCATGATTTGTATGCACATCAACTGACTATATGCAGAAAACTTGGCCTTTGAGGAGAGAAGAAATTGGGATTTATTGAGAGCATAGTGCATGCTAGTCTGACAGCTTATAACTATGTATCCCTCCTCCCACTTGTGGAGTAGGCAGTATTACCACCACCTGTCAGCAAAGCTGGCAAATGTCTTAGTGGTTCTCGATGATTTGAGCAAGGTGAAGAGTTACCATGGGAAAAAGCAGGGATTACAAGCATGGTCCCAGGTTCCTTACTTGATTACTCCTCCAGCTCTTCTCTCCCCCCACCCCCCCAACAAACAAACAAAAAACCCATCAAGCAACATTTCACTACTAGTATGGGATCCTTAACTTGTCTGACTTTAGTTTCTTATATTGAATGCAACCAAGTTGCTTCTATATTAAATCAAATGCTCTGGGCTAAGCATTAAATATGTAATTGAAAATTAAAACTCTTGGTATATAGTAAAAAATAATGGGAAAAATCAACCGAGTGGGTTTTGTTTTTCTTAAGTTATAAGAGAACAGGTCTCATTTGAGTCCAGCGCCTTTTTATAATGGTCTCTTAGGTTAGGGCATACATAAATAAAATCTCCAAGGAACCCCTTTCACAGACAACTTTTGAGGTGCTGAGGATCAGCTCACTCAGGTGCTTGTGCATAGTAGACAGGTTCTCTACCAATGAGCTACATCTCCACCCCAAGGAAGACTTTAAAGTACAGTTTGTGAAGTTTTGGGCATGGTGGTGCTTGTCGGTAAATCTGTAATTCTGGGGGCTGAGGCAGGAAGACTTCAAGGCCAGCCGGGAAGCATAATGAGTTCAGAGATAACCCAGGGCCATATAGTATGACCCTACCTCAAAGCAAGCAAACAGACAACAGCAAAGCAATAAAAACATAAATATCACAATGCAATGTTTAGGCCATGGCGGTGTCAGCCATGACCGTTGATGAAGAAAAATAGTTCCACATGAGATTCGCTGTGTAGACATGATCTATTGAGTAGCAGAGTGATTGGTTTACCTCACTGCTTCAGGTTTATACCCTCAGCTAAGAAAAAGCACCTCCAAAGTCAACTTTCATTACTTTAAACTGTGGGTTTGCCTTGTAAAATTTTAAAAGATTACCTTTGAATGGTAATTTTCTAAAGACTTGTGTTGAATTATCCTTTTAGATCCTTCACTACTGAGCACAGTGATTAGTTGCTGAAGTTTATACTATTCCCTTGTTAGGTTGGAATATTTTAGTTTTTTGTTTTGTTTGCTTGTTTGCTTTTTTCTGAGACAGGGTTTTTCTGTTAAAACTCTGGCTGTCCTGGAACTCACTCTGTAGACCAGACTGGCCTTGAACTCATAGAGACCCGCCTGCCTCTGCCTCCCGAGTGGTGGGATTCAAGGCCCATGCCACCACCACCTGGCTAGATAAAGATCCTTTTTAAAGATCTTTATGAAACAAATATTTTATTGACTATTGAATGCTAATCATTGTAGTTATCTATGAAACTTTAAAAATTTCAGTTCTTAGGGTTGTTTCTTTTTTTTAAGTTTTTTTTTTTTTTGTAAAAAATGTTTAGGGAAAGTGAAAAGCAAATCTTAAATTTTTATTTACTTATTTATTTGTTCATTTTTGAGATGAGATTGCCCAGGTTGAACTTCAACTCTTGGGCTCCAATGATCTTTCCTATTGGCTTCCCAAGTGGCTGGGGCTGGCTGTAGTGTTCTACAGCAAAGTTATCTATTGTGATTGCTTGTTAGATGGCCAAGCAGTAAGTTAGGGAAGAGCAACTGAAAAATACCATGAAAGTTAAATTGAAGGAACTTGCTTTTGTTCTCTTACCATAGGTAACTAGAAATTAGCAAACATAGCTTTTAAGTAATCAAACACTTTTTGTTAGAAATTCAAGATATTACCCTTATTTTCAAAAACAACCATCTTTTGACTAATCTAACAATTTTGAAGAGCGATGAAGAGAAAATTATTTAAATGCCTATGAATAGAACACTTGTTAAAAACCTGTGGGAGTCAGGTGTGATTGTGCATGCCTCTAATGCTGGCAGTGGCAATGATGAGACTAGATTGCTGTGAGTTCAAGGCTACTCAAAGCTACTTGGTGAGGTCTAGGCCAGCCTGCGCTAAAGTATGAATAAGATACTGTCCCAAAAAACCTGTGAGGAACATTCTGTGCAACCATTTGAATCGTACAGATGTACTTTCTGAATATATCATTGCATATAGTAACTACACAACGTTCTCCATGTTCCTCTCAGTAGCAGGATACTGCCTACCTCTTAGATGAGTTAATCCAGGAGTTTTCAACCTGTGGGTCACAACTTCTTTGGGGACTGAATGATACTTTCACAGGGGTAGCCTAAGCCCATCTGCTTATCAGATACTTACAATTCCTAACAGTAGCAAAATTACAATTTTGAAGTGGCAACACAAAATAATTTTATGGTTGTGAGTCACTACAACATGAGGAACTGTATTAAAGGGTCGCAGCATTAAGAAGGTTGAGAACCACTGATTTAAACTATTATTCGTGGTGCAGGAAGCTTAAGAATGAATGATAAGCTACACAGGCCTAAGTATTCTAAACTGCAGATTATAATGTAAAAGGACATTATGAAAGTTCTGTTTGTTTTAGCTTAGTATTGGAAATTATACCCAGTTTAAGTTTTCTGGCCATAGCCTGTTAATTCTTTTTTCCTGTGTCAAGCCTTCTCATTGGAAAGGAACTTCCAATAGCTGTAGGTCTTTCTACCTCTGTCATAGAACCATAAATATATTTTTCATCTTGTTTTATTACTTGTCTTAAAAATAACCTATCCCCTTACTCCCCCAGCATGGCCCTAAATAGATGTTCCATTCCAGTCCCTGTATTAGCCTGGGGACTAGATTGGGAGCCAGTGTTAAATAGGATAGGGAGTTTGTAGTTCAGTGCTGATAGTTGACACTTAGAAGGGAAGAATGCTACCCTCCACTCCCCTGCACTTCTGCTGAATCAGTGGTTGCACTTTTGTAACCTTTGTTTTCATTTTCACATGAAGATGTGTGTAGAATAAATGGAAAGACTGCATTCTTTGAAGCCAGGCACCATGCTTTCAGAACTGGCCCTGCTCTTTTTGGTGAGTGTAGATTCTATCTACTCTGTGACTTGGTTTCCTTTTCAATAAGATTGGCCCAGTGAGACCACTTTTCAGAGTTGTTATATGTAAATTAAGATGATCCATTGCCTCTAAACCCAGCTTGCACAGATGAGACAGAACTATGTCTCAAGTTTTAGGCCAGCCTGTGGCCAAAAGGGAGATCTTGTCTCTCTCCCATATTCCCCCTCCCCCAAAAAAAAGAAAAGAAAAAGTAAGTGGCTGGCATAAGTTCTGACACACAGGAGTAGCTCAAATAAATGCAAACTGCTAATTTTCTGATTATGGTCATAATTTTTCGTTTACCATTGTGTCCTTCCCCCCATTATTCTTGCTTAGTTTATGGACTGACAAGAATCCTAATATGTACAGGATAATGTTAAATTAAGTCAAGTTAAATGCCTAAAACTGTAACACTTTGTTTACTGAAGCAGAGATTACTTTGCTCCAAATCACACAGCCATAGGAAGTATGGGTGGAATGGAACCTTGCCAGTTACGCTGGAGAATAGCCTGCAGTTTCAACAAACCGTGTTACAGTGTACCTCTGCAGCCAAAGGAAAGATGTAGACATCCTCTTGCCTTAGCCTGACTTCCTTGGAGTAGAACTCTGTCCTTAGGTGAAAGTCTTCTTGGAGCAGGCCATCTCATTGAATTGACTTTTGCCCTGTGATCTATAGGAAGGCCTTTTGTAGTTGAGAGGTTTGAGTATGGATAACATTGAACTATATCTGCAGCAGATTTGGTTTTACATAAGAAAACGTAGCTTGTTGCACTAAAGCTAGCTCTTATAAATCTCATAGGAATTTTAAATGTTATGCACATGTTAATCACATAGGAGTAGCCACAAAGAGCTTTTTAGAAAAACTGGTGCATTTACTTATTTATATGTGGGGTGTATATGTGCCAAAATGCACATTTGGAAGTCAGAACAAGCTGCTAGTTTCCTGATTATGGTCATAATCTTTCATTTACTGTTTAAATAGCCCCCTGCCCCCATTATTCTTGCTTAGTTTACGGACTTACAAGAATCCTACTATGTTCAAGTTAAGGTTAAATTAATTCAAGTTAAATGTTTAGAACTGTAACACTTGTGGAGTTAGCTCTCTTTCTACCCATGTGGGTCTTGGGGATTGAACTCTCGTCTTCAGGCTTGGTAGTGTGTGCCTTTATAGGCTGAGCTATCTCACTGGCACCTACTATACACAGAGTGCTTAATGAAAGTGACACGTGAACATAGTCATTAAGGGTGTTTTGCTATTATTTTGAGTCAGAGTCTCACTAAGTAGCCGTGGCTAGCTTGGGACTTGCTATGTAGACCAGGCTGACCTTGAACTCACATAGATCTGTCTTCTGTGCCACTACACCTGACCTTGTTAATGTATTCAGCTATTTTGTAACATTGACTTTTGTGAACTAGATATCAACTAACTAGAATCGCATTTAAAAAGTAATTAATGCCAGAGCTGGAGAGATGTCTCAGAACATAAATAAGAGACCAGGTTAGGAAACATATGGCAGCTCACAACTGTCTGTGTTCCAGGGGATTTGATGCCCTCGTCCAGCCTCCACAGGCACTTGAAGTGCACACACACCTGCTGGCAAAACACTCACACTCACTTAAAAAGAAAAGGAATTTCTTTGGAACTGTAGACTTGAGTATATTTCTGGAGTTGAGCTTAAAGTTGAAGCTTAGGGGTAAGAAGATGAACATTCTGGATGGAAGTGAATTTTTTTTTTTTTTCTTTAACAAATACCACTTTCTCAGTAAAGTCAGTTCTGTTTTGAAAATTTGAGGTGCTAGTTGGCCAGATAGCCATTTTCCCTGAACATGGTTTTTCTTGGGGGAGCAGAATAGTAAGATTTCTCGACTTTACTGTGATTATTATTTTTTGCTGTAGAGTAATCCTGGACTTCCATTATTCTAGTCACTGTGTGAGTTCAATGGTAAAATATGCTTGAAAATGTGCTTGGCTGGATCCAAAACATGGGATTTGATTTTTTTTTTTTTTTTCAGATAAACTCCTCATTTTGGTGCTGGAGATTAAATTTACAGCTTGCAGTCTACCACTGAGCCACACCCTCCTCTGAGAAAAAAGTTTTTTTTTTAATGTGATTTTTAAATTTATTGATTTTTTTTAAAAAAGGAGGTAAGGGAACATACACAGATTCTAGGCATTTTTTTAATTTTGTAAAGCAAGTTTTCTGAGTTTTCTCCCCCACACATAACTATCATCTCTCCTTTTTTTTTTTTCTTTTGAATAAAATTAAGGATCCTGACTCCTAACCCAGCGGAAATATCATGCGTCTTTGCATGCTTATCATGCTGACTTTTCTTGAAAACTGGGTAATAGCTAAGTGGCTTTAACATGTGAGGATTGAAGATTGTACTGCTTTATCATAGTTAATGGCCATTCTGTTCTGTTTCTCTTAAATACACAGTAAAGTAAATCTAATACACACACACACACACACACACACACACACATATATATATATGGCTCAATCATTGAGGTTGCCTCACAGAAAAAGATCCCTACTAGTTTTTTAATAGAAATAGAGAAAATCTACAGCCAAGCATGGTGGCACACGTCCTTTAACTCCAGCACTCAAGAGGCAGAGGCCAGCCCAGTCTGCATAGTGAGTTCAGGACAGCTAGAGATGCACAGAGAAACCCTGTCTTGAAAAACCAAATTTAAGAGAAAGAAAATCTATCTGCTTTTTCTTCCTCTTCAGTTTTTTTCCCCATTCATCCTTTTACCCCTTGCTTCCTAATAATCTCTCTAATCTAGTGACCCTTTCCCTCGTCTTTGGGTAGGTAGACTTTTGATGCTGCTCTCTGGTGGGCTTGGAGCACCTTGCCCAATACCACCTGTGTGGCCTGGGAGAAGGGGATGGGGTTAGGCTCGAACAGCCCAAAGCAGGGGGCAGATGAAATTTACCTAGGAGAGCCCTGTAGTCCGAAGAATTAGTCCATCCTCCCCAGAGGGAAAGGAGTGCTAAAACTTGCTCTAGGTTTAGAGCTGCGAGGAATAGTGACGACCTATCGCAAGAAGTGGAGGGTGCTTATCAGACACTGCAGGAACAGGCGGAAACGGGCGTCTCATAGCCTCTCCGCCTTGCTCCACTATCAGTTCTTTGCCAGGTGCCGCCCGTTTGTTTTTATGAGGTTGCACATGGGTAACGGCTCCTCTTTAAGAAAGTGTTTATTTCCCCACAGACCAAAAGTTTGTCCTTGAGCCAGACAGTGTAGTTACTGTATTAAAAACTGAGATGTATGACACGAAGTAGCTTGTGTAATGTTACTTATTTGGATAAGACAGTCTTTCATCTTTTCCCTTGTCGTTTTCTAATTCCTAGCCTTCTGTCAGGAAGTCACCAATACAGGGAATGTTTCTTGGCTTGTAGAAGTAGTTTAAACTGTGCTTTTAAGTTCCTGTCCTCAGCAGGGAACAGTGCACTGGGCTCAATATCGTTTGATTAAAATCCCAGATAAGCCAGATTATCTTGCGGCCTCCAACTTTAGTGGGTGGGGAGCTACGTAAGAAGTTGTATCAGGGTTAACTCAAAAGTAGTTTCCATGTTCACTTTCTACACTGTCAAGTGGCCGGTGGTGATCATGGTGACACTCAGCTACTGCAACAGAGTATAAATATGTCAAATACCCTGTGGCTCGAAGGAGAAAGTTTGTGTGTTTCAGAATAATTTCCATGGTTGAAATAAAAATGGGTTTCTTGTTCACTTTTAGTTAATTAATTTCAGGAATTTAAATTATTTCCTTTTTGGTTATTTTATTGGGATTGTCACTGAATAATACATTTCAAGGCTAAGACAATCCTGGGTCTTTGAGAGGTGTACCATGTGATGGGCTACGATTTAGGGGGTACCCAGTGGTGGTGGGGTTTTCAGTGAAGTACAGGAAGCCAGTATATTTTAAAATTTCTGTTTGCATGGAGGATAGTGGTTGAAGTTGTAATCTGTAACTTCATACATTAGTATTTGCCAAGAAAGGAGACAGTGACAGGTGAGACTTATGGACATAAACAAATTTCATGTTCTGAGAGATAGGGTTTGTTTTCATATGTGATTTTGCAAGTCTTATTTTCATTCTGTGATAGTGGTAATGCTTATTTTGATAGGTTTTCTGACATTCTCAAAAGCTTTATAAATATGTCCATGAAGCATGAAAATTCCTAGAAAAATGATTAGGATTTGAATTTGTGAGGCTACTTTTGTTGTTCTCTCATTTCTCCCATGTAAGCTGGATGCCTTGTGAACAAAGTTCTTAGCCTTCTGGGTCTGTTTTCTCCTGTGTTGAGTCATGAGGTTGAAGTTTGCGATCTGGCAGTTTGGGCCAGATTAGAATTTCAGGTGTTCTGAGTCATGTAGCTTAAACTGTGGAATACTGTATCTTTAATGCTTTTGACCCTCCATTTACAGTGATTGCAGCATTAGAAGAACCCAAGTATTTTGCTGAGAAAACAGAATTGATACTTGAAAGGAGGAAGAGTGCAGTGGGCCTTGCACAAACCAGCTTGGGTGGGAGGGAAGAGCAGAGTCTTTGACAACAGCAGAGGGTGGAGAGCCTGATGCCCCTATCTCATCATGCTTTGGATTTAAGTCAGAAAAGTGAATCCTTGTCAGTACAGGGGCAAGTGAAAAAGGGAAACTCAAGGACTCTTAGGCACAAACAGAGAAAAAGAGATGATTCCTTCTAGCAAACAGGAGGTAAAGAGAGTCTTACTAAGAAGTGTCTCCGGAGCCAGGAGGTGGTGGCGCACAACTTTAATCCTAGCACTCAGGAGGCAGAGGCAGGTGAATCTCCATGGGTTTGAGGCAGCCTGGTGTACATCTCTAGGGTGAGTTCCAGGACAGCGAGAGTTACAACAGAGAAACCCTGTCTTGAATAAAAAGTGTCTCAAGGACCAGTGGGCTGGCTCAGGTGGTAAAGGTACCTGCTGCCAAGTCTGATGACCTGCATTTGATCCCTGCAACATACATGGTAGAAGGGAGAACTGAGTCCTACAAGGTGTCCTCTGACCTCTACATTAGCATCTTGGCATGCTCATGACCATAAGTGCGTGCGCACATACAAAATAGACAGGTGAAAAGGACATATACTTCCTTTTTAAAAAAATAGGATAAGTAGGATAGATACTTCTCATTTAAGGGAATGTGTGAGGCAATTCTAGTAAAAATGTTTCCTAAACATCACCTAGGAGTTGATGTTCACCTAGGAGTATGGTGTTCATTCCCCCATTTAGTGAAAACAGAACAGAACCAGGCAGGCAGTGCTGGGCTGGCGTTAGGACTACAGCAAATTCCTGTGCAGTCCACTTCCCTGGATGGATCAGCTCACTGTCCGCAAGTCCTCCACCAGGCACGGAGGCTGAATACCTTTGTTCTGTCTCTATGCTGGCTATTTTTCCAGAATACTACCAAATTTTGTGTTTCAGATATTTTTAAATTGTCTTACTGATTAATGACAGACAAATAAGTTTTAATAAAAAGTGCTTTCATGGTTTGTGAAGAGAAATATTACTACCAATAATGACTTAGCTGTATCAAAACATGTAGTGATTTGTGATTTTCCATAGTTTCAGTTTGTTTTCTGGTTCTTATAGAACAAGTTGAAATCATCGCAGAAGGATAAAGTTCGTCAGTTTATGATCTTCACACAATCTAGTGAGAAAACTGCAGTAAGTTGTCTTTCTCAAAATGACTGGAAGTTAGATGTTGCAACAGATAATTTTTTTCAAAATCCAGAACTTTATATACGGGAGAGTGTAAAAGGATCGTTGGACAGGAAGAAGTTAGAACAACTGTACAATAGATACAAAGGTGAGTATTGCATGATTTAAATTTTTTGAGCAAAGTTTTCCAAAGTTATGGACTTGTTCTGAGACATCAGCTTCATAGACTGTGGAGTTCAGTTTGTTCAGCAGAGCTACAGTGTATCCTGGAACTTAAAAAAGGTCTTAGAAGAAAAATTCGTCTCCTTTTACCTGATCTCTTCTTGGCTTCTCCCCCATTATGTAGTTTGAGAATGGAAGATTGGAGGCAGCTTTTCCTAACTTGTGTTTGTAAAACTTGTCGAACCAGGTTTTAAGAGAGCTTGTATAGTCACTTTTTGTAAAGTAACACTTCTAAAAAGTTGAACAACTGGGCATAGTGGTACAAGCCTATATCTCAGAGACTGAGGCAGTCAGGTTCAAGGTTAGCTTGACCTAAAATTTAAGACCATCTCAGAATAGGGAAAAAGAGAGAGAGAAGTTTAACAGTTTCCTTAGCTGTTCCTTATTCTCCTGAGGGCAACCTTTATTTAATAGTCTAGTATGGATACATACTTGTCTTTTATGTTTATGCAAACATATAGAATTATTTTCAAAATTTCTCCCAAATGTGATGCCTAGTACACATTATATGTATAACATTTGTATACATACATTATGTGTATATATAATATTATGTTTGTAATATTATAGGTACAGTATATTCATGCTCTAAAGTGTTGCTCTTTTTGTCTTTGTTTGTTCTTGATGCTGGGAGTGCATCGAGTGCTCTGTCGTCATGTAGGGCAAGCTAGCTCTCTACCGTTGAACGGCACGCCCAGCATGATGTGCATCATTGTAACTGCTGTAGTCGCTGCCAGATACTTTAGATTTGTTAGCAAATCATATTTGATAGCAGTACAGGGGAACCTTTTTCTTTGTACCCATCTTTTTTTTTTTTTTTAAATAGTTTTCCTGTTGTAGACATCATATACTTAAAACTGTTGAAATTAAGATTGAATTGTATATTTAGTTTACTAGTACCTAAGTGATTGTTGTGGTAAAATGAATTTTGTTTTAAGAAAAACAATTTCTAATTTAATATTGTTAATTTTGAATAACTGATTAAATAAAATATGGGTGTGTTGATTTAAAATTCCTTGTTCCTGTATAGGCATGTCTGATTTTATTTGTGTGTGTAATATTTTCACATAGATGAGTAAGTGGTTTTTTGTTGTTGTTGGTTTTTGTTTTTTGGGGGGGAGTTGTGTGTTTGTTTTAGACAGATCTCACTATGTAGCTCTGGCTATTCTGGAACTTACTTTGTAGACCATGCTAACTTTGAACTCACAGAAATCTGCCTGCCCGTGCCTCTCTAGTACTGGGACTAAAGACGTGCAGCTCCAACTTTGTGGCTCCATAAGTGAGACTAAAAAAAATTAAATGTCCATCTACTTTTAGACTTTTCTGCATACTTAATAGTGCTATTTAGGACATACTGACTTAGGCTTTTATTTATATAGGGAGACATATGTGAAAGTAATATTGCTTCATGTCTTTGATATATTGTGATTTGTTTTAAAATAGAAAACAAAGCATTATTTTTGTTATGAATATAACGTTATTAAGTATGGCCCTAATTTTATATTGTATTGGTATTTTTAAAGATCCTCAAGATGAAAATAAAATTGGAATAGATGGTATACAGCAGTTCTGTGATGATCTGGCCCTCGATCCAGCCAGCATTAGTGTGTTGATCATTGCATGGAAGTTCAGGGCAGCCACACAGTGCGAGTTCTCCAAACAGGAGTTCATGGATGGCATGACAGAATTAGGGTAAGTATGTAACTCCCATAGGAGATGAGACACTAGCTATGAGAATGGTGGAGCTCTATTTTGTCATCTGTTTTTAAATGGAAATTTAAGTTTTTACTAGCCCACCAAGTTGTTTCCCTGATATCTTCTGGGTTTGCCAAAACCCTGTATAGTTTTGTAGCCTTCTCCTACCTGCATTGTTCCTTAATCATTTGTTCCTAGGAGAGAGTCACTAGTATTAAAATTGCCTGACATTAATATTTAGCAAGGAAAAGTAAAATGAGCAAGTAAATTATTCCTAATTTAAGACTGTGTATATTGAACTGATAAAATGTAGAATTTAAAAACTAGAGGATGCATAAAGTTATTAAATGCTTTTTGCTCTACTTGGTGCCTTGGCTGGTTTAGCTGAACATATTTGAATAAGTATATTGAAAAGTCATAGTACGTAGAAAAGTCATAGTAAGTTTTGCTGACAATCTCTAGTTGACTGATGGACTGCAGAAATCAGTCTGAAAGCTGGGCATGGGAGCAGTCCAGGAAAACCAGCCCTCGGGAGGCAGATGCAAGAGGATCTGGAGTTAAGGTCATCCTCAGCATCATAGGAGCTCAAGGCCAGCTTGGGGTGCAGTGTGAGATCCTGTCCCCAAAATAAAACAAAACGAAAAAGCTCTCACTAACTGAGCATGACTTCATTTTAGTAACTGCTTTGCCTACCTCTGTATAACCACTTCTGTGATGGAAGTAGTTTACTGACCCATAAAAGATGATAAAACTACGTGATATTCCACAGGACTAAAAGCAGATTCTTCAGCTTACCGAGTCCAAGGGGCATTGGAAAGCTGGGCTATTCAAGATATGGCCTTACCAGTAATTTAACCACAGAACATTTAAAGGAGTGTTATACTTTGTAAAAGAAAACTCTAATGTGTGAAGAGGTAGCAATAGCTGTTGTCACCCCTGGGGCTGTAAGCAGTGGGCCAGCCAACCAGGCCAGAAGTCAGTCCCCGGGGGAGAGGACAGAGCTCAGGAGCAGGTACCTGCTCAAAAGCTGCTGCCATGGTGGATAAAAACTGGTTAGAGACCAATGGGTAGACTGCTGTAAGACTTGTCATCATTGGTAGACACTGCTGGGACCTTTCGAACACTAAAACCATTTCCCTCTACTGACAACAACCTGGGTAAAATTTCCCCTTGCTCCCCTGACCTTTAGCCCTGTCAATAGACATTAACATTGAGAAAGCTGGCAAGATCAATGTTGTCCAGTGGTTTGTGGCTGACCAATACAAAGCAGGTCAGGAAAGGATGAGCTTAACACAGAGAGGCGATAAATTAAAAATGTGCCCAGACCCCATCTCACAATCAAGCCAGCCCTTCTTGAGCTTTCTGGGCTTTTCTGTCAGAGACAGATTTCACTAGAACTTTTGGAAAAGCAGTGTCACTGTTAAGGGGAAATGTAATATGAAATGTGACCTAAGAAATGTTATAGAGAAGATAGAAGGGGTGTTGATAGGATAGAGTGTGTTGATTTGTTTGTGGAATCTATGAAATGGGGCATTTCTATAAGGTCATTGTTAGGAGAAGAGTAATGTACATACATGGTATGGGCCTTTGTGGCTCTTTGAAAGTTTTGTAAGCATAGAAAAAAAAACTCTAACCCTGCTTTAAATAATTCACTTGAATGTAGTACAGGTTTTAGCTAGTATTTATTAAAAGAAAGTTTTCAAGAAGAACACTTCTTAGCAAGAGACCTGGTCCTAGTTGTTTGGAAGCTATGCCTGTGACTAACTACGGCGCTAGCTGTGCTACCACAGTGAGAGTCACGGTCGTGATGCTGACTTTGTGCGTTCTTTTCTGTTCACTGAGGACGAAGTGGAGTCTGTAAGTCAGTGTGTTGAGAGTTTTGTGAATTAATCTAGGAAGAATAGCCAGTTTCTCTTAGGAGTAGTAATTCTAACATTTCTTCCTTCCAGACATTTTCTTCTCTAAGCTAGCTCTAGACAGGAGTCACCATTTACCTGTGTCCTTTTGAAGTTTAGTGACTCGTAGTTGGCCATGTTCCCAAATTATTCCCAGAAGAAAAAAAAAAGTGCCCAGGTTTTAGGTTGTGCATCATTCTGAGTAGAGCGGTAAGATTTTAAACCATCCTGCTGTCCTGCCTGAAGTATGAACTGTCCCTTTGTCCAGCATACCCATAAGTACACTGCCTGCCTGTTAGTCACTTAGAGGGTTTCTCAGGTAGCAGGTTGGCGGCGCTGTTACCCCAGTGCTTGTGTTCACGTAGCCTCACTTTAATTCACAGTGGTCCAATGTGTGAGGGCAGTGACGCTGGCAGTTGCCGTGTGCCGGGGAGGCTCTCCCGTAACCGAGGAGAGCACACGCGTGTCGTCTTCAGTGCCGCACGGTTGCTCTATCACTGGTTCTGACCAGTCTCCTGCTCTGTCTCACTGATAGACCATACTTTGTGTCACAGCTATGTGTGTGCAGGACGGAGCCTGTCTGCGGCACGGTGCTCACCAAGTCTCAGGGTCGGTGATGGACTGTCACTAAGGGGACACTGCCCTCTTAATACATGTAAAAAGATGAAATCCTAGCTATCTGATTTAAAAAAAAAAAAAGTTCTAGGAAACAAATATAAGCCCTCATAGGAATAATTAAGTTAAGTTTTTTAATTTATAGTAAAAAGTTAACCGTTTATAAACTTAATTTTATAATGTAGATGTGACAGCATAGAAAAACTAAAGGCCCAAATACCCAAGATGGAACAAGAATTGAAAGAACCAGGACGATTTAAGGATTTTTACCAGTTTACTTTTAATTTTGCAAAGAATCCAGGACAAAAAGGATTAGGTAAGAATATTTTAAAATTATATTTGGTGTTTTACATATATTTAAATACATTGATAGTTATCACTTTTGCAATAGAAAGTCATGTGTTTTGAACATAAGTTATGAAAATCCCAGCCACCGGAAAACCCCGAGCAGTAAACATTTAGTCAGGGAACACTGGCACAGTGTGGTGGAGGATCACTCTAATGTCTTATGTAAACCATTGAATTATTACAACACAAAAACTACAAATACAGAAAACAAGTAACCCTTAATATTTCACTGACACCTGTTCATGCATTCTTTTGTTCATATATGCTTGTAGGGTCTTAGGAACTATAAAAGACTGTTATAGGATTGCTGAGTCATAGAATGCCTGGTAAATTTTTTTTTAGCATTTGAAAACTCTTTAAGAAAATGTGAACAAGAAAATGATTATCACTCATAATCTTACTGGGAAAAAACAGTTAACAGTGAGGAGCATATTTACCTACTTGTGTTAACCTCATTAACACTTTAGACCAACCAGTTTGTACTAAGTGCAGTACGCATCCGTTTGTGTGGAGGCCAGTGAGGGGAAGGAAAGTAAAAGGTGCAGTGGAATTTACAAAGGTCCTTAGACAGTAGCAGATAACACAAAGTAAATAAAGATAGATTCCAAAGAAGAGGAGGAACGATCAAAGCCAGAGAGACTGGAACGTGCTTTCTGAAATAGGACTGGGAAGTCTTGTTATCTGGCTCGACAAACAAAGGCAGAGATGAAGGGGCTAGGGCTTCCAAACCTTAGAGATAAGTTGGGACTCTGTGAGAGAAGAGGCATTGGCTTGATTTTAGAGGGAGAGTAAAGTGGTGAGACACAGTAAGGCTGAATTAACAGCCGTAGACTTCTTTTGAAATGGACAAAAATGGTTTGAATTGGAGTATGTGAGAAACAGGGCACACTGGAAGTCTGGGCGATGACAATAATCCCGTTTAATGCGAGCTTTTAGCATGCTTCATAGTGTGCTAAGTCTTTCACATACACTGCTTCAGCAATGCTCAAGAAATTTATTCTTTCCTTCAATAAATTACTACCTGCTGGGTACCAGATACACAGTTACAGAATATAGACTTTTTTGTTCTTAATTTGCAAATGAGGAAACCTAAAACTAGAAAAGTTAAATAATGAAAGAGGTTGTATTGTATTGTGTTTTTATGATACTAGGGATTAAGCCAGAGCCTCAATGCTTTACCTGCTGAGCTATGTCTCTACTCTCTTTTAGTTCTTCATTTTGATGGTCTCACTCAGCTGCCCAGACTGGCCTGAAATTCTCTTTTGCCTAGGCAGACCTTGAACTTTTAATCCTCCTGCCTCAGACTCCCAAGTGACTAGATTGCACGCCTGTATTTCAGGCTCAGTTTTGCTGTTTTTGCATTGGGAGGGCTGAACCTAGTCCTCTGCTAGGGAAGTTCTCTGTCACGTGCTGACCTAGTCACTTGGTTCCTTTGGAAGATACAGTAGCTGGAGAGGCTAGTGAGGCCTCCTGTACCAACCCTGCTTTGTATTTTAGATTGAACATTAAGAAAAGGGTCAATTATACGGCTAGGAATTAGACCAAAGAAACAACTAAAAGCTAGGGAAGAGGGTAAATGTGTGTAATGGAGAATCAGCCTAAACAGAAATGAAACAGGACTGAGTTGATTAAATATTTGTAAAATAAGTTCTAATGAAGCCTTCTTTTGAACTGATTGTTCAGTATTAGCTGAACCTTATTCTTTGCTTTAAGTGTGTTTGAAATGAACACACAGCCCTTACACAGCGGGTGCCGCGTGACGCCAGCGTATCACACAGTACAAAGTGGTCAGCTTGGAGGCTTCATTCTCACGGAAGCCCTGTCCTTCAGGGTGAGGCAGACGAGGCCGCAGTGCCTACAGTCAGGCACAGACTAGCTAGGCATTTCTTTCTCTGGTTTTCTCTTTCCTTCCCCCAAGTAAAAATTCGGTAAAGCTTTCAGTTTGAATATGATTTTTTGGTCTTTAAAAATGCAGCTGCGTCTGGTAAGAGCACAGTGATACTGTGGGTGTCACACTGATGCACAGCAGTCAGCCTCTCAGCTGCACCCTGTCCCTCACGGGTAGAAAACAAACAGTGTTTTGAGTAAATGGCTTGGTATTAAAGTGAAAACCAACATTTTTATAGTTATTTAATATGTTTACATGATGATAAATTAGAACTTTTAGATTAAAAACATTGAGAAATGATTATGTAAAAACTGATTTTGAAAAAAATAGTTGTGGGTGTTTTCTAGTATTATGCTTAAGAAAGTAATCTTCTTATGCTTAAGAAACGCGTCTTTCAATGGTGTCAGAGGTAGTTTTGTAAAGTGCGCATTCAGGAGATTGCATACTAACATGAGTACAGTCCACGTTTCCAGAGGCAGATTCTGTGTCGTGTGTGTGCAGCCACAGTAAAGTTACTTGTGAAGCTCCCCCAGAGCATGGCATTTACGGTGAAATGAACCTAATGTAGAATGTGGGGTTTGTAAACCACAGTTTACTGTGCGGGTTTGTCAGTTGTATTGATAAGTTCCTCGGTAGGAACTGATGCGTGAAGAAGCAGCTCTATGGGAGGGAGAGGGAAGGAGGAAGGGAGACAGTTTCCTTGTTGTGCGTGGTGTTAGGTGGCAGGAGAGATGGTGACTGCTTTAGTTGAAGAGCCTAATAAAGAAGGAGCGGTTTTCTGACATACTTTCTGAGAGTCCGCACGTCTGTGAAGAGTTTGGGAGGACAGATGAGTCCCGACGGAGGGCGAGTGAGCGTGTCCGCGCTCACGGCCGTGCCAGTGCGGAGAGTGGGTGCTTTCCTTTGCATTTTCTGTCTCCTTTCCTTCCTCCCCGTCTCCTTTCTCTTCCATCTGCATCAGTCACATGCAGTTTCTGATTCGTCTGTTTATCTTCAGTTTAAAAGAGAGTTTTGTGAGCTCTGCATAAAGTCTAATCTCCCTCAAGTACCAGCCCTGCTTAGTAAGACACTTTAGTTTCTCTTGTGCGTCTGTGGAAACAAGATGAGACACGCATTGTTTTAGGAAGTTGCCGTTCCTGTCACAGAGTACGTTCACTGTTTATTACAGTTCTTTTTTTATTAAGCTGTCATTGCTCACATTTGTTCTCCTGTATAAAACAGGTAGTGTAGCCATTTAAAGACCACATTGCTCAATCAGGTCAATATTTCAATTTAACTGTCCTTCATCTGAGATATTTGTTATTCCTCATGTAGTCCCACTAAGCACATTGCCAGTTATTATTTTTTTTTTTTTTGGTTTCTTTCAAAATTAAGCATTAAAAGCCAGACCCATTCTTCAGATGACAGCGGTTAAACTTAGTGCACTGTGGGATGCTGTGGATTCTGATGACTTGGTCAGAGATTATATATTTTCTGTAACAGCCATGCTATTTTAAAGACCATATTGAATCTTTATTAGAATAAAATCTTGGGCCAATCAGATGGCTCAGTGGGAGGCAGTTATGTGCAGACCCGACAGCTGGCGTGAAACCCTAGTGTCCCACAAGGTGGCAGGAGAGAACCACTCTCAAAAGTTGTCTTCTGACCATGCCAGGCACTTTCATTGAAAGACACACTAAAAGAAGTTAATTTTGAGGACAGTCATTACAATAGAATGTGAAGGCCGTTTTCTTGTGAGTTGTTGTTCTACAGCTGTGCAGCTGATTTTGAAGATCTTAACCTCACTGTTTAAATATTTACTCTAAAGCTAGGTAGAGTGGTACCCATAAATCCTAGCACCCAAGGCCGAGGCTGGGGGATTGTGAGTTCTAAGCCAAGCTAGGCTGCATAGTAATACCTTAGCTCAAAAGAAGAGAACTTGCTTAGAAATAATTTACAGTATTTTTTGTTGTTTTGGGTTTGTGGAGGGTTTGTTTCCTGTGTTTCCTTGGCTGGCTTGGAAGTAGCTAAGTCAGCCAGATTGGCCTCAGACTTAACAATGGTCCTCTGCCTCTACTTCTCAAACACTGAGATTACAGGTACAAACCCCCTACCTGGCTTCATAATATGTTAGAGAATGTTTTCATGTATATCTCAGGTGCTTCTCATAGCAATCCTTTGAGCTAAGTAAGAAACATGTCTTGCTACCACACAGATAAACTCATGTATCTAGAGAGGCCAACTTATACTTCGGTGGTTCCATAGTGGGACTGAACCTCACCCTGATGACCATGCTCTGTGCTTTCCCTTGTGTATACTGTGCTGATTAGGTGATTCCATCACCCTCCCATCTGCCTGTGTGAGCTGGTATCCTTTTGTCTTCTTGACAAAAGATTCATCCATGTTCATCCTGCACTTGCATGACTTTTTATCTGTTTACTTATTTATTTTTGACATGGGTCTCATGTATCCCATTCTGACCTTGAGCTCACTGCATAGTCAAGATGAACTACTCATCCTCTTGCCTGAATCTCTTGTGCTGGAATTAGCAGATAACGTGTCATCACACCCAGTTTTATGGGGTCCTGGGAATGAACCTCAGGGCTTTATGCTTGGCAGCTAGTCTACAGCCTGAGCCATCTGATTGTTTTTCACATTTATTCAAACTGCCATTGTTGAGTTTGTTTGAAAGAGTGATATTGGAAAAAAATAATCAAGACATACAACGATGAAGTGCGTCTACAAGCTGCTGTGGGATTTTTGGCAGTGCTGCTGTTAGGAACTACCAGCTGAGCTTTTCTAACATGACTTCAGAATCTCCCATAATAATTTTAAAGTTTATTTAAATAAGAAAATAATAATGATGATGATCATATATTATTTAGCCGGCACCGCTCGAAGTGCTTTATGTGTCCTAACTCAGGCCTTACCACACCCGAGGGAAGGTGGTACTGGTGCGTCGTCTCTTCTGTTCTCTTGTCACTGTCTGCCACGAGGATGCTGGGATCAGCCTGCTTGATGGCAGGCAGCCTCTCAGCAGCTTCTAGTTGGGACATTTTTTATTACTACTTAAATGGATTTATTTTTTTTTAATGTTTGTACCCTCCTGGTTTAATTTTGGTAGGCTGTAAGTGTCTAGAAATTTATCAGTTTCTTTTAGATTGTCTAGGTTATTTGAATATGTGTTTTTAAAATTGTTTAATTCTATTTTTAAACTTTATATTTTAGTTTTTAGATAGGATTTCTTGCAGCCCAGGTTGGTCTTGAGCTCACTGTGTAGCTGAGACCGACCTTGAATTTCTGATCCTTCTGCCAGTCAGCTCCTGAATGCCTAGAATCACAGACCTGAGCTGTCGCGCCCAGTTTATGTGGTGCTGGGGGTCAGACCTGGGGCTGTGCATGCTATGCACGGACTCTGTCAACAACACCACTACCCCAGGCCTCTAAAAGTAGAAGTTTTTAGGATAGATCCTAGTGATTTTTTAAATTTCAAAACTGTGTCTTGTAATGTATCCCTTTTCACATCTAATTTTGTAAATTTGGGTCTTATCTCTTGGATTTGATGATCTTTATCTTTTCAAAGAACCGACTTTGTTGTTGGTCTTTGTGCTGTTTGTTGTTGCTGTTGTTAGTTTCTTTGCAGCTCAACGACTGTTTATTAGAGTTTGAGAGGAAAACGTGAAATAGAACAAGGCAGAGGACCCGTAGTCTTGGCGGTGCCTGGGGGAAGGAGGGAGAGTCCTGCCTCTTGAGTTAGAGCCAACAGTGGTGAGATTAAAAGTGAGCAGCTCTAAAACGTGGAGGCAGGGGTCTTCAGAGAAACCGAAGATAGGAAGGGGAGAAGAAAAGTTAGACTTTCTGAGTTAGAACGCAGAAGAAGTGGCGGGCTTCGCAGTGCGGAGCGAGCGACAGCAGCTTCTTGCCTGTATTTCTATTTCACCCATTTTGTCCTTTCTCTAACCGCACATTAAAACATAGATGCACTTATTGGTTGGTTTAGATTGTGTGTGCCTTGACACATGTGGAGGTCAAAGGACAGCTTGCAGGAGTCCATTCTCTGCTTCCACCACGTGGGTTCCAGGGTCAGATCCAGGTGCTCAGCTCGTCTGAAGCTGCCTCGCCCTCTGAAGCGCCTCACTGGCCCCAGTCGTACTTCTGTCCCCGTCTTTATTATTTATCTCTGTCTGCTGATTGTAGGTTTGGCATGTTCCTTTTTTCTGAGTTCCTAAGGTACATCATTGAGTCATTAAATTTATAGCTCCGTTTTTCATATCTATATTATTTGTGTGTGTGCATGCATGCTTGCATATGTGGAGGTTAGACAATCTGTGGGAGCCATGCCTACTATGTAGGCTTTTGGGGTTGTATCATAGTCATCAGGCTTAGTGGCTGTGCTTTTACTCTATGATTCATCTTGCCCGGCCTGAAATCTTTGATTTTCCAGTGTGGGCATTTGTAGCTATAAACTTTCCTCATAGGGTTGCTTTCATTGATTGCAGCCCATAGATTTTGATACAGTCTGTCTTCATTTTTATTTGATTCTAGGAATTCTCAATTTTTTTTTAACTACTTCAGTGATTCATTATTCAGTAGCATGTTGTTCTACATCAATAATTTTGCATATTTTCTGTCATTTCTCTTGCTGTTTATTTCTGGTTTTTTCTCGTCATGATTGGATATAATAAAATAAACTATTCACTTGTCCTGTTATGTGATCTCTTGTAGAGAGAGTGACATGGTTTGCTAGAAGAATGTATATACTGAGGTTTTTATATGGAATGTTCTTAAGATGCTGTTAGGTCCATTTGATCAATAATGTCATTTGACTTATATTCTTGTTTAGTTTTGTTTGTTTGGATGACCTGTCTATTGTCCAGAGTAAGATATTGAAGTGAGTCACCGTTGTTGAATTGAGATTAAATCCATGTCTCCAGATTCAGGAGAGTTTGATATATAAAACTGGTTTAGAACACATGTAGAATTATGTCCTAAATAAAGGGAAGGATCCCTTCCAAATTTATTTAAAAAAATACAGTATTATCCTGATTCCAAAAACAGGTAAAAACGCAGTGGTAAATGGAAACTTCAGACCATTTTTTCCAGTGAACATAGATGCAAAAATTATTAACAAAATACTTTTAAACCAGATTCAGGAACACATTAAGATCATAAGCAAGTGAGTTTTATTCCAGACATGGAAGGTTGGTTTATCATATGCACGTTAGTAAATGCAATAATCATGTAAATGACTTAAGGACAAATCACAATCATTTCAATAAATTCAGAAAAGGTATCTGACAAAGTTCAACATGCCTTCATGATGAAAGTTCTGGAAACATTAGGAGTAGAAGGAGCATACCACAAAATAATAAAGGTTATACATTGCTGATTTGTAACCAATATTATACATGGAGAAAAACTGAGAGCATTTCCTTTAAGATCAGAAATGGGACAAAGATATCTACTCTTCATCATATTCAGTATGCTGAAGTCTGAGCCATAGCAGTGTGATGAGAGAAAGACATAAAAGGGATAAAAATAGGAAAGGAAGGAGTGAGTGTGTCCCTATTTGTAGACAGCATGGCTCCATACTTAAAAGACCCTAAAGAATCTACCAGAAAATCCCTAGGTCTAATAAGCACTTTTCAGTAAAGTTGTAGGATAAAAAGTCAATGTACAAAAGAAAGAAATTAGGAAAAACACCTCATTCATAGTCACTGAAAAATAAAAATTACTTATGAATAAATCTAACCAAAATAAGGAAAGATCACTACAGTGGCACCGAAAAAGGAAATCAAAGATCCTAGCTGGCAACAAAGCGTCCCATGATCCTGGATTGGCAGAATTAATACTGTGAGACTGGCCATACCACCAAAAGTAAATCTACACATTCAGTGTGATTCCCATCAAAGTTCTGATGTCATTCTTCACAGAATAATGATGTCATTCTTCACATAGAATAATCAACCAAGAATTCATGTGGAACCACAAAAGACCAGATACAACCAAAGCAATACTAAGAGAAAAGAACACAGCTAGAGATAAAACAATGCCTCAGCTCAAATTATACTACAGAGCTATAGTGGCAGAGACAGTGTGGCACTGACATACAGAAAGACAAGTAGACTACTGGAGCAGAATAGAAGGTCCGGAAATAAACTGACAAAGCTGTGCCTACCCAGCCTTTGACAAAGTGTCAAAAACGTGCAATGAAAAAAGTGTTCAGCAAAAAACTGGATGTCCACCCACAAACGAATGAGATTAAATCTCCTTGTACAAAAATCAACTTGAAGTAGTCATAGATCTTAATTTAAAACTTGGAACTGCTAGAGGAAAATGTGGGGAATGCACTTCACGATACAAGTGTAGGCAGGAATTTGCTGAACTGCTCTCCCAAAAATCAGCAGAGATAGGACTACATTTAATTAGAATGTTTCTGCACAACAAAAGAAACATACCTCCCACAGAATGGGAAAAAAATCTTACCAACTATACTTTAGACAGAATTTACAAAGAACTATAAAAATTAACGCCAAAAAACCGAAACTGCCAGTTAGCAGGGTTCTTAAACAAAGAAACAGCTAACAAATGTTTTAAATGTGTTGCCCGTCGCTAGTCATCAGAGAAATGCAAAGTTGACACACCATCTCACTGGAGTCAGAACGGTTACCATAAAAGTACTCTACGTGCTGGGGAGAACGTGGGGAATTGCTGGTGGGGCGCAAATAGTACAGTTTAGTTATATAGTTCAGTAGGGAGGCGTCTCAAGATCTTAAAAGATGTTGACTGTCATGTGACCCAGCTGTCCCCCTCCTGGGCATATACTCAGAGGAGGGCGCCACGTCCTGCACGGAACAAAATGCCCATTCATGTGTTTTTGTGCTGAGACCAGAGAGGGTAAAAATAAGTGCTGTGGAAGGATGAGGCGTGGACAGAACACATGAGACCAGAGAGAGGCGAAGAGCCTGGGGTTGCAGAGGTCCTGAGGGGCTGCCAGGGGGACCAGGAGAATGGTGGGGATGAGAACAAAAGAAAATCTGCCCAAAGATGCTATGTTTGAAAAATGCCATGATATCCTGTGCTTTGTATGCTAATTTGGCAAATAAAGGGCACATATGTGTATTTAAACATTGTTAACATTGGTTTGAATTGCTCCCTTGTCCACTATGAATTGATCTCTTCTAATTGTGGTTTGAAGTATTTTGTTAGATATTACAACAGTTGTTTTGAAGGATGTGTATTAATTCTCACCATCTTATTGACCACCCCGCCCTCGCCTTTTCATGTTTTTTACTTGCTTATCTACTGTTCTGTCATGGTGTTTCTCTCCTATATCCTCATATACACACGTTTTCCCTTTAGTGTATAGAACTTCTTCAGGTATCCTCCGTAGTACTGGCTTAGTTTTCATAACTTGCTTCAGTTTGTTTACCATATAAAGTTTTTCCTTTTCTATTAATCATGCTAGAAAATTTTACAGGATATAATTATCTTAGTTGGTAGTTGTTTTTCAGCGGATAGAATACATTGTCTGTATTCTCTTTGAATTTAGTTAGTTTATCTGTATCCTCTAATTTCATTAAGTGTTCTTATAGTTATTCTTTTAAAATCTTTGGAATGTCTTCTAATTCAGTCTCATAAAACTCCATCATTGTGGAATATGCCACATTTTCTTTACTAGTTAACATTGCACCACAATAAACATGGAAGTGTAGTTGTCTTTTTGGTAGGTTTATTTAATTTTCTTTGGATATCAAGATGTTGCCTTAGAAGATAGATGGTAGATCTTTTTGTTTGTTTTCTTTTTTGAAGCAGGATTTTAATGTGTGGTCTTAGGCTTGCTTCACACCCTTTGGGGTTGGAAATGAGTGCCACCGTGCCTGGCTCCTATTTTGAGTTTTTTAAGGACTCAAAAGGACTTTTTTTCCCCCCTGTAATGGCTGCAGTAATTACAGTTCCCCTTTCTCTATGGGCTAGCCAGTATTTGTGGATTTCTTTTTTTAAGTGAGCGTGCGTAGATGAGTGTTGCCGTGCGCACGATAGTGCCAGCAGAGGATGGCGAGGGCGTGGATCCTGTGGCGTCATGGGGACTGTGAGCTTCCCAGCTCTTGGGTACCGGGAGCCACACTTGGGTTCCTGGAAGAACAAGGAACACTCTTAATCACCGAGCCATCTTTTCAGCCTCAAGTATTTGTTGATTTCTATCTGTTCTAATTGTGGTTTTGATTTGCATTTATTGAGCATTTTTTAAATATATTTTTGGTTATTTGTATTTCTTCTTTGAGAAATATTTATTCAGGCCATTTGCCCATTTTTATTTCTTGGAATGTTTATTGCTATTGTCTTCAGTTCTGTATTTAGTTTGATAATTAGTCTTTAGTCAGATGAACAGTTCACAAGTATTTTCTATAAATTGTGTCTTTCTGTAAAGATACTGGAGCTGAAAAACTTCTGCTTTTGCTTTTTGTGTTTTTGAGGTCTCATCCAAAAGATCAATGTCTACACACTTTAATTTGTTCATTTATGACTGTGTGTGTGCAGAAGCATGCGTGCCGCAGTGTGCATGTGGTCAAGGATGACGGAAGTTCTCTTCTTCTCCCTGTACTTGGATTTGGAGCCTTGAGCTCGGGTTGTCAGGCTTGTGGAACAAATGCTTTACCTGGCCCAGATTTTAGTTCAGTTTTCGTTCAAGATTGCTTTGACTATTTTGATTTTGTTTTTGTTGTTGCTTTTTCTTTTTGTTATTTTGATTTTTGTGGTACTAGGGTTGAATCTGGTTCTTGTGCATGCTAGACCCAGAAAGTCTAATGCCTCTTTGGGTCTAGGTTAATTCACTTAATATATATTTTTAGTTCCATCCATTTACCTGCAAATTTTATGATGTATTTTTTCTTTAAAAATTTCCATAGTGTATGTGTACCACATTTTCATTATCCATTCAGCAGTTGAAGAACATTTAGGTCATTCCCATTTCCTAGCTACTGTGACTAGAACAACAATGAACATAGTTGAGGAAGTGTCTGTGGAGCAGAATGTTGAGTCCTGTCTTAGTGACCTATTGCTATGAAGAGACACCGTGACCATGGCAACTCTTATAAAGGAAAGCATTTATTTGGGGGTTGCTTACAGTTTCAGAGGTTTAGTCCATTATCAGCATGATGGGAAGCATGGGGCATGCAAGCAGACATGATGCTGGAGGAGCTGAGCGTTCTACATCTGGACCCACAGGCAGTAGGAAGAGAGAGATCCTGGGCCTAACTTGAGCATTTGAAATGCCAAAGATCACCCTCAGTGACACATTTCCTCCAACAAGCCACACCTACTCCAACAAGGCTACACCTCCTAATCCCTGTCAAGTAACTCCATTCCCTAATGATCCAGCATTCAATATATGAGCCTATAGGAGCCATTCCTATTCAAACTACCACAAATCCTTTGGGCATATGCTGAGGATTGGGTCATATGGTAGACTAATTTTAGCTATTTGAAGATTCTCCACAGTACAGTCGCATAAGCAGTGAATGAGGGTTCTTCTTTCTCCAAGTCACTGCCAGCATTTATTATGTTGTTTTCCTAATCTTAGTGATTCTGACTACAGTAATCTGGAATCTTAATGTTGTTTTAATTTGTGTTTCTTTAATTACTAAGGGACCCTATCTTAGTCACTTTTCTGCGGCTGTGATGAGACACCATGACAGTGACAACTTATAGAAAAAAACCTTTAACTTGGGCTTCCAGTTTCAGAGGGTGGTTCCATGACTGTCAGAGCGGGGAGCATGGCAGCAGGCAGACGTGGCTCTGGAGCAGCAGCTCGGAGCCCGTATCTGATCCATGAGCACAAGGCAGAGTTAACTGGGAATGGTGTGGGATTTTCATTCCTAGTGACACACTTCTAACAAGGCCACACCTTCTAATACTTTCCAAACTTTCCCATCATCTGTGAGCCAAATATCCAAATCTATGAGCCGATGAGGTCCGTTTTCATTCAAGCCACCACATCTTTTTTTCCAGATTTTCTATCATTTGTGATATTTAATTGATTTCCTACAAATCATCTGTTCTTGTCAGTGAATAAATGTTGAGTTTCTTTTTATTATTTTAAAAAATCTAAACAGCACTTGCCTATCTTAGTCTTTACTAGACTTTTGCACTCCCTCGGATTGCAATATGGTTTTGACCTCACAGCTGAAAGGATTTTTAAGGTTCCTGCAGTGTCATTTGCCCGAGGTATGTCAGTCTCTCTTAAAAACTAGGCAGCTTCAGCTACTTGAGTTCCTTGAAGAGATCTGACATGTCTTTTCTGTTGAAGAATAGGTCTAGATTTTGTCGCAGTAGTGGATGTTAGTGGGATTACTTCTTTAGCCTTCTCTGTTTCCATGTCCAACCAAAGAGCCTTTTATGTTGTCTTTGACAAATAAAAAAAAAAAAACAACCCTTAGATTAGCATTATTATTTAATTTTTAAATTAAATTTTATTTTTCCATGGTGCTGGGGAATGAACCCTGGCTCATGTGCATTTGAGATTGATGCACTGGGCCAAGAAAGCAGCAGACTTGTGCTTAAAACAAACAAACATACACAAAACCCACAATATTTTCATGGCCTCTTATAGTTAGAACAAGCTAGACACCAACTTTGGAGCATAAAATTTTTAGGAGTGGGAATTGAGCAGTCCTTTGCATTTCAACCTATTATTGTGCATCTGAGATTCTTAAGTGATCAAGTTTGCCCTCCAGAATGTTTTTGGCTATATAGGGGACATAGTAGCGTCTGATGGATAAAGGTTGGGTACTGCTAAGTGGCCCGTATTACGTACACAGCCCCTACAGCAAGTAGTTATTTGGCTCAGAGTGTTAGAAGGGTCCATGCTGAGATACCTGGGGACGTCCACATGTGAATATTTGGCAGTAGAAAAGTACATGACTACATCTGCTTTCAACGTGAGAACACCCTGTGAGGTAAGTCACGTTATTCTTACCCCAAGCGCTTAGAAGCTTGTTGGAAAGAAAGCAGGTTACAAATGTGGACCTAGTTAGGTCTTTAAGAAAGTTTAATATATGGTACTCAGAATGCAAATAGCTTTTTTGTTTTATGGTTCTTTTGCAGGGACATAGATTCAAAGCATTAAAGTTCATAATTTATTTTTAATATTACAGATCTAGAAATGGCCATTGCTTACTGGAACTTAGTGCTTAATGGAAGATTTAAATTCTTAGACTTATGGAATAAATTTTTGTTGGTAAGTTAACATTTCCTGCAGTTTCTGTTTTCTCTTAAGATTATACTGTACTTAAATATCCATTTATTTCAAGGTATCATTAATCTCAGAGCAAGTCCTGGACATAAAGTGAGAAATTTGATTATCAGAATTTCATTATACAAGTGTTAAATTTTCCTATGTTTAGCAACAGCTGGACTAACTTTTCCCAACTGTTTCCATGATTTGAAGGCTTTTTGTTTTTTGTTGTTATAATAGGAGCATCATAAACGATCAATACCAAAAGACACGTGGAATCTTCTGTTAGACTTCAGTTCAATGATTGCAGATGACATGTCCAATTACGATGAAGAAGGTAGCAAAAATATTTGCCTTGGCCTGAACTTTCATCCACTGTTTTCATAAAAGTGATCTTCCTATTCTGAGCTTTTATTTATTCTTTCTCTTTATTTCTCTCTCTGTGTATCTGTCTCTCCCAGACTCTCTTTGGCTCTTTCTCTATTTCTTTATGTTTCTGTGTGTGTCGTGTGTGTGTGTGTGTGTGTCTGTCTCTCTCTCTCTCATGTGTGCCTCTCTGTCTCTTGAGTGTGTCTGCCTCTGTCTGTGTGTCTTTCTGTCTCTCTTTCATGTATGTCTGTCAGTCTCTGTCTCTCTCGGAGTGTATGTTTATGTCTCTCTGTCTTCTGTATTTGTGTGTGTCTGTCTCTTTCTGCTTTTCTTGTCTCCTCCTCTGTCTGTCTCTCTCTCTCTCTGGGTATGTGTGTGTTGGAATTTGAACCTCGGCTTTAATTTGCCAAGCACTTGCTGTAACACAGAAATACATCTGAGCCCCTATTTACAGTTTTGTTTCTTCTTTGCCAACTGCTGTGAAGGAGGGTGGGATGAAGTCATACTCAGTTGCAGAACATTTGTGAAGTCTGGGCTCTCTCCATAGCACCACACAATTATGGGAGGAAATCTTACTGGTATTTACCCTCCAGAAAGGCATAAGAAATATTCACCCATGTCTTATATGTTCAATTTAAGAGTTACACAGTAATTTATACTCATTTGAATCCAATGGGGTTATTTTCTCTTTGTTTTGTTTTCTGTTAGTTTTACCTGTAAACTATGAAGTGTGCTGGATTTGTAGAATTTGAAATGAGTTCAGCTGCCTGGCAGTCTTAGTTGCATTCAGCTACTATCCATTAAACATTCTCTGCAGTTTCGCCATGTGGGTGGACAGCGTGTTCTTCCCAGCAGCATTTCGGGTTAATTTTTCAGTTACTTAACCCTAATGAGAATCAACCGATATTTTTTTAGATTGATGAATGTGAGATATTCTTTGAAAAATCTCCCATGTACTTCACCTCCTATAAGTGTCCTGGGACTTAGCTCACCCAAGGATAGACTATTTTCTTCTCTGCATTTTATTATTGTCAATACTATTCAGTAAAAAAGTGAGAGGTGCTCGTCTTGCATGTGGCTATGCTAGGTGAGAACTGTAGGACTTGGTACCACATCATTAAGTGGCCGCCTGACTTTAATAAAGCCTTCTGAAAACTGTACTACTGTATTATTGATTTATTGCCCAGAAGAGGCATTTTCATTGATGAATTAGTAACCCCATTTTGAATAATAGGTTAGAGAGGACAGGAATGTATTAATAGGAGACATAAAGACTGAGTTTGTGAAGATGACCAGTGGGAGGAGGTAAGAGTGACATACTTTAATTCTTAAGAGGAAGCTGCAAAAAACAAAGGATTCTATTGAAATATTAGCTTTCATTCTGCTTTTCTTGATTCTCTTTTCTCTCAGCTCTCATATTTTTTTTATTTTTTTATTTCAGGAGCATGGCCTGTTCTTATTGATGACTTTGTGGAATTTGCACGCCCTCAAATTGCTGGGACAAAAAGTACAACAGTGTAGCACTAAAGGAACCTTCTAGAATGTACATAGTCTGTACAATAAATACAACGGAAAAACGAACAGTCAATTTCTGCTGGCTGGACTGAACTGAAGATCAATCCTCCCAGTTCAAACTGAGGGTTGAGACAAAACTTTAAGGATACATCTTGGACCATATCGTACTCCATTCTTCTACTGGTGGTTTGGGCTTGTCTTCTAGTCTGGGCCACTCTAAACATTTATGATTCCAACATTGTGGATTTCATCTTATACCTGTGGACCATCTTAGTTTGTCTTCCCATAAGTCATAGAAGCTTGATGGTGATTATTTTGAGGTTTCCATTCTTGCATAAAGCACAATGCTGTCTTCATCAGAAAACAGTTTGGCATAAGAATTAAACATAATAATGAACACCACAAACAATTTATAAAAACTTCTTAAGTATATGCTTTGGGCTAGTTGCAAAGACTATGCTGATAGCACTTCAAATGAGAGTGATTTATCTGAGTGTCACGGATCTGGAATGGTGTTTGGTTTGGGGGAATTTAATTTTCCTGGCAAACCACATGTACTGTTGATGTGAGTAGAATATCTGATGAAAGAAATGTTCAACATAACTAACACATGAAAAAAGCTTAGGATGATTTGGTGACTACCTGAAATATGTCTTGTGTTTCAGACTCTCAGAAAGGTTCCACACAACGAGCTTGTGGTCATCTTACCCATGTTTATACACAGCGGTCCTGCAGGGAACTTTTATTTAAAAAATACTGTAATGAGACATAATGTTAGATCCCACTCTCCTCTGCATCACACACCACATAATTGGATGTCATTATGCGTTTGAAATGCTTCTATGCCTTTCGAATGAGTTAAACTATTTCATTTGTTTTGGATGTTTTGGATTGCTATACAATACAGTATTCTAAATCTAGGCATGAGGGTTAGTTTTTGTTTTTTAATTTTTTTTGTCGCACTATGGAACACATTGCAATTCACTTAATTTATAAGAAGATAGCAAGATACACATTTTAGAAATGGTTGTGATGAGCCATGACGTTCAGTCTTTATCGTGTAAGCACCGCTCTTCAGGCAACAGTCCATCCTTGATGACTTCTTACTGTGTTGAAATTGCTTTACTGCTAAATCACTGTGTTGCCAAATCTTTACTCCAAGAGCAGAGATTTCCAAACAAGCGAGTGCTGGTGGAGAAGACCAATGGCTTCTGTTCTATAAATTATTTGGACTTTTGATTGTTTTTGTCTCTTGCATTTGCTATTTCCATATCAAAGCAAAATGCTGTCTTGATTGTATTTTTTTTCATGACAGGACCCATGAATTGCTCTCCTTCTGAAAATGCTTGTTTTTCTGTTAACATACTGACATGTGAAAAGGGGTGTATTCACAAGTATTTCCACGAGGCAAGTTAAAAACGATGAACTTAAATGTTGGATGACTGGTCTTTGATAGGGACGGATTTTGCTCCATGTGTACAGGTCCTCTGCAGGGTACGAAGGAATGTACTTCAGGACAGCAGAACATTTTATGCAGATATGGAAATGATTAAAACTGCCTTTTAGTCACATGATTTGGAAATAGCATAGAAAGCTTACTTACAGATATATCATTATTCCAATCATAACTTTAATTTAGGAATACATTTCTACCAAAATAAAGTTTAGAGTAAATTTCTATTCATATTTCAGGAATTGGTTATTAAAAGAAAAAAGAATCTTGCTGTTTTCAGTATTTCTTGATTTCATTTTTTTGTAAATATGAAGAACTTCAATTATGAAAAAAATTAAAGATATATATGTATATGTATATATATATATATAATCTTTAAAAGTTTTACGGACATAAATTGTTTATTTCTTATGTGGAACATTTTGAGTTTTGGCATTGTTTTCAGACTGATTGATTCAAGTATGATTTGTTTTCAAATGAGAGCCTATTAGCTTCTCTCCCCATCTCATAAATTTTTTTTCCATAAAAATATTAACATTTGTTTGTGGCCTAATGCTTTGGGTTTTACAGATTTTATTTTTAAATGCAAGAGTTTTTAACAAAATAGTGTTTGTCATCAGTTTGGTACTAAGCATTTACAATTACTGTGTAATTATAAACAAAAATATATAAAGCTTTTAATATAATTATGTAGCAAAAAAAGTTAAGGTTGTTCACCATGATGGCATCTTAGAATTAAACAAAACTATTACTAGGGCTCAAAAGAGAAAACTGATTTAATGTGTTTATTCTGAGGACAAATGTCTGGTTGTAGGGAATGTTTTGTACTAAAAATGCTTACAGTCTTGCGGGAGGGGCATCAGTGAGCCTGAGAGACATGCGTACGCACACACAGCCATCTTGTCTGCTTCAGCTCATGGGTTTCAGTCTTTGTTTGGGTCAGGTCTCCATGCCTATTCTTTTTTTCAGACAGAACCATAGGGAGAGTTTACTTTTTGCCAAATGTCAGAACAGGTACAGATTTTTAAATGTAATGCTTTTTAAATAGTAAAATGTATAAAATGAGAAGTACCCACATATAAAAATACTTGAGATCAAGGTTATCCTCAGTGAATATCATCTGCATATCTCTGTAAGTTCAAGTGTGTCTTTTACAATCCCTGTCGTATTACCAACAGAGGCAATAAAAGCTTCAGTAAAATTGCCATGACTAAATCTTTTCACATATTATTTCAGTGTTTTAGTTTTTTCACAAAACTAAAATATACTTGAAGACTTTTCCAGAAAGAGTCATTCTTCATGGAAGAGCACTGTAATGGCACATTTGGGGGAAGAGAAGATACGCCAAGTGTTTACTGCATTTAATGTTTACAACTGTACTCAGCTGCTTTCTCTAATTAACAATGTGGCATTGTTAGTGTGCATCCTTCACATACTTTTTAAGAGTTTTAGTGAGTAAAAGTAAATTCACGAAATGAAAGAAACACCGGGAGCCTTTTATATGCTGTCCTTCCTGAAACAACTCTTAAACAAGGTATACTATTTTTCTCTCAAAGATCTAAGTGAAGAGCTATTTATTTTTCTTTGATAAGTGTTCAGTTGTTACGTGCCCACCCTGCTTAGGTGTTCAGGCTTATTGCTGTTAGGGCTGCTGGTTGGAAGCCTGTAATTTTTTGACATACAAATATAGGAGCAAGCTGACCTAATAGAATAATTTTGGAATTAAAAAAAGGAAAATGGGAAAATTTATAATTGTTTACAAAGTATGCCTTCATAAACTGAATCAATTTTTAGTGAGAATTTATGTGGTTCTCAATGTTAAATTGTGTATTAGGAAATATCTACCTGACACCTCCGTTTTCTTTTGTTACCTTAAACTTTTAATAATATGGTTTATATTGAATGCTGAGATGTTTTGATAAGAGTTTATCAAATTTGATAATGTAATGATAAATGTTTTTAAATGTGAACTATTTATCATATATCTTAATAACTGAATTGTGGTTTTTATATAATAGATGATGAATAGGGTCAATTATGGCTCACCATTGATTATAAACGAGTGTATTTCTGAACCCTTTTATTGCTTTCATTTTTATAATCATAGCAATAATTTTTTTATTTCATAGGAATTTAGTGAAGTTACTTTCTGGTTTCCATTTATTCTATTTGGTTAACTGAATTTTCCTTATTTGTACTCTGTGCAGATACAGACAAGCTTAGAACAGTCTCAAATGGTTTGATCAGAGCACTCTTGGTGTCTTATTTTCTGCATTACCTGTTTGGAAAGTGTCATTTTTGCAGACCAACTCTTTGACAATTTTGCCCTGGGCTCAGTAATTGGTGCTAATGCAGCTTTTGACATCTCTATGGTTGATTTTTTTTTAAAGATTCTTTTTCATATTTAATTATGTGGCTGTATGGGGTATGTGTACAGGTGCTGCTTGAAGCCAAAGAAGGCCCCCGGATCCCCAGGGCTGGAGTTAGGGCAGTTGTGAGCCACCTAATGTAGCTGCTGAGAACTGACAGGAGGGGCAAACACTCTTTACTCCCTCCAGCCCCAGGTTTCTGTTTTGAAATGGGGTCTCATGTAGCCTAGGCTGTCCTCAAAAATCACTGTGTAGCTAAACTGTACTTGAACTTCTGATCCTCCTCTCCGGAGTGCTGGGATTACGTTAAACTTTGGTTTGTAAACTGATGTAAGGTTTTGAGCCTTCAGATGTAGATGTCCCTACTTAATCCAGAGCTTCCCTCTTTTACCTTTTGTGGGTGGCTTGTTTGCTTGGTGTTTGCTTGTTTTGTCAGTGAGGGGTTTGTTTTGAGACAGGGTCTCCCTGTGTAGACCAGGGTGACCATGAACTCAGGGAGATCCACCTGCCTCAGCCTCCTGAATCCTGGGATTAAAGGTGTACGCCACCACAACCTACTGCTTTCCTCTCTTTTCTGTTTCATGTGAGATTTGTTCGTATTGAATTTTTAACTTTGTTTTGGTTTTGCATTTTTGGAAATGGATCACTGCTACAGCACAATGTTGCCTCAAACTTTTAATTCTGCCTCTCAGCTTCCTGAGTGCTGGGATTAAAGGTGTGTGATACCATGCCCAGCTTGGGTTGTTTTTCTTCCCCATCTTTTATGTGTATGGTGTTTTGCTCTTATGTGTATCTGTGCATCATGTGCGAGAAAGCCAGAAGAGGGCATCAGATCTTGTGATGCAGCAATTGGCACACTTGTGACCCACCACATGGCTTCTGGGGATGGAACTCAGATCCTAGGGGAAAGCAACCAGTGCTCTTAACTGCCCAGCCATCTCTCCAGCTCCTTGGGTTGGTTTTTAATGTTTGAGTTTTAAAATATTTTGGTTTTGCTTTTGAGGTGGTCTCATGTAGCCCAGACTGGCTTTGAACTTACTATATAACCTAGGATGATCTTGAACTCCTGACCCTCTTGCCTGTACCCCCTGAGTGCTGGGATCACAGGCGTGAACCCCTGTGTCTGGTTTATGCAGTGCTAGAGATGGAACCCAGGACCTCCTGAAGCACTGACCAGCTGAGGTACACACCTTTCCCTAAGATGTGTTAATGGTTGGCTGAGAAGGTAACTTTACATCTTTGGCCAATCTGCCAGCCAGTGGAGAGACATGGCGACGAAAAGGAAAGCCCACAGCAGCGTAGAAGCCAGCCCTTCTCTGGAAGAAAGAGTCTATCAAATTCGAAGAGAATAGAAGAGTTTTGAACCAAAATAGTAAAAACAAAGTTTGATATAAAGCAAGTGTTTGGAGCGTACCAGGAACAGCTTGGTTAGTAAACACCGAAGAAGAAGAACTAGCTGTTTTACATCTAGACAGTATGTTTGAGTGTAAAGGCATAATATAAATATTAAAAATTTATTTTGGGTTATAAAATATTCAGAGAAAACGTTTTGTCTAATGAAAAAATTGGGTGATATGGAGCAAGGGGCTTTCCCAAAAGAAAATAGCGATTTGGGGGTAAATTTAGAGCGAAGTGAACGAGTAAAACAGCCAAAAGCTGCGCTGTTGTGAGCAGTGGATGAGCTCTCACAGGCTGTGGCTCAGCAGACCGTGACCTCTCTGAACAGGATGTAGACATGGGATCCTTGACAGGCAACGTGCTTCCAAGTGAATGTCCAGAGTGGCCTAATCGTCTTTAGAATTCATATTGAATCCCTGGACTTCCAGCCAGAGCTTTAACAGAGTCTGCCTAAGCACTTACTTTAATAGCTCTTCATAAAATCACAAGAGGCTGAAGATAACAGTTCAGTGGTAGCACTGGTGCCAACACCAGAAATGGCGTCTTTGAAGTGTAATCCAGGCACTGTAAAACTCAGTCATTAGCAGTACACGATTCAGCTCAGCAGATTGAAGAGTTTATCATAAGTTTAGTCACCTGACTGGAAACGTTCCCTGAACTCCTGTCTCTTCTTAAGCAGCCCTGCTGATCTGCTGTCTGCATACATTTTCTGTTCTAAGGAGAATTATGGAGTGTGTAGACTTTTACATCATAGTGTGCTGTTTCTGTTGTACCATGTGTGTGCTTAGCTCCTTAGGCTGCTGAGCTTCCATTGTGAAGGATTTTTTTTTTTCCAAGTGGTGATGCTGTGAATCCGTTTTCATCTCTCACATTTTTAGTATTGAAATTGTGGCTGCATCTTTTAAGAATGTTCTACCAGCACACAAGTGTTGCTGTGTCTCCACACCCCTGTCAGTCTTTCACACACATGCCCAATCTGGTTGGATATATTTTTTAAAGTAGTTCTCCTACCTACAGGATGTTCAATCAGGGTGACTTTCAGATGGCCTGGGAGATTGCTCTAAAAGAAGTCAAATTTTTCTGGGCTTTGTTCCTCCATGAAGGTAATATTTTCGGAAGCCAGTGCAAGTGAGTGTTTTTGGAGATTAGTTGTTAGATGAGGTTGGTGCTGATGGCTGATGCCTGGCTGATAGTGTAGTAGATGACATTAGTCTCCCACTAGTGAGGGTCATTAAAATGACATGAAGCGCTGTGCAGGTATTTTTCCAGATCTTTTGAGGCAACTAAGATTTTGGTTAAATTCTTAAAGGCTTAGTTATCATTTTGAGTTTTCAGCTGCCTCTGCAGCTACATGAGGTTGCTCCAGCCTAAAGTAGCTCCTGGCTACAGGTTACAGAGCAGTGTAGTACCGGGTGTGGAGCTCAGCAGCAGACAGCCCCTGTGTACCGTGCCCGAGGCCCTGAGTTCAGTCCCCACTGCTACAAGAAAACCAGTGTTAAGAATTGCAAGTTACTTGTGCTTTTTTATGCAGTTGTGCTTTTTAAATTTTTAATGAAAAGTTTCATAAGGAAAAAGTGTAACAAATCCATTTCAGCCTGCTTTGTACATGGCCAGTTTTAACCCGTGCATGCTACCTGTGTTTGGAACCTTGGATTATTTTGAAGAGAGTCCCAGAAGGCAAATTATTTAACTGGCAGTTATTTCAGTGTAAGGATTTTAAAAAACCACAACATTCTATTTTTTCCCATTTAATTATGTATAGCTTCTTAATGTTAGTAGCTAGTTAGTATGTAAGCCCTGCTCCTTTATATAACATTCAAGTCAGTATTTAGATAAGATCCATATATTACATACATCTTTGCAATCTCTTCGCCCCTACCTTGTAAAGTCCATTTATTTGAGAAAGCTGTTGTGGCTTCAGATTTTTTATGTACAATTTCAAATTCATGATGAAAATTTTGATGTACTTAGTAAAGATATGTATCATATGTATCCTATCTTAAACATACTTTAAAATTAGTGAAATGTGACATAAAGAAGTTAGTGTGATTAGGTCAACAGGCTTTAAACATACAATGTAATGTACTCATAGTATAATGGGCTCTTAGGTTTTTTAGGGATTTATCATTATTGTATGTGTGCATGATGTATATGGGGGGGCATATGTGCAATGGCACATACATGGAGGTCAGAGGCCAGCTTTGTAGAGCTCTTCTCTCCTTTCACCTTCACATGGGACCCAGAGACTGAACTCAGGTCATCAGGCTGCAGCAAGCAGCTCTCACTGAGCCACCTCACTGGCCCAGAGATGCTTAGATCTTAATAACACAGTTTCCAAATAAATGAAGTGGACATTTCTCTAAAGTTTCTTAGTTTTTAAGTGTCCAATTAGTATAAGAAAAAATATTCACTACCAATAATAGGATATAGTAAATAAACCTACAGAGAAGCCACGTCCTTAAAAGCATGTTTCTTAACAGAGTTGGACTGAGCGGAGTTTGCAGCTCAGTGACAGTGCCTGATTTGCACATGTAACACCCTGGATTTGATTCTGAGCACTGAAAAAAAAAAAAGATGAATAATGACGATTGTTGCTGAGTCTGTGGAGAAGTGAGCTGTTGCACATGGTGGGTATGGTTTTAAACTGTTACACTGGCTTCAGAAAAATATTGTCCTAATACATCAACGCAGAATTAGCATGTGATCTAAGAAATGTCTTAGGTACACTCAAGAGGATGGAAAGCACCCGTTCATATAAAAACAGAAATATCAGTAGCATGTTATCTAAAGAGCTGAAGCAATGCAAGTATCAACTGATGGCAAGATATGTACCTACACAGCTCAATGGTATTTGTTGACAAAAGGATGAAATATATGAGATGCTAATACGAATTTGTAAAGTGTTCATCATCCTGAGGCCATTAGAGAGATGCAAAATAAAACTACTTTGAGATTTTCAGTCCAGGTCAAATGTCTGTCATAAAAAATAACTGCAACAAATGTTGGTGAGGATGGGGGGAATAACCCTTATTCGCTGTTGGTGGGAGCGTCAATTAGCACAGTCATTCTGGAAATCTCTACAGAGGGTCCTTTAAAGAGTCAAGATAGAACTACCATGTGAGCTGTGTATATACGTCCTGGGCATATACTCAGAGGTCTCTAAATTCTGCCACAGGAACTACTACAGTGTTTATTGCTGCCCTGTTTGCAATAACAAGTAAATGGAAATAGCCTAGACACACTGGATGCGTTCGCAGATGGTTAGTGAAAATATGTTACATGTGCACCAATCTAGAAAATACTAAGTGAGGTAGCCCAGGCTCAGGAAGAAACTTTCCTAGCGATTACTTTTTATACACATGTATATATGTAGGTGTAAGTGTAGCTGCTAACTATAAAGGTAGAAAGGGGACCCTGCGGGAGGGAAGGGACAAGGGCCACACCAGGTGACAGGAAGCCATGAGGGAGCTACAGTGGGTGATGGGGAGGAAGATGCTGTGATTATACTCAATACGCTGTGTGCTAATTAAAACAATGCAATTGGGTGCGACAAAATGGATGATCTTGAAAACATGGTAGGTGAAAAGAACCAGTCTTAAACGGGGAAAGTATGATCCCATGTATACCGCTGGAGTGTATGGTGGAGAGAAGACTGTTTGCCAGCAGGTACAAGCTTGTCTGGGGGACGATGAAGATATTCTGACAATATGCAGGATTGGTGCACAAGTAGCTTCTATTTCCCCTCTAGAACGTTCCCTTTAAAAACGACCTGTGTCTTTAAAATCCTCGATGAAAGGAACTTGGTAAGTGCCTGAAGTGGGAAACCCGCCCCGTGAAGGCGAGTGTGCATCACTTGCTTTGTATTCAGGTCTTTGGGAGAGGTTGGCCTGCACAGGCTGTGCCTTGCTGTCATCAGGGCAGTGAGGTCGCTCTGCAGATTAGAGTTGCATCTAGACATTCAGCTGCATTTGGTTTTGAAAGCTCCATGCTGTACCTCTATTGAGCAGCAAGGGAGACGTGGTTGGTAATTCCTGTGTCCTAGTATTACATGGGGATGAATGACATACACTGTATTAATACCCCACAGGGTTTCCAAAAGAAGCTGGCAAGTCTACATTACGAGAGTTATTTGAATTTTGCTTCAAACCCTCCTGCTTTATCCTCAACTTTCCGTAGCACTGTGATGTCTGCAAGGTAAGATACTAAGATACTGTATGCTTCCTGAGCACAGTGGGGGTAAATTTGGATGACACCCTTTTACCTCAGACTAGAGGTGTCTGCTTTGGGCTTTCCAGTCTGGCTGGCTCCATGCCAACAAACTCACCTGTAGTGGGGAGCTGAGTATCTTTTAGAGGGCAGGTCTCCCTTGAACTCTAACTGTTGAATGACAGAATTTCAACAAATTAGTTAAATGCTTTAATAGCCTTTGGTTTGAAATTTGTTAGTGGGTAGCATCTCATTTAATTGGAGCAGCATTGGGCCTGGCAGAACAGCTGGTTTTCATAAGGAGCAAGCAGGAGCAAGGAAGCATTGCAGCAAGAGCAGGCAGCTTATTCCTCTAATGCAGGCTGAAGCCGGTCAGTCTTCTGAAGACTCAGGAGCTCATGTGGACAATGCAGGTTTGCTTTGTTTTTTGCGGGCTGAATGTCAAAGTTCAGAGCAAGAACTTGAGGTGCCTTATGTTCTACAGGAAAGCAATGTTTTACAGTCATATCAAAGGGTTCTGTGTCCTGACAGAGGACTGACGAAGTCACTTAAAGTAAATATGAAGGTTGGTTTGCATATTTCACCAGATTCATTCAGAAAGCCCGTTTTGTTTACACACAGACAACCAATTTCTGGATCCTTCTCGCTCAGTTCCCTCACTGTCACACGCATTTGAGAATCATTTTGTTCTGAATGAGATCTCCACTTTTGTGAACACTTTATTCATTCTGAAGAAATCATGCACAGAATAACAACGCATTCAAACCTGGGTGCCGTCTGCTGACGCAGGCTGGCTCCGCGCTCCTCACAGGCTGCTAGCAGAGCTTCCACAGCTGTGTCTTCCTCCTGGCTCCTAAGGGATGCGGCACGTTGCAGGACTTTGTAGGGAACTTTGAACTTTTTTGAGATAAGCTCCTGCTTTGTGGCCAAGACTGACACTGAATTTTTCATCATCTTGTTTTTTATTATTAAGTTATAAGAGACTTTTAAAATAGATTTTGGATGAAGTCCCTTATTCCAGATATACTTTTCATATAACTTCTGCATCCTTCTGTGTGTTGCTAGTATCGACATCTTTGTAACCCTTCTCCTTCCTTCCTTTCCTCCCTCTCCTCTCTCTTCACTCCTTCCCTCTGACCAAAACTGGATAAAGTTCAATAGATAACATTTGTGTTGTATCGTAAGAAATGTTTGCCTAGTTGACAGTCACTAAGATTCCCTCCTACTTATTATGTATTTTATAGTTGAGACCATTTGCACTTTATGGTTCAGTTTAAATATGAGTGTGGTGCAATGGTCTAGATTTGATCAGTCTACCCTTCCCCCATTTAATTAGATTGGCACCTTTTCCAATAGGCCAGTAGCCCATCGTGCGGGATTTATTTCCCAACTCTTCTGTGTTTCATGATTTCACCAACTTACATAAGTACAGAAGTATTTTCAGACCCTTTTCATTCCTACTGGAGCGCGGTAGTATGCCTGGGACCCAGTGTAGCAAGGGCAGGTGCCCAGCACAGCAAGGAACGATCTGATGCCAAGTATCAGAAATGCTGCTCCAAAGCCTTGCTTTAAATCTGCACACTAATTCAAAAGACAGCTGTCATTTTTAGGAATAATGAAAATTTTATCCTAGAAGCACAACATGCATTACTTGCTTAGATCTTTAAACGTCCCTAGATTTTATGACTTCTCTTATAAGTTATTGTACAATTTTAAAATTTTTTGATGTCATTGTGAAACTTTCAATTCCATGTATAATATTTTGTGTCTAGTATATAGAAATAAAACAGATCTTTGTCCATTTATTTTTAATCCCGTTATGTTGCCAAACACCTTTATAAATTCTAGTCTTTAATGAATCACTTACAATATGCTCCATACATCATGCCATTTGTGAATGAAGATAACTTAGTTCTTTCTTTTTAATCCATATGGATTTATGTTTTATCGTCTTAATTTGCTGGCTAGTACGATGTTGAATTGAAGTGTCCTTCCTTTTACCCAATTTTAAAGAGAAACTTCTGTTTTCACTCCTTGGACTCCACATTTCCTAGTTAATGAAGGATTTTTCTTACAAGTGAGTTTTTAATGTCAATTTAGATGATCGCTTTGTCTGTTCTTTTATCACATGTATCACACTGACTGACTGTTTTGGATATTTAAACACTTGCATCTGTGAATCACACACACTTGGTTATAGTCTGCCTTTTTTGAATCTTGTATTAGTTTGCAAGCGTTTTATTATGACATAATTTAGTAAGTCACCTGCTTAAAGTGTGTAATTTCAACAGCTTTTAGTATTTTCATGAGGCTGTACAGTGATCACTGCTATTAAGTCTTTGAACATTTCCATCCAAGAAATGCTACCTATTAGCTGTCACTCTTTGCTGCCTTTCCCTCCGTACCTAACAATGACTAATACATTGTTTGTCTCTACAAATCCATCAGTCATGAATATTTCACATCAGTGAAATCATAAATACATGTCCTCTGTGATTATCTTACTTAGTATAATGATTTAAAGGCTTGTTATATGCTGTGGCAAATATCACTAGTTTGTTCCTTTTTATGACTAAGTTATATTTCATTAAACAAATATACATTGTTTATGTATATAAACAGTTGATCAGTAATCTGGGTTAATAATAGGTTGAATAATAGTACTGTCTACATTTATGTACAGGTGTTTGTTTAAATGATTTAAAATATGCCTAGGGTTCTGTAGCTCAACTTTTTTAAAAATTATTTTTATTTTTATTTCATGTATATTGGTGTTTTGACCGCATGCGTGTCTGCGTGAGGGTATCCGACCCTTGGCACTGCAGTTACAGACAGTTGCGAGCTGTCATGTGGTATTGGGAATTGAATCCGGGTCCTCTGGAAGAGTAGCCAGTGCTCTTAATCACTGAACCAGCTCTCCAGCCCCTGTATTTAACTTTTAAATGGCAAATTATTTGTGACACATGATGAAGTAACTAGTTTGAGTGTTAAAGGGTTTTTTATTTTGTTTTGTTTTGTTTAATTGTGTATGGCTGTTTTCTGCCATTTGGGTCTGGGCTCTCAAGCTTTCTTTGGGGCTAAAAGATAAAGAGTATAACTGTTTTCTTAAAAGCTGCACCTATTTCTCAGTGCTGTGTATCTAAGCTTTGAAGCCTTTTGCAACTGTATTTTTTCACTCATAACTGGACTCCTAATGGACCTCCACCCCCTCTGGTTTATCTTTTTCCTGCAGTTACTGAGCAAGATCCTAACTTGTAACTTAACCGCCAACTCCCCTTTTCTATTCCCTAGAACTATCTGTCTTTATCTGAGCCTTGATTCTGTCTGTTTTCCCTATCATCAGCTTTTTGGAGCTCACTTTTTTCCTGACACCAACTCTGAGCTCACTCTTCCCTGTCTTTACCCAAACTGTCCTTTCCAATGGACACACTCTCTCTTAAATACCTCCCCACAAGCTGTTCTCAGAAGTCCAAGCAGCATGTAACCATAAGGAAGGCTGCACAGCAAAAAAGCTCCGTGGCAAAGCGTTCCCTTACTTTTGAGAGCTGTAGAAATGACTAGACAACAACCTTTCGTACACAAGAGCCAGAAGCTGGAGATGGCACACACTTTTGTCCCCGTATTTGCTGTAGCTCTTCTGGAACGTTCTGAAGAACTTCTTAGTATTGGCCTATCAGTTTCAGAGGTCATAGGTTATGAAATGTCCTGCAGGAGCCCATGAAATCTTCCCTCAACTGCTGGTATGTTTTTCTGCAACAATCCTTTGGGATGTTGATTTTGTGAGTAAAAAAATACGGTAAAAGTAGCTTTCTGGCCAAGCTTATTGCTGAGGCACGTGTATTTATTTTCTTGATTCTGACAATTTCAATGTTTATAAAATCAGTTTGCAAAATTCTGGGCTCTGGCACCTATTCCTGGATTATTTCATGGCATGTGTTTTAAGAAGGGAACTGAAGATGAAGTATTATGTCAATGATGCAATAGTAACTATATATGCTCATCCTTATGCTTATGTGACCGAGACCAAGGGAACAGTGCTTACAAAGTCTGCTGAAGAACTGATGGATGTTAGTGAGGGATAAGAAAGCCTCCTGAACTCGAAAAGCCATTGTTGGTACTGGTGCAGGTGTCAGAGGGACAGGTAGCAAAGTGGCACATAAGGCTTTTCATTGTGTGAATAAAATACATCGAAGAGGCTGAACTCAAAACGGGAACTCAGAAGACTGTTAAAAAGTTGGCAATACAGCTCTTCCTAGACTGACTCCTGACCTTAAATTGTGACATGCTTAACTCTCAGAAGCTGGGGACACAGAGGTGATGGTTTTAAGCATGAAAAAGAAGATGCCATTTTATTATAGTTCTGGCGGGTGATAGAGAAAGTGTAGATAGTGGTGTTGGTACTTAGGTTTTCAAAGGCACTTTTTATACCTGAGGGAGAGCAACAGAAGCTAAATTGGCCAAGCAGATCACATTATATGGAAATACATGTTCCGGGCTTCAACAATATGCCATTAAGAACATTGCTGAAGTGTTTGAAGCTATTCCATGGGCATTGACAAAAAATCTGAGGTAAGACCAATGAAGTAATGTCTAAACTTTATGCAGTGCACCAAGAACACACACATACAAATACTAGATTAGGTACTGAGGACAAAGTTCTTGCTGTAAAAGACACGCTGGAAGGTACGCTGCAGATCTTCATCCAGGAAAATATGGGGCTACCACGCTGGTCACTGCAGTCAGACCATCATGAAAAACCAGTCAGAGGGCCTTCCAGTGGGAATAAAGACACAAATGATGGCCGAAAGACCTGAAAGGCTTTCACCTGTGGATGCAGGCTGGTGGGTAGGGGAGCAAGTACATGCATTTTTATTCTCCTTAAGCCATGTTTTCTGTCTTGATATTCTGCTGAATGATAAACATGCTGTTTAAAATGACAAAACCTCTGTCCTCATTTACCAGCTTCCATCTTGGCCCCATTCCCAGTCCTTGAGCAACAATAACTTTTCTTTTTCTAAGAATTTACTATCTTAAATAGAAACTTGAAATCATGCAATATTTGTCTTTTTGTGATTGGCTTATGTCACAGTGTGATGCCATAAGATTCCTTCATATTGAAGCATATGGCAGGATTCATTTCCAATTCGATGCTGAATAATGTACACACATTTTGCTTATTTGTGCATCTGTGGGTGAAAGATGATCTTCAACTCTTGGCTATGTTGAACAGTGCTTCTATGAACATAATTATGTGCTGGGCAGTGGTTGTGCATACCTTTAATCTCAGCACTTGGGAGGCAGAGGCAGGTGGATCTCTGTGAGTTCAAGGGCAGCCTGGTCTACAGAGTGAGTTCCAGGACAGCCAGAGTTACAACAGAGAAACCTGTCTCACACACGTATTTGGTTTTATCCTAGGTCCCTAGGCTATCTAGTCTCAAGTCTCAGGTTCTTAGTTACCCAAGCAGTGTTAGTTATGGGTTCCTTTTCATGGAGTGGGAGTCACAATCAGCTATTGGTTGGTTACTCTCACAAGGTTTGTGCTACCACTGTCCTAGCCTATCTTGCAGGCAGAACACCATTGTAGATCAAAGGGTTTGTGGCTGGGTTGGTGTTTACATTTCTCTTTTGGCCTTGCTGTCAGTTTGTCAAGAGCAACCTATAGTCTTGGCAACAGCCTGGGTTGTTTGGAAGGTCTTGTGGACACCTTAAGCCAACAACTCAATTCAATGTAAGCCAACTTGGTACTGGACGCTTCACTTGGTTACAAGATGTCCCACTGAGGCTCTGCCCCCTCCATTGTTTGCAGATTTCATTTAGATCACATTCATATATGTAGGTATTTTAGGAAGCTTCTACTTTACTAAGTATTAGGTTTCCATACTACCTCTCAAATGGCCCTTAATTTTAGCTGTCTCTTCTCATATGCCTCCCTTGTTCCCCTCTTCCCTTGCCCTCCTCATTTGACCCTCCTATTCAAGCCCTCCACCTCACTTATAGTCTATTTCCCATTTCTAGGAAGATCTACCTGCTGCCCCCACTCCTAGTCACTTATTCTATGCCGAACCTCTGTGGTTCTATGGATTGTAGTTTCGTTATCATTAACAACTAATAGCTACATATAAGCAAATACATACCATATTTGTTTTTCTGGGATTGGGTTACCTCATTCAGGATGTTTTTTTTTTTTTTCTAGTTTCATGTATTTATCTGTGAATTTCACTTTTTAAACAGCTGAGTAATATTCCATTGTGTAAATGCACCGCATTTTCTTTATCCATTCATCTGTCAAGCGACATCTTGGTTGTTTTCAATTTCTGGCTATTTTGAATAGAGCACCAGTGAATGTAGTCTAGCAGGTATCTCTGTGGGATAGCTGGATCTTGAGATAGAATGATTTCCATCTTCCTGAGGAATCACCACACTGATATTTTATAGTGGCTGTTCAAGTTTGAACTCCCACCAGCAATGAATGAGTGTCACCCTACGCCACATCCTCACCAGCATGACTTGTCACTTGCCTCCATTGATCTTAGACATTCTGACAGGTGTTAAGATGAAATCTCAAAGTAGTTTTTGTTTGCATTTCCCTGATGACTGAGGATGTTGAACATTTTAAGTGTTTCTCAATTTGACTTCTCTTTTGAGAACTGTTACATCTGTATCCCATTTTTAAATTGGGTTGTTTTCTTGATTTCTAGTTTTTTGAGTTCTTTATATATTTCAGATTTGTAGTTGATGAAAACCTTTCCCCATTCTGTAGGCTGTTTTGTCCAAATGAAGGTGTCCTTTGCCATACAGAAGCTTTTAAGTTTCATGAGATCCCATTTATTGTTGATCTTAGTGTCTGTGCTTAGGGTGTTCTGTTTAATAAGTCCTATCCTGTGCCAATGAGTTCAAGACTATTCCCCACTTTCTCTTCTATGAGGGTCAGTGATACTTTTGGAGTTGAGTTTGTGCAGGGTGATTAAATATTGATCTGTCTGCATTCTTCTACATGAAGACATCAAGTTTGACCAGCACTATTTGCTGAAGATGCTGTCTTCCCCCCCCCCCCCCAGTGTGTATTTCTTGGCTTATCAAAAATCAGGTGGATTTAATTCCATTGATCTAGGTCTTCAATTCCATTGATCAACATGTTTATTTTGTACCAATACCATGCTGTTTTTATTACTATAACTTTGCAGTACAATGTGAACCAGGGTTGGTGATACCTCTATTATTTAAGTTTTTTTTTTTTAGGTCTTCTGGTTTTTTTTTTTTTTTTTTTTAAAGAGAGTGACTGTCTATTTCCACATGAAGTTGAGACTGTCCTTTCAAGATCTGTGAATAATTGTGTTGAGGGGGACTGAATTTAATTGCTTTGAGCAGGATGGCCATATTTACTGTTAATCCTACCAATCCATGAGCATGGGAGATCTTTCCATCTTCTGGTATCTTCAATTTTTCTTCAAAGACTTGAAGTTTTTATCATTACAAGTCTTCACTGGTTTGATTAGAGTTACCCCAAGATACTTTTAAAAAATTATTTGAGACTATTGTGGAAGGTATTGTTTCCCTGATTTCTTACTCAGTCCATTTGTCATTTGTATATAGGGCTACTAGTTTTGGGAAGTTAATTTTGTATCCAGCTTCTTCGCTGAAAGTGTTTATTGGCTGTAGGAGTTTTCCAGCGTTAACTTTTAGGGTCACTTATGTATATACTGTCGTATCACTTGCAAATAAAGATACTTTGACTATTTCCTTTCCGGTTGTCTTACTGCTCTAGCTAAGACTTCAAGTACTATATTCAAGAGGTATAGAAATAGTGGACAACCTTGTCTTGTTCCTGATTTTAGTGGGATTGCTTTTAATTTCTCTCCATTTAAGTTGATGTTGGCTATGGGTTTGTGTATACTGCCTTCCTTTCTGCTTTGCTTGAGACAGGATCTCTGATATTTGCCCTTGCATACATGAGGCTACCTAGCTTCCAAGCTTTTAGGCATTCTGATATCTTTGTCTCCCATCTCATCGACAGGAACACTTGGATTACAGATAGTTACCAGGACTGGTGATCTCAACTCAGATACCCACACTTAAACAGTAAGTGCTTTACCCCAAGAGCCACCTTCCCAGTCCCATAGTTAATCTTTTTTAAAAGCACTATCTTATGGCAAGCATAGTGGCACACACCCTTAACCCCAACACTAAGGAGACAAAAGCAGATGAGAGCCAAGGTCAGTCCGGCCAACAGAAGTTGCAGACAGCCAGGGCTACAGAGTGAGACCTTTCTCAAAAAGCAAACAAACAACAATCCTTCACCCCCAAATACAGCTGGTGATACCCATATTTCCATACAGTAAAGGAGAGTAACTTGGGAAATTAACCTGAAGCAAGTTTGGCACTGCTGGCTATGATGAGCAGATAAAGGATGAATTCAAATAGTGGAGAAACTCAAATATAGAAAAACTTTTATTGGATAAATTTCATAAACTTTAAAAAATTAGAATTGTACAGTAAGTACAGTAGAGTTAACTGATAATGCAGAAAGCTGTGAAAAGATGACTTTGGACAGCTGCAGTGCCTGAGGCCAACACTAAACTAAACACTGCCACAGGGTCTCCAGCTCCTCAGTCCTCGTAAGAATCTAGCAGTCACCACCACAAACAGTAAGTTTATTTTTGTATAATTTCAAGGTATTTTGCATCAAACAGCACTTTAATGTTTTAATTTTGTGAAAATTATTCCTTTTAAGATAGAAATAAAAATGTCTTTAAAGGAAAGCCAAAAATAATACAACATAGATCTCTTTGGTTGGTTAACTTAAACCTGTTTATATTATATTATGTTGTAATAATATATTATATTATATATATTATATATGTTGTATAATATATTATATTATGTTATATTATATTATGTTGTAAACTGATTTCTACAGGGTAAACACAAACACAAAAGACTCCTTTTCTCCCAGGCTCTAAGAAATCTTAAAAATAACTTATTTTGAAGACGTTCTCTTCTTAGTTGTAAAATTTGTAGCAGCTTTAACTCCTGTTCAACAGGAGTATTAAGCTTCTCAGAAAAGTTCAATTCCAGAATATTCTGCAATAGAAAGAAGCTCAGTCCTAATATAATAATGGCTATACCACAGGTTTTCCAAAATATGTCTCAGTTACATTTCTCAGGAGATTGCCGGGGTTTGAGTCAACTCTGGAAGCTTTTCTACATCTCAGAGCTTCAGATCCAAAGAAAAGGTAGACGTAACAAATCCATAAATTCTGTGTCTCTCCTTACCCCACAGCAAACATTGACAGTTGCAGCTTCTCACTGGCCCACAGCTGACTGTCCTGGGTGAGCCTGCACTGTTAAAAGCCAAGTGGAGTGCTGACTGACAACTATGCCAACTAACTTGGTGCTTTTAACTACAGCTTTCAGCTAAGGTAAACAGATTTGAGACCATTGGTAAACTAACAGTAACACATTTAGCATCATACTTTCCCAACCAATAAAAGAAGTTGGTTATCCACATTGAACTGTCCAAAGAATTTGAAGGAAATACGAACAGGGGAGCTCTTCTGGCATTTTGTAGTTTTATTATATGAATATCAGTACCAGAATACTACAAAACAAACAAACAAAAAAAAAAACCAAACACAAATGAGACAAAACCCCCACTACATTATTTAAGAAATGCAAGAAAATCATGTTCTTAAAAGTTTAAAATACTCCTCCTTTAAAAACAGTCCCTCTGAGCTACAAAGCAGAATGTGCATACCAGTGGATGTTTGATTTCTTCTGTGGCACTGGGGATGGAATCTAGGTCTTGAAACACATTAGCCAAATATGCTACTACTGAGCTATGCCCCAGCCCTATTCATTATTATGTAGAATCTAGACTGGAGGTGTAGGTTTATGCTGGCAGTTGAGCACCTCCTTAGCTTGCACGAGGCCATAAATTTGATCCTCAGCACCACTTATATAAATAATAATAAAAGGAAGTCTTAACTAAATAAAAATGGTGAATGCCCAGAATTACCACCAATCAATGCTAGGCCACATGTAGGCCAGGTAAGCTCTGGTCTTCTTTTGATGACTTTGTAGTCCTTTGTTTTGTGGATGGTGCATCAATACCACAAGATAGTTGTAAAGTATGCCTGTTCAATGTCATTTTGTTGCATGTAATGGTCTCTAAGACATTCTAAGAGATAACAAATCTTCTTCCTATCAATTGTTCTGCTGAATGTATATGTAATAGTTCATCTCTAGAACATGAATAAGTATATTATTCCTTTAAAGTAGTTCCAGGATAATAGGTTATCCTAAATCTAATTCTGTAATGTCTAAGTTTAAGAAGGGCTGCTTATGAAAATTAGTATTTGGCTAGCACAGATAATGTAATCTGCAAGCACAGTCTGCATTCTCACTCTGTGATTCTTACCAGCACAGGAGCAGAAGTCCTATCCATGAGAAGGAATGGAAAGCTGCACAGTACACCTTCGAGCAACTACCATCTTCTCAAGAGAGCCTGACAAAGCCTCACTGCAGTTTTCTATGTTCTTAGGTTTGTATATAATCACATGCTTAGAGCTATGTGCTGGTTCCTTCATCATTCATAAATCTTAAAACATATCTTCTACATAAAACAAATTACAGCGAGTCTCAGTGACAGATCTGGAAAGTAAAATTTGAGATTGATGGAATCAAGAGTAATGTGTATCTGATTAATCATCCATAGCATATTAACTTATTGCTGCTAAAATTCATCTTTGCTGATAAGAATTTAGCATTTTAGACTTTGTGTCATTTTAGTTCAACAACCATACCTGATAATGTACCTTACAATGGTACTGTAAGCATAATTTACTTTATTGTGGCAGTCTGCTTTAAATTAGGTAATATCCAACAACCTAAAAATAACAAGATTCTTAACAAAAAAGTCTTTATTCCAAAGGCTAGTTTACAGAAAGTCAAGAGAAATTCTAAGTGGGTCACAGAAAGACTTTATGGCTTACATTTTAATTTGTATAATTCACTGTATTTGCAATATTTAAATACTGTCCAAACTTGTTTTTTATTGATACAACTGAACTTTACAACATTGTCATAAACTATAAACAGAGTCTTTGAAGAAGGAGAGAAGGAGTAAAGGGGCAGGGATTTAAATATATTAGCCAGGTTGGAGCATGCAAAAGATGACAGATTCAGTAAATTAATATGATAATGGTATCTAATTTACCCACTACTTAACATACTTGGCCACAAAAATATTAGCAAACACCAATTTGAAGTCTAGTGAATGGCCCTAACTCCGACTGGGACATGGGATTTAAAACTCCCTTTGCAGTGGTAGGATTAGTTTCACTGGCTGTGTTACAGTATGGTTAAAGAAGTTTGGAGTCAGTTTAAGCTTACTACCCACACTGTAGAAGACAATGGTAAGAAACGCGCTCTCCTAGTTTGCTCTGGGACTTAAAAGCACTAATGAATTAACAGCACAGGTCATTGAAGGACCAAAATTCCTTGAGTATTCACATAACTTTCCCCATGAAAAGCTTCAAATATAATCTAATAAAAAAAATAGAGTTCTCAAGGCAAATATTTAGCATAATTTACAGAAGCAGATTTAAATAGAAGAGTCCCGAACCACACTAATCCTAAAAATACATATAACCAGGCATTACCCCTTTCTCTACCTTGATATTAAAATACAGCGGCCTCAGCAAAGGCTGCAATGCCACCAGGAGTCCCATGTGCAGAAGGGACAACTAAGACAAAGAGATTGGAAGTATCTCTTTATTCCCAAATTTTCATATGTTCACATTCAAATTAAAGAGAAAGGAGAAGGGTTTGTGTAATTGCCTGTTTCCCATGAATTCCTAGAAGATCTCAACTCCTCCAGAGATTTCAAAGAGTAACTTCAGAGCCAGTGTAGCCCTTTACAGGATGATGACCCCAATGTGAGGACAGGTGAACTTGCTCCTACAAAGTCCTACGTCCCTTTAACAAGTAGATGAGTCCATTGTGGAGAGAGTCAAGATGCTCCTGTCATTGGTATAGAAAGGGTCCGATGCACTCCACAACCTTAAAGAAATAATAAGAAAAAAGTTTGGCTCACCATAATTCATGTTCAGTTGAGAAAAAACAAAAAACAAAACAAAACGAAAAACCAAAACAAGGACCTAAAATATAGGACTAAAATAATAATTTAAATTTTAAAATAATCAATGTTTCATTTCTAAATATGAAGAGTCCTTCAGATCAGCACTGAAACCTCTCTAGATTATATAAAAACTTGAGAAAAACTATGCTGTAGTCATCATACAGAAATTAGCCCTGATCTATACCAGATTCTAAAGGTAGTAAACATAAGGTGCTTTTGAGTCTTAATAACTCAGTAAGAAATAAGTATAATATGAAAAATTATACATATCCAGGTGTGGGGAGATTGAGGCTAGGGAGCTGATAAAGCACCTGTTGTGCAAACACAAGAACTTCAGCTCCTACATAAAAAGCCGACCATGCTGTGTGGGCCGGCCTACCACACTGGTGAAGGCTGGATTCAGTGGGAACCCTGTGTCAATAAGCAAGGTGCAGAATAACTGAGGAAGGCACTGACACCTACCTCTGGTTTCTACATGTGCGCCCCGCCCCCACACACACATAAGAATGTACATATTTACCACACACGTAGATGGCGAAAAGACAAAAAAAAACTGTCAGTTTTACTGAAAATCAAGAAGCTTGTATTTTGACATTACTGAAAAAAAAAGTTCTTATCTAGCAAAGCCTTAGAATGAAATAATGAATAATGTTATTGTTCACTTTTTTTCAGGTATAAATGTCACCCTAAGGATTTTAGTTTAATTAGCATCAATGTCATAAATGGTTAGCATCAGAAGGTATCATAGACACCTGCAGATTCTTTACTAGTCTGGCTGACTGACCAGGCCTTAAGCTAAGCAATTCAATATACTAATACATTATCACTTGCCACTGTTGCTTTGAATTAGTTTGAATTAACTTAAGATGAAGTGACAACTCCAAAAGCAGCCTGTCATGCTTTAAACCCATGCTCTTAGTTCAAGGACAGTATCAAAATTGCCACATAATTTTATAACATTTTATAAGAACTGAAAGTGTGTAACCTTAAACACATAGCACACAGCTCCTGCCAGGGTCTCTACCTTCCCTAGACGGAGTTAAAGCCAGAAGTCCAGCCTTATTTGTATCTAGCATTATTGTTTCCCAATGATTCTCTGTGTGTAGCTTAAGCGTAAGTCAGTGACCCAGCAAGCACGGTTACAGAAGGTAAGCACTGACTCTTAAGAGTTATCTCCTCTTGATAGCTTTCAGAGAAGCCTGGGACCCTCTACCTTGACTTAAGGAAGGCTTGTTTACAACTCTCTCAAGCACAGAGAACTCAATCTGGCAGGCATTAGGCATCCAACATTTATAAAATTAAAAAAAAAATATAAACATTTCTTGATAAGTATGGGGGAAATTGTGGCCTTTTTAATTCTAACTGCCTACACCCAATGGGTTCAAATGTCCAGTTCTAATCCACAGGAATCCTGCATTAGTTTTTTCTCTTTCCAAACACTGGGTACATGGAAAAAAAATTAATCAGATAATATATCCTTTGTTTTTCATCTTTTCAAAACACATATATATTCATGTAAAAGAATACCAGTTTGATAGAATATTAAACACCTGAAACATCTGTTAGCTAATAATTTCTTCTCCCCCTCCCCTCCCTTTCCAGGGTCTCTAACATGCTAGGCAAGTGCTTCATCACTGATCTATACCACAGCCCTTTTTTACCTTTTTTTTTTTTTTTTTTTGACAGGGTCTAAGTTATCTAAGCAGGCCTTGAACTTGCAATCCTTTTATCTCAACCTCCCAAGTACTGAGATTACCAGTGTATATTACTATGATGGTTAGTATTAATTGTCAACCTGACAATCCAGGATTCCCCTGATTATGAGTGGGACCGTAGGCTTCAGCAGGGGACCCTGGATTGTAGAAAGTGGTAAACCACAGCAATGACAACAACAGAATGAGCTGAGCACTAGCATGCATTGAGCTCCGTTCCTAACTATGGATGTAATGTGGCCAACTGCTTTCAGCTTCTTCTACCTTGACTTCACTGCCATAATCTATACCCTTCAACTATGAGGTAGAATAAGCACTTCCTTAAGTTGCTTTTGTCAGAGGATTTATCACATTAGCAGTAGGTAACTCATTTATACACACAGGTCAGGCACTGATGAAATGCAACTTCTTAGGATAAACTGCAGTGTATCTTTTACACAGCACCATGATGCTCCATTAGAATCTGAATTCATCATAGGATTTACTCCCTTAACATCTGTTTAAAAACTGAAATACAGTTTTTGTGTCTGGATGGTAAGAACTTAGCAAGCAGGCCCATGTGGAAGCTGTTTTGTCTCTAGAGATGCTTAGTACTGTTAATGGTAAAGCAGCCCTGAGTTGCCACATCTTGCATCTCCATGGAGGGCTCAGCCCGGCCCTATCCCTTCAAACTGGACACAAAACACAGATGTAGAATAGATGCTGTTCCATATCAAAACAGAAATATAAAACTATTTCATACATACATAGAAACTATGACTGCTAGCGTTTGATACAATGCTAATGGGCCACAGAAATTTTCAGAAAAGCCTTTTGAAAAACACCAACCAGCTCTGCACTGTATGAACATTTGGACAGACTTTTTGGATTGCCTAGCTAGGAGGAGGAGAAAATGGTAACAGCAGCCAATGGTATCACCTGAGACACTGATGGCACTGGAAGCCACTGGTGCCCGCCAAACAGTTACTAAAGCAAACATTTTATTAGGAAAACCACCTTAAAAAAAAAGAATATGGCACAATTCTGAGTAAACAGAAATACTGACAGTAATAACCATCCTTAAGAAGACATGCCAAAATAAATCTAATAACTCCCAGGGAGATTCTCAGGGAAAACATTAAAAAAAAAAAAATAGCAGTACAAAGTACAGGGACACAGAATCCACACAACTGATACCAAGAAAGCAAGAGTGCACAGAAAACAGGAAAGAAAAATAAAAGGCTCACTTAAAATTAATTATAAGCTTTTTAATCACTAATAAGTATGTGTATCACCATTAAAGACAATTTTCTATTAAGGTAGAAAATCTTAAAATGATGTAAACATTCTATTATACTATTTTAATCTAAACTCCATCTCGATTTTGAGAAATAGGAATGTGATTAGATAAAGTAACGGTGTAAGACCCTTTTGAAATATGTTTTGGGAAAACAATTACCTAAGGTAGAACTATCTTAGGATTTTTTTAAACATCTGTACATAAGATGCCAACATCCCTATACATTCATCTGTTCATAGCAATCCATTTATGTAGGATAAAATTGCTACTACATTATAGAAATATTTTGGATCATGTATTATATTCAAGTCAGGATGAATGAGGGTTGAAGCCACAGGTGGTATATTTACAAAGTCATGGCAAAGCCAAAGGTGAAGTGAGTTGAGAACATGTCCACAAGGAACTGCATTTCACGTCAATGTGAATGATATCAGACCTACTATTTTTAAAAATATAAAACTAACTAATATTAAAGTAATTTTACCAAAAGGCAGAAGCACTGCTTTCCCACCTTATTAATTCCTTCCTAGCGTATCCCCAGGCTCTCCTAAGCCACTGGTTTGTAGAAAGTCCCATAGTGCACTGGGGAGGACGGGAAGTAGGACCTTCCTGTGTCAGTCAGTGAGTATTTTACCAATACTCAGTGTGCTGCTGCTTTGACTTGGGGAAGCAGTGTGAGACTAAGCATAGGGGCTACTTCACTCTCTAGTACCAAATAACCACCTGCATCTTGGGTAAACATAAAAGAAATAAAAAACAATTTTAAATGCCATTTACCTTCAAATAGAATTCTGGGCTGTGATCCATAAAAACAAGCTATGGCAAATCTAATTAAGAAACAGACTTGAGAATGGACAAAAAACCCCGAGATTCTCTGATCTATAATTTATGAAATTAAATATTAGTAGCATTGTTAGAATCTGTTCTAACATAAACTTTTAATTGGACAATAAATGCCAAATAAACTTAAAAATCAAAATTCATTACAGACATCTTAGGAAGGAAGATGGAGCAGAACAGCCTTTCCTGTGTATACTTGATTGACTGACTTGCCTTAGAGAACAAAGGTAAAGAATAAGGAAAGCAAAGATGTCTGACACTGAATGTGGAAGTTATTTTGTAATGACAAAAAGCAGTAAGAAAAACAACAACAAAAACCACACACCTAGCAGAGAATGAAACAGGTGTATAGATATAACAATAATGAAAAGAGTCATAAGCTAAGAAAGAGTACCATATACACACTCCTACTCACTGCATCTTAGAAAGACTAAAAACAGTATTTTGTTCATTGGATAAAGTCTCCTTAAAGATGCTTCCTCTTCCTTTGAGTGAAAGGACCACGCCACAAAGTTACAAAGTGACATTTACAATTAAAGAGTGTTCATCAATAGCAGACTGCCTGCTTCAGTTGGTAAAACTGGTGGACTCACTGGTATCTACAGCTGTAGGTTCTCTCTGTCCCTTTACAGGACACTCATCTGCAGCAAAGGCTACATCGTGAAATGTCACACCTGCTGATATGGTTGGGACTACACCTTCCTATGACTCGTTCCAGCATTCTTCCAACAGAAGTGCACGGGGTCTCTCCTTCTGGGAAACAGCACATGGAGTCCAAGCATGTGACACTTGAATCTGTTTCAGCAAGCTGCAGAAGAGGAACAAGTTAGTTGTTATTCATAGATTTGGATTCATAAAACCACTAAGAAATCAAAACAAACATTTAAAAAATAAAGTGTTTGATTCCGACATACATGTTTTACTACAGAATGTAATGTACAGAACTCTTTGGAGTACAATCATATATAAATATTTAAAAACCCTGTGCTCTAATAAGAAGTCTAGTTAAATAATAGTATAAAAATAAGTAGATATTTAAATCTACAAAGGTTTATTACTTTGCCACTTAATAATTTGCTATGGTCAAGTTGGCTTATGTCAACTACTTAGAAAGGCAGTGAACTCTAATTCATCTTGGAGCTGTGCTTGTGAAATGCTCCAACAAATTTGTGATTTCAGAACAAATTTCCAGCAACTGAGAACACTGGAGTATAAACTATCTTAAAGTCTGGGAAATATCAACCTGGCAGAACCTACATTGTGTGGTAAGAATAAGATTAACAACATAGTAAGAACTTTAGCAGTGTTTCCTATGTGCCAGGAACAAATACCAAACACACAGCTACTCCATACTCATTTACTTTAAAGTGCTGAACAACTATAAGGTGGCACCTATGCCCATTATCAACTTATCTTCTTTTAATAGTGAGCAGGTGGCACATGGTTCAAAATTTGTCAAGCAAGCTAGTAGTACTATTAAGATTTAAAGTTGAATTTATCAAATTTCTAAGATTTATATTGATTCAGGCATAAGTAGGCTCAGCAAGATAACTTAATTCCATACTACTAACAACTTTTATTATTAAAATGAGGGTAAATGATCTGACCACATGGCTGAATGAATCCCAACCTGGGTTTTGCTAATCAAGAGTATTCTTGTTTTGTTTGTTTGTTTGTTTTTGAGACAGGATCTCTCCATGTAGTCTTGGATGGCCTGGAACTCAGAGAGTAGATTAGGCTGGCCTTGAAATCACAAAGATCCACCTACCACTACCTTCTGAGTACAAGTTTAAAAACTTACTTGAATTTATTTTCTTTTATGTATATAATGCCTATATGATAAATTTTGAAATGAAACAAATTTGGTAAAGTTCTCACAAGGTTGGGAATCACCATGTGCCATGTGATGCATGGTTAACAGGACACTGTGGAAACTCACAATGGACAGAGACACAAATGTGAAATGTAAATAACCCAATATACTGAAAGCAAGCAAATGGTGGAATCCTACAATATCCATGTGGAGTGCCTGCTCAATTCCAAGTAGTGGCAGGTAGAACAGGGTTTCTTGTTTGGCAAGGGCCTGGTCAGGCTCAAATCCTGGGCTCTTCTAAGCACTGAGAAAGCAAACCTCATAGATTCTTTAACCAAAACATCCTTAGTCTATAACTTACTTTAAGGCACCATTGCTTTGTGTTTTGTTAGATGTTTATATAAATATTTCATTTTAAAAAGGAGTTTCTATGGCCAAATAAGTTGCTTAGGAAACACTAATCTAACAAAGCTTTAAACAGATTTTCGACAGTCAGGAAATGTGCTTAAGTCTCAGTTGGTGGAGCTAGAGACTATCATTCTACAATCCACTCTCATTTTATTTTTCATTCAATATATTTAGATCATATTCTTTCTCCTACTCCAACTCCTCATAGATCCTCCCTGCCTACCCAACTTCATATTCTCTCTCTCCTTCCCTTTCTCTCTCTCAAAAATGAAATCAAAACAAAAACTCAGTAAGACAAAAAATACCAAAACAAGACAAAAAATGTATGTACACACACACACACACACACACACACACACACACACACACAGAATCCATTTGATATTGGCCAGCTACTTAAAGAACTGCTTCCCTTACCCTACCCAATGTACCAAGAACCAGGAACCATTCACTAGCACAGAAGGAACATAAATATACAAAGAAGGAATTTGGGCAGTGCTGGCTTAGGCTACAGGCTCTCATCAGTTCCCAGTCTGGGCTTTGCTGACTCCTGTGATTCTTTCCTAATGGTAGGCTGTTCCCCTATATGCTCCACATCAGCCAATGGGGCATAGTTCATGCCATGGATCTGGTTCAGGTTAAATACTATCTCATTCCAACTGGAAGGACTCTCCAGATTCTGTGTGTTGCCCTGGAGTATCCCTTGAATGGTACAAGCCCTGAAAGTCAACTGAGGAAGGAAGGCACTACAGCACAAAAATTAATGGAATCCCATCTGGTTGTACCAAAAACTAGATTTGAATATAGCAGACATTTTGATCATTAGTTAGTAGGCCTCATTCTCCACTACACCCAATTCCCAGGTTCTTAGACAACATCCACTAACCACCCCATAAAGACTCAACATGGTTATGGCTGGCTAGTGAAAAATATCCATCTTTATAGACCTTGACTTTTAAAATAAATTCTGACTTACTGCTCTCATTTCCATATGAATAAATGCATGCTGAGTTTTTGTTAGGTACCAAATAGCTTCCTTAAATCTCATAAATGTTAGAAAATTTATTTTAAACATTTTAAATATTTTTACTCCAATGTCATCAACTAAAGTTTTTTTTTAAGTTTAAATGAAAACTATTAATTGCAGCCATAAATTGTACATGTACATACACACACACACACACACACACACACACACACACACACGCACACACGCACACAGCAACGTGAGTACCTTTTCTAGACTTAAAGCTTGGTTTTTGGTGAAATCTTTTCTTTTTGATGTGAAATCAAAGATCATAAATTATTGCTGACTTTCAAATTTTGTTAAGAATCATAAATTCTCTAGAACAAACAAGAGCTTTATTATCTCCTCATGCAACAGTTAGGGATGGTTCAGGATGGCTGGTTATCTTATTCCAAAACTCCTGGATTCAGAACCTGTTTCCAGCTTGTAGTTCTCTCAATCACCTTTCTGTTCTCCTTCCCTCTAAGTGAAACAACTCCAAAATGAGAACACTTTGAAAGACATTTACAAACATAATTGGAATACCTCCATGTTAGTTTGGGAGCTTTCTAGAGATGTTGCCTCATTTCAATACAAAAATAAGCATAAGATAAAAACTATGTTGATCAGGAGCGGGAAGAGGGAGGGCTCAGCAGGCAGACAGCATGCTGTGCAAGCATGAGGGCTGCACTTGAGCCTCAGCACCCACAGAAAGGTCAGTGGGCATGACAGCCTGTTGTTAGTATCAGCACCAGGAGAGTGGAGACGGAGGTTCCTTTTCCTAGAGCAAGCTGGCGCCTAGCCAGTTGAATCAGCGCAAGACTAAATTGAGAGACCCTGCTTGAACAGATAAAGTGAAGAGAGACTGAGGTTGACTCCCAGGGTTGGTCTGGGGCATCCACATACAAACATAGCTAAGTACTCCCATACATGTGCACACATTCTCCACATATGCACACACCCCATACATATGCAAAAATAAAAATAAATGAAAAACATTGATTATATAAACATTTTTATAATAGACTTATTCTTAGTTTCAAAGGAGATTGGAGTCTTTTTATATAAATGATACATTTTTTTCAACTGTTCTTTAATAATATATGACTTGAGAATTTGTAGTTTGGATAATGAAGAGCATCAGTATTTGTGAAACATTTAATTCCCCAATACAAGACAATTTAACAGCATTGGTGGGAAGGAGAAACTTCACTTATCAATTCAAGGGTCTCATGCAGCCCAGGCTAATCCTGAACTTGTGATGTATTCAAGGATGACCTTGAACTCCTTTCTGATCCTTTTGACTCCATATTCTGCATGCTGAGATTGAAGATACATGCCACCATGACCAGTTTATGCAGTGGTGGGATTGAACCCATGGCTTTGTGCAGGCTAGGCAAATACTCTAGCAACTAAGCTACATCTCCAGTCACCTAACTATAATCTTTTGAAACACACCAAATCAAAATGAAAATTCAGAATTTGTTTAAATTTTGAATTACTACTACTATTACTACTACTAATAATAATAATAATAATTGAGAACCAATTAACTGTCCTCATTGAGGGCAATTCACTAAAGGAATCTAACTTTTACGATTTGCCTCAGAGAATAATTCTTATTTTTCAAGTTACTGAGCATATTCCATGATCTGATTAATAGTAAAGCTGAATGATTCATAGTCTTTAAGTGGTTTTGTCTTCAAGTTTCTCTATTTGCTTATTCCAGATGAGACAACAGCATCTTCTTAAACAGAAATCACAGTAAAATGACAAATAGCTCAAGGAAAATATAGTTATCGGTGGTAGGATTTATAATTACTACAAACCAAAATTGTGCCTACCCCAATTATATCTAGAAGTATCTTGGATTTATTCTTCAAGATGGTAGTAAACTATTCCCTTAACAGTTAATGCTTTTTAGTTTACTTATTTTATGTGTGTTTTGTCTACATGTATGTATGTATGAGCACCATGTGCATGCCTGGGGATGGTTGTGAGTCACCTTGTGGGTGCTGGGAACTAAACCCAGGTCCTCTGCAGGAACTGAAAAGTGTTCTTAATCACTGAGTCATCTCTCCAGCTCTAACAATTAATATTTTTGTATAGACACAACCATGAAAATTTATGAAAAGAACAAGTCTGTTAAGTGGCATTTAATGGAAAACTATTTACTAAATCTAAGCACACTTGCTCATTTGATCATTCAACTCATCTACAGCCATACCACCCTAGACATGCCCAATCTCACCTGATTACTCACTCAAAAGAGAGAAAGACTTCAGTAATTCAGTGTCTATGTTAAAACGTATAAAAAGACATACAATTACAACCTCAAACAGGATAATGATTTCAAAATGACAAGCCATGACATACTTTCAAAAGAAGTGGAAAGGAATAATTTCTTGAATGTAAGGCAACAGGCTGTGAAACTACCTTACTATGGTAGAATCTGAGGTGAAGCATGATTTATCATTGTAAATCCAAAGAAACATGAATGAGAAATTCAGGGATAAACATAAAAACAAACAACAACAAAAATCCTAGGGATACAAACAAGGAAAAGAACTGAACAAAAACAATATACGTGTATCAGTGAAGAATGAGTACAGAGAAATGGAAATGTGATGTTGACTTCAGGCATGGCCCAAGCACGAGAATGCAGTGCAGCAGTCCCCAAGACAGCCCATCAGAGTACTACCTAGTGCACGCAACAACTGTCCTGCTGGCTGCAAGCCCCAGCTAGCAGGTGCCTACTGTCCTCCCCTCTGTGCTGGCTTTCAGCAAATTCATATGCTGAGCCGACTGAACCCTTATCTTCTTCCATCTAGAAGGACAGAAAAGCAGTAAGTCTCATATTCAAAATAATACTCTCACAGTAGTTTAAAATCAAAGCAGTAAGTTGGCTCTACAATCTGTGAGGCACACACAAAAGTTCACCTTACAGCACAGTCACTGTCACAGGACAGAGAGCCAAGGAGCTTCTTGGAGAACACAGCAAAGCATACCATATGAAGCCACGAATGCGAAGCTCTTAGAAACACACAGCCCAGTAAAAACCAAGTCTCCTTTAATTAAATTCTGTTTCTTCTATAAAATTCACTGCCATCAAGGCTTAGCATTTGTTTTCTCACCCTAACGCTCTCACTGTAGGACACTGCTCTACTTTTAACTGGACTGGAGAGCAGAAGGGTCACATGGTCTATAGACAGCAAATGTGAAAAGGGGGCTTGATTTAATTTACTTGTTAGTGGAATTAGCTTATGTGTGTGTTTTGCCTACATGTTTGTATGAGCCTGGTGCCGGTGGAGGCCAGGAGAGGGTGTTGGATCCCCTGGAACCAGAGACTGTGAGACATCATGTGGGTGCTGGGAACTGAACATAGTCTTCTGGAAGAGCAGCCACAGTGTTCTTAACCACTGAACCATCTCTACAGTCCAGGGAAGGTCAACTTATTTCTGTCTGGCCTTGGTTGAGGACAGTATCTTTGTTTTGTTTTTCTTTGTTGCTGATTTTAAGTTAACAGTGTAAAAAAAAAATCCGTGTGCTAAGTGACATACCTAGAATCCTAGGAAGGCGAACACATTGGGGTGTGTGGTGCAAAAGCAGTAGAATCAGCGAGTGTGGTACCGGCACCCAGGCCAGCTGTCAGGAGAACAGCAGTTCCTCCTCTGTGACACCTGACCCAAAGATCCTTCTACAGTAATCATTCAGAAGAACATTAATCTTACTAGTTTATTACAATATTATAATACCTGGCATTTCGTTATAATTTTCTTTCCTCATTCTTTTATGTCTAGCATGTCTATCGCCTTTAAAAAAGGGCTTGATTTAAGTCAGCATATATAAGACTACAAACTCTTAACAATATGATTAATTAAAATGCAAGTTATCTTCCCTTAACAAGAGCTGGCCAAAGTGTTCTTTTATATAAAAATCTCTTCTACTGGCAGTTAGATAGCTAGACCCTCAAATATATGATAGATAAGCACTGGTAATATACCAGCTATTGATAAAAGTGGGATATACATATGTGCCTTAAACAAAACTAAAAACAAATCTTCACAGTTGAGTTTAGTTCTTGTAAATATGAAAAATGGTTACCGCTCATTAGTCATACATAATTATTACAGCTATTCAAAGTAAACATCTGAAAAAAATTTAAAGCCAGTAATAAAAACATAAAAACGTTAGTAACTTTAAAACACCTTTTAAATTATAACCTCATACTAGATCATGTAAAAGGTTAAATGGTGTTATGTCAAATAATTCATTTGATTAAGCAAATACAGACAAATTAGAGATTTTTGAGAATAAAAAATAATTTAAAATATACATTATTGCCTAGCTGGTGGCATATGCCTTTAATTCTACTGTTCACAAAGCAAAGACAGGCGGATCTCTGTGAGTTTGAGGCCAGCCTGGTCTACATAGTGTGTTCCAGTCCAGCCAGAGACCCTGTCTCAAAACAAAAACCAATGAAACATATATATATATATGTTATTATAGTATCAAAAGTTTTAGAATTTCAGCTTTCATTTCCTTCTATCAAAAGACATCTTGAAACAATTTTTTTTTTGTAAACTTCCAATTTTCATGGCTGTGGAGATAGAGTTAAATATAAATATACAAATATATATTTCAATTTTTAGATGCAGTAAAGAACAACAAGGACATGAGATGCTTATGCAGCCACTACAGTATACAAAGACATACACGCACATGTATGTATATCGCTGATTAAGGCAAGAAAAAAAAGGGTAACTCTCACTTCCAAGTAACTACAACTTAAGTTTAAACTCTGTGGTAACTTTTTAACTATGCGACATGCAGGAGCATTCTTACATATGCATACGACAAGCAGAAGCATTGGAATTATATTAGAAAATATAGGTGTAAAATTACACAACAAAGTACAGATCTCTGTCCTCATATGTTCAATTTCCATAGAATTTTCTTCTTAAAGAAGAAATGAATATCATTTTTAGGTTTTAACACATGTATTGATTAAGGTCAAATTAGAGACAGAGCTGTGCCAACAAAAATGCTCAACTCTTTACTGATGCATCTGCCCATCTTTTGGATATTATTTAATTGACCTTTGGCATGCAGAAGCATTAATAAGGTTCTACTCCTACTCTACCTAAGTTTGCTCAGCTGATTCCTTGCCCTCGACAAAGGCTGCAGTGCGATGAACTCGTCACTTAAAGCAACTGTGTTGGAGTACATCTATAAGTGGACAGAAAAGGGATGGACACACACAAGTCAGTGAGCTGCAGTCATCATCCAGGAGACAGACACAGGACAAGCTTTTTAAATACCAAACACCTGTTCCTACAAGAGCAGGAAATATGCATGGTACACACATGACATGCTCTTATACTGGAGAAAAAACACTCAGAATAAATGCTGGCAGCTTTCCTTTTGATATGACTTTTCCTTCTAATTTTGATAAGCAATGAAGCATCTGACAACTTAGTAGCCATCTCTCCATCATTTGAAATCAGAAGTGACAGGAGACGCTAAATGATTACTCCTTACAGCAAAGGAATAATATCACATGTGTTATATAAATGATATCTACCATCTCAGTGTAAGAAGAAAATGAAGAAAAAAAAACACAAAATGACAGTAACAGGCTAGAAGACCCACGAATGGAAGTAAAGCTTTCCTTCCTCTTCCCAAATGAGAACAACTAGAACGTCTCATTAATCATGTGGATACTAATTTACATAGCAAAAGGGAAAATTATTCTAACTTCACATATAATAAAATGATTAATGTATACATTCGCTTTTCAATAAATTTTAACTTATGTTAAAACAAGTATATGGAGTATTTTTTATTTCTTCTTGTTTAAGAGCATACTTTAAAGTATCAAAAATTTCCTCTGTGATACTTTAAAACAAGGATACAGAAAAGGTAACAATAAGTAACGTCATACCTTTTGGATCAGTAATCAATCACTATGAAAATACACTTGAAGCTTTCAAACCATAGAACAATTAAGGACAAATGTAAATAAATGTTAGTATGTTGTTACTCATAAATTCTGGAGGAAATATATAGACCACAAAGCTGAGACAAACTATTCTCCATAAAGGTCTAGAAAAGTGGAGCTGGAGTGATGGTTGAGTGATACATACTTCTTGGCTGAGGAACTGAGTTCAGATCCCAGCACCCACTTTAGGTGGTTCGCAAATACCTATAATTTCATCTCCAAGAGATCCAATACCGTCTTCTGGCCCCTAGGGGCACCTGTACTAATATGTACATATATATATACATATACTTGAAAATTAAAAATAAAATGAAAATTTGAAAATCCTAGACAAATATAATAAACTTATTAAAAGTAATACTTTGACTATATTTTTACTTCTGAAGATTAAAATTAGACAAATCTTTCTGGTGTAGATTTAAAGAATATATTGTAGGCTGGTAGTCTGTCCCTACTAATGTACATATACACACAGGCAGACGTAGAAATCATGTAACTTTCTCATCCTCATCATTTTTATACTGTACCAAAATATACAGTCACTAGAATTATATTACTAAATTAAGTTAATGACAAATACTGATGTGACCAATGGAACCATTTCATTAGCATTTACTTAAACATTCTTTTATTTACTCCTCACTACAAAGGGAATAAATGATATTTCTACCATAATTTTATCAATTGAGGCACAAAGCCTTATTGCTACCATGTGGCATTGCTGGTAACTAAAATGGTGCCAGTCCCCAAATATATCCCTAAGCATTAGCATACTGCTAATTTCTCCTGTAGTTTAAAGACATGGCTATATACCTTAGCCATCGCTAGCTGGTGCAATACTGTGGCATGTGAAATAGATTTAGTACTATTATCACCTGGAAATAACTTGATAGCTTAATATTTCCGTTTTAAAATTATAATTACCAGCAGCCATGAATATTAATAGAAAAAATAAGAAAAAAAAGTACTGCACTTAAGAACATTGGAAAATAGGTATTTTCTGACATAAGAAACTCGTAGTTACTCATCACTAACTGCTCTCACAAAAGAGTTACTAAGTATGAAAAGTGCCTACCTGTGCCTTTTCCGTACTTGTGGGATGAAGCTGTCGATCAAAGACTTTCTTTACAACATCAAGAAACAGACAAGTAACAACCATAAGGAGTATGGCAAACCAAGCCGACCCACTTGACAGGAGCTGAATAAATACAAAGTACATATTCTGGGAGCCCATAAATGGCCTGCAAAGAAATACAGTAGACTCATTAACACTGAGCATTGGCTGTGCTGCACATGGCAGTAATGTAAACACTTGAAAGAATAGGCAGAAGATTGAGGCCTACATAGGGAGACCTTGTTTTATGGACAAACAAGTGAAATAAAAACTTGAAGAGTTAAATCAAGACATCACCAAATCTCAAATAACCGAAAATAACAATTTAAAAAGTGCCAAGAGAATGTTCGATACTGCAACTGGAAAAACTTAAATAAACCAATGGGAGAGACTATATTAAGATGTAAAATCCAGTTTAATTATTTTTAACAACTATAGCTTTTTACTAACAGGGAAATAACAATAGCTGTTGAATAGAGTAATGTAGACTACAGAATTAGGAAACCAAAAATAGAGAGTAGGAAAGTATTACAAAAGAAAAACTGAGCCAAGGAGATGACTTAGCCAGTAAAGCACCTGCTGCCTAAGCTTGACAACCTGAGTTCTCTTTCTAGAACTCAATGAGGATAAAATGTGAGAGCTGGAGCTATAAAGTCCTCCTCTGACAGCCACATGAGTTCTGGGCCACATGTGCCCCCATACAACAAGAACAAACAAACAAAACCTCCTGATCCAAATCTCAGACTGAAAGCTAGGCTTTTCTTTATAAACACATTCAGAAATGCTAAATCATAGTATTATGAAGGTATTCTTTTTGGGTTTTTATATTTAGCAGCTTCAAGAGACTATAGGGAAATATAGAAGCAAATAGAGAAAGGTTTACAATTAAATAATATGTGTAAGTGTGTTCTTTTATGATCTCTTTATGGAAGTTAATGATCAGTCAATTCAAGTTCTTTGTGCTTACCTTTATAAAGTTTTGCCTGGTAAGTGGACCTAAGGTACAATAGACACATGTAATATATATATTCTCCAAAAGAAAGGTATCATTCAACCATCACTTACCAAAAAAATCTTAGGGAAGCTTTCAAAAAGTCTACTAATGATCTACATTTAATGTAAATTAAACACACTATTAACTGTTGAGAGGTGCTATCAATAAAAAGTTAATGGGTTCTGTGACTTATTACATGCATGAATAAATAATTTTAAAGTAATATGGTTAGTATAAAGAACACTACATATGAAGTCAGATGAACAGTTTACAGCCTAGCTTTCATACATTTTTACCTTTGTGACCAAGAGGCTCAGTTTCCACAGAAAAGTAAGGACAGTAGGATTATTGTAAAGATCAACTCAAAGGAATGAACTTATCAGCACAGTGTCTAAAAACTATATGAGCAGAATTTGGTCATCAAAGAACCCATCACAATAAATGTACATTACAGGTAAATTAACAGAGTTAAGATACAGTGCAGTCACTCACCAGAGAATCCCACCATAAAACAAAGAAAATATAAAATAAAATATAATAGATCCCCAGGTAACAAGATGGTTGATCCAAGTCCAGAAATGAGTTTCCAAAGCCATCTAAAAAAAAAAAGTGTCTTAGCAATATAAAATAATTTAGTTTAACTTGTAGATAGAAGCCTTATGGCATAGTTACTTAGAAGGCACAATATCAATGAAATATGAGAGAAAGCAGCATTGAAATTTCACGTGATATTACTTCTACTCTATGGCACAAATTAGTGTTATTATTGCTGATACGCAGTGAAGCAAAATTTCAGTCATTTGTTGCTACGCCATGATATAGGCAAAACACTGGACAAGCTGGAGTTGAGGGCACTATGGAGTCCCCGCACCCCAGAGGAGGAGAGACTGAGAACCCTCCTCCTGCCTGCATTATAGTAGCGCCGCTACCTGCCCTTGCCCCAAGGTCATGCAATCCAGGCGCTAGTTTGGCAGGTGGGCTACCTGTCCACCCCATCCCCACCAACCCGATATATTCCTTCACCTGCCCTGAATAAAGTGACTTTTGGCTTCCATCATAAGCAGGTCCTAGGGTTTTTCTTGCACCCTTTACCGAGTCTGTGCCAGTCCTGATCTTTGTCCCTTTTCTTCCCCCACATCCCTCTTCCTGCATTCCTGCCTATGATCTCCAATCCGCACAGCAGGCTGGAGCAGGGGAGAGAGATGCCAGAACACTGGGGAACCCACAATTTGTAACCAAAATCATATGAAGCTTTCCAAAACAATAAACAGGAAGGAGAATTTATAGAACAATTTAATGAATGATTAAACCATTAGTGAAACCATGTACTGTTGAAAAACTAAAAGGGAAACACACTCCCCACTCCCACTCTCTATATAAAAAAGATTAAATAAATGAAATATACAGACAAAGTGTGTCCAGGTTTCTAATATGGTAGCATACCTTTACTGTGACTGTAATAACCATGACTGTGAATACCAAAGTACCAAGTGTCCAGTTTCCAAACATCTAAATGTAAGAAACAAACTAATGTTACATATCAACATGATGTTAATTCCACTGTAAGGTAAAAGTAATTTTACTCTTTACAAAAAATTATCTGAATTATTTAAGACAGATATACATGTATGAACTCTGACTATGTTAATAAAGTTACAAGTATGAGGATAAAATAATGAAGCCCTATTATGGTAACTATTCTGGACAATGACCCTTTGGATAATATCAGATAATACCAGAAATTCAAAGATGGTTCAGAATTCAGAATTGTGTATCACAGATTGTTTTTACTTAGAATGATACAGTAGCTGTGATTGCTTTATTCCTGTATCCCTGTAAAAATGCTAATAAAACCTTGTTTGTCCAGTTATTTTCTGAAACATTTCCAACCAGAAATAATAGTAGGACATTTGCTACAGTATATCTAGATAGAAGATCTTAATAAGCAAAAGGGAAAAAGACTTTAAACTTAAAAGCAGTATCTGAAAAAAAAAAAAAAAAGACAGTGGTCAATGGAACAATTCTTCAAAGGATTCCATGTAAAAATGGCAAATAATGTCAGGCAGAAGTACTCATCTGGTCTTTATAGTCCAAACGTACAAAGTCCATCCTACACGCAGAATCCCAAAAGAATATCAAGATTTTATTTCTTTATTATTTCCACAAGTATGCAGCTTAGTGAAACCATGAAATTCATTAAACATGAATTTAATTTACAAAGCAGTCATAATCTTTAGACTTTTTAAATTAGACATAATCTCATTTAGACTTTTATGATTTTTTAATGTATATACTTCTAATGGCGATACTTGACAAATTATTTAAGCTCCCCAACTCTCACATCATTTATAAAATAAGGATAAGTCTCACAGGTGTCAGTAAAATTTAAAGTATAGAAAAAGGACAAAGTTTCTGGTACATAAAATGTGAATGGTCAACACCCATGATTATTAACATGATTATTAACATGATTATTAACATCAGTTAATGTTCCTTTATTTGGGGAACTTTGTAGTCTACCAAGAAGACACAGAATGTAGAAATTATATCAAAGCCATTCTTATTTCTTAATTTTTTGAATACCCAGACTTAGAAATTCCAAAAATCAGTGGGTATTAATTGAAGTCCTGAAGTGCCAAGTCTCTTCAGGGCTATGGTGGCAAGTACTTTGATACAAGCAGTAAACTTTGACCTGGAACTGATAAAAACCACGTGTCTAATCCTAAGGATCTGGTTTTACCGAAGGCATGCTATGTTGTATTTCCCTAGAAAGAAGGGAGGTAGCATTTGGCTTGCATAAGTCACATTCAGTGCCTTCTTTTGGGAGGTGAGGAATAAGCTCATAAAGACCAGATTCTTTCTACTCTGACATCCTCTTGAGCTATAGGTGAGGCAGAGGGCATTGGGGGACTGAGCTAAGGAGAAGTGAGTTAAGCTTACATTTTTTTTTTAAACATTGTTAACAGTTTTAAAGCATTCCTTTTTATTTACCTGGCCATTTCCAAGCAGAGATATATCTTTCCCCAGTAGAAAATAGGATCCAAAAAAGAAAATGAAGGCATGGCTGAAACCCAGGATGGTCCAGTAAAGAAATGCTTTAATGCTCAACAGACGGTTTTTACTAATGTCCCTATAATTATTTTTAAAAAGAAAAAGAAACACATAAGATTCATTTTTTTTGCCTACTAGACAATTAATTTAACTGATAATTTAAAATGATAGAATTTTCAGATGGTTTTAAAAGTCAGCATAAAGAATAAACCTAAATTTGCAAATAACCATTTCTAAAAATAGTATATATCTTTGTAACAGCTCAGAGTTCATAAAACAAATTCCAGTATCTTTTCATTTGAAAATAAAACATGACACAGGCATAGTACTTCAGTGTAATTGTGAAAAACTGATTATCTGTACTACATTCTGCTCTCATTTAGCCACTCTGCTACAAGCTGGGTTTATCACTAAGGGTCCTCATTATCTATGAATTTAGAAATTAGCTGTTATGAGAACAACAGAATGTCTTAGGTATCCTGGTAAAGCAAAGCAAGCCATCCTATACCATAACTGGCACCTCTACAACCTCTACAACAGATTATGAGAATCACAGGCTGGTCCTGACAGGCTCAACATTTCTAAGATTACCTGATTCGGGGAGTTCTGGAAAAAGCGGGTACTACTGTCCTTCACTTCATTTATTTTAAATAATGCTCGTAAGTTATGTAATAGTAGAGCATAAACTAATGTTTTTCAGGAACTCTAGATATTATTAGCAACTGAATAATTTCTCTTGAGTACATGGAATAGAATACTGTGCGGTGTACAGTCCAAGGATGGAAGGGTTTATCCCTAGAAATACTGGGAAATTTATTGAAAAATTCTCTTTAATATTGAATAACTTTAAACCATTCAACAATGATGCTTTAGTATTAATACCAAGATACTACCTCTACACATCCAATATTGGAAAATACATACCGATAGAGGGTAGGCTTGTTCTGCAATACATGAGGATCTATATGTTGTTCCAAAAGACTATATATGAGAACAGGTAGGGAAGTAAAACAGATATTGTATAAAGTCAGGTACACGCTGTCATACAGTGTCTAAAAAGAGAAATAAATTGGAGGAATTTTGAGATTCTAAATTATATATTTCTATTGCACATATAATCTCAGAGAAATATGAAAATAAGTGCCTTAATTTTTTTCAATTTATATCAAAATCCATTTAAAAATTTCAATTAATAAATGTGATTTGTTTTAGTATAGAACTTATTTTGTTCCTAGATCTACATTGTCTGTGGGACTGAAATATTTTGCTCATAATTTTTTTATTTTGTTTTGTTTTCATAATGTCATAAATTAGATCTCCCCTTCAAGACTCTCCAGTTTGGTGAGTGTAAGGGGGTTTCTACAGCCTTCCTACAAGCACCCTAGGCTCCCGGGTAGTTCTCTGATAGGCTGGGTACACACAGCTTTCCTGTCCTTTCATTTTCCCACCTACCTTCTTCTATACTGCTTACAGTACTGAAACCTCTCTTTTTCCATGGCAGCTATTTTTTTTAAAGTGGCTTAAGTCCTTGATGCTATCTATCATCTTCTCCAGTGTTATAGTTGCTACTGTTGGCACTAATGCTTTAGCTCTTTGTCTGTGGTCCACACCTTGTTCCTATTGTCATTATGCTAATTGTTTTTGTCAAACTGACACAAGCCAGACATATCTGGAAAATAAAACCTTAATTGAGAAAATGCCTCCATAATACTGGCCTATAGGCAGTGCCATTCCCGGGCAGGTGGCCCTGGGTTGTATCAGAAAGCAGGCTGAGCAACCAAGAGTGAACAGGCCAATAAGCAGGGTTCCTCCAGGGCCTCTGCTTTACCTTGCCACAGATTCCTACCTTGAATTCCTGCCCTAACTTCCCTCAGGGATGGAGTGTGACCTGAGAGTTGAAAAATGAAATAAATCCTTTCCTTCCCAAGTTGCTTTCAGTCATGATGTTTTATCATAGCAATATAAACCCTACTGAAGACACTTATTAATACTGTCTCTTTAAAAATCTAGGCAAAATATATCAGGTTCCTACTATCATATAGTCTTAAAGTATTTAATTCAGTTAAGCTACTGCTTGCAATCAATGTCTATGAAGCTAATTAAAAGTTAGAGCTCTGTATTGTAAATAAGGGGGGGGGGGAGCAACTACCAAGAGGAACCTGTGAATTTAACTCCTAACTGAAGATTAGAACCAATGTAGCAATCGTTTGAAGATACACAGCTCGGTAAGTGAAAGGGCAGTTCTTACAGTTAGTTTTTGAGGCGAGACATATAACCCCTGGACTACATCACTACAGTTCTCACCAAATTTTTAGAACTTCAGGATCAGAAATAAAAATAATTAAGTGAACCTCTAATATTTGATCTGACTTGATATGGATTCTACAGAAATAGCATAAATAGGTTGAAAACAGTTATCAAGGTTGGAAAGGTAACTCAGTTGTTAAGAGTATTTGACTGGAGTTTAACACTTCCTAACACATAAACTAGGGTGGTGGTGGGTGGTGAGTGGTGAGTGGTGAGTGGTGAGTGGTGGGTGGTGGTGGTGGGTGGTGGGTGGGTGGTGGTGGTGGTGGTGGTGGTGGTGGGTGGGTGGTGGTTGGCGGGTGGTGGTTGGCGGGTGGTGGGTGGTGGTTGGTGAGTGGTGGGTGGTGGTGGTGGGTGGTGGTTGGTGGGTGGTGGTGGTGGGTGGTGGTGGTGGGTGGTGGTTGGTGGGTGGTGGGTGGTGGGTGGTGGTGGTGACTCATATCTGTAATCCTAGCACCTGGGAAGTGGAGGCAAGAGAACCACCAGTTCAAAGTCATCCCCAATTACATAGTAAGAAGCCAATATGGGCTACATAAAATCTTGTATAAGCAAACAAACAAACCAACAAGTGAGAAGAGTTAATGAATTAATGTCAATTTGAAAAAAAAAAAGCCTACAATTAACATATATTTTCATTAACAGTAACCTCAAACTAAAAGCTATAACAAACATTATGAATGTTAGTAAATATACCGAATTACTTACAAGACAAAGAAAAATCAAGTCTGTTTAAATCCCATTCAAGATTTGAACACATTAATTTTCTAAAAGGACAAACACAAACTTCTATTTTACTTACTTGTTGAGAAAACAAACAGTAGAACTGATATAAAAACTGGGGTGTGATAAAGCACACATTCTGAAAAACAAGATGAAATGTGAATTCAAATATTTATGACTAAAGAGAAAGAAGTCTTAAAATGGTTACTAATGTGTCTAGAAACAAAATCTCAGTTGTAAGATGCATTTTCTCTAAAGACATGCCCATGTAAAATGAGAACACAGAATTTTTACTTTACTAAATCACGTCCAGAAGGTGCTTAAGGAATCATATAGATATTATAATGGAAATTCTTAGTTCCTGCCACTGCCAAGAAGAAAAAGCTGTTTTCAACTCTTATTATGTATCATAGACATTACAATATGTAGTAGTTGCTTAACATCATTCTATCTCAGTATTTTCATATTACAAGTGAAGCTAGAACAAGGTAGAAGAGTCCTCCCCGACACCACTCTATAGGAACATGCAATTTACTATATCACAAGCAAAAGCTACAACAATCAGCTAGAAGAAAACTGTCACATCATCTTATGTAATATGCATTATTTGTGTTCTATCAGCTTTCAACTACTAATTACAGGAACACATCCAACATAAGATTGTGGTGTGGTGAATGTTTTTTTTTTTTTTTTTGGCAGGAACTCTTAACATGGATTCCATTGAATCCCACTGTCCTTGAAAGGTTCCAAAGAGAGAACACTATTTCAGCATTATAATCTGTTTTATTATAGAAATAAACTCTCTGTAACTTAGAGGCTTATGCATTTACTAGTCTACCACAGGGCCACCCTTGAAGCAAAAAAGATAAAGGAGCTCTGCTATGAATCCATGAAATTAAAGGTTCAATTAAATTTATTATTAGACCAACATAAAATGGCTTTAAGGAAATTTATTGTAGCTGTATTTGCACAGAGTAATAAATTTTAAGTGTAAATTTTGATGCTTGATAAATTCACATATTTTAAGATTAGAGAATTTTCCCAAAAAGCGTGTCTTTGTGTGTTCTCTCATTTTGACATTTATTTATTGTATGAAAGAGATAGAGATGGTGAGGGAAGAGACAGGGAGGACTGAGAGAGTAAGCAAGTCCATGGCACATATGTAAAAATCAGGGGACAACTTACGGGGGTTCTCTCCCTCTACCATGGGGTTCCTAGCTTGAACCCAGGGTGTCAGGACTACTGAAAGTACCTTCCCCAGTGAGCCTTCTCACTGACCCAGAGATGCTCTCACAACACTCTGAAGTCCATCCTATCACCCTAGTGGCATGGGCACCAATGATTTACAGTTTGCCAGCAATATATTTATTACAAAATAGTTATTTTTGTTTAAAGAAACTATTTTAAGAATAATCTGAATGCTTGTAACATTCTTAAGTTGGAATTTCAAGTTAAAATATCAATAACTGATTCTTATAATCCAACAAAACTCACCTTATAAAAAAAATACTGTACAAGGGTAGCTATTCTAATATAATAAAAATGACCGTGAACAAAAAGCAATTTGGAGAGAAATTTAAATCTAGCTACTGCATAGTCACTGTTTCTTGCAGCTTGCCTTCCTTCTTTACCCATGATTCCTGAAAATAAAGAAGACAAAAAGGTATGTTCACTGATAATAGTGTCATTTTCACAATATATATTACTCTGAACTATTTATAGTTGCTGCAGCTCTGCTTAGGAATACTAAATCCAAATATACAACACTTAGCAGTTATCCAAAAGGCTTACTAATAAAACTGGGCATGCCAGACACGTCACACTGACTTTCAAAGAATCAGAAGAAAATGAATATAAAATTACTATTGAAATGTCCAGTTCTAGTAGAGGCACCAACCACACACTGATAAGCACAAAGTGCTAAGCTTCTGATGAGCAGACTGCTCTAGGACATCTTTAAATTCACCAGTTCCAAAGATTATAAAAAGATTAAAATTCAGGAGTTTGAACCCAACAAAAAAAATCAGCATATTTTTATGATTTTTAAGCTGTGGCATATAAGTGAATGTGTTTTTTAATTAAGTAAAAAATATAATAGGTAGAAAATGTACATCCTGAAGCAATGCATCATTTTATCTGGAAAATGAAAAAGTATTCTCTTAAAAATATGTATTTTTCATAACATTTTATTTATATTTCAAAATAATGAATAACCATAATAAACATTCAAGTGTGTTTGTGTATGTGTGTGTATGTGTGTGTGTGTGTGTCTGTGTATACAGTAGTACAATGCTTGACTTGTTTAAAAAAGACCCAATAGGTCTTACATACAGAACTATAATACAAGATGTTTTTTGCTTTCAAGAATAAAAGTACTCTTTAAAAATTTACAGTGGAGACTGTGGCAGTCCACACTTTAATCCCAGCACTCAGGAGGCAGAAGCAGAGAAGCAGAGGAAGAGGAGGCAGAGGTGGGGAGGCGGAGATGTGGCAGGGGCAGAAGCAGAGAGGCAGGGTCAGGGGCAAAGGTAGAGGGGCAGGGGTAGGGGCAAAGGCAGAGGGACAGAGAGAATCAGAGAGAGGCAGAGGCAGGAGGCAGAGGCAGGTGGATCTCTGTGAGTCTAAGGCCATCCTGGTCTACGTAGTGAGTTCAAGGCTGGACAGGACTACAGAGAGACCCCATTTAAAAAAAAACAAAATAAAGTTGGAGCATGAATGACAGAGATATCTCTTCTAGAAGCACTTAAATAAATGCATATGCACATAGAACCTATTCATGCAGACAAGATTGCTCAGGATAGCCATAGGACTACAGAGGCCATGAGTCAAAGCAAAGCAATCACACAGCTGACACTGAAGATGTGGGAGTTTGAATCTATGTTTAAGTACAGAAGTGAATTATGATTAACACATATGTGTACAAGGTAGGAAACTCATTTCTATGTTAGAATACCAACAGAATTCAGCCACAAAGTACACACCATGTCACAACAAACCTGGACACCCAAGCTGCAGAGGAAAAGGGTACAAGGTACCCTATAATTATCTGGGATAACAGGCAGATAATCACAATACAGGGATGACCCTCAGGACTCAACATGGTTTTAGTTCCCATAGTTGCCACCAGCACATAGGCTCCAAGGCAGCATCACGTGGCCTAATCTCCAGGACCTGGATCTGCTGCCTACAGCTATAACTCAGTACCAGCCACGCTTGGCTGGTGCTGCTGTTAGTCACACCTAACTGTAACCCACGTTGTGCAGAACGGGTGTGGGGAGGGCTTACCCCCAGTTTTCCAGGGCTGGGTTTTGCCATTACAGGTGGCTAAGTTGTTTGGGATCCAAGCTGCTGCATGGCCTTGATACTTACTATTCATCAAGAACAGGCGAGTCAAAAAATATGTGGCATTGCATCGGAGAGCCATTACTAAAGCAAAAGGTTTTGTGAAGAGTTTTATTTAGATGCTAGAATCCCCCAGCAACTAGACAAGACCCAACACTGGATGACCCAGGCTCATCTGAGTGGCAGAGCCAGAAGCCAGAGCACCTTATTAATCCAGAAATGGCTGGTTGATTTTACAGTGGTCTTTATAAAGAGTTTCTAAAACCTTCAGAAGAAGATGCTCTGACCAGGGACCAGGACCTTCATGAATACCATGTTACAATGGCATCCAGATACAGCTCAGCCTATCAGTACTTCAAGTACAGCTGCTGCCATGTCCTGCCCTGAATGCTGACATTAGACAGTGACCAGAGGTGCCAACCTCACTCTCCAACCTTCATGAGAAAGTTTAAGAACCCAGCATTTGCCCATCTACTAGCCATGTGTAGAGACACTTTGCAGTTAGGAACACCCTGCAAAATTGAACAGTTTCCAAAAATATTTCTTATAATTCTTTCAATAATTTAAGTAAATAAGCTAAAAAAACACTTACCAGGACACATCTACAAAATGAAAATATTGAGGTTGCTGTATGTACACACACACACACACACACACACACACACACACACACACACACACATACAGATCTACACGGAAGGGTCCTAATTTTTGCTAGTTAACCACCAGGATTCTCCATACACCAAGACACAAACACACAGAATATTGTTTGACTTAAAAATTATATTTTCTGTCAAGGGTCCTGTAGTCATCACAGTTAAACACTTTTTCTAAGAAATATTTGGTTGTGATAGAAAAACATTTGGATCTTAGAGACAATGGAAGTGAGACTAGTTCAGTTCTCAATTCTGTAACTGTTTTCTTGCCCTGAAAGCTGTTCTCTTGCCCCACTTTGGGGTGCTGCTTGTAACTGAATTCTGAAGTTTGTTCTCTTGCCCCAACTCTATTGTGACAGATTCCTATCTTGTAACTGATTCCTAACTTATAACAGATTACCACTGTATCTTTTTTACTCTCTAGCTCTCAAAAGAGACAGAAAAGAGAATTCTTCACCACTCTTGCAAGTGACCTTTAAAAATAGAAAGAAAAGCTCACTGCTGTTTTTGGCTGTCCTTAGCTTAGAGAACAAGAGCTGCCGGCATCTCACAAGCCATCCCTCCAACTGTCCTCTAACATGAGCTGGAGCCCGCCTGCCCTCCCACCAACTGTCAACTGCCAACTGGCCGCTGCCTCCTTTACATCCTAAGCTGTTCCCAGAAGTCCAAGAGGCATGTAACCATAAGGAGGGCAGCACAGGACAGAAAATTTCTGGGCAAAGTGTCCTGCTACACCATTCCATTGCATATCCTATGGAAATCGAATGATTTTCAATGTCTCTATGAAATTCTTGGGTATCTGCCTTCCTTGTCTTCTATGACTCTGACTTCCGCCTCTTCTAGAAGACAATATACTTTCCATGTCTTGCTGTAGTTCTCAATCCTTTCATGGTGCAAATGAAATTGAGCCTCTTTCCTTGCTCTCCACATCATCCTGAGTGCTTGTTTTTTCTTTTTTGTTGTTGTTGTTGTTTGTTTTTTTCTTTTAACTTTATGATAACCTTTAAGTTTTAAAAGAGCAAGAAAAATTGCCAAGGCAGGTAGATCTCTGTGAATTCCAGGACAGCCTGATCTACATAGTGAGTTCCCAGCAGCCAGTCGTCAGCAGCCAGCCAGCAAGCCAGTGCTATTTAGTGAAATCTTGCTTCAATAAACAAACAAACAAGTAATAAAAATCCTTTTTTTTCTAATTGAAATAACTTTTTAAAATTATTTTTTAATTAAAATTTTTGTTTTTATTTACAACATCTGGAGAAAACTAGTTTTATAAGCTGTTATCACTGGAATTCTTTCTTCATACTGTATGGCATATTTAACACATATAATTAATATGTAAAAATCATTCACAAAATGAGATTTATTAGCTTTTCAACCTGGATTTGTTTATTGTATGTAGAGTGTGTATGTGTGTGTATGTGTGTGTTTATTTTTGAGATGAGTTACTACTATGTAGGCCAGGCTGGCCTAGAACTTAATAGTCTGTCTCAGCATCTAGAGACTCCAGAGTGTTGAGATTATAGACATGAATCGGCACATCTTGCTAGACACACACATCTTTATCAATATATTCAATTATTTTCTTAATCAAAACATAAAACCAAAAATCCAAAGACACGAAAGTTCCTGGGTGACACGTTGAGAAGAATTCCATAGGAATGGGACAGAGAGAAGAATGGGAAATGAGTATGATTAAAAACACATTATACAGGGATATATGTATGCAACTGTCAAAGAATAAAAATTATTTTAAATGTTTAGTTTCTTGTAATAAAATCCCACATAATGACCTCCCACATTGAAAGGTCAAAAGGTATACAGTTGATAGTTTTGTTCTGCACAATAATGGTATACCAATTTATATTCTCAATAATGTTGCCAAATTTATTAGTTTTTATCATTTCTGCAATCTGTGATGGTATATTTGACCTTATCTCTAGATATTATATTTACCAAAGACTCATTGCACTGACTGCCTGAAAACCTAGCAGGATGTGGATTCTATGGCTGAACCAACTGTTTTATATGTTTAACATACAGTGTAAGATTATTTAAAAATTGCAATTGAGACTTATTGGCAATTTTAGAAACTACAAAGAAAGTTGAAATTTCAAAATGAATATTTATTATCCCCAAAATGGAAGGTTAATTTTAAGAGATAAATAAAAACTACAAGCCTTCAACTCTGCCCGTCACAACACATCATGAAGATTCTTCCTGGACAAGGCTGACTCTCCTCTAAGCTGAGATTTTATCTCTCAATGGAGCCACACATCTACCACTCATACTCTCCTTTCTTGCTCTTTGTAAAGTAACACTGACAGATCAGAGTAGATTAAATAGTTAATCATTCATTGGTGAACCACTCACTGCCAATACAGTATTAGTACAGTTGAATCCAATAAGATGATTCTATAGTAAGAATGGGAGCAAAGAAAATATTTTTGAGGGTCAACTACAGTATGGTCTTAAGAATATATGCCATTAAAACCAGAAAAATATAAGAATTTTTTTGTTTTTTAATCACTGTTTGGTGTAATTCTTCTCTCTAAAATTTCCTCAAAATGCACAGCATAATCTTTAGTTTCACAGATAAATAATAATTATAAAATATAAATTAAAACTTTGAGAACCACTATGTAAGTTAGAATTTTAGAGTTGGAAAGGATAAAATGATGTGTCAAAGTTCTCTGTCAGGTATAAAATGGGGTGTAAAATAAAATTACTTTTATTATTAAGGAGAAAAGCAAGACAAAATTCACTAATATGAAATTACTTCCTTTAAGATTTTAACTAAAATATTCTAAATAGTGGTCTGTATTTGTTTACATTCATATATTGGACACTGTACTTTACTAAAAGGAAAATTCAAAATTACCAAGTAATTATACCAATTTTAAAATTCAAGAAAAAGTCAGTCACCTATGCCAACATGTGCTTCCTGTATCATGCTTACATCATTAGCACCGTCACCAACAGCCAGTGTTATTGGTTTCTCAGGTGAGATTTTTATCAGTCTTATTACCTGAAAAATATACAACAAATTCATTCTTTGTGATAAAATTTCAACTTTTTTATATTAGCGTAATGTCCTTTACTTGAAATTTCTATAGTGGTATGGTAGTGAAGAAGACATTTAATTTCATGCTAGACAGGAACAGGAAGTAGGGTTCACTTTTTTGAGGGGTATGAAGATTAATGGCTTAAAAATGTCTTCCAGAAATGTTATAACAAAATAGTTTTATGTTTGGATTTTAGGAAGATTTTTTTAAAACATATTCTACAACTTTTAAAAGACTAATAACTTAATTAAATAAATAACTATACTTCATTGAGCTGTAAGACAAAATTCTCAAGAAAGAAAATATTCAATACAAAGAAAAGATGCCTATTTAGTCTGATTAGCTAAATTTCAAGATTTAAGAAAATAATAAATTCAATGAAATCAAAACAAGTTTATCTAGAATTCTTTCTTAAATTATTTTATTTTTTCATATTTTAATTTTATGTGCATTGGTGTTTTGCCTACATGTATGTCTGTGTGAGGTTGTAGGATCCCCTGGAACTAGAAATACAGACAGTTATGAGCTGCCATGTGGGTGCTAGAAAATGGACCCAGGTCCTCTGGAAGAACAGCTGGTGCTCTTAACCACTGAGCCATCTCTCTCCAGCCCTTATCTGGTGTTCTTTAAAAAATATTTTTAAACCTGTGTGTGAGGTGGCTGGTATGTGAAGGTCAGAGGACAACTTTCTCCTTAACATCTTTAGTGAGTACCAGGTATTGAAGGAAGGCCACCAGACTTCCTTGACAGTGCTTTTAGTCATTGACCTTTGTTCTGGAATTCTTGGATATGTTTTTACAAGAGCAGAACCATGACTGCTCTCTAGTTTTAATCTCCACAGACTGGGATGCACACGTACTATAACAAAAACCCATGAATCTAAACTTGGAGGTCTATATGCAAAACAATCAACACTTATATTTGTATTGCTAAGAATATTATAAAAGATATTCATTTAAAATTTTTATGACATTTGTGTGTGTATGCATGTGTGTCTATGTGCGTGAGTGCAGATATACACTTGTGGGAGTCTGTTCTCTCCTCATTCCATGTGGGCCTGGGGCTGGCACTCAGATAGTCAGGCTCAGTAGCAGGTACCTGATGAGCAAGCCATCTTGCTGGCCTACCAAGAATGGTTCTTGAAGGCAACAGTCTAAGACTTCAAAATATTTCAAATTGTACATTTACAAAAATTGTTTGAGTGGGTTTTCGGTTGAATCCAAATTTAAATATTCCTTGTATACAGCTTTACATGAGGAGAAATAAATGTGCATTGAACTTCCACTTTCTTTATTTGGACGTTGATAGCTGCTTCCTCCTCTCCTTTTTCTCCTTCCCTTCCTGACACTATGCTAGTCAAGGCTGGTCTCAAATATTCAATCTTCTTGCCCCAGCCTCTGGGATGCTAGGATTTACAGGTGTGTGCCACTATGCTGAGGTAGGTAACATTCAACAAAGAATTATCTTGTTTGTTTTCTCTCTCCTTCCTTCCTCCAAGTGTATTTTTACCTCTAAATATTTTCATGGAACTTTTTTCAATATATACTTACTTTTGCTTTCTGTAAAGGTGCCATACGACAGCACAGTACAGCTGAACAGTTTCTACAGACTTCCATAAATAGCTTTTCATGCTCCCTGAGTGCAAGAGATAAGCTGGTCCCATCTACTACCAGCCCATGCTGAATCACATGGTCCTCTGTGATTCTAGAAAAGAAAATAATTATATTTATGTCACACTCTGAAGACAGATTACTTAAGAGTCTGAATGAAAGATAGTCAGTTCAACCAGAATACTGTTTAATGACATGTATAAGTGACCAAATTCAGTTGTAGTACCTGAAAGGTAAGATACAATACAGCCTTTGTACAAAAGAGAAATGAATACTACTAATGGTTATAACACCTTTACCAAAAGAACATTTATAGGAGACCTAAAGAAAACATGCCAAAAAACAACTGATAAGCTTTACATACCTATATAGTATTATCAACACTGTATCTTCCTTACAATTTTCAGTATTTTTAAGTAGAAATTACTTAAAAAATCTTTACTATGTTTTTGCTTATGTATTATGTGTATATATATATGTATGTACACATGTAAAAGTCAGAGCTCAACTTAAAGGAGATGGTTCTATTTTTCTATTTGGGTCCCATGGGCTGAACTTACGTAGTCAGGCGTGGTAACAGGCACATTTACCCACTGAGCCATCTCATTGGCACAATATAACTTTAAAAAAAATTTATTATTTTTATTTTATGTGCATTGGTGTTTTGCCTGCATATATGTCTGTGTGAGGGTGTTGGATCCCTTGGGGCAGGAGTTACAGGTAGTTGTGAGCTGCCATGTGGGTGCTGAGAATTGAACCCTGGTCCTCTGGAAAAGCATACAGAGTTCTTAACCACGGAGACATCTCTCCAGCCCCCACAACTTTTAATAACCAAGAAATAATTTTAGAAGGTATAGATAAAGTAAATTATTTTGAGCAGTTAATTTCTCCCTGACATTATGAACAATGGTGTTCACACTGCTCTCAAAATAACACAATTTCCAAGCAAAGATTTGTCTGGAAGTTATAATGTCTTTAAAAAATATCTCTTTGACTTTTTGCTTCATGGTGGCCATAAAAGATGTGAGTCTTTCAGCTTCCATCTGGCTGCTGCATAATGGTGGTATCTTCACCATTATGGACTCTGACCCTCTAGAACCCTAACCCTAAATAACCTTATTTTTCTATAAGGTACTTTAGTCATGACACCACATCACAGCAATAGAAAAGTAATGAATACAAAAGTTGGTATAAGAGAGTGAGTTGTTGATAGGAAGAACATGAGCATATTGGTTTTTTTGAAGGAATGTGGAGGACTTTGGAACTTTGGACTAGAAAAACAGTTCAATGCTATAATCAAGCTCAAAAGGCTATCCTAGTAGGAGCCTGGAAGATGGTGGTGCTTAAAGCAAAGCATACTAGAGGCCTGATTCAAGAGGTTTCAGAGAGAAGCAAGAACTTTAATTGCAACTGGGCTAGAGGCTATATACCCGTGTGATTTTGGTGAAGAATCTGGCTACCTTCTGTCTGTGTCCTAAGAACTTACCTGGGGTTAAATTAAAAGGTAATGAACTAATTTTTTCAGTGGGGGAAATGTCAAGATTGCATGATGCTTGTGGCATCATTATTAATAATACTTATACAGGTCTACAATGGAAAAAAAAAAAGCCAAGTGGGGCAGAAAGAAATACAAAATGTAGAGTTTCAAGAAAAAAGAGCACTAGGAAGCTTAATGTTACAGCCAAGATACTTAATGGAGGAAAGGCTGTAACTGCTAAGGAGGTTAGTGTCATTAATGAGAAGCCTGCTCTGTACTGAAATAGAGAGAAGTGTGCCCTCAGGGTGAGAGCCCACCCAAATAAGCCTCCAACTTGTGAAAGACAGCCTAAGGCACTTTTTGGTTCTAGAAAGCAGCTGAGTCAGGATCCACTCTAAGATGGCAATGCTGTCCATGTAGTGCTAGCTTTAGAAGCATAAGCAATGCAAGAGGGAAGGAGTTATAGATTTTTTCTCCATGGTTTCAGAAAGTCCCTGAGGCCATTCAAAATATGGCCTCCCCCGTAAGAAGGCCCTGAGAGACCAAGAAGACTTGAGAGGCCACTGCATGAAGCTGTGGAAGTGAAACGTGGGTTGCATTGGAAACCCCAAGGTGTTGCAGGTGCCAGCGACATGGGATATCTGCCAAGGAAAGCTATACAAGGAGAGTAGAACCAGTCCCATAGAAAGGTGTATGTCGCATGGAACAAAGCTGGAGGGTAGTATCAGCTAAGCTCTCTGATATCAGATATAGATCTACAGGATTTGGAGGCTGCCCTGCTGGGTTTCAGTCTTGTTTTGGTCCACTATTTCCTCACTGTGCCCCATTCCTCTCTTTTCAAATAGAAATATATATTTTGTGCCACATGTTAGAAGTATGTAATTTGCTTTTTGATTTTACAGGGACCTTCAATTAAAAAATGTGCTTTAAGCCAGGAATTGGTGGCACAAGCCTTTAATCCCAGCACTCGAGAGGCAGAGGGAGGTGGATCTCTGTGAGTTCGAGGCCAGCCTGGTCTACAGAGTAAGTTCCAGGACAGCCAGAGTTACAACAGAGAAACCCTGTCTCAAAACAAAACAAAACAAAACAAAACAAAACAAAACAAAACAAAACAAAACAAAAGTGTGCTTTGAGTCTCAGAAGAGACTGGACTTACAACAGTGTTGAGACTGTGAAAGACAGTGGGGACTTTTGAAATGGGACTAAATGCATTGTGATATGGGTAACAGGGAGTAGAGTGTGGTAGTTTGAATAAGAAATGTCCCCCATAGGCTTGGGTATTTGTAAACTTGGTCTCCAGGTGGTGGCTCTATTTTGGAAGGGTCAGGATAGTTTGAGAGTTTAATGACTTGTACCATTTCCAGTTTACTCCTTCTCCTTCAGGCTTGCAGAAAAGAATGTGAGTACTTAGCTTCCTGCTCTGGCCACCATGTTTTCCTTACCATTATGGACTATCCTCTCGAACAGTAAGTCAAAATAAACTCTTTCTTAAAAAAAAAAAAATGAAGAAAAGAAAAGAGAAACCATCCTGAAACCAACCTGAAAACTTCTTCCCTGTTGGCTAGCTTTCATAGTGCCAGAAGATACCCTGCAGGCCAGTAGGGAAGAAAAGCCATTAGTGGGACTGCCCACCAGCTAATCCTGCAAGCTACAATACTTACCTACCAGGCAGGATTGACTACTGGTAAAATAGTGGCCTGACAGTTATGGGAGTAACCAATCACTTCTGGATTGGAGTTGGAGGTCTGCTCCACAAGAGGGAATTCATGCCTTGTACTGTAAAACTGGTTAAAAGCTCACAGTTGGGGAGAACAAACTGCCTTTTAAATAACTATGCTTATACCCATAGGTTAATGTTGTACTCAACCTTAAACAGAAAAACTTCTCATTGTGGTGGTCAGTAGGTCATACAGAGGCTCAAAACTGGCCAAAGGGACCACTGAGTGCTCAGCTCTAATTAAGATATCTGTATCAATTCCCCCACTCCCACTCAAGGTACAGAGAACATTGTGAAAGATGAGATGGAGAAAATTTAAGTGCTGGAGAATGAGGAGGAGAGGTACGAAGTGTTTTTCTGGAGATGACATGACCATCTCATTCATGAATTCACAGCAGCTACGGTTACCTGAATAAAACCAGCATTCCAGAAGACAGCACAAAAAATAAATAAATAAAAATAAAAGGACATGAACCGGGAAGAGGACATGCTGGGGTTGCTGGTAGAAATGAGCATGAGGAGTCTGGTATACTCATGATCAAGATTCATTGTTTACATGTATGAATTTGTCAAAGAATACATAAAAGGTAATCTGTTAAAAATATATCTTTAATGCTTTTCTTTCATGAGATCTAGAACGCATCAATGTCTATATAGCCAAACACAAATAAATCAGCACATGTATATTAATAACCATACCTTTTGGGAATTGTTTTCCTGGGTTAGCATCATAGTGTATGATACCAACAACAGATTGCTGTATAGACCTAACATGTTTATACCAACACTGAGGTACTCAATTTGTTTTGGAAAATTAGACAACAATAAATGGGGACATCCAAAAAAGTCTTAATACTAAGGTTAAAAGTTAATACTCTCACTTTCAGCAAAGTGGCAGGTTGCAAAATTAACATCCCCAAATCAGTAGCCTTCCTATATACCAAAGACAAACAGACTGAGAAAAAAATCAGGGTAACAATCTCATCTACAATAGCTTCTAACAAAATAAAACAAAAAACCCATAAAAGAGAGAAAGACCTATACAAAGAAAACTTTTAAAACACTCAAGAAAGAAATGAAAGAAGACAACAGACGATGAAGAGACCACCCATAACTTCTAGAACCAAGTATAAGGAGTAAACTTCAAGATATAAGATGAGGTAACAACTTTCTGAATAGGATTCCGATCACCCAGGAAATAACATCAACAATCAACAAGTACAGCATCATGAAATAACAAAGCTTCTGTACTAAAAGCAAACTGTTAACAGACTGAAGAGGCAGCCTACAGATAGGAAAAGATCTTTGTCAGTTACACATCTGATAGAATATTAATATTTAGAAAATAGGTATCTTTAGAATATTTTTTAAAAATTTACCATTAGACACTAGGAAAATGAAAATTAAGACATCTCTGTGACTTCATGTTACCCCAGTAAGAACAGCTAAGATTAAGCAGTGTGTGTGTGTGTGTGTGTGTGTGTGTGTGTGTGTGAGACAATTGCTGGTGAAAATGTAGGAAATGGGGAAGCATCATAAACTGTAAGTGATCATCAATCAGCTGTAGAAGATTTTTGGTTAGAGTCACTAGAGTCTTTTATATGTAGAATCATATCACCTGCAAATAAAGGTACTTTGACTTCTTTCCTATTTGCATCCCCTTTAAATCCTTAATTTGTCTTATTGTTCTAAAATAGTACTCTAAGTACTATTTTGAACAAGAGAGAAGAGGATGGACACCCTTGATTCAGATTTTACTGGAAATGATGAGTTTTTCTCCATTTGGGATCATGTTTCTGTGAGTTTCCTATATCCCTATTTTCTTCAGGACTTTTATCATGTTGGATTTTATTAAAGATCTTTCCTATATCAAATGATATGATCATGTAGTTTCTTTTCCTTAGTGTATTTATGTGGTAAATTAGTTTATTTTCTTATGTATATTGAACCATCCCTGTATTTCTGGAATGAAGTCAACTTGATCATCAGAGATAATTTTTTTGGTTTGTTCTTGAATTTGGTATACAAATAGTTTATTAAGAAATTCTGTGTCTACATTCACTAAAGATATTAATTAGCCTATTTTTTTTTCAGTTGGGAGATATTTTGTTATTGCTTCTTTCTCACTGGATAAGTTTATTTAAATTATTAACTTCATTTTGATTTAACTTTGGTAAGTCTTATGTATTCAGAAACTCATTTATTTCTTTTAGATTTTCCAGTTTGGTGGAATGTAGAATTTATTAATTTTGATTGCCTCTTTCCTTTTTGGTTAATATAGCTAACATTCTTGTTAATCATTTCAAAGAATCAATTCTTGATTTCACTGATTATTTGTATCTTTTTTTCATTTCTATTTCATTAATTTCAGCCCTGATTTTGATTATCTCCTCCTACCTTCCCCCCTCCTTTTCTGGTGTTGATTGTTATTGTCTTTCTAAGATCTCTAGGTGTATCATTAAGTTATTACTTTTGAGATCTCTTAAACTTTTTTGATGTAGGTCCATAGTACTATATAAACTTGCCCCCTGAACCTGTCTTCTTTGTGTCCTTTAGTTGTTGGTATGTTGTATTTTTTTTTTTTTTAATTTTCACTCTATTCTAGGAATTTCTTTTTCCTTCATATGAAAATGTAGAAGACCCAGGATAGCTGAAACAATCTTGAACAACAACAACAAAACTGCTGGAAGATTCACTATCCCGGATTTTAAGTTATACTATACTATAGTAATAAAAATAGCATGGTACTGCCATAAAAACAGACCAATGGAATATAACTGAGGACTCAATATAAACATTCACACTATGGTCACCTGAGTTTTTGGCAAGGAAGCCCACAATGCACAATGGAAAAGACAACATCTTTAACAAATGATGCTGGTCAAACAAGAGAGCAACATGTAGAAGAATGAAACTTGATCCTTATTTTTCACCCTGAACAAAACTCAATTCCAAATAGATCAAGGACCTCAATACAAGACCTTGTACCCTGAATCTAAGAGAAGAGAAAGTAGATAATAGGCTTGAACTCATTGGCACAGGAAAGGAATTTTTGAACAGGACCTCAGTAGTGCAGGCACTAATAATAGAACCTCATGAAACTGAAATATTTCTGTGCAGCAAAGGACATCATCATTTGAGTGAAGTGGCATCTTAAAGAATGAAAAAATTTTTTTACCAAGTACATATTGGACAGTGTTAGTATCTAGAATATAAGAAGACTAAAAAATAGTAACAGTTAAAAAAAAAAAAACACCCAATAAAAAAATAGAGAATAGAAATGAACAGAGTTCTCAAAAGAAATACAAATGGAGAACAAATGTTTTTAAAAGTTCAATATCCAAATGCAAATTATAAATATATTGAGATTTCTTTTATCCCAGGCAGGATAGCTAAGATCAATGTGGTGGTTTAAATAAAAATAGATAGTAGCACTATTAGGAGGTATGGCCTTGTAGGAGAAGTGTGTCACTGGGGGAGGGCTTCGTGGTTTCAGAAGTTCAAGTCAGGCGGGATGACTCATTCTCTCTTCCTGCTGCCTTCAGATCCAGATGTAGAACTCTTAGTTCTTTCTACAGCACAGTGTCTGCCTCTGTGCCGCCATGCTTCCGACCGTGATAATGGACTAAACCTCTGAACTGTAAGTCAGGCCCAATTAAATGTTTCCTTTATAAGAGTTGCTATAGTCATGGTGCCTCTTCACAGCAATAGAAACCCTAACTAAGACAATCAAAAGCACACATGAGGACAAATGCTGGTATGGATGTGGGGAAAAAGAACATTTATTCAATGCTACTGAGACTGCAAACTGGTCAGCCATTATGCAAATCGGTGTGGAAGGTCCTTAAAAAGCTGAAGATAGATCTACCATATGATCCAGCTATACCAGTTTTGGGTATATACCCAACGAACCTTATCTTACTAAAGATACTTATTCATTCATATTAATTGCAGCTCTATTCACAACAGCCAGGAAATGGAAACAGTCTAGATGTTCATCAGTTGATGAATGCATAATGAGAACATGATGTATTTATACAATGGGATATTATTCAGCTAATAAGAAAAATGAAATCATGAAATTCACCAGTAAACAGACAGACCTGGAAACAATCATCTTGAATGAAGTAACCCAGGCCAAGAAAGACAAATGTTGCATGTTTTCTCTCAATTGGGGTTATGAGTTTTGAATTCTTGGTATGTGTGTTTGGAACATTCAAAGAGGAGAGGAAATTACTAAGGAATGATAGAGAGGGACTTTTGTGAGAGGAAAATAGAATGTACTGGTATAAAGAGTAAAAGGGAAAAACTGGGGTATGAGAGGGCAGAGTAGAAGAGGGAAACTGGGAAGAATAATACACTGAAGGCTTTCCAAAAAAGTCAAATACAAACCTACTACTACAGAAGCTTCCTAAGATATGTCTGCATATCATATATTTACATAAGTAGTCAAAATAGTGTTACCATGGAATAGGGCAGCAACATCCCTACTGGACACCAGAGGCTAATAAATAAAAGTCCAGTCTCAGGAATGGGTTACTTCTGATGGAGTTGTTGGCCAGTGAGGTCTCAGCTTGATTTCTCCATGTTCTGTGACTCAAGTTTGTGGTATCTTTAGCAATGGGGTCTTTCATCTTTCCATCAAGTTCTGGAGGATAACCAAGAACACTGGCAATATCCCATAATATTTGTGGACCTTTGGGACCTCACTGGCCAACAACTCCAGAAGTAACCCATTTTCTGTTTTGGTCACTGGATATCAGACTGACAATGAAAATACATTAAATACCATACTGTGGTGTCATGTGTGGCACTCAAAATACTATCAAGTTGTAATCCTGTCACTCTCATAATATACCAAGTAGCAGTGCAAAGAGAGGAGAAAGGACCTTTTAAGGGCTTCATTGCAAACAGCCAACTCAGATGGTGCAACAGGAACATTCATGGATATCATAGAAACAAATGTAAATGGCTATCAACTCACAGACGCTAAATTTCTAATTTCATGTAATTTTCAAAGTATAAAATAATTCTTTGGATTGTTCCTCTATCAAAATATTAAAAACAGGGCTGGAGAGATGACTCAGAAATTAAGAGCAGTGGCTGCTCTTTTGGAAGACCCAGGTTTAATTCCTACACCTACAGCTCACAACTGCCTGTATCTAGTTCCATGGGATCCAATGCTCTTTTTCACCCTCAGTGGGTATTAGGCATGCAGATGGTAACACAGACATACATGCATGCAAAACAGCCATACACATAAAATCAAAATTTAAAAAATATTTTCTAACTAAATACTAAATTAGAAAAAAAACAACAAAAAACTTTTAGAGCCAGGCAGTGGTGGCACATATCTTTAATCCCAGCACTCTGGAGGCAGAAGCAGGCCGAACTCTGTGAGTTCGAGGCCAGCCTAGTCTATGGAGTGACTTCCAGGACAGCCACAGTTACAACAGAAAAACCGTATCTCGAAAAGCAAAAGCAAAACAAAACACAAACAACAACTACAACCACAACAGAAAATCTTTTAGCTATGTGCTGATGAAAGCAGGCAGTGGCAAGCTAGCCTAGATATTGCTATCTTACCTTCTGGCAAGCTGTGTCAACTGTTCAGCACATCCACTGTCTGATTTCTGGTTAATAAGTTCGAGGATATTCATAGTTCTATGAAAATGTCCACATGACAAACTCACACTAACAGCTGTTTCGTGTTTATCTCCAGTAAGTACCCATATTTTGATACCAGCCATTCTCAATGCTTCTATAGTTTCTCGAACTTTATCTTGTAGTCTAAAAATAAAAGAAACAAAACTGGTAGAGAAAAGTACTTCTAATATATGTTAAGTAAAAGCTACACAGTACATGTAAAGTATAGACTCTTTATAGGAATGTTACAGTATATCAACATAACGGAAATTTTCTTTCATTATGCAGGAAACAAGCATAAATTCCTCGCAGCCATCTAGTTCAAAGAAAACCAACCAATTAAAATATATAATTTCATGTTTTAAGGGTATTATCATCAAAGTTGGTTTTTTGAACACAACTGACTTTGTAGCCTTCATAAACGTTTCTGACTGGGAAGGAGTACTGGCGAGGAGGGAACTGAGTCAAGGCTGGGCATTGCATGCTGTGCAAGAATAATGGGCATTGCATGCTGTGCAAGAATAATGCTACTAGGAAGTCAAAATTTTCAAACCAAAGATCTCCTCCCACCCCACCCCTGAAGAAAATCTCTCCAACCACTCAGAGAGCTAAATGTCAGGCTGTAGGAAATATAGGACTACATAACTTCATGTTAGTTTTAAAAAATCTAATGAAAACAACTGAAAAGTAAGTGAAAATCCACATTAAAAATATGTATATCTTTGTAGATATAGGGAACAGAAGAAAACAATAGGCTTAATTTATAAATATCAATTTAATTCACAGAATCAATTTAATTCAAGGAACTAACTGATATAGATGCTGGGTTAAAAAATTGAACAAGTTGCAAGGAATTTATGTGCTAACAGAGGAGAAAATCTTTAAAAAATAATTTAATACAACATCAAAAAACAGCAACAAACAGAACATTCAGAAAGAAGAGCTTTTCCAATCATGTTAATTGTCAGAAAAGATATTCCTGGATGAGGGTTAGTTATGAGTACATTTTATTCACAAGTGCACTGATAGAAGAATCATCCAGGCAGAAGGCACAGTCTTACTGTGGAATGAAGGAATGAACACAACAATTTTAGCTACAGCTGTCATACAGGAGTACAACAGTCAGCGTGGCATCATTATTGAATCATGAAGCAGAGTGGGCAGTAGTAGAAGGTTAAGAATGGAGAGATACATGAGTGTTTCATAACTATATGACACACTAAGGAATAGCAAACTGGACGAATAATACAGATAATTGTTTCCTTTTGTCTATTTCAAATATCTAGTAGGAACAAAATAGCATTATTCTGAGTAGAAAAATTAAAGCTTTAGTTTTCTATTTTGTTAAAGAATGTTAATAAATGGTATTTATTTTCATGTCTTAGAAACACTTGACTAAAATATTCTTAAGAAAAAGATGATACTTGCCTGTCTTCAACTGCTGTAGCTCCTAGTAATATCAGGTCTTTTTCAATGTACTGGAAGACATCGGCCAATTTCTCTTCCCGTCGCTGCAAGGCAGTCCTGGCCTCAAAGAGGCATCTATCTATATCTTCATACTCTTTAGTTGTAAACTGTCGATAAGCTATACATAGTGTCCGCAGTCCTTTCTAAAAGAAAAGATGGGGACATACCTCTAAGAGTTACATTGCAACCTGACTTTAAATAGAGTCATTTTATCTTCACCTGTGAATTGGAACTACTCAAACTTAGAAATCTACATTTGACTACTTGATTATATAGGCCTCAAATTTTCTTAATCTCTGAAAATTAGCATATAAATCTAAAGACATCTTATTATATATTTTCCTTAAAAAACCAAATGTTCTAGCAATAGAACTTGGAAAGAGCAGATTTTAAAATACTATATGACCATGTTTAGCAAATTTCTAAATAGTGCAATTTCCTGATTTATAAATAACACTCTTGTAAATAATATTTAAGGGGCCATCAGATATATGAACTAATTCACTCTCCAACAATTATATGTGGATACTGTTCTAGATAATAAAATGTCTTTGCTGTTAGACATTACATTAGGTAGATGAACTAGATTATAGACAATACAAACCAGTAAAAGAACATAAGGACAGACAAGTATGAAACACACATAGAAATCAAAGCATGAGAGATCCTGAATTCAGGTTTTCTGATTTTGGAAGAATAGCCTACATTCTTCTTTTCTAACTAGAGTCACATTAAATAAAATTAACTATTTTAAATAAAGAGTGTCATGTGGTGCTTTTTAGTACACTCACAAAACTGTATGATCATCACCACTATCAGAACATTTCACACCCAGTAGATTCCCTATCCCTCAGTATACACTCCACTCGCTTCTCTTCGTCCGTCCAGCAGCCTTTGGCAACCACTCACCTGTTTTCTCTCTATGAATCTGCCTATCCCAAATCTTTTATATATATAATGTATGGTCTCTCATGACTGGCTTCTTTCAGCAATCTTTTCAATGTTCATCCATGATGTAGCATGTATCAGACATCAGTACTTCATTTCTCTTAATGATGAAGTAATATTCCATTGCATGGCTGCATCATATTTTACCCATTCATCAGTTGAGCACATAGGCTTTTCCAGTTTTGGATTATGAGCATCCATTTATGAGATCATGTTTGGGTATATCTTTTCGTTTCTCTTTAGTGTACACCCAGGTATGTAGCAAGGTCAGGTTATAACTTCATCTTTACCTTTTGAAGAATTGCCAAACTGTTCAAAGGCTCTATGATTTTTACAGTGTGTGCAATCTCGAGTTTCTCTACATTCTTGGAATTCCTCCATATTCTTCTAGTAAGCTCCTTCTGTCATGCTAATATATCCTCTACCACTAAGCTGAACCCTCAATTTTTTTTTTTAAGTCAGGGTCTAATTATGTTGTTCCAGCTGCTCTTGAATTTCTGGGCTCAAGCTTTTGTCATGTCTCTGCCTTCCCATCACTGACTCAGGATAAATTGCGGGTGGGGAGGGAAGAGAAGAGAAGGCAGGGAAAGGGAGAGGGAAAAAATAAAGAATGGAGACATCTAGCCATTTTCATCAGGAGATGAAAATCAAGGATTTGTGCTTCACTTCACGTCACAAGTGCTTCACACTTGGCTTCACTCCAAGTCCCAAATATTCATTTTTTGTTAATGGCAGAGTTTGAATGGTACATGCCACCACAAGTTCCTACTAGAACAGGTTGGAGGATTTACATGTTATCAGATTAAAAATCAGTTTTTACAACAAGAATAAAAAAGACAACATTTAATGCAAAAGAACCAAGAACTTCAGAATTTCCAAAACTTGGATAATCTATTAAAAAGATGAAGCCTTAACCCTTTTCAAAACTATTATTTTTGAGGATTGTTTTTATTTTTATTTTTTTATTCATAACTATCTGTACTTACCAAAGCAAATTCATCTACATGAATTCTGGTTTTTCTTATTTCTCCACCTATACATCTAGGGAGAATTGAAGATTCTGCTCCTTTAGCAAATAAAAGCTTCTCACCTAAAAGAAAAAAAAAAGTTATCAAGCTCTATATTAGGTAAATAAATATTCATAAAAGTTTAGATTGGTTACCTGAAGGTGCCTGAACAATTACACTCATTCTCCTACGATCTGAATCAAATTCCAGAACATGAAGCAGTTTGTACCTAAAAATTAAGAAAAACAACCTTTAAGTTTTAGAGTAATAACATGAGCATATTTGGAAAGAATGACTGATAAAATACATATAGCAATCAATGTTTTAGGTTGACAGCAGGTTTCCTCAAGAAAGTAGTTTCCGAGTGGGACGTATTTCTTTAGTACGGAAAAGCATGGCAAGGGTGGAGCTAGACAAACAACAGGCATGGACTGACTTATTAGAGTAGGAAGAGGATAAGTAGGCTGACATTCCTGAATGCTCGAACACAGAATTATACACAATACAAGGGAACTTGTGCTAGGCGGCAGCTCCATGGAACAGCATTTCCCCAACACTGCAAAAAGGAAAGATCAAGAATTTTTCTTCTTCCAATGACCTATGGACTCTCAATCTCAAGAGTGTTTAATATAAATATATAAGCAAATTCAGTAAACAGTAAACTAAAGGACAGTATACTGTTGTAATTGTAAGGAGATACAATGTAATATTGATATCACTTTAGAGCAAAAGTTAGCAGGTGTTTTACATAGAGAATTGGACAGTGTTTTAGTCTTTAGAGGCCATATATATCTCTTGCTGTATATTGTTTTTGCTGTACTGAGTTTTTAAGTTAGGGCTTCGACTTGCATGCAAGGCAAGTGCTCTACTTCTAAACCACATCCCCAGCCTTTCTTTTGCTTTTTAAATTTTGAGATAGGTTCTTACTATGTTTCCTGGGCTGGCCTCACTCTATGGCCTAGGCAGGACTTGAACTTGTGATCATCCGGCTGTAGTCTCCATTCTACTAGAGATATTTTATTTTCTCTCCTTTTCTCCCTTATTCTCTTTTTCTTTCTTAAACAACTCTAAACGCAATTGAACATAGCTTATGGGCAGTAAAAAAACAGACTGGAAGACAGAACTGGCCTATAGACCATAATTTGCTAATCCCTATCCTATACTAATACTTATTATGGACTGTAACATGTTTCAAAGAATTTACCTTTCTACTCTTCCAAGTACTTTAACCTCCATAGTGTCTTCAGAAATACCTATAAATATAATACCAGCTCTAGGAATAAAAAGAACAAAGAAATATAAGATTTAAGGGAAGATATTTCATATTTCACATTATACCTTTAAAACTTGGTTTGAATAAAGGTACAATAACTGAAAGTTTAAGGTGTATTTATAATACTGCCTTTGAATAATACGACCCTATTCTTAAGAACTTCACAGGTCAGACTACATCCCAAACAATGCAAAGTATCTGCCTAAGTTTTACCACACAGAATTCATGCTAAACACTTTTTTTTCATAACAGTTTTATTAATTAAACTTTCCCCATTCCTCCTTGGTCCATCCTCCCACCCCTGTACCCTCAGGAAAAAAAAAAAGATAAAATTAAGTTCAGCCTATATGGTGGAAATATGAATTATTAGGCTTCAGCATGGGATACTAAACACTTTTTAAAAGATCACTTAAAAACTTAAATTTACATTTGAGAGCTTTATATGACAGTTATCTAATACTCTAACATTTATTTCAAGAGTATTCTCTGAGGATCAGAAAAGTCAGGCTCAGTTACCTTGCTGCAGCTTCCACTAGAGCTTTTTCATCTGGTGAAGACGCATAGTACTCCAGCCGTTCTGGGGCCAGACTGGACTGCCAGGGACCATCACCAATGCCGTCAGTTTGAACATTGCTGATTTGTACAGTGTGGCAAAGGCTGACTGCTTTAAAGAAGAGATCCTGCTCTTTGATCTGTAGAAGCACAACATTCATGATCAAAGCACATCCCCAACACCATACAGGAAACAGACACAAGGTCTGAGAGCTGAAACAAGAGTGCTATGACCTGACTGAGTAGGTGCTGCAAATCTTCAATCTCATACTGTTTTAGGAGCCTTTGGAAGAAGTGCCTCTTTTTAGAAAGCATAAACAAGCTGCAAGCTGGGGAGACTATGTCCTTGTGAAGGAGTAAGATCTCAGAAAGAACTACATATAGATGTTTTTTCTTTTTCACTTCAAGGCAGTAACAGTGTTTAACTCAGTTCCACTTAAATACCTAGCAAGCTAAGACATTTTAAAATGCTTAGTCACAAGCCAAACTGGGCTGTGACTACCTAGTCTCAGAATAATATTTTGTGGTGCTAGATCAAAGACATCTATTTCAAATACATACGTGTGGCTTCACTGACAGGAATTTCCCCTTGGTCCATCTATTGAAGAGAATAAATTCATTGGAAACCCATAATTACTAATTTAAATATTGCTTACTAGTTCAGTTTCACTTTCAGGACTGGCTCTAAAAGAAGAACTGGCTGTGAGATGGGCTGAGTTGTTGAGATGGGATAAACTACCAAGGTAAGGTAAGTTTCCTTCTGTGGAGTCTGGGGTTGGTCCTTCAGGGACAAGTCTACCATTGATTTCTTGGTATTTCATGCCATTAATTGAACATTCTCGAAACTGCATCTCATTTTCTGTCAGTGTTCCAGTTTTATCTGTGAATACATATTCTACCTAGAGAAACAGAGAACAAAAGAAACAGTTGTGGTCATGGGTCAATGTTGAATAAGAAAAACTTTCTCCTGTTCCTAAAGTCTAGTCCATCTATTAACACCAATACACCAAAACTGAGATTCTTACAATCTAAAAAACAGCTATTATTGATGTAAAGAAAATAAAACAAGGTAATAAAAATATTTAAACATTTAAAAAACATAATTAAAAATAGAGATAATGGAAATATTTAAAATTTACATATACATCTTTAGATATACGTTCAATTGTAGAGGTGACTGAAAAAAATGTATAAAAACTTCATGTTCATCTCTTGGTCAAGCTACTTTTAAAATAGTATTTGACACTTATTATTGAAGTTAGGATAGAAAGGATGCTTAAAAACCTAGAAAGTGAACAGAGAGATGGTATAGAAACAGGGAAAGGAACAAAAAAAATGACAGCAACACAAGATGTTAGCTAGAGTTGAGTAGTCTATAAAGGACAGAGAAAGTTAAAACTAAGGACAGGCAACACAATGGAAAAAAAATGTTTAAAATAACGTATTTTAAAAGGTATATAGGACAAATTATCTTATTACTCTTGAGGAGCTGATCCCAGAAAATTAACTCAGAAAGAGAAGCATACAGCAGGGAAGTCTTGACAGCAAACTATGGTGGGGATTTAACTGCTATAACGACCTGAGAAAGAAGTCTTGTAGAAAGAGAGGCAGTGGGGCTAGAGAGAAGAACACTTGCTGCTCCAATGTGAAGAGCAGCTCCCATGAATGCCAGGAACCCCAGCATTGAGGGAGGCAGGGAAGATCGATGGGACTTGCTGACTGCCATCCAGCTGAAAAATTCAAGCTCCAGGTTCATGGAAAGACCTTGTCTCAAAAGGAACAAAGTGGACATTGATAGGGGATGACCCTTCTCTGGCCTCCAAACATATGCACACAGAAGCACCCCCACACACACATATACAAAACAAAATAAAAATACAACTAAAAAAGTAAAAAGGAAGGCAGCCATCACCAGAAAACAAAACCACAATCCAGTATTTCTCATGAATATATATGCATATACATGTATGCCAAGTCAGCAATATATAAAAAGGATTAGGTATCATTAAGTATACAAGACATCTCAGGAATCCAATATTAACTTGATGTGTATAATTTATTAGATTAGTGATATTTTCTTTTATTCTATTAATAAAATGACCATATCAACAAATACAGAAAAATTATTCGATAAAAATCCATTTTTTTTCGAGACATGGTTTCTCTGTTGTAACTCTGGCTGTCTTGGAACTCACTCTGTAGACCAGGCTGGCCTCAAACTCAGAGATCCACCTGCCTCTGCCTCCAGAGTGCTGGGATTAAAGGCGTGTGCCACTACTGCTTGGCTCCCAATAATCTTTATGACAAAAACACTTAACATACTAGGATAAATGCTTCTTCAAGACTTGGTAATATCATACTGAGTGACTTTCTATGAGCAGAGATATAAGACAAGGTTGTCTGTTCTCACATATTTTATTCAACACTGTATTGAAATTTCTAGTCAGGACAAAGAAGCTAGTTACCCGGATTGGGGAAAAAAAGAGGCAAAGCAATCTCCATTTGTGTATCAAATGACTTTGCATATACATCCAAGGGAATTCACTTAAAAAAATCTATTAGCACTAATAGGTTCTAATAAGCACTAATGAGATTCCAAGATAAAAGATCAATGTGCACAATCAAAAAATTAAAGTGAGAAAATTATTTTAACTAAGAAATAAATAGTAATAAGAAACTATTTTTTAAGGTTTATACTCTTGGGGACAATAAAGATAACTATAATACTTGGGACACAAGAAGTCTACTATGTAAAATAGTAATTTATTAAACAGGGCCCAATACAACAGTCTACATATGTAGTCTTAGCTACTAGGAAGGCTGAGACAGGAAAATCATTTAAGCACAAGTTCTTTTTTGTTTTGTTTTGGTTCAAGACAAGGTTTCACTATGTAGCTCTAGCTGTCCTGGAACTCTATGTAGACCAGCAGGCTAGCCTCAAACTCAAGAGATCCACATGCCTCTGCCTCCCAAGTGCTGGAATAAAAGGTGTGTGCACTATATCCAGATGAGCTCAGAAGTTTAGCTTGGGCAGCAAACAGTGGGGCTCTACCTAAAAAAGAAAATAAAAAAAAGCCCAACTCAAATTATACATGGGGGAGGAGTGAGCAGATCCTAGAGTAACTGACATGTTTGAATATACAAGGAGAAATGGTGAATATATTTATAAAAGACTTGTTGAGGTATATAAAACCAAGCAAATGAAGAAACAGCAATTAACTCTAGGGGAGATAAAAATACATAAAGAAAGCATAATTATAGTATTACAAAGAACAAGTAGGAACTTGGAAACAATATTATGAGCCATAATATAAATATTTATAAGTTTTCAAATTACGTATATGCATGTGTGCCTTGTGTGGGTGGTGCACACAAGGGCAGGTGCTTGTGGAGGCCTGAGGCGTTAGAGCTCCGGGAGCTGCAGTTAGAGGCAGTTTTGAGCTACCCAATGTGATCGCTAGGAACTGAGCTGAAGTCCCTGAAAGAACAGTAGGTGCTCTTGATTTCTGAGTCATCTCTTAACTTTAAATTCCATAATTGATTGTCTAAAATTTTTAAATCATGAAAGAGTGTCATATAAATACACTGGTAAATAAAGGAAAATATAAATGGGAAAAAGAACTAGTTGAAGCAAAGTAAAAGTTGATATGATATAAGCTTTATAATATTTTCTATTATATAAGTCTTAAAAATATCAGGATCATCTTTACCTGTCCAAGCTCTTCATTCAGATCAGAAGTATTGACTTGAGCTTTCTGATCTGACTCTTCATGATACAGATCAAGATCCCAGCCAATAAAAAATGATCCAAGAAATTTCTGCATTTCAACTGTCACATACAGAGAAATTGGAATGATGAAATTGTAGAGTACCAAAAAAGCAAGGAAATCAGAAATAAATCTCAGAATCTAGAAAGAGAGAGAGAGAGAGAGAGAGAGAGAGAAATCATTATTTGATGATAAAATACATAAGAATCATAAGAAATTTCATGTCTTAATACACCATCAACTATATTCTGAGGTAAACTAATATCATGAATGAAATTCTTTGATGAAGTTATTTTGATACTGCATATCCTCTGTTTACTTAGATTATTGGTTAAGATAAAGGATAAATTCCCAGAGCTTACTTTGTTACTTTTCAGGAGCTAAAGACACCTGGCTGATGAAAACACCAAATTATAACCATACCCTGTGCAGTGTGCTAGCCATCTTCCTCCTCCTCAAAGACTATGGATGACTTAAGACATGCGTATAACCTAAACATATTGGAACACAATTTCTAAGGGAGAAACTGTTAGAAACAGAAACTTAAGAACAAAGACTGTAGGACTAGACTGCAACAAAAGCACAGCAGATGCACTCTCTGGAATGTAAATGATTCTGGCAACAGAATTCTATACTGATCTGCTCTGTTGTCTCTTGAATTTAAAATGTTTTCTAATATGTACATTTTAAATTAAATGAAAATTTAGGGATCAACTATTTACCAAAATTGTTGGCAAAATTCTATTTGTATATCAAGACTGTTAAGACTTTTTGAATTATTCAGACATGAATTAAAATAAATATATTTTTGAATTTATTTATAAGGTACAATAAACGATTTTTTTTAAGCCCTGAATTCAAAATACTGAAGAAGAATGCATATGTATTGAGATGTAACTTTTTGTGATATAATTATTCAAGTCATGCCATCAGGAACACAACTACTTAGGCCCCAAATAAAGGTACCACTGCTATGACGCTGATTGAGACATTTTATCAATACCAACATTGTGAGCAGATCACAGTGGTCTTCCCATCAGGTGTCACTACCAAAGCACCAATCATCCCCAAAGAGTCTCATTTACAGCTGAATTATGAATAACACATAATACCTTACTACTATTTCTTTGATGCTCTGTTTTTTGGTTATACCAAGGTTCATCCCATTTTTCTTCAGCTTGCCAGGTATATTTCAAGATAGTACTGATGATGGCCTCCGAAATAAGGATTATTAGATAAATTATTAAAAATGTGTTCATTGATCTAAAGCAAAAAAAAAATAAACATATCAATATGTTCCTTGTTCACTTGCTTAGAAATTATTTGTTTTAAATATATCAAAATATATGATTTTATTATAGCTATTTAAAGAAGTCTTTATTTTTTAAAAATGATCATTAAATAAAATATAATTATTAGCAACCCAGTTGTAAAGCCTATGGAATTATAACAGCACAGCAAGATATATGCAAAAATACAATAGTGGCACTTATATCTTGGGAGTAACCAACAACCATCTAATTGGACTGAAGACCTGCTCAGTAGGAGAGAATTCATGTATGGTACTGTAAACATTGCCATCTGTGGACTGGTGAGGTCACAAACCCTAGAAGAGAACCTACTACTACCATTTTCTTAAATGAGTATAATTTTCCACTTCATTCTAACCATGAATTCTTATATCCACTAGTAACTGTAGCTCTCAGCTCCCATCAAAGAAGTGTCTTTGTGCAGCAGATGTAAACCATTACAGAAACTCACAACTGGTCAAAATGCAGAGAACAATTGACCATAAGGTTCCTAGCTCCAATTGATACATCTTTCACAACCCCTACATCTAAGGCTCAAGAAATATTGTAGAAGAGGGGGCAGAAAAAATTTAAAAGCCAGAGGACCAGGACATATGCTGTGAGATGGCGTTACATAACAGTTGATGCTAAGATTGAAACCTTTCATCCTGTATGGAAGCTCCTAAGGAAAGTAATCAACTCAAAAGAGCTTCAGGAAGTCCCTGAAACTGATAAGATTCACTAGGCCTCTCCCTGACAAAATAAGCAATAAAACCGAGAGTCCTTCTCAGACAAGCTGAGCTGCAAAGAGGATTCTCAGACAGATTAGCAACCTGCAAGAAGCAGACACCTTAACAGAGCTGCCCGGAGGAAGTTTAGGCCAACTGAGTCATGCAGAACAGACACATTCCAACCTGCTGAGCTGCTTGCAGGCTATGCAGTGTGCTCCAGGTTCCCAGCTTTGTGAGCTGTCACCATGCTGGGGTGGACTTTGGTGATGCAGCTGTCTTTTCTGCTCCTGTAAGTAACCCCTCACCCATATTCCTGTAAGTAACCCCAATAAAACTCATTGGTTCACCAAGAGATTTTGGTGGTATCTGTACTTTATTTAGTATGACGTGTATTCCCTATCTAGGGTAAATAGACGTGTGTTGTGTCTCCCCAGGAAAAGTTTTGTTACACAATAGATGGTGTTTTCTAAATATGACAAGAAGTTACATCCTTGAAATCTTAACAAGACCTGAACAAGTGACAACACCAGTTAATATGCCAACATGGATGGGGAAATCTTACAAAGTCCTACTCTTAAAGAGCTACATGTAATTACTGGCTGCTAAGAGAGGGTGAATCAGTCTTCTCTAGAGATATGCCTCCTGATAGGTTATCCAATCTGAAGCAATCAGTCCTAAATGTAGATATATGGAAACAATAAATTATCTCAGCAAGTGGTATTAAATTAGACATGTGTATGTATATTTAACAATAATAATGAAAGAAGAGATCTTGAATTTGAGAGGGAGTAGGGGTGCCATGGGAGGAGTTGGAGAGAGAGAAGAGTTATAGGTGGTCAATGGCTGTTAAGAGGGAAAGAATCAGTTTTTTGCAAAGATGAGCTTCCATATAGGTTATCCAATTCCAAACAGTCAGCCCTGCACACATGTACATATGGGCAACACTAAATGGACTCAGTAGGTAAATATATATATATGTAAAAACTTACAGAAGTGGTCATGAAATTGGGAAGGGGAGAATACAGGAGGAGCTGGTAGAGCACAGGGACAGGAATGAGGAAGATATAGCATTCACGTGAAGTTTCTCAATAAATAAACAAGCCTCAAGCATACGAATAGAGTGACACAATAATCAGTCTTCATGTGTGCCACATAGCTTCAACAACTGTCAACACGCTAACATTCTTATTCCATCTATACTTCCTTCCATTCCAATTACACATTTTTGGTTTTTTTATGGTTCTTTTATCTTGTCATTTCATGGATAGCTTCTTGATTTGAAATAATTGCAGGCTCACAGAAAGCTGTAAAATCAGCACAAAGAGTTCCACAAACTCTTAGTCTGTATTTCCCTCACCTTCCCTTGTTTTTTAAGAGTGATGATAGGGATTAAACCCAGAGGCTTGTGCTATGCAGCATGCTCTACCACTGAGCAACATCCCACACCCAATGGTGGCATCTTACGTAGCTGTGGTACAATATCGCAATAAGGAAAGTAACGTTAGGACGTTAAAGGTTTTAGATTTGGTTAAGCTTCACATTTACAAAACCTGAACTTATTTGTATGCAATTAATCCCACATACAGATTAACTGCCATTATCAAGAACTGTCCCATCATCACTCTATTAAAATACACTTATCTGGGGTCCAGCGTGGTGACACATGCCTTTAACTCCAGCACTTGGAAAGCAAAGGCAGATGGACCTCTTTGAGTTCAAGGTCTGCCTAGTCTACATAGTGAGTTCCACGACATACAGAGCTATATAGAGAGACTCTGACTCAAAAAAATAAACAAAATTTAGGATTTTTATTTTATATGTGTGAGTGTTTTGCATGCATTTATATATGTATATCACATGTGTGTCTGGTGCTTGTGGAGGTCAGAAGAGGGTCAGATGCACTAGAACTGGAGTTGTGGATGGTTGTGAGCCATCATGTGGGTGCTGGGAACCAAACCCAGGTCCTCTGCAAGACCAACAAGTGCTAACTGTAGAGCCAACTCTCCAGCTCCCATCACTTTTTATATTTTTACTTATCTCATCCTGAATCTCTGTCCCCTAGCAGCAATAATCTATCCCTAACTTACATGGTTTTATAATTTTGAAAATGTTCCACTACTGGAAACATACAGTATTCACTATATAATCTTTGAATGTGACTTTTTCACCAATTATAACAATTTTGCAGTCTGTTCTGGCTAATACATGTAATATAAGTCCTTTATCTTGATGAATAGTGCTCTACTACATAGTTGGACCAGATTTTCTGTTCAACTATATACCCATGTGTGGATATTAGCTGTTTTCCAGTTTTTGCTGTTATAAGTAAAGCTGTTAGGGAAAGAACCTAACAAATTATCTTCCAAATGGGAATATCATAATCTTACACTCCTATCAATACTGCATGAGGTCGAGTTACTCTGCCTCCTCCTAGCACTTACCATTACTACTCTCTGAGTTTTGTTCCTTAAATGGTGAGTTAGCCTCACTGTGGTTGTGATATGACATTCTCTAGTAGGCAATGAGGTTGACTGAACATCCTGATCTGCTCATCTACCACCTGCAACTACCTTTGATGAAATGTGATTCATGTTTTTTGATTACATTTCACTTATCTTTGTTACTGTTTGGTTTAAGTTTTTAGTTTGCAAACATTTCCCCCCAGTCCGTAGCTTGTCTTTCCATCTTTTCAAGAGGGTTTGAAAACATTTGTAATTTAGATGAAGTTTAATTTATTAACTTTCATTCAGGAGTTATACTTTTTTGTTGATCTAACAATTATTTGCTTAAGTCTAGATCTTGAAGATTTCTATGTCATCTTCTAATCTTTAGTCTTCTAGTCTTTACAATTCTGTTTCATATTTATCAATTATCATCAATATTTTTGAATATGACCTCTCATTGGCAAAAGCTTTATGCTCACCCACCTTTATAAAAATTTCACCTGGATATTATAAATAACAGGTACCAGAGGCCATAGCTTTTCATGTTCCTCAGAAGAGTGTTGATCTTTGTTCTAGTGGGGGGTTAACTTTAATCAACCAACTTCACTGCAATTGGTAAAAGTAGTTTAATTCTGTTTAGTTCCGTTTAGTTCCCGACCCCCTCAGAAATTGTTAGGTTCTGTTTTTTGCCAACCTTTACCTACAGAGTTTAATTAGTCACGCAAGAATTTAGGCAGTTGTTATATACAAGTTTTCAAGCCCACTATTTCCTCTGATGCCTTACGTATTTTCCCCTAACTTTCTAGGTGCTCTTCTAGTTTTAAACCTTGTCCTCTAACATTTCAACAAAATAAAATAATAAAGTTTACACTTTTCCCCTTTTATTTCTCCTATTTGTCTCCCTCCTTCTCTCTAATCATCTTCAGGATCTGACTCATTGCCAGATTTGACAGCTTTTGGTCATTGCTAGCACCCCGGGGTAGCCTCAAACTCATGATCTTCCAGTATTTGCCTTCCAAGTACTAGAATTACAGGTGTGTCCCCATCATGCATGGTCCAATGTTACTTTTGTGTGTGTGCGCGCCTGCCTGTTGTGGGTTTTCATGCCTACTTACAGATGTGTTCCTCTATTGCTCTGTACCTTATTTTTTGAGACAAGGTTTCACACTAAAACCAGAGTTCATTATGCTAGACTGGCTGACCAGAAAGACCGTAGGATCTATCTTCCTGTCTCCACCCAGCAGGTTACAGGGATGTACCACCACAACTGCCTTTCTATGTGGGCGACAGGAATCAGAACTCGGGTCTTCCTGCTTGCACAGCAAGCATTTTACTCAGAGGTATTGCCTCATACCATACACTATTTTTAGTCATATTTTAGCACTTACTAATAGTTAAATCAACACCATGCAAAATGCTAAGTATTTACAAAAACCTAAGATATCATCATTCTTCAATAAGAATATCATTTTGTATATGTAATATGAAATACCTTTTTAGGGGACTTGTTTATTTTTAATTTTATGTGTATGAATGTGCTGTATGCATGCATGTAACTGCACTTTGTGTATGCCAGATGCCCATAGAGATCCCTTGGAACTGGAGTTACAGATAGTTGTGAGCCACCTTGTGGTTGCTGGGAACCAAACTTGGGACCTCTGCAAAAGCAGCAGTGCTCTTAACCCCCGAGTCATCTCTCCAGCTCCTGAAATATCTATTTTTACATACATTATACATAAATAAGGTACACATGTAATCACATGAAAAGAGTTCTCTTACTTTTCTACTGCAGATCGTTTCTGTGACTTGCTCTTGTAATTTAATGCCATCTTAGTTTCCATTCCGGTGTATACAGCCACACCTATAAAATGAGACTGACATTTTAAATGTATTCACTAGCATGAAAGTGCTGATGAAAAAGCATTGTCTGAGAGTCCTTTCACCTGATACGCCTAACATTTTGGTGATCTAGACACTCAACTGCATGAAGTCTTGTTTCCTGGTTATAATAGATATTTGAATGAAAGATGTTATGAATTGAGACTGATGGGGAAGAAAAGGATGGGAGTAATAGATGACTACTGCATATGGTGCTAATGGTGTTAGTAACAGTGTAAACAGAAAAACACTTCTGTTAAACTGGAGCTATGGGTTAGGCTAAAGACCCAGAATGCCAGAATCTGGACTCTACAGGTCATTTTTTCAAGTATTGAAGAATAATATTAATATTTTTCAGAATAAACAAAGCAAACACAAAGAAAATGCTATGTGACACACTAAGATGAGAGAGAATGGTCATAATAGTGGGGCTAAAACTGCAGAATGAAACTAATTTCACAAGTCCAAACTTTAATATTTATTCACATTCCTAAATAGTAAGATTAAAGAAATAATATGGGGCCAATTGTGCCCTTTTATAAAGTAAGTATATGCTCTGGAAGTTTTAAAATAAGAATTATTCTTTAAATTCAGGGTTTAGAATTAAAATGAGAAATAGCATTGGAACTATGCAATCTGTAAAATCACTCAAAATGAAGCAATAGAGAAGAGGGTGCAAAGGCAAACAACAGGAGACTCAGACAAAGGCATTCAAATACACATTTGCTTCTAAAACTGCATAGTTGGGACCCTTACTTTTAAGTAACAAGAACAAAAAGCACCACTCCTAGAAAGTCATATAAGATTCAGGATCCTATAAGAAAATCTAAAAATTCTGGAGGGTTAGTCTGGTTTCTGATATCAGAGCATTGTTATAATTTTTTAAAATGGTGGCAAAATACATGTAATATATACCTTTACCACCTAAACATTTAACATGTATAATTTAGTGGTGATAACACATTCACAATTTTGTGAAGTCATTTTTCTAGCTAACTAGAGCAAGCATTCTCAACCTATGGGTCACAACCCTTTGGGGGGAGTCAAATGTCCCTTTCATACAGGTCACTTAAGACCATCCTGCATATCAGATATTTACATTATGATTCATAATTGTATGGTTAGGGGTCACAACATCAGAATTTGTATTAAAGGGTTACATCATTAGGAAGGTTGAGAAGCACTGAATTAGAGTACACTTTAATCACTTTCAAAGAAAATCCTAGACCCATTAAATATCTATCCCTCTTTCTTTCTATTATCTAATCCCTGGAAATCACTCAGTGCTTCATCACTATGGATATGTCCATGTGAAGTATTTCACATGAAAAGGAGCATATAATCTGTGATCTTTTATGCCTGGCTTCTACAAGGCAAGGGCACTATTACTCTTCCTTTTGAGAAATAAAGTGTATGTCCTAAATAGTACTACATTCAGAGCTCAGTAAGAATTGGTTAGATACATGAATATGTGAATGAACAAGTCTGCAGTTATTAATTCAACTAAAGAATAACCATAACAGAATTAAAGAGGTGTGGACTACCACCTCTAAAATACTAAAAAGCATGACTCATGTCCATATTACTTGAGGTATACTAGAATAATTTTCTTAGTACTCAGCTTCACACTGCCCACAAACACAGTAAGAGGAAGACTCTAGTGCTACTCAAACGGAGAGACTAACAACAGCGACAACAACAAAATACAATATTAAAACAAACTTTACAAGAAAATTATTATGTATTATATTTAGTAAAGTAATATTATACAATCAAAGGACCATAAAATGCTGTGCTTTTAAAGCTCTTTTACAGAGGTTGGGGATGCTATCTAGCACTATACACGCCTACTGTGTGTTTAGACCTTGAGTTCAGTACCCAACACCTCAAAAGTAAATGCAAGCTTCATATAAAGCACCAATACAAAACATATAAACAGTTAACAAAAAAAAAAAACTTAAGTATGTACAAACCAAAAATTTCTTTTGTATTTTTTAATCTGGCTCCACGAAGCAAGAGACTCTCTGGTCCCAGAGGTCTAAAGAAAAAAGAAATCCAAAAGGCACTGAATATATTAAAATTTCAATTCAATTAAAAGGCATCTTCAGTCAGAAGTACTTAACCTATAGTTGTAACACTGTTGTCATATAAAATCAAAATCCCAGCTACTATAAAATTTCCTGGGCTAATAATGTTAGTTACTATAACAACCAACATCTGCTTTAGCATTTCAGTCATTTTTAAGATTAATGGCAGGGCTAAAAAGATCACTCAGCAGTTAAAGAGAACTAGCTGTTTTTACAATGACTACAGTTTGAATCCCAGCATTGACATGGAAGCTCACAACCATCTGTAACTCCAGTTCCAGGGGATCCAAGATCCACTTCTGACCTCTATTAGCATTTGAGTGGTGCACAAATATATGCTGACAAAACATCCACATACATAAAAATTAAAAAAAATTAAATTAAGGTTAGTGGCTTAAAAGTATACATTGAAATAAAATTACAAAACCATTAATGTCAAAAATTTTAAACATAAAATAAAATAAAAATTAAGTAGTAGTTTAAGAAAATTTAGCAGACGACAAAATTTAAATTTTGTTAGCAAAATTAACAAATAGGTTAGAAAGAAAAATTGAAATGCAAACTGAAATGCACACATAAAATTATTGTGACAGTTGCATAATATAAATGCATGAGTTATGCATAATTAAAATTATGTTACTTATAAACTATAATGTACAAAATATGTTAAGTGTTTTATAAGCAAGAGCACACAACACAAGCTGACTACTTGGACTGCACACACTACTTAGTGTACAGGCATTCTTCCTGTTTGAAGAATACTACAAAATTGTATTTTCTTAATGGTAGCAAGATGATTAAGAGTCTGTCATGGATATGTTAAAAGGTCTTATTTTGTTGATAGTCCTTAAGCTTTTCTGAAACATACAAATATTTATCCAAATCAAAGGAAACCTGAATCATTTATAAAAATATCAGCAAATCCAAACACTGTGAAAAAAAAATGCACTGACCCAGGAAGGACAGATATTTGTGGCATGTTTACCAAGTATGGTTTTACTAAGAGTACTGTCTGCTGAGTACTCATCTGATATCCCAGAACCAGTGTAGCAGCTAACTACTCAGCAGTTACAAATACCTGTTCCACTGAGAATATTTTTATCACTAAAAGAAACCAGTGCCTCTGAAACATTCATTTCCTGTTCTTTTCTACTCCCTAGCATGGTATTGATTCTAACAGTTAAAAGAAAGGCATACAAAACTGGGGTACCATGACAGCTTCCAAATAAAAGAAAATTCAGTAGTTAACTGCAGCTGTTTCAGGGAAGAACACAGTTCATTCTTTCAGCCACTCAGGAGTGGGTGTTCCATACTGCTACATTCCTTTATCAGACACAATGCCTCAGAACACAATTCAGATGCATCCACAAATTTTTCACTATTTCAATACAGAAACAAAAATAAAACTTAGTCAGTTATTCATGAGGGATCTCATATGTGTGTATGTGTATATAACACACATACATATATACGTATGTTATTAAAGTTTGTTGAATGTGTTTCTATACTAATGCTTATTAAAATGTGAATTAGTGCTGATACATGACATTTTGGAGGTGTATCTCAAAGATCTAATGTTAATATGCGCAACTCTTTCTGCTACTGAATTATTTCTTGTAAGCAATATACACTACACTGAATGTGTCCCTAGAAAAGAGTTGTCAAAATCAGATTAAAATAAAAATTTAAGCTGATTTTAAGATTTATTTTGTTTTATTTATTCTTTTTTTATTTTCTTTCTTTCTTTTTTTCGAGTCAGGGTTTCTCTATTTATATCTGGCTGTCCTAGAACTCACTCTGCAGACCGCCTCGAACTCACAGAGATCTGCCTGCCTATGGCTCTGGAGTACTGGGATTAAAGGTATGCGCTACCACTACTCAGTTTAAGACTGATTTTAAATTAAGCTTTAAGTGATAAGCAAAAATGTAATCTCACCCTATTAGCAAATCTTTAAACTGATTCAAACTCTCTTATTTAGATGTCAAATTATGCTGGGAAAACAGACCAAAACAACCAACCAACAAGGGGGAAAAAAACAATCAGAAGAATGAGTACAATAGTTCAAAATTGGTCACTAAATACTTTAGCTTACAGTCAATAACTCTGAAATACAGCCAACCACAGGGGTTACATTTGCTAAACATTATGTAAAACATGCATCTGTTTAAAACTTTTTTTGTAGTAACTCTAGACGTTTTGTGAACTCTAGACTTCACACATGGTACACTGTTGTACCATGAAACTGAAACCCTAACCCACTTGGCTTTGAGTGTTATGACTTAAATGTTTAAGGATCTGAGTCAAAGCAGCAGTATTTCATTTAAAAGTTGCTACCAAGGACTATAAGAAAATACAAATACATAAATCCTACAAAGTTAGTTTTATGTCATTATATGGAGTATTTCATCTTCACTTGTTGCTTCTAAAAATTACTAGCTGATGTCATGTTTTTAAATTTATGCTTTCCTGTGACATGTTGTTTACTTACTTAATTCCCTATACCAGTTTCCAATTACAATAATAAATTGATTTATTCTTACCTTACAATTTCTTCCATTTGTTGAGTTATAATCATTCTTCCCATAAATCTGTAGACGAACATATCATATTACAAAAATAGGTAACTTACAAAATCAATGTAGCACTACTGGCCAAATGAAATAAAATCCTTGTGTGTGAGCTTACATGCATGCAGACTGTGTGCAGAACTGCAGCAGATATGCCCTGGCACTCTAGCATTGTGTCTTATTCCTCTAAGGCAGGGTCCTTCGCTGAACCAAGAGCTTCCAGTTTTTCAAGCAGGTTACCAACCTGGAAGCCCCAGGAACTTTCATTCTCCTATCTCTCTCCTCTACAGTGCTGGGGTCCCAGGCACATAAGGCTACACCAAGCTTACTGCTTGTTCTAGGACATAAACCGAATTCCTCATCACTGTGTGGCAAGTACTCTAACCACTGAGCCACCTCTTCAGCCCCTTATCAACCTTTTATGGAATTTGTTGTTGTTTTGGTGCAGGAACAAAAGCTAGGTCTTACAGATGCTAGACAAGCACAAACTGAGCGGCGTAACCAGTATATCTTTTTATATATAAATGATCCAATATTAGTGCTACAAAGAATTTTTTAAGTTAGAGCTTAAATTTTAAAAGATGATTTTTATTGTCATCTCTATTCTAGCTATAATTGAAGTAACAAATGAAATCTTTCAAAATGTTGATGCAAATGTCACATGTCACTATTATTATTAATCTATTTATTGTAACTTATACATTACCACACAAAAATGCATACATGACTTAGCCAACAATGAATGTATATATATTTCACTACAGTTTATTAAATAAAGTTCCCTGTGACCTAAAGATCAGTAGAACCAGATCAAATATTTATTTTATCCCATTAACAAATATTCAGTGAGCAATTACTATGTATTAGATAAGTAGAGTAGTGGGCATAAAGTAGCAAGCTCAAACCCATTAGTAAAATCCTGAGCTTCTGTAACTTTGTAATGTTTTATGCCTAAAATCTAGGGTGAATGGCCTGTTACCAAAATGGACTTCCTACTCTAGATTTTCAGCTCCAATTTCCACAACTGAAAACAACAGTAAGTTGATTCAAAGTGCACAATTATCTTACAGTCAAAAAAAGTTATGGACAAAGCTTCAAGTTACTCTTTAGGCGAAGAGACTTTTAAAAAAAATTAATTTATTATTTTTTGTGCTATGTATATAGGTGTTTTGCCTGCACATATGTCTATGCACCACATGCATGCCTGTTGCCCAAGGAATATATAAAAACAATTAGCATTCCCTTTCAAATATCCCCTAATGCACTTGCCATTTCAGGTCTAGATCTTTTATCTGAAGAATTTGACTTCATTGTTTCTTTCTGATGTCTCATTTTTACTTCAATCAAGCGTTTATTCTCCTTGTTTTGTAGAAGTTTATGTATCCTGACTTCAGTCTAGACCCTGAATTTATATCCAATTCCTGAACACTTTTAAGATATGGTGTCTGATCCAGTGTTTTGTTTTTGTTTTTCCAAGCTAGATCCAGAAAGGACTCTGTTTTCTCTCTATAATATGCTCTGTTATTCTTGATTCCAGCATCCTGTATGTGTACAGGCCTGTTCTATGCTGGACCAACCCTTCTTGCAGTTCCCTCAACCTTTTCTTCAAATCTGTTTTTTCTAAAATAGAATCACTATATCATTCTTATTTTCTGATCAGAAATATGATCTATAAACTAGCACACACACATATTTGACAAATTGATTCAGATAAAATAAGATAACAAAAAGGAAGTAGCAACTTTATTGGTTAGTTTTTTGTCATACTGACACACACTAGAGTCATCTGGGAAGAGAGAACCTCAACTGAGAAAATGCCTTCATCTTCCTGGCCTAACGGCAAGTCTGTGGAGTATTTTCTAGATTGTTGATTGATGTGAGAGGGCCCAGCCCACTGTGGGCACCTAGGTGGTCCTGGGTTGCATAAAACAGCAAAGTGGAAAAGCCATGGGAAGCAATCCAGTAAGTACTGTTCCACCATAGTCTCTGCTCCAATTCCTGCCTCCAGGTTCCTTCTCTGACTTCCCTTCATGATGGACCTGCAAACTATAGGATGAAATAAATCCTTTCCTCTCCAAGTTGCTTTTGGTCATTGTGTTTATCAGAGCAACAGAGAAGCAAGCTAAAGTAAAAAAACATTAGGAATTCCACTATTTAACACTGTTAACAGTTGTGAGTATATATGCATTCTAGGCTATACACACACACACACACACACACACACACACACACACACAAATAATTTAATACAAATTTTTAATTAGTTATCTTTTGCTTAGAATTCTATCAAATTCTGCTTTTTGCTTATTTCTTACCTTAACTGAAGGTCTCACAAATATTATTACCAAACCAGTTAAGTGTAGAGGTATAAACCTGTGTGAAAGCTAGGGTCTATATTCCTGGGGTCTATATTCAGAGGCCTGTCTAGTCTGGATGGAATGCAGACACACCTATAATCCCAGTATTCAGAAGGCAGTGGTGGTCCATGCCTTTAATCCCTAAGATAGAAACAATGTAGAAGCAGACACATGAGGCTGAGCTCAGAAGGAGTTAAGAGTTAGTTACAGAAGAGTCAGTTACAGCAAGCAGTATGGAGCAGTGAGAGCTCAGGGCAAGACATAGAGACACAGAAGCAGTCTGAAGAGTGAGTTCAGAGGGAGCTCTAGTCAGGGTGGCTCAGTCAGCAATGGAGGCTTAAACATTCTCAACTGTATGGATGTTAAAGCTTTCCAGTTCTAGGCTTAAGAATAGATTGTATGCTATGTGGTGACTGCACATGCCCTTAATCCCAGCACTTGGGAGGCAGACGCAGGTGGATCTCTGTGAGTTTGGGGCCACCCTGGTCAGCAGAGTAAGTTCCAGGTCAGCCAGAGTTACAACAGAGAAATCCTGTCTTGGAAGAAAAAAAAAAAGAATAAATTGTAAGGAAGCTGAAATGCTAGAGGGCTCTAGGACTAAGGACCAGTGATTGAATTAGCACAAGAATAAACTGTCCTCTGCCCTGAATCTATGTCTACATCTGGTGAATCTACGTCTATGCTTACAGAAAAGAGTTTCATTTTAAGGGCCAACAAGATATCTCATGAGTAAAGGCACTTGCTGCTAAGTCCGATGACTTCAATTCAATTCCCAGGTCCCACACAGGAGAAGGAGAGAACAGACTTCTGAAAGTAGTCCTTTGACTTCCATATAGCCATAGTGACATGGTGCATATATGAGCGCAAACACACACACACACATACACAAGATAAGTAAAATGTAATAAAAGCTTTTGAAGATTTATTTTTATGTTTATGGATATAAAAACAAGGTCTTGTTAATAGGACTGAAGATGAGCTAACCAAATTAACATGCCATACCTGTATAAGTCTGCTTCTGGCTGCTGGCATTCTATCACAGCTATGAGGCTGTCCAAGTTGGCAACTGTTTGTAATACTGCTGTTTCTGGAACTGACACATGTGTCTGAAAAAAATTGAAAAAGGTTTAATGGGTATCTAAAGATAACCTCAAATATCAACTACTTCAAATGTCATCTGGATGAAATTATAACATACTTCATTGCAGATCACTCTGCTAAGACGACAAAGGAGAAACAATTAGAAATAAGCAGGGAACAAACGGATTGCTGCACTTTACCTGTGTATGGAAACCATTTGCAATCACAACTGTCTATAGATTCATTATAGCCTATCATAGGAAAAATGTGTATTTTCACCCCTTCTTAGACTCTGAAAACTGGGCAAATTTATACTTCTCGACTAAAAATACATCAAGCTGGGCATGGTGGTCCATATCTATAATCACAGTATGTGAAAGGCAGAGGTAGGAGGATTGCCATAAGTTTGAGACTAGTGTAGGTTTAAAAAGAGGGTGGGGGGGAAGCATCAAAAATATTAAAAGATATTATTTTTCTTATAACATTTTCCATTTCTACTTTCAATATGTACAAAGCCAGGGTGAGATCGACCTCAAAAACATAATGACATATTTTTAACTTTATAACTTTTAACTGGCCAGCAAACTCGAGATCCCTATCTTAACCTCTCCAGTGCTGGGATTACAAGCACGTGCAGTTGTGCCTGTTTTTTTTTTTATTAAGTAGGTGCTAGGGACCCGAACTCAGACGCTTGTAATTGTGCAGCAAGTACTCTACCCACACAGCCATAGTCTCAATCCATCAACTTTTGTAACTGCTTTAAAAGTTTCAACAACTTAAAAAAACTTTATCAGGTTAAACTTAATTACTTTATCAAAAGGAAAATATAAACATCCAGAGCAACATATATATTGGAACATATATGCGAACGGACCTTCAGGTTCGTCTCTCCATCCAAGCTAGCAGTTGTAACATGACACGAACCATCAAGTCGATCTGAAGACAGGAGCACCAAATCTGCAGGAAAAATTTCATCTTTGGCTATACGGACGATATCACCCACCTATGAGAAGTTGGGAGAAAAAGATTACACACATTTAAAAGGCAAAGATTTGTTTTTATTTGGTTCTAGATAGGTGGCTTATCACTCTGTATTTTTTGCAGTGTACTCTGCCACTGCATATACACAAACAAATGCATGTGCATGGGTGCGCATACACATGGTTTTATAATATATATAAAAGTATTTAAAAAAAATAAGACTTAAACTATGACACCAAAATACAATTTCATATTATTTTCCATATACATACATACTCGAATGTTTTTTGACCTAGTTTTTACAAGGCCACCACTTCTAACAACATAAACAGGAGCTCCATTTACTTCATTATCTGAGTTATGGCGTAACCAGTCTTCATAACCCTGTAAATAAACAAGAAAAATTACCCTATCAGTATATTTTTAAAGATACTTTATCAAACACACACACACACACACACACACACACACACACACACACACACACACTTCCCTGGAACATTCACCAGAATTTTACAGGGTTACTTTAATTTTACAGGGTTACTTTGATGTCTACAAAAGAAATAGCATTTCTGACATTTATTCTTACGAGAACCATTATCTCCCTGCTTCTATTACATACATATTCCTGGTGTTCTGAGATTCTAAGCTTTCCTTGTTTTCTTGTGATGGTTTCTTCCGTCACCTTTATGAGTCCTTTCCACATACTTCACTCTTATTCTATTCATTTCTATGTATTCAAATAATAAAATATGCTGGTAATTCTGAAATATTTTTTCTTCAACTCATATCTCTTCTGCATTCCAAAATTAAGTATTTAACTGCATTATTCTGCATTATTAATATCTCCATCTGAGGTCTCATAAATATCTTTTTTTGATACTCTGACAAACACACACACACACACTCACTCACTCACTCACTGGTCATTTACATCCTCACCCTTAGAAATCTTCTCAACAAGCCCACTACTTCTGTGATATCTTTTTATGTGTGTGATTCATTCAGTTTAATTTTGGTGGAGGCAGTATAAACATCTGTTCTAATCCCCACACATAAATGCCACCTTCAGCCCTCATGAAAGGGAACTTCTCTTTACTACAGAGACCACTCCAGAAAATCAAAACCAATCAAAATGCTGAGTTGTGGAGCCCGGTCTCAAAGGATCTATCTATAGAACACTCCTGGGAACTTCTAAGGCTCACGGAATGTTGTAGAAGAGGGGATGGAGAGTTTAAGAGCCAAAGGTTCAGGGTATTTGCTTGAGACTGTCTGCTACATAATGTCAGAAGCTACCCCCTGAAGTCTCACCAACATGACTGCACAAACATGAGCTGAACACAGAAGACACCAACAAACATGCCAAACTCCATGGGTAAATGCCCTCGAGGCTTCACCCCTACACAAAGAACTACAGGCAACTGGATAAAGCTGAGAGCAGGAGTGGGGGCCTCCCCAAGGAAGAGCAGACCCACTGATTGTCCAGTGCCAGTCAGCCAGTCCTGAATGCCTACAAGTAACATTATATGGACTCAAAACGTTGTATTTAGGAACATATATGCATACTTATATAATACATATATGCATGCAATAACAATTGATAAAAAGAGGCCATGAATTTGAAAGAGAGTGGAGAAGCATATATGGGAAGTTTGGAGGGAGAAAAGGGAAGGGAGAAATGTTCTAATTAAAATACAATTTCAAAAAACAAAAATAAAAACAACTGTTGGAGAATAAGTAGAAAATTAAAAAAAAAAATAAAAGAGGGAGCCGCTCTTCCTCCCAGTACTCATTAACCACATTCATGACTTTTACATTTTCCTAAAACTGTTCAATCAGTAAATGACTTTTATGTGTAAATGATGTTTTAATCATAGAGCATAAATTCACATAGCATTGTTACAGGCAACAAAAAGAAAAAAAATCAAACTTTAAAACCGAGGTTGATTTCTTTTCATTTCTTAAAATAAAGACCACAGAATTAATTACAATTTAAATACAAAACTTTTTGAGCCCTGGCATGATATGCCAAGCAGAAAGTTCCACATCTGATTTCACATGTAAAACATTATTTTATATATACAAATATTAAAAATACTGCACAAAACTATCTGTTTTACAAGTTTACTTTTAATTAAGTTTAAAAGTTTTGTGTTTAACATTGTTTTGTGCACTGTTGGAAAAAGGCTGCCGAGTCCTTGGCATTTTGTATTGTCTGCAGGTGTTTGGCTTTCTGTAAATGACCCCTCATGATCTGCACATGCTATCAATAGAACACCCGAGGAGCTTAGGTATCAATAAAAACCCCTAAGAGCAGATGCTCAGGGTTCCACTGTCCAGTATGACATTTGTCATGATAGTGGTTCCCTCTGCTGAGGTCTGGCAGGGTTTGCAGCTATGAAAATGCCTCCATGTCTTCCTAGATGAGCCACACAGCAGTGAACTACTACAAATGATACACCAGTGTGGGGCAGGACATCATACCAGCTAATCCAATGTGGAGACAAGAAGAAGAGAAAAAAACTCCAGACATCAGAGTCCGGTAAAGTATGCTCAGGACAGCTCCCAGAGGACAGAGATTATATATATGTAAAAATAATGAGTAGAAGTCTTCTGAAGGAAAAGGAGAGGGTGAAAGGAAATGAACCTCTATGAAGAGAAAAAGCTATAAAATTAATAAATAAATGAGAAAGAAAGCTCCAAGGTGAGAGCTGCAGAATAGAGGCCTCTAGAGAAAAAGAGAGCTATGTACAGATAGAGGATACTGAAAAAACTGAGAAGTCTTTCTGGAAAAGTATGAGAACCTTGACAGGCTCCATAAAAGCATTAGAAAGCAAGGTTCCAACAACTTTTCCTGATCATGGAGCTGACTCTCCCTCCTGCAGCTGGCAGCTGGGCGCTGGAAATAGAAGCCAGTGCACACTGTTCTACAAACTGAGTTTGCTGATGGCTGTGTGTGTGTGTGTGTAGCCCAAGCAGGTCTTGTGTTTGAGATCTATGATGAAGGTTGTATGTTTCCCTGTAGCGGTGATTGAAAAGAATGCCAAATGCCTGGATGTTGTTTTAACCAGAGATTCTTCCCACTGGCCCCGGACCCCTGCTGTGAAAGCTAGTGCTTGGCTCTGAGAAGCCAGCTTAGTTATAGTTTTTTTTGTTTTGTTTTTTGTTTTCTGCGAACCTGACTACAAGCAGTCCAGATACTGGTAAGGTGGTCCTGACAAGACACATCAGCTATGGTGATGAGAACTCTACCACACAAGGGGACCCTTCCTGCAGACAAGGAACACCTGTGATGATGCTAAAAAAAAAACACTTGCTAAAAGAATCTGGACTAACGGTTGTAGCGTTATGAGTAAGTCTTTGGAACGTTCTACCAAACTTTGAACTCAAACATGAACTGACCAGTTGTTTTCCCTGCAAACCAGACTATCTTAAAATCTGGAAAGTGTTTCCTCAGGGTCAGCACACAGTATCTGTCTTCCAGAAATGGCTGAGGTTGTATCTCATGATGGCTGCTAGACTTGGTAATGTGTAAGAGTCACCCAGATGGTACTGGTTTTAAAGGCATGAAGGGGTCATGGAGAGCAGCTGAGGTTTGGCACTGTGAGAGGTCAGGAGAGGCCACGGGTAAAAGTACAACCTCAGTACAACTTGAAGGCCCAGACTGAAGGAGGTCATGCAGAGAAATTGAGGCTTGGCACCATGAAAAGAGCCCAGAAGAAGCTATTGGTGAAAGTGCAGCCCAGTTGCAGCAAGGGACCCCAGCAGTTTTGAAGATGCCAGTAGTGTGGGATGACCACCCAAAACAGTAGCAGTGGTGGAGATGAGCCAGCCAGACCCAGAAGGATAAGCTGTGTGTGCTGCAGAGGGCAGAGCAGATAAGTGACTCAAGCCTTTTGGAGAAGCTCAGAAGATTATGAGTGAATTCCAGATAATTGGACATTTTCTGCTGTCTTAAGACATTGTGAAGAGCTTGATAGATGTTTAGTTCCATTTGATCCTGTCCTTGTGATTGTTCCTCTTATAGTTTAGCTGGTATAGTGTTAAACTGTGTTATAGAGATAAAGCATTTTTTAAAAATTTCTTATATAGATAGGTGGGAATGTTATAGAAGTTTATTTTTTGTTGTTTCGTGAACTGTTGAGAAAAGGCTGCCGAGTCCTTGGCATTTTGTATTGTCTGCAGGTGTTTGGGTTTCTGTAAATGATTGCTCATGATCTGCACATGCTATCAATAGAACACCCAAGGAGCTTAGGTATCAATAAAAACCCCTAAGAGCAGATGCTCAGGGTTCCACTGTCCAGTATGACATTTGTCATGATAGTGGTTCCCTCTGTTGAGGTCTGGCAGGGTTTGCAGCTATGAATATGCCTCCTTGTGGTTCTTGAGGAGCTAACCAGTGGTGTACTATAACAATTATCTTTAGGGAACCCTGCCCCCACACACACAATCACAGGCTATGCTAAGGCTGTTGGTTGTTCTCCACAAACTGATGGTAAGGCACTATTGCTGAAGACAACACTTACAGCCCTGAATGCTAAGAAGTCGAGTTGGTGCCTAACTAGAAACCTCACTCCTACTGACTAGAGTTTATTGTACTTGAAGGTACTTTGCACACTACCTAATAGGGAAAGGTAATCATCAGTATCACCCAGCTACAAACCATAAGACATACAACAGAGACTTGCCTACAAAATGCACTGGTGCAATAATGGCACAAATGTTATAAGAGTAACTAACAACTTTTTGATTGGATTTCAGGCACACTTCATGAAATGGAACCCATACCCCATACTGCTAAAGTAGCCAAGAACCCGAAACTAGATAGGTCATGAGCCTAAAGGAAAACCTAATACCATTACTCTGCTATGAACACAGAAGTACAATAACTCCTGAGATGCTACTATATCCATTAATCAGTGACTTGCTCAGTCCTCATCAAAGAAGTTTCTTCTTGCAGTAAATGAGCACTAATACAGACACCCACAACTGGGCAGTGTGCACAGAGAAAGACTGTGGAGTGCTTAGTCTTAAATGGGACTAAATGTCTTCATTAAAGCCGTCCCATCAGTGTTCAGGGAACTATGTGGAACAGGAGACAGAAAGATTGTAAAAGTCAGAGGTACGATAGTTGTTTTGTGAAGGTCTACTTTTTTGGAGAAAACATTTTGGGAAAGCATTGTAAGATATCTAAGTTATACTGACCCAAATTAATTGGCCTAATTTAGAATAATCTTAGTTAAAATATCATTTCTGAAATGAAATGAAAAAGGTTTACTTCCTCTTACAGTCAGATGCATTGGTAACAAAGCAGTAAATGTATTATCCTTTTAATGTGAAGTTCATAAATTCTCCTTCATTTTGCATATCATTGCTAGATTCATCTCAATATATTGTTTTACTTTACTAGCCTTCTCAAAACCACTTCAATGACTCTGAATGCTTACAGCAAGAGCAACGAACAAACCAGATTAAAGAGAAGAAAACAAGGGAACAGTTACTTGGATAATTTCTCTACAAATTTTGTTGTATTGATCTACAGTGATAGACACATAAACCTGAACAATATATGAATGCACCTGTGTGTTTATTAAATGAGTAAACTTAGGAGTAATTACAAGAGTAATCTTGAGGTCCTGAAATCTAGACAGCCTGGCAGAAAGAATGAGAATGAATGAACCCTATCAGAACAAATATAAGACAGTCTCAGCCTTGGTTGTCCTGAATACTTGAATAAGAAGAATAGAACAAATGGAAGATAGTAAATGGCCAGGAAAAGCCAAAGCTTAATTATTTGAATAATTGAAATAATTGAAAATCATGAACTGAGTTATGCAGTTATCTGGAAGAAACTACCAAGAAGTGAATATAGCAAGTCATAAGGCTTTGTAACAGAAGCATGCTTACTCTGTTTGATGACAAGGTGAGGAGTGCGGTCAGAAGACACTAAATAAGAATAAAAATTGTAGGATGATAATTAGGAACCAGGGACTGCACTGTGTGTGTCTCCATAGATAACTCAGAACACTGACGTTTGATTGGCATTTGATAAGAATTCTCTGAACAGCTTTAAACAGAGTAGCATGATCTAAAGTTCACAGATCCTTTCAGTTACTGAAAAGAAAGAGGGAGTAGAAGTAAAAGACTATCAGGAGAATAGCAATTGTCTGGGGAAGGTATGCTGGTTATGTAAACCAGGTAGATACATCTTCAAGGCAGATATAAAAGCAGTCAAAGATCTACAGTACCATTAATAAGCTAGGAAACAACAAGAGCAGCATAGTTTCAGAGGGGGAAATACTATGAGTTCTATGTAAGAGTCTTGTGAAATGCTCAAGTGGGAATGTACTAGTGTGAGTGTGTGTGTGTGTGTGTGTGTGTGTGTGTGTGTGTGTGTGTGTTTCTATGTTCAAAAGGTTTCAAGATGTAAATTCAAGAACATCAACATAAAGACTGACTGGATGAAATCAACTAGTGAAAATATAGAAGGTAGATTCAAAGGACAAATATGTCTCTTTGATGAAGTAAATGACACTTGTAAAACTAATTATATCTGTTAGAGTGATTTAGATACTTCCTGAATTACACAAATGAATCCTAGTTTACAATAGAAGATAGAAGAAAGGGAAATCAAACTTGGTGAGAGTTAAGGCTACTTTATGACATACTAGTTATATAACATAATTGATAATCTATAGACCCTTCTAATCCTATATCTTTCAATAAAAAATAAAGTATGGTTAATGGAATGGCTCACAGGTAAAGGCACCTGCCACTAAGCCTGATAACTTAAGTTCAATATTTGCAATCTACATGGTAGAAGGAAAGAATTCAATCTCATGAGTTGTCCTCTGACCTTTACCAGCAAATTATTTGAGAAGTGGTAGCAATATCAATTTGACATTTTAAAGAATTTTTTCTTAATTAGTATACTTACTCAATATTCTATTGCTCTTTTCCTAAATCTTAATGTCAATTTATAATCTGGTTGAAATTATTTCCACTAGACTACCAACACACAAAAACTAACCTTGCCAAGGAAAACTAAAATTTAGGAAAGTCCAAGTGTTCATGTCAATAGCAAATGCTCTACTCTATAAACTTATTCCTTTGAATTACATTTCTTTTTAAACATTATTAAAATTACAAAAATGATTATACTAATGTGTTTCACAAATTAGCCAGGGCATATATTTGTTTTTAGATTGACTGCTATGTCAAGACAATAATATTTTAATGACTACAAATCGTTCTGGGTTACTATGTACCTGAAATATAATTCATCGTGTATCAAATAAATCTGTTGCTTTCTTATATAAACTGTTTTCACAATAACGTTAAATTTGGAGTGGAAATATTTAAGAAGTTCTGAATGAATTTTAGAAAAACCTAAGGCAAGAAGTATTACATACCTGTTTTATGGCAGTTACTGTTATCACAAAGAATAATGGAAGTCCACTCGTAATTGGACTGGTAGGAGTATCAATCATAAGCTGGATTTAAAGAAAGAATGTAGAGTATCACATATTTATATTGCATATGTTGTATTATTAATACCTAAAATCTCATACTGTTGTGCAATGTATAGAGATTAGTTTACAATTTCACTTTCTTGACTACTTCATGTCTTCCAACCGTACACTTTTATACACTGCTAGACTAAACTCAGTTACTCTGCTTTTTCTATTGTTATTTTGTTCTTTGAGAGAGGATTTTACTCTATATGCCCTTGATCTTGATCCCTTATATTTATATTCTTATACTCTTGATCCCTTGTCTCTGCTGCTCAGGTGCTGGGATTATAGGCATGTACCACCATGCAGGCCATTTTGCCTTAACAGAGCTATTAAGTTCTTCTTCAATATTGCCTACTAGTAGAGCCACCAGCGGCTCTTATTTTACATTTCTTTGTACATCCTATAAAATGCTGAAAGTCTGTCAGCAATTTTAACCCAGGCTTCAGGATAAACTCAACCCTAGAACTAGGAACAGAATATGAAAAATTATTTTTTCCTACAAATGATTTTGATACACTCAAAAGAATCAGAGGAAGACAGCTTGCAAAATGGTGCTGCAATTATGATGTAAATGGTATAACTGAACTTTCTGTAAGTTGCTGAAAATGTATCCGTAGTAATTGTATAGGTTAATAAGAACACAAATCTTATGATTTGTTAATTTCCCTTGACTCTGGATAGGTCAATTAAATTTTTTTATAGCTATATACATGTGGGTCTTAGCAATTTGACAACTGCATACATGTCATGAAATATAGTTAGCATAATTTAATTTTCCAAGAAAACCACTGGATGCTCTATTGATATAAAATTACAAGTCCCTCTCCATTCATGAAGAAAAACATTTTTAAACTAAATGCTTCCTAAAACTTTAAAAATGATTACTTGAGTAATTTTAACTTTTCTTTTGAAATCCTAGGATCTACTGACAGCCCAGTTTAGTCTAAACAAATTTTTTACTTAAAACTGAAGAAAAATTCTAAGGTTTTATCAGAAAAGAATAACTATAAAAATGATAATCACTATATCTACAAATTGACTTATATTAAGTTTCAATTTCTATTTTGAGATGTATGTGTGTATACACACACACACACACACACATATATGCAAAAAAGAATTAGATTAAGACGCTACTGAACAGTTTATGATGAACTCAGATTTACGTCCCTAGTACTCTTGTGTACACTCTTATGAAAAGTACTCTTGTGAATACTTAAAAAATTAGAATAATTGGTTGAATGTGGTGGTAAGCACCTGTAATTCCAGAGTGGCAGAGGCAGACAGATAGTGAGTTCAAAGCCAGCCTAGGCTTCATAATGAGACTCTAAGGTGTGTACACACACACACACACATAATTAAAGCAAAAGAAGAAAAGAAAGTGAGGAAGGGGGGGAGGGAAATGTTTAAAAATTATAAATTTAAATAAAATTTATTGGGGTTGGTTTTGCTATGTTGTCCAGTTAGCATCAAACTCCTCAGTATAAGCAATCCTCCCCTGCCACAGCCTCTTGAGTATCTGTGACTATAGACTCATGCCGCATCTAGTTAAAACAAAATTTAAATAAAACACACACACATACACACACGCACACACGTAATCTTGTACAAAAATGATTCCATAGCCAATGGTGCACTACATATCAACAGGCAAGCATCTGAAAAATTACATACAATATTCTTGGCACAGATTACAGTTATCAGTACTATAGTACACTAGTAAAGAAACAAAATGCAATTGACTTTAAAATTTATACTTTATGTTTTAGAAATCTATATTTGATTTAGATAATTTATTCATGAATACAATGGGGAAGCTGCAAGGAAAACAAAATCCCATAGTCAAATGACTAAGAATACAATGTAATTCTTTTCCTACTATAAAATATATGTTTATGGAACAAGTTTATAAATACTCCATTGAGTGATAAAACTTACCTGAACCAAAAATATTATAAGAAAATAAAAGTTTGCCACTCTTCTGAATTGTTCAAATAAATTCTTTGGAACAAAATTCCATATAGTATACTAGAGAAGAAAGAAAAGAGTATTTTAAAACAATATATACTACATAGATGCAATTACAAGAAAAGTAAAATCAAATTTACTAACTTCTTAGATAAATTAATATAACTCGATGCAGAAACTATCTGGTTTCTAGAATTTAAGACTTTTATGCTTCTTTCTTTTTTCCCTTTTCTATTTATTGGCAGTTTTAGTATATTTTTAAAAATGAGATATGAAACCTATTAATTTTGCCATCTAATTTTTGATATTTTTGGAAGCTAGAGAAAACATTTAAACATTTTAATAATATATTTTGGATATGGTTATATAAAACTAAAGTAATAAAGATTAGTAAGCACTGATAGAAATGCTAAGACTAAAATTTTATTTTACTTAACTCAGTTTCAGAAGCAAATGAAATAGCCTAATCAATTATTTTCTCTTTACATGAAACACAGAAAAATGACCTAGGATGTTAAACAGATAATTAGGCAAGCAATCACTGGGACAACCACCAAAACAGTTTATGAAGGATGCAAAACTGTCACAATATCCTGAAGACAAGATAACTGAATACAATGGTCAAAAGCAACAGATTGATGGTAGTTTAAATGCTGTACCTCAAAGTCTAAAATTCATAACCTTAGACTTAATCTCTTTCTCCCATTTTATTCTGCTATGAAATGATGATAATAAGCATATTTCCAGGGTACTTAAAGAGAGTAAATTAATTAATCAATCTGTAGAGTACTTAGGGTAGAGTGTAGCTTGTATTAATTGCTCTGTTTGCTCATGTTACTAATCATCTCGTAAGTTTATTAGCTGTATTACAACAGAACAATATGCTACAACTTACTGTTGTATCATCACTCACAAAAGGTATTTATATTTGAGAATGGGAAACAGTTTATAGAACTTCTATACTCTCCTTGTTCAATATATTATGCCTGAGGCTCTACCTCTAGTATTTACACTACTCAGCTCAGCTGGGGCTCACAAAGTCTGAAGGCTCAATGAATGAATAAATAAAATTATTGGAATGGAGTGTCAATAAGAAACTATCCTGTTGTCAAGCAATGAAATCTTAGTAGTAACTAAGATTTTTCTAAATTTTTCTTAATTTTCTCTGTGCATACTAATATGCCTCTAATTTCTGAATTTTACCTTCAGATGTTTACTTCTAAATTAGTTGTCTGAAACCTGAAATATCCCTTGGTAAATAAACAATTTTATAAGCAGAATTAGATTGCTAGAAGAGTCTACTAAAATCTATACCCAAAGATGTATATAGTGTAATATCTAACAACTTTTCTCTGTTAGGTAAATTGATTTAATTTATTGAATTAATTAAATTTACTTTATTAAAGTTATTAATTAAGTTAATTTCCACTTTTAACTTCGGATACATGAAATGTATATTTCCTTTTAGTAATATCAACACAAAGCTCCAAAACCTGATTTTATGTTTAGGGCTCAAGAGAGAAGATAGACAGTTCTTCCTACAATCAAAAGAAGCCCCGATATTTACCACCAACTGATCCCACTTAGCATTGTTCCTATGTACATGTATCCTGGGATACAACTTAGGACTGGATAATCTATGCATACCTATGTGTTACAATAATAATTAAAGAAGAGACCATGGGTCTGGGGGTGGGTGACAAGGAAGGAGTTGGAGCAGGTAGAAAGGAATAGAAGTGGTATAAATGCACAGCTCATGTATGATGTTCTCAAATCAAAAAAAAAAATTATATATATATATAAAGTCACTGTTTTAGCATGTGTGTAAGATGGCAACTCTGAGTAATCTCTAGCAGATCTTTAGGTACATGTGTATGTGCATGTGTGTATCTGTTGCATAAAAGTGTTCATGTTGGGGTGCAAGTGCACATGAATTACACGTGTGTGGAGGCAAAAGTCAACACTAAGTGTAAACCTCCTTGCATACCTCTATTGCATTCTCCTTATTTTTAAGATAGGACTCTCACTAAATCTGCAACTAGCTGATTTGTTAACTAATAGGCTAGCTGGACAATGAGTTCCATGAATCTCTCTGACTCTGCCTTCCCAGCACTGGGATTACAGGCATGTGCAACTGAGCTCTTCTACTTTATGTGGGAGCTACAGATCCAAACTCAGGGTCCTCGTGCTCTTGGCAAGTACTTTACTGACTGAGCCATCTCCCCACCTCCTCTGGTTGATCTTCACTGGAGTAAAAGGCAGCTGCTATTCCTATAGGGGTCAGAATGTCTCCATGGAAATTCCTTGGTCACCTTATTGAATGTATAAAACTTCCTAAGAATTAAGGTGGCAATGTCCAACACCTCTGTAGATTATGAGACCGACAATAGTTTTCCTTCTATAATTTTAAAGTAAAGAATTATGTAACTTGGCAGTAAAGTCAATGGTTTCAAGATATTTGCTTTGAAGGGGAGGGGAAAATGGTTCTCTAGATAACAGTATACTTACAGCTCTTACAGAGGATCCAAGTTCAATTCTTAGCACCTACATTAGGTGGCTCAAAACTGATTGTAACTCCAGCTCTAAGAAGATCTGAAGCCTTTGGTCTCCACAGGCACCTGCACTCACATGCTTATATCACACAGACACACACAAATAATTAATAACTAATCCTTTCAAAATTTATGTGTAAAAGTGTTTTGCCTGCATGCATGTGTGTGTGTGTGTCTCTGTGTGTGTGTACATGCTCATGCATGCATGTGCATATGTCCTGTTCCTGTTAAGTACAGAAGATATCAGGTACACTAGAACTGGAGTCACAGACAGCTGAAAGCTGTCCTGTGGATGCTGGATACTGAACTCAGATCCTCTGCATGAGCATTAAGTGTCTTAACCACTGAGTCATCTCTCCGGTCCCATAAAAATTGATTTAAAAAAAAAAAAAAGATTTCCTTTGGCTAGCTCATAAAAACAAGGGAAAACTGAGAATAAAAATTTCATATACAAAGCAGCTTACAATGACAAAGTGTTATCTCCATGTTTTCTAAAATACAAATATATTAACAGATTGAATGTATCAAAATTTCATATTCATTCTACCATAGAGAAGTAAGGGACATACTATTAAATATGAAAATACTTTAAAAATACTTTATCGAGCTTTACAGTTATCTTAACTTTTATGTAATAGTAGTTAAGATAACTGAGTTAGTAAAATTTCTCTATGGTCATGTATGACTTTATAACTGACCTTTGCCTTCTAAGTTCTAACATTGATAATAAAATTAAATATTTTTCAAGGAAGTTTAAATTTAATATAAGGTAGCTACTATGGTCACTGAAATTAAATAAAGATATATCATTGTTCAAGCTGGGTATGGTGGCACAAACCTTTAGGCCCAGCACTCAGAGGTAGGCAGACCTCTGTGAGTTGAAGGACAGCCTGGTCTACACAATGAGATCCAAGACAGCCAGAGTTACACAGAGAGAGCCTATCTCAAAAAAAAAAAAAAAAAAAAAAAAAAAAAGAAAGAAAAAGGCAAACAAAAAAAAACAAAAAAGATATATCATTACACATTTACAACATGTCAGATACACAGAATAAGGGACATTAAGAAGCTTATAAGCGATGAGATTAAGAGCTAAATACTAACAGTTATAGTCAAAGATGAAATATAAATGAACATATTAAAGCAAATGAATGAAAATATAATCAAGGAAGTTGAAAAGTCAAAGACACATAGGAGAACACTTCATTCAGAAATACAGGGTAATACAGATAAGGGAGAAAGGAGGCAAGCTCTTGTGGTTTTGTAGAAAATGTCTCAGAGAACAATACAGGAGTCAAAAAAGAGAAAATCATGCCAGCCTCAATGAAGCTCAACAAAATAGTATCAGCAAATATCAATACTCTTAATTGACATGAAGTCAACATCTTTAGAAGAGCAAATCTCCACTATCTCAGATTTTTACATTTGAGAAGCCATGGTGGAAGCATGCAATCCAGCAAAGGCTCAATGGGAAGGGAGCTCGCTGTGAGCTACATGACTGCCAGCAATACAGTTAGGCAGTTCTGGAAACAACTGAGAGATAGTGAAGTAGGAAAGCAATACACTTATTACTTATGCTAAAATAAATATTACTTATTTAAAATAAAAATTACTTACAATAAAGGTTTTAAAGAGATAGTGCTTATTTAAACACCTACTTATTTCTGAAACATTGGTCAAAAATATTAAACCTAAGCTGCTGCATAAGAAAACAACCATATTAAGGTACTTATTTAATTGCAACATTTTTCAGGACTGATTCCAGCACCAGCTGAAATGTTTTATGTGGACTGTGAAATCCTGGTAGATGAAAATTTTAAATATTAGAGTTTGACAGGCCTCAGGATCTGATCTGAAAGCTGCCCCCTTGAAGACGAGCTTCCACAGTACTGGAAAGGGCTATACAAGCTGTCAATAGAGAGAAGCAACCAATAGTCCCACCCAGCTGTGATGCCTATTAACTACAACATGGTAAGATATCCCTAAATGTATATCTTTGTCAGTGGCAAATCTTTATCTATATCAGTGGCATTCATATCTTGGCAGTAACCAACATCTAATTGCATGTAAGGCTTAGTCAACAGAAAAGTCAATCATGCCCGGTACTGCAAACCTAGCTGCTATCCAGGGCTACTGAGATCATGGATCATACAGGAGAACCCAAGACCATCACTTTAGTAAACCAGTACTATTTCCGAACTGTATCCTAAAGTCCTTTCTTTGTATCCACAAGTAAGTGTAGCTCTCACCCATCATCAAGGAAGCTTCCCTGCAATAGACAGATCACTGTGGAAAGCTACAGCTGGTTAAAATGCAGAGAACTGATTGTAGGGTTCCCAGTCCCAACGGATGCATCTGCAACACATTTCCTATACCTAAGACCTGAGAAATATCAAAGACGAGGGGGTAGGAAGGCTGTAAAAACCAAAGAACCAGAAAATAGGCTGTGACAGGAAGCATAACCCATGATACCTCAAGAGTTCGGTGCCTAAAAAAGGCTGGAACAAGGACAAAACCAATAAACATGCTAATATGGAAGGAGGAAATCTCAGTGGGCCTTACACCTAGACAAAGACAGGTAACTGAGGAAAGCTGAGAGCAGTAGAATTAGTCTTCCCCAGTGATCAGCCTCGAAATCATAAACATATAAGCAACATTAAATGGACTCAACAGGTTGTATTTATATATACATATATCTAAAAGTAACAAAGAAAAAGAGATTGCAAATTTGAGAGGAAGTGAAGGCTGATGTGGGACATAAGAGGAGTTGGAGAGAGAACTATAAAGGGGGAAATGATATGATTATATTTTAAATATAAATTAGAGTTTAAAACTATTTTAAAACCTATGATGTATCCAAAATATGGATGAGAACTGGAACAGGCTGATGTGGGTTCATCAGTGGATCAGTTATACCCAGAAAGAATGTGATGGCAGAAAGAAAAGAGGGCAGGGCAAAGGCTATTGAGCTAAGGTGACATCTTAGGAAGGTTGAAACCAGTATCAGAGGGAAAGCATCAGTGTAGTGGTTCTCAACCTATGGGTCACCACTCCTTTGTGTGTGTGTGGGGGGGATATCCTTTCACAGGGGTCACCTAAGGCCATCTAAGTATCAGATATTTACATTATGATTCGTAACAGTAGCAAAACTACAGTTATGAAGTAGTAATGAAAATAATTTTATGGTTGGGGTCACCACAGCATGTAGTAAACTGTAGTAAAGGGTCACAGCATTAGGAAGGTTGAGAATCACTGCATTAGAGTCTCTGGCAAGCAGAAGAAGAACATATGATGGTGCTTCTTGTGGTACCCTTTAAAAAAGAACCAGGTTGTAAGCATTCACATCCTCAATATATGCACTGTTTAATAAAGGAGCTACTAGTTACATACAGCACTGACATTTAAATTAATTTTTAAAAGTTCTGGTCTTAGCCCCACAGTGGTGGTGCATGCCTTTAATCCCAGCATTCAGGAGGCAGAGGCAGTTGGATCTCTGTGAATTCAAGGCCAGTCTGGTCTACAGAGTGAGTTCCAGGACAGGTCTTCGGCTGTACCAGCCATACTTCCAAGGCTTCAATAGTCCTACGTGTTACTAGCTATTTTACTGGATACAGCAACTCATTTCCATCATGAAAGAAAAATGTATTAGACAATGTTAGGTATGGTGTACAGCAGTGCTCTATAATCTTCTGCTTTAACAAACAAGACTTCTTCAAAAGCCAAAGGGGAAAAAAAATAAGAATGAAGCAGTACCATACAATAAAGTGTTTATAGGAGACTAAAAATGGAGCAAGGGGACTTTAAAGTTACATGGAATGAAGTCCAAACCCCAACCAAGCCACTTATAATTTTGGGAAAATTATTCAATTTCCAAGCACTGATAAAGGAACTATGTAATGCAAATATAACATTTTGTAGACAAGATTTAATAGTTACCTCACATAGACTGTTCAAAAGATGTTGCAAAGATTAAATGACATAATACAAGGAGAAACAGGTTCAACTAGTAGCAACTAGCAGCTTCTTTACTTTCATACATCATGTTGGTAGATTAATCTATCAATCTTTAGTTTCTTGACTCTTTAAAAGTGTGTGTGTGTGTGTGTGTGTGTGTGTGTGTACCCCAGACAGGCCTCAATCTTGCTATATAGCTAAAGATGACCTTGAATTTAAAAGAGTTCTGGGATTACAGTCATGCATCACAATGTTCAGTTTGTATGTTACTGGGGAATGTACTCAAGTCTTCATACATGAAAGGTAAACATTCTACAAAATGAGCTACAAATATATTGCCAGCTCTACATCTACACTTTAATAATAAAACTGTTTATGCTTACCTTAGATGAAATGATCCGGTTATCTATAAATTTCTGGGGTGTGTAAAGGCCATTCTGAGGAAATCTGTTAGCTATGTAAATAGTTCTTGTGTCACTTTGATGTGGTGGGTCAAAACCCTACGGCCAAACAACAGAAAAAGAATACTAGTCAACAGGTTAGTTGTTACAATATTTTACTATTGGTTATACACAATTGATCAGATTATACATATTACTGGCCATAAACTGCACATAGATTGAATCCATTCAATTATTAGAACAGTTAAGCCCCCAATGCTTTTCTTAACAGGTAAACAAGTATATTACCTTCAAAAATAAATTAACTAAGTCATACCTTCAGTAATAATACATAGCTCACACTCTCAAACATGCTACAAGGAAAAAGATCAGGTAAGAGAGCTATAGAAGCTTTATTGGATTCCTTTCTTTTCATTCCTGTTAGTAAGTACCTTTCTTTCTCTTATGATGGATTCTTACTGAAATAACCATGCCTGACAGCAAAGTTTTATGCTTATTTTTAACCTCTTCTATTCCCAGTCCAACTTGAGCTTACTCTCAAAAGACTAAGATTCATGTCATGGATTTCCACCACCCAATCATTTCTTTGTATCAGTTAATAGGTAAGACTTCCTAAAATACAGATAGAAATGTTTATGATATTCCTGAAGGAACACATACTCTGCCTTCAAATTCACAAGACCGTCTGTGCTGGTTAGTGTTTTGTTGACTTAGCACAAGCTAGAGATGTCTGGGAGGAGGGAAACTCAACTAAGAAAATACCTCCATCGGGCTGACCTGTAAGTAAGTCTATTGGTCATTTCCTTGATAAATGATTGATGTACCAGGGGTGAGAGAGGTACAGAGAGCAAACCATAGGGAGTAAGCTAGTAAGCACTGTTCTTTCATGGTCTCAGACTCAGTTCCTGTCTCCAGTTTCCTACCATGACTTCCCTTCATGAGTGATAGACTATATACTGTAAGATGAAATAAACCCTTGCCTCTCCAAGTTGCTTTTGTTTATGGTGTTTACCACAGTAATGGAAAGCAAATTAGGACACCATCTCTCCAGGTACTGCAGTAATCATAATCTTAGCATAGTGTCTTAGTTACTTTTCTATAGTTGTGATAAGACTGAGTGACCAAGGAAGGCAACTTATAAAAGAAACTGTTTAATTTGGAGCTTACAGATCTAAAAATTAGAACCCATGATGGTAGGGCAAAAGCATGGCAGCAGGAAAAGCTGAGAGCTCACATCTTGTTCTGCAAATTGAAGGCAGAAAGAGAAAGCACTAACTGGGAATAATGGGATTTTAAAACCTCAAACCAGAGCCCCAGCTGACACACCTCCTATTCCAAAGCCACACCTCCTAATCGTTCCCCAAACCTACTGGGAAACAAGATTCAAACATATGAGTCTATGTGGGACATTCTCACTTAAACCAACACACAGTAACAACACTTAACACCCCTGTAACACTTCCTTACATAGATCTGGGAATTCTCACATTACCTAGAACAGTGGTCCTCAAGATGTGGGTCTCAGTCCCTTTGGGGACCAGAGGACTCTCTCACAATTCATTATAGCAGCAAAATTACAGTTATGAAGTAGCAGTGAAAATGATTTTTGGTGGCGGTTACCACAGAATGGGTAACTGTACTAAAGGGTGGCAACATTAGGAAGGTTGAGAACCACTGATCTAGAAGGATATTTTGTTTAGTATATGAGAATATTAACAGTGTTAGGTATGGTGTTAACTGAGATTATTCTTGTTTCTAAAATTCTATTTTGTAATGTGAGAAACAGATAATCCAAGACTGTACAAAGTAAGTATATTTGTATGCTCAATAAAATACATGATGTTTAACTTTACTTATACTTAAAAAAATTTTAGGGGCTGGAGAGATGGCTCAGTGATTATGGGAACTTGCTGCTCTTGTAGAGGACCTAGGTTCAATTCTCAGCATCCACATGGTAGCTCAGAAGTCTGTAACTCCGGTTCCAAGGGACTAGAAACCCTCTTCTGGCCTCCATGGGCACCAGGTACATATGTGGTACATATAGATACATGCAGGCAAAACACTCATAAACATAAAAAAATATAAATAAAATAAAGAATTTTAATTATACTATGTGTGTGTGTGTATGTCTGTGTGTGCATGCACGTGTATATATGTTTAGAGGTCAGAGAACAACTTGTGGATTCAGGTCATCAGGCTTGCTGGCAGACTCCTTCACCTGCTGAACCATATTCACAAGCCATGTTTATACTTTTAATGTCCTGGAGCTAGAAAGATGGTTTAGTGATTAATCACTTGAGAGTGAGGACAATGTTCAAATCCCCAGAAACCCAGGAGGCAAAAACAGGGTTCCCCGAAGCAAGCTAGCCAGTAAGACTAGCCACCTTGATATGTTCTATGTTTCAGTGAGAGACTCTGCCTCAATGAAGAAAGTAGAATGACTCAGGATGATTCTAGACATCAACCTTGAGCTTCCACATGCATGCACACACGGGCACAGGTGCCCCACACATGTAAAATTATGTGTGCATGTGTGCACACACACTGATAATAGAAAAAATAAAGTCTTATGAGTGTCAACTTTGCTTCTGCAATAACGTGGGATAGTGGTGACTACATTTTGTGAAATGCAGGTATCATTATGTATTTGATTTCAAAAATTAATCTCTTGGTGTATTTATTTCCCTCATAATTTATCAATCTGTAAATAAATGAACGAGTAAACAAAAGGCGGTGGTTCTAAGTTTAGGGTTTAAAAGACGGATATAACATTTTTAAGCTGGGAGGCGACATACGATAGCCAGTCTTTTAACTTTTTCCAAGGAAGAATATTTTTAAAAAAAGAACATAGAGAAGAAGTCACTTAAAAGACAGTTGTTCTGAAGGAAACAACATAATCCAGAAAAGTCTACTACTCCTTTCTCTGTCTTCTGAAACGGGCTCACTAGTGTGTAGGCCAGGCTGGCCTCAGACTCACCATCTTTCTGCCTCAGCCTTCCGTGTACTGATACAGGCTGTCACTCAATTAAGTAAATAGTTATGTGCATCTGTATCCCAGATGAACAAGAAAAAAAAGACATTTGTGAAAAACTAATGAAATCGAAATACGAACACATGTGGTGTAATTATTAACAATGTATTAATGCTAGTGACAGATGCAACAGTATAGGGTATTCACAGTAAGAAAGCACAGGAAGGAGAAGAGTGCCCAAAAGTTTGCTGTACTATCTTTTATCCTCTGCTTGTCTAAACTATCCTAAAATAAAGTTCATATTTAATTTTCCAGACTTTTCTCAAACACAAGGACATCTACAAACTTACACAAAGATGCATATTACACTGAGTTAATTTTTTTTTCATTCTGCTATTATAGAAAGCTTTACTCAGTTTTCCTGAAAACACTATCAGATAACTCATCATCTAGGAAACTATGTCTAAAACTTAAGTTTATTTAGTCATGTAAGCACTTAAACTTGGACTTTTATTATTTTATAATAAACTACTAAGATGTTTCCTTTTTGACTCGTTTATTTTAAATTTGGAAAATATATCCTAAACATTAGTTAACATTGGCAAGTAACTAGTACATTGACTCCCTTTAAATTTGCGTTACAGAACTTAAAATTGGGTGAGTAGGGAGAGGACAAGGATCTGGAAGGACTTGGGGGAGGAAAGAATATGACCAAAATATATTTAAAAATTCTACAGAGTGAGTTCCAGAACAGCCGGAGTTACAACAGAGAGAACCTGTCTCAAAAAAACAAAAACAAAAAACCAAAAAATATTAAATAAGAAAAAATATAAGAAAAAAAGAGAGATGGGTCCACAAACTGGTATGGTATCTTTCTGTAGTCAGAAACCCACTCTTTTCATATTTAAAGTTCAACACAAAAAGACAAGATTATCAAGTTTCCTGTCTCTCACTATCAAAGAATCAAGTCCCTCTCACTACTGGAACTTTCTGAACATACTGTATTTAAAGAACATTAGTGGAGTCCAAGGGGAGCACGACTGGGAGGTGCAGAAGTAAAGAAACAAAGTCTTCAGTGCTGTGCTGCACCACCCACGCTATAAAGATTCTTCAAAGTCAAACCCGAGACAACAGTAAGTAATGTGTGTTTACTGAGAAAATGTGTTGGTACTGTACTAAGCAACTATAACAAATTTAAAATTTTAAATTATTTGACCATTCTGAAGTAACCAATCACTTGGAATTTTATCTGTTAAATCATCCTATAATTTCACATGAAATCTTCATTTTATAAGTACAATGAGCTTGGACTATATCCAGGAAATACATTTGTAACTGCTGAGATACCAAAATGAGAAGACAGTATCATTACCTAACTAAAAATTCACTTTTAAAAGTGAGAACCTAAGCCAGACTGTGGTGGCATGTGCCTTTAATCCCAGCACTCAGGAGGCAGAGGCAGACAGATCTCTGTGAGTTTGAGGCCAGCCTGGTCTACATAATTAGTTCCAGGATAGCCAGAGTTACAACAAAGAAACCCTGTCTCAAAAAACCAAAAAGATAATAACAAAAAAGTGAGGACTTTAGGATTGGACATGTAACTCAGTGGTAAAGCCTTGTCTAGCAAGGCCCTGGATTCACTCTCCAGCACTGAAAAGGGGGTTGGTGGTAAAGGTCATTTATAATAAACACACACACACACACACACACACACACACAAGCTTTTTAGCAAGATTGCAAACAAAGAGAAACAAACAAACAAAAAACCTTCCTGACTCCTCTCAAAAACAAAACAAAACAAACAAACAAAGATTCTGAAACCAAGGAGCAATGCTGAAAAGGCATCCACAGCCACAAAAAGATTTCCACAGCTGGGTATGGTACTCATCTAGAGTCCCAGCTTTCAGGAGACTGAAGAATCATTGTTAAGTTCAAGGCAGGTCAGTCCTGGCTGCACAATGAAACTTCACCTCAAAACCCAAAAAGTAGGGAGAAAAGGAGAAAATGTGTTGCCTACCTTCTGGGCCTGACACTGCAGCTCCCTTTGAAGAGCAGTCCCAGGAGAAACAAAGCAGCCAGAGTCCCAAGCCAGCCCAGAACAGCAGGACAACACATTGCAATCACCAATGTGAATGCCCAGGCCCATAGGCACCCCACACACACAGGCTTTCCAGCAGCTCCATGACACTTAAGTGGCCTGGCTCCTGACTACAATACTCTAGGTGCCACCAGCAAAAGTGGGATCATCTAAACTGAGTCCAGCTAACTAATTCTAGATATATTTTTTCATCATAAAAAACCAAATAGAAAAGTTTTTACTGAAATAGCATTATGCCATTGGGCACCTGTCTTTTCTTATAGAATATTATGAAGCATATTTTCCTGAATAAAGCTTTAAAAGCACAGTCTAGTTTCATTTCAGATATAGTATTTGATCATTTTGAATTTCTATTAGAGTACCACAAATATCTCAAAAATCAAAATAATTTTGGGGCTTCCAAGGATTAAAATGGAAATAAAGTCTTGCCCCCCCCCCCAAAAAAAAGTGCCATGCTGTTTTAAATCAACTTACAGATACTGTGGGGTTTTATTTAATGTTTTGTTTGTTTGTTTGTTTTGTTTTCCAGACAAGGTTTCTCTGTATAACTCTTGCTGCCCTGGAACTCACTCTTTAGACAGGCTGGGCTTTAAACTCACATAGATCTTCCTGCCTCTGCCTCCCGAGTGCTGGGTTTAGAGTAGTGTGCAATCACCGCCCAGCTGATACTGTGGTTTATAATATATAATACTTATCAGAAGTTATATATTAAGGAACAAACAATACCTAACTATTAAAATATCTCAAGCTAATTCTTGAGAACAGCTGTAATTATTCTCCTTTTCTCTACAAGCTGATTACTATTGCCCTTCTACCCTGTACATTCCTTCTTGATCCACTCTGGGTTAGCCTCATTCCCAGGCAGATTTAAAAAGAAAAAATTGGGAAGGGGTGAGGGGTGACAGAGAAAGAAACTATCCTTTTATCCAACTATTAACCCTATCTTTTCACTGCTGATTTCCTGGAAATCTCCTTTTTTTTTTTTTTTTTTAAGAATTTCAAACTTTTTATTAAATCTACCCATCCTTCGCCTTTCTAGCTCGTCACCTGTTGCCCCTCAATTTTCCTTCCCAACTTCATGTACTTTTTTTTACAGACTTTAAAAATTCTATGTGCATATGTACCTGCTTGTCTGTATATATATCAATCATGTCTGTGCAAGAGCACATGGACACCAGAGGAAGACGTTAGATCCTTGGAACTGGAGTTACAGGCAGTTACACCCATTGTGGATACTGGAAATTGAACAAAGTCTTCTGTGAAAGTACTCTTAAATGCTGAACAATCTTTCCAGCCTTGATATTTTTGTTATTGTTTTAAAACTCTTTGAAGCCTGGTAGTGGTGACACACACCTTTAATGCCAGCACTTAGGAGGGAAGGGCAGCAGATCTCTGTGAGTTCAAGGCCAGCCTGATCTACAGAGTTCCAGGATGGCCAGAGTTACAACAGAGAAACCATCTCTCCCCAGCACCCCCCAAAAAAACCTCATTGAGACCACTTAATGCTGAGGTATGTGCATGTGTGTAGAACCATCTACTGAAACATGGGTAGCATCTCAGAGCTTGCATCTCTGAAGAAAATTGACCCTCCTTCAGTAGCCATCAACTGCCAATAGTTCCTTAGCTATAGATGGAACTTGATGAGATCCTCCTTGACTTGTGCTGAGATTTTCTCGACTTGATCTTGTGCAGATATTGTGTATGCAGTCACAGCCATTCTAGGTTCATGTTGCAATGATGCTGTGAAGTCTAGGAAATACTGTTCTGCTGCAAACACCTACTATCTCTGGGTTTTACAACCTTTCCATTCCCTTTTCTGCAAAGAGCCTTCAGCCCAAGAGGTGTGACAAAGATGTTCCGTTTAGAGCTGAGCACTCCACACACAGCCTTTTACTCTCTGCACAATGATCAGTTGTGTCTCTGAACCCCACTGACCAACAACTAAAAAAAAAAACCCACCAATTTGGGCCCCCCACATACTCATGGTTCTGGGGTTATCCAGTGAACACACTTGACCTACTAGTACCCATATCTTTAAACAAAATTGATTCTCTCCATCAGAAGACATCAGTTGTTCCTAGCTCCTCAGTGGTAGGGGCCCGTGAGCCCCTCTCCATTCTATCCTGGACTGTTGAAAGGCTTGAGCTTGTGCCAGTCTTGTGAAGGCACCACACAGCTGCTGTGAGTTAATGAGCATACTGGTCCCATCATGTCCGGAAGACATGAGTTTCCCTTTGATCCTCCCAGATCTCTGGTTCTTTCAATCTTCCCAATCCCTCTTCTCTGATGTTTTCAGAGCCTTGGAGGGAGGGGGTGATGTAGATGTCCCATTTGTGGCTGGGTTTGAGTGGCTACCATAACCTAGCTGTATGGGATCAGGGTGTGTGTGTTTGTTGTTATTGTTGCTTTTGGTGTATGTCTGTGTCTGTGTGTGTGTGTGTGTGTGTGTGTATGTGTGTGTATATAGGAGGGGTAAATTTATTAGAATAAAGTGATTTTTAAAATAAGTAAAAACTAGAAGTAATGAAAACAAAGAAAAAATAAGGTGACAAAAACATTAAAAACTATAGCAGATAGACTACGAGATTCCACCATTATGTTCAACAGTAACACTAGAATGAGGAAATTAAAGGCCAAGAAGCAGCATTTGAAGAAAAGATGGTTGAAAATAACAGTAGAAATAGTATTCTTTATATTGAAAGAAGATACAAGTGCAGAGGAAGAAAAACAATATGAAAAATGATACTACGATCACACTAAAAACAGAAAGCATCAAAGATAATATTAAAACTAATGTAGAATCCCTGGTGCCTGGGGAATGACCATGTGACTGTAGGATGCTGGGTGCTCACAGGATGTCTGGGGTTGCCTTGGTGCATGTGGGATGTCTGTGTGCCTGAAGGATGACCAGATGTCCACATGGATGCCTATGGGAAAACTATGTCCCTAGGTATCTGAGGGTTGGCTGAGTGCCTGCTTGATGCCTAGGCGTCTACTGGATTCCCTGGTGACCACAGGAGGTCCTGGTGCCTGTGAGATGTCTGGGTGCTTGTGGGATATCCATATGTCTGCAAGATATCCATGTGCCTGCAGAATGTCTGGGCATCTACAGGATGCCCTGGTGCCCACAGGTGGCCCTGCCCCCTGTGAGATGTCTGGGTGCCAATGGGATGACAAGATGCCAGTAGCTGCCTGTGGGAAGACTGAGTGCTTGCATGGTGTCCGGGGTCTATGGGTTGGCTGGGTGCCGGTATGATGCCTCAGCATCTGTGGGATTCCTGGTGCGTATGGGAGGTCCTGGAGCTTCAGGGGGTCAACTGGTACCTGTGGGATGTCTGGGTGCTTGTGGGATATCTGGGTCCCTGCAGAATGTCCAGGTGCCTATGGGAGGCACTGGAGCCTGTGGGAGGTACTGGTGACTTCCAGATACCTGGTGCCTGGCCCAGGTCCCCGTGGGATGTCAGGGGATGTACCCTGCAGGATATCAGGAATCCTGCTTAGTGTTTGGGTTTGGGTGGTGAGTTCCGGCTTCAGGTTGAACTCTGTCATGCTTCTTCTCAGGCTAGTACAAATCAGGTCAAAGTCCACAATCAGAGTAGCCTTCTGCCTCCAAAGGCCATGGTGAAGCCTGACATCCATGCTACTGCCACACAAGCTTTCTTTTCTGTTTTCTTTTTTTCTTTCGAACACATGGGTAGAAAGGTGGAACAGGGAGGAATGGGAAGAGGGAGTTATCGAGATACATTGTATGAAACTCAAATTATTAATAAAAGTATTATAAAAAAATGTGAAAGGAAATATCAAGAAAGTAATGATCTTGAAAGCATACTTTACACCAATGATAAACATCAAAATGCAGTGGAATGTTTTGTATTTTCAATAAATTAGGCTGTCAATCTACAACTTTGTATCTGACTAAATTAACATATAATTGATAATTATAAATGGTATTTTAAGACATTAAAAGCTAAGAGTTTATGATCCATCAATACTTGCTTAAAAAAATAAAGAATGAAAGTAAATCCACATAGAAGAGGTGTATGCATCACTAGGTTGGGTAAGTAGCTCAGTGGTAGAACATGTACTTAGGGAAGTCCCTGAATTCAATCCCCAGCATCATCCCCACAATTATTAATCTTATAAGGCAAAATGAGTGTTCAAAAAACAAACAAGAAAACAATATAAAAAACTTTGGCACCTAAAAGAATAGAAAGAACTACAACCCACATTATAAAGGAAGTATTTGTAAGTCACATTATCTAATAAGAGTCTTGTATTAAGACTATATATAGAATTCTTAAGACTCTGTGATAAAACAAACATGCCAATTAGAAAGGGTATGAGGATCAGAATAGCTTGTTTATTTCAGAATAGTTTGTTTCTCCAAAAACAAATAAATAAACAATAGACACATAAAGATGTCTGACAACCTTTGCCACGTGGAAATGTGTATCAAAACCACATTTCCACCCACTGAAATAACTGTAATAAAAAAATAAAAACAAGCGTTGAAAAGATATAAAGGCATTAAAATGCTTCTATTTTGTTGGTGGGAATGTAAAATTCTACCTTTGAAATGGTAAAGGTAGTCTGGAAACAGGTTTATAATATCTTATAAAATTAAAGCTTTAGTTATTATGTCTAATGAAAATATAACCCCACACAAAATTCCTATGTTAGTTATTATATGATTTAGAACACAAGTATACTCAAATAACTATAGGCATAGCTAGAAAAAACAAACCTAGTCTATAATTGTTAATCTTTTAAAAAAGATATTTGAATTCTATTTTGTGTGTGTGTGTTCCCATGGGGGAAGGTGTCAGCATGTCATGGTTTGCGTGTGAAGGTTAGAGGGCAACTTCTGAGAAATGTTTCTCTCCTTCTACTATGAAAGTACCAGAGACAGAACTCAGGTTATCAGGCTTGGCAGCAGATGCCTACCTGCTGAGCCATCAGTCTTTAATGGAAAGAATATAAATGTAAGAAACTTGACTGGGGAGATACGTCCAGTGATTAAAGTGCTAGCAATCCAAGCTTGACCACCCAAGTTTCATCCTGCGAACCTACATAAAAAAGCCAAACGCAGTGGTGCACATCTTTAATACTAGAATACTTAAAGCTAGTCTGGAGCATGAAATGCAGCAGCAGAAGCAACAAGACAGAAAGCAGAAACAACTCCTGAAAACTGTCCTCTGACCTCTACACACATGTCCCCACACTCTTTCTCACACACACAAAATTAATTAATTAAAGTAACAATTAAATAAATTTCAATCCAAAGTCAATCAAAGTCCTTGATTCTATACCCCCCCCCAGAGAATTTAAAAAAAAACTGCTTATATGTCATAAAAGGAAGAGTAAAGGTTCAATGCAATTCTGGAAGAAAAAAAAAAAAAGAAAAGAAAACCAAGAGGTGTGGGAAGATTCTACCTTACAAATGCCAAGACTTATCGTGCAAATGCTATATTTAAGATGATGCATTAATGGTACACCAAGAGATGAGTGAAACAGGAAAAAAATGAGAACATAGAGGAAAATTAAGAATGTCATTCATAACAGAGAAGGTAAATATGTTAGACAACAAAGACAGTTCGTTCAATAAACTGAGATGACACAAATAACTCTCCAATAGGAAAATACAAGTTCCCTTATTCTATATACAAAACTTAATTCCAGGTATATTGAACTTGAATATTGAAAAACATTTTAAGACAAACTGAAGAAAACAGTAATAAAACAATTCTCTGATTCTAATAGAGGAAAGGAATTGTTAGGTAATACAAGGCAGAAATCAAATTTTTAACTATGAAAGTGAAAATTTCTGTAAGAGAAAGATATGAACAAAATTAAATACAGGGCGAAAAATGGAAAAGGATATTTATAGCACATATAACAAAGAAATGCCATCTACTCTACAAAAAGAACAAAAATAGAACTACTTATAATGTTAATCATTTTTAAGATTTACTTTTATTATCTTAAATTATGAAAGGGTGGTGCTATATGCACATGAGTCATGTGCCTGCAGAGGACAGAGGAATTCCTTCTGAAGCAGGAGTTACAAGTGGTTATGAGCCACTGCACATGAGTGCTGATGACCAAACTCTGGGCCTCTACATGAGCTGCAGGCTATCTTAATGGAAGTGTTTCTCTAGGCCTCTGCTATTTATTACTCTTTATTGTCAATTTGATGGGATTTAGAATTATGAAAATAAATCTCCGGACATGCCTATGAAAGACTGTCTAGATTAGGTTAATTGATGTAAGAAGATCCACCCTTAATATGGGCTAGCACCATTCCTAGACTGGGGCCCTAGACTGAGTAAAAAGGAGCAGGGAGCCTAGCACCAGTATGCATTGCTGTTTCCTAAATGTAGATGTGACTAGCTGCCACAAGCTCCTGTCACTATGAGTTCTCTGCCATGAAGAAGGTAATGTACCCTTGAACAGTAAGCCAAAATAAAACCGTCCTTCCTTGAGTTACATTGGGTTTTTTATCACAGCAACAAGTGATTAATACATTATTCAGTTAAAAAAATAAAATTTATCCATAGAATGAAATAAGAGGCACTGGCATTGCTCACTAGCAATAAGGAGAATGCAAATGAGGTTGTTTTTTCATTCTCATCAGACTAGTAAATTTTTTAAAACATTTATTTATTTATTTATTTGCTCAGAAGCATGAGAACAACCCAGTACAGTCAATTTTCTTCTTCCACCATCTGGGTTGTGGGGATCAAACTAAAGTCATCAAGTTTGGCAGAAAGTATTTTTATTCACTGAGCCATACTGACAGCCCTGGTAAAGTTCTTGAAATTTGAGTAAGCTGTAGTGAGAAGGGAACTCTCATATTGTGAAATATAATTTAAATAATTATTTAACAGTCATAGTGTACATAACATAACCTATCACCTAGCAATTTCAATTCTAGGTATTTCACTTTTAAAAAGTTGTCATATATAAGAATGGCCACCTTATTTTTTTTTGTTTTGTTTTAAACAACAATAATAATCATCATCATAATAAACTTTAGCAGCAGTTCAAATATCTATTAGAAAAAAATCCTCTGAGGAAACCGAGCAGAAGGCGCCTCATTTCAGCAGTCCCAAATCCTACCAACATGTTACCACAATATGGATATTCAAAAAATTAGTTAGAGGGAATTAATACATGGGAAAATGACGTTACCTAAAAGGGGATGGAGAACTGAGAAACGGTTTTTGCTAGGGGAGAACAAGAAGCCCATTCTTCATGGGGTGAGTGAGTAGGGTCAGGAGTATATTAACTATGTGAACTAGTGCTACAACTAGTGCTCCTGTTACAGAGCAGGAAAAGGGTACAGAAGGCACAGTGAGGCTGCTTTCTGTTTGTTCTTTACAATTTTATATTTAAGCTATAAAGGCTTTACTGTTTGATAAGGTGTCTTAATTACTTTTCTGTTGCTGTGAAGAGACACCATTACCGAGGCTCTTTCAAACCACCGCATAAGGTAATATTTACACAAAGACTCCAAGGAATTAAGGATCCAGCAGACACCTAAGGAAAAGTACTCCAGGAAAAGAAACAGCATGGACAAAGTCCCTGTTGGGTGAGCATGCCTGGGCCATAGAGAATGCAAGAAGGCACAGTCAAGTGTGGGGTGGGCACAAAAATCAGTAACCTTTGTATGCACAACAACAAACATACTGAGAGGAAATAAGGAAAAACAACACTCTATTTTAGCATCAAATAAATAAATAAAATATCTGGGAATAAATTTAAATAGAAAAGTAAAAGACTTGTAATAAAAAATTTTTAAGTAATAAAAATTTTAAGACATTGAAAAAGAAACTGAAAGTGTCAGTAGATGAAAAATCTCCCATGTTCCCATGGATCATGCTCACAGAGCAGCAGGATTAATACCATGAAAATGGCTGTCCTACCAAAAGCAATGTACAGATTCAATGCAATTCCTGTAAAAATTCCAACAAAATTCACAAAAATTGAAAAAATAATCTTAAATTTAATATGGAAACATAAAAAACCCAGGATAGCTAAAATAATTCTGAACAATAAAAAGGGTTGATAGAGGCATCACCATCCCTAATTTTAATTTATACTACAGAGCTATAGTAAGAAAAACAGCATTGTATTAGCATAAAAAGAGACACACTGATCAACTGAATAGAATTGAAGATCTGGAGTCCATACCTATGGATAGCTGATTTTTAAATTACTTTTGAGATCATAATTTAATCATATGATTTCCCATTCCCTTTTCTCCCTCCAAACCTTCCAGTGTACCCTCCAGGAATTTTTTTTTGAAATTTTCATTCCTTTTTATTAAAAACTGCATTGAACACTAAATGTCCATCTTAACAATAAACAAATACAGTAACAGTAATTCACACTAAAACAAAACACACCTCTGATAGTTACTATTTTTCTGTTTGGAACAGTTTAAAGTTTTTCTTCTGTCACAAAAACAAGAATGTACAAAGGCTCAAAATAGGCCATCATTAAAAACCAAAAGGCAATGATTCACAAAAGACTATGTATGAAAAGAACATGTAAATAGCTGATACAAACTTAATGGAATTTGTTAAAATCAGTCACATCTAATAGCACACCTTTAGTGTCCTTGTATAGAATATCACACAGAGAATTTATCAATATCTAGAAAAGTGAGTTTGTTCATAGACAATCTGACAAATTACCATAAAAATTCATGGCCTCTTTTTCTTAAATTGTTGTTGTATTTCTAAATATATAAATATAACCCGCTCAGTCTGTATAATGTTACTTGTATGTATATGTTTTGTGTGTATGTATATTCCTAAATACACAAATTCAACCTGCTCAATTTGTTTGTTACTTGTTTGTATATGCTGTGTGTGTGTGTGTGTGTGTGTGTGTGTGTGTGTGTGTTCTTAAATATGTAAATACAACCTGCTCAATTTGTATGTTACTTGTTTGTATATGCTGTATTTGTATATGCTGTGTATGTGTGTGTATGTGTGTGTTCTTAAATACATGAATACAACCTGCTCAATCTGTATGTTACTTGTTTGTATATGGTTCTGTGTGTATCTATATTCCTAAATACATAAATACAACCTGCTTAGTCTGTATAATTTTCTTGTATGTATATATTTTCAGGCTGACCATTTGGAATTGGATAGTAGTCAATTGGAGTGTTTTACTTTTATTCTCAGCATTCCTTATTGCTTATGGTTCTTTGTCTAGGGTTGAGTCCTTGTGAGCTTTCCCCTTCATGTTAACACATCTATTTGTGTCATACTTGTTCAGGTCATGTTTAGACAGCTATGCTGGTGACACTTCCTGAGTGTAACTTCTGACTTCTAGGAGATACAAACTCAACTGCAAACTCTCTGTTCCCCTGGCTCTTACAGTCTTTCTATACCCTCTTCTGCTATGGTTCCTGACCTAGTAGTATGGAGAACTGACAAAGAGGCCAAAAATATACACTGGAGAAAAAACAGCATGGTTGTGGTCAAACTGAATGGCTGAATATAGCAAGATGAAATTAGATCCACCATCTCTTACTCTGCACAAAACTCAACTGCAAATGGATTTCAACATAAGACCTTAGTACCTTGAATCTGATGGAGGAGACCTTGGGAATACTCTTGAACTTATAGGCACAGGGAAGGATCTTCTGAGCAGAACCCCAATAGCAACAGACACTGAAACCAATACCTGACAAATGAGACTCATGAAGCTAAAATGCTTCTGTACAGCAAAGGATAGCACCATTTGAGTTAGGAGACAGCTTGCAGAATGGAGGAAAAATCTTTAGCAATTATACATCTGACAGTGGGTTGGTATTTAGAATATACAAAGAACAAAAAAAAAATTAAGTATCAAGAAAACAACCCAATTAAAAAAATGGAACCTGAAAGTAAACAGAATTCTCTATAGATTAAATACAATTAGCACATGCCTTTAATCTCAGTACTTAGACTAGACTGATCTATATTGCAAGTTCCAGCCACAATGAGACTAGTCTCAAAAAAATAAAATAAAATAAAATAAAATAAAATAAAATAAAATAAAATAAAATAAAATAAAGACAGCAAATGCTAGTGAGGATGCTGGGAAAGTGGAACATTTATTCACTGCTGGTGGGAACACAAACCCGTCCAGCCACTATGGAAATTGGAAATAGCATGGAAGTTCCCCAAAATACTGGAAACAAATCTATCACAAGATCCAGCTATAGATTTTTACCCAAAAGACTCTATATCTTACTACAGAGATACTTGCGTATCCATGTTCATTGCTGCTCTATTCACAACAGAAATGGAAACAGCTTAGATGTCCATCAGCTGATAAGTGAATAATGAAAATGTGGTACATTTATACAATGGAGCATTATTCAGCTATTAAGACAAACAAAATTATGAAAACTGCAGGTAAATGTATGGAACTGAAAGCAATCATCCTGTGTGACCTAACTGAAACCCAGAAATAGAAACTACATTTTTTAAGCTTCAGATATGTGCGTTTTATTTGGAATAACCAGACAGGTTGGGTAACTAATAAGGGGACATGGTGTGTGTGTGTGGGGGGGTCTTTCAAGGAAAAAAATAGAATATACTGTTATAAAGGAGGAAAATGGAACAGGAAAGATTAAATGGCTTGAGGAATAGAAGAATAGGGTATAGGAGGGAATATGGGGAGGGATAACTAACACTAAAGACCTTTTGAAAAAGCCACGAGAAGAACTGCTATTGCGGAAGCTTCTAGTTTAAATAATTTCACTATAGTGAAAGAACAATATCCCAACTAGATATCACCCACTACTTAATGAAGCTCCCAGTACTAGGAATGGCTTACCTCTTTTTGAGTTGTTTGTCAATAGGGTCAATAATCCCCACGTCATAATTACAGGCTATTGCCAATACTATTGATTATACCCTCCAGAACTTGACAGTAAAATCCTATTGCTGAAAACACCACACTTGAGTGATAGAATATAGACATATCTAGCTGGCACTCAACTAAAAGCTTCATCTCTACTGGCTACAGTCCATAGTGCTGCACACTACCTGAACAGAAAAGCAATTATCAGTCTCACCCAGCTATGAATGCTGAGAACTAGTCACAACCAGCCTGGAAAATATGCCCACTGATACAACAGTAGTGAGAATGTTAATGAGAATAACCCACTGAATTAGCTTTAAAGTATGCTCCATGAGACACATGACACTGTTAATGAGTCAGAGAACCTGTAGCTAGATAGATCATGTGCCCTAGGGAAAACCCTACTACTAACCTGCTAAATGGACACGTCAATAAACGACTCCGAATGACTTATTGCTATACCCATAGATCACTGCACTGCCCAATCCTCATTAGAGAAGTATCTTCTTAGAATATATGGCAACTGGCATAGAGACACACAACAGGTCAACATGTGGAGAATAAGAGACTTCAGAGTGCTCAACCCTGATTAGATGTCTATATATTCTCCTCAAGGCTCAGGGATCAAAGTAGAAGAAGTCAGAAAGATTTTAAGAGCCAGGGGTGATGGATGATTTCAAAGAAACTTTTCCAGATAAAACAGGGCAGACACATACAAATTCATGGCAACTGTGAAAACAGACACAAAGACCTGTGCAAGATCAAGCTAAAGAAAACAAAATCTCAGCACGGAGGTGAGACAGGCATGAAACCACATTCTTAGCTGAAGAGCCACTGACTCTTTGTTTTCAAGATTCATTTTTATTTTATATTTATGGGTGTTTTGCTAGCATGTGGAGGGGTCAAGTCCCCTTGGAACTGGAGTTAGAGACAACTTATAGCTCCTATGTGGGTGCTGGGGATTGAACTCAGGACCACTGGAAGATCAGTCTGTGCTCTTAACCAAGAGCTGTCTTTCCAGCACTGCTCCCACTAGAGCCATTGGCATTTGATTGCTGCCAGGGGTGGGAAAATAAGTTTGCTTCAGTGGTGTGACACCTGGTACACTGACTTCACTCTGGGGCAGTCCTTACACCAAGGAGTGGTATGCCAACACAAACTGGCCTCCATATGTTTTTTTTATGAGGGAGAAAGGGAAAAGGGGAGAGGGAGAGGGTAAGAGGAAGAGCAAGGAAAGCATGGGAAGGAGAGAGAGTATAAATGAATGAATTTAAAGTTGGGTGGCTAGAAAGGTGAGGGAGAATCTGGGAGGAGTTTTGGGGATGAATTTCAACAAAATATATTGTAGGGAATTCTCAAAGAATTAATAAAAAAAGATTATTAGAAAAAAAAAGTAGGGTGGGAAGTGAGAAGTAATCTGGAGAATGGGATAGAACACAGATCAAGGAGACAGGTTTTTACTCAACAAGAAAGCAAGCAGAGCCCTAGGAAGGTTCCAAACAGCGGAATTACACGGTCTTATGTTTCATAAGATCACTGTGGCTGCTAACAGGCAAACAGACTGCAGCGACAAGAGGAAAAACAAAGCAAATCAGGAAGCACTGTAGTAATCTAGGAAAGAGGCAAGACTGCTTTAGCTTAGGGAGGGACAGAGGATGGGAAGGGAATGGGTTTGGGTCGTCATTTAGCAAGGAAGACAGAGGCATGATTTGCTCCCTCAAAACTTAAAAGTGCAAATATTCTTTCAATCTTTCCTGTCATAAGCATGACAATATAAAAACTAGATATTTAGAATATATAACATGATATTCTGAAGCAAAGTATTTTTAAAATTCGTTTGACCTTTCTAAGATTTCTTCTTAGATGCTACCATTTAAAAAAAAAAAAAAAGGACAGCATATTTTTAAAGAACTGCTTTCTAAATTTTGAGACTAGGAGGAAAGAAAGGAGGATGGAAATGCACTAAATATTATAGTAGTCACATCTATATACTTAAAAGGAATTCTTATCTTTGGAGACAAAGACATGATCATGGGCAAAATTATATAATGTCTAAGGTTTGCTTTATAATTAGTCAGGAAGTAGAGATAGTACATGCGGGGATCTGATAACACTAGCTTGAGCTAATAATTACCAAAGTTGGGTAAAGGATAAATGGGGGCTCATTATAAATCATTTTCTATACTTTTATATATGCTTGAAATTTTCCCTAATATAGAACATAAAAAAGCGTATAATGAATATTGGCATATGCACTACATGCATATATATATATATATATATATATATATATACACACACACACACACACACATACATACATACACACATATACATTATATGCACATATACATTTTATACATACATATGTATACATATGTAAACATATATATACAGATATATATATACATATACACATGTATACATGTGTATACACACACACACACATTTTGTTTCTAACTTTTGCAAAATATTGGAAAATGACTGAATAAATGATATGATGTATATTATCCTACTTACTTAATTTCCTGGTAGTTTTCCATTTCCAAATGAAATGTGGAAATATTAATATCCTTATGAATTTGGCATTTGATATAAAGTTTTCAGGTATAAAGAGAAATATGTCACAACTGGGGATTTTTTTCACAGGCTAACTTTTTCTTTTTTTTTTTCTGAGACAAGGTTTCTCTGTTGTAACTCTGGCTGTCCTGGAACTCTGTAGACCAGGCTGGCCTCAAACTCACAGAGTGCTGAGATTATAGGCATGTACCGTCACGTCCCAGCACACAGGCTAACTCTTATTGTTAACGCAGACAGAATGTGGTACTACTGTGTCCATATGTAGATTCAACCAACTGAAAAATTAAGCTGGGCATGGTGATTCATGCCTATAATCCCAAAACTTGGGAGGCTGACTTAAGAAGACAGTGAGTTCCAGATCAGTCTGCGCAACACAAGCAAGACCCTGTCTCAAAATTAAAAAAAAAAAAAATCAAAACAAAAATACCTACCAAAATAAACAAACAAATAGATATCATCTCTGTTGAATACATACAGTAATAGTCTCTCATTTGTCTTCTTTTGTTTTCAATGCAATGCCTTATTATGTAATCCTGGAATTATTATGTAAGCCTGGAACTCTCAGTCCTCCTGCTCAGCCTCCCAAATTCTGGGATGGTAGATATGCCACATCTACACACATATTTCTTGTTATTTCTCCCTAAATAATTCAGTATAAAATAATTCAGTATAAATTCAGCCATTTACACTGCACTTGCACTGAATTAGGAATCATAAGTATTCTAGAGACGCAAATACAATACATAAATACATGCCATTTTATATAAAAGACTTTATGTAGAAGATTTTGATATGAGGTGTGTTTCTACCAGCTAGTTCCTTGTGTGTATCAAAGGACATATGTACAGGATAAATGAAGAAATTTTTAAAATGAAACTACAGAGATAACTTAAGTGAACTAGTTAACATTAAAACATTATTCAGTAAAATATATTTGCATATTTGTATATCTCAACATAATTTCAACATATAATCAGTTAAAAATTAGGTGACAATGTTTATCCTATTTTTCTCAACAAATTGGGTTTTCAAAGGCCACTATGTATTTACCAACACACCCCAAAAGGCACATTTTAAGTCTTTCATAGTCACACATAGATACTACCTGGACAACATGAGCCTAAAAGGCATTTCATAGCACTAACAGTCATCACCAGGCTCTGAAGCAAGATCCCTGGGTGTTCCTGGGAATACCTAGACACCTCTAAGGTTCACTCTGAACGAAAGAAAAACTTCATATTTAAGAATACACTTCCATAATCCCACCACTCAGGAGACTGAGCAGAAAGATCATGAGTTAAGACCAGAAATACATTTTAAAAAAGAATATTAAGAGAGATATCCAGACTGTACTGTGCTCCATAGACACCAAAGCTTACTTTTAATGTCATAAAGCGGTACTAGTAAAAATAAACCATGAGCCACAGATGCAAGCCACATACATTATTTTTTAACTTCTAATAACCACATTTTAGAAATAAACAATTTAAATTGTTTTTCATTGTATTTATTTATTGTTGAGGGGGTGGGCAAATGTTACCACATTAATGTACAAGTCAGAGGACAACTTTCAGGAGACAATTCTCTCCTTATACCAGGTGGATTCCAGAGATCAAACTGAGCCATCTCACTATCACAGAAATAGATATAGTTGAAATGTGTCACATTTTTCTTCTGTTTTTATATTTCATTATGTTTTATATTTAAGAAAATTTCAACTTGAGCCAGTCACATTTCAAGTATATTAGACAGAACTCTCATGCAGGATAAACATTGCTATTGTTGTTGTTGTTATTATTATTAAAGAACATTTGGCAGTTAAATATGGTACAGGGTAAATTAAGATAACAGAGGGAAGCTTAATTCTGTCTACAGGTTAAAGGAAAAGAGACAGGGCAATCATTCTCATGATAATTGATGGGGAATATAAAGAAAATGGTGAAAGAACAGTATCAAAACCACAAGTGAACTGGTTGACTTGGAAAAAGAGGGCTCCACTTTGTGAGACAACAGACAGAAGGAAAGAATGAAGCACAGACACAAGCAAGTGTGTGATACATTAGATATCAAATTGAGGGAGTTTTGGCTAACAGTTTGCCAATTCTCTCAGTGAATCAGAAGACAGTCTTCAGCCTCCTTTCACAATCACCAGTACAAACCTGAAGGGACACTGCACGCTACCCCCAGCTCATGATCCTTCCACCTCCACACCCCAGATGCTGGGATAACATGCTAGTGTCACCACTAAAGAAACACCTGCCTGCTAGGTTGTGCTTGTGTGTGGTTACAGTCTTTTTCCACATTCTTCTGGGCTGGTCATTCTTGTATTTTATCATTATATTGCTAAACACAGAAATAATACTATTTCCTCACCTATTCATTATTTATTCAGAAAACATACTCAAGACTAACTCTATGCCCAATGTAGGGTGCTGGGAACAGTTATGAGTAAAGGCCACAGGAATCACCAAGGGCTAGCATATATCTACACACAATAAGTTCAATGATAATATAATATGTTGCCTTTATTATAATATATAATATATAGATAATTATAATAATTATCTAAAGGTTTCTAAAAAAAAGTCATCTAAAAATAGTTGTTAACAAAGGCATTTTAAGTAGAAATCATCACTGTACAAATAAATATGCTATTGAAAATAGTCTCTGAACATAAAATTTAATGGCAGCATGTGGTCAACAGCCACCACTAGCATGTGTAAAGCTGTTGGTTTGACTGCCAGCACTGGCAAAATAATAATTAATAATAATAATGACAATAGAGCAGGCACCTAATGGTCTTACCCTGTTATAATTGAGATGCTGCGAATGATGTAATATAATAATGAGTTCATCCTCATTATTACTGAAAAGGGGTATATTATGAATAAGACATAATAACTTTTAGCATAAAATAATTTGAACGTTGTGTGTGTGAAAGAGAAATAAAAATTTTAAAAAAAGGATATTTCTCACATTTTCACTATTTTCATAAAGGGAAAACACCAGTTTTTGTCATGCTTTCTTGTCATTACAGTAAGAAATCATTCATTGTTTTAAAAATTGCAAATAAATAAGTAGAACATAGAACTGCCTCTGTAATAAAACGACAGAAAGGTGAGATGTCTCGGCTAGAAAATGAGACTGCCACCAGGCCTGAGGGCCTGAGCTTCATTCCTAGGACCCACAAGGTAGGAGAGAACTGAGAACTACAAGTTATTCTGACTTACTTACTTACATACTTACAGACATAAACACACACACACACACACACACACACACACACACACACAAACACACAAAATAGCAGTGATAAAAATGTATCTTTTTTTGGTTTAAGTAATTAGTTGAAAGTCAGGATTCATAAAAAATGTTCTGTAACTCCAAAACTACCAATCCTTGTGATTTATCCAAATTTTTACCTTTATGAATTTTATAATTAACCTAATGTTGGTAACTCAACCCAGTGACCACATATTAGAATAATCTAAACTAGACTTTTTGAACTGAATTCTTGGTGTAGCAACTAGAATGGCTATTTATTACTGAGATAGTACAATATACTTTCATTACTCTATGAGTACACTTAGTCAGTGATACAAAGTCCTGCTTTGGCACAGGTCTTAAAGCCCTGATTATCTTAAAAGTAAAACCAGTGACAGGCAACTAAATATCAGAGACAGCATTTTTTATGCACGTCCACAACTTGTTGAACTTGTTAATCAGTCCAGTAAGATAGCTGATTTACAAATGACCTCACAGCTTCTGGTTCTTCTTTCAGCTGTGAACATTTAAAGCCATTTCCCCCAACATCCCAGACTTCTGACTGGAAGATGAGAATGATCATAAGGTAGAATTTTACTAATGCTAACAAAAATACCTTACACTAAGACACTTGAAGAGACCCACTTAAAAATGATCTTCCAGCCTTCAGATAAGCGGCGTTAAATCAAGCCTCCTTCACACCAAGTAAGGGAAATCAAAAAGCAGATCAGATTTGTAATCATTAACTTCCTTACTGTACTACCAGCTTACCAGAAAGTCAAAGCAGTCTAACAATGTGGCATTGCATGACATCATTAGCTTGGATTCCCAATAAAGCTGGAATACTTCAATTTGCAACAGTTAGCTAAAAATAAAAGACCCACCATTTGTATGAGGGAGTGGCAGGCAGTTCTGGTTTTATTTATAAGATTTCTTTATTTAAGAATGATGTCTACTGCAAAATAAACAGGACGCTGACTGAAATACATTCTTGTTAGTTTTTATATGAAAACGCTGTTTTACCTCAGGGAAAAAAGACATATGAATATGTTGGTTTCAAAACAGTTAGGTTTCTGCTTCGCTAAGATTTATCACTGCTGTGAAACCTAGTAAAGACCAACACTGCAATTGATACGGTTTCGAAACTAAACCGTATATGGGTTAGTGTTTCTCTGACCGAGGAGACGCCTGTCCTAACTGTCACTGTCGCCTTGGCGTTGTATTTTCTGGGCTGCAGGTGCCAAGAGGAGGTTTTTGTCTGTGGATCCTAAGAAGGTGACGCTTTTAGACACCCTGAGGTTTCCTTTAGATAACTTTCTCTAGATAACCCAGTAATGTTCAAAAAGTTAACCACTGGTTCCAAACCCGTGCGTTCTAACCGCCTCCGGGCGGGGAAAGGTTCTCCGAGAAGTTGCACTAGTGTGCGGTGAGGCCCTTCCGGCGCTCCTTCCTCCTAGGCCTAGGGGCTGGCTTCCGCCAAGAGGCCGAGGAGGACCCAGACCTCCTCCGGAGCCTGATCGAGCCCAGATCAGAGTTCTGGGGAGCTGCCCGCGCCCCGAGCCCCGCGCCCGCGCCGCTGCCTCAGTCTCCACCCGGCCCGCGCCGCTTGCGACCCGCAGCGGCCGCAGACAGCAGCGCATCCCCGCGCGGTGCGGAGCCCCGGCCGAGGGAGAGCCGCGCGCCCCCGCCGCGGCCTAGCCCGCGCCGCTCTGCCCCGCCGCCAGCCGCAGTCCTCACTTACCAGCTGCTGCCGGACCCAGCGCCACATGCCCCGGCCGACGCCGTCGCGGCCCGCCGGACTCCGGGCCGAGCGGCAGCAGGTGGAGGAAGACGCCGAGTCTGACCGGAGCAGGCGAGCCCCTTGGGCTGAAGTTCCGCTCGCCACGGCCACCGCTTCACTACCCGCGTCGGCACCCCATCCCGCCACCCCGGCCCCGAGGTCCTACAGGCACCGCCTGGCTGCCAACCACGCCCGGCGCTGCTGAGCTTCACGCAGCGCCGCGGCCACCTTCATCTCTGACCGTTGTCACCCGGAGCACGGCCGCCCCCACTGCGCCGCCCCGCCCCCGCCCGCCATAGCTCCACCCCCCAAGCCGTGCGCCCCGCCCTCGCCCGCCACGGACCCGCCCCCAAGTCCTTTGCCCCGCCCTCACCTGCCGTGGACCCGCCCACTACGCTGCCTCTCCGAGGCCCACCCCTCCCTGTTTCCGGTAGGGTTTTCTTACCCTCTCCCGGCTCCCGGTAAGTGCCAAAAGCGTGAATGCGGCTAGGTCCGCTGGCCCTTTGAGCCTTTTCAGAGTCTCGGGGAAGAGTTGAACGGCCAGTTCTCAGGCTCTGTCCTGTTGCAGTTCCTTGTCCCCCAATACGCATCCCTTTTGCACCAGCGAATGTTCGTCCGCAGAGGCCCACGCAATGGTACCATTAAATTATGAGAGGCTATCATTTGGGAGGTGAATATGATAAAAAATAAAAATAAAAAAAAACCTGTATGAAATTAGCAAAGAATTGGGGAAAATATTATTATTAAAAAATTGTCAAAGGCATTTAATGGCTTCACACTTAACTCACCGAGTGAGCGAAGCAGGCTAATGTTGGGGAAAGATTGAGATTTCTCTGTGAGAGTTCAGCCTGCACCTCGGTTTCTAGGGGTGTTGCTGAGATCCTGTCCGGATGAGCTAAATTGGAAAGGCTAAAGGTGAAAGCTTTCTATGGAAAGCTGATTTTCCACTAATTGCCAAATATGCAATCAAAACTACCCTCGAAGTAGCAAGGATGTGGATAACTGGTAAGAAGGAACACACACGCAACTAGAACAAGTTTATACTGTTAAAAGCAGCCACCTGTATGGCTTATGTAAACATGTTTACACGATGTGCTCTTTTTGTCCTGAGTTAAAACACTTCGCCATCAATCGTTTGTAATTTTGAAAGTGATATTGAGCAAAAAACTAAATCTAAGCTACCATGATTAGACAAATTAGTGTTTTGGCTTCAGTAGGCATTCCTTATTATATATAATACATATTGCAATAAGAACTTTTTCAGATATCTATGGCCTATAAAATCGGCAGTGGATATTTTATATTGTGAATTATCCAACTTCAGAACAGATATTTAAAAAGGAAGAATCTTATTTTTGTTCTTATGACTGATCCTAATTTTATGACTTCAGTATGAAGTTACAGATGTGTTTATTAAAGAGGACAAAATGTTACTTCTGTTCCTAAGATAGTATCCCAGAACCTACTGCATCAAGCTCTGTCTAATACTATAATTAATCCATCAGTTCTTTGAAGTACATACTATCCTGGTTGTGTGGATGGAGAAATGGAAAAGCTGAGATTCAGATTATGGATTGCCAGGCAATAGAACATGTTCTTAAGCTATATCCCCAAATAAACTTATTTCCCATATTTCATTTCCAAATGATTTGGTTACAAATTAGGCCTGGAAAGTTTTTTAATATGCCACCAGAATTTTTCAAGATAACCTGTGAAACATCAACCTAATGCTTTATGTATCATTATTGAACTGTGTTCCAAATTTCTAAAGGTGGAAGTGAGCAGGGGGTGGAGAATGAGGAAGCAGCTGGTTCTGAGTGTTATGGGGAAATGTGGTAGAAGGCAACTCAAGTATGTAAAGACCATAATGAAAGTTCAAATTGTGAAGAACAAAAAATATCAATATAGCAGTATTTTGTTCCAAATTTTTTTCTACCAAGACCATAAGCTAGGAGAGTGTTTCTATACTATAGTTATAATTCTTTAGTGGTGGCAAAAATCCTCTACATATGTAATGATTGGTGAATTTTTTAATTAAATTTATTTATTGGAGGTAGGTGTGCATGCTATGGTGGGTATGTAGAGGTCAGAGTAGAACTTGTAGGGACCATTTCTCTCCCTGTAGCATAGGGGCCCAGGGACTGAGCTCAGGTTGTCTGGCTTGGCAGGATGTGCCTTCACCTGCTGAACCATCTTGCTATGGGTATTGCTGTTGTTGTTGTTTGTAACAGATTAGAAAACATTAGAATATATTGGACAATATAAGTAATATAATGTATATTATATATAATATAGTAAGTAATATACGTAGTCGTACGCTGCTGTGACGGCTTAGCAAAGAGGCAAGGAGGCATTTTCATAGACTCAAACCCTGCCAAACCTCTGCAGAAGGAGCCGCCATCATGGCAAGTGCCGTCCTTGACAGTGGAACCCCGAGCGTCTGAGCTCAGGTGTTTTCATTGACTCAGAACTCCTCAGGTGCAGATCATAAGCAATCAAACATCCCCCGCAGAAATCCAACACCTGCCGACAATACAAACTATCAAGGCTTATGCATCCCTTTAAACTCAAGTAAAAGTAGACTTCCACAACAAATACACACTTTTGTGAAATCTTGTTTTCAGTTCTTTGTGTATACATACACACATACGACTTCACACAATCTAAAAGGAATGTCTTCCTGTTACTTGTGATTAGGAAGTTGAGAAACAAAAGAGCTGGGGAAAAAATATGATTTAAGAAGGCAGGTACCAGCTATATGAAGAAAATGTTTAGAATTAGAACTAATTCATTTATTCCACCACTTCAGTGTTTCAGCATCAAGTGATTACATGGAGACTGCCTAAAACGAAGAAAGTCGGCCCAATGCCAGCTTCAGAATGTTGTTCTGGGTGCTGTTTGTAATCTAGTTGGAAAGAGAAGCCACAGAGGGGGTTCGGTCAAGTGACAATTAAATCCTGAAGGATTATACTGGCGATAGTCAATAATTTCGGAAGATTGATGTGAGCAATAGCAATTGAGGAAGGCGACAGAAAAAAAAACTGTAACAAATCATTTATTTATTTATCTTGAGTTCTAGGCGAATCCTTTACCACTGGACCACATCTCAGTTTAAACTGGATTTGAAATGAGAGGATAAAGAAGGGATAGACTTGCAACCCAAAGAACTGCAGGAGCAAATGCTTGCATGAAGAAAGCTCTGGCTACGTGAGAGGGTGTGGCTAATTCAGGGCAAGAAGAATTGGGGCTGGATGAGTAAAGTGAAGCCTGGCACACAGAGTGACTAATTCCAAGTGTTTGCTTAGTTTTTAAAAACAGTGGATGTTGCTAAAATTCCTTCCCTGGAGAAGCTATAAGAGCTAACCCTTTTCCTACGAGCCTAGTCATCAAGGCATTAGCACCTCAAAGTTCACTCTGGGAAACCAATGAGTTTATTGTGCTCCCACACAGAGCAGAAATGAGAGGTTACTTACAGGGGTGTGGGCTTCTCCCGCAAGACACATCTGAAAAGCCTTTCTCCAGCAGGGATGAGCGTTTCCCAGGTAGCCATATAGAGGGAGCCCCGTCTCTAGTCTTCTCCATCTGTGTACTCAAGCCTCTTCCAGAGTCCACGTGTAATTAAGGCAGAGTTATATACAGCAGGTAGTAGAAGCGGGCAGCTGGATACTCAGGATAGTGTCTCTTGATCCTCTTCAACTGTTCATAAGAGGTGCAAACAGTCAACGAGCCCAACCGAGACAATCTTTTGCAAGTAGGCAAAGTTGAGTGTCCTAAGATGGCATTGCTTGGCTCAGAAAAAAGTCACTCAGAACGATGTAGGGTTCCTGGAGTTTTCTAAATAAGAGAACAGTAGGATTTTTCTCTAGAGTGTGACCCACAAACACTGTGTGTACGATGGAGTGGGGAAGGGGCTCAAATAGGAAACTACTACTGGTAGAATTAAGCAGTGAGTAGTAAGTTCCTGACTGGCAAAGGGCCAGAGTAAAGCATGCCGCAGGCTGCTTTGCAGGGCTATCCTGGGAACCTGACACTTGAGCAGGCACCCCAAGACAGTGATTACCAGCATCATTTGACAGTCACAACATTAATGATAACTGTGGTTCTTTTGTTTTCATGTTCACATAACTATGTGCTAGTTGTGCTTGTGGAATGTATTCATTCTCAGGGGAAAATGCCAAAAATATCTCCTAACTTGGTGTAACAGGCACTCGTAGGTATAACGGACAATGGCATTTTTCTTGATCATAATATCTTGGGCCATCAATGAAAAAAACCCAGGCTGTGAGCTGATTAAGGATAATAGTCACGCCTTACTCATTTTGGTACTCATGAAGTCTAAAGAGTATTCAATAAGTGTTTGTTCAGTGAACCAGTGAGACCAGTGGCTGAGTAATTGAGGAAAGAAATGTCTAGATTCATAATATCAAAGCAGTACAGAGTAAAGCATAGTGAATGACTTAAGTAGCTCCCAAGCTATGAATCCTTTCTGTATCGTGCCTCCCTTACTCTCCCAGGGCCAGTCTCCATGAAGGACGCTCAGCCTACCCCGTGTGTTGCCTCAGTCATTTATATAGTAACAGACTCTTTAATGTTCTAGGGAAATCTTTTTAGATCTTATTTTTGAAAAGGGCAACTTACACTTTTCCTCAAAATCACAAACCTGGATTTGACAATCTGGTTCTGAGACTAAAGGTGCTTGTGGCCAAATCTGATGACCTGACGTCAATCCAGGGAACCCACAAAATGGAAAAAAGAGAACCAGCTCCTGCAAAGCCTTTGCCCTTTGCCCTTAATCAACTGAATCCTGGTGAATTGACTCCTACATTTACTTTCTGTCTTCTTTGAAGGATGTAATGTTCAATCTCAGAGGAAACTGCTACACAACCCAAGGACACAACTATGCAATACACTGCTGTCCTGAAGCAGGTCCTCACAAGGTCATAATATGTGTAACCCTATGCATATCTAGAAAAGCTTGCCTCATTCCTTTTTATCCCCCCTCTGTATAAAGTTTGGTCTAGAACTCTTAGAATAATAATTAGAAAGATTTTTTTTTCCTAAGTGGACTATTTTGTAATCTATCTTGTTTGTAATTTAAAATTTACTTTATGTGTATGTGTATACGTCTGTTCCTCTACAGGCAAACCAACTCAAAATAGCTTTAGGAAGTCCCTGAAACTGGCCAGACTCACTAGTCCCCTCCAGCCCAAGAGTAAGCAAGAAAGACTGCTGAGAGTGACTTTCAGACAAGCTGGGCTGCAAAGTAGACCGATACTATATAAGCACCATGGAAGAAGCAGAGACCAGCCCAGCTGCCGAAGAGGTTTAGGCCAACTGAGTCATTTGGAAAGGACAATCTCTAACCTGTTGAGATGCCTGCAGGCTGTGCAGTGTGTTCCACGTTCCCAGCTTTGTGAGTGGTCACCCATGCTGTAGTGACAAAGAAATAACTTCTTAGAGTCATTTCTCTTCCTGTAACTAGCCCCTCACCCATACTCCTGGAAGTAACCCCAATACAACTCATTGGCTCAACAGATTGGACTTTGGTGATATCCATACTTTGGTCTGTAATGCTTTCCTATCTGTAGTGATTAGATGTGTGTGTTGTGTCCCCAGGAAAAGTAGTCTTGTCACACGACACCTAGAAAAGTCCTCAGATTTCTGCAGTGATCTATGTGATATGAACTCGGTTTCAACTTCTTGTACTATTTGTACAAAGACCTAAATGAAATTCAAAACCACTGTGAGAATTAGAATTCCTAAAAATGATCTCGTGAAAGGCAAGAAAATAGAAAAGCAAATCTATTTGCACCTCATTTCTTCCTGACTGTAAGTGGCCCTTTCATAACTTGACACTACTTTGGGATGCACTGGCTGTGATAGTCTGTGATTTATTAAAGAAACAAATAAAACCAAAATGAAAACAGCCCTAAAGACCTGGATTTATGTATGTTTGCTTAGAGAAGGAACTATGATGAATTGCTGACAACAGTACCAGTGAATCAGTTGCAATAATACTGAAAATTGTAAACTGTTATTGTTAAGGCCGCCTCCGATCCTTGACCAACGCTCAGCACTGCACAGTTGAGCAAACAACTGCCTTCCAAAGACTTTACTTCTGCAACCTCTTGTTTTACAGCCACGACAAGGCACTTTCATTGCTTCAAGTTACGTGGTTTGCGATTTTTAGTTTTTTTTTGTTTTGTTTTGTATTTTTTTCTTATTAAAATGACTGCATTGGATGGAATTTCCTTAAAATTGCTACATAGATTTTTCTGGTCTACAATTATTTTCTGAGAAAAAAAAATCTTGGTAAAGTTCACAAATATTTTCAGTTTTCTTCATTTTTACAAAACATGACCTGTAGTTTGTCTGCTGGTGCAAGTGAATATGTTCTAAGTTGCCAGCACAGCTCTGCCTTGCCAAGCTTAAATACTCAGTTGAAAGAAGGGATTTTGATGGAGAATTTCCTGGACCTGGTGCCCTTTTTTCAAGATCTAGATTTTACCTTTAGGTTTTAGAAACTCTTATTGAAATTCACTCTTTGCTACTCTTGTGGCTCTTACTGTTATTGTCACAGAACTGCAGTGTAGGACCAAACAGCCCCGAGTCCATGGACTGTAAGAGAAGTAGCCGGAGGATCCCGTAACTGTATGCTCACTTTTTGTGAGGAGTGTCTGAACGTACTACTTTCTCATCAGCTGTGTTCTAGTACTAGACATCTGAAGAAAGCCAGTCATGACAGATAACTGCACCTCTCCTCAAGCGACTCGCGTGTTTTGCAATCTTGGGGGTATTTTGAATTTTGTAAGTCAGTGTGCTTCCTGTGCTTGCTGTCCTGGTGGCTTGTAATAACAGCTACCACTCAGACAGATCCCACGGCGTTCATTTGTCATCGTCTGCACATCAATTTATCACTTTCTCTCCTCTTGTTCTCCCTTGACCGATTATTCCCTTTCCTTATGTTCTGTTGTACTACCCATATTTTATAAGTAGCCTTCGATCTTTCTGACTAGACAGAATAAAGGAGAATATACAACTCTCATTTATGACTACAAATCCTAAAGATTGGTCTTGAGATTAGAGAGAGTCCAGATCATCAAGTCTAAAGATCATATGATTTCCTTCACTTCTGCCACTATTACAAGTAGGCGTTTCCTTCTCTGCACCGACATTAAATGTTCACTTGTAAGAATAATGTTATGACAGACAGTTGACTAAAGGAAAACAAAGTGATAAACAGGAAAGCATGAGGGAGAAAACTTGAGGAAACATGAATCAAAGACTGTGTCCCCAAGATTTCAAGGAGGATAAGTGGAATGCGTAATTATGAAGTACTAGTTCAAAGAAATTCTGTCTGGGAAACAAGAAGAGCAACTACTTGTTCAGGGGCTTAGGCTAGATACCTGGCTTTGGCAACAGTTTATTAGTGAGGGGTGTGTGTGTGTGTGCGTGCGTGTGTGTTGGCATCTTTCAAAGTGTGATGCCACTGATCCTCTGTGACCCTGGACAACAAGCAAATAGCAAGTTGATTCCTTACTGCTCAGGGAGGATGAGGAGAAAGTGTGAGCTGAGGCCAGTACTGGGATGATTTGCGATTGAGGGAGACTTCCATGCTAAAGCAAGAAAAATGTAGAAGAGCCATACTTCTCAAAAGAATCAGAGAAGAGAAATAGCTCCGTGGGGAAAGCTGATACATGGCAGTGGACAAGGGTCTAGAGCAGGAGAAACCCTTGGGTATGCACAGCACTTGCTTAAAGCAAGCCTGACAAATTCAATCTGTATTTGTGCAGCTGCCTTCCGGTTGGCCTGTGGCTGTGTCCTGCAGGGAAACCCTAAGTTGGATGAGATTTCCTTTAGAACGTCTCCCTGCAGAGCAGTGAGAGAGAGCTGGCCCCATAGGTCTGCATTCTTGACTCTAGCATCTTCAGTTGTTAATCATGCTGTGTATATCCTCTGGAAATCTGTTCTGTTATCCCCTACCTTCTTACTCAGCTCAGCCTCAGTGTCAGTTACCCCTTCAAAGAAGGTCGGGATTCTTTACAGTGCTGGATTAAAGCATTCATAAGCTCTGAGGACTAAAGACTCTGTACTTACAAGTTGCCCCTGCCCAACCTAAGGAAAAATAATATAAAATTATAGTTTATTTCTTGAAAGAACATACAAGATGTACATTTATTCAGGGCAGATTCTTTCTAGATTTCTCCATCTTTCTCACATCTTTCTCTTAGTCTCCTTTCCTGAGCCTCTCTTTGTGGAAGCCCCAGGCAAGTACCAAGGCTTCCAAACAGGTCATTCTTCCACACAGTAAGCATTTCCACAGTTCTCTGTGTATATCCTTGGACTTTGCACACTAGTGATCATGTACTTGTGTACTGTGATCTCGGCATTCTGTCTTCCTTCATGAAAAGATTCTACAGGGCAGGGACTGTGTGACGTTCATCAAGAACTCAAATATTTGGCTGCTTTGTGAGCTGTTTTATGAAAAGCAAAAACTTTTAAGTGACCAGTTGGAAAGGCAAGAAATCATCTAGAATGGTAAACTGGATGTTCATAAAGAGGATAAAAGAAGATGGCTTACCAGAAAAGAGTAGATGAAATAATAGGTGTGTGTGTGTTTATGTGTTTATGTGTTGGTGTCTTTCTATACAATATTAATTTAATCAAAGACTTCACAGTTTTTTTCTTCTTAAGGTTTTTATTGCATATTTATTTACTGTGTGTGTGTGTATATGCGTGTGTGTGCATGTGTTCACAAGTGGGAGGTCAGAGGACAACTGGAGGGAGTCACTTCTCCACTTTCACAATAGGTTCCAGGGACTGAACTGAGTTCAGGTCATCAGGGATGACAGTAAGCACTTTTACCTGCTGAGCCATCTCACCATTCCTACAAATGATCTAATGTTACACTTCTGGGTGAGAGAAATTGGTTTCCCTTTGGATATTTACTAGTAAAATACAGTGTAACACTGTCATTATAATCAGTCTCTAACTGACAGCTTTAAAGAGCCGTTTATAAAATCATATTCTATTGCGTCCTGGTGTCCAGACTCTACCCTCTCTCTCCACCATCATTTCCTTTGCCACCACTCGATCACTCAGCAAGTAAATGCTGAGCATTTAGCAAATGCTAATAATTGTGCTAGGTCCCCGGGTGAATAGCTCCACCACCCATACTTTCAAGAGGTTTATAGCTCACGATCAGTGGGTGCTAAGTTATAGTTAGATAGAAGCAACAAGTTCTGTTGTGCTATTGCACAGTAGGTTGAGAATAGATAACAGTAATCTACATTTCAAAACACTTGAGAAAAAGTATTTAGAAGTTTTCACCACAAAGAAATGGCAGGTCTGACCTCATTTAAGTGTTATCCAATGTATAAATGTATTAAAAATTATATGGTACTTTATTATTATGTATAAATCTTATACATCGCTTAAAATATTTTTAAGTTTATAATTAAAAACCTGAAAGGCTATTGCTTCAGAATTAAATTATTAACCCCCAAATAATTTTATACCTGCCATCTTGAATATGGTAAAAAAAAATATATATATATATATCACCAGAAAGTGTTCAGAAAGTATTCCTACCTGTAGGAAAATATAAGTACAAAGGGTAAAGAAGATCAATGAGAAGATCAAGTTTAGAATCTTTAAGTCTGTTTCCTCCAACTTAAGACCTCCTTTGCATTGGCCAGGTCCTCAACTGTTCAACTAAGATATGGTAACTCTTGGAGTGGGCCAGTGCTTCCTACTAATGAGCATCTTCACATCCAGTGACACTGCAAGTAGGGACGTCCTGTCTGCAGGAAATGAGGTTGTACCTTATCTGCACAAAGCGAGAGTGGCTGGACTAGGGATCTAGTTTAGTGGTAGAGTTCTTACCTGTGATGTGTTAAGTCACAAGGTTCAGTTCCTAGTACCTTCAAAACAAAACAAAACAACAAAACCAAGTACACAAAAGCTAGGAGTGATGACGTTTTAAGTACATGTATGTACATGTGCATGCGTATGCTTCTGCCAACAGGGGGAAATGTGGGGAAGTAATGTGTACGTATTTCATTTTTAGCTTATTTAATTTTTTAAAATTAAATGATATTCTATTAATTATTTTAGAATGTCATACAATACATTTTATGTGTATGGGTGTTTTGCCTGCATGTATGTTTGTCCTTATTACAGTGCAATGTTCCCCACCACAGGGAACCTGGGGAGTGTCTTTTTTTAAAAAATGTCCAAACTGTGGGAAGTTCTGCTCTTCTTAGAGCCACAGTCACTGAAAAGTTCACTTTGTTTAGTAGCCAGGGAGATACGGTCAAGGTGGCGAGTGCCTCCTCCTTTCTTGTGGAAGACCACCATGTTTGTGTGATTGTAGCCGTGCTCCTAACACATTGATTGAGCACCTGCTGTTTGCTAGGAACTACTTGTTATGCGATTGTTCAAGAAAGATGAGGCAGAAACGAAAGAAAGAAAGGAAGGATGGAAGGAAGGAAGAAAGAAATGGAGGGAGGGATGAAGGAAGGGAGAGAAAGGAAGGAAGGAAGAACGAAAGACGAGGCAGGAGGGGGTAAGTGCCTGGAGGAGACAGTTGACTTGTGGACACCGTTCCTGTGAGTCCCAACCAACACTTACTCCCAGCACCTTAAATGGCCATGTGTCTCTGCATTCGCCACTGTTCATTGCAAAGAGAAGCTTCTCTGGTTAGGTCTAGGAGGAGTATTGCCTATGTATATAAACATAAATATTTAGAAAGTAGCTTGATGCTGTGTCAATTTAGCCAAACAGCTCTTAGGGTCTAAGAGTTCCTCAGCTGTCAGTTTCTGACTTAGTTTACAGTGCCAGACATGAATTCCCTCTTGTGGACTAAACACCATATCCAATCAAAGAGTAGTTGGTTACACCCATGAGAGTTGTGCCACTATTGTTCCAGTAGGCACATCTTGTTGGCAGGTTGGTATTATAATTAATAGGACTCACAAAACTTGGTAAGACCTTTGATGCCTTTTCTACCCCAGCAGTCTGCAGAGTACTTTCTACCACTATGAAAGCTATCCAGCAAGGAAGAAGCTTCCAGTTCAGTTACAGGTTGATTTCTTTGTATCTTGAAAACCAAGGTGTGTGATAATTTAGCAATAGGATCTTATTAGCTAGTTCTGATGGGCAGGCAAGAATAATAGCAAGACCTTGTATTGCTTTGGAGGGCTTTTTTCCTTAAAGAAAGGGTCTCACTGTATAGCTCTGAGTGGCTTCAAACTCCTGATAGTCTTCCTTTCTCTGTATCTGAATGCTAAGATTATAGGTATGCAACACCATGCCCAGATCCATGTACAGTTTTCGGCCATGTACTGTGCATCAGAGTAATTACTAACATTTTGGCTACTGGCTATGATATTATTTATCTTACATTGGAAGTGGAAGATTTGAAGTATACAAAAACAGAATACACCAGTATATACGTAAAATGAGGGTTTCCTAATGCCCAAGCCATTGACAGATTCAGTAGTTGTTGACAGTTAATTCTAGGCTGGGTAGCCTGGGTGGGAGGGTGCACACTTGAAATTACTGCACTTGAGAGGAAATTTTAAAGAAAATCTGGGCTATATAGAGAGTTCCAAGCCAGCCAGAGCTCTGCGCAAAATTCTGTCTTTAAAAAAACAAAAAGAGTTGATTCACAAACTCTTTGCTCTACAGTGGTGACCTGTCTGCATGATATGCTGGTGCAATAGTAGCACAAACGTTGTGGGAGTAACCAACCACTCTCGGACTGGATTTAAGGCCCATTCCATGAGATGGAACCTGTCTGATACTGGTCACATGCCCAAGAATCTGAGACTAGATAGGCCACAGGTCTAGGGGAAAACCAAATACTATTGTGCCAAAGGAACACAACAATAAAATGACTCTTAATGAAATTCTACTGTACTCACAGGTCAGTGACTTGTTCAGCCATCATCAGAGACGCTTCCTCTTGCGGTAGACGGGAAATAATGCAGAGACCCACAACTGCAAAGTGTGCAGAGAGTGAGAGACTTTGGAATATTCAGTCCTAAATGCAAAGTCTTCATCAAACCCCTACTTTTAGGAACCAGGGAATCAGGTAGAAGAGGTGACAGAAGGATTTTTAAGAGCCAATAGGGATGGAAGACACCAAGGAAACAGTGCCTGCCAGACATAACAGGACTGACACACATATGAACTCACAGAGACTCTGGCAGCATACACAGGGTCTGCATAGGTCTAAACCAGATGAGGACTCCGTGCTAAGAGGGGGACTGAAAATGAGTCCCCATCACCACTCACAAAGGAATAAAATCAGTTTTCTCCAATTAAGTCTCACTGGTTGTATAAATTACACTTATGCCTAGCAATAGATGGCCAGCACAAAACAAATCCAGTGGTATCTTTGGAGGTGTTTTGACTCTCAATGCTATGGGCATTTGTTACCTTACAGGTCTTTTGCTTATGTATTATGGTTTCTGATTTTGTGTTTTATGGGTTTTTTGTGGTAAGAGTTTCTTGTGCTTTTTCATTTTTTGTCTTGGTTGTTTTTTGATTTCCCTATTTGTTTTCTAAAGAGAAAGAAGGCATGGGGTTGGAGGGGTGGGAAGGTGGGAGAATCGGGGAGGTGGTGAGGGAGGGGAAACCATGATCAGAATATGCTGTATGGAAAACTGTTTTATTCAAATTTCTTAAAACTTTTGTTCATCCATCTCGCTCTTTTATTGCTTCTATCAGTCCATATTCATTCTTTGTCTTTGTTAATTCACACTGTTCTTTGATTTATGTCTACTGTACTATATTAGTCAGGACCTTTCCACTAGTATCTTTTCATCTTTCCCTCTCACTTATTATTCTATATTCTCATCCATGCCCATGGCATATATTTGGAGAATGAGGTGGTAACCATGATCAGAATATGCTGTATGGAAAACTGTTCAATAAAAAAACAAATTAAAATTAAAATGTAAAAAATAAAAATGTTAACTCTATATTATTATTGCTGTTTCATTAGCACAGTTATTACTGAATTGGGCACTAAGATGCCAATTAAAAGGAGAAAAGCCCTTTACACATTGGGAAGATAGCCCATTAAATTTCCGAGATGTTGGGGCTGGAAAGATGGCGTGGTTAAGAGTACTTGCTGTTCTTCCCGAGGACCCAGGTTTGAATTCCAGCTACCATGCTGATAGCTCAGCTCACAACTGCCTGTAACTCTAGCTCCATGGGATCTTCTGGCTTCCCTGGGTACCACACACCCTGTGTGTGCACACACACACAAATGAAAAAAAAATTTAAGTAATAAATCATTAAAAATTTTCAATGTCCTACAAGTCAAATCCATAGGAGAGTTAAAACTTGCTCTTTAAGATCCCCATCGCCTGGGCCCGCTGTGCCGTGCCCCTGTCAGGCAGGAGCACTGCTCAGTCGGCACATTGCTCAGCATAGATTGGGCTGTTTGTTAAGACACAGTTACATTCTAGTCATCTGGATAGAAACGAACTATACGCAGGACAGACTTGGCTTCCCAGCAGTGCTCCTGTCTCCGCCTCCCCAGTGCTGGGATTATGGGCATGTGCCACCATGCCCAGCATGGTTTCCCAGATATTTTCCCCTAGTCAAGCAATTTGTCATGTTCTCCTTTTATTCAGGTTTCAGTTCATAGAAGAAAAAAAAAAAAGTTCAGTGGCTTGAGGGCCACGTTTGATAATTTCATGGAATTCAGTCAACAACCTAGATGTCAGGAACTTTTATAAAGTTATAATAACGTGTGATGATTTGAATATGAATGGCCTCCATGGGATTGCCCTGGACCTACTGTCATTCTCTTCTCTATGCTTCAAGCTTGCGGCTGGGGCTACGACCGCTCAGCGTCCCGCCCCGCCACCACGTCTGCCTGCTGCCGTGTCTCCTCACCGTGATGGACTCAGCTTTCTAGAACCATAAGCCAGAATAAACTCTTCCCTCAGTTGCTTTTGGTCATGATGTTTTATGACAACAACAGAAAAGTAATTAGTGCACAGTTTTCCCTCAATAATAAAATTTCAGAGACAGAGAGGAAAATTATACTTTTGAAAAACAACTTCAAGATATTTAATAGCTCCTTATTCTCTACAACAGAAAGAGTAGTTTCTGCTACATAGAATTTGTCTGGCTTCAGCAACTCTTCAGTAGAATATGAATTATTTCTCATGTTTCTTTAAAACACATATTCATACAAACATACATACATACATACATATACACACATGTATGTATATTTCTGCTACTAAAATATATCACCATTGTTCTGGCATTTCTATCATAAAAGGAAAGTTGTAAAAATTCTTCTTATGTGCCCAACACTGATCTGAAAGCTGCATATATTTAATCCTCACTATTTTTAAATGTTTTATTTATTTATTTAATGTATGAGTGTTCAATCTGCATGTGCACCTGCATGCCAGAAGAAGGCATTGGATCCCATTATAGATGGTTGTGAGCCACCATGTGGTTGCTTGGAATTGAACTCAGGACCTCTGGAAGAGCAGCTAGTGTTCTTAACCGTTGAGCCACCTCTCCAGTTCTTAATCCTCACTATTTTATAAGTATTATTATTCTTAAAATACTATTATTCTTAAAATACGAATGAAGAAGCCAAAGCATGCACTTCGGATAACTTGTTCAATGTCACAGAGATGCTAATCTGACGCAGCAGAGTTTAGACTCCATATCTCTCTGAAGTAAGAGTCTGCTGAGCATGCCATTTCCTTCAGACATCACCAAATGGAGAAGTAGTTAATTTTGTGTTTACTGGTTAAACAGGAATCTAAATGTTGCTTCAATGGTGCTTTGGGGTAAGATCAACATTTTAATTGATAGAATAAATCAGCTTGCACCTTGAAATATGTATCGGCCTTGTCCAATCAGTGAGAGGCTCAAATAGAAAAAACAAAACCAAAAACAGAAGAGAAAGACCTTGCTATAGGAAGAGGAAATTCTTCAGTAGATTCCCTTTGGACTTTGGCGTCACCTTTCTCCCTGACTCCCTGCTGACTGGTTCACCCTGACTTGCACTTGTCAGTCTCAAAAGTCACATAAGCCAGTTCTTTATAATAAATTTATTTGGCTTAATGATAGATAGATAGTAGATGATAGATAGATAGATAGATGTTAGGTAGACAATAAATGATAAATGACAGATAGTAAATGATAGGTGATAGAGACAAGATGCCTGCATTCTATTAGTTGTTCTCTGGAGAACCCTGACTAATACGGATTGATTTCAGGATACAGATTTCAAGTAGAAAGAAGGAATATTCAAAATACCACTGAACTTTACAACACCGACAGACATTTTACATGAATGTGGTCTTTTTTTATCCATGAATCATCTTCCTAAAATAACATGCTTCTAAAAATCATGGACAGATGATTCGACCTGCTATATTTTTGTCTTGGAGAAAAGACCAAAAGAAACAGGTTTTAACATTGGCATAACCAGCTTCTTTCTGTGTCATTCCATTAGAAATGTAGACTGCTCTTGTACTACATTATGGAATAGAATTAATTACTTATCCAAAGCACATTGGCAGGCCCCATGCTAGACACTGTACCAAGGCCCTGACTCTAAGAATATTTGTTGGGAACCAGACAAGTTAAAAACCATTGCCTGTTGTATTCCAGGCACAACGCTTTGGTGTCGAAGTCTACAGAAGAATAGGGAAGAGGAGGACTCCCCATGAGGCGGGGCGTACATTGGATCAGCACAAAAAGGAATCTATCTTTCTTTTTTCCTGCTGCTTACTCTTCTCTTGTCTGGTTTCAGAATTAAGAATGATTTTACCTTAATACCCACAAGAAAATCATGTGTTTCTAAGAAAATCATTTGTTTCCTGTTTCCCTTCCCAGTTCTTTCCAGAGTCCTGGAAGGGTTGTCCAGTGACGGCATGAATGGCCCAAATGCAGTTACACCCTTTATTCTTATGAACGCCAGATAACTAATGTGTCTTTAGTTCCAGTAGCAAACTTGCACACAAAGAATAATTCATTACTTCATTGGATTTCCACACTTAAATGCAATCATGGAGCGTGAAATTGTTTAACATAACAAACTCCTATACTTTCCTCTTCACTGGATTAGTTTTTCTTCTAAGCCATCCTTGGGAAGTTACACTTAAAACTTGTTCTTCTTTGACTCTAGTGAAATTAGTTGACATTATACAGCTCCTTTATAGCTATTTGCTCAATCAAAAACAAATGTAATGACTTCAGTGCATGCAAAAACTTAGTGCTCTCAAACTGGACTCCAAGAGAAGATTCTCATTTTCATAAAAGACTTTCTGTCCCTAGATCTTTTTTCCCTCCATCACAGAATGACTTTCTGCATGACGATACTTGAAAGCAGACATTTTGAGCCAAGACAGTTATGTGACTAACTGGCCAGGGCTATTCTGACAACAGTATAACATGGCGTCTTGCTGTTCGGAAGGCACAACAGCTTGATTGTATCTTTAGAGGGTTGGAGAGGTGGCATGCAACAAAATTGTTTGTTTTATGTGAGGATCAGTATCCAAGGGGGATCTGATTTGAAGAGACAGAGTATATAGCTCCTAGATGTGGGTATTTTAGGGACTACATCGTAAACAGAGATGTGTTATTAAGGGAGACAGAACCATATTCAGACCCTGGGAAGAAAGCCAGGCAGGAGACAGTGAGGCCCCAGCAGCTTGCTAAGGGTATGAGCTGGATTCCAGTCTCACAGAGATTCCCAAAGAGGTGTGAGCAGGCATCAAGGGCAGGATGGGAACCTGGTCTGTTTCAATGATGCTCAATAGAACAGTGGCTCTTTGATGCTTCCCTGGGCATTTGGGATTGCTTTCATCACGAGGTGCTTAGAGGAGCTCCCAGAGGAGAAGCATATAAGCTCTGGCTGGAAAAGCAGTAAAGTTTCCAGCCAATTGTGATATAATTCACAACTAGATTCCATGTCTGATATCAAGAACCAGAGATGAAGAAGGGATGCACAGTGAAGAACAGCTTACGGGAGACGCTCTTTATATATCATTTACTCCCGTGTGAGAGTTCCACTGGTTTCTCGTCCAGACTTCAGGCAAATGGTTAACAGCCATCTTCAAGAAAGCCTGAGGAATACTGCCCAGATGAATATAGAGGTTCTGGGACTGGAGAAATGGCTTACAGGTATAAGATGAAATCTCAGAGTAGTTTTGATTTGCATTTCCCTGATGGCTAAGGATGTTGAACATTTCTTTAAGTGCTTCTCAGCCATTTATGTTTCCTCTTTTGAGAATACTCTGTTTAGATCTGTACCTGATTTGGGTTATTTGTTTCTTAATGCCCAGGTTTTTTAGTTCTTTCTATATTTTAGAAAAAAAAAAAAACATGGAATACTTCACAAATTTGCATATCTTTATTGCTAGTATATGTGCCTCTGAAGGGAGCACTAATTTTTTTTTTTTTTAATTTTGAATAGAAGTTATTCTAAGAAAGAGGAGATCTCATTCAGGCACGGCTAACCCTTTCTGGCAGAATCCCCGCATTCCCGGTAAGAACACTGCCTTGACACTGCCTTGTGGCAGTGCAAGTTTGTAATCCCCGAACTCAGGGGAGACTGAAGGTCAGGCTCCAGAAACACGACCTCCACATCGTAATCAGAGCACGAGGGACCCACGAGAGTGAGAGGGAGGCAGTTTGTTTTAGAGGCTTGCAAAGATTAATCATGGCAGTTCTGAACACAGCCTCCTTTCTCCACTTCCTCACTGGCTGAGTAATCAGGAGGGCTCGGCCTCAAATGCCTTCAAGTTCTTCTCTTTCTGCCTGCTTACATTGATCTTTTTCTAAAAACAAAACAAAGCAACAACAACAGAAACCTGGGAGTAGGTTCATTATGCACTGTTTCAAAGCTTCTCAGACACTTAGCCTCCTGGTTAGACTCAATTGCTGTCACCAAGCCTTGGGTCTGGCTGTGTTCCCCCCCACAGTGTCTACACTGAGTGTCAGCTTTGGAATTTTTGGGAGCAGCTGGAGCACCTGATTCTCAATTTCATCTTGCATTTCACGGAAATAAAACTTATTTCTCAGAGTTATTTTCAGGATAAGGTTTAAAAAGGATGATGTGTTCGTGTCTGCATTTCTAGGTATAGTTCCTTAAAATGTTGACTAATTTTCCTCTCTATTAATCACTGTTCTGTCCATTTCATTGCTATATACATACACATACATATGTATGTATGTATGTATATATATATATATATATTCTGTTTTGCTGTTTTGTTTGATCTTTTCAGACATACTCTCACTATGTAGCCAAGTCTGGGTACAAACTCCAAATTCTTCTGCTTTAGTTTCGTGATTTCTGGTTTTGGCAATGATAGGCACACACCATCACACCCAGATTACCATGTTCTTTTTTTTTTGTTTTAAAAGACTTGATTTAGTTTCTATTATGTGCATTTGTGTGTATCTCCCTATGTGTAGGTGCACAGGAGTACAGGAGCTCATGGGACCAGAAGAGGTGTCAGATTCTTTGGAGCTGGAGGTACAGGTGGTCGTGAGCCACCTGATATGAGTGTTGGGATGTGAATTCAGGTCCCCTTAGTAAGCACTCACCCCTCACCGCTTCAGCCCTTCCATATTCTTTGTACCTTTAGAACCAGCAACACACAAAGGCCAAATCTCAAGCCCTTGTCCAGAGCCACCGAAATTCTGTCCTGGTCCTAAGCCAAAACTTATTTGATAAATTTTAAAATAAAATTTAAGTCAGCAACTAAAATGGCAGTTTTAAAAATCATTCTAACGTAACATAATGCAAAGATATACCAGCTTGATACTTATATGCTGAAGAACGAAATTAGGAAATATGAAAAGAATGAAATAGGAAAGACTTTCTGTAGCTAAGCCATTATTTTTCTACAGGAGCAGAAAATGTTGCATGCACAGTAAGAGACAGTGTAATTCACAACATTCAGTAGTTTTACATTGGGCACTGAGGTGTTTCAGGCAGGATACGCTGGCATGGCTTAGTGTGATGCTTCAAACAGGGGAGAATAAATGCGTTCCAGATCAAGGCTACTGTGAGCCTGAGGTGCACGACACTGGCAAGCACTGCCAGAAATGCCTCAAATTCATTGCATTTGGTTTGAATAAAATTTTGATCATTGATCAGCCAGAAGCCATTCACTTTTGCTGAGTTTTTTATGACCATGAAGTTCTACAGTTTAGGAAGCTGTGGTCAGGGTGGGTGAGCTGGATCAGCGGGTAAGAGTACTTGTGGCCATATCTGAAGTCTCAGGGTGGAAGCAGAGAACTGACTCCTGTGGTGGCTATTCATGGTTATCAACTTGACTACATCTGAAATTAACTAAAACCAAAATAGCTGGGTACATCTGTGAGAGGTTTTTTTTTTTTTTTTTTTTTTTCTCCTTAATTAAAGCATTTGTAGTGGGGAGACCCACTTGTAATCTAGATCTTGGAGGTGAGAAGATCCACCTTTAAGCCAGATCTTTTGAGGTAGGAAGATCCTCCTTTAATATGGACCACACCTTCGGCTGGCAGCCTATATAAAGGACACAGAAATAGATAACTTCTCTCTCTTTGCTTGTTTGCTTGCACTCTGGCTAGCAAGTCCATTTCTTTACTGGTTTTAGAGCCTACTTCTTCAGGATTCCAGCATACACTGAAGACCAACTGAGACATCCAACCTTGTAGAGAGAATAGGCTGTGACTTAAAATTACCAAGGTATGAATGTAGAGGTTTGGAAAACCTCACCAATAAAGTGATGAATTGAAAGTATTTGATGGAGCCTTTGAAAAATAACTGAGTGGCTGGCAGCTTAATAGCAGATGTATACTTAATACTAAGTATAAGATCAAGGTCCTAGGCTCAACCCCCAGCCCCAAAGGTAAATAAACCAATAAATGATGTGAACACAATTAACAGAAATATTTGTAATGTAAATTTAGTAATTATACCATAAATTTCATGTAGAACAAACTAAACGAAATCTGGTCATTGATCTGTATAAATACATGCTATACAGTTCGATGGTGTTAAATAGTAAAAGGTAAGGAACCATGAACTGATTGTAAATTTTAAAGGCAAATATTTTATCTTTATAATGTTCTAAATGAAATGGAGTGCCCATGACTTGCACTGTAGCTGTAGATCTATATATGAAATTTTAAGAGTGAATAAACTGGACTAAAGCTTTTCCACATGTGGTGGTTTGAATGAAAATGAGTCCCCATTGGCTCATAGGGAGTGGCACTATTAGGAGGTGTGGCCTTGTTGGAGGAAGCCTGTCATGGGGTGGGGGTGGGGAAGGGAGTGGGAGTGCTATGAGGTTTGAGCTACTCAAGCCAGACCCAGTGGCTCACTCTCTCTTCCTGCTCCCTGCTCTCAGCTTCCTCTCCAGCACCATGTCTGCCTGCCTGCTGTCATGCTCCACCATGCTGATAATGGACTAAACCTCTGAACGTAAGCCAGCCCTAATTAAATGCTTTCTTTTATAAGAATTGTCATGGTCATGCTTTTCACAGCAGTAAAACCCTAACTAAGACACCACATTTTAAAGCTTAGTCCACCAGGTCAGCATTTCCTAATTAGTAAGACGTGGAAAAGTAACCAATTTGTAAGTAAACAAATGTTAACGTCTCTCTGTTCTGAGTTTGATACAGTTTTGAAAGATGGGTCCTTTATCTGATTTTATCTATTTTGATCACCAAAATCACCTGTGAAAGTTGGTGTAACCGTCCACTCTAGACCCCTATGTGTTGTGGGAATTGGTTTCAGCTCACAGGCTAGCTGTGCAGGAAATGTCACATGACTTTATTTCTCTGAGCCTCTAACCCATAGAGCTAGAGCAGCAGATTGGTCTCAGCACCACAGGCTGGTGGGAAACTGAGAACTCTAGTTAGTAACAGTGGCCTACACTGGTTTGTGCTGACATACATATCTAGGGCCAAATAGCTTGATCTGAAGACATAGCTTTTCTTGGACCATGGTGGGGGTGGAGGGAGTCTGGGAGCCTGGGGTCTATCCTAGCAGCTCAGCAGCCTTCCCTCAGTCCTCACTTCCTCCAGGGGTACAGTTGTCAGGTGATGCAGGTCCCTGACATTCCTCTGACTTTGGTATCTATGCAATTTCCCAGAACCTCTCTTTTCTGCTTTAAAATGCTTTACTCTCTGGTGTCTGCTCCAAAATACCCCAGGGCTGTGCTTTCTAAGACTTAGAATTTACAGAGAACTAGAACTATTTGCTAAGACTGGAAGAAACAAAAATAGAGTTCCTCATGTTGTGGTGACCCCCCCAGCCATAAAATTATTTTTGTTTCTACTTCATAACTGCAATTTTGCTACTGTTATGAATCATAATGTAAATATCTGATATGCAGATGATCTTAGATGACCCCTGTGGAACAGTTATTCAACTCACAAGTTTAGAACTGCTGTCTTAAAGGGTAAAGAAAAATTTGCTATGTTTTGTGACCTTTGGGACCAAACCAACTGCTTTAACTCTAAACCAAAGGATATATTTATTTTGGAATAAATAAAGGTAAAATCATGACTCTCATACAAATAAACATATATTGCATATTTATTTAACTCATTAATTAATAACAGAACCAATAAAAAAATTACAAGTAGTACAGAGGAAAAAAGTAATATCCATAGATCAAGAATAGATGGGGCTAGAGAGATGGCTGAGCTGTTAAGAGCACAGGCTGCTCTTCCAGAGGATGTGGGTTCAATTCCCAGCACCCACATGGCAGCTCACAACTCTCTGTAACTCCTATTCCAGGGGCTCTAACACCCTTACACCAATGCACATAAAATAAATTATTTTTTTAAAAAAAGAATAGATATGTATTCCAGAAGATAATGCAGATTGCATGCTTATGGAAACAGATTTCTATGTTACTATACGACTTAGGGAACTGTAAACATCCCTCAGAGACATCAAAAGTGCCAGACCTTACAGAATCATACAAGGTGTAACAGATAAAATATTCAGTGCCTTACCCGCCACGGCCCACCGTACACACACTGTGATCCATTTTTAAATAATCCACATCTTAAAAGTCAACATGGTAATGTGTTTTAGTGAATTTTCAGCAGTCAAATGTTTTGTCTGTAAATGATCTTTCTCTTGTACTTCCCCTTTCGAACACTTCCCTCCATGCCTTGGTGCAGCCATCAATGCTCCGGACTCCAGCTAAGGGACAGCTGAGCTGAAAACAGTTTTAGTGGATCTACTAGTGTTCACACCGTTTACTGCTGGCTGGCCATTCCGCTGTGGGAAACGGAACAGTTCCTAACAATATTCCTTCCCACTTCTATGCTGACCCAAATGCCATTCCTTGGCCAAAAGAAAACAGGGCCAGAATTCTTACCGTGAATGTGTGTCCCACAGCACCAAGTCCCAAGGCACCAGGCTGAGAAGAGGCAACACACTTTACTGTATGAAGAGCCAGAGAATAGTCTGTTGAAAGTCTCCTAAACCTTATAGATCATTATTTAAAAACAACAACAACAACAACTTCATTTAGAGATTCCTCTGAATGTGACATCATAGATATTTATATAAATATTATCAAATACGAATGTTGAAGATGAAATAAATTTTAAAATGAACCACTGACTAAAAAGCAAGAAATCAAGATACTGAATTATTTCTTCATTAATAGAAAACATTAAAGAATGCCTTTCCAATAAATGGATTAAAGAATATACAGCACATACAAACGAATGGATTAAAGCATGTAGCAGGCACATACTGTGTTATGAGAGATAGCAGGCAGTTAATTATTAAGAACCTTATTGCTTTTGGATTTTGTACTGTTCATGCTGTTTCAGCTTTTTAAACTTGGTAATTAGTTTTGATTTATTTCCTCACTATAAATAGTAATCGAAATACTTCTATCTTTTCCAAACTTTGGCTGTGTCCATAATCTGGTGGCAGCCACTGTCCTCTCCCTCCTCTGACCTACGGAACGAAGCATGGAAGCACTGTAGTCTGAGATGGTGAGTCTGAGGGATGGGTAGAGTTCAGAAGTGATGTAGGCAGCCAGTGATGTTAGCAAAGACACAGAGCGTGGAAAGACCCTGGAGAAACGAAAGGACAGAAAATAGTTAAGAGCGAGCCAGACGAAAGGTTTCTGTCGAGTAAGAAAGGAAATTTGAGGCCACCTTAGGTGGAAGACTGGAGTGTCAGACTGAGGGAGCTGAACCTCATCATAGTCACAGAAGAGTGCGTTGGCCGTCTGTTGCTTTGCCTACTCAGAATAGACGCTCTATTCTGGAACAGTATCCTTATGTTCTTTGGCAACTGTGCTTTCCTATTCTTGTTCTGTGTAATTCAGGAGCACGCTCCTGACTCTCTGGTTACTCCCATGACTGGGGTCTTGTAAATCAGCCGGTGTTGGGCATTCTGTTGGACTTCTGACAGTGCTCTCTGTGAGCAGTGCCTCATTTCTTCTGTGCAGGTGATGGCTTAGGAGGAACCTGTCTGAAGTTGGAAGGAGACAGATTCTTGCTGGCATTGCTTGTCTAGATGCAACTTCCCTTGTAGGTACTTTTCCCGACAGTCGGCTGTGCAGCGATATACTTCCCTTTTTCTTTTTCATTTGATTTTTTTTTCAATACTAGGATTTGAACCAGGGCTTGTACATGCTAGGTAAACACTCTGCCACTGATCAACATCCCCAGCCCTCCAATTGTGTGATTAAAAGTTTGATTAATATAGGTAATGCATGTTTGTGAGCAGGGTTTTATGAAGGTCTATAGAATGGCAGATGGAATACAGAAAACAAGTTGGTGACTGTGGAAATAGAAAGAAAAGAAAGAGATTGGAAGAAGGAAAGAGAGCTTGGTAGTGGGGAGCAGTGGCATGTGATATAATCCCAGATGTGTGGGAGGCTCGATCAGGAGGATCCCCTGAGGTAAGTTTGGGGTCAGTATAGGCAGCAAGGCAAAAACTGTCTCAGATTAAAAAAAAAAAAAAAAAAGAGGTTCAGCCTTAGCAGGTTGAACAGGAGGAAGAAACAGCACTCACTGAGTGAGTGAGTGTGCCACTGATAGTAACTTGTGAGTGAGAAAGGGTGCCAGGTAATTAACAGTGGATCTGAGGGAGGAGCTTAAGAGGCCACACCTTGGTTGGGTAGGGTGCCATGTAGTTTTTAGTGGTGTACCCACTGGTGCCCCTGCTACTGTAAATAACCCACGTTCATATAAGCAACTCTAATCGCTTGAAGATACGTGCCCTCTCTCTCTCTCTCTCTCTCTCTCTCTCTCTCTCTCTCTCACACACACACACACACACACACACACACACACACACACATGCACAGAAGTTGAGAAGAGGAAGAGAATCAGAAGAAGTATTGGGAAGGGGCAAGAGGAGGCAATGGTGGTAAATATAATCAAAATATATAATATGTATTCATAAAATGTAGTGAAGTTCATAATTATGAATGACCAATATATGCTAATAAAATTTAAAGAAGGTGTTGCATATTCTTACAGGGGTGAGAGTTTAAGATGATAACAGGAAAATCAAATGGAAATATTTAGGGCACAATTAAATGCAGAATAAAAGCTCATAAGGAAACCCAGACCCAAGTTCTAACATGTAAATGTATGGCCAAAATGGATCAGAGTGTCAGTCAAGAGAGTATGTGCTAGGTGAACACGAGTGAAATGACAGGCAGGGCCATTAAAAACAACAGGGTGAGAAATGAATCAGGCCTCTGCTCGATGTCTAGTCTTTACCTGCAGTGATTCAGGAAACCAAGTCCTTAGAACGGAACAAGCCAGTGAGTTAGTACAGGTGTAAACACCATGTAGCTGGACTTAAGCAGCTGGAGTCTCAAATGTAGATGATGTTTATCAAAAAGTGGATGCAGAGAGGAAAAGGGCGAGGAGCAAAGGAAACAGGTGGAAAACTTAATGAGAAATATTGCTTGGAATTCAAAAATAGAGAACCTTTCAAATAGGAGGGTCACCCAGGGTGAAGAGGGACTTGAGGCAATGTGTGCACTGGAGGTCTGCCAGGACTCTGCAAGTGGAAATAGGTTCCCTTTGAAGTGAAGGCGACATAGAGGAGGAAGCCGTGGGTGGGGACCCAGAAGAAGAAGTGGGGTAAACAGCTAATGGAACAGCTTAGCCTCGGCTTTTAATTTCAGGGTTAGAGAAGGTAGACAAAAGGAAGGTGTGTGTGTGTGTGTGTGTGTGTGTGTGTGTGTATGGAATAAGGAAGGAGGTAAGACCAACAGGGTGGAGAATGCACAAGGCCTTCCCTTCTGTAGGAGCCTGGCTGAGAATGAGAAAGAAAGGGTGCAGAGAGATATGGTAGTCTGGAGAGGAACCCAGGGGCTGGTAATGTTTCACAGCAGTATCAGGAGGGGTCAGCTCCGCTACCTGACTCGGAATCATATAAGTGTGGGACTTCCAAATTGCTTTTCTCCCATGATGCCTCACAGGAAATTGCATTACTGTAAACTGATGTTTGTACTAGAAACAAGCAAGCAAACAAACAAACATAAAAAGGACCTAATCTGCTTCATGTCTGAGCCATGTAACTCTTAATGAAAATATGGTGATTCTGACATGGGCATAACGAGAAGAGGAGAAGGCAGCTCCATCACAGCAGTACGACCAGCATCGAGTAAAAGTACAAACTTAATTGAAGGTGGAGTGAATTTCATGATGTGCTGTGAAAGGTGTACTCTCTTCTCTGGGAGGGTCCCTAGAGAAGCCAATTATCCAGTTTGGAAGGTGTGGTTCAATTCTGTGAGTAATAAATTCACCCCAATAAGAAGGAAGACCTGTTATGAGTCAGAGTCACAGCCAGGATAAAGTCTGCCCTTAATGCTCACTATCAGATCTAAGTTCTCAGAAGCAGAACTGGAGAAACCTGTTTTGGAAGGGGCACTGGCCTAGTGTGATAAAGATTGTTTCCTTTAGTCATTGTCCCCATCCCCCTCCCCCCAACCCATTATCCTTTAAGGCAGTGACTTTTGCCCTGGAAAAAATAGTCACTCCCAGTAGTGGTGGGGATGACAGCCCCTCCCAGGTTCTCTGTCCTCCCTTTCTAATCAGCCATTTGGTCCACAGTCATTTAGTCCACAAACTCCTCTAACTTGTCCTCTCCTGGCACCTCCGGTTCCCGGACATACTTCTCTTTGGATCTATAGAAGGAAATAAAAAGGTGGTGCCAGGACTGAGTGGCTGGTGAGCCATGTAGGGTAGGACTCTGTAATTCAGAACTCCATCGTTAGAGACAGTAACCTGAAGGAAGTGTGAGGCCAAGGGAGCTGCAGAAACCCAGCTTATACTGGAACAAAAAGAGTATGGGGAGAACATAACTACTTATAAAATAAAGTTCCTGGAACCATCTCAAAATATCATGGACTCATAATGACATAATTGAACGAGAGTCTGAATAGAACCTGAAATTACCCAGACTCACAGGGAACAAACCTGTGGATTGCTTTTGCAGAAGGGCCAATACTCCCTAAGCGGTGTTTGCAAACTGGAGATGTTTTAGTTGTTGCAATCCCTGGAGTACTATAGGCGTTTAGAAGGTAGGGGGCATTTAAGCAACAATGTTAAACTTTCTGCCTGCAGAGAAGGAGCAACATAGAGAGGGATTACTTTGAATGCTAACACTCCTTGGTCATCATAGATCCAGTACAACAGAATATTCCCTCCTGGCTTTGGATCTCATGGATTCAAATTATTTGAAAATACAATCCAATTAGGTTGGATTTTGTATGTGAGAAACAGGTGTGAGGGCTAAAGTTATATTTTAAGTTTAGTGGAGGAATGTGATGGCTAAAATTAAATCTAAATTACTGTGCTTAAGAGATTTATAAAACAAAAATGCCTCTAATCTTTAAGCCCCTCTTGCCCACGGACAGATAACTTCCTGGAATGCTGGGGGTGGGGAGGGGGGGCTGTCGTTCACACAACAAGCCGTGTGTTTTCACTTCTGTGAAACAAGATTGGTTGCCCCAACTACACAGGATGTGCTTGATCACACATAGACAGGAAGTATATAGGCAGGAAGTACATCAGAATGTATGCGTGCCCCTGACTGAACGAGAGCGGCAAATGTAGCCTCGTGGGTTTTGCCTTTATAAGCCTCTGACTAATATATTTCGCCACCATTCTTTGGGAATCTGGGTATGAGGCTGGCCAGTGTCCATCGTCCCAGCCAGTATTTAATAAAGCTTGCTTCAAATTAGGCTATAAAAAAAATGTGGTAATGGTCTAATTCTCACCTGATAAGATTAACACAGAGTCTCAATGTAGCTCAAGATGACCTCAAACTGACTATATAGATGAGGATGACCTTGAACTTGTGATTCTCCTCCTGGGATTATAGGCATATATCACGATGCCCAGTTATATGTGGTACTGAGGATTAAAGTCAAGGCTTTCTGTGTGCTAGGCAAGTACTCTGCCGACTGAGCTGTATCCCTAGTCACTGTATCCACCACGTCTCCCTAGCTTGTCGCTGTACACTGTGTTGCAGGAACCCTCCCACTATCCTCTGAGGACACTGTATCCACCACGCCTCCCTAGCTTGTCGCTGTACACTGTGTCACTGCTGTTTTCCATTTTCTTGGCCCTTCATGCACCCTCTTCTCTGCAACTCACAGACACATTCTGCAGGTTTATCTCCACTTTCCTCTCCTTCCCCATTCGACTCAGGTCTATGCTAGGTTTCCTCTGGTCTCCAACCATGCTCTTCCACTAGTCCCTCTGTGTCTCCTTGGCCTCTTCCCTCCACATCCAATCCCTTCTCTCCATTTCAGCCCTAAATATTTCCTTTAACAGTTATCCCCATCATCTTCTTCCTAAGTTTCAAATCCTTCAAGGCATCCCTTTGCCTTTAAAACGAAAACCTCCTAGTGTGCCTCTCTCTTTCCTGCCTTCTACCTCTTGTCCTTTGGGGCACTGTGCTCCACACTGGATTCTTCTCTTCCTTGAACACACCCAGCTTCTCCCTATTCCTGGAATGCTCTGCAGGTGTGGGACCGCCATGGGGCTGAGGAATGGGTTGAAGCACCTGGGAAGCACCTCACCTTGCTAGAAGGTGAGAGCATTGGGCGTTCAGCTGCTCCTCACCTTTGGCCCTGGCCAGATCCCAGCTAAATATTAAATATTGCCTGATTCATAGAAGCAAAAGGAAAGTAACTTGGTAGGTGCTTGTCTGCCCTGTGGCTAATAGGACACCTCCCTCTTTGTCTCTGTGAGAACAGAAGGCAGGTGCCGGCATTGCATGCAAATAAGACTCCCCACCCTGAGCAACCTGGACTGATTCATTGGATCTCATTCATTCGTTCTCCGTGCGGGGATCAGAGTCTCTGACTGGTCCCAGAAACCCACATCCCCTCCCTCCAGCACTTCCCTGCTGCTCCCCCAGTGCTGGTTTCCTGCATCTGGCCAGGGCAGGGAACCAGCAAAAACCCAGCCCGCTGAGGGCTGAGATGGAGCAGAGACAGCGCAGGAGACCATACTAACATGCACATATATGGTTCTCATGCTTCAGACCTCTGTCTGCTTCAGTGTCCTGCTTTGAAGGTATTTTCCTGGTTCCCCTCACTGTGCTTCTTATCTAAAATAGACAGGTGTTCTGGGTGTCCTTTTTAGTGTGCTCTCAATACATATTCTGAAGTTAGGCTGTTGATTTGCTTACATTTCGAGATTTGTTTTTCTCTTACTAGAGAGAGAACTCAGTGGGCACAGGGTCTTAAACTATTATTACCAGCATCTAGGTTGCGTGCATCACACACAAGGCATTAACACATATTTACTCAGTGGGTGAATAAATGAAGCTGGCTTTATTTCTTAACAGTACTGTAAGATAAGCAGAGGCAATATTCTTAGTCTTTTCTAAAGATGTTTTTCACAGAAGATCATCTCTCGGTCCATCTCCGGACCTTCAGCAAGGCAGGGAGCATGTAAGAGTGAAGCTGTTCTCCCCACAGAACCCAGGGATCAAGGGTGGAGGTGGGGCTTATGTCCAGAGGGTCCTCCATGGGCACGCCTCGTCCTGACCTCCTTGCATTACCTCCTCCACCAAAGTTCCACTACCTTCCAATAGTGCTGCAAGCTGCTGCACCCAGTGCGTGGCCTTTGGAAGAACATTTAAGATTCGCACCATAAGCTGAGCCCAGTGGTACCAGCTACTTGAGATTTTAAGTCGGGAAGATCAAAAGATCAAGGACCCCCTAGGTGAAATGGGAAGTTCAAGGCTAGCCTGATCATCTTAGCAAGATCCTGACTCAAAAATAAAGTTTACAAGAAAAGAAGGAAGGGCTGGAGAGAGAGCTCAGTGGTTAAACGTGCTGACTGATCTTCCAAAGGACCTGGGTTTCATTTTCAACATATGCACATCCACTGACAATTCCAGTTTTAGGGGACACAATGGCCTCTTCTGGCCTCTGTGGACACTAGGAATACATGTGGTACACAGACACACATGCAGGCAAAACACCCATACACATAAGATAAAAATAAATCTTTTTTTAAAGGCTGGAGATGTGCAGTGGTAAAAGTGTTTGTCTAGCACCAATGAGGCCTTAGGTCTAACACCAGGGCCTTACCCCCAATCCCAAACTGTAACTCTCTGTGCCTCTTTCTGTTCACTGTTGGCCTCAAAAGGCATAGATATAGCTGATCCTGTCTTGATTTCCTTCTTGACCAGTGTTCAAAGCAGAAGCTAGAAGGAGTCTCCTTGGAGCAGATGGGATTTCACCAACAGAGGCAGGGTTTGTGAGGTCCTGGTTTGTCTCCTGGGCTACTCACTTCCTCTTACTGAGTACCATTGGTACCACATGTAAAATAAGGACAATAGCACCTGTTTCTTAGGGAAATTATAGAGAATAAATGAAATAATCCATATTAAATTGGCTCCAACATAACAAACACTCAATAGAGACGTGCTTCTAAACTTGCATTAAAGGTGACTGTAACGTGGCTTTTGTAAGGTGAGATAATCTTGTTTACAAATTCCCGTGTGCCATATATAACATCCCACTACCATTTGAAAAGTGCAGAACATCTGGCTCTTAAAAAGCTACATTGATTACCACTGTATATTAGGACCCAGAAGAGAAAAAGGACTACAAATTAACTGGTGAATTAAGTTTCCTATCACACGTGTTGTGCTATAAAAGTAAACAAATGGGTCAATATATATATCAAGTTGGTCTATATATCAAATGTAACAAACTCTATAAAAAATCAGCCACTGTGTCTGGGAGTTTAGTTCAGTGGTAGAATATATGTTTAGTGATGAGTTCAATTTCAGTTCTCTCCCCCAAAGACAGAAAACACATTGAAATAAATTCTGCATAGCCAATATGGACAGAGTAAACATATAAATAAAAATGGCCCAAATGAGGCTAGATTGATGGTGCAGCAGTTAAGAGCACTGGCTGCTCTTACAGAGCTGGCACCCACACCGTGGCTCACAACCACCTGTAACTCCAGTCGCAGGGAATCTGACGCCCTCTTCTGGCTTTTTCAGACACTGCACATGTGGGCAAAATAAAGACACACATAAAAATAAATTTTAAGACATGGTTACAAAGCAGCAACAGAACATAAATCTGGGTACTCTTCTTTGTAGGCAGTGGTAGAACAAATAGCCAAAGAAATTGTTCAGTAAAAAGCAGGGCAGGTGCGGGGGCAAACAACAGGAAGGACTAGCAGTGGGCTAGCTGTGTACCCAGCGAATCAGAGTTCACAGAACATCAGGAACAGAAAACAGCAAGCATTGGATTGAATTGGATCTCAACAGAAGCCGGCTTCACAGTTAACTCCTGTTCCCACACCTGCACACAGAGGTAGGACAAAGAGTATCCCAGAGACTTATCTCCTTGTCCTGAGAACTTGGGAAACTGGTTTTGAACCCCTGACAAGCCCCATCACTGCTGAATCCTGATAGATATCTCTGTCACTGGGTGTCACTGCATTTGAACTAGCTCGGTATTTCTTTTAAAAGAACACAGCCACAGTTCGGATTGTTTTCAGCACTATCTCTTGCTTTCCAGCAGCGGGTTCCCCATGAACTCATCTTTTATCTCACGGCTATTTGGGACTTTATGCTTTTTATTTCTTGGTTGTTATAAAATATGAATAACCTTGGCATCTTTATGAAGGTCTTTTGTCTCAGTTGTAAAACACTCATCTAATGATAGACATATTGTCATGTGACTGGAGAAAGAGAGAGGGAGCGAGACGGAGAGAGAGTCAATATGGGGCCTTGTGCATTCTAGGCAAGTGCTCTGCTACTGATTACACTCTCAGCCATTGTATTGCTTAGATTGCCTTTGAATCACAGGTTACACCAAAAAACAAACAGACAGACAGACAGACAGACAAACCCATACATCCCCTCAAAACAAAACAAACAGCCTCACTATAGGAATTATCGTAGTGCTAATTTATGAAATCTGCCCTGCAAGTGTGTGACCTATGCCACCGTTGTTCTACTCTGAAGGCTGTTTTATGTTGCTGCACCCTGCAATTAGGAAGCTGTCCTATCATTACTACGCTCCTCGCTGTCTAGGGCTGGATTCTTATTGACAGTACTTAATGTACTCTGGCATGACTGTTAGACTCCTTGAAGTAGGAAATAATAGAGTACACATTAACCGATGTGAGAGATTAACTCACATAGGGTCACATTCACAAACACACACATGCACATGCACACGCACACACACGCACACACACACACACACACTTTAAGCTGTGGGGAGCACTTTTCCAATGGTAATTGTAGTAATGTGAGCATAACTATAACATTTGAATTCCTTTAAAAAAATATGGCCATGGAATGTCTTCATGAGAGTCCCTTGGGAGCACTTGATAAAAATCCACGTTCAGAGTCTTCGTTCCCTGCTTTGCTCTGAAGTCTACTGAACTAGGATCTTATTTTTAACAAGGTCCCAAGTGGGTCCTGGGCCTGTTTGAGTTTGACACCCAGGGCATCTTGCTTTAGAGTCTCTTCTCTGTCCTGTATTTTGAGCATGTAAAAGCCAGCATTGGGGAGCAGTGCCCCTCTTAGCTGTTCCCAGAGGACACATCCAGTTCAGGGCTTTGCTGGAATTCTTAGCTTCTGGGTTTGAACTTTGATTTGTAGTATTTTCTTCAGACTCTCTTCCTTGAACTTCTGCAATCACCTCATTCTGGACAGTGTACACATCTCTGGGTTACCATGTCTAGCTCACCCCACAAATTCTGACTTCTCATGGTTCAGGAGAGAGATCCATATCTGTGGGCCCTCAGTGCAGACAGCCCATTCTCTCTGCTTAGACCAGACACAGAGAAAAGCACAGCTTGGGAAGATGTTGAAGGCTGCTTCACTTACTGAGCAGGGCGTTCTTTACTTTGAGGATGAACACAGGTCTGTGCAGTCCTGACAGAAACCATGACTGAGATGTCAAGAGGTGGAGAAGGGGTATTGTTTGTGGCTAAATAACATCTGTCTGCTTTTCATCCCCAATTTAGGAAAATATATTTATGGCCACGGTAAACAGAAACCTGGGTTTCTGTAGCATGCCCTTCAATTCAGACACACTTTTGAATGCATTACTGGCAATCAGACCAGAGATAAGCCATCGTGACCTGCATTTGGGAACCACACTGGGCATGAAAAGATCTGGTAGGGTTCTGGTGCTCAGTGTGGAGTGTGTCCCAGACCCACTGAGTTTCTGGGATAGAAGACAAAGTAATTTACCATTGCAGGCATCTGTAATCATTGTTAGGGTTTCTTACATGTTGACAGATGACTCTTGATTTACACATAAGGATCTTCCTGGTGATCTGTTCATACGGTTCAGAATACTAGCTTGCTGGGAATGGCATGGCTGTGCAGGTGGCTGCTTCACACAGTTCCAGAGCCTCTGGTGCGCCACCTCTGCAGAAGACATCTGGCAATAACTGCTCTACAAACGGCTACTATTCTTTATATGCTGTTTCTTTTCTTTTTCTCCCTAAAGCTTCCTTTGTTCCTGTAAACGGGACCCAGGCCAATGCCTCTATGGGAGCCTACCCTCTTGGTGGCCCCTTGATAAGGAAGAAGAAGGCTGAATCTAATGATCCTGAAGTGAAAGCCTTTGTGGGTGTCCTAAAGGCTGTTGCCCCTGAGTCAGCCACACTAAATGCAAGTCTACTAGGGACAAGATAAAACTGTGCATGAACTGTTCCTTAAGAACTTCTAGGAACTATATGATGTGACCAAGTTCAGGGACGGTAATTATACTCCTGAGCCTGTGTTTCCTGAACCAGCCAGGGTTTACAGAGAGCCCCAGAAACAAGAAAAATGGATAGTCAAGGGAACGAGGAATAGATGCTGTTAATGCTAAAGAAACATATGATTGGAGTTTGGATAGATATAGGGAAGAAGTAGAAGAACTAGAGAAAGCTTAAAATCTATAAATATAAAATTTCTGTCTAGCATCTTTTTGCTTTTCTGTCTGTTTGATATATGCTGAAACTGCAAGCAGGGCACCCAGCAAACTGCTAACGGACCATTGTGTTAGAGGTTTTCTGAGAAAAAACAAGTTGAAGATTAAGCTGTTGCAATGAAGGTTGTTCTTGCTTATTGTACCAAGTAAGCATAGGAATTTAGAAAAATGTAACTATGCAGTGTACACAAAGTTTCTGTGAAGCTTTGAATGTGCTTGACCTTGATAAACTGTTAGATTTGCAATGTACTTTTAGTAAATAAAAGACTGGGCTGGCTAATGCTTGGGAGAAGCAGAAGGAAGGAGAAAGAGAAAGAGAGAAGAAAGAGAAGGTACAGAACGTGAGAGAAAGTGAGAAAGAGAGAGAGAGAGAAATCGAAAATGCTTAAGTTCTGATGTTCTCCTGAGATGACTAGCTGCCAGCTTGTACCAGCCTTTGATTCCTGAATTAATTCTTTGTGCCGCTCCCAGGCATCCCTTTCTCAAGACCCTGACCTCAAGCTGAGGCTGGAGCCCGGCACCAGCTGGTCTGGTCTGTTCAAATGTGGAAAGAAGATACTGCCCTTGTCCATTCATGTGTGTGCGTGTGTAAGAGAGGAATGAGGGAGAATTTATTACAGACTGAAAATACACACTCAAGAGAGGGTACAGGCTTCTCAAGAGGCAGTTGGGTCTCTTGGGATTCTGAATAGTTCCTTTATTTTTTGGCAAACTGTAGTGGAAGGGAGGGTCATTCTTAAATTAGGGAAAGGTGGGAATCCTAGGAATGAATGGAGATGCTCCCTAGGAGCAGGGATTACTTTTTTATGCCCTTACATGAGCTTTGGATGTCATGACGAGAGCTTTAGGATGGGAACTAATTGCGTGAAGATGCTGTTGTGAGGAAATGTTGCACCAGCCACTGTTGAAAGCTTTTGTTTTGAGCGTCTGTGCAGTCACGTGGTAGCTTGTTGGACTATCGCCCTATAGGAGCCCCAGCCTCAAGCTTACGTAGTTTGCCTCTTTCTTGTTTGTCTATCTACCTGCTTCAATTGCTATTCTAATTGGACATTTGTATTTGTTAAATCTGTCACACAGTTTCTCTGTATTTAAAATAAATCAGGAGAAAAATTGAAAATGAATTGATTTATAGTTTGGCTAAGATGTGGGTTAGGGGTGAGGATTGGGCTAATGTCCTTCCCTCCATGCCTACAGACACTCTACAATTTATAGAAAACAGTAAGAACATATACAATTTAACAGTGAGACAGGCTAATAGGTTCTTTCATGTGGAGAAGAGGAGCTGGGCCTCACATTTTTCCCCAAGATATTTATTTTTTTTAAATTTAAATCTCAGTAGAGGAAAATGGAGTCTCAAAGATCTCCTGTTTTAAAAGAGAAAATAACCAGGTTTGTGAGATGTAGGTTCTTTTCTAATCTGGGTCTGGAAGAGTTTCTTGTTCATGGTTCTATTTTTTTATAGGTGGAGAATGCAAGCTTTCTGTATCTGCTCTTTGGATATCAGCTTCAAGCTCCTGACTCCTGTATCCTGCTAAACACAGAGATGTTGTAAGCATAAAATGGTGACGGTCTGATATCCAAAGGAGGGCCGAGTGGAGTGTAAAGCAGCTTTTAAGAGCCTGCTTCACCGTGACTGGACAATCTGCAAAGCTTCCTTTCTGGCTTATTGCAGCTGAGTTTGAGACGTGTTCCATTTGGCTGCTAATAAGCTAGGGTGAAGAAGGAGACAAGGAACCAGGGTGTCACATTCTGTTTGATGAGTTTACAGAAAAGCCTTTCTACCCCAAAACATAATTGGCAGGTAAAATCTGAGATAAGCTATATATGGCCCCAAGAGGAGTCCAGTTTCCAATTTCTGGAATCTGGGAAATGTTATCTTACCCAGTAAAAGACCATTTCCATTGCTGTTACTATGTCCAAAGGTCACGAGATGGGAATATTGTCTTGGATTATCCAGGTAAGCCCCAGATGCAATTCAAACATCCTCAAAGGAAGAGAGGAGACACAGAAGAGGGCAAGAGCTCACAGGAGCTAAGTGTGATTCTGATTTGGAGTTGAAGAGAGAAAGAAGGAGTGCAAGGAGCACTCTAGAGGCACAGGAATGCCATTCACACGCATGTCTACGCTTGTGACACCGCAGCATGACATTGTCATCTACAAAGCGCATGCTCAAGAATCGTGATTGAGTGACAGACAAAAAAGGTCTCATAATGTTTTAGATAATTTATTGTCATGCATTTCCCCCATCTGAGATGCTGTTTCAGAGCAGAGAACTTCTTCCCCTTTCTCGTCGCCTTTTGGGAAGACATGACTGGCAGTGTTGAGAGAAAATACCGAGTCACTTCCCTCAATGAACAGGTCCTTCTGGGGTTTGGTTTTATTTTCTTTGCTGCTGGAGAGTGAACCAAAGCTCTGCAGAGCTACATTCCCAGCCCCACCTGCTCAGTGTTTTTGATGAACAGCATGAAAGCAAAACTTGGAACATGGGAACTTCCCTTCCAGGCATCCATGTTTGGGTGGAGGTCTACACTCCACGTAAGGGTTTAAATCAGTTCTCTGCTTTAATATATTTATACCACCTCTACCTCATGTGACTCCTGGTGCTTCTAAGTCCCAAGTTTATCAGTGGTTCACCAGACCAAGTTAGTTTCCTTCCATTAAGAATCCTTTCTTTAGTTACAGTAGCTCTTTCTCCTTGGACGAGATACTCGGCTTGTTACACCTACTGATACCTCTTTAAGCCTCTTTCTTTCTACTTTTTTTTTCCCACCTCCTCCTCCTTGTTGGGTGTCTTTCTCAGTTGTTTTTTGTTTGTTTTTGTTTTAGACAGGATCTCTCGGTATAGACTAGGTTGGCCTGAAATTCACAGAGATCCTCCTGCCTCAGCTTCTAAAATTCTGGGATTAAAGGTATGTATCACTGTGTCCAGTACCACATTATTATTATTATTTTTAGATAGGGTCTCTCACTGAACCTGAATTTATTGATTTGGATAGACTAACTGACCAGCAACCCAGGAATCCTCTTATCACTGCATCCCCAGGACTGGGATTACAGCCCTGTGCCGCCAACCAGGCGTTTTCCTGCGGCTTCTGGGGAGACTGCCCTTCTAGCATCTGTTGCTTCTCAAATACCTTTCACTCAAAATAACCCTTTGCCAAAGTGGCACATTTTGGGGATTCTGTAAATGATCTGACAGAAACGAAGATACTCTAAAAGATTCTTGTGCTCTTTACTTTGGCTATCCAACTATTGACAGAGTGGCCCCAGGAAATTGGAATCCCCTCAGGAATCTCATGTTATGAGAAGAAAAAGGTCAAGCTGTAGCTAACCAGAGGCGAGCTTGTCTCCCAGAAACAGACCACCTTGCAGGAGTCACTGGAGCTGAGACAGAGATGGTCAGTGATGGGCGGGACCCTACCCTGACCAGGGCTACACAGTTATACGTACTAGCCCTTTATCAACAGTTAAGCCCATGCCAGCACATCCTGAAGAAAGACTAGGGTGTGTGGGAGTGTCAGTGACTCTCTCTTCCTCATGAGGGGCCAGTGGTGAAGTGATGGAGACACAGCTCTACCATGCCATCCTCAGCAGCCTGAGGAACTCCCCAAGCCATTTAAGGACCTTGATTCAGGCTAAACTGGACTAGCTGTTGTGATACCAAGAAGGATTTCAGGGCTATCAGAGTGGAGATTCTATTAAAGATATTTTAATGTAGGCTTAAGCAGAGGCCTGAAAGAAAGAGAGGTGCTCTAACGAAAGTGAGCCCCAGCCAAAAGTATGGGTCTCGGCTACTCACGGAAGAATCACACTTCAAATGTCCCAGTGATAATGTCACTGGTGAGGAGAAAGAGACACAATGCCACATTGCCATCCTTAGGAGCCTGAGGGGTTCCTCGAGACTTTTACGGAACTTAACTCAGTCATTGAAAAGAACTTGAAGATCTGCCAATTTGTCAAGCAGAGTTGGTGATTTTATTAGATTAAAAAAATTACTTGTGGCCAGGCCTGGTGGAACACCCTTTAGTTCCATAGCTCAAGAGGCTGAGGCAAGCAGATCTCTGAGTTCAAGGCTAGTCAGATCTGTATTATAGGTTTCAGACCAGCCAGTGAGACCTTGTCTCAAAAATAATGTATTTGTGACTCCTATAAATTAAACATATTTCCAATATTGCTCCCATTTTGCAGAAGGGCCTGTGAGCATATGAATATGGACTGATTTGCAAAGCTGGCTACACACCCAGGCACACCCCGTGGAAGCAGCATAGCCTTTGTCCACAAAGACTACCTCAACCAAAAAAGAAAAAAAAATACATTAAAGACTCTACTCTGATTAAAAAATCAGGACCATATCTATAGGTACTTCTAACTCCCTCCTACGCTGTGAATTCTTTTATCATCTAAGAGCACATCCATGTGGACTTTGAAAATGCTTGAAGATACTCATCTTCAACACTACTGACAATCAAGTATTCCAAGTAACTAAATATTTCTCTCACTTTTTCTTTTATAATTAGGTTTTAAAAAATGTTTATGATATTTAATATTCCACCCAGTATATTTCTAATATAATAATACTAATCTTTCTTTGAATGAAGTTGCAGGTGAAGATATTATGTCTTTATTTAACCATGTTTTTGTTGTTATGACTGTTTGCTTACCCTAAACCTCTACTGCTTTCAAAACTAGTACTTAAAAGATTCAAGGGTTTTTCCCTATCTCTCTGTGTATGTATGCCTATATGTATGTTTGCATGTATATAATCTAATCATTCAGTATAGTTTTGATTTAAAAGTCTAGTCTTAAATTAAGCTTTATTTCATTTACTCTAGCTAGGGATACCCAAAGATTTGGGTTGACTCTTATCCAAATTATACAAAGGACATCAGTTTCTACCAACAACATTCATGACATTTTATACCTTAAGTACTGATGTTTCTTGATGTAATTAGTATATAAAATGTCCTATAGTACAGTCTGCCAGGAATAAAATTTAATTAAACAATATTTCTGTTTTGCTAACTAAAAAACGAATTACAGGGACTCCTTCCAAAGTCCTACTTCTAACTGCTTAACTATAAGTAAATTCATAGAGTACAATTAACTGTTAACACAAGGGGAGTCAAAGAGCCAATTTAGTTTAAAAATATGTAAATCTTAGTTATTTAAAAATACATGTTTCTGGACTTGATTCAAGAGTGTGGCAGGGTGGTAGGCAGAGCTTTGCTGCCTCCTCTGCCACTCTTGCTCTGGTTGCCTCTGGCTCCTCACACACCCACGGACCAGGAGAAAGTATCCTGGCAGTGAATCTGGTAGGGAACTTTTTACAAGTTAGTGGTTGTAGAGACCATGAGGTGGAGGCGGTGACAGAACTAGAAAGTCGACTGGCTGTGAGTAGAGAGAGGGAAAGATGGCTGAACGGAGCAGAGCACCAGTGGTTATATGAAGCTGGAGACATGCCTGCAGCAGATGTCCTCAGGCCACTGAGAGGATAGGGCCACAGCCAGGCCCTGCTCTCCCGGTTGCAGCCCTCAGACCTGGCCCTTGGTGAGGAGGCAAGCTGGAAGGGAAGACTGAGATCTTGGAATAGAGAGACACAGAGCTGCAGACAGGGGGGCAGGCTGTGATCCGGGCTGTGGCTGGAGACCATGTCGATGTCTGTGTTCCCTGCTGCTGCCAGGGACTATGTTGATGTCTATGATCAGGACTACCACTGGAATCCATGTTGATGTCCATTATCTGAGATACCAATAGAGGCCATGTTTGTATCTGTGATTTGTGCTGCAGCCATTAACCATATCTATGTCTGTGATCCCGGCCATTGCCAAGAGGTCATGTCAATTTCCCAATGACCCAAGCTGCCACGGAAATCATGTCGGTGTCAGTGGTCTGTGCCAACTCTGTAATACATGTTGGTGTCTATGATCCGTGCTGCCAGTATAGACCACCTTGGTGTCCACAATCCGTCCTGCCTCTGGGGACCACGTTGATGTCCATGATCCATGCTCCCACCAAGAAACCATGTTGATGTCTGCTCCGTGCTGCTGTCAGAAGCTATGGGCGGGAGAGCTTCTGTTGCTTCTACCTATGACTGCAGATTCATGGCTGAGAATAAGAGACATTGAAGGTTCCATGCCAACCTACCCCACCCACCCAAAAGAAACACTTCAGATGTGAAATTATAGAAGAGTCCTTAAAAATTATGATAAAGACGCTGAGGTGCAGCTCTTAGAGTTGATGGCTTCTGGTGGGGGTGGAGGGGGAGAGGAGTCAGTTTTCTGCCCACTGGGAGTCTGAACATGCTCTAAAGAGTGTACAGTAACATAGAGTGGACTTTTTTTTTTTTTGTTCTGAGAGCAGAGGGATGGGAGGGTGGGAGGAATAGGAAGTGGGTATGACAAGGATACATTGTATGAAATTCTCAAATAATTAAGAACTATTATGAAACCTGAAAAAGATACATGTTTCATTCATCTGTTACCTGCACTGGCCAAACTGTGTTCTGTTCTTGATTATTTAATGTTAGATCTAGTAGACCTATTATATGTCACATACAAATGTTATGGCAGACACAGAGGACAAAGGAAGTGAGATCCAGGTCATGATGTCTAATTGTTTTGCTATGATACAAGAGTTTCTTTCTCGATGGCCTGCTTTCAGCTACTTCTCTCTCCTAAGTACTGCTGTCTTGCCCACTGCTCAGCCTCGTCTACCTCTAATCCTGGGAATGGGCTTCATAGCTGTTGTTAGAATTAGAAAACATGGAGAGACCACAGACTCAATTTAAATTATAATTAGTTGAAGTTTTATTTTAAGCTGCAGCTGTCCTCAGTTCCTGTGGTCGGATTTGGAACCAAGGCTCAGCCAAAAGGAGAGTGCCATTTTTAAAGGCAAAGGCCACAATTCACTCTTGCTGATGATGTGTGCTTCCACAGGTGTGAGAGAACATTCTGGGTCTTTGGCCTTCCTGGAATTCCTGGTATTGTTTTAACAGCCTCAGGGCTGACCTCAGACCTAATATGGAGGTTTTTTTTTCTCCCCCAATTACACTATGAGGAGACATAAATAATATGCAGCCTCCTGCATGTACAAAGCATGGTACTTGGCCAACAGGTAGAACTATGAATGAAAATTCCTGGAAAGAAACTGTCTCCGGAGACTAATTTACTGATGAAAGCTACCGTGATGTGGAGAGTGGAATGTTGCAAGACCAAAGGCCAATTATGTTATCTCAGGCTATCTCTAAGTCCCTGAATACCATTCCTTGCTTTCCTCTATGTCAGAACTAAGGTCTCGTGGCTGACAGATTAATCCACTTTTAAAATCTATTAATTTAACAGAGCACTAGCTTCCACCAACCCCCAAACTAAAAATGTCACCAGCTAGAATCTGCTGCCTATAGAAAAGCTTCCCCCTACAACCTTGCTGTAATGAGCTCTCTGATGCCTCCACCAACGTATATTTAAACTCGTCTTGGTTTATGAGGTACCTTGTTCTGTAAACTATAAAACTTCGTGACATTGCTTTCATGTTGGAACACGGAATTTGGGGTAATCTAAATCTGTGTTCCTAGGCCATGGTCACTCAGAATGGCTCCAGAATAAACTATCTCGAATTCCTTTTAAGGTGAAAGCTTTTTGTTTTTTGGTGTGTGTGTGTGTGTGTGTGTGTGTGTGTGTGTGTGATTTAAATTCTCAGAATTCTGTGATGGTGTCTCTCCTGTGGTTGGTACCAGGCATCAGCTTCTCCCTTTCCCCAGCATGGAATTCCCTGGAAAAATTGTAATTCTTTGAGACCCGTTGTTTCAATAGTGATAATCAAAGAGAGGCCACCATGTGTCTTTAGAGTATCTCTTTCTTCAACAAAGCCACGATGTTACAATTCCTTCACCCACTATGGAAACACAGTAGCGTTTCCAGTGACCTAAGCAGCAGCTAGGGCACAGGTTTGGATCACCACCTGACCTTTGAAGGAAAGTTCAGGGTCACTTGGGTCTTGTAGCTACCTTGCTGGGGAAGTTTCTCTAGGATACTCTACTTGAAACTTTCACGTGTGTCTTGCTCACACGATCCACAGCCCAGGCAGGTATGTTTTCTAGAGTATACACCAGGAGATACAAAGTCACAATGTTATTTTACTTATTTTCTTAGAATTGAACTTGCCTACTGGTCCATTTCCTGATCTATGTTATGAAAAGGACTTTTCAGATTATTTTGAATTAAATATATTACAATGACAATGATTGAATACTTTGGGGGCTATTTTCCTTTTTTTTCTATTTTTAAATTGATTTTAATAAATTTATTTATTTATTTGCTTGTTTTTCTTTTTCTTTCTTTTCTTTCTTTCTTTCCTTTTTTTTTCAAGACAGAGTTTTTCTGCTGTAACTCTAGCTGTCCCGGAACTCACTCTGTAGACCAGGCTGGCCTTGAATTCACAGAGATCTGACTGCTTCTGCCTCCCTAGTACTGGGATTAAAGGTGTGCACCACCACCACCTGGGTATTTTAATACATTTTAAAAAATTGAAAATTGAGCCCTGGATGTCTAGTATGTAGGCAAGTATACCACCATTGAGCACATCCCCAGCCATTTCTATATTTTAAAATTTTAAGTCAGGGTCTCACTCAGGTGTCCTGCCTGGCCTTGGACTCACTGGCTAGAGAGATCTTCAACTTGTGTTTTCCTATCTGATCCTCCTGGGCAGCTGTGATCACAGGCCCACACAACTAGGCTCGACTCTGTCAGTGGCAGCAGTGGTGAGGCCCAGCTCTGTTTACCCACTGCAGCTTGAGCAGTGAATTTAAACTTATAGGGACCTGACTCAAGTAAAACTAGATCTTGGCTTAGAGGCAGAGAAGAATTTCAGGCTGAATCAGAAAACAGAGTTAGAGTGTATTAAAAATACAAAGAAAGAAGGGTACTCTGGGAAAGAATAAAGTACCCTGAAGAGCACAGTTATAGGCTTCTCAAAGAAGAGTCAAACTTCATTTTCTTTAAAGTAGACCTGCCTATCTATCTATTTATACACACATATTGGTAGTTAAAAGATTTATTTTATTTTATGTATATGGGTATTTTGCTTGTGTACATCTAAGTGCATGTCCAGGGCCCTTGAGGGTCAGAAGAGGGCATTGGATCCCCTGAGACGGGAGTAATGGGCAATTGTGAGCAGCCATGTGGGTGCTGGAAATTGAACACAGGTGCTCTATGAGAGCATGTGCTCTTAACTAAGGGAGCTATCTCTCCAACCCCAAGAATTTTTGTAAAAAAATTGAAACAGTTGTCTTCAAAAAATTGCTAATGAAATTAAATGGAATATTTAGGTGGTTTCTTGGGTATACCTGACAGGACTGTAATTGATAAGATGAAAGTCTAGACCACAAGGCTGCAGAAAGAATGTCTTCACTGCAATAAGGTTAGTCGTCTCGCCTGAGAGTCCCAGAACATATTCAAGGAAGTTTGGTCCACCGCCATATAACTTAAACAATTTACCCAAGAAAGAAATATTATCTCTCTGTCAGTAAACTCTGTTGCAAAAACTAATTGTGCCAGAATTCCTGCTTATAAGCAGTTGAGAGACTTCAACCAGATCCCAGGGTGAGGGGCTCTCTTCCTTCCCAAGTGCCCACATATCTATTTTTGAGTTTTTAATCTTGTCTCAGCTTCTTTGTTTAAAAAAGTAAAAAAACAAAAAAAAAAGGACAAGTAAAACACATATAAATTTTTACCAAATTATCCATTTTAAAAGTGTTTTGCCTGAATGTATGCATGTCTGTACAATTTACATGGCTGCGACCCACAGAGGCCAGAGAAGTGGGTGTTGGAACACCTGGAATTGCACTTACGGTTGTGAGCTACCATGTAGGTGCTGAGAACTGAATCCGGTTCCCCGCAAGAGCAGTCAGGGCTCTTAACTGCTGAGCAGGTGATTTTGTAGAAAGAATTCTCCCATAGGATGCCAGCGCACCTCAGCGCCTGATCTCTCAATTGTTTCAAAAAAGGTTCAGCCAGGCTTGGTGACACAGGCTTCTAAACCGAGCTACACGGGAGGCTGAAGTTGGAGGGTGAAAGGTCAGTGTGGGGTGATATTCACAAAGTCCTGGGTTCAAAACTCAGCCCCCCACCACTAAAAATAAGCAAAAGTATCCAACAGGGCCTGTGCCCATAAGCCAGCAGCTCTCATCCTGTGGGTCTGGACCACTTTGTGGATACCTGTCACAGGTGTCGCCTAAGAACATCTGCATATCAGATATTTTCATTACAATTCATAACAGTAGCAAAACTACAGCTAAGAAGAAGGGACAAAATAATGTTGTGGGTGGCAGCCTTAGGAAAGCTGAGAACCACTGTCTAGAAAGAAATCACACCTGAGTTAAACCTGCTCCAAAGCTGATTATGATCAGACCTTAGGGAGATTGTGGAGAGTTGGAATGTTGTGGGTCCAGCACCAAATGATCTTGGGTCACTTTGGCCCTGTAACAGGCACGCGTTGGCCAACTCTGCCTATGAGACCTTTTGGCATGAACAGAGCTCTAGCTTCTTCCCACCCAGGCGCTGAGCCCCTCAGTAGAGGTCCCCGCCCACCACCTCCTAGAAAGGGGTGTTCATTTATGACTCTGCCCTGTTACTCTAGAAACCCCATGAATTGTTGCCTCGCTGGAACACGGTATTTGGGGTAACCCGAATGTGTGTCCCTGAGTCACCAGCACTCCATTGGCTCCAGATTCAACCTCTCCTGCCCCCTGTGAAGCCAGCGGTTTCAGTTTCCACACCCACTGTGGGACACAGGCAGAAACTCCGGGGCTGGGCTCGCGGCGCCACCGTGCGGCCGCCTCCTGCCACTGCTGAGGCGGGGACCGGCTCCTGGATGGAGTAGCAAGGTTTGGAGAAAGCGTCCAAGGACCCTTCCATTTCCGTGGCTCCCTCTTCTCCCTGCCCTGCAAGCCTCCCTGCCGCAGCCCCTGCCCACCAGCACCCACTTGATAACTTCCTGCTCCTCCAGGTCCCGCTCTGTCTGCCAGATCAGGCCCCTGCTGAGATGGCACCTGCAAAGGGAGCTTGGGAAGCCCGAGAGTGCTGGGTGGGAGCAGAAGTCAGGCTGTGTGCCTGTGGGTGAGGCTGCAGCTCTTCCGGTTCCCACAAGCTCCCAGGTCCATTCGGTTTTCTAACTGATGGCAAATTTTAAAAACTGTGAAGAAGTTAGTGTCTAACCATAGGCACAAGAACTTCCATGCCAGCAGGAGTTACTGTGCTGCCCAGTCACCCATCAAACCCGCCCTTAATAAATACCTTTCCTACTTCATTTTCAAGTCTGCAGCCAGCTAGATTTGACCATCTCGGAGCCCACCTTCCATTCGTTTTTTCAGTCAAAGGACAGTCATCAAGGTTGGAACGCTGACATTGAGCCAGAACCGTGGAAAGCCAGAACGAAGTCTCTGTCTGGCCTTTGACATTGCCTAGTGGAAGCAAGCAACTGGGAAGGAACATCAGCCAAGAGTTCGAGGGAGCAGAATAAACCTGGGGAAGAGCAGAAAGGTGTGTGTGCGATTGTAGAAAGGGGTCCTTGGGGCTCAGCAGGAGGAGCAGGAAGTTATCAAGTGGGTGCTGGTGGGCAGGGGCTGCGGCAGGGAGGCTTGCAGGGCAGGGAGAAGAGGGAGCCACGGAAATGGAAGGGTCCTTGGACGCTTTCTCCAAACCTTGCTACTCCATCCAGGAGCCGGTCCCCGCCTCAGCAGTGGCAGGAGGCGGCCGCACGGTGGCGCCGCGAGCCCAGCCCCGGAGTTTCTGCCTGTGTCCCACAGTGGGTGTGGAAACTGAAACCGCTGGCTTCACAGGGGGCAGGAGAGGTTGAATCTGGAGCCAATGGAGTGCTGGTGACTCAGGGACACACATTCGGGTTACCCCAAATACCGTGTTCCAGCGAGGCAACAATTCATGGGGTTTCTAGAGTAACAGGGCAGAGTCATAAATGAACACCCCTTTCTAGGAGGTGGTGGGCGGGGACCTCTGCTGAGGGGCTCAGCGCCTGGGTGGGAAGAAGCTAGAGCTCTGTTCATGCCAAAAGGTCTCATAGGCAGAGTTGGCCAACGCGTGCCTGTTACAGGGCCAAAGTGACCCAAGATCATTTGGTGCTGGACCCACAACATTCCAACTCTCCACAATCTCCCTAAGGTCTGATCATAATCAGCTTTGGAGCAAGTTTAACTCAGGTGTGAATTCTTTCTAGACAGTGGTTCTCAGCTTTCCTAAGGCTGCCACCCACAACATTATTTTGTCCCTTCTTCTTAGCTGTAGTTTTGCTACTGTTATGAATTGTAATGAAAATATCTGATATGCAGATGTTCTTAGGCGACACCTGTGACAGGTATCCACAAAGTGGTCCAGACCCACAGGATGAGAGCTGCTGGCTTATGGGCACAGGCCCTGTTGGATACTTTTGCTTATTTTTAGTGGTGGGGGGCTGAGGATTGAACCCAGGACTTTGTGAATACTGGTGAGCTATATTCTAGCCTTCGTTTTTTCTTTCTTCTATTCTTTTGTTTTTTGTTTTTTGTTTTTCGAGATAGGAACTCTCTGAGCTGCCCATACTGACCTTCCACCCTCCAACTTCAGCCTCCCGTGTAGCTCGGTTTAGAAGCCTGTGTCACCAAGCCTGGCTGAACCTTTTTTGAAACAATTGAGAGATCAGGCGCTGAGGTGCGCTGGCATCCTATGGGAGAATTCTTTCTACAAAATCACCTGCTCAGCAGTTAAGAGCCCTGACTGCTCTTGCGTGGACCTGGATTCAGTTCTCAGCACCTACATGGTAGCTCACAACCGTAAGTGCAATTCCAGGTGTTTCAACACCCACTTCTTTGGCCTCTGTGGGTCGCAGCTATGTAAATTGTACAGACATGCATACAGGCAAAACACTTAAGCATGTTTTAAAAAAAAAATCCCTGCCAGTCCTTCCAGCAGTTGTGAAGCTCGGAGCTTGCATTCTTTCTCACAGAGTGAGGGACCTGACACCCATTATTTTGCTTATTTTGATGAGGGGTCTCTGTGTGGCCCTGGCTGTTCTGGAGTTTGCAAAGTGGCCTATGAGTCGGCTTGCCAGTGAGCCCTCTGTTCCCGTGTGCTACCACTGTGAGCCGCTGTCACTCCTGCCCTGTTCATCCCTGGGCTCTGGAGTGTGAATCTGGTTTGTGAGGCTGTAGGCACCTCATCCAGGAGCCTAGCCACACCAGTAAAAATCATGTCTTTTTTGAGCAGTCTTGTATATATGTACTATTTTGCAACAGAACCCCACCGATGACCCTCTTAATACAGTTCTAAATAGGTGTTGTGAATAACATACCTCAAATATTGTGAATAATTTAGTTAACCTGTAAATATTGGTAGGGAATCTGAGAAGTATAAGTTAGGATATCAGAAATTTGGAAGCTAAATCTAGGGAATTCAGGAAGCTGAAATTTACGGAGTGGTTAATTCTGGCATGTCTAGCTTACGGTATTATGTATGATTGTTTTTTTTTCATTAGTATTTAAGTTTTATGCCTTTCCTATGTTTTGCATGTTTTACTTCCATTTACTGGTGATGAAACAAAGGAAAGAGATGGAAGTTCTTGCATCAAAATGGAATCAATGGTGTTAAGCCTGGTGAAAAGCAAATGAGGGGGCTGGAGAGTTGTCTCAGTAGTTAAAAGAGCTCACAGCTCTTGCTGAAGGCCTGAGTTCAGTACCATATCAAGTGGTTCCCACTCATCTGTAACCCCAGTCCAGGGGATCGATGCCTCTGGCCTCTTCAGGCATCTCCATGTGTTACAGATCTGAGGTTGTTTAGAGATTCACCAGTCTTACCATGAATACATTTTAATAAATACAAAGCTTTATTAAATACTGGCCAGCCATGGACGCTGGCCAGGTCTATACCCAGGTTTCCCAGAATATGGCAGTGAAACACAGTAGTCAGAGACTTACACAGGCAAAACCTACGATGCTACATACTTCCTTCCTTTATCCAATCAGGGGCACATATACATTCTGATGTACCTCCTGCCTGTGTACCGCCTGTCTATGTGTGATCAAGCACATCCTGTGCAGTTGGGGCAACCAACCTGGTCTATAGAAGTGAAAACACAGGCTTGTTATCTTACATAAACCACAGCTTCCAGCATTTCAGGAAGTTATCTGTCTTTGGGCAAGTGCAGCTTACAGGTTAGAGGCATTCTTGATTTATAGATCTCTTAATCACAGTAATTTGAACTTAAAACATAACTTTAGCCATCACATATGCATGCGGTGCACATAAACTCATGCAAGCACACATACATGCACATAAAACATTTTTTTGAAAGAGTAAAAAAATAAATAAAGCTAGGGAGTTACGAAGGAAGAGTTCTTACACGTGATGACCTCTTGGTGACAGTCATAAAATAGCACTGGAGGCACACGTTCACCCTGCTCAGAAAGCAGTTCTCCGGGAACAGCCAGAAATACTCCGCTTCAGACCTCAGGCTGATGTCACTCTTCCCTTCTATCGCCTTTGCCAAAGGCTATTGATCCAAGTGGCACATTTAGTTCACTTATTTCCGTTTGAACTCCCTTTGGCCCCACCTGTTGAATATGCTCATTGCCTACAGTATCATCAGTGCCAACAAAGCTATGCCAAATATTGTTCCTTTTTCGTTCCTCCCTCTCTGTCTCTCTCTCTGGTAGGATCTCATATAGTCCAGGCTAGCCTTGAACTCACTATGTGGGCTGATGATGACTGTAAACTTCTGAAGTTGCTGCCTTTGCCTCCTCAGTGGTGGGATAACAGGTGAACACCACCATTATGCAACGCTAAAGATGAAACCCAGGACCCTGTGCATGCTAGGGAAGTACTCTACCAATGAGCTGCTGCCCTTCACTGCTGCTGTAGCTGCGAATCCTTTCTTCTTCTCCATTTGCTTGTTTTTAGCTTACCAGAAACACAGCACAGCTTCCTGGAAGAAGCTGAGCACTTACTAAAATTGTATTGATGTACTATAATATATATATATATATATATATATATATATATATATATATGTTGATATATATTGTATTATATCTTAATATATATTATATATGAACATGTATGCATATACATATTCATATCTATATAGCCATGTATATATCCATATAGATATGTATATATCTATATACATATGTATGTGCGTATGTATAATTTTTTGAGATTATAATATAGCTACATCATTTTCCTTTTCCTCTCTTTAAATCCTCCCATGTACTCCCCCACTCCCAGCTTTGCTATCTTTCAAATTCATGGCCTATTTTTATTTAATTGCTGTTCTACATATATACGTATATACATATGTATATATATATTCCTAAATACATAAACACAACCTGCTCAGTCCATATAATGTTACTTGCATGTATGTTTTCAGGGCTGACCATTTGGTATTGGACAACCAATTTGTTGTGGTCTTCCTGGGTAAGACTATTTCTTCTGATTTTAGCATTTCTAAGTGGCCTGTAGTTATTTAGGGTTGAGGCTGCAGGAGATTTCCCCTGGAAGGTGACTTTTAGACACATTTGTAATAGAATGTTTCTGGTCTTACCCTAGCTGAAGAGATTCTAGACATTTAAGACAAAAACCTCGGAGAAGCTACTGAGAGTCAAGGCTTCTCTGCACTGGTCAGCGAATTGGAAGGACTTTTCTATTCCTAGACTTTGTGGTCAGCCAGATATCTTGTACAAATCTCCTACCTCAGTGTTTTGCCTGCTTTGGTTATAGGTGAGCCCCAGTTCATAACTATGCAAACACATGGCCTCTCAAAACACTGAAGTAGAAACATAGATTAAAGTGTCTTTTGGCGCCACCTTATGCTAAGTGGAAGGAATTGCATCTACGTATGCTGGCTTTGTTGTTAACTCTCCATTAATTGAAACAAGGAACCTACACTTTTGTGTGTGACTGTACATAAATTTCTTTTTTCAAATTTAATATGTTAAAAGTCATAATTGTACTGGATGATATTAAAATGGACTATTCTGTTAAGTACTTGCTTGGACAAATATTTGTGAGGAATTTACATAATTTGTCTTAGATTTTTCCTCTGTTTATATCATGGGATATCTTAAGACTAGTTTGGAATGAGGTACATGAAAAACACTTTGCAGACAGTATGATTGATGGGAAATCCAGAAAGCCAGGGATAAATCAAAGGAAGCAGAGTGGCCAACTTCCAGCAGCTCTGACAGTCCATACTCAGAAAGTCCTGACCACACACCAGGCCCTCATTTAATCCTCCCACAACCCTACGAGGCGAGTAGGATCACTATCTCCTTTTTTGTGTAGCGCCCTGTATGTGCCACACCCTGTGGCTTCCCAAGATGGCGTTGGCTGCTTGTGTGCAAAGTGATAAACAACTCCTTATTCGGAGATGAGGGCTGAGTGATTCATGGTTTGAAGTGATGCGTTTCTTTGCATCCTATGGAGGGGCGATGCGTGGCGGCAGCGGATAGGCTCTCATGAGGGTATATAGGTGTGGAGGGGACGGGATTCGGGGCCATTCTCTCCTGCTTTCAACCTCCTGATTAAACTGCCTTGAGAAGGAACCAGTCGTGTCGTGTTTCTTTCCTTGCTGGTCGAGGTCGGCGCAGCACACTTTTTAAAGAATGGGAAATGGAGGAACAGAGAGATTTAGTGACTTGCTTAAGGTCACACCATTAATTAATATGCCAAGCCAAGGTTTGAATTTTGAACTCGTGTATTTGGCTGCGGTGTCTATAGTCACTAGGTGTTGTCTCTTACATTAAGACAGTAGAAAGCGTGGCATATGTTAATTGAGCAATTACTGTGGTCACATATTTCATCTTATTAACCCTTCTTCACACTGACTTTATGGGGACATATGGTCTTATTTAGAAACCAGAAACCCAGCGGGAAGGAAGCTAGATAACTTGTCCAAGTTCATGGAGCATAGCCGACTCTAGATCTACATTATTTCACAACCCAGTTCTTTTTGGGGGAGGCAGGCATGGGGAGGAACGCAGACCAGGGAGGGATTGTGACTCTGCTCCGTGGCCTGGGCTGCCCTGTCATTTGCCATCCTTATGCCTCAGCATCTTCACTCCTGTGGGTACAGGAGCGTACCATCGTGCTCAGTGGGAGCCCACACAAACGCATGGCCTCTCAAAGCGTGTGTCAAGAAGAACACGTCACTAGTTTAGTTTTGAAATGGTTGGATGGAACCAAATTGCTTCAGAGTTCATATTCTTTTTATATTTTGGATTATTTGCAAATACATAATGACATATCTCACTTATACTTCGTATGTACCTCGTATGTAGCCTGAAGGCAATTTTATATAATTTTTAAAGCAAGGTACAAAAACTTGAATAAACATGAATTTGCCTTAATGGATAGAGACACGCAAATGAATAATTATAATTTATAGTATAAATAGTTTGCATATATAGGCTTTTTTTTCAGGGTCTTACTATGCAGCACCCTGGCTGGCTTAGAATTTACTATGCAGACCAGGCTGCCTTCAAACCTGTGGGAATCCTCTTGGCTCTGTCTAATAAGGGCTGGAATTACAGGTATGTGCCATTGTATCTTGTGTATACAATATTTTTTTAAAGGTTTTATTTTTAAAATTTATGTGTGTGCTTGTATGTTTGTGTGTGTTGAGGGGTCCCTAGGGAGGTCTGAGGAGGACATCAGAGGCCCAGAAGTTACAGTAAGTTGCCAGTGGCCTGATGTGAATTTTGGGTACTGAACTCAGGTCTTGCAAAAGAGCAGCAGATGCTCTTAGCTGCGGAGACATCTCTCCAGTCCAATATGTTTAAACATTGTGTTTTTACGGCAATCTGTTACATGGGTTCTGGTGTGAAAATTTCTACTGTCTTACCATGTCAGGGCTCAAAAACTTTCAGAGTTTTAAACATCAGATTTTAGATTTTTGGACTATTGATGCCCAACTTTTATAATAATGACATATGCTATTTAGTGGGACCTTCCTCATCCCAGATGGGTGTGTTCCAGATATCCAAGGGTCACCAAATTTCAACTTGAGACAGTGGTTCCAAGTTTGTCACCTCACATGAATGATTATTAAAGACACGGAACCAAGCAAAGTGGAAGCAGGTTTTAGTAAGTAAAATTAAGGGAGAGAGAGAGAGAAACTCCCCAACGTGGAGTTTCTCAAGGGAGAAACACCTTGACAATGTATTGAACTGTCTGACTAGGGCAGTGGTTCTCAACCTTCCTAATGCTGCAATCCTTTAGCACAGTTCCTCATGTTGTGGTGACCCCCCCCCCCATCATAAATTATTTTGTTTCTACTTCATAATTGTAATTTTGCTACTGTTATGAATCCTAATGTAAATATCTGATGTGCAGATGGTCTTAGGCGGTCTTGTGAAAGGGACCCCCAACCCATAGGTTGAGAACTTCTGGTCTAGGGGCTTTTATAAGAGTTGCAGTTGGGACTGAGAGAGGGTTGAGATAATTTCTATAGTATTAATGAATTCTTTGAACATATTTCAGACTGAGTCAGTGCTGTGCATTTTCTGGCCCAACCAGGGAAGTGATCACATACTGTTCACGTATTGCCCACCAAGTTAATGGTAACTGAGGACCATCCCCAACCCCTGTCTCGTTGGCTACTGACACTGTCTGTCTGTTAGCTGTTAGTTCTGGCCAGTGTTGCTACTGATGACCATGGAGGCACTGCTGGCTACTAATGAAATTGTGCTTTTTGGTCTCATATTTATGTGACCCACTTATGGTGTCAGCATGGAGCTAACTCCTACACCAGCTACCAAGACGTAGCCATTTGTTCTTGGATACTTCATATTTAATGTCTTGTTCACAGGGGTGGCCTAGGGTGCTCTCCTTCCTGGAATTGGTGGGATTTTTTTAGGGACATATTTGCTTATAATTTAGTCTGTTATAATTAACCACATTAGAATACATGAAAGGACACAGTGCCTTGCATATGGATTCTCTAGGGCTTCACAGAGCTCACCAGCTAGCCTGACAGTGACTTTGCTTCCCAGAGCCCATGTTTCTCTTTACATGCTCGGTTTGACTGTTTTCCCAAGGTCATAATTTTAACTATAACCTCCTTTGAACACCATCACAGTTGTGACCAATGTGCATTACCACAGGCTCCTTCCTACCTATGGCAAGCTACCTCCTGCTCTGGTAATACAGGGGCTGATTGAAAAAGGCAGACTATACCTCCATTTATCCACACTTTGCAAAATCAATTTTGACTATGTCTTAGTGGAACAGTTCTGTAATGAAGCACACATTTCTTGGCTTTTACAAGAAAAACTAAACTTTTCTCCATACTCATGGAAAACTCTTATGTACTTATGTTATCACTCAATGCTCTACTGAAAGCTGTAATGTTATTTCTTGTTGACGAATAGACCCACATTTGTGTATTTTGGGATACATCTGTGTCTTCAAATTCTCGCTCTGACCCACAAATGTCAAAATGTTATTTCTGATTGCTTTGGGCAGCCTATCTCCAACCTCTAACATCAATGTGGTCTGCTTAACTAAGAGAAAAAAGTGCTAAGAGAAAAGAGGTCTGAGGGAAGTGCCTTTGATAAAGGAGACACTTGAAAAGAACATAGAAAGTCTTTCCTGTGAGTCAGAGACAGAAGGCCTACTGAACAACACTGCTCAATATATTTTGAGTTTTGAGACTTTTTATTGAAAGTAATTTTTCTGTATAATGTATTCTGACCATAGTTTCTCTCCCCCGTCTCTGCCCAGTTCTTACTCACCTCACAAGCCATCCAATCTGTGCCTTCTTTTCTCTCTTTCTTTATAAAACAGACAGATAAAAACAAAGAAAAAAACCACAACACACACACAAGCACCATAAAAACAGAAAATTGGAAACTGTAACATATCAGAAAATGACCAGTAAGATTAAAAAAAAGGAAAAGCCCAAACAAAGCAATACGAGACAAAAGAAATTTACAAAATACTGTGTGTTGGCCATCTACTGCTAGGTGTAGGGCCTACCCTTAAGTGTGGTTTACACGCCTCTTGAGACTCCATTGGAAGAAAATGATTTTTCCTTGGTGAGATGTTACCAATTGGAGATAGCTTCTTGGTTAGGGATGGGTTCTTATGTCTACTTCCATCTCTAGTGCTAGAACTCTGTCTGACTTCGACCTGTGCACCACAGTCTTTTTGAATTCATTTGCATATCAGTCCTGTTCTGTCTGGAAGACACTGTTTCCTTGGTGTCATCCATTCCCTATGGCTTTTATAATCTCCCCTACTCCTCTTCCACATAGTTCCCTGGACCTTGAAGGGAAGGGGTTTGATGAAGACATCCTATTTAGGATTGAGCGTTCTAAAGTCTCTCACTCTCTGCGCATTGTGAAGTCGTGGATATCTTTATTAGTTCGATTGACTGCAATAAGAAGTGTCTCTGATGATGGCTGAGTGAGGCACTGATCAATGGATATAGAAGAATATTATTAGGAATCATTTTATTGATATGTTCCTTTCGCAGACCGATAGTATTTGGTTTCCCCTACGTCTGAGGCCTATCTAGTCTCAGGTTCTTGACCACTTGAGCAGTGTCAGGCATGGGTTTTATCTCATGGAGTGGGCCTTAAATCCAATCAGATAGTGGTTGGTTACTCCTACATCTGTGTCACTATTGCTCCAGCATATCATGCAGACAGGTCACCATCATAGATCGAAGGGTTTAGAACTGAGTTGGTAGTTACCTTTCTCTTCTGGTAACATGTAGAGTACCTTCTAGTACCATGAACACAGTAGGGGTGAAGGCTGTAGTTATGCACCAGCTCAACTTCTGTGTTCAATGAGATATGCAAGTGGTTTCTTCAGAAACAGGGCCTTACATCAGTTTATGGAGAGCAACCAATAGCATTGGCAATAGCCTGAGATGTTTGAGGGTTTCCATGGAACCCCTTTGGTCAATGATTCAACTAGGTGTAACACATTCCTAGCACTGGATATTTCATTTGGTGGTGAAAGTGTCTAGTTAGGGCATTGTCTTCCCTGTTATTTGATGACTCCATTTAGATTTGTTATATATATATAAAAGCTCCTACAGTAGTAGGTCTCCATATAACCCTTCAAGTGGTCCTCAGTTAGTTGTCCCTTCCTGTATTCCCTCCCTTACCTGTCTCTTCTCTGTAGTAGTACATTGCTGTAGGAGCTCAGTAAACAGGAAAAGGAGGCATTTTCATATCTGAAAACCCTGCCAGACCTCAGCAGAGGGAACCACCCTCATGGCCAATGCCAGACTTGACAGTGGAACCCTAAGCATCTCAGCTCAGGTGTTTTATTCTTTCGGAAGACCTCAGGTATTCTACTAATAGCACATGAGATCATTAGCAATTAAGCATCCCCCATAGAAATCTAACACCTACAAAAAATACAAAAGGCTAAGACCTATGCATCCCTTTTTCCAACAGTGCACAAAAAATTATTTTAAATATAACTGGAAATAAACTTCTGCAACATTTCCCCTTTTCTGTATAAAAATAATTGTTTACCTTTACAATACAATTTAACACTACACCAGCAAAACCATTTACAAGAGGAACAATTATGAGGTTTCTAATGCACAGGACCAAATTATACTAAACATCTATTAAGCCTTACACAATGTCTTTGGACAGCAGAAAAAACATTATCAACATCCAATTATCTGGAATTCACTCACAATCTTCTGGGCTTTTCCAAGGAGCTGAATCATTTCTCCAGCTCTGCCCTCTGCAGCAGGCACGACTTGTCCTCCAGGCTCCAGCTGGCTTCACTCCACTACTGCTGTTGTTCTTGGTGGTCATCTCATGGTACTGACATCTTCAGAACACTGCTGGGGTTCCTTGCTGCAACTGGGCTGCACTTTCACCAATAGCCTCTCCTGGGCTCTCTTCATGGTGCCAAGCAGCAACTTGTTTGCATGACCCCTTCAATCTGGGCCTTCAACTGCTACTTTGGCTTCTCCTTCACTAATGGCCTCTCCTGGCCTCTTACAGTGCCAAGCCTCAGCTGTTCTCCATGACCCCTTCATGCCTTCAAAACCAGTACCAGCTGGGTAACTCTTGCAGTACCAAGTTCAGCTGCAGTTGAATATGAGATAAAACCTCAGCCAGTTCTGGAAGACAGCTTCAGTGTGCTGTCCCTGAGGAAACACTTTCCAGATTTTAAAATAGAGTCTGGTTTACAGGAAAAAAAAACTAGTCCTTGACTGCAGGAAGGGTTCCCTTGTGGGTGGAGTTCTCATCGCCATCACCAGTGCACAGACCACTTGTAATCAGGTTTGCAGAAAAACAAAACAAAACAACAACAGCAAAAAATAAATTAAATAAATAAAATAAAACAACTGTCCCATTTAATTTAGGAGCTTTTTGGCTCTAAGCTGAGGCATCCACAACAGCAGGGGTCCAGAGCTGGTGGGAGGAATCTTCTGGCCATTTGGCATTCTTCTTCACCACCACTAAGGGGAAGCGTATACCCTTCTTCATAGATCTCAAACACAATATCTTGAGCTTCACATACATACAACGCAGCTATCAGAAAAGTTAGTTTGCGAAACAGTATGCTACCACCAGCATCAGGATGGAGCATGGGCTCCATAATCAGGAATAACAGAATCTCACTTTTTCCTGCTGGCAGCTGAATTCTTTATCTCTACGGGCCTCCATTCTGTGGTTCTCATCTTGGAGCTTTTTTCCTCATTTATTTATTAATCTCACAGCCTCTTCTCTCCACAGAGGCTTATTTCCTCATTTCTCTCTCTCCTCTTCCTTCAGGAGCCTTCAATTAATACCTTCATCTCTATCCTCTAGTCGTTTCCCTGGTTGTACTGTACCGGACTCTGTGAGGTCTTGAGTTTCTTTCTCTTCCCTGTCTCTACATTGGATTAGCTGGCATGATGTCATGCCCCATGTGGAAGACAAGGATGTATATTCATAAGTCCAAACTCTGCCAGACCTCAGCAGAGGGAACCACTGTCATGGCCAACGCCAGACTCAGTAGTGGAACCCCGAACACCTGAGCTCAGGTGTTTTTATTCTTTCAGAACTCCTCAGATAGTCTACTAATAGCACATGCAGATCATTAGCAATTAAATATCCCCCACAGAAATCTGACACCTGCGAGCAATACAAAAGGCCAAGGCCTATGCATCCCTTTTTCCAACAGTGCACAAAAACAATTATTTTAAACAACTAAAAATAAACTTCCACAACACTTCTCTCTCCCCGCAACCCCGCTTAATCCTCCTGCTCCTGCCCACCCCCATGAAGACTTTTTTTTTTAAATACTGTCTTTCTTTTCTGTATTCTATATTTCTGAAATGGTTAGCTAGCAGATTTTGATGATATAAGTGTAACAATTTATGGGAATAAAGTGGATATTTTAGTTTCACAGCCCATTTTGGAATATGTCATATTTAACATTTCACATACTTGATCTAGGAATTGGAAAGTCACTTTCTTTAGAACATTTAATACGAGCACTTGCATTTCTCAGCATATGCTACCATCATCTTACACATACCTCATTTTTCAGGAGTGTCAGAAGCTGCACTCTGAGGTCTAGGCTAGTCTGTGAACCCTACTGTCGCAGCCGCTCCTCACTGGCCACCCTAATTTGTGCCATGGCCTGATCTTTTTCTATTCTTAGAATATATCAGTTGACAGGAAGCCTCAGCAAAAACACTGGTTAGCAAAAACAGTTTGTGGGAAAAATGATACTTGTCAGGAGAAGTACGGGGCTCAAGGTCTGGCGTTTACTTAAGGTTCCCAGTGCTCAAATAAAGTCTTCAGTTTAATCAAGAACCTCTAACTTCTGTCTAATCACCCAGCTTCTTCCTTGACTGGTCAGTTAATGCCAGCATTATTGCCTAGAAGTGGTTGCAGTCTTGTCTGGAATCAGTGTAGACCCTCGACCTCTTGGTTTCCTGCATGGATGTGCTCATCACCTAAACTGTTGGAAAACGCTTTCATCCCCAGAGGGATTCAACCATCGACTGCTTCCCTTGCATCAGTAGCCGCACGTCTGAATTGCTTTTGGCAAAGGGATTCATTATAGAATAATACATACTCTCCATCACATGATTACATGTCAATGTTTCTACTAAAGCGAAGATACAAAACAAGGCAATTGCTAAACTAGCTAATCAAGTGGAAACTTAGTAACCATGAGGAACTCCTCAAGTCTCTTTTAAGAACTAAATACTTTTGGGGAGTTAATTATTAAAACCAGAAATGTTATATTATTATCTGTTGTCCTGCCTTTCCAAGCAAACACTGTGAGAACGCGTGAAACTTGATGGCAGAACTGGCTGAGACAATCACAAGAGCTATAGAATGGCTAATTCTTTAAAAATTGGGGCACATATAAGGAATTTTTTTTTTTTATCAAAGGTCAAACAAGATGCGTGAAGCTTGAGAGGATAAGGGAGTGAATTTTGTTCAAGCTGCTTTGACTCTTCATGGGTGAGCCTGTGAACTCCTTCACTGGTGAACACCTCATACCTTTTATAGATGTTCATATAGAGTTTAGACTTGATTGGCAGAGGCCCAAGCAACACCTTAGTTGGAGCCTCTGGCATCTGATGCTCTTTGGTTTTACCTACGGCGTGGCCAGTTCACAGGGCATTTCACTGTTCCAATGTATAGTTCAGGTGAACACTACGTTTTCAAAGGACTTATTCCAAATCGAAGGAGGAAAGGCTTTAATGTGGAACACAGAGGAAAGATCGTCACCCAGATTTAAAAAAAAAAAATGTCTAAAGAAAGAAGATTAGTCCCCATTCCTTTTCCTATTCAATAGGCACAGGCTTGTTTGGATGTAATTTGCAGTTGTTTCAGCCTACAATAAAGATTTTAAACTATAAATTATAGCCCTACGCAGCTGATCCAAACATCAACTATTTCGACAGTGGTTTCCTCTAAGAAGTCTAATGTAGTCACAGCTGTCTACAGAGTGTTCCTTAGGCTAGGCCACAGGACAAGCTAACAAAAGTCACTCAAATGTTCATCTTTTATGGCAGATCAGAACCCATGTGCTAATTTTCTGCAGGATTTTAAACAATGTAATTTTCATCTGCATTTCTCTGATATATGTATATGATATATATGTAATATATATGCATATATACATACACATATGTGTACACACACACATATGTGTATATATGGCAGTGATATTTCTTACCCTGAGAACTGGATAATTCATGTGTCCATCTTCTGATTGAATAACTTATGTTTTAGTTGTGCTTCTTCTTTTAATTGTTTATATCGTTTAGATATTAATCCTATGTCACATGCAAAAATTTTCTTCCATTCTGCAGCTGTTTCCTGATGATTACTTTCTTTGCAGGTCCTGCACACCGTGGCCTGGGTAGGACTGACCTCGTCTCTGCTACCCTTCTCTCAGTCTACGTCATGCTCTCTAACTCCCTGTTGTGGTTCTAAGTGCCAGGCAAACTCCTGCTTGAGGCCCTCTGAACATCCCTCACCCACCTCAGAAGGTCCTTGACAAGATTTTCTTTAGCTCAGCCCTTTGATCTATGCAGATTTGAGATTTGCAAACCTGCTTATCATTTCCTTTTCCACCTGGAAGGAGAAGCAGCTGTGAGGAAAGGGATCATTGCTGCATCTCCAGGACGGTTAAGTGCAGAGCTGGTTTACAGGTAGCTGAGGAACCTTAAGGGAAGAGCTGAGGGGAACTTCTCTATGGCATTGTGTATCTCTGTCTTAGTTAAGGTTTCTACTGCCATGATGAAGCAACACAAGCAAAAGCAACTTGTGGGAAACAGGGTATATTTCATTTTGTAGCTTGTAGTTCATCATCCAGGTAAGTCAGGGCAGAAACACAAGGCAATAACTTGGAGGCAGAAACGGATTCAGGGGCCATGGAGAAATGCTGCCTATTGACTTGCTGACTCAATGCTTGCTCAGCCTGCTTTCTTATATGACCAGGACCAGGGTGGCACCACCCACAATGGGGTGTACCATCCTACATCAACCAGTAATTTGGGACCCACAAACTAGCCCACAGGCCAATCTGTTGGGACTATTTTCTCAATTGATGTTCTCTCTTTCCAAATGACTCAAGCTTGGGTCAAGTTGACATAAAATCTGGCCAGTACGCATTGCAACTGAAGAGGGAAATGAAACATGTTAATTTTTCTAAAAAGCAACAAAGAGTAAACAACATAGTGAAAAATTGTTGAGTTGAGATCTAGCAGAGGATGGGATTCAGGATGTGGACATTTGCCTGATTGCTTTCGCTGGTGATTTGGAGGACACTGTGATAACTCTATACTAGGGTTATCAGACTAGAATCTAAGTGGGAGGAAAACTATGTACCCCTAAAAGTAACACCTCTCTCTTGCTTTTCGAACTTGCATGAAAATGAACTGGAAGTAAACCTGTTCTGGTGAAGTCTGCACTTTTCTGATCCTTTGGGGAGCCCACACAAAGTGATCTGACAACTAGTACCTCCAGGTGCCTTAAGAGAATCAAATAACTCAAGAGGCATTATGGGTTTGAGGCCAGCCCAGGCTACATATATGGACAGCATAAATTGGACCTGATGGGTTTTAAGAAGAGGACACAAATTTGGGTGAGTAAGGGAAGGGAGGTAGATCTGAGGGGAGGTGGGGGAGGGGGAGAGAGGATGGGTGAATATGATAAAAATAAATTGATGAAATTCTCAAATAATTAATAATACACACACACATTTAAAAAATAGATGAGTTAATACCTGGGATATTGAGAAGAAAATGAAGGCAACATCTGGAAGAGTATATTTCTATTAGATTAATCCTACAGAGAATCCTTAGGCTTACATTAAGCATTATAAATTAATGATCCCCTTTTGAAGTTCTTGAGTAGTCACTAATAGAAAATACAAGAGTATGGCTTTCAAATGAACAGGGAAAGTACCATTAAAAACAAGACGAAACCAAAACTATTATCAATACTGTGGTGGTTTGATGAGACTGTTCTCCACAGGCTCAGATTTGAATACTTGGTCTCCAGTTGGTGGTGCTCTTTGGGTAGGTTGAGGTGGTATGTTCTTGCTGAAGGAAGTATGCCACTGAAGGAGAACTTTGGGAGTTTCAAAACCTTACTTCACTCTGAGATCACTCTCTTTGCATTATGCTTGCAGTTCAAGATGTGAGACCTTAGCTTCTTGCTCCTGTTTCCATGCCTACTACTTGCTGATATATCTCCCTGTCAAGATGGACTCTTATCACTATGAAGCCAAGCCCAAATAAATCCTTTCTTTCGTAAGTCACCTTGGTCATGGTGTTTTATCACAGTAATAGAAAAGTAACTAATACCAATACTACATAGGAGAGCAAGAGAGGAGAGAAAGAAAGAAAGGGTATAGATCTGTAAAAAATAGAAAGTATGTGGCAGGAGGGTTATAACTCCCAAAGCATCATAAATTACATTAGCTATAAGTAGAATATATGCTCCAGGTAAGCATATATACATGTAACAATACACACACACACATTATATATATATATATTATATATGTATATATTATTTTATTATACATATATATATGCATGTATACACACATTATATATATAAAATATATGTATATATTATTTTATTATACATATATATATGCAGGTACACACACACACACACACACACACACACATATATCTATATATATATATTTCTAGCAGTTTACCTAAACTAGCTTTTATTCATAGTGGCAGAACACTTGAGAAAACTAACTGGAAGTGGGAAGATTTACTTTGTCTCCCTGTCTCAGAGTCTCAGACCATGGTCCACAGGGTGTGGGAGGGAGATAGAGAAGAAATTAAATATTCATAGCCATTGCGGGCACATCCTCAGTACCTACCTTCTTTCCATTAGGCCTCACCAGCTAAATATTCATATTCCTTTGTCCTCAATATTCAGGAACAAGTACCAGGCAACGAGAGTGCCCTGTAGTTTAAAGCTGACACTTAGTATTCAAAGATCCTTTGTTTTGTTGTTCGGTGCTAGGGTTTGAACATGGAGCCTAATGCATATTAAGCACATGCTCTACCTCAGGGCTATACCCCAGTGTATTAGTTAGGGCTGGCTAAAGGAACAGAACTGACAGAATGATTATATTACATATCATGACCCGCCAGTGACTATTCCTGAGGAACTGAAGTTGAATTTGAGGTTCAGCAGAACCAGGGGACCGAAGGCTGTACTTACTGTTTCAGAGTCCCTATACTGGCATCTTGTGAGGCTTTTATTTCAGATAGCTCAGTTCAAAGCAGGGGCAGAGAAACAATGAAAGATATTCAGAGTATTTCTCATCATTAGATGTGCTCAGGAGGTCTCACGGCAGAATGGGGCTGTTTCCATGATGCTCTTGAGGGCACTGAGATGAATTGCTGAAGCAGGGGATGCAGGGAAAGCTTGCCTGGGCAGCTATCTGGACAGGAAGATGATCAATCAGGTAAAAACCTCAACAGACATCATAATTAACAGGCAAAACCATGAAAAAGAGCAAATTCCAGGAGTGGAGGGTCAAGTTCAAACAATAATACAAACACACATATAAGGGAATGATTAAGGAGCGTGAATGATATTTCTAAGAACTCTGCAACACATTCAAGAGACCAAGTCTAAGAATTCTTGCAGCATCAGAAGGAGCCCAGGTAAAATCACATAAAATGGATGGATTATATAATAAAATTAAGCAGAAACTTTCTCAAATCTACAGAACAAAGTGGCATCTGAATACAAGAAAGATCCTACCAACCTCTCTACCCCACAACAAAAACAAAAACCAACAAAAATATATTTAAAATGGGTCAAACTTTAAAACTTGAAACACCAAAACTTCTAGAAGAAGATATGGGGGATAACCTTCAAGATACTGGGGGAGGAAAGAACTTTTTGAATAGAACTCAAAATAGCACAGGAAGTATTACTTCTCAAGGACCAATAGATAGGAACTATAGGAATACAAAAGCTTTGACACAGTGAAGTACAGAGAGCCTACAGAATGGGAGGAAGTGTTTATTACCTGCACTTCAGACAAGGGACTAATATAAGGAGTTGAGGGGATTAAATATCAAGGGAGTAAAACTGCCAATCAGCAAATAGGCAAAAGCACTAAATAGGCAGAAAAAAAAATCACAAATGGCCAAGAACTATTTTTAAAATGTTCAATATCTCTAGTCATCAGGGAAATAGAAATTATAAATACTTTGATACACCACCTCACCCCAGTCAGATGACTATTATCAATACGCTTGACAGTAAATGTTGAGGAGGATGTGAAGAGAGGAATATTTTCTGTTGATGGATGCAAATTAATAAAGATATTGTGGAAATTAGTTTGGTGATTTCTTAAAAACTTAAAATTAGAACTGCCACATGACTTGACTATTTCACTCCCAGGATACCAGAAAACCCTATACCATACCATATAGATATTTGTACCTCCATGTTTATTGCTCCTTTATTAACTATAGCAAGAACTGGAACCAACCTTGATGCCCATCGACAGATAAATAGATAATGAAATTTTGGTATATAAAAGAACTGCAATAATGTTCACCTATGAAGAAAAATGCAGTCACAAAATTTGCAGGAAATGGAGGGACTTAGGATGATAAATATCAAGTGAGGTCACACAATCTCAGAGAGAAAAAACTGCATCTTTTCTCTCGTATGCAGAATGTAGTCAGTAATATATGTATACATGCAAACCAATGTGCATGTGAGTACAGTGTAACATGAAGAGAACAAGAAAGGCTGAATATTAGAGAACAAGAAAGGACTAAATGCAGGCAATGGACTCAAGTTATGAATGAGGATATAAAAGCTAATTATTTTTCTAGTTCTGTCATAGCTTTTTTTCACTTTGGTGGTAGATAAGTGCATAAAAATATATTTGATGGTGAATGTGTAAAATCCAATGTGAAGCTCCAGTTTCAAAATACCTAGTCTAATTGTATAGAAGTTCTTCGAGATGTATAGACTGTGCCTGGTTAATTTCAGTATGTGATGTTTCTTTATTTCCAAGTTTTTTTAAATAATAAAGTTAATTAAAAATACAATAACATCAATCCTCTCAAAATCACTATAAAGACTTACTGTAATCCTAATTACTATTTCATGTGTGTGCATGTGCGTGTGCGTGTACATGTGTGTGTGTGTGTGTGTGTGAATAAAGCCAGGAATTGCCAAGATCAGGAAGAGCAATGGGGGAAAACTTGTTCTGTGCATGTGCGTGTGTGTGTGTGTGTGTGTGTGTGTGTGTGTGTGTGTGAATAAAGCCAGGAATTGCCAAGATCAGGAAGAGCAATGGGGGAAAACTTGTTCTACCCGATGCTGAGATGTGACACCAAGCATCATCAAGCATCAGTTTGGTTCAAGGGTAGATGGATAGGCCAATGGATGTGAATTTAAGAGCTATGTATGTGCTGAGTTTTTGTACTGACTGAAACAGTGAAAAAACCAGGAACATATTGTCTTTTGTATAAAAGGTACAAAGACAAATGAGACATAAAGGGAGAGTAGAAGGAGGCGGGGAAGGAAAAAAAAGCAAATTGGCATAATTTGTACCATAGTGTAAATTTTAGGTGGAAAGTAGATATCAACTTCAAATGTAAAATACTAAGCCATTTTTTAAAAATGATGATTTGTTTTCTCCTGCTTTATGTTTTACTCTATATAATTTGTAGTGACAGTGATGTATCAAATGTATATATTAAGAATTTATTTGTATCCTTGAATAATTTCCAAATAAATAAATTCATATCTTAGGGAAAGATTTTTGCTAGATCAGAACATAGTGATTGTTTAAAAACTTTGATGGGCAGTCATCCAGCCCTGAGTGTCATGGTTCTAGTCTCCGTGGCTGCAGTGGGAAAGTTGGGCACAGGAGGAGCTCCTCCCAGCCTCAAGAGAGCAGCTGTCATAAGCACAATATTTAAACAATTTTATTTTAAAACTTATTTTTAAAATTTCATTTGTATATACTGTATTTATATCATTCCCCCTCCCTTCCATCAACCCCTCCTATTCTCTACTCCCACTCCCTTTCAAATTCATGGCTTCTTTTTCTTTATTATTGTTACATATTTTATATATATATGTATATATATGAATAAATATATAAATAAAACCTGCTGAGTTCAATTAGTGTTGCTTGTATGTATATGCTTTTAAAGTTGACCTGTTAATATTGGATCACTTAGTAGAGACTAATTGTTGAGGAAGACTGATTCTCTCTCAGCAGTTATGAATTGCCTAAAACTCTTCAAGTGGGGGTGGGGCCTTGCGAGATTTCCCTCATCCACATTTGTATGCGAGCTGGTGGTGTCGATGGCAGGTCTTGTTTAGGCAACCATATTGCTGAGATTTCCTGGGTACAGCAAATTTTTTTCATAAATAGAAGATATGGTCTCAGAGTGTACATCCTACTCTTCTGTCTCTCACTACCTCTCTGCTCTTCAGTAATGTTCCGTGAGCCTTAGGTATAGGGGTTGGATTGTAGACGTATCGACTAGGGCTGGACATCCCATGGTCAGTTATTTTCTGTGTTTTCACAGTTGTAGCTTTCTGTAGTACAGCTTGAAATCAGGGGTGGTGATACCTCCAGCAGTTCTTTTATTCTTCAGGATTGTTTTAGTTGTCCTGGACTTATTGTTTACCACAGAGTTATAGTAATAAGAAACCACATGGCATTGGTATAAAAACCGACTGACACATTGATCAAAATGGAAGTAAATCCAGACATAAGATCCAGTCATAATCCAAACATCTATGAACACCTGATTTTTGATAAAGAAGCCAGAAAGACACAATGGAAAAAAGAGCATATTCTGTTGGTTTAACTGGATATCTGCATGTAGAAGAATGCAAATAGATCTGTATTTATCACCCTGCAGAAAGCTCAAGTCCAAGTGGATCAAAGACTTCAACATGAAGCCAGATACAATTGTCCTTTCAAGGTCTCTAAAGAATTGTGTTGGAATTTTGACGGAGATTGCATTGAATTTGTAGATTTCTTCTAGTAGGGTGGCCATTTTTATAATGTTAATCCTATGAGCATGGAAGATCTTTCCATTTCCTGACATCTTCAGTTTCTTTTTTCAAAGGCTTGATGTTTTTGTCATACAAGTTTTTTATTTGGTTTGTGAGAGTTACATGAAGATATTTTATATTATTTGTAGCAATTGTGAAGGGGGTTGTTTCCCTGATTTCTTTCTCAGTCCATTTGTCTTTTGTATATAGGAGGGCTACTGATTTCTTTGAGTTAATCTTGTGTCCAGCCACTTCACTGAAGGTGTTTATTAACTGGAGGAGTTGCCTGGTAGAATTTTTGGGATCACTTATGTATATGATCATATCATCAGCAAACAATGATACTTTAATTTCTTATTTTTGATTTGTATCATCTTGATTTCCTTCAGTTGTCTTCTTGCTTTAGGTAGAACTACAAGGATTATATTGAATAGATATGGAGAAAGTGGACAGCCTTGTCTCATTCTTGATTTTAGTGGAATTTTTTGAGTTTCTCTCCATTTAATTTGATTTTGGCTATAGGTTTGTTGCAAATTCCCTTTATTAGGTTTTAATATGTTCATGTATCCCTAATCTCTCCAAGACCCTTATGATGAAGGAATGGTATATATTTTTTTCAAATTTAGATGCCTTTTCTGTATCTAACCAGATGATCATGTGTTTTTTTTTCTCCTTTAGTTTGTTTATATGGTGGAACCATCCCTGTATCTCTGGGTCTCTGGGATGAAGCCTATTTAATCGTGGTGGATGATCTTTCTGATGTGTTCATGGATTCCATTTTCGGGTATTTTATTGAATATTTTTGTACCTATGTTCATAAGGGACATTAGTAACTCTCTTTCTTTGTTGAAACTTTGTGTGATTTGGGTGTCAGGGTGACTGTGGTCTCATAAAATGAATTGTGCAATATTCTTTCTGTTTCTATTTTGTTGAATAATTTGAGGAATATTGGAATTAACTCTTATTTGAAAGTCTTATAGAATTCTTCACTAAAACCATCTGCCCCTGGGCTTTTTTTGGTTGGGAGACTTTTAATAATTGTTTCTACGTCACTAGGGCTTATAGGTTTATTTCAAATACTTATCTGATCTTGATTTAACTTTGGTGAGTGGTATGTATAAAGAAATGCATTTCTTTTAGATACTCCAATTTTGTGGAGTACAGGTTTTTAAAGCATGTCCTTATGATTCCCTGGATTTCCTTGGTACCTGTTGTTATGTTCCCCCTTTGGTTTCTGATTTTGTTAATTTATTCTTCCTCTGTCTTTCAGTTAGTTTGGCTAGGGGTTTGTCTATGTTGTGGATTTTCTCAAGGAACCAACTCTTTGTTTCATTGATTCTTTGTATTGTTCTCTTTGTTTCTATTTTATTGATTTCAGTCCTCAGTTTGATTATTCTTTTGTTGTCTACTTCTCTTGGGTGTGCTTATTTCTTTTTGCCCTAGAGATTTCAGGTGTGCTATTAAGTTGCTAGTCTGAGATCTCTCCAATTTTTTTTATGTAGGCACTTAGTACTATGAACTTTCCTCTTAGTACCACTTTCATTGTGTCCCGTAAGTTTGGGTATGTCGTGTATTCATTTTCATTGAATTCCAGACAGTCTTTCATTTATTTCCTATTTCTGTCTTGACCCAATTTTCATTCGGTAGATAGTTGTTCATGAGTTTGTAAGCCTTCCTTTGTTTCAGTTGTTGTTGATATCCAGCTTTAATCCTTGGTGGTCTGATAGGATTCAAGGAGCTATTTCAGTTTCCTTCTATCTGTTGAGATTTGCTTTGTGTATGAGTATGTGGTCAATTTTGGAGAAAGTCCCATTACGTGGTAGGTGAAATGTTCTGTAAATATCTGTTAAGTCCATTTTATTTATAATGTCTGTTAGCTCTAGTATTTCTCTGTTTTGTTTTTGTCTGGAGGACCTGTTCATTGGCGAGAGTAGGGTATTGAAGTCTCCCACTATCAGTGTGTGAGGATCAATATGTGATTTAAGATGTAGTAAGTTTGTTTGTTTGTTTGGAGTATAGACCTTAAGAATCGAAATGCCATCTTATCGTATTTTTTCCTTTGATGTCTATGTAGTGTCCTTCCCCATTTCTTTTGATTAATTTTGGCTTGAATTATATTTTGTTAGATATTAAAATGGCTACATCAGCTTACTTCTTAGGTTCATTTGCTTGGTATATCTTTTTCCAACTCTTTAACTTGAGGTAAGGTCTATCGGTGATGTTGAGGTGTATTTCTTGGATGCATCAGAAAGATGGATCTTGTTTGCACATTCATTCTGTTAGTCTGTGTCTTTCTATTGGAGAATTGAGACCATCGCTACTGAGAGATAACAGTGACCAATGGTTGTTAATTCCAGTGACCAATGGTTGTTATTTTGTTGTTATATTAATTATATATATAACATATATATGTTATATATATAATTCCTGTTATATTTGTTGGTGGTGGTGGTCAGGGTGTTCCTTTTTTAAAAAAAATTATTCCCTTATGTTCCCTATTTATTCCCTGTGTTTTCATGGGTGTAGTTAACCTCCCTGGGTTGGATTCTTCCTTCTAGCATTTTCTGTAGGGTTGGATTCATAGGTAGGTATTGTTTAAATTTGACTTTATCATGGAATATCTTATTTTCCTCATCTGTGGTGATTGAAAGTTTTGCTGGGTATAGTAGTCTGGGCTGTCATTTGTGGTCTCTTAGAGTCTAAAACACATCTGTCCATGCCCTTCTGGGTTTTAGAGTCTCAACTGAGAAGTCAGGTGTAATTCTAGTAGGTCTGCCTTTGTATGTTACTTGGTATTTTTCCCTTACAGCTTTTAATATTTTTTTTTGTTCTGAATGTTTAGCATTTTGCTTATTATGTGGTGAGGGGACTTTCTTTTCTGGTCCAGTCTATTTGGTGTTCTGTCTGCTTCTTGTATACTTAGAGACATCTCCTTTAGGTTAGAAAAATTATCTTTTATGATTTTGTTTAAAATATTTTCTGGGCCTTTGAACTGAGATTCTTTTTCCTCTATTCCTTTTATTATTAGGTTTGGTCATTTCACAGTTTCCCAGATTTCCTGGGTGTTTTGTGTCAGGAAATTTTTAGATTTAATATTTTCTTTGATGTATCCATTTCTTCTACTGTATCTTCAATATCGGAGAGTATCTTTCCCATCTCTTGTATTCTGTTGTTGAAACTTGGTTCCTGTTTGAATTCCTAGGCTTTTCATTTATGAAATTCCTTCTTTTTTATTACTTTGATTTCCATTTTCAGGTCTTGAACAGCTTTATTAATTTTCATCAACTATTTGTGTTTTCCTGTATTTCTTTTTGGGATTTATTAATTTCCCCTTCAAGTACCTGTATCTCTGTATAGTTGGTTTTAAGGTCTTTCCTTGTGCTTCAGATCTGTTGGAATATTCAGGGGCTGCTGTGGTAGGACAGCTGGACTCTAGTGAAGACACATCACCCTGACCATTACTGATTATGTTCTTATGCTGGTGTGTAGGGCTCTGGGTTTGGGATGATTACAGGTCTAGGTACTGATTTCTTGGTTTGTCTTTGTTGGATGGGCATTTTGTTCCTTGGCTCCTGTTTCCTCTCTGTGTGTTGTCTGGTTTATTGGTCTTCTCACCTGGTGTGTTTACAGGGAATGCCTGCTGGTGTTGGATGCTGGGATACTGAGACAAGTGTAGGGAGGGAGGCTAGGAGGGGATGGTCTGTGGGATCCACGGGAGATGTGGGCATTGGGAAGGGAAGCGGCAGCTGGTGATCTGTTGCAGCATAGGGATGAGTCTCAGGGGTTGGGTCTAGGGGAACAGAGAAAGCAAAGGGCAGACAACCTGATCTTATGGCAGGCATGGTCTGTGTCATATTACATAATTTTAGGTAAACATAAATTGATATGATTCTTTGTGTCTTTCCAAACATTTTTAGTGTGGTTTATGCTTCCTCCTTCCCTGTTCCTGTGTGTTGTCCCTTCTCATTCTCCACCCCATCTCCCTCTTCATTGCATCTGGGATGCAGGTTTCAAGATGTTCTTCTGATGTTTAAAATCCAAAACTAATGACAGGATTAAATCACAGCTAATGACAACATAGATGGTGAAGTATCGTTTCAATTCACCATTGGGTTGTAAGTTTTATAGAAGGCATTTCATCAATGTTGGTGTTCTTTTCTTTTCCTTTCCTTTCTTTTCTTCCCTTCCACACCTCTTCTTGTTTTAGACATGGTTTCACTATGTAGCCTTGGTTGGCCTGGAACTCATGATGTAGGCCAGGTTGGCCTCAAACTCACAGAGATCTGCCTGCCTCTGCCTCCTAAGTACTGGGATTGAAGGCATGCGCCACCACATCTGGCCCATATTTGGTGTCCCCCCCACTATTGATTTTTGTTCCTTAAATTCCTCCTTAGGCTTCAGGACAAACACATAGATACTTTGATGTTATTTGAGGTCAGGAGGGGTAGAGCCACGTCATTGTGAGAAAGAAGGAAATAGTACTTACCTCGGCATGGTTCTTGCCAAAGCTCAGCTTAAGAGTCTCGACAGAAATAGTGAGTAATAATGGATTGCACATGATTTGACAGCAGTTTTATTTCTGGTGCCATAAATGGCTGGCTATGGCTATATATGTAGATTTCTGAGTCAACTTTCTAAGCATGCACAGTAATCCCATTATCTGATAACAGGATTTGTGCACATACCTCCCACGTGCAGCATGAGTAACCCCTCTTTCAGTGTTGCTGTGAAATGTAATTTATGCACAGATGAAAAGTTTACAGAGTATGGGCTGGTGTCACAAAGCTCAACAAAGCTTACATGCTGTGCAGCAAGCTTTCTTGCTGTGGTCTCCTTCCTTATTGATTTCTATCCTGTGGCCAAGTGGGCTTTGTGAAATTTGCAAAATGAGCTAATCAAGTGGGCACAGCAGAGATCCATCTGAATTTCTAGGAGGCTCTGAGACATGCCAAACCACAAATTATAGTTGATGACTGGATGAGGCAAGTGGTAGAACAATATGAAGGGCAAGGGGGTTAGGTGATATGAGTTTTTATTATTTTAAAGAAACACTTTAGAAAGAGATAAAGCCCAGACAAGAGGCCTACAACATCCATGTCTGAGGGCTTACAGCATCCACAAAGCTTTAAAAACAGATTTAAAATTTTTTTGGAGGTGCTAGAAATCCAACTCTGATCTGACACTAAGTTACATTCTCAACACGAGGTTCTTTTGTTTACCTGTTATGTGATGTTGTTTCCAGAGAGGTATAAACAAACATCCACTCACCCGAGGCAAGAATCTGACCACAGACCTAAATAATGATGGCACCTAAGTCCAACTTGGAAAACCAATGAGTTTCTGAGGTTGTGTAGAGGAGCATGCGTGAGTCACTTACACAGTATGGGCAGCCCCAAGACAGCTGCATTAGTGAAGTCTTGGCCAGCATGCGTGTCAACTCATGAAAGCTGTAGTCATGGAGCTTTGTACCACTTGCAGGCTGCTCAGCAGCTTTGATGATCTCCTCTTGTCAACAGCCCTTACTCCTTAAGCAACCTTGGGGAAGAAGAGCCCTTGGGAATCTGATACATTTCTGGGACTTTCCAGGTCTTATGAGACATCTATTCTCTGAGCCTTAAGAGCCCTGTTTCGGGATGGAATGCTTTAGCTGGAAGGATATTGCTCCACAGTGTCAACCATGGTACCTACCCTCCTTTTTGATGGAGTTCACAAGAGCCGACCGAAATTTTTGTACAAACATACAAAAAGCAGTGGTCGCTAGCAATAGGAGCTGATGTGAAATTGTAGAAGAGAATACAATATTCAACAGCTTCCAAGGGGAAAAACACAGATGAATGTTCTTATTTTCTAGGAAAAAAATTATTAAATTCACACATTGTTATACAAATGTCTTGATTTATCTCAAATAGCCAATCAAGAAGGGAAGATTATTTTAACTGAATGGTTTTATACCGCCATAAATGTCTTACTAAAATGTGATTATTTGTGGCTTAAAGAACACATAGTTATTTAAAATACGATATGTTAAGAAATCATTGTAGTGCAAATAAATTAGCTGGACAAATATTCCAAATAAACTATAAATTATCTTACAGGGAATCTGTGGGTATCTGATGGGAACTTATTATCCTCAGTGAGGTAGTTTGAATAGGAATGGCCCGATGAGCTCATGTACTTGAATGCTTGGTCATCAGGTCATCATGAAGTGGCTCTACTTGAAAGATTAGGAGGTGTAGCCTTGCTGGAGAAAGCGTGACCTTATTGGAGGAAGTGTATTGAGGAAGTTTATTTTTAGTTGTGTATAAAATAATTGTGCACTGATGGGAAAAGGAAGCTTTTTTGTGTTGTTTGCAGGTGTTGGATTTCTGTGGGGGGGTTGTTTAATTGCTAATGATCTGCATGTGCTATCAGTAGAATGCCTAAGGAGTTCTAAATCAATAAAATCATGTGAGCTCAGATGCTTGGGGTTCCACTATGAAGTCTGGCACTGGCCATGATGGTGGTTCCCTCTACTGAGATCTGGCAGGGTTTGCAGTTATGAAATATACCTCCTTGTCTCTGGCTGAGCCCCCACAGCCGCTAACTACTACTAATGGTTCAACAATGTGGGGCAGGACATCATGCCAGCTAATCCAATGTGGAGAGAGAGAAAGAAACTCTGGACCTCATAGAGTCCAGTAAGTTACGCTCAGAGAAGCTACCAGAGGATAGAGATTAATGTATTAATTGAAGGATCCTGAAGGAAAAAAGTGGAAGGAAATAAGCCTCTATGAAGAGAAAATTGTGAAAATAAATGAAGAAAAAAGCTCTGAAGTGTGAGCCACAGAATGGAGCCCTTAGAGATAAAGAATTCAGCTGGGAGCAGAAAAAAAGCAAGGTTCTTACTGCTTTTCCTGGTCATGGAGCCCATGCTCCCTCCAGCCACTGGTGGCATCCAGGGCACAGGAAACGGAAACCAGAGTGTACTGTTGTATAAACTGAGTTTGTTAATAATAGCTTTGTGTGTGCGTGTGTGAAGCCCAAGTGGGTCTTGTGTTTGAGGTCTATGAAGAAAGGTATATGTTCCCCACAGCAATGGTGAGAAAGAATGCCAAACCAAAAGAATTTTTCAACCGGAGAGTCTTCCCACTGGCCCAGGACCCCCTGCTGTTGTGGAAGCCACATCTTAGAGCCAAAAAGCTGCTTAGTTAAACTGAACAGTCATTTTTCCCCCTGCAAACCTGTCTACAAGTGGTCTAGGCGCTGGTGATGGTGATGAGAACTCCACCCCACAAGGGAACCCTCTTTGCAGACAAGGTGACCAGTTGTTTTTCCTGCAAATCAGACTCATCTTAAAATCTGGCAAGTGTTTTCTAAGGGTCATTACACAGAAACTGTCTTTCAGAATTGGCTGAGGTTGTATCTCATTCTGGTAGCCGAACTTGATACTGTAAGAGTCACCCAGGTGTTGCTGGTTTTGAAAGCATGAACGGGTGTTTGGAGAGCAGCTGAGGCTTGGCACCATGAAGAAAGCCCAGGAGAGGCTATTAGTGAAGGTGCAGCCTCAATGGCAGTTGAAGGCCCAGATTAAAGGGGTTATGCAGAGAAGTTGAGACTTGGCACCATGAAGAGAGCCCAGGAGAGGCTATTGGTGAAAGTGCAGCCCAGTTGTAGCAAGGGACCCCAGCAGAATTCTGAAGACACCAGTACCATGGAGCAACCACCAAGAACAGCAGCAGTGGAGAGGAGACAGCCAGAGCCTGGAGGACAAGCTGTGTGTGCTGCTGAGGGCAGAGCACAGAAGTCACCTAAGCCCTTTGGAGGAGCCTAGAAGATCGTGAGTGAATGCCAGATAATTGGACATTGACATTATGAAAAGCTTGATAGATGTTTGGTATCATTTGGTCATGTGCATTAGAAGCCTCATAATTGCTCCTCTTTTAATAGTTTTGCTGGTATAGTGTTAAATTGTGTTGTAAAGGCAAAGCAATTTTTTTTTTATACAGAAAAGGAGAAATGTTGAAGTTTAATTTTAGTTATGTATAAAATATTGTGCACTGCTGGGAAAGGGGATACCTAGGTTCTTGGTGTTTTGCATTGTTTGCAGGTGTTGGATTTCTGTGGGGGTTGTTTAATTGCTAATGATCTGCATGTGCTATCAGTAGAACACCCAAGGAGTTCTGAATCGATAAAACCACATGAGCTCAGATGTTCCGGGTTCTGCTATGAAGTCTGGCGCTGGTCATGATGGTGGTTCCTTCTGCTGATGTCTGGCAGGGTTTGTAGTTATGAAATATACCTCCTTGTCTCTAGATGAGCCACCACAGTAGGCAAACGACTACAGAAGTGTGTTACTGGGAGTGGGTTTGAGGTTTCAAAGGCCAAACCAGGCCCAGTAGCTCTCTCTTCCCTGTTATCTGCCCATCCAAATGTAGAACTCTCAGCTATTTCTCCAGCACCACGTTTGCCCATGTGTCACCATGCTCCCAAACATGATAATGAACTCAACCTCTGAAACTGTAAGCAAGCCCCAATGAAGTGCTTTCTTTTATCATATTTGCTGTGGCCATGGTGTCTCCCCACAGCAATAGAACACTTAGACATTCAGTCTCTTTCTGTGTTCTTTCTTTCTATGTTTTTTCAGTTTGTCCATTCTTTAAAAACAAAACAAAACAAAATCCCATGGGGAAATGAATGGAAATGTTTTGAATCTGAAGACCTGCTATGAGAACTGCTTCTGCACAGCGCTGATTATGCTGATCTGTTATATTTACTTAGTTCTTTGATTTTTCTCAACACTGTTGTATACTTTAACTTCTTTTTTTCAGTTTCACATTTTTTTTCTTCTCTCATATAGCACATCCCAACACTCTTCCTCCTCCCCTTCCCAGCTCCCCTCCTTCCCATTCCCCCAGATCTACCCTCCCATCCTCCCCCCAACCCCTGCCTCTCCCCAAGAAAGATCAGTCTTCCCAGGGTTATTGTTCAAACCTGGCACAACAAGATGAAACAGGATTAGGCACTATTTCCCTCTTCAAGGGTGGACTAGGCAATCCAGCAGAGGGAGAAGGGGCCCAAGGGCATGCGAAAGGTTCAGAGACACCCCTTAGTCTGTGTGAGTTCTGCAAGAGCACCAAGCCAGGCAACCTCAAGACATAATTAGGGGACCCAGCAGGTTCCGTGTCTACCGTTTCAGGCTCTGTGTTTTATACTTTTGAGTGTTCAGCTTTTTCATGTTACATTGGATTTATCTCTGAATATTCCATGTTGTTGATGGTATTATGAATGACTCCATTTGTTTGTTTATGTATTTTTAGCACTAGATTTATAAGGCTGTGTCCTAATACAAAAGCTGTGGCCGGATGGTGCCGGGAAAGCACTTGTCCTTCTGAGCATTATAGTTCCTCCAGCTTACCTACAGCTCATCTGTTTCTAGAAACTTGCATGCTTGCATTGGTTTCCATGCAGGACTTTTCACACGGCCAAATGTAACTTGTAGCCTGGGAATTTGGTGCTTATGGCTTCTTGATAACCAGAAAACACTGTAAATAGTTCTTTAAAGCTTCCATTTCCTTCATATTACATCTGTCTGTCTGTCTGTCTGTCTGTCTCTGTGTGTGTGTACACATGCATGCACACATGAGCCATGGGTCAGAGGACAGCTTCCAGGAATTGGTTCTCTCTTGTTCTACCATGTGGGTCCTGACATCCAACTTAGGTTGCACTCACTTCTCACTGAGCTATCTCACTGGCCCATTAAACTCAATTTCATATTGATTCATCAATCAATATTATGTAGAATTATACCCAATGTTTAAAATTATTGATCTTACAGTCCAACCCTTGCTGACCTCATTTGCTAAACTACTCTATTTCTTGTATAGATTCTTTAAAATTTTCTAGGCATAAATTTATATCAGGTTTATTTCTTAATTCCAATTAAGTATGTTTTTTCTTTCTCCTCATTTCTTCATTCTCTTGGATCTCTATTATGATATATAGAACAGCAACAGTGAGAGTGTACGTTCTTGGCTTCCTTTTGATCTTGGAAGCCAAGCATTGTGGGGTTTTTTTTTTTTTTTGTGTGTGTGTTTTCTAGAAGTACCTTACCTGCTTCTAATTTATGACATGGAAAAAGAACAAATTAGGCCCCAAATAAGCAAAATAAGAAAGAAAAAAATAAAAGCAGGGATCAATGAGATAAGAAACAGAAAACAATAGAGAAAATTAATAAAATCCAGAGCTGAGTGATTTGAAGACACATGCAATAGGAAACTTGTAAGAGTTATCAGGAGAAAGAGAAAAGATGGAAATAGTCAGTGTTAGGTATGGGAAGAGGACACTGCTACCAAAACTGCAGACATCAAGGAGATAATAAATGCAGTAATCATAACTTTAGGTATATAAACTTGGAAATTTACATAATTGGGTGTTTCTTGAAATACAGATGTTCAAAGATTATCAATGAAGAAAACAACTCAAATACCATGTATCTTTCATCTATCTATCTGTCTATCTATCATCTATCTATCATCTATCTATCTGTCTATCTATCATCTATCTATCATCTATCTATCTGTCTATCATCTATCTATCTATCAATCATCTATCTCTCTATCATCTATCTATCTATCATCTATCATCTATCTATCATCTATCTATCATCTATCTATCATCTATCTATCATCTATCTATCTATCTATCTATCTATCTATCTATCTATCTATCTATCTATCAATCATCTATCTGTCTATCTATCATCTATCTATCATCTATCTATCTATCAATCATCTATCTGTCTGTCTGTCTATCATCTATCTATCTATCTATCATCTATCTCTCTGTCTATCTATCATCTATCTATCTATCTATCATCTATCTGTCTGTCTGTCTGTCTATCATCTATCTATCTATCATCTATCTCTCTGTCTATCTATCATCTATCTATCTATCTATCAATCAATAATCTATCTATCATCTATCTATCATCTATCTATCCATCACCTGTTTATCTATTAAAGGAATTGTACTTATAGTCAAAACCTTCCACACAGAATTTTTACTTGTTGTGTCACCGCTTTTGCTTACAAACAACTTGTCAATGTTACCCAAATTTTCAAATGATGATTAAAATGTTGTTTTTAGATTGTTGATAGTATGTGTAGCTATACTCCCTCATTTACAGATACTCAGAATTTGCATGTTGTCGCTCTCATATTTTATGTCTGATTTCTGCTGCAATGATTTTTGTTTTTATGCCTATTATTTCCTTCTGGCCAAATCACTCCTCATTCGTTCCTCCCTTTCTTGTCCCTTCCCTTCCTTCTTTTTGAGACTACAGCACAATTAAACCATTTTCCTTTCCCCTTTGTTCCTCCAAACCCTCCCATGTACCCCTCCTTGCTCTCTTTCAAATTCATGGCCTCTTTTTGGCCATTAGTTTTTATTGCATGTAAAAATGTATATGCATATACGCATATATTCATCAATATAACCTGCTCAGTCTGCAGAATGTTACTCGTATGTATATTTTTAGGGCTGACCATTCAGCATTGCATAACAAACTAGTGTGATCTTCCCTGGAGAAGATATTCCTCCCACTCATAGCATTCCTCAGTTACCCGTAGTCCTTTGTGTGAGGCTGAAGCCTCCCGGGCTTTCCCTGTCCACTTTAGCATGTCTGTTGGTGTCATCCCTGCTCAGTTCATGTTTAGATCCTCTGGCTCTTACAATCTCTCCACCTCCTCTTCTGCAGTGTTCCCTGAGCCTTCGGTGCGGAAATGTTTTGTGGATGTATTCACTGGGTCTAGGATCCACAGCTTTGGGTTTTAATTGGTTGAGGTTTTCTGTGGTGGTCCCTTGTCTGCGGCTGCAAAGAGAAGTTTCATCGATAAGGGGTGAGGACTGCACTTATCTATGGGTAGAAGGGCAAATGTTTAGATCATTAGGGATGGTGCTGGATCAGTAGAGTAGTGGCTGTAAATTCTCCTCTAAGATTCATGACTTCACCAGCACTGAGTAGTGCTCAGGTTATCAGCAGCAGGCATGATTTCCATCTTGTTGAGTAGGTCTTAAGTCCAATTAGAGAGCTGTTGGTTACTGCTAAGGAATTCACGCCAAACAGCACTCTCATGGCAATCTCGTCGTGCTGGTCACGGATGTGGCTCATCTGTGTAATATGGCTCGGCGGTTCTGGGTAGGGCTGTTGGTTGTCTCTCTCCTTTAGAAGCTTGTATGTTACATTATGGTATGGTAGTCTTCAGAGGGGAGGCATTTAGCTGAGTTCTAGCTCAGGGAACTCTGGGCCCTGTTTCTGAAGTGTTTGTCGTCTCTAAGTAGTAGGGCTTACCTTTCTTCTCTGGAGTGGTAGTGAGTATAGGCTGTGTGTTTTGGAAGTTCATTGGGCAACCTTGACTACCGGCTCAAAAGAGGGCTTCTCATGTCTGGTCTTGGGGATTTTGTTAGGTGTCTTTGGCTCTTGGAGGAAGCATCGTCAGTCCATGACTCCTTATGACTTTATCACAGATCCTTATTGTTATTTTACTGTTACCACATCTCCTTTTGTATTTACCTTTAGCCAACCTTTCTAAAGAGGCCCCCCCTGTCTTACTTTTCTTCAATCATATCACTCGTACCCTGCTATTCCCCATTTTATTGCTCTCCAGACCCCCATACTTTGGCAATGGTACCTTCTTCCTTTCCTGCTTTCTGCAGTTACTCCAGGATATGTATTCACATCAGAAGATTTGGGGCTAGAAGCCTCTGATGAAACAGACGTATGATGTTTGTTTTTTGGGTGTAGATTTCTTTACTCAGTATGAGCTTTTCTAGTTTTATCCACTTACCTGAAAAGTTCGTGGCTTCGTTTTTCTTTGAATAGTATTCCATAATATATACGTTATCTAGTCATTGGCTGAAGAACACTTAGATTTTTTTTCCCAATTCCTTACTATTTTGAGTAGAGCAGCCATGAACATGGCTTAGCAAATATCTGGGGAGTAGGATGCCAAGTTTCTTGGGCATGTGCCAAGGCGTGGTATAGCTGGGCGATATGGTAGATTTACTTTTAGTTTTTGTGAGAACTCTCCGCACTGGTTTATGTTGTGACCACACCAGTTTACAATACCAGCACCCACTCCAACATTTGTTGTCAACTGTCTTGTTGACCTTCGCCAGTGTGACTGGGGTAATATGAACTTTCTTTTGAGAACTGAATAGAGGTTCAGGTACCAGGCTTAATGTTTTGATGGCTCATTTGATTTTTGACTATTTGGATTTTGAGTTCTTTAAAATATTCTGGATGTCAGTCTTCTGTCAGATGTATAGCTGGCAAAGATTCTCTCTCGTTTTGTGGGCTTCCTCTTCAGCTGGTTGGTTGTTTCTGTAGCTGTGAAAGGGCTTTTCAGTTTTATGAAGTTCCACTTGTTAATCGTTGGCCTTCATTCTTGGACAAATGGAGTCCAATTCAGGAAGTCCTTTCCTACGCCTATGTCATGTGGGACATTGCCTATGTTTTCTGTTAGCGGTTTCAGGTTTTACATTTAGGTCTCTGGTCCGTTTGGAGTTGGTTTTTGTGCAAGGCGATAGATGCAGCCCAGTTTAATTCTTCTGCAGGTGGACATCCAGTTTCCCTAGCACCATTTGTTGCAGATGTTCTTGTTTTCTTTCCCCAACAACTTATGTTCTTTCTAACTTTGTCAAATACTAAATGGCTGAACATATTTAACTCATGCTTGGATTTTTTATTTCCTTCCATTGGACTATATATCTGTGTATGTTCCAGAACTATAATGTTGTTATTACTATGGCTCTGGAATATATCTAAAGATCTGGAATGCTATTCCTTCCAGCATTGTTCTTTTTGTTCAGGAAAATTTTGACTATCCAGAATTTTCTGTAGTTCCATACAAATTTTAGGACAGTTTTTTTCTATTTCTGTGAAGAATGAGATGGGGATTTTGATTGGGATTGCATTAATCTGTCAATAGTTTTTTGGTATAGTGGTCATTTTCACACTGTTAATTCTGCCAGTTCATGAACATGGCAGGATGAACATGAACCTCTTTCTATTTTCCATTCTCTTTATCTATTTCTGTCCTTAGAAGATTAAAATTTTTATGGTAGAAGTTCTTTACTTCGTGGTTAGAGTTACTCATAGATACTTCATTTTCTTTGAGGCTATCGTGAATGGGAGTGTGTCTATGATTTCCTCTGTATGTTTGGTGTTGGTGTATAGAAAAGCTATAGATTTGTGCAGGTTGATTCTGTATCCTGCTGCACTACTGAATTTGTTACCATTTCTAGAAGTTGGTAAAATTTTAAGGATCTTTACTGTATAGTGTCTTGTCATCTGAAAATAGGGATAGTTTGACGTCTTCTTTCCTTAGTTTTAATCTCTTTAATTTCCATCTTTTGAGTTCTTCTTCAGTTCCTTTCTTCAAAGACTTGAAGTTTTTGTCATACAGGTCTTTCACTTGCTTGGTTAGAGTTACCCCAAGACTTTTTTTTATATTATTTGAAGTTATTACTAAATGTGTTCCTTCTCTGTTTTATTTCCCAGTCTGTTTGTTACTTGTATAAAGGAGGGCTACTGATTTTTGTGAGTTAATTTTGTATGCAGATATTTTTGATGAAAGTATTTAGGAACTGTAGGGGTTCCCTGGTAGAATTTTTAGGATCACTTATGTATACTATCATATCATCTGAAAATAATGATACTTTGACTTCTTCCTTTCCAATTTGTATCCCCTTCATATCCTTCAGTTGTTTTATTGCTTTAGCTAAGATATCAAATACTATATTGAATAATATATAGAGAGTGAACATCCTTGTCTTGTTCCTGATTTTAGTAGAATTGCTTTGACTTTCTCTCCATTTAATTTGATGTTGGCTCTGTTCCTGCTGTAAACTGCCTTTTGTATGTTGAGGTTATGTCCCGTGTATTCCTAATCTCTCCAAGACTTTTATGATAAAGGGGTGTTGGATTTTTTTCAAAGACCTCTTCTGCATCTAACAAGATGATTGTGTTTTTTTCCTTTTTTTTTTTGTGGTGGATTATATTAACCGGTTTTCATATGTTGAATCATCCTTCCATCCCTGGATCTCTGGGATGAAGTCTACTTGATCACAGTGGATGATCTTTTTGATGAGGTCTTAGATTCCATTTCGAGTATTTTATTGAGTATTTTTGCATCTATGTTCATAAGGGAAATTGGTCTGTAAGTCTCTTTGTTAAATCTTTGTGTGGTTTGGGTATCAAAGTGACTTTGGCCTCATAAAATGAATCCGAAAATGTTTCTTCTATTTCTATTTTGTGAAATAATTTGAGAAGTATTGGTGTTAACTCTTTTTTGAAAGTCTGGCAAGATTCTGCATTAAAACCATTTGGCCTTGCACTTGTTTTCTTTTGGTTGGGAGACTTTTAATGACTGCTTCTATTTCCTTAGGGACTATAGGTCTATTTTAATTGTTTATCTGATCTTTACTTGACTTTAGAAAGTGCTATCTGAGGAGAAAATTATATATTTTAAAATTCCAATGTGGTGGAGTACAGGGTTTTAAAATATGTCCTTATGATTCTCTGTATTTCTTCAGAGTCTGTAGTTATTTCCCCCTTTTTTGGGTCTGATTTTGTTAATTTGGAAATTCTCTCTCTTTCTTTTAGTTAGTTTGATAAGGGTTTGTCTATCTTATTGATTTTTTTCAACGAACTAACTCTTTGTTTCATTGATTCTTTGTATTGTTCTCTTTATTCCTATTTTATTGATTTCAGCCCCCAGCTTGATTATTTTCTGGCTTCTACTCCTCTTGGGAGTGCTTACTTCTATTTGTTCTAGAGTTTTCAGGTGTTCTATTAAGATGCTAGTATGATATCTCTTCAGCTTTTTTACGTAGACAGTGCTATGAACTTTTCTGACAGCACTTCTTTCATTGTGTCCCAAAGCTTGGATGTGTTGCATATTCATTTTCATTGAATTCTAGAATGTCTTTACTTTCTTTACTTCCTTCTGCTTGACTTATTTTTCATTCAGTAGAGAGTTGTTCAGTTTCCATGAGTCCTTAAGCTTTCTGTTGTTCTGTTGTTGATATCCAGCTTTAATCTTTGGTAGCCTGATAGGATGCAGGGCATTATTTCCATTTTCTTGTATCTATTGAGACTTGCTTTATGTCTGAGTAAGTGGTCAACTTGGGAGAGAGTTCCATGAGGTGCAGGAAGAAGGTATATCCTTTTGTGTTTGGATAAAATGTTCTATAAATATCTGTTGGATCCATTTGGTTTATAACATTTGTTAGCTCTAACATTTCTCTGTTTAGTTTTTGTCTGGATGACCTGTCCACTGGTGAGTGTGTAGTATTGAAGTCTCATATTATCTGTATGTGAAGGGCTATGTGTGATTTAAGCTGTAATAATTTTCTTTTACAAAAGTGGATGACTTTGTGTTTGGGGCATAGATGTTAAGAACTGAAATGTCATCTTTGTTGATTTTTCCCTTGAATATGTAGTGTCCTTCCTTCCTTTCTCTGATTAGTTTTGGTTTGAAATTTATTTTGTTAAATATTAAAACAGCCACACCAGCTTCTTTCATAGGTCCATTTGCTTGGAATATCTTTTTCTGACGCTTTACTCTGAGGTAGTCTATCCTTCATGTTAAGGTATGTTTCTTTGATGTAGCAGAAGGTCGGGTCCTGATTTCAAATCCATTGTTGGTCTGTGTCTTTTTATTGAGGAATTGAGACCATTGACATCGAGAGGCGTCAATGACCAATGATTGTTGATTCCAGTTTTTTGGTGATTGTGGTGGTTGTGGTGGTAGTGGTATGCGTGTGTGTGTGTGTGTGTGTGTGTGTGTGTGTGTGTGTGAGAGAGAGAGAGAGAGAGAGAGAGAGAGAGAGAGAGAGAGAGAGAGAGAGAGAGAGAAAGAGAGATGTTCCCTTCCTTTGATTTACTGGTCTGAGATTATTTATTCCTTGTGTTTTCATGGTTGCAGTTAACCTCCTTTGATTGGAGTTTTACTTTTAGCATCTTCTGTAGGGCTGGTTTGTAGATAAATGTTGCTTAAATTTGGCTTTATCATGGAATACCTTATTTTCTACATCTATGGGGCTTGAAAATTTTGCTGAATATTGTAGTCTAGGCTGGCATCTGTGATCTCTTAAAATCTGTAGCACATCTATCTGGGCCCTTCTGGGTTTTATCGTTTCAACTGAGAAATCAGGTGTTATTCTAATAGATATGCTTTTATATGTTACTTGTTTTTTTCCCCTTGCAGCTTTTAATATTCTTTCTTCCTCTGTATGTTTAGTGTTTCGATTATTATGTGGCAAGGGAACTGCCTTTTTTTTTTAGTTCAATCTATTTGATGTTCTGTATGCTTCTTGTACCTTTATAGGCCTCTCCTTCTTTAGGTTAGGATAATTTTCTTCTATGATTTTGTTGAAAGTACTTTCTGGGCCTTTGAGATGGGACTCTTCTCCTTTCTCTATCCCTATTATTCTTAGATGTGTTCTTTTCACAGTGTCCCAGATTTCCTGTTTTTTTTTGTGAGGAATATTTTAGATACATCATTTTTTGACCAATGTATTCATTTTTTCCTATTCTATCTTCAATACCTGAGAGTCTTTCTTCCATTTCTTGTATTCGGTTGGAGCTTGCCTCTGTAGTTCCTGTTCAAATTCTCAAATGTCTTATTCCCAGCATTCCCCCAGTTTGTGTTTTCTTCATTGATTCTACTTTCATCTTCAGGTCTTGAACAGTTTTATTCACTTCCTTATACTGTTTGTGTTTTCCTGGACTTCTTTAAAGGATTTATTCATTTCCTTTTTATTCAAGTCCTCTTTAAGAACTTCTATCATCTTCATACAGGCTGTTTTAAGGTCCTTTTCTCAGACTTCAGCTATGTTGGAATATTCAGGGCCTGCTGTGGTTGGGTTGCTGGGCTCTAGTGGAGACATACTGTCCTGGCTGTTATTGATTGTATTTTTTATGCTGGCATCTAGGCATCTGGGATCAGGATGATTATAGGTTTAAGTGCTGATATCTGGTTTTGTATCTGTTGGGTGTATGTTTTGTTACTTGGTTTCTGCTTTCTCCCTGGACTTTAGGGGTGTGTGGTGGTGATGTGGGCCTGATAGGAAATTTTCTGTGGACCTGTTTCCCTGGCCCACTCAACGGGTATGTTCCAGAGAATGCCTGCTGGTGTTGGAAGCTGGGATAATGGGATGAGTTGGGGAAAGGCAGGTTGGAGGAGGCATCTTTGTGATCCACTGGGGATGGAGTCATGGAAGAAAGGGAGACTGCACCAGGTGTTCTGCCACAGACTGTGCATGAGACTGGGGGAACTGGATCTGGAGGAGTAGAGGGAGATCAGTGGTCAGCCTATCTGCTTCCCTGGCAGGAGTAGGCCTTTGGTTACAAAGGGTGTCTGCTGGGGTTGGGACAGAGCAACAAGTTGAGGGAGAATAGCTAAAGGGGGGTCCACAGGAGATGGGGGGCATCAGGGAAGGTTACCATGGGTGTTCTGTTGCAGAGCTGGGGATTAGACTGGGGGATTGAAGCTGATGGAACAGAGGAAGAGGTGAAGATCTGCAGTTAACCGACCTGGTTTTCTGGTAGGCACGGCCTGTGGTTTAGCAGGGGGTGCCCAAATTAGAGATTATAAATATAATTTACAATTATAATTTACAAATTATAAACCACTCAATATGGATGTTGGGAACTAAACTCAGGTATTCTTGAAGAGTAGTAAGTGTTCTTAACTACTGAACCATGCTTCTTGCCTGTTTTCCTTGCTTTTAAATACCTCAAGGATTTTAAAGCCTGCTGTTTTCTAATACTGTCTGATGTCCCTCTGTAGCAATTAGTTGGGTATTTTTCTCATGACTAGGTTGGCCATTGAGAACAAGTGCTATGGTGTCATATAGTATCAAGGCCAAGTGCTGTCAGCATTATTATTACAGATGAAACTGATCTTGTAGAGATGGATAAGGCTGTTGCTAAGTTTTGTTATTATAAAAATATTCTTCTCTCATTTTCTTCTGTGCTGTACTCTGTGGAAGTTCCTTTTACATAGTCTTTAAGAATAGAGAATTCTCTTTTTTTTTTTCATCTAAGACAGCAGATCTCAACTTGCAGGTCCTGACCTCTTGAGTGACACTTTCACAAGAGTTGCCTAAGATAATCTGCATGTAAGATATTTACATTACAATTCATAACAGTAGCAAAATTGCAGCTATGAAGTAGCAATGAAAATAACTTTATGGTTGGGAGTCACCACAACACGAGGAATTGTATTAAAGGGCTGCAGCATTAGGAAGGTTGAGAACCACTGCTCTAAGGTGTAGTAGCTATAGAATTTATTGAAATTCTTTTGGACTGGGTATATTTCTTTTTTAAAAAATGCATAAAATTATTCATTATCTCATAAATATTTACCACCTACATATTTATCTCATAAACATTTATTTTATCTCACAAATATTTATTTTGTCCTTCTGGCTATAACTTAATATTATTTTATTTGTTGCTTAAATTGTCCTAGCTTTGGCCATTGGAAGATCTTTCAGTTGTTTTTGTATTCCCTCGAGCGATGCCATTACTGTGTGTGTGTGTGTGTGTGTGTGTGTGTGTGTGTGTGTTCACATGTGCACATGAAAGCTTTTGCTTATATTCTGGTACTTCTGGTTCTTCCTGTATGTTTTCCATCTCTGTCTCATTCAGTCATTTCCCCAAGAAAGCCTGTCTTTTTTTTTTTTTTAATTGGAGGATAACGTTAGAAGCCAAAGTTAGAATTCTAGGAGTTTTCATTGCTTCTAGGATATGTTTTCTTGGCTTAGAGAGCAAATTTGCAAATATTTTAAGTGTATGTTCTTACAGTCTTTAACTCCAAGCTGTTACCACACATGCTTTTATCTTCTTCCCCTTCCTTATCTATAACCCTCACTCATAAATGAGAATGTGTCCAGCTATGGTACCCGTTCACTTAACTGTTCAACCCTTGTATTCATTCATGTATGCAATATTAGAATTTTTAACCCATACTTTTATGGGGGAAAAAGATGCTCAATTAGTGTTGGCAGTTTATGTGTAGTTTCCTTTGCCCTTCTTTTCACAGTTGCTATTTTTAAAGCAAAGTACCTTTTAAAGGGCAGAACTTTTAAATTTTAGTTAAATCCAACCTACTTTTCCATGTGTATTTAGCATTTTATCTAAAAATGGATACTACTAAGTCCAAGGTCACATATATTTTCTTCTATTTTATCGTACAACTTAAATTTTGTGTTTTACATCCAGATCTGTGATCTATTTTGAGACTTTTTTTGTGGAAGGTGTAAAGTCTAGATATTTTTGTTTCTCTCTTTTCTCCCTCACATGCGATCTCCAACTGTCTCAGCAGTAGTTTTGAAGAATCTGTCAAGTCTGTACCACATGGCTTTTGTTCATGGCTTGCCACTATTCCTGGGTGGACAGCAACAAAATTCTACTCACCCAAAACAAGAAATTGAAGTCAGACTAAATTCAAGATACCACTGAAGACCATCTTATTTTTAGTTATGTATAAAATGATTGATTTGTGCATTTGTTGGGTAAAAGGCTGCCTAGGCCTTGGCATTTGCATTGTCCACTGGTGTTGGCTTTATGTAGAAGATATTTGATGGCACATGATCTGCATGTGGTATCAATAGAACACCTGAGGAGCTTAGGTATCAATAAAAACTCCTGAGATGGGAGGCTCAGGGTTCCACTGTCCAGTGTGGCGCATGTTCTAACAGGTTGTTCTCTAGCTGAGGTCTTTGGCAGGGTTTGCACCTATGAAAATGCCTCTGCGTCTTCTTTGGTGATAGCAGTGTACTGCTACAGTGAACCACTGACTTTTATTTGGCTTATTTACAGGAGTGTGAGTGAGGGGTTAATTAGGAGCAGAGATGAATCAAAGACAGCTGCATCACCAAAAGCCCATCCTGGCACAGGTGACAGTTCGTAAAAGCTGGAAGTCTGGAGTGCACTGCACCACCTGCAGGCAGCTCCACATGTCAGTGTCCCTTCTAGGTAATCCAGTTGGTCTGAGCCTCTTCTGGACAGTTTGTCTGGTCTGTTGCTTCCAGGTGGCTCATGTGGTTTGAATTTCTTTTAGGTATTTCAACTTGTCTGAAAGTGGGTCTCAGAAGTCCTTACTGTTTATATATGCTTGGGGTAGGAGGGGCCTAGTGAATCTAGTCAGTTTCAAGGACTTCCTGAGCTATTGAATGGTTTTGCTCCTTAGCTTAAGGAGCTTTCTTATGAGATGGAATGTTTCGCCTCCTCTCAGAACATCTTGGTTCGTCTCCCTTTAGAATATCCCGTGTCCTTTGGAGCCTGAAGGGTCCCCTACATATACCTTATTTTTATCTGTCTTGGTGTTCTTAGATGTTCTTTAGAACACCTAAAGATTGGAGTCTTTGCTTGCCCTTGGGACCCTTTTACTCCTGCTGGGCTTCCTCGTCCAGCCTTGATGTAGGGGCTGGAGCCCAGCCTTGTTTCTTCTTGATATGTCCTGTTCGAGTGACAACCTTGGGAGGCCAGCTCTGTTCTGATCTGAAGATCAGAGGGGGATCTGGAGGAGAGGGGAGATGGGAGAAGTGGAGGGAGAGGAGGATGTGGTCAGGATGTATTGTATGAGAGAGAAAATATGTAATCAATTAAAAAAGAAAAGATTATCCTGTGTCTTAATGAACTTCTCTCCTAGATTGATGCTTTTATCCTGGAGGAAATTGCTACATAAAATTGCCTCATATTTTGATTGAATATTGTTATTATTCAATTCTTTCATTAGGAAACTATTTATATATTCTTTTAGTCATTCCATAGAGATAACAGATTTTATTTGAAATTGCATTTCTCTGTAATTTGAACTTTTGGCATTTCCCAGGCTAATAGATTTAAGTATGTTTCAAAATTGTTTTAAATGTTTGCTGAAAGTACAAACTTATCATCCCTATCTTCTGGATTTCTGATTCGGCATGTCTGGAAAATTTACATTTGTAATGATTTTCTAAGTGATATTGATGATGCTAGCCTGGACACTGCACTTCTTCTCTTGACTTCTGTGCTACGACTGTTCTAACAACCAAGATTTTATATCATTCATTATCGTCACTATCATCACCATCTATATATTTATCATATATAATATATATATATATTTCTGTACATATGTATTCATTTCCCCCATAACACAATTTTTCTGTGTAGTTCAGGATTGTCTTGAATTCATTATGTGGACTAAGCTGGTCTCGAACTTGTAGTAATCGTTCCACCTCTGACTCCCTCCCGCTGGAATTATAGGTATGCACTACTGTGTCTGCTTGTAATGTAGTTGTCATACTCTTTTTTATAGGACATACTCATTTATAGTCTTGCACCCGTGCACCAGTTTGGACCATTTGCTTTCTGTCTGAAGAACAGCTCTTTAGCAGTAGCCGTGATTCAGGACTGATAGCAATGAGTTTACCCAGGTTTTGCATATTTGGAACTATGTTTCGCTTTTATCTTGAAATGTATTTTGTCAGTTATGAAAACTCCACATTATTGTTATTTGCTTAGACCGCGTTTTCTAACTCTGTGACTGCTGAGAAGATGCATGCTCACCTCACTTGCTTCTTTGAAGATAATGCTCTTTTTCTTTCTGGGTCTTTTAAAAATTTGCCTCTTCTGTGGTTTTCACCTGACTTTTACATTGTGCATTCTTCTGAACTATTCTGGTCGGGAATCATAGGACTTCTTGAGTGTATATCTTGATTTCTTCTACCAGATTTGTTACTGTTGGTTAACTTTTTGACTATTATTGCCAGAGAATATTGTCTTTGTGAATTTATGCATTTTGTCAATCCTAGAAAGATACGGCAGCTCCTCCATTTTCTCTATTTCTCTCTCATTTCTCTCTAGGACACTGAATGAGGGTGTATTGAAAGATTTTATTCTCTCATATACATCTTTCAATTTCTTTATCATAATATTGATCTCCTTTTTTTCTGGATCTTCAATATTTCCTTCATGTACATCTTCTGGTTCATTAAGTTTCTCTTTATCCATGTCTAGCCTACAATTTATGTCACATTCTTTCTTTTCAGCATTATATTTTATATTTACAAAGCTGTTCTTGCTTTTATTATTTAAATCTGTGAGATATTTTTGAATTTTTTAACAATACTTTTTATCTGCGTGTCTGTATGTCTGTGTTAGCATATGCCACATGTAAAGTGGGGATTCCTAGAGATTCGAAGAGGGTATTGGATCTCTTGGAGTTGCAGGCTGTTGTGAGCTAGTGTGTGGTAGGAATGGAACTCAGGTCCCCTGCAAGTGCAGCAAGAGCTGTTCACTATGGAACCATCTCTCCGGGCCCTTAACAGTAACTTTTAAGGCAGAGTCTTTCTCACTGTCTCTGCCAGACCATGTCCTCCAGGCCTGCTGAGATTCCAGATGACCTCACATTGCCATGGAAGCGCTAGGCCTGCAGACACACGCTACCACCGAATCTAGCTTTTTGCATGAGGTCCAGGGACTGAACTCTGCTCTTCAGGCCTGCTTGTTCTATGGGAATCCTATGAGAAAGCACTGCAGATGTCTTTCTTGAGACGTTTCTGTTAGAGAACAGGGTACTCGTGCCTCAGGATCCTCTGGAAGCCTCAGCTTAGAGTGGGTCATTCAGTTCAGCTCCTGTGCTTGCTGCTAGCCAGAGATTAGCCCAGCAGATAACTGCATGGCCACTATCCTCGGGTTAGCTTCCTAACTGCCCCACATGTTTAACATCTGTTTCTGGAGGACACATGGTGAGGCTCTGCGTTTCCTCGCAGATTTGGAAATGCAGTGGGAGATCTGCCTGAGTCTACTTGCTTGTGTGTGTGTGTGTGTGTATGTGTGTGTGTGCGCGCGTGTGTGAATGTAGGACTTTCAGAAGAGTTTTTCTTAGTCTAGAAACAGTAGTCTGGTCTGAGAGACTTTTAAAATCATCTCTTTTACAAGGTTTAAAATATTTACAAACAGTTCTTTAGAAGAATTGTTGGGATTTTACTTACGCTGATCAGGCAGTGGCGGTGCTCAGAGTTCGTTTTCTGATCTCTCTTCACTTATCTTGTGTGGGGAATGTAAGCTTGCTATAGACAGCTAGATTCAGAATGTTCAAATGAGCAATTATCTCTCAACACCAACACAAGTCATGCATACAATTTGGCAGATTGAAGATTACATACAGAAAGGACTTGAAGTTCCTTGCAAAACAAATAGAGGAGCGAGAACATTGCTGAGTGAAAGCCAACGAACTCCATCTCTTTAAAAAGTTTTCTGAAAAAAAAAATCACTCGACACTAATGATATTGACAGTCTTAAAAATGTTCCCCAACGCCCTCAGATATCTAGAGGATACAAAGGTTTTCTGTGACTAGAGAAGCAAATCGAATTTGCTCTCAATATGCAAGGTTGATGGGGGAGGGTTGTGCCTAATTCTGAACCCTACACTTAAAGTAAAAAAGTCTGTGTCATATGGAACAGCATGAAGCCATAAACTACAGACTCATTCTAAACAATGATGCCAGTGGTATTTTCTGAAATATACAGTGTCTTTTGCCATTAGAGTCACTGCTGAGCCGGGTCGATGCTGAGAGCACCAGGCTTGGGGAGCTTGCTCTCTGTGACTGCACCTGGGCATGAGGCTGGCCTGGGATGGCAGGAATTCTGATGAGACTTTGATTTGAAGTTGTTTTTTCTTGACAAATAAACAAACTTGGGCCTACAGAGCCTTGTTCCCCGTTCACCTCTGAAGCATCTTCTAAGTCCTGTCCACTTTCTGGGTCTCATTCACTTCCCTAGAATGCAAGAGGCAAGAAAAGTCACATGCTAGACACGTTTTTTTTTTTTTTTTTTTCCTAACACAGAGTTTGGTGAACTCTGTGGCCTGGGAAAGGTGTGTTCCTCCACAGTTCCCTTGATTGACAGGCTGGTTATCTGTCTGTGTCACAGCAAAAGGAGGTCTTTGCCATGGATATTTACAGGTTCAAACCAAGTTTTGCTTTTTAAACACTGTTTAATCTGTAGATTATTTTAATTTTAGAAAACAAAAATGAGCTGGGTGGCAGTGGCACAGGCCTTTAATCCCAACACTCGGGAGGCGGAAGCAGGCAGATCTCTGTGAGTTCGAGGCCAGCCTGGTCTACAGAGTGAATTCCAGGACAGCCAGAGTTACAGCAGAGAAACCCTGTCTTCACATACCTGTGGGACTCCTTAGATAATATTGACTTATCTCCTGAAGCATTATTCAAGGCTGGCCCCATTAATCCACCTTTGAGGATAAATGAATACCTGGGGAGATACAACAGAAAAACAGGAAGGAGCTAACATTTGGTGATAACGGTTGGGATCTCTACATCAACCGTTACTTAAAGTACGAGCTATTAGTCTATGGATGTCTAAGGCAGATTTGGGTTCAGTCACTCATGGCCAAAAATATTCTAATGATAACATCTCCTATTTGAATATAAGGTCAACATGTGATTCCAATCATGGTTTATTACCTGTGATAGAAACCGAAGTTCTAGGTGACATTTCCTCTGATTCAGGAGTCCTAACTCTAGGTTTACAAAGCAAGGCATTATTTACATCTGAGACAGAGTTTATGTTCAGGATGCTCACTGCCTAGGCTCATTACGTAGATAGCTTCTTCACTAGCTTAACATATGATTCATCTGATGTATATTGCTCCAAACACATGTCGGCTGTGTGAAATTGGAGCACACCTGTTCAGGATAGCTGGGGTACCTAATGCAGCTCTGTTCTCATTTCTGAGGATCTGCTAGTAGTCTTGGATAGATGCCTGAATCCTCCAAGAGTTAGTCTGAGCCTGCAGAGTCTGGATGTCAAATACCTAGTTTATGTGGTGCTAGGGAACCGAACCCAGGTCTTCTTGCATGTGAGAAAAGCGGTCCCATCTGAGCTACAGCCACGTTCACATTTTGAGATTCAAACAAAGATTGGTATTCTCTTATTGTGATAAATACCATGAGTAAAAGCAACCTGAGGAGAAAAGGGTTTATTTTACCTTACAGATTATAGTCTATCATGGAGGGAAGTCAAGGCAGGAACTCAAGACAGCTTGAAACAGAAACCAATACAGGAAAGTTGTTTATTGGCTTGCTCTAAGAGGCTTGCTTGCTTAGTGATGATATCACTCACCATAAGCTTGGTCCTCTTATGTTAATCAGCAAAGAAAATGCCCCATAGGCATGCCCACAGGCTAATCTGATAGACACATTTCTGTAATAGAAACTCTCCCTTTTCCAGGTGTGTCAAGCTGACAACTGGTATAGATTAAATGAAAAGAAAATGAATCCCAACAGATCAATAATACATGTTCCACTCCTTAGAGGGACTACAACCTCTGCACTTCACTTTCTTTCATTGTTTCATTCTAAATTTTATGTGTGTGTGTGTGTGTGTGTATGTGTGTGTGTGTTGTGTGCGCATGAGCGTGCGCTTCCTATGTGGCATACCGGTGTCTGCAGTAACCACATGAGGGTGTCTTATTCCCTTGGAACTGGGGTAAGGGAGGTTGTGATCCACTGGGTGTGGCTGCTGGTCCTCTGCGAGAGCAACCAGTGCTCGTTGCCACCGAGGCCTCTCTCCAGCCTCTCTGAGCCTCACTTTCTGCACTGCATCTCTCTTCTTCTCCTGAGCTAAAGGTGAGCCTCAGTAGTGGCGGCAGCAGGTGCTTTAGAACAGCTATTGCGTTCTCACTTCCTTCTGTTAGCTCCCAAATGTCACAGTGGAGACTAAGTTATAGGCTTTTGCAAGATTTTGTTTGTTTGTTTGTTGTGGGTCTTGGCTGTTGTTGTCTTCGAGACAGGTATCTGTAGTCCTGGCTGTCCCGGAGTATGGGGTCCTGCTATGTAGACTAAGCTGGGCTTGAAATCACAGGCATCCTCCTGCCTCTACCTCTGGACTGCAATCCTGGGATTAAACAGGTGCGCCAACGCGCCCATCTGAAAATGTTCTACTTTCTCACCGCCTGGGAAGCTTTGGGGAAGAGAGAATGGCAAAATGTATCATTTGTTGTTTTCAACAAATATTTAACATTTCATAGGAGAAAAGGAGTGAGAGTAAACGCACACGTGTAAAAGGAAGCCTGACAGCTCGGAGAAGGAGCTAAAAGGTTCTTAACAAACTGCAGTACCCTGATCCTTCCACAGGGGGCCGCTCCAAGCTCATCACCGAAAATCCCACGTCGCTGCTTCAGCACTGCTTACCCAGGGAGAGCTAAGCAGCTCCACTCCTAGCAGGGATTTTGAAGTGCAATTAAAAGCACATTAGCAGGGCACTGTGTGAACCAGGCAAAACCATTTTAGTATCAGTGCCTACGATGCTAGCAGCCTCTTCTAAATTACTGCACGTTTACAAATGCAATAGAAATGTGTTACATTTGAAAACAAATTTCACCTAGGATGTTTGCGGCTCCTCTATACAAAAGACGGATTAGTTTTAGAGACAATAATTTTCATCTAAAGTTAAAACATGCTTTATCGGAAGATTATAGTCAGCCCACCTCGAAATCTCATGTCCTCACCTGAGTGGGTAGTATGGAATTGAAATTACATCTTGGGCGAACAGCGTTTTGCATAAGTATGTCTCGGCACGTTTCAGTATCTTCATCCATGTTTTGGGATGGAAATTCCACAGCACATCTGCGGTTCCTGTAGTCTTCCCACGTCAGCAGCGTCATGTGTGATGGGTTCAAATATGTCAGTGGCCTTCAACACTAGCTCTCCAGTTAGGGACAGACGGTCTTGGAAGACCTGGACGCACAACTTGGCCAAGAGACCGAGAGCACAGAGGGCAAGGAGACCACAGTGCCGGATGCTCTAGGCTCCCGGCAAGCGAAAGGCTAATTGTCCAGGCAGGCCTCAATTTGCGATCCTCCTGCCTCAGCCTCTCCAGTGTTGAGATCACAGGCATGAGCCGCGACGCTGGGTCAAAAAGGCATTATTCATACAGCTTCAGTAATGTCATATCATATCGTTTTGTCAGCTTAAAAAAAGAGAGAATATTTAAGCTGGACATGGTGCCCCAGCTATTGCCCCAGCGTTTGGGAGGCAGAGGCAGGAGGATCTCTTGTGAGTTCAAAGCCAGCCTTGTCTGCATACTGAGTTCAAGAAAACCAGAGCAAATAGTGAGACCCCGTCTAAAAAAAAAAAGTGCATATTTAAATAAGCTATTTAGCAGTTAAGCTACTAGACTACTACATCTACCCTGGAAAGTGGAGAAGCCATGTCCACCCACGCACCTGTGTCACAGATTCACTCCTTACCCTTTCACATTGTACTTTCTTCAGTCATAATTTGCTGTGAGGATTTTCTAATGACATTACATATCTTTTATAAAAAAAAAAAATTCAGTGTCTGCATCAGTTAACATGTTGCCAACTGTGGAACATTAAGGGTGGCTTCAGGTCTCCACGGTAATAGCACATGGACTTCCCTGTGCGGGCATCTGCCTGCCTGCCTGCTGCCCATGGAGTCTCTTCTCCACGTTAATCTCGATGTCTCTGTAGCTTGGAATTGACCGTACGGGCTATATTATGGAGCATGCCTCTAAGCACTTAACAAGAACTCAAGAAACAGTGGTCGAATGAATTCAGCAAAGGTGACAGGAGGGCTTTCAAACTTTTGTTTTGCGAATTGCTTTCATTATCATCGGGACATTTGTCTCTTAGGGGTTTGTAATCTGTTGTCTCTACACATGTAACCTTCTGTTTGCTATGTGTGGTAAACCTTCCCCTCCTCTCCAAAGCATAAGTATTTGAGTCAGGCCGCATTTTTATAATAACCTTAACCACATTAATTAATTAGAGCCAGTACTTTAAATGTGTTAAAAAGCAGTTTGAAAAGTGCATTTTCCTTCTCCCAGTTACGGGGCCTTTCCTCGGACTTGTAGTTCTTTTGATGGACGTGGAGTGGAAAGGCAGCTCACTTTCTGACAAGTTCTGGTTCTGGGTTGATGTGTGAGGGAACCTTCCATCCCTTATCTCTCTAGACAGCTTCACCCTCGCCTTGTTACAACTCGACATGAGGAGAGAAAGGATCTTTACTTCTAGCGACTTCTATACCCGCTCCGTTTCCACTGAAAACATAATGCTTCAGTGTCCATCCTGGGCTGATTAAAATGACGGTGTTGGAGGCCATGAGATGGAAATAGGGTGCAATTCGGGTGTCCCCTTGACTTACAGTGCGGATAGAGCCACTGTATATTAAGGTGCTGAGCACCTTCTGTGATTTGCTGGCTGCAGAACTGAGCGCGAAGACCAGATGACGATGTGGGTACACTTTCACACCACTGAAGGGTCAAAAAACCCTAAATCAAATCACTGCAAGTCATGGATTGTCCCCCACTCTGTGAGACTAGACACTGGGCCAGATTCCCAGAGTGGCCATAGCAAAATTCCAGACTGGAGAACAGAAATTGCTTTTCCCAGTTTTATGGTTTGGAAACCCAAGACCAAGGTGTGGTCAGGTTCGGTTTCTTTTGTGGTTTCTCTCTTTGGCTTGGAGGTGGCTCCATAGATGCTTCATCTTTGCTCACATGCTTGCTTTTGCCCTTTCTTTGTGAGGCAGTCTCCCTAAGTATCCGAGGCTAGCTTCAAACTCACAATCCTTCTGCCTCAGCCTCCCTAGTGCTGGGATTACAGTTCTACCCCAATCACACCCATCACAACCCTGTCATTTAAATCTAATCAGCTTGTTGAAGCACTACGCCCAAACACAAATTCTGTTGGTGATTTCAGCTCCTTAGAGAGGATTAACTGCTTAATGAAGAGGTGACACCCTCAACATACGTTGCTCCACTGAGTATTTTCTCTTGGAAACTCGTCAACCTTCCACATTAGGGCAGTAATTGAGAGTCTGGAGGCCTTTCAAAATTCTATGGAAGCAGACAAGCCACTTCGCCTCATGAATATTTTCCTTCCTTCTTCAGTAGGAGTGGCGAACTCCTGACTCTAACTGGTTATCCTTTCCCCCCTGAGTTTCTATTTGGTTATGTCTGAGACATCAATGCAGAAAATAGTCTCTCTCTAGCTGATTCAGAGTCCTTCACTTTTCTGTAGTCTGCCTATAAGGGCTGTGGTTCTGGATCACACTAGTCCATCCGGCCCAAGAGACATTTGAGAGAGTCCCCCCAAGATGTTTGCAATCACCTGCGATGTGTTGCCACCTTATTGTGGACAGGGCTGCAGTGAGACAGGAAGACTTGCTTGGGAAGAGGCGGCAGGGCTGGGAGGGTGTTGGCAGCGGCTAGCAGGAGTTGGTCTCTGCTCCTGGCGTTGACATTGTGTCTACTGTGAAGCATGAAGGGAAAGAACCTTTTGCCTCTCATCAGCCTACCCAATGAAAACTAAGAGCAGAGACTTTGCTTTGGACTGTGTGATCAATCCCCAACCCCAAAGCTGTGGCATTCACAGTACATTTGTCGTCCTGGTGCAGAGTAAATATTAACTCCTGGCACATTCTTACTTCAATAGCTACACCTTTTCATGATAATTTCATTTTTCCTTACACATATAAGCACAAGGAAATAAAATCTTATGTAATTCTATCAACCAGAAATAACCTACTCTGAATAATTTTCTCAGCAAATGTTATCTCTGAAGTTTGATTTTAATATAGCATCTACTGTTAGTATTGTATTCCATTATAATCTTCTATAATATTACTCTGACTAACTAACTAAATTATATTGTATAGAAGGACCATACTGTAGCCTCTCCTGCCAGATTCCTTTTGTTTGATATTTAGGATTATGTCTTTTTTCTTTCTTTCTTTCTTTCTTTCTTTCTTTCTTTCTTTCTTTTTCTTTCTTTCTGCATTGCAGAGAGGGTTGTAATAAGCATCCTTCCTCAAAAATGTTTGTACTAATTTCCCTAGACTCAATTATAGATTTGGAGTTTCTAGTCCAATATCTGTGTTTGCAGTATTGGTTCCTCACATCCCAGCTAGCCTTCAGAAAGATGCATTTATATATTCAAACCCACAGACTATTGAGAGCTCCCATTCTATTGTTCTTCAGACCATAGCTTGAGCTTTGGGACCAAATTTTCCTTTGCTCACCTGACAGTTCTTGAGTGCTGCTATGCTTAGGATGTCGAATGTCCTGACCTATCTACATGTTAAAGGTTTGGTCCCCAGGATGGTGCTAATAAGAGATGCTATGGACCTTTATAGAGTGAGGCCTGGTAAGAGGACTGTAAGATATTTGGGGTATGCCATTGAAGAGCACTGTGGCATCTTGGCCTTCTCCTATCTACTCCTTGCTTCCTGGCTCATAAAGTGAGTGTGAAATATGTTCCCACCACGATGAATTGCTTCATTAGAAGTTCAAAGCTATTCTCCCCACCAGTGTGGACCGAGACTTCCAAAGCTATGAGCAAGAATAAATTACTCATAATAAACTAACCATGTCAGATATTTTGTCACAGCTACAGGAAGCCGACTAATACACCAGGCACCATTCTAAGCATGAAAAAGCAATCATGAGCAAAATAGACAAAATCTCCTTGTTGTATGAAGCTATGTTATGTTAGATGTTTATTGATATAAGGTAAAGATACGTTAGATTCTTACTAATATAAAGTAAAATAAGGCAGGAAGGGAAGACAGGGTGCTTTGGTTGGGGAGGTACTTATGTATCCCTGAGGCAACGAGGCAGCTTTGTGTAAGGACCTGAAAAGGTGTGAAAGGAGACCTGGGTATCTTTAGGGGTGAGCTTTCTTCCAGTGGGGAGAGCCAGTACAAACGTCTTGAAATGGAAGTACCCTTGGCCTGTTCAGGAAGTGGTCAGGAGACCAGTAAAGCCAGGAAGGGCTGATGAGGAGGGAGTTTGAGGTGAATAGGTCAGGGAGGCACTTTTACACCACTGTAAACACCATGATAGTCACTGTTCTTGAGAAGATTTTTGAGCTGAGGAGCGATACCATCTCATTTGTGGGCAAAAGGCTTACTCTGGCTGCTGTGCTGAGAATAGATTTAGGAGAGACAGGGTAAACATGGTAGGTGGGAAGGCTAATACAACACATTCATACGCCATGAATAATGGTATGTGTTCTGGGACATCCTGCTATGTGAGTGAACATCACAGAATATATTCCCGCAAACCAAGTCAGCTGCACCAATGGGTGGCATAATCTTATGGGGCACCACTGTATGTACGGCCTGTTGTTGACCCAAAACATCATTATTTTTGTGTATGCTATAATTTAGAAGGTGGAGAATGGTAATTTAGAGCAGTGTGTCACAGTACAGTTGGTCGGAAATGATCCCAAGGCAAGTGCAGGGAAAATTAAGGTTTCTTCATAAGAAAAATATAGGAATCAAGCTTTCTGACCTGAGCAATTTGGAAGGATGTTTTTTCTGTGCACTGAGGTGAGGAATAAGACCAAGCTTAGAGGAAGACTGGCGGATATGTTCTGGCGGATATGCCACTCAAGATGCCTCAGAGGTGTATGTGGAGTTGTTTGGGGAGTTTTGCACATTTGAATCTAAAGTTCAGGGAAGAGGCCAGCCTGGGCATTGTTGTGTGACACACACATATCTACTAACCCCAGAGAGGAAGCCCACCGCAGACCAAAGTATGGATACTACCTAAGTCCAATTTGGTGAACCATGAGTATTATTGGGGTTACTTATAGGAATATGGGTGAGGGGTTACCTATAGGAGTCGAAATTACTCAAGACCAAGACATCACCAAGGTCCACCCCAGCATGGATGACAGCTCACAAAAGCTGGGAACCTGGCATGTACTGCACAGCCAGCAGGCAGCTCAATGGGTTGGAGAGTGTGCTCTCCAGGTTGAAATTCTTTCCAGGCAGCTGGTCTGATCTCATAGTCTTCTGTGTTGCTTGGCTTGTTTACTCTGAGAGGATGGGGCCTAAAGAATCTGTTCAGTTTCAGGGACTTCCTGAAGCTATTTTGAGTTGTTTCCTTCCTGCTTACGGAGCTTTCCTGTAGGATGGAATGTTTCAATCCCCGAGGAAACTATTACAGACCAGGGATGGGCGAGATTCAGGGAGACTTGTCCTTGCCAGGTGTGGTAAGCTGTTTGTGGATGAAAATAATCAAGAGAGGAGGAAATTTAGGGATGCTGAGGATGAATTGCCAGAGTATTCCACTAGGCAGGAAGGAACGGGGTCTAGAACACAGCACTGAGTTTAGGTGGAATGTAAGTCGTTCATCCAATGTCACAGAAAGAAGAGCAGAATGGGTGCATGAGCACACAGTAGGTGGCTGTAGAAGTCTATGAGAGGACACAGTAGGTGGCTGTATGGGGCAACAGAGCTTTGTGAAAGTTCTCTTTAATTTTCTTCTAGTTTCTCAGGGAAATTAAAAAAAGGAAAGGCTACTCATTAAAGGTGAGGAACTTGGAGAGATAAACTGAGGTGCACTGAACACAGAGCTCTTGTGTCAATTTGAAGGGATGCAGGAGACCATTGAAGCTAAGATGAGGGGAGATGCTGAGGGTCAGGACATGGAGGTATTGCTATACATGCAGACCCCAGGCATGCTTTGCACACAGACATGCAGAAATTGCTGGTGGATCTGCAGTGGCAGTGAGGGAGAGGGAAGGATCAAGATCAGTCCTATTTTGAGGCATGTCCTAAATGGCAGTACATCTTAACAGCATCACCCATGATGAAATGAAGGCCTGAGATTTACATTCTGGCTAAACCATTAAAGATGGTTCTTAGCTTCTTTCTTCTCTAAAATTCCACTATGAATATTCAAGTGGTCTCTTGACTTAGCATGCTTTGGTTGATAAATAGCACAAATGATTCTGAGATGTTGCCAGTCTATGTGTGAAGTATACCCTCTTTTGGCAATGGAAAAAACAGAAGCCCAGAAAGGTGGATGGAGCTCATTACAAATGTTGGGGGAGGGGGAAATCAAATGAAAATTGCTTCATTCATTTACAGTAACTTGTATCTTAAATTGTTGAGCATTAACTTCTTTTTTACTCTTGCTTTATTATGCCTAGAGCAGACTCTTGTGCAAGTAGATAAGTAACCACATTTGACAATGATGCTGCATAACACACTGATGGCTATTGATTGTCAATATCCCTTCTAAATAAGTATAAGTGATCTTACGATGGGAACAGCCTCCTATGTGTGGGCTAGGGGTTTCCAGTTCTTCTATGAAAATGGGGTCGTACAATGTTCTGCATCTCTGTTTTTAGTAGAAAAAATAAAAAGTAAACAGTCCCCTTGGAACCCTAGTTTATGGGCTGGGAGGATGACTCAGTAAAGTGCTTGTTGTGAAGACCTGACTTATGGTCCCAGACCCACAGAAGAGAAGCTAGTTGGTGGTGTGCACTGTAATACCAGTGTGGGGTGATGGAGAAAGGCAGCTCTTAGTCTCACTGACCAGCCAGCCTAGCTCACAGCGAGCTCCAGGCAAATGAGAGGGCCCTGTCTCTCAAATAAGGTGGATGGTACTCCTGAGGAATGACCCTCAAGGATGACTTCTGGCATCCTCATCTATGTACACACACAAGCAGACATACACATACACACATATATACATACACATATACATGCATATATACACACGTACAAATATACATACACAAACACGCATATATACACTTATACACATACATATATGTGTATACACATACAAATATACATACACATATACATACGCATACACATATGCACACACATAGATACATGTACACATACAAATACATATACAAACACATACACGCACACATACATACACATGCACACATATACGCACACTCATACATATCTACATACACATGCACACATACTTTTATATACAGATATACACACACACTAGTTTATGAAAGTTTCACATAGGATTCTAATGGTTTGGTTTACAACTCACTTTGGTGTTTGATATTGAACTTTATTATATTTCTAAAAAGAAATTACGCTTTATCCTAGATCACTTTTGTACCTAGGACAGAGGTTCTCACCCTTCTAGTGCTGTGACCCTTTAATACAGTTCCTCATGTTGTGGTGACCCCCAACCAACCATAAAATTATTTTTGTTGCTGCTTCACAACTGTAATTTTGCTACTTTTATGAATCATAACGTAAATATCTGATATGCAGATGAACTTAGGTGACCCCTGTGAAAGGGTCATTTAACCCCCAAAGGGGTTGTGACCCACGGGGTAAGAACTGCTGACCTAGAATGTGGCAACTTTCCCTAAAAAGCAAATAGTAGGAAAGTAGTAGAGATAGATGGTATTTTTAATTCGTTGCCTTCAAATTGTTTCTTAGTTGTTAGCTTGAAAATATATTTACTATTTTCTAAATGGTCAGATTGCGTCTAGGAAGGCTTTATCTTTTCCACTTCAGTATTGACCCTTTGAGGGCAGGAGCGCTTCTCCACCTCTGAGATGTTTCCTATGACACCTGCTGGCATATGTAGTGTCTAGAATCTTAAAGGGATGGAGGATAATTTGAGTCCATTTACTTTCATTTCTTTTCACTTATCAGGTGCACTTGAAAGCCACGCGTTCCTGCGTGGGATGTGGGTGTGCCCTGCAGCACTGTCGTGAACTCAGCCATCCACCTCTGACAGTTCACTATCTAATTAATTAATCATTTGATAATTAAAATGACCTCCTTTTGGCTGATATCGGATCCCAAGAGTGGTTCAAAAGAAACTTGACACATCAAATTGTGTCCTGTTCCATTGTGACAACCCTACTGTGTAGCACATGATGTCATATCTGATCACATTATGGTGAAGGTGAACAAGACAGTAACTTATTAGAAAAAGCCCAGCATATTAGACTTAATATAAAGCCATTGATTATTGAGGCTTTCAAAATGAAAATCATTAGGTCAAGTTGGCAGTGTGACTCTGTGAGCCACCGGCAAATCTCAATGAACTGCTGTCCTTCCAGTGAGTTTCTGTCTTTGGTCAGTTTCCATGGTGAGATTCGTGTAGGCCATTCTGGACACATGTTATATGCTTTAGAATATATGCTTTGTGCTGAGTTCCGCGTTAGTTTAGCAACAGAAGAAAACTAGAACTCAGAATCCTTAACTGGATTTAGGACACACCTATTTTTGCCCCTCTACTTCCAGAAGAGTAGTTAACAGGAATTAGGAGTGCAGCGGATATCTACGAGGAAGCCCATGCCTTAAAGGCTCCCTTAGGTTCCGTTTCCATGGCAGCCTCGGATATCCCAGCACCATTGCTTCTGTGTTTTAGAAATACTTTTGGTTCTAAGATGGTAAACGGACTTCCACGTTGTTACAGGTGTGAACACAGTGAATCTGAAGGAACACAGTTCGGTTTAAACTTCCTGTGTTGAACATTTTAACATGCAGCATGCACGGGCCTCGGTGCACAGTTCCATTATGAGGTAGTGTGGAGTTTAGGGAGGGCTCTCACACTAACAGTGGCCTGTGGTTGACATGCTACACATCTCAAATAAGCTACAGATGACATGGGTGTCTTCTCAAAGGGGATATTGGCTTTCTGTATATAATTAATAACAAGAAAACTGTATCCTGACTTTAAGGTCTGCAGTAGCATCCTGGAACAAAAAGGACCATAAATTAACATCAATTATGTATTAAAACTCCAATTAACCTGGCTGACACTGATATACTTTAACAAGGCACATTTAGATAAAAGAAAAACTCTCTAATTACTTGGAACAGGACCTTCTGACCCATTCTGCTCTATTATCCCAAGTCCAACCTCATGAGGAATGAAGCAAGGAGAGGAAGTTTCACACTAGGTGACAACACCACACCAGAAGGTGTCCCCCCAGTACCCTCTCACCATTAGAAAATTTCCATGAGTAATGTCTTAGTGCATTTGGAGTCTTAACAACAAATATAGTCATTGGGGAAGGTCATTGTAAAGTCAAACATGGTGGCGTTCTTTGAGAGTTTCCTTTGCAACCCACTCATCAGGCACGGTGCTTCATTCTTCCAGTCCTCCACTCTACTTAGCCCCTCTTTAGGAAAATCTCCTAGGAAACCAGTTCAGGGGTCCCAGTTCTCTGTACTGCTCCTTCTTCCTGACCCCAAGACTCTTGACTGCCTCCTGTTTTCCATTTGATTTGGGAAGCAGTCTGGACTCTGCTCCCCATCTGGTCTCCAAGTAGCTCTCTGGGTTTTATTCATCTCTGTGTTCTGTCCACAGCCCGGGCACCTGCCTGATTCTCTAAGTCCTCACATTCCTCCCAGTGTAACTTGATCATCTAACTTGGCCACAGTTGCATAAGCACCCACCTCTTCAAGGTTGTACACCGCATGCCCCGAAGCATCCCTCCAACTGAAGAGGTGGAAATTCAGGTGAAGATGCTCACAGAATGGACAAAAATAAAACGCAGTGTTGTGAGAGTCCAGGATGAAAGACGTCCTTGGAGTCAAGGAGACAAAGCAGAAAGAACAGATAATGTGATTTCCCATTGTCCTGTGGGTGGTACATCCCCACTGCAATCTTCCATGAGACACCGGTTCCTTTCTATTCTCCAGACAGGGTCTTATACAGCCAAGGCTGGTCTTGAACTCTCTGAGCATGCTCTTGAGATTCTGATCCTCCTAGCTCCACCTACAGTGTCCTGGGATTACAGGCAGATGCTACCCTGCCTGGTCTATGTGGTGCAGGGGATTGACTCCTGGGCTTTGTGAATGTCAGGCGAGCACCCTACTAACTGAGCTACGTTCCCATCCCCCTGTTCTTTTCTTGACTTCTCTCCCAAGTCTATTCTCTAGCTCATCCCCCACCGCCATGGGGGATGGTGCCACTTATTTTATTTGTGCTGCTTACCCCGTGTTCAGCCAGGCTTTCCTGCTCATCATCTTCCCACTGCACACAAGGAACGGTGTAAAGAATAAATACTTTCTTCAAGCTCTTCCCTGCCTCCAGCCCAAATGAGACCAACTTTTTATAGATACAAATGAACTCAGCTTTTAGCCCAATACGAAATTTAAAAAATCAAGAAATGCATCTAAATAAAGCAGAATTTCTACTTATACATTTGAATAAATATATCCAAGTTCTTTCAGGGCCACAGATATATGCGAATAGCTACTTAGATCTATCTAAGGACGAAGTATCTAGAACAGATGCTTATGAATAGAGATGAAAGTGTATATACAGAATTTAAAATGTTGTCAACATGGGGGAGGTCAGTGAAGATACCACCAAGTTTAATTTTTTTTTTTTTTTGATCAGAGGAGAGTGACAGTGGGAACACAGGGGGCAGATGCTGTCTGCATGGTCTGGAGGCTGGGATCTGAGGGTGAGTGGTTTGAATCGAGCCTGCTACAGAAAGCAGACCCTCTGCAGTCGGCTGAAGCAGTTACTCCGCAGCTAGGTAAAGCAGCCCCAGGGACTTTCTTTGAAAGCTGACTTTCTGCCCTTAATCCATTTCGGGCTGTGTGCTCAGGCCCAAGGCTTGCGATCGTTTTCTTGTCCCCGATTTTGTGTTTTTCTGACCTAGATTTGATAACTCAACTGTCTTCCTCTCTGACCTGACTTAATACTGCCCTCGTGCGCTTCATTGGAGACCTCAGTTCAAGGATAAGCAGGGCAGTCCTTCAAGTTTCCAAATAGAAGGACAAGTTACATAAAGACTGGCCTTGTGCTTTCCCTTTGAAACATGAAAGCCGGAAGACAATGGGATACAGCATCTACAGAAGGCTGAGATACAATTATTATAATCTGATTTATATGAGAGTGAAAAAACCCGCAACAAGCCTGTGAACTTTTGGCCCCCAAACAACTGATGTAAGCCCCAGCGATCTCTCACCTGGAGGACACCGGAGCCTTTCACTGGAGTCTATTCGACCACAACAGCCAGAAGACCCTTTTGAAACAATTGTCAGATCGTGTTACTTCAGTGCTCAAAGCCCCTGAGCAGTTCCTAACTCCCCTCTGACCTCTGCCTGCTTCCCCTCAGCAGGGAATGAACTTTACCACCGCAAGGCATGGTTGTGTGGGTTTGCCTGGCCTCGGGGTCTTTGCTTAGTTATTATCTAGGGTAGAGGACTCTCTGGCCCACTATATTTTAATTAAATAACAGTCTTCTTGTTGGGCACCTCTATCTGCTCACCTCTTGGCTTTCCACACATACTCGTCATCCTCTGCTTTACTGTGACTTTCAATTTTATTTTCTGCAGGGTTTGAGGATGGAAGCCAGGGCCTCAGGCATGTGTGCAGACCCTTAGCTCCTTGTTGTTCGTTGTGTCTTTTCTCCCGTTAGGGCGTTGGCACCATGAGGCCAGAGGATTTGTTTGTTCTCTCTTACCACCTAGAAACAATCCTTAGTAAGCTCTCACTGCTCCTCAAAGAAACAGAAAGGTGTATTTGGCACCAAAGTCATTTTTATCCACATAGTGCCAATGAAGGAAAGAGAAAAGTCAGGTGTATTCAAGAAATTAGGGAGTATCATTAATTATATTCTTGGGAAAGTCCTTGAAATCACCTATAACGGTTGCTAAAAAAAAAAAAAAAAATTAAATTAGATTCTTAGATTCCTTCTCAGCCCAACGATATCAGAATATCCAGCAGAAAGTCCTGGAACCTGGGTGTTCCAAACTATAGCACCGAATATTTCCAAAAGCTGCTTGTATTTCTGCCAGAAGGCAATTCTGGATAACTCTGTGAATCTAATTTTATAACAAAGGACTATGAATATACTTTCCTACCAATAGCCACAGGATATTTATATGCCCGAGGTAATATAATTTTCTATTGATATAACATTTATTCGTCTAGTGGTCATCTATCATCCAATTTACCATGTAGTTATCTGCCATGTAAATATCTACCACCTATCATCTATCATCCAATTTACCACTAGCTAGTTATCACATAAATGTCTATCGTCTACCTACGTGCATGTTTGTTACATATGTATCTAAATATCATCTACCCATACGTATATCCATATATGTATAGTCTACCAATCATCTAATTATCTATCACTGATAGATAGATAATTAGAGCTTCAGAGAGATTTGCAGTACAAGTCCTATATAAGAATCCTTGGGATAAGACAAGTTTTATTACCTCATCCATTCTTTAGATCACTCATTTCCATTACGATTTCAATTACGGTTAGTCCGGTTGTGCTTTCAGTAAAGCTCATTTTACCCACAGACGGATGCAGCTGGAAATGCACAGACATATGCACTTGTTAAAATGAGCATCTCGTATTCATTTCAAAGAAGGGGGAGAGGAAGGAGCTAGACACATGAGTCTTGCTGGTAATGTTCATGTGAAACATACCAGGATTTTGTGCCTAGCATTCAGTGGAAAGGCAAATTTATCTTTTCACCAGTATTCTATGAGTACAACACTATGTCACAGCCTGGTACCATAATTGATTTCATCTTGAATACACATATTGGGGAAACAGACAATTATGCTCACAATATTTCAAGACATTAGGAACTGCTAAGATGGCTAAGAGGCGTTAACATAAAATATAGTTTGATAATTAAGGCAAACAGTTATTTGGAAAATTCAATTATGACAACAATTAATTCTTGAATACCAGATAAGTAAGGTCCTAGCTAGTAAAATAAAATCCTTGAAAGCCACATGGCTATAATCTTAGTGGAGAGACAAAGCATGTCAAAACATGAAATCATTAAAGAGTAATGAAAGCTTGCTCTTTTACAAGCTACCTAATCGCTTTGATTCACACTGTGGCTCTCACCAGTGAAATGGATACAATGACACAAGACTCCTGGGGAGGCTGCAAGATGAAAGGAGGCATCTCCTATCTTTGATAAATGGTATAGGGTGCCACTCGAGGAGGATCCACAGAGGCTCAGGGAAGGAGTGACGCCTGAAGCACCACAAAGCCAGGGGAGCCTTTGTAGAGATAGATGGAAACTTGCTCTTGGACAAGTTTGGAAGACTAGTATAACCCACAGGCGAAGGTGTAGAGGTGAGGAGAAGTTTGGTATTTCAAAAAGATGATAGGGGGACATCTTACTGAAGGCGTGTGTCATGAAAGATAACACCGCCCGGGAGGGAGTTCACCCGGAGACACCAGCAGAAATGAAAATAGACCAACAGAGAGAAGAGGAGAACGAGCCAATCCTACTACCTAAGACAGCGGCTTGAAACAACTTTGCATGCTTCTGGTTCTGTTACGACAAATATTTAGCTTTATAATTAAATAACTTGGGTTGTATGTAAAGTCTGTATCTTTGGTCAATATTCAGTAGCGGTATCATGGCACATTTTTGCAAACCTTTCCAGATTTTCTGCAAGCATGACTTATAAGGCCACTTATATTTAGCAGCCTTGTTGTGGGTTAGATACTGTGTTATTGTTGGAACCTTGGGTTTTTCTACATTTTCTTCCTCTAACATATAACACCGGCATGAGTACAATTCTTAAGAAAAATACATTTTGTTTCCTTCACAGAAAGAGTTGCTAGACTGACAGCTTGGTCCAAAATATGTGAATGTATTTAAGATTATTATATTTGTAAATTGCTATACTGAACTGTGCCAGTTTATATTTACATGACAAAAATTAGAGTATGCATTTCATCCCATTCTTGGCAGAGAAATTAGCACTGAATGGAGCTGTGGATCACAGGAAGTGTAATTTGGCAGCTGTAAGTGGAGGGACTCAGGGAAGAGTCAGTAGAACTAAACGGCGACACGGCGGGTGCTGTGGTCAGGTCTGAAGATCCTGACCCCACGTGGGAAGAGAAGGAACACATCACAAACATCCTCCCTCCCTTCTGTCCTCCCTTCCTTCTTAATAACTTGCCCTTTCCCTGTGATTAAAAGTACAAATCACCACAGAAATTGACAAAGGATATAAATGTAAAATCTTTGATTTTTACTATTATGTATAGTATTGCTTTCTTTCATACCCGTATTGCCTTTATTTTTGATTTTCTTATTATTGAATACAGGTTTAGCTAGATTTTAGGGTTAGGAATTGTTTTCAATGGATTAGTGACTGGGTTCAATGTAGATGTGCACACACGTGTGTGCACACACATAAAAACGAACATTGTATTCCCTAAGGTGACAGGTTCACAACACTTCCAAAAGGAAGATGTAGGTTTTTCTTTTCTTTCCCTTTCCTTTCAATTTTTGAGATATGGTCTCATTCTGAGCCCAGGCTGGCTGAGAACTCATTTGATACCCCCAAGCTTATCTCAAACTCAAGTAATTCTGTCTCGAGTTTACAAGTGCTAGGATTGCAAGTGTGAACTACTTTACCTGGCTTCTGGGATCTAGAAAAGATCAACAGATAAGCTTCCTCCTCTGGGGACTGGATGCCTTTGTGCATAGGTGGTAATATTGGCTGGGTGATCACAAACTCGCTTAGTGTGTGCTTGTCTTGAAATGTCTTCAATTCTCCATCAATTTTAAATGGTAGCTTTGCTGGCTACATCCGTCTTGACTATCAGCCATTTACTTTCAGGGCTCCTGCTTTTCAGTGTCTGATCTTCTGATGTGTTTGTCTTTGCAGGTGAATTGGTGCTTTCCCCAACACCTATGAATGCTGTTTCTTTGCATTGGATTTTGACATCTCAACTACAACCTAGCACAGAAAGTCCTTTCTGTGATGTGCTTGGGGTTCTAAATGCATCTTATGGTTGGATGTCTATTTATTTCTCTAGATTTGGCAATTTTTCGGCTGTAATTGTGTAGTCTAGATTTCCTACACTTTCGGTTTTTATCTCGGCTCCTATTCTGTGGGTTCTTGGATTTGATCTCTTGATCACACACCAGGATTCTTGGGAAGTGTGGTCATGGTATTTATCACTTTTACTGCTGCTTGAATATTGTATTTTATTTTACGCTATGGCAGCCATGTCTTTCTTACACTGACTCCTTAACTGGGTCACGTGGAACAGCTCCTAGCCTATCGCTTCACTCAGAATGTCGCTTTTCTCTCTTACTATTTTTGACATTCTTAGTATTTTTTTAGTGTATCTTTTGCTATAACCTCCAGATCTTTTTGTGTTTATCCGTGAAATCTGCCTTTACACTGGCAGGGTGAGCCTACCTTTTTATTTTAAAAGTATTGGAATGTTTTTGTTTGCTTCTTTTGCTTCAACTTTTCTTCTCTGACCTTTAAAGAGGCTATAATTTAACTACCTTAAATATGCAAAAGAGGCCAAGATTGTTGTTTTACCCCAAAGGTTTTCAATCAGCTATCAATCAGAATCACCTGAGAGATTTAAAATCATTACTATCCAGGCTGCACCACTTGGAATTCTGTTTAAAATCTGAAATGTGGCCTGGGCAGTGTATATTTTAAAAGGCGCCCCTCCAGTGATATGTCATGAGTATTTTTGGATATTGAGATTTTCCATTTTCCTTCAATATCACCATAACTACCTCCACCACCAACAGGAGTGGACTCTTATTTCTCACTCTAACAAAATTCTGGAGTGGGTATTCATATCATCTCTGCCATATTCTCTGGGCAAGATATGCATTATCTTGGTTACCTCCTAGTTCTCCAATGTAACATGCAAACCCTGTTTTGACCATTAGGTGTTTTAGAGCCAAGCATTGTTTAGAGATGCAGTTGAATCATCTAATAGAGTTCAGAATTTTAGGCTGCCCAAGTTACAGCTGTGTGTGTGCATGTGTGTGTGTGTGTGTGCGTGTATGTGTGTGCTTGTGCGTGTGTGTGTGCATGTGTGTGTATGTGTGCTTGTGCGTGTGTGTGTGCATGTGTGTGTGTGTGTGCGTGTGCGTGTGTGTGTGCATGTGTGTGTGTGTGCGTGTGCGTGTGTGTGTGCATGTGTGTGTGTGCGTGTGCGTGTGTGTGTGCATGTGTGTGTGCGTGTGCGTGTGTGTGTGCATGTGTGTGTGTGTGCGTGTGCGTGTGTGCTTGTGCGTGTGTGTGTGCATGTGTGTGTGTGTGTGCATGTGTGTGTGTGTGAGTGTATGTGTGTGCTTGTGCGTGTGTGTGTGCATGTGTGTGTGCGTGTGCGTGTGTGCTTGCATGCGGTCTGGAGATTGAACCTATGGCATTTTTTACGTTGAGCACAAACTCTGCTACTGACTTGTACCAGCCATCATGTCACAGCTTGAACTATGATAAATTCCTTTTAGTTTCCTTTCTCTGCTCCACCAGAACGCTCTCTCGCTTCTTAGTCAGTTTACTATTTACTTGGCCCCCCAATCTATTATTGCTGAAGATGCCAGTGAGAGCACGATGGGACTATCCATTGAAGAAACATAGACTGTGGTAATCTGAGAGGTAGAGTTACTTATAGATATTAAAACTAATGATCAACAATAATGTCCTTTAATCTGGTAGTACTCTACCCGTCATCTCTAGATCGTGAAAACCAGAATCAGCCAAGAACTTGTTAGAAATGCAAATTATAAGATATTTCTCTGTGTTTGGTAAACTAGAAATTTAAAAGTAGGGTGAGTTAGGGCTCAGAAATCTGTATTTTAATAAATTTTCCAAGTGATTTTGATACTCAGTCAAATTTGAGAGCCACTCTCTAGTCTAAGATTCCCATGTTCATTTTCATTAAGAAAATAGAACATCCCCATTGATAACCAGCTTAGCAATGAAACGGTAAAGAGTGGGACAGCCACTCCATCCCTGCAGATATCAGGAATCATCCCAGAAGAGGGGGCAGAAAGATTTTGAGAGCCAGAGGCTGGGGAGGACCATGGTGAAACAGTCTGTATGTGACAGGATCACTGTATTCGTGAACATAAAGCAGATGTGATTGCATGCACAAGACCTGAACAAGAGCAGGCCTGTGAATTCCATCATGGGCTGAGTATCAGGGCACATCCCACGAGCCCCTCCCTAGCTGAGTGGCTACAGAGAGCAGTTTTCTTCTGGTGGAGGAAGAGTCAGTTTTCTGAGCAGGGTGTGGTCTCTGTAGGTAAACTATACTCCTATGGATGGCCCCACACCTAGGAGTATGTGGGTAGCAAAAAAACTGAATTTTGTTGGTTATTTTAAAAACTGGGGAGGGAGGGAACAGGATGTTGAAAGGAGGAGGGAAGTCTGGGTGGATCTGGGAGGAATCACGAGTAGGTGTACGAATGAATGCTAAGAATATGTTGTAAGCATGTATGTTATTATCAAAGAATTAATAAAAATACTATATTAAAAATGAGTGGTCTATCCTCTTCCTCCTGCTGGGTTGCATAGTCCATCTTCAATGCAGGGATTAGTGGCTGGCCTTGTTCCATCTTGTGCCCTGTTTGAGCAGTGACTCTGGAAGGACTGCTCTTTTCTGAGGAGAAGCAGAGGGTGGGGAGGGTAGGGGTGTGAGTTGGGGTGGGGGGGTAAGGAGTTGGGTCAGTGGAGTCGGAGGGGATAGATCTGGGGGAGAGAGGAGAGGGAAGATAGGGGGAGTTGGGAGGAGTAGATGGAGGCAAGGAGGAGGTCAGAATGTATTATACAAGATAATAAAATAAAATAAGATAAAATAAAATGAGTGGTTTAGTCAAGTATCAAAAAGGGGAATCAACTACTCAGTGTACAGCATTAACAGCACCTCCTTACTTATGGGATATGTGTCCAAATGAAAACACAGACAGTACCAAGCCACAAGTAGACTCTACCTTCCCTTATATACCATAATAGAATTCTACCTTTTTTCTATAGAAAGCACTTGGTGAATTCTCTTTCACACATGCTACTTATTGTCATCATTATTCTTGTGATCCGAGACATTATTAAGAAAAACAAGAGTTCCTTGAACACAGACACTCGGGATAGCACAGTAGCAGACCTTACAAGGTGCCTGGTGACTGCAGAATGAATGGTAAATACATAGATACGCTGGGCAAAGGGGTTGCCCCTGCCTCAGACACACAGCGGGATGGAGCAAGATTTCTTCACGGCACTTGGAAAAACCATCAGTTTGAAACTTACTGTTTATTACTGGAATTTTCCATTTAATTGTTTGGACCAAGGTTGATCACAGGCAACTGAAACTGGAAAGTAAAACCACAGACAAGAGGGGATGACTATGCTGAAGTGCAAGCCCGGCATGTTGATTTACTCTGATCATTACCCCAGCGCTCAGGCTAATCTTCGTATTAGGATGCTTTTCTGCAAATTGAAATTTAGCTCATGATTCACGCCAAATGGGGGTGGTGAAGCCAGAACTTTGAGTAAATTGCTCAAATGGCCGGTGGATTTGTTCCAAATTATTCACATCCAAACCTCCTGCATAGGAACAGCTACCCGGCTCTTCTGAAGTGAGATAAGGAGCCAATTCTTTTGTGTCTTTCTCTGCTGACTGTAATTTCCAAGGCAGAAGTAACACAATTCTCTTGGTTGTGTTTAAATTATGCTCATCAGGTGTGTGCCCCGTGGACACTGGGGCCCGAGCACAGTGGTCTAAGTTGTGAAGGTGTGTAGCAAACTTCCTTTTGTAAAAATCTTCCTAGAAAAAAAATAAATTTTGGGCTAGAAAAAAAGTAATCTGATAGGCACTAATTTTTCTATTTGTACTGATAAAACATTCTCTTTCTGCTGTGCTTACTGTTTTCTAAGCTCTCTTTTACTGAGAGGGTATACCCTTTGACTTTCCTGATGGGCTCCCATGCAAACCTAGCGGAAGACCAAGGAAGAAGACAAACCTGCCCTGAAGTTTCTAAACAAAATCTAGTTACATGTGTGAAATAGCACATTGTTAGATGTAAGGAAAAATAAACTGTGTCTTTTTATGAGCATTAGCAGGGCCATTGAGATTCTAGGCCACTTGCAAGAGCCTAGAAGTACAGTGACAGACCCCACCAAGCAAACTACAATCACAAGCACATCAGCCCTTCTGGGATGCTGAGTGTCTTGTGCCATTATTATGAAAAACAAAAATTTCTTCAGAGTTATATTTATCATCACCATATAAGCAAACACCGGGTAAAGGACCAGGAACTCCTGCGGATGCTGTCAACTGCACCCTGGGGGTTGCTTGAGTCTACAGTGTTCTACTTCAGACTGTGCAGTTCCAGCAGTTTAACTTTTCTAGGTTCCCAGAAGGCCTGGATATGTATCTGGAGATTCTAGTTCCTTTCTGTGCATAAACGCACACACACACACACGTAGTCAAATCAGAAGATTGTTGCCTTTACTTCCCATGTGCTTACAACCAAGTACATCATAATGAGAGAGGCTCCTGAATTCCAGATGCTTCTGCAGACAACACAGAAACCAGGCAGATGCTCCTCTAGGGCTACCTATTGCTACTGGGTGGTGCAATTCTTTCCAAATGACCAGATGTCTTCCTCCCTTATCTTTCTCTGCTTCCCCATAGCCCCAGGCCCTGTGCTTCCAAAGCTACTCTATCCAGTAACCTGTCAAACTATCTCAGTCTCTCTTGTGTGCACTCTCCCCCACTGATTTCCTGTTTGCAATCCCTTGCCTTCACTCAACTCAGGGTCTTCTGGAATGCTCAGCACTGTTATGATAGCAGATCAAATATACTTGTCATCATTCAGGCTCAATGCTGTCTGCACAAATAAGACCCATTCCATCTTCCCCCTTCCTGCTACTTCCCTGTCAGGAGACTGGAACTGGTAAGGACTTAGGTACTAATTTATTTCATTCAAATTATCCTTAGGCCACATGTGAGAGTTGTCTTTGATCTTAAAGGCTGTAGTTTAGGATGGATGCTTGTTTGTCTGAGACGTAGTTATCTCGGGCTACACATACCTGGTTGCTTCTTAATGATGAAGACAACTGTGCCCTTCACTGTAACCCGTATCGTCCCTTAAGCGTGAAGCCTAATGTTTATCTATATTTATTTACTACGTATAGTCTTTACCACGATAGCAGGTTGTTAATCCTTCAGTCCATAGGATTGTACATTGGTCTATGTCTTTAACGTCCAATTTGGAGCTTGTAGAATAATATTCTTCTACAATACAACCAAGTATACAGGATAATATTCTTCTGTTTGTAGCAATGATAAATCTTCTAATGCCATTGTTCCCACACATTCAAAATAAGAAAGGAAATGCCCCCTTTTATCTTTTTTTTTCATTTGCAAAGTAAATATTTTTAGAATGTCCCCAATTAAAAACAACAAAAAAATCATCTTTAAATGAGCCAAGATACAAAACAGGTACAGTTCTAGTGCAAAGTTCCTCACCTTGAACACTTCCTAATTTGGCAAAGTGTGCTTCTTACATGCCCACTCTTTATTAACTTCAGAAGCACAGAATCTTTTCACTCTTCTTATTATACAGCTACTAACTTTACTGCCATGGTGGTCCTATGAGTTAATTCCGTATGTGGATTGTGCTCTAGAGAGTTTTATTTTTCAAGTGTCATTAAGCTTTCATTATTTGGGAGCTCACATGACAGAAGATGGATGGTGTGGGACAACGGTGCTTTGTTTGAAGTGTGAATAATTTTCTGCAAATAATTTCTCAACAAACATCTACACTATACAATCCATATCCAGCTCTGAATTGTTTTACTTTATATTGGAAACAAATAAATAAAATTGAAGAGAGCATACTCATTCTAGGAAAATTACACAAGGGGGTGGGCCTATATACATTGGTGAAATCCTTGAATCTAAGGGGACTTGAATAAGAATCCACAATTTTCATAAGGCACAGGTATAAAGAAGACTGTGAGACTGGATCCCTGGAGACATTAGCATTACATCAGCTGTACAATATCCAAAAATCTTTAATTTTCATTTTCTACAAAAATATATTTTTAATGCATTTTAGCAGTGGCCATAAATAAACTTCTATTTCACACTGAAAATATACATTTTTATATTCAGTTTTTTCAAACAATATATTTTAGCATGTTTTTCCTCCTTTAACTCTTCACAGCTCTCCCCAACACCCCTACTTCCCCAATTTCATATTTTCTCTCCCTCTTTCTCTTAAACAACCCCACCCATAATTGTTATTTTGAGTTGTCAACTTGACTATGCCTGGAATGAACAAAAATTCCAAGCAGCTGGACACAGCTGTGAGGGATTTTAGTTAATTGGATCCTTTGAGGTCAGAAGACCCACCCTAAATCTGGGCGACACCCGCTCCTGACAGCCTGCATAAAGAACATGGAAGAGCGAAGTTCTTGTTCGTTGTCTGTTTGTCCTCACTCTCTCTGGCAAGTTCATTCCATCACTGGTGTTAGAGGCCCCTTCATTGGTATTCTGACTTGTTCTGAAGATCAGCTGAGACAGTCTCATGGACTGAACAGCTATTGGATTCTTGAACTTTCAGTTAAAAGACAGCCATTGTTGGCATAATCAGACTACAGCCTTTAGCCACTCTAATAAATCCTATTTTCAGTATATTCATTCTATCATTTCTGCTTTTCAGAGAAACCTGACCAATACAGTGCCCCCCAACCCCAAAATTCAGAACAATAAACCAAAACCAGTAAGGTTAAAAAAAGAAGAAGAAAGGAAGAAAGAAAGAAACAGAGGTCCCTAAAACTTGAGCTGCATAATCCCAGAGTCTTGTCAATAGCCTGTGATGTTTGGGGGTTCCATGAGACCCCTTGACTAACTACTCAACAAGATAAAGTCTATTCCTTGCAGTGGGGAGTGCTTTGATAAAGATATCCCATTTAAGACAGAGTGCTCCAAACTCTCTCACTCTTTACTCATAGCTCAGTTGTGGGTCTGTTAGTTCTTACCTAGTGCAAGAAGAGATAAGTTCATGCACTAATTGCCTACATCAAAACAAACAAACACACAAACCTGGAGAGGTGTCATATTTGTAACTTAATGACACACCTGGAAGCTATAGAAACTTAAGAAATGCCATCCAAATAGAGTAGACAAGAAGAAATAATCAAACTCAGGGCTGAGATAGATGAAAACAAACAAACAAAAATGTAAAGAATCCATGAACTGAAGAGGTGGTTCTTGGAGAAAATCAACAGGATTTACAAAACTTTAGTCAAATTAACAAAAAGACCGATAGCAAAGACTCAAATCAATAAAATTGGAGAAGAAAAGGGGAACGTGACACACATTGAGGGAATCCAGGGACTCGTGGGGACATGTCTTAAAAATTGGTACTCCACCATACTGGAAAACCAAAAAGAATTGGGTGAATTTCTTTATATATGAAACTTACTAAAGTTAAATTAAGATGAAATAATCAATTTTAACAGACCTGTAACTCCTTGTGAAATAAAAGCAGTAATTTAAAAACTCCTAACTAAAAAAGGCCTATCATCAAATGAATTCTAAGCAGAATTCTACCAGATTTTCAAGTAAGAATGAATGCCAATACTCTTCTAATTAGTTGGCAAAATAGCAACTGGAGGAATATTTCCTAATTCCTTTTAAAACAAGCCACTATTACCTGATATCAAACCCACACAAACAAAGCAACATATGACTGGATGGCTGAATGTAGAAGCGTGCGAAAAGATCCATGTATATCACCCTGCACAGAAGCTCAACTCCACGTAGATCAAGGACCTCAACATAAGACCAGATACTCTGAATCTGATAGGAGAGAAAGCGGGGAGTAGTCTTGAATTCATTGGCATGGGAAGAGGCTTTCTGAACAGGACACAGATACGCATAGACATTAAGACCAACTATCAATAAATGGGACCCCATGAAGCTAGAAAGTTTCTGTAAAGCAAAGGAAACCATCATTAGAGCAATGCAGCAATATACAGAACAGGAAAAAAACAACTTTATCAAGTATACATCTAAAAGAGGATTAGTATTTAGAACATAAAAGAACTAAAAAACCCAAAACTGAAGAATCAAGAAAACAAATAAAGCAACTAAAAAATACAGTATAGAATTACACAAAAGAGTCCTAAAAATCTTAGACACAGTGGGTTGAGAAACACAGTAATGCTCAACATCATTAGCCACCAGGGAAATAGAAAATAAAAGGACTTTTAGATTTTATCTTACCTTAGTCAGAATGGCCAAGGTCAGTAAAACAAATGACAGCAGATGCTGGTGACGAGGGGGGAAAGGGTAACAATTAGTCATTGCTGGTGGGGGTGCACAGTGCTACAGCTGCTCTTGAAATCAGCAGGGAGGTTCTTCAGGAAGCTGAAAATTGATCTACCTCAAAAGCCAGTTATAACATACACCCAAATGACTCTGGGTCTTACTATAGAGATACATGTTCATCCATGTTTGCTGCTGCTCTATTCATAAGATCCAGAAATTAGAAACATCCTAGGTGTCTAACAGCTGATAAATGGATAATGGAAATATGGTACACTTATACCATAGAATAGTACTCATCCGTTAGAAAAATGAAATCATGAGATTTGCAGGCAATAGATGGTGCTAGAAACAATCATCACCATTGAAGTAACCCAGACCCCAAAGGAAAACTATTTCATGTTTTCTTTAATATGTGAATGTTAGGTTTGTTTTTTTTGGGGGGGAGAAGATCTCCTATATATGGGAAGTTTAAATGGGGAGGGAGATGGGAGGGAAGGGTAAAAGAGGGAATTTGGGAAGGGACAGCTAACACTAATGGCCTTATGAAAACAACATATAGAGACCTACTACTGTGGAAGCTTTTGTCTCTCTTGTATACACAATATATTGCTGTGGGGTGCCAGAAAGTCAGAGACTAGCTATATTCCATTTAAATGCATGATTTGGCTGCCTGCTCCTATGTTAGAAATGAATTTTGCTGCTCTAAGGCCTATTTCAAGTCAGGGAAATATACCATATATTTGGGGAGTGTCAGATAATGGGCACAAATCCCCCAATCAGAAGCAAACTGGTGCACCTAGAGTTGACCCATGGTCAGCGTTTAGGAGGAGATGTTCTGGAGTGCTCTCTTTTTTATATTCTCTTTTATCTTTCACCTTTTTATTAGTTTGAGAATTTTGTATAACACATATTGATCACATTTACTCCTCCCCCAACTCCTTCCAGATGCAGCTTCCCTTCCCTGTCTGCTCAACTTTGTGTCCTCCTCTTTTTATTTAAACTGATCAGATACAGTTGGTGCTGCTCACATAGTCTTGGAGGTATGGCCTTCCACTGGAGCATTGTCAACCCACCAGGGCCACAACCTTAAAGAAAACTGGCTCTCAAGGCTGCCCTCCTGCACAACACTTGGTTAGGTTCCCCAAATCCACTCCTCCACAGTGCCTCCCTCCCCCTCCCCTGTTGCTTCATTCCAGCTCCCAACTAGGGCGAACATTCCTCTACTCAAGTGCAGGCCACACAAGAGAGAACAGGTAGGATGTCTGTCTGCAGAACTTCACCACTTGCTTGGATTGGTTCCCACAATCTTTTCCTCCATAGTCCCTCACCTTCAGTTGCTGTATCCCAGCCCCCAAATAGATTGGACATCCGCTGCTCAAGTGTGGGCCATGACTACCAGAAGACCAGGTAAGTTGCCTGCCTGAAAACTTCCCCTCCCTCTCTGCTCCCAATTCTAAAGTTCTTCCCCAGCGCTGCAATAGAACACCAGCTACAGTCTCCCCTCCACCCAGTCTACACTGCTCCTTCCCTGAACCTCCAATACTATCAAGCATTCCTCTTGATCATACCAGTCTAACAGGCCAATAAAACAGGCAACACACTCAACATACTCTGAAATCCAGAGAAGAAACAGAGTCAAGGAACAAAGCACCCAGTTAATGAAGACAAACCCAGAAATCAGCACATAGACCTATAATCCCCCAAATCCTGATGCTTAGACTACAGCATAAGAGCACAATAACAGCCAGGGCAGTATGTCTTCACCAGAGCCCGCTGTCCTACCACACAGGCCCTTAATATTTCAATAGAGCTGAAGCACAAGGAAAAGACCTTAAAACCAACTACATGAAGATGCTTGAGGTCCTTAAATAGGAAATGAATAAATCCCTTAAAGACAAACAGTTGGAGAAAATGAATGAATTCCTTAAAGAAAGCCAAGAAAAAAATAACTGAAGGAAACAAAACTGTTCAAAACCTCAAAATGAAAATAGAAGCAAAAAAAGAAAACACAAACTAAAGGAATTCTGGAAATGAAAAATCTAGGTATGCAAACAAGATTTACAGAGGCAACCTTCACCAACAGAATACAAGAGATAAAAGAGAACATCTCAGACACTGAAGATACAATAGAAGAAATAGATACATTGGTCAAATATTAAATCTAAAAAATTTCCCAGGAAATCTGGGACACTATGAAAAGGCCAAACCTAAGAAAAATAGGAATAGAGGAAGGAGAAGAATCCCAGCTCAAAGGAACAGAAAATATTCTCAATAAAATCATAGAAGAAAATTTTCCTAACCTAAAGAAGGAGATGCCCATAAAGGTACAAGAAGCATACAGAACATCACAAAACAGATTGGACCAGTAAGGAAAGTCCCCTTACCACATAATAATCAAAACACTAAGCATACAGAACAAAGACAGAATATTAAAAGCTGCAGGGGAAAAAGAGTGAGTAATATATAAAGGCAGACTTATTAGAGTTACAACTGACTCCTCAGTGGAGACTTTGAAAGTCAGAAGTGTCTGGGCCGATATGCTGCAGACTCTAAGAGACAACAGATGTCAGCCCAGACTACTTTCTATACCCAGCAAAACTTACAATCACTGTAGATAAAAAAAGATAGTCTATAATAAAGCCAAATTTAAACAATATCTCTCTACAAATCCAGCCCTACAGAAGGTGCTAGAAGGAAAACTCCAACTCTAGGAGGCAAACTTCACTCATGGAAACACAGGAAATAATCCCACACAAGCAAAATCAAAACAGGGAAACACACACACCAACACACACATACTCAAGCACACACCACCACCACCAACATCAACAACAGTCAACAGCCAACAATCATTGGTCACTGATACCTCTCAATATCAATGGTTTCAACCCCCCAATAAAAAGACACAGACTAATAGAATGAATGCAAAAACAAGATTCGTCCTGCTGTTGCATCCAAGAAACACACCTCAATGTCAAGGATAGACATTACCTAGGGATAAAGGAAAAAGATATTCCAATCAAATGGAACCAAGAAGCAAGTTGGTATAATCATTCTAATATCTAGCAAAATAGACTTCAAACTTAATAAGAAGAGATTAAGAAGGACTCTTCATACTCATCAAAGAAAAAAATCCACCAAGATGATGTTTTAACTCTTAACATCTATGCCCCCACCAAACAAAAACACCCATGTTTACAAAAGAAACACTATTAACCTTAAATCACATATTGATTCTACATGCTGATAATTAGAAACTTTAATACCAATAGACAGGTCATCCAGACAAAAACTAAGCAGAGAAATATTGGAGCTAAGAAATGTTATAAACCAAATGGACCTAACAGATATCTACAGAACATTTCACCCAAATATAAAAGAATATACCTTCTTCTCAGCACCTCACAGAACTTTATCCAAAATTTATCACATACTCACTCACGAAGAAAATCTCAAAAGAATCAAGAATATTGAAATAATGCCCTGCGTTCTATCAGACCACCACAGATGAAAACTGGATACCAACATCAACAGAAGCAACAGAAAACCTACAAACTCACGGAAAATAAACCACTGTCTACTGAATGGAAACTAGATCAAAACAGAAACAGAGAAATGAAAGACTTTCTAAAATTTAAAGCAAACGAATACACACTATACCCAGACTCATGGGACACAATGAAAGAGGTGCTAAGATGAAAGTTCATGGCACCAAGTGCCCACATGAAGCAACTGGAGAGCTCTCACACTAGGAACTTCACAGCACACCTGTTAAACCTCTGAAACAAAAAGAAGCACATCCAAGAGGAGTAGAAGTCAGGAAATAATCAAACTCGGGCTGAAATTAATAAACTAGAAGCAAAAAGAACAATACAAAGAATCAATAAAATGAGTATTGATTGAGAAAATCAAAATGATGTGTTAACCCTTATCCAAGTTAACTAAAAGAAGAGAGAATATCCAAATTAACAAAATCAGGAATGAAAAGGGGGGACATAACAACAGATACCAAGGAAATCTACAGGGTCATACCTTAAAAACCTGTACTCCACAAAACAGAAACAAAATGAACATTGCCAAATTTATTTCATGAGGACACAGTGACCTTGATACCAAACCCCATAAAGACCCACCAAGGAACAGAATTACAGAACAATTTTCCTTATGGCCATAGATGTAAAAAATATTCAATAAAATACTCACAAACTGAATTCAAGAAAAAAATTTCATCCACTATGACCAAGTAAGCTTTATCCCAGAGAGCAAGGCTGTTTCAAGATAACAAAAATCAATAAATGTAATCTAACATATAAAGAAACTGAAAGGAAAAAGAAATCATCTTACCAGATACAGAAAAGGCCCTTTGACAAAATCCAACATCCTTTCATGATAAAAGTCCTGGAGAGATTATGGATACAAGGGATATATCTAAACATAATAAAGATAATTTACAGCAAGCCTCTGACCAACGTCAAATCAAATGGAGAGAAACTTAGGGCAATTCTACTAAAATCAGGAACAAGTCAAGACTGCCCACTCTCTCCATATCTATTCAATACAATACTTGAAGTTTTACTATAGCAGTAAGACAACTGAAGGAGATCAAGGGATACAAATTAAAAAGGAAGAAGTCGAAGTATTATTATTTGCCGATGATAGCATATATAAGCAACCCCAAAAAGTCTACCAGGGAGCTCATATAGCAAATAAGCACTTTCAGCGAAGTGGCTGACTACAAGATTAACAAACAAACAAAAAAGAACAAAAAACAAACAAAAAAAACCCAATAGCCCTCCTACATACAAATGAGAAATGGACTGACAAAGGAATCAGGAAAACAATCCCTTCCACATAGATGCAAACAATATAAAATATCTTAGGATAATTCTAACTAAGCGAGTAAAAGATTTGTGTGACAAAAACTTCAAGTCTTTTAAGAAAGAAATTGAAGAAGACATCAGAAGATGGAAAGATCTCCCATGCTCATGAATTGGTAGGACTGACATAGTAAATATGGCCAACCTACCAAAAGCAATGTACGAATTGAATGCAATCCCCATCGGAATCGCCACGCAATTCTTTACAGACCTTGAAAGGACAGTTCTCAACCCTATATGGAAAATCAAAAAACTCAGGACAGCTAAAACAGTCCTGAGCAAAGAACTTCTGGAAGTATCACCATCCTAGGTTTCAAGTTGTAGTGCAGAGTCACCGTAATAAAAACAGCATGGTATTGGAATAAAAACAGACACATTGATCAATGGAATTGTATTGAAGACCCAGACACAAATCACACATCTATGGACACCTGATTTTTGATAAAGAAGCCAGAAATACACAGTGGAACAAAGAAAATATTTTCAACAAATGGTGCTAGTCTAACTGTATGTCTGCATGAAGAAGAATGCAAATAACCCTGTAAGCACCTGCACTTACCAATGACATGGCTAGTCTAGGAATTAAACCAGGCTTAGGTCGGAGAGACTAAGCAAGACTAAGGCTGTGGCAATTTTATTGAAAACAATAAGACTTTTTATATCTTTATCAGAAACAGAATATAACAACAATTGCCAGGGTCAATACGGTGATAGTTGCCAGGATACAATAACATTTGCAAGCTATACAGGGTATACAAGATTAATGTCTAAGAGCAATTGTCCTTTCAAGCTTTCATGAGTCCTTAACTACTAATGGAATACACAAAGAAACACAAAGCTGCCTGAATGTTTCACTGCCTGAGGGAGTGCCTCGGTTTCTCAGGAACCAAAAGGCACACAGTGACCCAGGAGACATAGACTCTAACCTAAAAATCTCATGAAGCATGCCTCTCAAGGCATCTAGGCCAGGCCAGCTTTATGACTCCCACATAGACCTGTATTTATCACCCTGCATAAAACTCAAGTCCAAGTGGATCAAAGACCTCAACATAAAACCAGATATACTTCCAGATGTATCACTATTCCTGATTTCAAGCTACAAGTACTGCAAGTACTACAGAGCTATAGTAATCAAAACCACATAGTATTGATACAAGAACAGACATGTTGATCAGTGGAATCAACTGGAAGACCCACACATAAATCTACACACCTATAGATAACTGATTTTTGATAAAGAAACCAGAAAGACACAATGGAAAAAGGAAAGCATCTTGAACAAATGGTGCTGGTCAAACTGGATGTCTGCATTTAGTAGAATGCAAACGCATCCATATTTACCACCTTGAACAAAACTCAAGTCTAATTGGATTAAAGTCCTCAACCAATACACTGAACCTGATGGAAGAGAAAGTGAGGAATAGCTTTGAACTTATTGACGCAGGAGGCAACTTCTTGAACAGAACACTCACAGTGCAGGCTCTAAGATCAACAATTAATAAATGGGACCTCATGAAACTAAAAAGCTTCTGTAAAGCAAAGGACATTATCAATTGGACAAATGGCAGACTGACAGAATGTGAAGATTTTTTCACCAACTCCACGTTCAATAGAGGCCTCACACCCAAAATATATAAAGAACTCAAGGAACTAGACATCAACAAACCAAATAATCTAATTAAAAACTAGGGCACAGGTCTAAGAAGAGAATTCTCAATAAAGAAATCTTAAATGACTGAGAAACACTTAAGAAAATGTTCAACATCCTCAGTCATCAGGGAAATGCAAATCAAAACTACTCTGAGATTCCATTTTACACCTGTCAGAATGGCTAAGATCAAAGACACAAGTGACAGCTTATGCTGGTGAGGATGTGGAGCAAGGGGAACACTCCTTCATTGCTGGTGGGAGTGCAAACGTTTTCAGCCACTATGGAAATCAATATGGCGATTCCTCAGGAAACTGAGAATCGACCTACCTGAAGAGCCAGCCGTTCTACTCTTGGGCATGTAGCGGAAGGACCCTCCACAAGGGCACTTGTCTGATCATCGTCACTGTGGCTTTATTCATGATAGCTAGAAACTAGAAACAACCTAGATGCCCCTCGACAGCAGAATGGATAAAGAAAGTGTGGTACATTTACACAATTGAGTATTTCTCAGCTGATTAAAAATGACATCATGAAATTTGCAGGCACTAGAAAAAAAATCATCCAGAGTGAGGTAACACAGATCCAGAAAGACAAATGTCATCAGTGCCTAGCACAGTCTTCACCATAGAGATTCCCTCTGGCAGCTGATGGGAGTAGATGCAGAGGTACACAGCCAAACATTAGGTGGAGAGAGAGCCCAAATCGGATATTTCCATCAGGTCCCTTCCCTTGGAGCTCAGGGAACCCTAAGGAAGAGGCAGAGGAAGGACTGAAGGAGCCAGAGGGGTCAAGGACACCAGAAGACAGCCCACAGAACCAACTAAGTAGGGTTCATAGGGGCCTACAGAGACTGAAGCAACAATCATGGAGCCTGAAACCGTCTGTGCTAGGTCTTCTGCATAAATGCAATGATGGTTAGCTTGGTGTTTTGTGAGACTCCTAGCAGTGTGACGGGGGGTGTCCCTGACTCTTTTGCCTACACTTCGGACCCTTTTCCTCCGACTGTGTTGCTTCCTCCAGCCTTAATACTGAAGGTTTGTGCCTAGTCTTAATGTATCTTGTTGTGAAGTGTTCAGTTGATATCCTTGGGAAACATGCTCTTTTCTGAAGGTAAATGGAGGAGGAGCGGATCTAGGGGAGAGAAGAGGTGGGAGCTGGGAGGAGTGGAGGGAGGGGAAACTGTGGTTGGGGTATATTATCAGGAGAAGGATAAATAAAAAGAAGAGGAGGAGGAGGAGGAGGAGGAAGGATCTTGGAAGGAAAAGACATGCAATTTCCTAAGAGTGGAAGAGCATGCCATTTTCCAGGAAATGTTTCAGACTGCACTGGGAGCACCAGGGTTGGGCTGCCTATGGCTCCTGGCTGGAAAATTAATTATTCCCCTATGGTCGTCAATATCCCCGCCTGTGAAATGAAATAGTCTATTGTAAGAGTTTCTGAAGCTCTGCCAAACTCTGCTCATTCATCAACAAATATTTAAGGACCAAACACTGGGGATGAAGAGACAGTGTCTTTGATCTGAGGGGCAGCAACTTTATATCTCATAGTCTTTCTGTAGAAGGAAGATCACCAGTTACACTCAGTGAGGACTTTAGTTTGTTATTAGCTGTTAGATTGTCCCAATTTCGTTCCGAGTTGTGCTGCTTCTACAGAAATAAATGTTATCTGTCAATAACTGTTTTTGATGAATTGTGGTTTAAGGGTGGAGAGTAGATTATTATAGCCACATTTGTATCTTGTTTCTGTGTCCTTATTAGGTAACTATATGGATAAACTTTCTTCAAAATTAAATAGTTGAAAATTCTTTTTATCTTAGCTTTATTAAAAAGAAACCTTCCCAGGGAATCAGTCTGTTAGATTCTCCCTACGTTTGATCTACTGCATTTAAGCAGTAGGTTTATGTTTTTGAGTGCCAATGTGTGCTATTGTCCTACACAAACAACCATGCTTAAAGCTTAATGAAGTAGGAAAGGCATTCAGGAAGAGAGCTAGAGCCAACATCTTGTGCATTTGAACCTGTCTGTTCTGCCAGTGACCCATAGAGTAAAGAGCTGAGTCAGCTGATCACTTAGCTGACCAGTGCTGACAGACAAATACCTTGTGCCGAGCTCGGAGGGAATGCCACAGGAACGCAAGTCAACAAGGTGGCACATAATTCCTGTGAGGTCCTGTGATTCCCTCCCCACCCCCCATTGCTTGGAGCTGCAAAAATGCTTCTTATTGTAAACACCATACACATTTTTAAGACTGTAAATTATTTTGTTTTGAGAAGGTATCTTTTAAAACTACTTGGACACATATTTTCCAATGATGATAATTAGCTGATTAATAATATCACAGCCATCAAAAGAGATAGCATGTTTTCAAAACCATGCAACAATAGAGCACCTAATTTTTGGAACACCTAATAATTATAACCTTGTAGATGCAAAGGAAGAAATGTTTTCAACTGTAAACACAAATACAGAAAACCAAACAAAACTCTGTCTGCCTAATGCCGCCTGCTTAGAGGACTACTAAGCCAGAAAGCAGCTGCTCCGTTTGAAGAACTGTTTTAGGGGACACAGAAGCTGCTTTCTCACACTGTCGTTTTAAAAGTCACAAGATCTACAAATTTTGAGAATTTTCTCCCCTGCAAATTGTCCTTTATTAGACTTGTTGCATTTTAGCAAGCAAACACAATTATAGCTACCAGGTAGCCAGTGATGGATTCCAGCAGTGATGGATTCTTATTACCGAATCACTATAAACCTTTCTTAAACCAAAGAAACCTTCCTCAGGCATCAGAGTTGCCTTTATGGTGACCTAGTAATGTGATTTCTAAAAGCCTTGGAAATGGCATAGAGAATCCACGGCCACATTTAGGAGGTTCTAGGATTTTAGGTATCTCATGGAGAAAATGGTGCACAGAATCATGTGTGTATAGTCATGTTTGATGCACCCGAGAGTTAAAAAAAAAACAAAAAACAAAAGCAAAACCCTCTTATTGCCACTCCAAATGTCTTCCTAAGAACATGAATAACCAAATTATATTTCCATAATAGATACAAATAAACCCTTTCCATTGCAGGAAAACTTGATGAGGCTTCTTGCAAGCTCAGTGTGTTGGTAATTATCTAAGGATGTTGGTCTAAACAATGGTTTGTTGTTGTTGTTGTTGTTGTCCTTGGTGAGAGAGTGAGATTTTAAAGCAGTTTGGGTGTGGGTGGTAAATGAAGCCAGCTTGGAAGACATATCATTATGAAAATGGGAAGTTTCAGTTTCACTTGAGATGGCTGCTTTTACAAGGTGCAGAAGAGTCTAGGACAATAGTCTTCCCTCTTTTTCAGGTGCATTGTCTCTGAGATTGAATGCTGGGCCTTGGGAAGTGTGTGATACAACAGTTATCTCATGAACACAGCGCATGGTGTGTGTGTGTGTGAAAATCCAAAAGAGACTCACTAGGAATCCTTGCACCCATTCCATTGTGGTTTTCCAGCCTTATAGCTGTTAGCTGTACATACAGCCCTTCTACCTAACTCAGTGGTTCTCAACGTTCCTAATACGGTGACCCTTTAACATAGTTCCTCATACTGTTTTGATCCCCCACCATAAAATTATTTTCGTTGCTACTTCATAACTGCAATTTTGCTTCTGTTAGGAATCATCATGTAAATATCTGATATGCAGATGGTCTTAGGTGACCCCTGTAAAAGGCTTGTTCAATCCCCAAAGGAGTCGTGACTCACAGGATGAGAGCCGCTAACCTAACTCCATAGCTGGAGCCTGAAGTAATGATATCCAGCTTATTTGGGGAATTTCCTGGTAATCTTCTGTAGACTGAATACCTCAGGCTTATGGAAAGGTCCTACGAGGGGACAGAGGAAAGATACTAGAGGTGACATTCTTCTAGAACAGCAGTTCTCAACCTGTGGGTCACAACCCCTTTGGGGCTTGAATGACCCTTTCATAGGGGTCATCTAAGACCATCTGCATATCAGATATTTACATAATAGTAGGAAAATTACAGTTATGGAGTAAGGATGAAAATAATTTTATCGCTGGGGGTCACCACAACATGAGGAACTGTATTTTAAAGAGTCGCAGCATTAGGAAGGTTGAGAACCACTGTTCTAGAAGCTAACAAGCTGCTACAGTAGAGGAGGTATGGGCTGCTAAGAGATCCAGGGGTGCCTGTGACTGAGGATTCTCTTCGTGATGTATTTTCTCAGATGTTTACATCCTTCCAAAAATTCATGCTGAAACCTAAGTTTCACTGTGGCTGTGTTAAGAAGTGAGGGCTTTAGGAAATGAATGGGATGATTTTTTTCGTAAGAGAGGCTTGAGGGAGCCTGCTTTCGCTTTCTACCCTGTGACGTCATCAGTAGTATGTGACCATGAAAGCAGAGAGCAGCCCTCACTAGATACTGGATCTTAGACCTCTCAGCCTCCCAAACTGTGAACAATTCATCCCTGTGGTTTATGAATTATTTTGTCAGCGGGGCAGTGGTGATGCATGTCTTTAATCCCAGCACTTGCAAGGCAGAGGCAGGCAGATCTCTGCGAGTTTGAGGCCAACTGCAAACTCAGAGTGAGTTCCTAGACAGCCAGAGCTACAACTGAGAAACCCTGTCTCAAACAAACAAGCAAACAAACAAATAATAAAAATCAAAAAAATAAGTTGCTTTGTCTAAGGCATTCTATTATAGCCACCACACAGATCAGGACAATGCCTTGACTTTGGACATGAAGAAAGTAATGTACAGTTTCACGATGATTGACATGCCCTCTGCCTCCCATTGCTTCCGACTGTAAGCGCCTCAGCCATGCATTCAAGTCTGATAACTCTGAACAGACCTTGGTGCTGCTATCACAGTGAACAAGGAAAGATGATTCCAAGTGACATGGGATTTTTTTCCTCCTCCAGATTTGTTAGGTTTGGGCACTATAGAAGGTTGGTTAACAAATTAGAAACCGAAGTATAATTCTTCATTCTTTCAATTTCGCCTTGCACCCATTTCCTTCTCTGTACCCCTACTTCTGAACTTGGTCTAGGTTTCCAACTTTTCATATGTAATCTTCCATAAACACATATTTGGCCTGTTAATATCCACACTTTTCCCTGTTAGCCCACTGTGCACAGAAAAGTCAAAGCGATAGTTTTAGTGACAAATCCAATGTCTTATCCCCCTTAAAATATTCCATTATGTCAAACAGGACCAAATCCTGAATCGCCACCTCTGTGTTCAGCTTCGCTTTGTGTTATACGCACCACAATCTTCTGCGCTGCTCTAGCTCTGACTTAGGGAAAAAAAAAAAAACCCGGGACATTACTCACATATCAGACTCAAAATTCACATTTAAAGTACACAGCTCAGTCATTTTCGTTGGGCTTCCAAGGCTGTGCAAGCAGAGCCACTATTTAATCGCAGACATACCCATTACCCTTAAAAGGAATCACTAGGGCTGGGGTTGGAGCCAGATGGTGAAGCACTTGCCTGGTACGTGTGAGGATCCCACATAAAACCAAACTACTCAAGGAAGCCATTAGTGGCCAGTCTCCATGCCCTTCTCACGAAGCCCCTGGCAGGCTGTAGCCTGTCGGTTCCCTATTTTTGACATTTTGTATAAGCAGAACCACTGAGTTCATAGCCGTTTCTGTTTGGCTTTTTGCATTTTACATGCTGTTTCCAAGGTTCGCTGAGTTCTATCACATCTGCACTTCATTTTTATTATTAAATAATATTCTATCACGTGGACATAACATATTTCATATGCTTGAGTGTCTACACATATTGACTGCTATGCACAGTGGGCCGTGGATATCTGTGTATAAATGTTTGTGAGCATACCTTCATGGGTGTGTATCTGCAGGCAGAATTTCTCTGCCACGTGGAAGCTCTATGCTTAATTTTCGATCATCTGCCAAGATGTTATCCAAAGGAGCTGTACCAGCTTACGTTCTTATCATGACGTAAGAGAACTCTAATTTATTCTCATCTTTGCCAACAAAGATATATATCTGCCTTTTGATTATAGGCAGATTCATAGCTGTAAATGACTTATTGTAGCTTTGATTTAAATCTTCCTAGCAACTGGCTTGCTTTCCATATCTGGAATGCACCATTTTCTCTTATCACAGAGTCTTTTCAGATGCAGTCTCTCTTTCCCTGGGCTCTTCACCTATATCTTGATTCTTTCCTTTGCTCCTTCCACCTCTCTCAGAAAGGGTTTCTCTGCTGTAACTTTGGCTGTCCTGGAACTCACTCTGTAGACCAGGCTGGCCTCGAATTCACAGAGATCTGCCTGCCTCTGCCTCTGTAGTGCTGGGATTAAAGGCATGTGCCACCAGGTCCTGGAATCTGCTCTCTTAATCTGTTACCTTTTCTTTAAGGAAGTATTCTGTCAACTCTAAAAATCAAGTCCACTGGGTATAAGTTTGAATCAGTCCATGTAGTTCTCACTCATAACACCTACCTTAATTATAGCTCTGATTTACAGTATTTAGAAAGGGTTACTTTTAATTAGCATGTATTAATTATACAGATTGGTGGGAGGTGCTGCATTCTTCTGGTGTGTATGTGTTCACTGTGTGATGATGGGATCATGGCAGGCAGCACACCCGTAACTTAAATATTTGTCCTTTTGTGGTAAAACCCTAAAAAAACCTGTGTGTTTGTGTGTGTGTGTGCGTGTGTGTGTGTGTGTGTGTGTGTGTGTGCGTGTGCATACTTTGCAGCTTCATTCCTATAAGTCTAAAAGTCTTATGAAGTCATAGAAACAGCTGAGATTTCAGTTGGTCAGTGAACGTTTTCTGAAATAAAATTATGAACAAATTCTCTGTTTCAGAAATATCTTTAATAAATAAAGACATTCACATTATGTATTCCTGTAGGATTTCTCGGGAGACAATTAGACTCACAAATTCTTTCCATGTTACCTTGTTTTGTTAGGTGATAACCTGGAGAAGATGAGGGCACACGGGAAGCCTGTGGGAGGAGGGACAGGTGGGTTACGCTAGTGTCTTTTGTGAAACATGTAATAATTTGGGACATTAACAGAAATCAGCCCATTTGTATTTATTTACTTATATTTTTGTTTTTTATTAATTGTTTTGTGAACTGGAGTCTTACAGGGCTGGGACTGGACTTGAATTCCTGATTCTCTTGCCTCTACTTCCAAAGCCTTAAGATTATAGTACCACATGCCTGGGTCATTTATCTTTTAGGCTCATTTACTAACAAATTAAGCTTTCTGGGATTAACACTGGAATTCAGATTCTTCCACTGACCGTTTTTGTATTAGCACGTAGGTACTTTCTGTCAAGATTTGGGGTCTTTAAAGAGCAGTATGGAAGTGTTCTTGCATCCCTTAGTCTCTGGCACACCCCTCCCCATTGGTCTTTCCTGTTTGAAACCTAAGATCTCTATCCATTTCCGCTGAATGCATTTGCTAAGCATCAGATGGCACTTATTTATACAAATAAATGCTAGGATTTCAGGAAAACATAGTCTGACATCCTCCAGCATTTATCATTTGAAGTGACCCACACTCAAGGGGAGCATGCACACCTTAATGCCTTGACAGCGGGGGTATCAGCTCTCACTCAAGCCCTTTTTCTAAAGGAATTGCACTCAGAGAAGGAAGGGGGTGACGAGTAACCCACAAGCACGAGCACACAGTGACATCCAGAAGCAGGATTTCCCCCACTTTACCCGTAGTCAAGTGTGGCTTCTGGTAATAAAGACAGAAAATAGCAATAGTATAAAAAACATGCAACTAAAGGCTTTTGATAAATTGCTAAAAGGTGTCAAGCTTCTTTTCCTTCTCTCTGTTCAGAAAGTCTTCATGGTTGAAAGCATTGAAACTTAATGACAGGAGATGGACGTGTCACAGACAGAAGTGGCCCTTGGACCCTGGAGGTTGCAGTGGATAATGTGTAAAGGAATGTGCTTCCGTTTTCCATCTTTGTCTCAGGGATATGGTCCATTGGCAAGCCCTGTTGCACTAAGATCGCGGTGCAGATAGCCCAGACAGAATCCAGACACGGACATTGTCTTCCTGACATGGTATTCAGAACCCAGAGTGTACCCCTTCTCAGAAGCAAAGACCCAGTGACTTCCTCATGTGTGGAGAATTCTGTATCTGCTTTTCATTTTCTCTCTTTCAATCTCTAACTTTTCTAATGAGTTTTCTCCGTTTCTATGTTCTTTCCTTATTTGCTCATCAGCTAGACAGTATGCCTATAGAAGTATTATATGTATATCTCTAGATTTTGTATATACATTATCTGTAAATATAGTTGATATGTAGGAGATATATATATATATCCCAACCATTTACAATATCCAAGTTAAAAGAAAATTCAACTCAATCTGTCAATGAATGGCTTCACCTCAATTACTTTATCTGCGATTTATGAGGAAAGACAACATTAGATTAGTCAGAAATAGTGTCAATGTGACCTGGGGTTTGTAGTTGCTTGTTTCAATAGATGCAGAGCATTTAACTGGACACTTTAAAAAACATGAATGCCAGGGTCCAGCCTCAGCTTGAGGTCAGGGTCTTGAGAAAGGGATACCTGGGAGCTGCTCAAAGAATTGATTCAGGAGTCAAAGGCTGGTACAAGCTGGAAGCTAGTCATCTCAGGAGAGCTTCAGAACTTAACAATTTTCTATTTCTCTCTTTCTCTGTCTTTCTTTTTCTACTTTCTCTTTCTTTCTCTCACTCTCTCTTTCTCCTTCTTCCTTCTGCTTCTTCTGCTTCTGCTTCTCTTGAACATGAGCCAGGTCAGTCTTTAATTTACTAAAAGTACATTGCAAATCTAACAGTTTATCAAGGTCAAGCACATTCAAAGCTTCACAAAAAAATTGCATAGTTACATTTTTCTAAATTCCCATGCTTACTTGGTACACTAAGAAAGAACAACCTTCATTGCAACAGCTTAATTTTCAAGTTGTTTTTTCTCAGAAAACCTCTAACACAATGGTCCATTAGCAGTTTGCTGGGTGCCCTGCTTGCAGTTTCAGCATATATCAAACAGACACAAGAGCAAAAAGATGCTAGACAGAAATTTTATATTTATACATTTTAAGCTTCCTCTAGTTCTTCTACTTCTTCCCTATATCTACCCAAAATCCAATCATATGTTTCTTTGGCATTAACAGCATCTATTCCTCGTTCCCTTGACTATCCATTTTTCTTGTTTCTGGAGCTCTCTGAAAACCCTGGCTGGTTCAGGAAACACAGGCTCAGGAGTATAATTACCGTCCCTGAACTTGGTCACACCATACAATTCCAAAAAGTTCTTAAGGAACAGTTCATGCACAATTTTATCTTGTCCCTAGTTGACTTGCATTTAGCGAGGCTGACTCAGAGGCAACAGCCCTTAGAACACTCACAAAGGCTTCCACCTCAGGGTCACTAGATTCAGCCTTCTTCTTCCTTATCAAGGCGCTACCAAGAGGGTAGGCTCCCATGGAGGCACTGACCTGGGTCTCATTTACAGGAACAAAGGAAAAGAACAGCATATAAAGAGCAGTAGGCTAATTTGTAGAGCAGTTATTGCCAGATGTCTTCTGCAGAGGAGGCGCACCAGAGGCTGGAACTGTGTCAAGCAGCCATCTGTGCAGCCATGCTGTTTCGGGCACATAGATCCTCTGTGTCAGCATAGAGGGTTCACCCGAGCCCCGTATTTGTAACTTTTCCTTGGTACTGTTCTTTTTCTTGGGTGGGCGTCATCAAGACAGGGTCTCTCTGTTGTAACTCTGGCTGTCCTGGAACTCACAGAGATCTGCCAGCCTCTTCCTCCTGAGTGCTGGGGTTAAAGGTGTGAGCCATCAATGCCAGCTCTTGGTACTGTTCTTAACTTTGCATTGTGGATTTTTTTCCTGTGCTTGCACAGCTGATCTAGACCTGGATATTTTAACTCCACTGTTCTCCATCCGGGGTTCTCACCCCAGTACCTTAAAGCCAGAGGGAGGTGAGGTCAGACAGCTGTTTCCAGAAACCCTGGAATTTCCTCTGGTTTCTTTGCCCCTGGACCACTCAGTCTCCTGGCTTCAGAGGATTCTGAGAGCACTGCAGATCTTTTCTGAGGTGTCTGAGGAGTAATATCCTGGGTTCAGTGCCTGGGTTCTATACCAAGTTCTTCAGCTCTAGGCCTCAGAATCCTCCAGTGGCCAAAGAGCTCTGTGACATGCCAATATGAAGGCCCATGGCCTCTTCTTCATCATGTGCAGCTGAAGGAGCACCTATGTTTAGTGTGTGGCCCTGGACACTCGGTTCTGCTGTGCCCTTGCTACCCTGATTGCCACATAATTCAGTAATTCAGTAATGCCAGTAATTTGAAGACTTTGGTACACTATGTCCTGGGGGTACAATTATATCCGGGTAAGGAAACTCCAGGTCTCAAATACCCTAAAATGTCTGACAATCGATGAAATTACGGAATCAAATGCAAATGTTCAGATTGACAAGCCTGCTTTGGATGATTTCCTAGACCTTTTAGCATCTGGAGGGCACATTTGCATCTATGTCTCATGTAAATTGACCTCAACACATTGTATGATTTGTCCAGAGAAGGGGAAATGGCCAGATATACCATCTAGCTTCATAACAGAATGATACAGTGCGAGGGCCTAGTTTTAAAAGAGTTAAAGGGAATGGTTCTGGATGGACCAGGATGAGTCTCTTTCTTTTATCCCCTAATCTAATGCCTTCTGGTCCCTTTCACTTAGGCAATGCTCATATGGGCGTGTTCTCGCAAGACTGTCCATTTCTTAACTTTTCCTAAGCTCTGCTCCAGCCTGGTATGTAGACAGAAGATCGCTGTGCTAAAGAGATCTATCTTCTAAAAGGAAATAAGATGTAGCTAGCATATGATGCTACAGCATTAGAACTGGCATCTGCTAAGCAAGTGGAGTGACCCTGCAGAGATAGGAAGGGACATTTCCTACAGGGGGAAAGGTGAATACTAGAGACAACATTTGGGGAAACATGCTTCCACCTGGAATGCAGTGGTTAGTATAGCATTAGGACTAGATAAAGGTCTGGGCAGGGATATCTGCACAGGAATGGCTGCTGTGCCCTTTTTCTTTTTGTTTTTCTCCAAGATTCTCCATTTCAGTTTCCACCCATGTGTAGTCAGCGCACTCATTGTTTGGCTTTGCCTGTGAGTCACTCAAGCATGTCTCACGTGGTCTTTTGTCATTCTACCTTCTCCTGGCCTTTCCTCATGACCCCTCTGTCACAGCAAACAGCATTTGCCAATAAGCCCTGTTTCTGTCTGCTCTTCCCCAGTTAATTACTCCAGAACTGCCATGTGACTGTCCCGGGGCCCCAGGTACCCTGCTCCACCAAAAGTGGCCTCTACCACCCTCCTGACTTTCTCTTGCTTATGCCTATTCTGTCCCAGTGCTCCCATGGCTGAGACCATTCCCTGTGTGACATCATTGGTAGCAGGAAGTGATGTCACTCACACTACTTTCCTCCAGGGCATATTCCTATCACTTAGATTGGCCCTTGGGTAATCAGTGCCCGCTATGTGACTGACCACTGTTTTAGCATTGGCACACAAGGAAGACAGGAGAGTCCAAGTTCCATATTCACAAATGGACACAGTAGTGGAGGAGACTGCCTGTTAGCATGTAGGTAAACAAATAGATAGTGTAATGTCAGGTGGGAAAGAGTGGTGTGGAGTACATTCATGACACCAGGAAAGTTGGTATTCACAACAAAGACCCACACATGCAATCTTCACTTAGAGAGAACATACTAAAGAGAATCATGAAAACATTTTACATCAAATTGATAGTAAATTAGGTCATCTTTGGGGAAACAAGGAGGAAAAGTACTACAAATGCTTATTCTATTCTTTTGAAAGCATGTCTCTTGGAAAACTCCAATGTTATTTCCTCACAAGATAAGTTTACCTTACCTTACCTCCTAAGAACTTAGGCAGGTAAGTACATATTAAATACATTTTAAAAGTCATTGTTCTGGGATATTTTTTAAAATTATTTTTTTGTTGGAATTTGATTCACGGTACTGATCCCAGAGTCAAGTGAGTGCTTCTAGCCGTGACTTACCTGTGTCCCTCCTCTCTTTAAGGACTAGAGTATTAATTCCAGTTTATATATTATGGATTCTTTTTTCCTGTGTAAACCCAAAGAGAAGTGGACTGAAGCAAGTAAACCTTGTCTTCACTTGAGGCTGTGCTGATAATATTGAGATTCAGGGGTATAGTCTTGGCTACCTGTTTGGTTTTGTTGGTTTTTGTTTTTCATGAGAGGAATGCCCTAGTTTCTTTTTCCTATTGCTGCAATAAAATGCTCTGATAGAAGCAACTTAAGGGAGAAGGTTTATTCTGGCTCACAATTAAAGGGGACTTCTTCTCACTTCAATGACTATAATCAAGAAACCGCCCCCCACACAAATGAACCCATAAGTGCATCTACCATGTAATTCCAGATGCTGTCAGATTTACAATTAATACTATCGAAGGAAACAAACATATTTCCAAGACCATTTATATTTAAGCTATTCGCCCCTGCCATCACCACCATCATCAACATCATAACAGGAAATATTAACTTAATGTTTTTAGTAAGAAACATCTAACAAAAATATAGCCTAAAGGTTGGTCCCTATGATAGGCACCTGTGCATAACTGATAGAATATAAATAGAAACATTTACTAAATGAATTTTGTACACATGTACATATATAAAATAGAGTTCTTATCTATAAGTTAAATTCAGTAAATTATTACCAATTAGAGCCATACTTCAAATGATTAAAATAAATTTAACACACATTAAGTTTATAGGTCTTTTTTTGAAGATTTTTTTTACATGTTTTTAATTATTTTTAAAATTTTCCATACAATATACATTGATCACATTTTCTCCCCTCCCATAAGTCCTTCCAAATTCTCCCCACCTCCCTACTCACCCAACTTCATGCTCCCTCTCTTTCCCTAAAAACAACAAAACAAAATAAAACTCCCAAAAGACAAAAATCACCAAATTATAACAACAAAAACATGAATCATGGAGTTGATGGAGTGTGGTGGCACATGCCTCTAATCCCAGCACTCAAGAGGCACAGGCAAGTGGATCTCTGAATTTGAGGTCACCCTGGTCTACAAATCGAGCTCCAAGACAACTAGGGAAACACAGAGAAACCCTGTCTTGATAAACCAAACAAGCAAGCAAGCAAGCAAGCAAACAAATAAGCGTAGAGTCCATTTTGTGTCGCTTAGGTACTCCTGAACACAGAGTACCCTGGAATGTCGTGGATATAGCCAGTGACCCAGAGATAATCCATCAGAGAAAACTGATTTTTCTTCCCTCAGCAGGTATCCATTGCAAACAGCTTCTTGATTAGAGATGGGACTTTATGCCCAGTTCTCCTTCTCAGTGGTGGGATTTTGGGTAGCATGGATTTGTGGAAGTTTTGTGCACGCTGTCTCAATCTCATGTGTGCATCAGCTCTGTTGTTTCTGGATGACACTTTCTCCTTGGAGTCATCTACCGCCTCTGGCTCTTACAATCTTTGCACTTGTACATAGATCCCTGAGCCTGTAGGGGACAGGGTTAGTGAAGACACCCCATTTAAAAGGACTGAATGCTGCAAGGTCTCTCAATGTTTGTATACTGACCTTTTATGGGTCTCTGTGTTATCTTCAATCTACTGCAAAATGAAGGTTGTCTGTTGAGAGTTGAGCAGTCATTGATCTAGGGGTATGGCAATATTCCATTATGAGTTGTTTTGTTATTATCTTCCTTTAATGGGATGGTAGTGTTGGTTTTCTCCTAGGGCCCATGATTTATCTAGTTTCAGATTCTTGGCCTCAATAACAGTGAGAGGTAAGGGTTCCATCTCATGGAATGGACCTTAAATCCAATTTAAAAAAAAAAAAAGGTGATGTTTACTTCCTTAACATCTGTGCCACTACTACAGCAATATGGCATGCAGGCATGTCACTGTTGTAGGTCAGAGGTTTATAGCTGAGATGTTGATGGTGGTTTTCTCCTCTGGTAGCATGCAGAGTACATTCCAATATCATGAATGCTTATCAGTAGGGATGAAGTTTCTCGTTGAGCACCAGCTTGATTCCTCCTTATCTCAAGAAAACAGTAAGTGGTTTCTTCAGTAATAGGGCCTTACTGTCAGGTTATAGATAGTAACCAATAGGCTTTTCAATAGGCTGTGATGTTTGGGGTGTTCTATGAAACTCCTTTGGCCAAATCTTGTTGAAACAAGATTCAACCCATTCCTGCAACTGGAGGTTTTACTTGGTAGCTTAGGATGTCTAGCTGTGGCTTTGTCTCCTCATTATTAGGAGACTCCATTTAGGTCCCTTACATATATGTATATATTTTAGGAAACGTCTACAGTAGTAGGTTTCCATGTGGTTTTACAAAAGGCCTTAATGTGAGTTGTTCCTCCCGCATTCTCTCCTTTATGTCCTCCCTTCTATCCTCCACTTACCCTCCTATTTTAGTTTCCCCTTTATGTCACCCTAACACTATGTTCTATGTCTTTAAAAGAGCTTCTCCTCTTCCTCATCCCTTACTAGGCACCTAACCTTTGGAGTTATTCAGATTGAAGTGCACATATCAAAAACTTCAAAGCTAATATCTAGAGAAAACCTTTAATATTTGTCCTTTTGAGTCTGAGTTATTTCACTCAGAATGATTGTTTCTAGATCTATCAATTTACCTGAAATTTTCATTTTTCTTACCAGCTGAATAATATTCCATTGTGTAAATATACCTCATTTTTGTTTTCCCTTCATCATTGATGGACATCTAGGCAGTTTCTGACCTCTTGCTATTATGAATGAAGTAGTAATGATCATGGAAGTGCATGTGTCTCTGCAGTATTAGTATATATAAGCAGAGAGTGTATAGCTGGATCTTGAAGTACTCGAGAAAGAACAGAATGGATGAACAGAGAGAAGACACTGGTAGCCTACATGGGACCAGCCAAGTTTGGCAGCTGTGGTTCACTTGTAGAAAACAGTTCTGTGGTCTGAAAGCTGGTGGGGAGTCATAAAAAGATGGGGGAGTGCTAGGAGGAGGAGCTGAAGGCAGGAGCCTGTAAGAACTAGTGCGACCCTGAGTCCATGTCATGAGTTAGTTGTTAATTCTATGTTTCTTAAGTGTAAAATTCCACATAAGTTTTGATAAAGACTTACTATATTACCATTACCCCAAACAAATTTCATTCTAGAAATTTTAGAATATTTCATTGATTATGGAATATAACTTGTAGTAAAGAGTCTATATTTGATTATAATATTAATTTCAGTTCGAAATCTGGCTTATCTATGCCTAGAAACTAAAGCAATATACATCATTAATACATTTTACCAGCATCTTACCAAACAAGTAATTTACTTTGACACTAGCTGGCAATTAAATATTGTCTCATGCCCATGAGCTTATCAGTAGTGCCAAAATCATTTGGGAAATTAAACTTTACTCATGAGGTAGCAAAAAGCTTGCTGATTAATTTAACAGTGAACTAATTATAAATAGCTTCTTATAATTAGTCCAAGGCAGGAGGTTTTGTTTAATTTACATCAAACATGTCCATCATTAGGTATCTTTTGGCCTCAGAAGGCAATCTGAGCTTTCCTGTTGTAAGGGACCAACGAGCCTCTACTCCCCATGAGATGTGGACTGAAGCAAGAGCTGTGAAGATTTTATTTTTTTGTATTCATTCATTCAGTAGATTAAACTCTTACTATGTGCCAGGGACTGCTGAGTCCTGGTGTGACAGCAATGATAAAAAAGATGAAAAGCCATATCTTCAATGGGAGGCGTGACAAAAACCAGAACAAAATGAAAAAAGAAAGAAAACTCAACAATCTCCCACCCAAATGAGTCCATGAGACAATGTCAGATAATACGAACCATGAGGAACATAAAGCAAGAAAGGAGCAGTGTGATGGGCAATGGTCAAGGCTACTGTGGGGTAGATGAAAGCCTGTGAGAATATTAATTGAAAAGGGTACAGAAACCCATGGAGGCTTCTGGAAACAGCAGATACACAGACCTTTGGTGGGGAATGTACTAGAAGCTGCCCAGAGGCTCAGTTTTTGGAAGAGTAAGGAAGAGCAAAGATGCTGAAGAGGAAAGAAGTACGAGCACTCCACATTCTGGGCATGGTGGGGCCTAGGAAGTGTAAGCATGTGGAAAATGTGTGAGTGTTTTGTGGCCTTTTATTAACGTTTAAAGCTAATAAATGTTGTCATAGAAGCTTCTTGGCTACCTTATAATGGGAAAACTAAGAGTTTAAAAAATTCGTTGACAGAAATAGTTATATAGTTAGTTATAGAAATATAAAGAAAAATTGTATTTCTGAATCAGATTTTACAAAAGAAAATACCATTTGGAATAATTCAGCTCTACAGAAAAGTTATAAAGATTGTTCACAATGTATAATAAATATCCTTCATCCAGCTTTCCCTGTTGTGAACATTTTATCTTTTGTGTAGCAGTTTACTCTGTGATTGAAACATACCATTTCTCAGGGAAACTCCTCAAGACAGAAAGTAAACAACTCAAAATAACTTTAGGAAGTCCCTGAAACTGAATAGACTCACTAGCTCCCTTTCCTCCTAAGAGTAAACAATAAAGACTGCTGAGCATCACTCTCTAGCCAAGCTGCAAGGGAAACTCTTAGACAAGACCATCTTCCTGGAAAAAGCAAGAGGGTAGCTGGACTGCCTGGAAGAGGCTCAGACCAACTGAGTCACTTGGAAGGAGCTCTCTCTAGCCTGTTGAGTAGCTTGAAGGCTGTGCCGTGTGCTCCAGGTTTTCAGCTTTCTTGAGCTGTCACTCTTTCTGGGGTGGGCTTTGGTGATGCAGCTGTCTTTGACTGATTTCTGCTTCTGTAACCCCTCACCCATACTCCTGTAAGTAACCCCGATAAAACTCATTAGTTCACCAAACTGGGCTTTGATGGTATCCATACTTTGGTCTGTCATAGGATTCCTCACTGAGATGAATAGGTGTGTGTGTGTGTGTGTGTGTGTGTGTGTGTGTGTGTGTGTGTTTGTGTGCTGTGTCTCCCACACAACACATTTTACCACTGTTCATTTATTAATGAAGGGTACTGACATTGCTATTGATTAAATTGTTAACTATAGAACTTCTGTGGATTGTGTTGCTTCCCCCTCCCCTCCAGGGTTCTCCTATTCTGCTGCCTGCTCTATGGTACCATGTTACAAGGGTTGCCAAGCCTCCCTTGCTTCACCTAGGCTGTGGTCTTTCTTATACTTCAGGACCTTGACTCCCTGGAGGAATACTGGTGAGGTGTCCTGTGGAATGTTCCCAATCTGGGCTTTCTTCTTGCTTCAGGATTAGACTTTGTTTTTGAGTCCTGTAGAGGTGAGGATTACTTCTTACTACATGATGTCAGGGTGCCTGATGTTCTATGATATCATTGTGATATGAACATTCACCATTCGATTAAGGTACATTTGCCAGGTTTTTCCTCTTTGTATGAAACAGTTTTTCTTTTCCCTTACTCTTCTTTGGATTCTAACTCACTTCGGGGGAGATAGGTTGGAAATAAGAATTTTGGGGAACATTTTAAATAGATAAGTAATGTAATTCTATTTATGCTTTTAAAGAGTGGCTGATAGTTGAGCTTTGGACAGAGAGACTGAAAAATCTTCCAGCGAGAGGTTAGCCTCGGGAGTGTGTGGAATTGGAGTGTACTGAGATGAGGCTGCCTACAGGATTTTTGTTATTTCTGCTTCTTCCTGCCCCTCCCCTGACTGCAAAGGCCACCGACAATGATGGACATTGTCTCCTTTCACTAATGACTGTATCATTTCCCAGAAGGCCAGTGTTAACCTTTCATAATTTATTGGTTGCTGAAAGATTTCGGATTGATTTGTTTACATTCTTAGAATAATCTTAACTAGTTCTAGGCTCCAAATGTTGTGGACTTCAAACAAAGAGAAGAATTAACATACAAAACTTAAGATAACCTAAAAACTCCAGGGTGAATGAAGCCAGTATCTATCACACTTTGCATGTTCTAGACCTCAGTTCTTGTATTTATTTTCAAGACCCACAAAAAGGAAGCCTATGGCTTCAAATTTTTTTTTCTGTGTGAACATTTAAGTTTATCTTCTTTCTTCCCTAAAGTACAAAAGTTAATTAATAAAAGATGGAGTAAGACAGTTTACATGAGCCATCTAAAAGGGTCCCTAAACCTACTTGGAACGGGAGTCTACAGAGGTTTCCTGGGAAGGAGGAGGCTGAAATCTCAGAGCTCTCTGGGAGCTATGGATGTGGGTGAGGAAGGAGGGAATCTGACATTCCATAGTGAACGTTTGTGGAAGTAGTAGTCCCTTATTTCTAAGCAGGGTGCACTGAGCTCCAGCCTAAGGAGGGACAAGGGTTGGTCACCTACTCCTCTAAGACAACCTGCCTGCTCTAAACATCTTCCGAATCTGCTTCTTATTGATTGCTTCTGCAAAGACTTTGCTGGTCCAGAGCCAGTTGGCTCACTCTGCAACCCATGGAGTTCTGTCCATTGAGTCTGCCTCCTCTCTGGTCTCAACTAAGTGGCATTCATGGAGAAAAATACCACAAGGGCAATCAAGCAACACAAAGGACACCATTTCCTTCTACCCAGCTCTGGAGGTCCTGGGAAGAGCAGAAGGAAGGAGGCCTGGAACAGGCAGTGTTTAAACAAAACAAAACAATAAACAAACACAGTACAGTTATTTCTCAGGGTCAGCCTTTCCCTGTTCTCTCCCAGTGGTAGGCTTGTAACCTACACCTAATTTTCTCCCTTAGACACTTAGTTAGCTTCGAGGATTATTTCATTTTTCTTTATATATTTTTAAGGTGACAGAAAATCCTCCCATCTGACTTATTTCTGTTGGTTCCTTCTGCAGGGAAGCATAGAGCACAATTTATGGCCCATGGCTGCCAGAAGGCCAGTACCAGATATGGTATGATGCACATTCTCTGGGATTAATTGCTCTGATGAAACATCTTACACCACATGCAGGCATTATGCTTCTGGGGACAATGGGGTCCCTGGGGTCTTTGGAGTGTGATCCAACAGGCTACATGATGGACTGAGCTGCAGGAAGGCCAGGATCTGCTGCTGCCTCCATGGGTGTCCTGGAGCAAGTGCCTTCTGGGCCTCAGCTGCCTCTGGCCAGAATAGCTTGAAAGCAAGCCAGTTGCAAACACTTTGTGGTGGCCATCAGAATTATGACAGTGTATGCCCTCCACTCTGAATCAATCTCTCTGTCTCTCTCTCTGTCTCTCTCTCTCTCTCTCTTTCCCTGGAAGCTATGGTTTAAGTTACCTGCATAAGAAAACTAAAGAGAAAGTCAATGGGTGGGAATGTTGGTGGGGAAAGAAGGGCAGGAATGTTGAACATCATGCTATACACATTTGTCTCTTTAAAGACTAGTATCTAAGCCATGACTTCCTTTATGAGTTTGACCTGACGGGCAAATGCACACAGCTAAGAGGAGAAAGGAAATGCAAAATTTGACTAGTAGCCTTTGTCCTCTAACGTCTTATCAGTCTTATTATCCTAATTTTAGGGGTAGGAAAATTGAGGCAGAGGTCAATTATATAATCATCAAGAAGCTTCTAAATGGCCAAGATAAGACTACTAGTCTAGATAAGAGGACAGGAGCATCCCTAAGCCTTGGCTGTGGCCATGACTTTGAGATGTGAGTCTGACCTTTCCTCCTCATGTCCTTGGCTGCCACTTCGCCCCTTAGAGTCTAAGTCTCAAGATGATCTTGTCCTTCTGGTTTTGCGGGGTTTTTGTGACAACCGATATCCATGAAAGTACTTGCTAAGTGACATTGGGAATCACAGGGACTTTATTTGTGGAGGGAGGAGCAAATATTGATGAGTTACAGAAATATTGGGTGAAGGCTCTGCCACTGAGGGAGGGACACACCATTATGACGGTTTGTAAGTTCTGCACTGAAGAACCTAACCTTAAGCTTGAGTCCTATGGCAGAGTTAGTGCCCGTTAAGACCGTGTGTTACCTAATTGCAGGGCTCTACCTCTTCCCTGCTTTGTGAATTTAGGCATAGTACCGAACCTCTCTCTATGGATCCATTTTGAAATCTCTGAAACAGGGATGAGAATAGGCTCTATTTCCTAAGATTATGCTGGTAGTTGGGTGATCGGACTCATGCACTGCTCTGAATATCAAGACTATATAGACTGGGAGCTACGATAAACATGCTGACACGGCTAGGGATTTGAGCAACCACGCTAGAACATGCAAAAGTCACAGGCTGGGGTGAAGGTAAGCTCCGTGGTGGGGGATCATGATGCAGAGCCCTAGAAGGGCGACTTTTCCTGCACAGAGCATTCTGTGGCTTATAAAGAATTAGCTTCTATGACTAACATTTCCCATCTGGAATAAGTATTAGCCCCAGGCCTAATGAGGGGCTTGGAGCATCTTGCTTTTTTGGCTTAACCTTAATCCTTCTCTCAATGTCATGCTGGAGGTCAACATCATTTGCAGACAAATAATGCCATGAATCAAGTGGACCTTGTACATCTACAGAGCAGCCGCCCACACACTAAGACGTATACTTTCTTCTCAGCAGCACATGGAACTTTCTCCGAAGTTGACAACACAGCAAGACACAAAAGAAGTCTCAACCAAGGGAGAAAATCAAAATAACACTTTGCATCCTGACCACCAGAGATTCAAATTATTAAGAACAGTAGAAATGGCAGAAAGTATATAACCTCACGGAAATTAAAGAACTTACTACTGAATGAAAATCGAGTCAAGAGAAACCAAGAAGGAAATTAAAAATTCATCTGAAACAGGGTTGTATAACATTCAGATGCAACCCACTGGTTTTTGCCTTTATTTTAATTTTACTTTCAAAATATTCTAAGCTTCATTCTTTGGAATATGTGTACTAGCAGATATTAATTGTACTAAATAGTAGGATTTGTGACATTTTCATCTTGTATACAATACTGTTTTTTCATAATCATCCTCTGTCACCCTCTTTTGTCCTATTCCTCCTCCTTCTCAAACAATCTTCCTTCTGTTTCTATTTCATAAAGACTTATTTTTATTTTGCACATGCCTGCATGTATGTCTGTATAGCACGCATGTATACCATGCATACGCCTGGTTCCTGTGGAGGCAGAAGAGGGTATTGGATTCCCTGGAAGTGGAGTTATAAACAGTTGCTAGCAGTCATGTGGGTGATGGTAACTGAACCTAGGTCCTCTGCAAGAGCAGCAAGTGCTCTTAATGTTTGAGCTGGCTCTCCAGCCTTCTATATTTTGATTTTTAAAATCTATATTTCATATATATGCTAAAACATAACATCTGCCTTTTTTACTCTGGTTTCACTTAACACGATGATCTTTAATTCTGTCTATTTCATGTAAATGATATGATTTTTTTTCTGTGTGGAAGCACGAAACTTCATTGTGCATGTATGTGTGTGTGTGTGTGTGTGTGTGTACACATTACATTTTCTTTACATAGTCAAGTTAACAGATACCTGTGTTGATTTTGTGACTTGGCTATTGTGAAGAGTGCTGCAAAAAGAATGTTTATATGGGTGTCTGTGTTTTGTGCTGACTTAGAGTCTTTGAGGACATGTATGTAGACGTGGAATAGCTGGATCACACCGTAACTCTCTCTGGAGTTTTCTGAGGATCCTTTTCCTAGGGATTTCCATAGTGACTCTACTCACACACACGCCCACCAGCTGTGTACCGAGTTCCTCTTCCACACGCTCACCAGTACTTGCTAGTGTTTGTTTTCTTGACAGTAGCCATTTTGAATTGGGATGCAATCTCAAAGCGCTTTCGATTTACATTTCTCTGATGACTAAAGACGCCGAACACTATTGCATATATATACTGGCTATTTGCATTTCATTTGATAACTGTTTAATTTACTTGTCTATTTAGTGATTGCATTGGGTTTTAGTGTTTAAATTTTGGATTATTTACGTATTCTAGATATGAATTCTCTTTCAGATGAGTAAGCGGCAAAGACCATGTCACTGTCTGTCTCTCCACTCTGTGGATTGTTTCTTTGCTGAGATTTCATGAAATCTCATTAGGCAATTCTTATTGATACTTCTGGGGCTACTCAGATAGTCTATTCTTACGCTTTTTCTTACATATTTTCCAGTGTTTCCCCCTTGGGTTTCTCTAGTAGTTTCAAAGTTTTGGGTCTTACATTAAAGCATTTGCTCTGCTTTGAACTGATTACATTTTATTCAATACATTTTGATAGCCATTAGCAAAAAAAGTACTGGTAAAGTTGGGGTCAAAAGTACAAAGTATTGAGTTAAAAATAAACAATGGTTTTAGCTGTACTATTTCTTTCAGACTTTAACCAGCCTAGAAACTGTTCTGATCACCTAAAAATGGAATACTTGATGACTTTCCATGTCACCCTTGCTCAGGCCATGCTGAACGCTCTGTTATTATGCCTTTAGCATGTGTGCTGCTAAAGGGAGCATTCAATGGACTTTTATATAGGGAAGGAGATACGGATCCCAGTTTCACTCTTCTCCGTGTGGAAGCCCAGTTTTCTCAGCAGCATTTATTGAAGAGGCTGTCTTTTCTCCAACATATATCTTTGATATTTTTGTCAAAAATCAGATGAGCTGGGGCTGGCAAGATGGATCAATGGTTACGAGCACTGGCTGCTCTTCCAGGGGACCCAGGTTCAATCCCCAGTTCACAAGCTGACACTCTCTCCTGGCGGGAGTCACTTGCTTGTATGGTACACATACATTTAGGCAGAATACCCATGCATATAAAGTAAAAAAGAGAAAAAAAAATCCATCACACTAAAAAAAAAAAAATCTAACCATAATACATATAACTTTTAAAAATCACAAATATTACATGGACATGCTATGTAGCTTTATTTCTGATTCCTTGACTCTGTGTCATTGGTCATGTACCTGCATTTGTGCCAGTCTTATATGGTTTATGTTAGTAAGTCACTGTAAAATAACTTGAGATCATGTTTTATGATACTTCTAGCATTGCTTTTTGGTCAGGATTACTTTGGGTACTTAAGATCTATCATGTTTCCATATGGATTTTAGGATTACTTTTTGTAGATTTGTGAAGAATGTAGTTAGAATTTTGATTGAGGATGGCATTGAATCTGTAGATTGGTTTTAGTAAAACAGCTATTTTCACAATATTAGTTCTTGCAATTCACCCATATAGGATTTTTTTGTCTTCTAGTGTTTCCTTCAATTCATTGATGTTTTGAAGTATTCACTGTAAAAGATATTTTAGCTCTCTGGCTAGGTTTATAGGTAGGGATTTTTGAAAAAAGTTATTATGAATGGTCTTTTTTTGTTGATTTCTTTCTTGGAACGTTTGTTACTGGTATGTAATGCTATCGACTTTTGTGTGTTGTTTTTGTATGATGCTACTGTGCTGTAAGAATTTATCAAATCTCAAAGTTCTTCTGGAAATGTCATTTAAGATAGGGCCGTGTAATCTTTAAATAAGGGTGACTTTACCTCTTCCTTTCCTATTTGTATCCTTTTATTTCCTCTCCTGTTTACTGCTGGGCTAAGCATTTGTCTGCTTAGTTTTTTTTTCAACTTAACACAAACTTGGCTACATCTGGGAGGTGGGACTCTCTGCTGAGGAGTTATCTCCATCAGATTGACATATGGGCATGTCTCTGCAGCATTTCCTTGGCTCCTAATAATTGTAAGGTCCCAGCCCACTGTGGGCAGTGCTATCCTTGGGCAGGTGGGCCTGAGCTGTATTAGAAAGACAGCTGAACAAGCCAGGGTGATCAAGCCAGTAACCTTGTGGCCTGTACTTCAAGCCTCTACCTTGAATTTCTGACTTCTCTCAAGGATAAATGGTAAGCTGTAAACTGGAATAAATCCTTTTTGCAACAAGTTGCTTTTGGTCATGGTGTTTATCGTAGCAACAGAAACCCAAACTGGAACAGTATTCAGGCAGCAGATTGTGTAGAAGTAGAGAGAATAGACATGGTTCTTTACCCTACTTTAAAGGAAATCCTTTCTGATTTTGCCTGCTTAGTATGATGATGGCTATAAATTTGTTGTAGCTAGCTTTTGAGACATACTCCATCTGTATCTAGTTTCTTCTGTGCTCTTATCATGAAGAGATGTTGACCTTTGCAAAGGCCTTTACTGAATGCACTGAGATAACAGTGTGATTTCTGTCTCTGATTCTATTTGTGTGACATCACAGATTTATATCTCTTGCATCGTTGAAATGAAACAATGTGATCACGGTGCATGACATTTTCAATGTGTTGTTGAGTTTGGTTTGTTGGAATTTTATGAGAATGTCTATGACTACGTTCCTTGGGGAAATTGGTATATAGCTTTTTCATTTTGTTGTGATTATCAGTTTGGGTTTAGAGCAATACTAATTTTTCATTAATGGATTTGGTAGCGTTTATTCCTTTTTTTGTTTTCTGGAATAGTTTGAGGAGCATTGCTGGTAGTAGAAATTCAACAGTGATGCTTCCTTTTCCTGGTATTTCTTTATTGGCATCTGTAGCTGTTACATTTCTGTTGCTGTGACCTAAGTGCCTGATATTATGAAACTTAAGGGAGGAAAGGTCTATTCTGGGTCATGGTTTGGGAAATACATTCTATCACAGCAGGGCAGGAATGCTGGCAGGAGGAGCAGAGGGCTGTGGCAAGGGAACATGAAGTGTCTGGTTATATCTGATTTTGCCCATGGCCCACCGCTTATTCAAGAGCATATTGTTCGGTTTCCACACATACAGTTGCTCTTGATGCTGGTGTTTTTTCTTGTTGTTTTTTTACAATTCAATAGGATATGAGACACTGTTTCTCCTTATTTGATAAGACTTGCTTTGTGACCTACAATGTTATCCATATTGTAGCAAGGTCTCGGATTCTAAGCAAACTGTTCTATGGTTGAATGAGGTGTTTTATAGATATGTGTGAAGTCTATTTGATCTATGGTGAATTCAACATCTGATGTTTTTTTATTGACTTTTTATCTGGATGACCTTTCTTATTTATGAGAGTGAGATATTGAAGTCATTCACTGTTTTTGGTACCTGGGCTTCTAGATACAGTTATATTCAGTAGTGAGGTTTTTTTTATGTTTTTAATAAAATTGGTGCTTCAGTGTTATATATATATATATATATATATATATGTATATATATATATATATCATTATATCTTCTTGATTAATTGCTCCATTTGCTAATATGTGGTGACCATTACTTCTTCTGGCTAATTTTTGTACGTGGTCCATTTTGACAAACATGAGATATTTGACAAACAAGAGATATTCTTGCTGGTTTTCACTTTTCACTTGTTGATATATTATTTTTCATTCTTTCTCTTTCAGGCTTTCTGTGTGTATCCTTTACATGGAGGTATATTTCCCGCAGGGAACAAACAGTTAAATATTGTATTTTAATCCAACCAATTAGTTGGTTATTTTATTATGACCAACTTTTAAAAAAGATTTATTTTATTGTTTTTAAATACGTATGTGTGTCTATGTGTAGGTATGTGTAAAGGAGCGCAGGTTCCTGCAGAGGTCAGAGGCATCAGATACTTCTGGAGCCAGAGTTATAGACAGCTGTGAACTGACTGAACTGGGTGCTGGGAACCAAACTTGGATTCTCCGCAAGACCAGAAAGTACTTTTAACTACTGAGCCATCTTCAGCTCCTGGTCTTTATCTTTTAATTGAAGAAGACGATTCATATTTAGAGTTTTTGTTAAGAGGAAGTTGGTAAATTCTGTGATTTTATTGGATGTTTTCTTGGTTCTATCAAACACAGTTTATTGTTTTCTTTCTCCCTATTCACATTAGGCGTTTGCTAGTTACTGAGATAGCCATGTTTGATTATTTTCTAGTTCTCATTAGGTGTCCATCTGTTCCTCTCATGCAGCTTTATCTATCCTGGACTCTAGTGTTTGTCAACATCTTTTCTTCTGTCTGTAGAATTCCTTTAAGTTTCTTCTGCAGTTCCGGTTTACTGGTCATGAATTGCTTTAGTTTGTGCCTATTCTAAAAGGTCTTCATTCCTGCACTGATTTAAAAATTACTTCTCATTATGTTTTGATTGACAGTTATTTCCTCTTGTGGCTTGGATTTTATTATTCCATAATTTTTCTGGCAACTAGACTTTCTGCTGAGAAGTTCATCTTATTCTGATGGATTTGCATTTATGAATGTGTTGGCAGTTTTCTCTTGAAGCTTTTAATATTCTTTCTTTGTTCTTAGCCTTAGCATTTTAAATATATAATGTGACATGGGGAGGTTCTTTCCCTGTCATGTCAGTTTGAGGCTCTAAATGTTTCCTGTACTTGAATATAGTGATGGTTAGTACTAATTGTCAACTTCACAGGATCTAGAATCATCTAGAAGGCACGTTTCTGGACACACCTGTAAAGGACTACGTGGATTAGTGTGAGCCTCTGAGAAGGCCTGTGAGGGATTACCCTGATTATGGTAATTGAGGTGAAGTGGGAAGATCCTCTCAATGTGGGTGGCCCCTTTTCCTAAGCAGGGATCTCGGTCTGTATAAGACTGGAGAGAGTATACGGAGTACAAGCAGAATAACATCCATACATCTTTTTCTGCTTGCTGAGTATAGATTCAGTGTGACCAGGTTCTCCAAACTCTTGCTGCTTTGACTTTACCTCAGTGATGGGAACTCTGTCTCCTGTAAGTTGCTTTTATTGGGGGCATTTTTATTAAAGCAACTGGAGAAGAAACTAAGATATCCGTCCACATTTCCCTAGGTTCGGGAAATGTTCAGCTACAGTGTCATGAAATGGATTTTCTATGCCTTAAGTTTGTCTCTTCTACATGTGGATCCTTAGGTTTGTTCTCGTGGTCATGTCCCAGAGATCTTGAAAGTTGTGCTTATGCTGTTATTGTTTTTGTTATTCGACTAGTGTATTGATGTTGCTTTCTAATGTTTTATATTTGATTCAAAGAGTTTTTAATTTTTCTCTTCGTTTCCACAGAATCTTAATTTCCTCACTGACTTTCTCAGTTGTGTTGCGGACTTTCTTGTCTAGGTCTTGAACTAACATCTTTCCTTGTTTCACCTGTTCATTTCAGTACTCTTTGGTGTCATCAGTCATGCTTAAAATTAGACTTTTGAATACTTTGTTTAGCACTAAGTGGAGTAAGCTGTCATGTATTTATTATGATAAATAGTGATATGATAAATTATAATAGTAAGGAATGGAATCAAAGGAGGATGAAGGAAAGGAATAAGGGCTAAACTAAACCAAGTTAAATATAACAAAAGGTGAAGGACAAAGGAGAAGAATGTGAAGAATGGAAGAAACAAACAATAGATAATCTCTTTACAAAATAAGAAAGAAAATTGGGTAACTGTCAGAATAGGGGTAAACAACAAAAAGATAAAGTTGTTTAAAGTAGATAAAGTAGCAGTCAGTAAAACATCAATAAAAATGTTGAAAAAAAAAAGAAAAAAATATCTTTAGAAAATGACAAAGAATTGGAGTGTCTTCTTTATTGGTATTGTAACTTTGGAATCTTCCGGGTGGAGGGGATGGTGGAGTTTTTCTTGTTTTGAGTCAGGGTCACTATGTAGCCCTGGCTGGAACTCACCGCATAGATCAGGCTGGCTTCAATTCCAAGACACATGGATGTTTCTGCTTCCCAGTTACTAGGATCAAAGGTGTATGTCACCAACTTAGAGAGATGGTGGTTTTCTTTCGGGGCTCTTACTGTTCTTTCTATTTACTCTGGTTCTTAGTGTAAGAGATGGGCCAGTGTTAGGGATCAGTTGCCCATTTCAGTGCCACACTCACTTTGGAAGCTTCGTTTTTTTGTGCTTGGTGGGGTTCTGTGAGTCACCACTAGCACTATTGATCTTTATGGCCCATCGATTGAACGGATTCTCACCTGCTTGACAGACTCTCCCTAGTCTGTGTATCCAGGTATGGCTACCATCCATAGAGAGTGGCATTCTTTAATCGCATTAAAAAGTGACAGAGTGGAAATCTGCACCGAAGTGGGGAGCCGAGGGAATGTAACCCACTGCCTGGCCGTCTTGGTGCTTTCCAGCGCTTCCCAGCAGTAAACTGCTGGCAAGAGGAAAGAGGCTGTGGCAACCAGGAAATTCACTGGACCTTGGATTAGAAGGTTTAATCCTGCCCGTTGACAAACCATATTCAGGTGGAAGGCAGCGCAAGAGGCCAAGCAGGGCCGGAGCTTTTGGGCCCCACTGGTACCCCAAAATGATGGAGCTTGTACCCCAGCACAGAGAGTAGGACTAGTGGTGACTGAGTCCCTCACAGCCCAAGACTCCTCTGTTAGAACTCAGCAGTCCAAGTTTGACCCTCTCTCCCTAGAGCCTCCTCTAGCTATCTCTCGTTCAGACACTGTGGCAGTGGGTCCCCAACTCCTTGTTGTGACTGTCCCTTGTAGTTCAGTACCATGCAATAGGCTTCTTCTCAAAGTGATGGCTAGCATTCTGAAACATGGGGGGCAACAAAGTGCATTTCTTGTCTGCTGTTGGTCTGGCATGTAGGCAGTGTCGTGATCATACCAAATCCCCCACTGGCCTGAGGGCTAGGGAACTAGATTTCTGTGTCTATTCTTACTGCCACTGTGGCTCCAGTTTGTCATCCTCCCTGGAGTAGGATGAAGCTGTGGCTGTTTCTTCCTTACCTCTACACAGCGTTTCTATTTCTCAATGACTTTCTGCCGTCCATCATGTTTCCTGACATCCTTCCTCCCTTTCTCTTGAATGAAGACTGTTCTCTGTTACCCTGTCTGTTCTCATTTATGGTATCACATGGAGAAAGCTTTTAAACCACCGTCTAGCCAGTGAATGTCATCAATGCTCTGTAAGCTCAGTTCTAATCAGTAAAATTGCATACATGAGGAGAGGTGGCAAAGAGGAGCATTTGAAATAAAGATCATCTTCAGCCCTGAAGGAGATGGTTATTGAAGGACCTGTTGGCAATCAAAGGCAGGAGGTATCCTCTGACAGCTGTTCTAAATTGCTTTCTTCTTTCCAACTCCAAGAATCATTCTTCTCTTCCTATCCCTTCCCCTTCCTCCCCCTCTCTTTTTTCCTCTTCCCCTCTTTCTTTTCCTTTTACCTGTCTCTATTTCTTCCTTCCCCTCTATCTCTCTCTCTTCCTTTTTTGTTCCTTTGATCATGGTTTCAGTCACTATAGTCTAGGTATGTCTGAGCAGCAAAGATATTCTTATTACTTACAATTCTTCCCCATCATAAATATTTATTGCTAATCTTCTACTCAGTTATTCTAGAATTTTTTTCATTGCTTTTAAAATAAAAACTGGAAGAGTTTGCTTGTCCTGTTTGCCTCAGAGTAGGACTAGAACATGGTGCTCTGTAGAAGTGCATTTTTTTCAGTCTCACATGAAAAGGGATTCAGATCTGTTTGGATGTTTTCCAATAAAAGTAGAAACCAGAGAAGACATAAATACACACTGGAAAAAAGACAGCCTCTTCAACAACGGATATTGGTCAAAATGGATGGTCGCATGTAGAAGAATCCTTATAGATCCATACTTACCACCCTGCACAAAACTCAACTTCAAGTGGATCAAAGACCTCAACATAAAACCAGACACACTGAACCTGACAGAAGAGAAAGTAGGAAATAGGTTGGAATTCATTGGCACAGGAGAAGACTTTCTGAATAGGACACCATTAGCACAGGCTCTAAGATCAACAATTAATAAATGGAGCCTCATGAAACTGAGCAGCTTCTGCATGGCAAAGGGCACCATCATTGAGACAAAGCCATAGCCTAGAAAATGGGAAGTTTGTCAACTATGCATCCAATAGAGGGCCAATATCCAAAAATAATGAAGAACTCAGAAAGGTAGATATTAAGGAAACAAATGACCCCAATTTAAAGTGGGATACACTGTGAGTTCATGGACATCAAGAGTTACAACAGAGAAACCCTGTCTCAAAAAGAAATTTTTTAAATGGGGTACGATCTAAACAGAGAATTCTCAAAAAAGGAAACTCAAATGGCTGAGAAACACTTAAAGAAATGTTCAACATCCTTAGCCATCAGGGAAATGCAAATCAAAACTACTTTGAGATTCCATCTTACACATGTCAGAATGGCTAAGGTCAAAGACACAAATTACAGCTTATGCTGAGGAGGGTGTGGAGCAAGGGGAACACTCCTTTACTGCTTGTGGGAATGCAGACTTGTACAGTCCTATGGAAATCAATGTGGCAGTTCCTCAGGAAGATGAGAATCAACTTACCTCAAGATCCAGCTATACCACTCTTGGGCATATGCCCAAAGGATGCTGTACCCTACCACATTGCTCAGCCATGTTCACTGATGCTCTGTTCATGATAGCCAGAATCTGGAAACAACCTAGATGTCCCTCAACAAAAAGAACAGATAAAGAAAATGTGGTACACTTACACAATGTAATATTACTCAGCCATTTAAGAAACTAAAATCATGAAATTGACAGATAAATGGATGAAACTAGACTAGAGTATCCTGAGTGAAGTAACCCAGACCCAGAAAGTCAAATATGGTATGTATTCATTTATACATGGATATTAGTTATTAAAGTCAACGATAACCAAGTTGAAATCCCAGAACTCCAGAGGTCAGTTATAGAATAAGGGACTAAAGGGAGGCAGATCTCCCTAGAAAAGGAAAATAGCATAGATAGTTGTGGATGGGTGGGAGGGCTGGAATGAAGGGTCAGGTGAGGATGGAAAGAAGAAGAAGGAATTGTTGCAGAAGTTTATTTTTAGCTATGTATAAAATAATTGCGTTGTGCACTCTTGGGTGAGGGGCTGCCTAGGTCTTGGCATTTTGTATTGTTTGCAGGTGTTGGATTCATGTGGGGGATGTTTGATTGCTAATGCTCTGCATGTGCTATCAGTAGAACACTTGAAGAGTTCTGTATCAGTAAAAACACCTGATCTCAGACGCTTGGGGTTCCACTGTCCAGTATGGCATTGGTCAGGATGGTGATTCCTTCTGCTGAGGTCTGGCAAAGTTTACACCTATGAAATGCCTCCTTGTCTTCTTTGGTGAGCCAACACACTAGCTTAACAGCTACAAGGGGCAAGGGAAGCAGTATGGAAACAGCTAAAATTCAGGGCCATTTGTGGGGGGGGGTAGTATAGAAATCTAATATAGTAGGCTTCCTAAAATATATACATATATGAGGATAATTAAATGAAATCTCCAAATAATGGGGGAAACAGAGTCCCAACTGGCCATCTCTTGTCACCAAATAAAGCTTCCTGCACTGGGATAGGGTTACATCTAATTGATCCAAAGTGGTCAAATGGGAACTCCCAAACAACTTAGAAAATTCCTGTAGGTATTCAGAGGAAGTAAAAAAAACATATTGCTTGTGTTCGTTATGGAGAAGAGAGGTTCTGAGTATATTCATTGACAAACGCTACTTTTCTATGTATTCAAATGAGGCTTAAAAGTCAGAAACCATCTCTTTCAACTATTTAGACCTGGCTGTTCTAGAGCCTGCTAGTGAGACTGTCAGGGTAGCTGCAGACAGTAAAACAGGATGAGAGTGACGTGGGATGAGTAGAACTGGGTAGGGTTGTTCTGTGTGGGAAACAGACTCCTTTCCTGAGTTGGTTCTGGTGATGGCGGAGCCAGTAAGCACAGGAGGTGTTGGCTACAATTAATTGGCAGTGGGGAAAGTGGGCTACCTGAGGCTGTCTTGTCTTACAGACTTGGAGGCTCTGAGTTAGTCATACGTCCCTTCTAGGAAGATGGCATAGGGGAGGAATGTCAAGTTTACCTACTGTGTGTAGCCCAGAGTGCTGGCATTCCCTCATTCCATTATAGCGCCCGTCTTATGAGGGAGGCGCTATTATTGTGCTCGCTTGATATGGAAAGTTAGTAACCTAGGCAAAATATATATATATATATATTTACTATCATTTGAAAATGTTTCCCCAAAGGTCCATACACCAAAGCCTTTGGTGCTACCGGAAGGTAGTGGCACTTTTAGGAGGTGGGGTCCAATGGAAGGCAGTTAGATTGCTGAGACTGTGCCCCTGCACCTTCCTTTCTCCTGAAAGGCCCCCATGACATGAGTAGGTCCATGTCTACTGGATGATGTACTAGACTAATAGAGGTCCAGGCCGAAGCAACAGAGCCAGTAGCCTGTTAACAGGCTACTAAACTTCTAACTAAACTTCGGATAACATGAGCCAAATAAACATCTCCGCAGCATCATCTCAAGAGCTTTGTTACGGTGACCCACTGAGGCAGGAACCCCTAGCCACAGTATCCTGTGAACTGGATGGAATCTGAAACCCAATAGTCTGATTGCACATCTCCTGACCTTAGGGCTGGGTCTCTGGAGGCCCAGTTCTGCTCAGGTTGGTGGCTTGACATAGCTCCTGGTCTTGGGAGAAGCATAATTATTTCGGAGCCCATGTCTCAGCAGCTTCCTGGAGACCTATGTTGTGCTCCTAGTTTTTTCTCTAGTGCTCTGCTAGTCTGTTTGAAACATGCCTAAAATGTTTAGTCTACAAGAGCGAAAAAAAAAAATTTCCCCCCCAGAAACAGGTTTATGTTGAGTTTGGTGTGTTACCATCTCCAAACTGAGAAATTTGAAATCCAGAAACAAAGCCAGACCTGAGCTCCCTCTCAGTGATCCTTCTCAAAAATGCTGTGATTATGTATTCATGCCGGTCCAGGTGGTTTGCTTAGGATAATTATTCTTCTTGTAGAAATAAGAGAAATTAATCGCTCTCGCTGTTTCCCTTTGATTCTCTAGTGTCCTGGCATGCCAGCGCTTGAGCAAACAGAACCCACACACCGAGTAATACTGGGCGGAGCAATGCTATTTCCACAGCTTGAGGTTGGGGAGATCTTACTGAAACCTAAGAGCCAGCACTCTGTAAATGAATAAGTAAATAAATGCTGACTAAATCAATGAAGCAGCCTTCTGTCCTCTTTCCCCATTACGGATGCTAATTTCCCCTTTTTCAATGGCTACAGCACTCTAGTTAGATTTGTATGCATAAGGACCAGTGATCTTGCATTTTTGTTAAGCCTTTCTGAGAGCCGCATTTCCGTGACTGTTCTCGTAATGTATCGTGCATGTGAATGTGATTGATGTAGGCATGTAGGCAGATACATGATAGAAAGTTACATTATAGATATATAGGTAGATGATAGATAGATTATAGATAGGTAGATATATACATACATAGATAAAGAGCAGCGGGATTGGGGAATATTTTCATAGTTAAAGACAGGTGAGCTGAGGCTTCAGGAAATAGCATTGAGCTGGTGAAAGGTGGAGAAGGTGTGAGTAGTAGTAGTAGTAGTAGTAATATATGAATGTGCAGGACATGTATGTGTGGTACATGTATGTGTGAGATATATATGTGTGATGTATATGCATGAACGCACATAGGTGTGTGTAAATACATACATGTACAGAGGCCAGAGTTGTACATTGGTGTCCATATTATTGGACCTTATTCCTTTGAGATAGGATCTCTCACTAAACCTGGGGCTAGGCTGACAGCCAGCAAGCCCCAGGAATCCTCCTGTCTCTGTCTTCCACAGTGCTGGAATTATAGGCATATAGCCATATCTAGATTTTTAAATTGGGTGTTGGGATCTAAACTCATGCTTGTGTAGCAAGTGCTTTCACCCACTGAGCAGACTGTCTCGTCCCCAGGGCCCTATTTTTATAGACTCATGTACTTTGAGTCTCGGAGGTAAAGTGCAGCCTTCCTAGAAAATACCAAGAGTCTTCACATGAACACTAACTAGCACTCCATTGTTGCACAGAGTTCATGCTAATTCTATGACTCCCCTCCAATAGTATAATCATATTTATCATACCATATCCATTGCCCTAGCAACTGAAACTTAGTTCACGGTCTGATAAAAAGTGAGAGTTTTATTCGTACAGTTGTTTATTTTAAAATTGATTTTGGTCTCAACTGCATCTCAAGGAACTCTCCAGAAGCATGTTTCTAATAGGGTTGAGGTTGGTGTGGCTTCTCCTGAGTTCTCCCTCACTTGTTTGTGCCTGTGTATAATTTAATCTATCTCGTTGTTTTCTTTCTGCTTACATGAAGACAAGAATGTTGAGGTCTCTCCAGGACACACTTGTGGGCCGTGCACAGCAGCTGACTTGGTCAAACAGAAAGCTGTTTGATCACATAGTCTTGGGATGCCCAATGGGCTCTGGCCAGCCAAGGAGAGGTTGAGAAGAGACAAAGACAGCGTATATGGAAGTGAGTCCTAGAACAAACCTTTTTGACATGAAAGCAAAATGTCACAAGGACGTTTTAACAGGTGATCACACATGACGTGTGTACACAGTGCGTGTGCACACACTTCCTGATGTGTGGCTGTCCCATCCTCTTCCATGGGCACTCTTTGTTTCTTGAATGGTAGACGGTCACAGATTGTAAGACTCAGTTTCCCCATGTGCTGCTGGAGCCCTGGGTCAGAGGGCAATTGCCCCTAGATAGAGCTAGTTTTTCATAAGGGTTAAATCATTAAAAAAAAAAAAAACTAAATGTAATCTAACCCGGTTTTTATACTGCATACCCCGAGAATGGGTAGAACATAGACTATCATTCATTTTGTTTTGTTTTTGTTTGGATAAGAAGGTCTCTTATATATTCCTGGGTGACTGCAACATGAACAATGACTCTACATCCTGTCGCTCTCCATCAGACTGTCAAAGAGGTTGCTTGCACATATAGCTTGTGAGAATGGGTCTGCTGCATTAGCTTTTCCGCAAGGCATATATACGGTCAGTACACATCAAAACATTCAGTGTTCAAATCCTTTGATAAGGTTATTTCTGTTTTAGAAATTGATTTTCAGACAAAGTCAGAAAGACATTGGAAGATGCAGTTCTCAGTTTCTTCACACAAACTTCATTAATAAAAATAGAAAATGGGAAATGAGATACTATGTCCACCAAGAAGCTAATAAAAAAGTGTTTGAATTAATTGTGGTGTTCTTCCAGAGGCAGTAAGTACTCAGTGACCATTCAAAAGGACTGTGTAGCTTCATATTTATTGACATGAAAAGGCAGGCATTTAAACTACAAGGCAAAGTGAAATGGAGATTATAGACCTGTATATTTAGGGTTCCACTTAGACATTATATTTATATGTATACACAAAATGTATGTGTGTGTGTGATGGTCTGTGGAAGCAGGGTTAGAAGAAGGATGTCCACTATACAGCTGTTACTCTATTGGTTCACTTAAACATTTTTTATAGCAAATGATGTAATGATTTATAATCAGTCAAAACAATAACAATCAAGAAGAAACAAAGGACCCAAAGAGCTTTCAAACAAAACTCTTAATTTTATTGCTTATACTGAGTTATCTGACTTGTAGTATGACCACTGGAGACTCTCAACTTCTGATAGAACTGGGGTGTTACAGATGAGTAAAGCAAAACAGATACTAGACAGGTTTGAGACGGTGATGACATAATACGTTAGTGGGCCCGCCACACATAATGCACTAATCCATTTAATGAAAAGGAGATGCTGGTTCTCAAATGGGCCCTGTGAACTGAGTGTTCTGAAAACAAAGCCACGTCATGTTGTGTGAGTTATAGGGTGGCTTGGAGGTGATAGACACTGTCTCCCCAATGTGGGGAGTATGAGTCTGTCCTGCCTCTTTTCTTTCTGAAGGACCGAATGGGGAGAATAAGAGACTTTCAATCTAGCCTGTCTCTATTTTGGATGGATGCTTAGATGCTATCATGTAGAGATATCCCTGCCAATGCCTATTAAGATGTGAAACACTTCCTTTTTTTTTTGAATGCCTTTGTATCATTAGCCTGGAAGGAAAAAAAAAAAAAAAAGCACCCATATCCTAGTGTGTAACTAAAATCCTCCAGTTGGATTTGTTTAGTGTGAGAGAGTGATTAGTAATTTTTAGCGATTGGTAATTTTCTCCCTCAGGTGGTTTTTCTGCATTCCTGTGGAGATCATGTACACAGCAGAGCTGCCAAGAGAGAAGAAAAGACACAGGCTGAAAATATCATGCTTTAGAGAACATTGTGTGCAGGTAGGCTGGCCTGAGTATGTGGATATGTGTATGTACATGTGTGTGCATGTGGTATGTGTGGATATGGTGTGTGTGTACACATAGTATGTGTGATATATGTGTACATGGTACGCATGTGTGTGCATATGGTGTGTATGCATGTGGTATGTGTGTGCATTTTGTGTATATGAGTGTGTTTGTATGTATGGTATTTATGTATGTATAGTGTGTGTATAGTGTGGAGTACGTGTGTGGTGTGTGTATATATGCGTGTGTATGTTTTTAGTGTATGTTGATGTGTGTAGTGTGTGGTGTTAGTGTGGGATGTGTGTATGTATGTGTGTGTGCAGATGTGGTATATGTGTGTATACATGCATGTGGTATATGTACATATATAGAATGTGTGTGTATGTGTGATGTGTGTGCACATGATATGTATGTGTTTATATGTGATATGTATATCTGAGCATAGATTGTGTATGTATATGTGTAATATGTGTGTGCATGTGTGTCCATTTAGTATGTATGTGTGTATATGTGGCATGGTGTGTATGTTGAGTGTGTGTGATATGCGTATGTGGTGTGTGTGTGTGTGTGATGTGATGTATGTGTGGAGTGTGGGTGTGTGTATGTGGTATAGATGTATGTATGTGTGAGGGTATATGTATGGTGTGTGTATGTGGTATGTGGGTGAGTGTGGGTGTATGTGTATGTGGTGAGTGTGTATCTATGTATGTGTGTGGGTGTATTTGTGGTATGCATATGGTGTGTATGTATGTGTTTTAGACAGTTATTTCAGTCACTGATGAAGTGGTTTGATTTAGAATTATTCTTTTACATCTCATACAATCTCTGGTCTTGCAGAAAATATTATATAATCATTTTATTCGAGGGAGTTATAGCTGTCATACATCTACTCATAATTAAGTCTTTCTCCTTACATCTCTTCAGTCCTTCCACTGGCTTGGGAGGAGCAAGCCAATCTAAAAATTGTACTTGAAGGAGTCCTCTGGACTTTATGAACAGTTTGTAGAGCCATTGTGGAAATTACAGGGTCGAGGTAAGAAAAGTCTAGATTTTTAAACTAGGAAAACAAAAGACAGCAGGTGTTTATAATGAAACACCCATGAAGAAGAACTAATTTTTTGTGTCCTGTGAAGATTGGCATTTACGTGCTGGGAAGCACACCCAGCTGTGCCCTAGGAAGGCCTAGTTGTTTTGTGTCTTACCACTCCCTGGAGACTGAAGCTATTTAGTACAAAAGCTAAGCAACCTGGGTGGCCTTGGGATTCTCCCAGTAGCTTTCATAATTCTAATTTTGCATATCTATGGGTACACATTCTGCCTCTGGTACCCTCATTAGTGACTGCCTGCTCCTCAAAATGTCACTTTCTGAACTGAAAGAAGGGTTTCATTGTATCTGGGTTTCCCCCTCCCCTAGTAGGGACTCCCTGGGTAGTCCAGGCTGGGCTTGAACTCACAGTCCTCCTAGCTCAGTCTCCCTAGTGGTGGGATTACAGGTATAAAGCACCATGCCTATCTCCCTTCGTAGTCTACAGCTGGCTGATGTAAAACAGTTAATAATATAAGCTTCAGTATTAAGAGGAAGGTACATACACTGGCAAAACCGAATAATTTGCCGAGTGGTTAGTAACAAAAGCAAGTTCTTTGCTGAGCAGCACAGTTGCTGGGTGGGACTCAAATTGGTCTTTGTTGGCATCTCTCCTAGCTCTATTTCCCTGTGCACTTAGAAGCATGCATTTACTGAATTTGCTTTATCTTAATGAATTACTTCCATTATCAAAACTTAAAAATATCTATGTGGAGCTTTACTTTAATTTCTTGAGTAAGAGGCCAAGAACCTAGACACATTCAGCCCAGACTCTACTCACTGGTAACAGTTTTCATTAGGTCTCTAGACTGCGAAGAGAGAGAGAATTAATTAGTTTTCCCCAGGCATGAGCCCCTTAAATGTTATCCAAGTGGTCAGCTCTGAATTATATCCATGCAAGCAACACCAAACAGACTCAGCAGGCTGTAAGTATATATATTCAAAGTAAAAGAGATCATGAATTTGAGAGGGAGTTGGGGGGAGGGGGAATTAGGAAAGGGAAGAGGAGTGATGTAATTGCATTTTAATTAAAATTAAAGCTTTACTTTTTTACAGTACTGGAGATTGAACCCAGAGCCTCATGCCCTGTAGTCAAGTTCTCTGCCTTGTTTTCTGTAACTTCCAGTTTCTCCCTTCTTCCAGCTTTTGTTCTGAGCTCCCACTTCAGCCCCAGCTTCCTCTCTTCCTGTCCACTGTAACCCTAAACCTTTTAATTCCATTTTGATGGTAGTTCAGTGAAGTCCAGGAGGGTGTACACCTGAACAGCTAGAGCAACAAAGAGACCCTGGGCTTCCTGGTCCCTAGCTCCATCTCCTTCTGAAGAACTTCAGGCAGAGTTCTAGGAACCAAGAGATTCATACGTGCTCTGAACTCTGATCTTGAATGTAGACCAATATTACTCCTGCAGTGCAGAGATGACTTTGAGTGGGTGGATCTGTCATTCTGTAAGTTCATTTAATGATCTAAGAAAATGTTCCCCTTCCTTTGTAAATTGGCCATGTGATGGTATGGGGAGGTGTCGTGACAGGCTGGAGGTGCCACCTTGTGAGGTCTGCTCAGAAACTGCCTTAGGTTACCTGCTGGCGTAATAGGTGAACCCATCCCTCCAGCTGCAGAGCGATTCCCCAGAGACAAGTACAGAGTTCACTCGCTTCAGTTCTTGAAACTCCAGTGTGAGTGGCAATTCCAAATTGGCAGTCCTAATCCACTCTGCCCCGGGGAGCGCCTAAATGTTCAACTTGTGAAATGAGTAAAAAAAAATCTGAGTGAGACCGACCCAAGGCTGGAGAAGGGGCAAAGGTTGCTAGAGACCCAAAAGGGCTTGAGTGCACCCTAGGTCTACTTCACCATCCTGGAAGGCTTGTACACTGTGGAGAGAAAGAGAGGGAGCTAGGGCTGAAGGGGGAGCTTAGAACAAAAGCTGGAAGAAGCGAGAAATCGGAAGGTACAGAAAACAAGGCAGAAGGCTTGCCACCCTTTCTCAGGTGTAGCATTACCAAGCTCACTGGTTAGAGGGGCTGGGGACATGGTAGATGCTTAGTGAGTACTCGTTGACAGGGCTGGCAGGTATGGAGCATCCATAATGCCTCCTGCCCTCTGTCCTGCGCACCAAGTTCCCTTGGGTCTAAGCTGCAGGCCCTGCCTGATGGCTGCCACTGAATGGCCACTCTGATCTTGCTTCCACTGGGAACCCTGAGCTTCTTGCCTATTTTTACAAGGCTAATTGGGCCCGAGTATATATATATGTATGTGTATGTATGTACACACACACACACACACACACACACACATTTGGAGATATATATATATATATATATACATATATATATATATATATATATATATATATGTATATATATATATATATATTATGCATCCAAATTGTTTTGGAAAAATCATTTCCTTATAAAAAACTATAAACCTTGATTTTCATAACAATGTGAGACTCCACGTGAATGATGGTAACCTCACCAAGAGTTTAGCTCGCATAAATACTGGTTAAAGAGGGAAGCATTAACTACCAAAATAAAGAAAATTATTAACACTTTGAGCTTCTAAATTTAGTGCTAGAAATTAAACTAACAAAAATGCGTAAGTGTGCCTGGCTGTGATTTCAGTGACAGCCGGGGCTGGGGCTGAGCTCCGTGGTAGACCACTTGGCCTAGCATGTATTTGTAGTTCCTAGATTTTATATGGATGCATGAAATCACGCATGTATGTATGACATGCAAGTAGAAGTGAGCCTATCTGGGTAAACAAAAGGGACTAACAGGAGGGGAGGAGCTTTTAAATGGAGATTTGGGGGACAATTGGGGAACATGCTCAAAGTACATCGTATATTTGTATGAAATATCCTTCTGTAACCTACCACCCCTCACAATGTCTACACGCCAGTGAAAGTTTAAAAAAGTATGAAAGATGTACATATGATGGCATACATGTGAGTGTAAGAGAAGACACTGTTAATGGTGGGGACTCACGGAGGGAGTCGATGGAAGAGGGTGATCACGTGGGTAGCCGACCACCTCAGCTCACGCATCTTTGTTGTCTGTCACTTCAGAATGGAATGGATTACAGGAACCTTCTGCAGTTCCTAGCATTTGAACCTTTGCCTCTTACTCTTCAGTAGCTTCTCTCTGTGTGTGCAGTGTATGATTCATGTACGCGGAGTGAAGTGTTAGGTGTGTGTGTTATGATGTGTGAAGTGTGTGGTGTATGGTGTGTGTGTGTGATGTGTGTATGTGGGGTGTGTGTGTGTTATGGTATGAGTCTCTGTGGAGTGTGTGTGTGTGTGTGTTATGGTATGAGTCTCTGTGGGGTGTGTGTGGGGGGGGTGTGGGGGGTGTGTATGTGTGTGTGATATGTGTATGTGGTGTGAGGTATGTGTGTGTATGTGTGTGTGTGTTATGGTATGAGTCTCTGTGGTGTGTGTATGTGTGTGCATGTAACTTATCCTAATTGTAAATTAAAATTATTGAAAAACTATTGCTGAATTAGAGATTGTGGGTTCTTGGGTTTGTATTTTCTCTTCTTATTTCTTCTTGATCATGATCAGAGGCAATCACAGGTAATATGTAAAACCAGGAATAGATGAGTAGTCATCTATGAATGTGAATAAGATATAATTTCCCAGGGTTTTGTTTGTGTCAGAAAGCAATGACTCTTCTCATCTTCAGAGACCTTAACGAAGCGTGAGGCAGGTGAAGGGTGTGGCTGTTTGTGCTTTAGAGCCTGCCTTCACTTGCCTCGAAGCTGCAGATTTGAAAGCAGACCCAGGCATGAGCTCCTTCAGTCACCAATGTCAACCTTTCTGACTTTAGTTTTCATCAGAGTAACATACTAACATGCATCAGTCAGGGTTTCCTGAGGATTAAATGATGGCATGGGAAAGCTCTAGCCTTCACATTCCTGCTAAATATCCTCTTCAAAAACAGTTTTGAGTTTTATTCTCCGGGGCCTGTGCTTTAGGAATAACTGTAGTGATGTTCTTTGCCCTGCTCTCTGTCCCCCATCTGCCCTCTGTCCCCCGTCCTGCCCTCTGTCCCCCGTCCTGCCCTCTGTCCCCTGTCCTGCCCTCTGTTCCCCATCCTGCCTTCTGTCCCCTGTCCTGCCCTCTGTCCCCTGTCCTGCCCTCTGTCCCCCTGTCCTGCCCTCTGTCCCCCTGTTCTGCCCTCTGTCCCCCGTCCTGCCCTCTGTCCCCCTGTCCTGCCCTCTGTCCCCCTGTCCTGCCCTCTGTCCCCCGTTCTGTCCTCTGTCCCTGTCCTGCCCTCTGTCCCCTGTTCTGTCCTCTGTCCCTGTCCTGCCCTCTGTCCCCCTGTCCTGCCCTCTGTCCCCCGTTCTGTCCTCTGTCCCTGTCCTGCCCTCTGTCCCCTGTTCTGTCCTCTGTCCCTGTTCTGTCCTCTGTCCCCCGTCCTGCCCTCTGTCCCCCGTCCTGCCCTCTGTCCCCTGTTCTGTCCTCTGTCTCCTGTTCTGTCCTCTGCACCCCTGCAATGCTCCCTGTCGTTTAGATCCTTTTCTGCTCATTTTCTTTCTCCCAAATTCTGCTTCTACCCTTTTTTTGCTTTTTTCTAATTCCACACCTCCCCGATCTATTTCTGAAGACTACTAGCGGGAGAGAGATGTGGTTCACAGTAAAGGGAAGAAGAGCACAAAGTATGGAAAGAAAAACAATTTCCTTTTGCACACTTAGGACATGCTGACTCCTCCTGTCCTCCGCGCACACCTGCTCCTATTTCACCTGCTGGATTCTTACCTGTGTCATCTCCCAGAGCACTCTCCTTCGAGGCTCCAGTCAACGGAAGCAGAATGTCCTCTCACTGTGCCCATGGATGCCCAGCATTTCCAGGCCAATGTGCCCGTCTGACAAAACTGCTGCTGTCCATTCCATGCCTTTCCTTATCCACGGCTGTAGGCTTTCACAGGATACATTTTGTCCTTGACCTCGAATCTCCAGAGTCTGGGTCAGTAGCTCACACTCAGTAGGTACTTCAAAGTGAGACTACAGCAATGTGTCACCGTCACCATCAAGACATGGGTGCGGGGTAAGGCGGTGGGGGAGGGAGGTTAGCCTGTTTTCACCAGGTGAAATTCACTCTATAACCTCTGCCATGTTCCTTCCCTAAAGATTCGTCCCACGGGGTTGTGAAAGTGGTTCAGTGGGTGAGAGTGCTTGAGGGACTGAGCCTGGATCCCTAGCACCTACATACAAATCCAGTCACAGCAATGTGTATCTGTAATGCCAGGATTGGAGACAGAAGCAGGAGGACCCTGAGAGCCTGAAATAGCAAGCTTCTGCTTTCAGGGGGAGACCCCGCCTCCAGGCGATAAGGCAGACAGCAGTAAGGGAGGGCACCACATGTATTCACATGGGTGTGTGTGCCTCAACACTCATGTGCATTCACCACATTCGTAGACACACACACACACACACACTCTCACATACACACTCACTCACACACATACATACACACACACTCTTACATACACACACTCACATACACACACACACTCTCAGATACTCACACACACACACTCTCACATACTCACACTTACACACACACTCTCACGCACACACACTCTCACATATACACACTCACTCACACACACACACACGGAAATAAAAGGCAGAAGTGCTAACTATTACCTATATGTACTGATTGTTTTAAATTTTCACGCCCAGGGTTCTAGCTAATCGTCTGCCCATCCCCGGCCACAAGCCCTTGATGGCCACACCCACCCGCGGCTTCTTTACCTCTTGTTCGTGCTTATGCCGTTTTCTGGTCTTCCTCATTCTGTGTGGAAAATCTTCTTATTTCTCAAGCTCCAGTTCAAAGGAGTTTTTTGGGTTTTTTTTTTTTTTTTGTTCCTGTGCAAATGAGCTGTGACAATGCGTAAGTACATGAAGAAGGAGACACGAGTACAAATTCTGGGTGGGTTCGTTATTACCCATTTACCTAAGCATCCAGGGAAAGGCTGTCAACATAGTAGGTGCTTAGTGATTGTCTGTTGAGTACTGAAGGGTTACAAGGTCTAAATGATCATCCATTAGGTCATTCTAAACAGTGAATATGGTGTGCAATCTTAATTTATCAGAGTGTGGGGTTTATACACACAAATTAAAAAAAAAAAAACTCCAGTTGTTTAGATTTCTAGAAATGATCTACAATAGTTTTTGAGAATCACCAGTAAATGATTGGTTATGTCTATCTATACATAGATACTATAAGAACACAATAAATAGATTACTTTGACTAGCTAAATGTCCCTTTTGAATGTGGAAAATGTTAGTGTAACAACAAACATAAGGAGTTTCACGTGTAATTTGTTACAATTTACCAGAAATTTATTCAGCTTAATACACAGTTACCCTTCCCTCTGGAGGGGCTGGGTTTACGCAGCCTAGCCCAGCACCAGTTACCCCTTCCTCTTGGGAGAATAAATAATCTGAAATACAAGAGCTTCATAAATAGAATACAGCGTTACATCTGGAGGTACTTCTGAATGGTAGCTTTCACAGCACAAGCAAGATTTTGAACTTGGATGCTTATCACAAAGGTATACCAGAGCCATGGCCTGAATGTGTGCTCTAAAATGCATGTGTCGGAAACTTGATGCTCACTGAAACCGTGCTGGGGAGTTGGACCTTGTGGGAGGCATTTAGGCCATGAAGGTTATATCCTCATAAATGGATTTATTGGACTATAAACAGGCCTGGTAGTGGTCAGTGCCCTCCCCCCCACTATGTCTCTCCCCACCCCCTTCTGTCTTCTTTCGAGAGTTCTGGCTGCTGGTACCTTGATCTTGGATGTCCTAGAATCCAAAACTATGAGGAAATAAACTGCAGAAAATGGTCTAAGGCAACCAGACAAAAACAAACAGCAAATAAGAAGCAACTCATAGTCCTCTGAGAACACATGGTACATGTGGTGCCCCAGCAGGTGAGGGGTGACATTGCCAGATGCCATGTGTTTAGTCACGTTGCTCATCACCAAGTATCTGATGAGAAGTACCTTAAGGAGAAGGGGTTTATTTTGGCTCGTGGGTTGAGGGTGTAATCTATCATGGAGGGCAGCCGCGGCAGTAGGGGTATGTGGCTGCTTGCTATGTCTCCGTGGACCAGGAAACAGGGACTGAGGAATACGGGTACTCAGCTTGCTTTTTCCTTCCTCCCTTTATATTCAGACACAGGCTCAAGCCCATGGGATGATGCCCCTCCCTGGAATCACCCTCATAGACTCACCTAGAGATGTGCCTCTGACACGCCACAGCATTTCTTAATTCAATCAAGCTGACGATGAAGACTGATTGTCACACTCTGACATGCTAGGAAGGGTGGCAGGCCCTCTGGTCCTCTGTGCAGGGCTCATCCCTGACAGTATTTTGGGAATTGCTCTGGTAGTCTCGAGCAAGTCTAAGCAAGTCTGAGAGACCGTCAAGAGTATCAGAACACTGTATGGAGAGACCACATTCTTCTCAGGTTGTCATTGTCATTGGGTCATCAAAACAGCCTGACCTTGAGAGGACCAGCACTCTCCTAATGGCGGCGGCATTGACCTTGCCTCTCTGCTTACTGTCAAGTACTTCCTTTCCCAGAACCCCTTGCTACCTTCCGAGAGATGACAGTCAGTCCAGTATACAGATTCTGAACATGAAGGATCCTCTAGGTGCCGCCTACTTGATGTATAAGGGAGGCACACGGCCAGTTCTCGGAGCTGCCGCCATGTTTTTTTTTAATTGGGGAGCCCTGACGTCAGTATGTAACCTGCAAGAAAAAAATCAAAAACTGCTTTCTATGGCCATACACAAGTCTCTAAGTGTCCAACTGAGCTATTAATGTGAATCTAACAATCCAAGCCGGGCGGTGGTGGCGGCGCACGCCTTTAATCCCAGCGCTCAGTAGGCAGAGGCAGGAGGGTGTCTGTGAGTTCGAGGCCAGCCTGGTCTCCAGTGTAAGTTTCAGGAAAGCCAGAGTTACAACAGAGAAACGCTGTTTTTCAAAACCAGACCAAACAAACCAAAAAAGCATGATCTATGTGCACATGTTCACAAACTATTATGGCTGGCATTTTGTGCTTGGAGGGCCAAGAATTTGTTGTTCTTCTTTTCACATTTTCCTCCAGCTGTCCCTCCCACGATTCTCCCTTACAGACCTAGGCTCCTGGTTGATGGTAATATTCTGGGCTCTTTCTTCTCCTTTTTAAGTAACTATCAGAATTTCTCAAAACATTTCCTCTTTCTTTCCATTAACCACATTTGGTCAGTGGCCGAATCTTGCTTCAAGAGAGGCTAGGAAAGCATGTTCTTTTATTCCACATGTTGTTTTTCCAGTTCAAAAAAAAAATGTCATTTCGGATGATGCATTTTGGGGTGACTAGGAGTCTCTGGTAGGGGATTCATTTAACATTTTTTTCACTACCGCTCTTCTTTATGTACCTCGTGTGGAAGAAAGAGCCTCTGCTCACTGGTCTGAAATTTAGTACAAAATTTCTTCCTTCTGTGCCTTCCCTCATCATGTTCTCTTCCTTGAGATGCCCCCAGACTCCTCTTCTATGAACCCCCACCCTTCAGGAGTCAGGTTAGAGCTTTACTTCAATACAGAGCATGGTGATTAGGTTTCTGAAGCAGAGAAGCCAGCATGTTGCTGTACTTGGAGGCAGTGTATACGCTTTATCTATTTCCGCCATTGTTTATAGCTTAAGCGAAAGCTGAGTTACGAAGGTCCAGAACAGCCTGAGCAACATCAAATCTTGTAACTGTGCTATCAGTACGCTGGACCTTTGCACAGGAAAAGCATTGCTGGGGACGTTAGCATACGGGGTGAGGAAGTGTATCAAAATTTTCAAAACTTTTTCACATCAGTGGAAATATCAGCTCCTCTTTTTGGATGAGAATGGTCCTGGTACACTATTTTCAGTTTTTATTTTTATGATGCTTTAATCTGGCAATATGGTCATATGTTTCAAATATAAAACGTAAAAGGGCAATTCACTAAAAGTCTCTTAAATGTCCACCTTTGCCACCTAACCACCCCCACCTTCCTGAAAGATTTCTATTAATTTTTGTTTTTGAGACAGGGTTTCTCTGTTGTAGTTCTGGCTGTCCTGGAACTCACTCTGTAGACCAGGCTGGCCTCGAACTCACTGAGATCCACCTGCCTCTGCCTCCCAAGTACTGGGATTAAGTTGTAGGCCGACACTCTGTATTTCAAGACAGAGAATTTTTTTTTTTTTTGAGCTGGGCAGTGGTGGCATATCTTTAATCCCAGCACTCCAGAGGCAGAGGCAGGAGAATCTCTGCGTTCAAGGCCAGCCTGGTCTACAGAGTGAGTTTCAGGACAGACAAGGCTACGCAGAAAAACCCTGTCTTGAACAATGACAACAAAAAATTATTGTCTTTTGAGACAGAGTCTCATTTTGTGCCTCAGGCCAACCTCAAACTTGACAATCCTCTTCCCCAGCGCTGGGGTCGCCGGCCTGACTACCACATCTGTCCTCAAGTTGTAAATAGTTTTCGCCTAGTTGTCTGTTTTTGACTTTTTTCCTCTTAGACGAATGTTTTTAAAAATCTCATAGAGCTAATTTTGTGACGTCCCTGCAGGCCCACTAGATAACTTATCCATTAGAAAGGCTTTCAACACTCACGGTCGTAGGAGTATTCTCTAGTTTCTCTTTGTTTTACATTTAGATATTGAATCTACTTGAAATTTCAAAGTGTTTTTTAAATGATTTCATGCAAATATGTCCTTGGTATGGTATTGCAGGATATAGTAAATAAAAATGCTGATGTTATTTTAGATACACGACAGATAACATTTTCCGTATAGTGTGACCTGTGCAATATTTGGAGTGTTTGGGACATTTATATTTGTATGAAATAATTATTCATTGTGTACCTAGCATTCATGTTTAAGTGGGCCTCCTGCATTTTGTCTGCGAGCCCTGACAGGCCTCCTGCATTTTGTCTGACTGGCCCACCAGCCCCGCACATGTCAGCTTGAGTAGACACTAGCTGTAGGCTATGCTAGTCCTCACGCCATTGAAAGGTTTGATGGTGTTCTGCAGTCTGCATTCTTCTCTACGGGTTCTGAAGTTTGTATGCACTATAGCTTGTGCACGGATCAAAATAAATTCACTCACTTACGATAAGTGGATGAATACATGGATGACCAATTCTTTTCTGACATTCTGTCCAAAGTTACTACGAGAAATCGTATGACTTCCAGAGTCAGGAGGGGAATCTGATTGACCTGGACACGTAATTCCTGGTTCTTTGGCTCTGATGAAGACTGTTTGGTGATCAAAATAATAGTCACAATTACTATTTCAAACTGCTAGGAGCCTAGAGTCCTAGGGTTTTATAACAGAACTATTTTTTTTTTCTTACAGGGGCTTAAATAATAACATTTACAAACTAAAAGTATATTGTTTGACTAAACTGGACAAAAATAGATATAATATGTTTTTCTGCTTTTGAAAACACATATATGCAATCGCTTATCTCCCCCTTACTGCCATTATGATTAACAAGGTGCAGTGCAGTGCTGTGGTGGTACTTCCCTTCTCCCACAGAAGTGTAGCACAAATCATGCCATCGTGATGATCTGAGGCTGTGATGTCACTGAAGAGCAGGCTGGTTACGATACAGATGAAGGACGGCAGTGTACTTGTCTGTCTAGTTTATTGCAGATCATTAATACAGTCATTCCGCAAACGTTTCTTTAATGCCCATTGATGGTGGACACTGTGCCGTGAGGGTCAAGTGGTCACAGACACTGGTCCTCGGGAGGCTTTGTAGAAGCCAGAGCTAGCTTCTACCGGCTGGTTCAAAGGCCGCTGCTAGATTTCACAATCAACAGCTGTGAAAGAGTTTACACAGACATTGGACAACAGTACAAAGCAGGTCTCTCTTTGTTGCTTCTTTTCTCTCTGCCCTTTTCTTCACTGGAGAGCTGGTTAATAAACATGAACTCGCCTCTCTACTCCACATCAGGACCCTACGATATCAAGGCATGCTGCTTTCCCAAACAGTATCTTCTTCCAGTGTCGAAGGAATAGATTATAAAATTGCAATTGTCACGTGATATAAGTCGTTGGTCATCCAAAGAAAATCTATGTGAAAGAAATTTACAGGTTTTTCACGGTGAGGAAATTGATTAGTTTAAGTTTTGTTTATGTTTTAAGAAACTGGTTAGCTTATGTCTTAACATAAATCAAAACTAACAGCTCATCTTCTTCACAGAACTGCTGAGGGCGTCAGTGAGGCTGTATGTGTAAGACACAGAAACCAGTACGTGGGTGACTAGGGCAGGTGGAACCCAAGTCAAGGTCTCAGCTGTCCACAGGATCCACAGATTTAAGTCGTAGGAGCTTAGCTGCTCAAAGACAGGACAGACGGCAGAGTGCAGGAGCCAGAGACATACTGTAATGCTTCTTCTTGTTTTCGTTTTGGCGGTGCTGGGAACTGAATTTGGGGTCTCTTAGCTCTTTTTCTATTGCTGCGAAGAGACACTACAACCAAGAAAACTTATAAAAGGAAGTGTTTAACTGGGGGTGTGCTTACAGTGCAGAGGGTGAGTCCATGACCACCGTGGCAGGGAGCACAGCAGCAGGCAGGCAGGCATGGCAGTGAAGAGCAGTAGCTGAGAGCTTGCTTGTTGAGACAACAGCGAGGCTCAGAGAGGAGGGGAGAGGGGGGCTGACTGGGAACGGTATAGGCTTTTGAAACCTCAAAGCCCACCCCCAAGTGACACACCCTCCAACAAGTTCACACCTTTTAATCCTTCCCAAAAATCGTTCTACCAGCTAGGGACCAAGCATTCCAATATAGGATCCCGTGGAGGAGGCCACTCCTGTTCATACCGTTATGGGCCTCGAACATACTACCCAGTCAATCGCTGTTTCTGAGGTCAGTGTCCAAACTATGCTTCTTTCGGCTACCTGTCAGAAAGCCTTAAAACGTAAATAAGTAAAACCCAACCTACTGTTTTCCTCTTCGTGCTCATCTTAGCCCTAAGCGGGTATTCCACACCCGGTCCTCTATACTAAAAGACTGTAGAGGGAGGGGCCAGGCAGCCTCTCACAGGCTGCTAGCCCCAGGTTTTGAAATATAGAATTTGAATTTGACCACTGACGGAACTTTCCAACCCATATAAGGAGAAAGACTATTCTTTATCTTTGGATCTCTTGACTTATTTTTATGTACTAGAAAGTTTTTTTTTTCCTTCTCCGCTAAAGATAATTTTTCTTATGGAGAACCTATGTGTACATTTTAGTTGTGCCTTTATTGTTATTGTTTCTTGTGGAATCAATATAGATTATAAATGGTGTTGTTCTGTAATTTTTAAATCCCAGTTTCTCTATGCAGATAGACAAGAAAGCAGTGGCTTTTATCCACTGGCTTCTACTCTGCTACCTAGTCATTAGCTTATTTGTTAGTTTAAGAGTCTGTGGAGTTTTCTACTTTTACAATCATGCTACCTAAATAGAGAGAGGCGTGTTTCTTCCCTTCCAGCATGTATGTGCCTTTAACTTCCTTTTCTTGTCTTATTGCACTAGCTATGACTTTAAGTAGGAGAGATGTGCAATGCGATCTTTGTCCTGTTGAGATCATTAGGGTCAACATGTCCTCTCACTACATGTCATGCAGTTGTGTGTGTGTGTGTGTGTGCCTTCTTTAAACTAACGAAAATCCTCTACAGTTTCTACTCTTTTGAGAGTTACAGAATTAACTGATTTCGTTTCATCTGACCTATTGAGTTGTTTGCTTTGTAGCCTTCTCCCCTGACTCTGGAGGTAGAGAAGGCAAAGGTGGGTGTTCTATTCTTGAACCATACAGTGACACTCTTCAAGTCAGCTCTCTGCTGCTTGAGTACCCCAGTCCCAGGCTCCATTATAAAGCCAGGAATCTCTACAAACTGCTTCAGGAAAGAGGCAACTTGTGGGGGAGTGATGAGCTCTAATCTGGACAGCTGCCTCTCCTTATCTGCATGACCTTGGACAAATCGCAGAACCTCATTTCTAAAATCAGTACCGTAATTTCCTTATCAGATTGTGGAGGTACTTTCAAATGGTAATCGCTCTGAAGTGCTCTACAAACTTAAATTATCTCAGAGGATGCATTCTTGGAGGACACGATCCTTGTCGGTTCATTTTTGTAGCGCTAGGTAAATGCTTACTGCACATCTGATTATTGTACAACTACACGGAACCTGCGTGGGCTGGGGACACTTCATACTGTCTTAACTTCCTGGCCAATAGAATTCAGTTTTATGATCCAAGACTGAAGTGCTATTTATAAACCTCTAAAAAAATTAGACTTCTTGTATGGTTAAATGTCGTGAGCTAGACCAGAGAGAGCTTTTTATAAAATGTTGGCTCAGGCCATCCGTAAATGCTTGCTACTGTTTTTATTTGTATTTGTAAAAGATCCTCATTAAGGGACTGGGGAACCTAGAAAAACCAATAATGGGGCTTTGGTTTCTTTCCTTTGGGTCTATTTTTGGCTATGTCTTAGAGAAAAATTCTTGTTTACCAGATTTGATAACAGAATGAGAATGGGGACCTGTAGCCCCCAACCCACAGCTGGGCTCGCATTTCCTTTTTCCAAGTGTCATGCAGACCACTAGGTGGCACTGTTTACCCATCTATGTCTCTCTACTTGGTTCTCTATGAGAAGCTTCCAATTCAGAACTAGTGCATTTTGTTAGGAGTGCTGGTGAGGGAGAAGAATGTTCGGAAAGAAAATACAAATGAACCAGAATCAATCTGGAGGGCTGATTAGGGGTCAGCTTTCACCTGTGGTTATGCCAGACTTTACAGGCTTGTGTCCAACTATTTTTAAAACTGATTTAAAGAGCAACATGCAATTAGTTTCCATTTTCTTCAACCTTTAACAAATGACAAGGTAAAATGAAATGTCGCAGCTTGGGATGTGGGATTGAGGAGGTGCCCCTAGATGCTTATGTCTGTCCCTCGCTCTCCTAAAATCATTAATAGGTCATGGACCACTGAGAACCTTGAAGCTGCTTCTACCTGTAGCCAAAAAGGCGCTTTGGCTCTCTCATCAGAATCTGCCAGCATCCAGGGGAGCCAAGTGCTGGTGTCTGTCTGGATTGGCACTTGGAGAAGCCTCCCTGTTCTCCAGGCAGGTAATGGTCCCTTACTGCCTAGCTGTGTGCTGCACAGTCACAGAAGACTGACCTTTATCTGGAGACCACACAGATGAAACTTGTGAGGGTTCCAAATGGCACCTGCCCCTTTTGGTGACAGAGACTACAGAGAACTTCTTTTCTTCCATCCCAGGCCACAGCCCGTGAAAGCATACTAACCATCCCAACCAAAGGACCCAGAAATCAAAGATAGACCCCATTTTGTTTTGGGTCCAGGGTCTCTGTCTTTACCTAGTCATTGCCTGTTGTAACTTTAAAATCGACTTGCACTGTTTCTGCCTCTAAGCTTGGTAGCTATTCATTCATTTATTTTGACTTAGAAGAGACACAACTGGAGCCATAGCTGTTTCCCTGTTCTGAATTTTCCTAAAGCTTTCTCCCCCGCCCCCCTTGCTCACGAGCTCCTATTTTCTTTGCTTTGCTGCGTGCCTACCAGCACGCACCACCTTGAGCTGATGTGTGATAAACAGCTAAATATAGTCATGGTTTTGGCAGCTCACTTTTGGAGCCTGTCACAGGCCCCCTAAAATGGGAACTGAACAGGTTTAAGAAACACAGGCAGCCTCTGCTATGCTTGGGGAGAGAGGACATTTTTATGTTGTGAGCGTGCGCTTCTGTTGTGTGTTCGTGCCTGCTTTATTTAAGTAACAATAACGACTTTAATGGTTGTTAGCAGACATACTGTTAAATACTCAACACCCCTTTCAGCAATGGGGCCTCATCCAGAAAACTCTTTATGTGAAACCAGCACTGGGTAGTCAGTGGTCCTGTGAGGAAGTTGGGTGCCGACTAGATGGGAGCCACCTCTGTTCTAGATATTACTAACAGCAGTGGTAGGATTGTGCGTTCAGTCAGTTCTGTGCAGGGAACCCACAACATCTGGGAGAGTTCACTCAGGCCTCCAGCGTGCACAGGCCTCAAGGAAGAAATGAAAAAGCAGGAGGGAAAAACCAAGAGGAGGGAAAGAGAGGGTGTGAAAAGCAGAGAAATTCAGGTTGGCTGCAGTACATAGGGATTCCAACTCTCTGGGGCATTTTCCCCAGTAATGAATACTAATTATACCGAGTGTGTCAAGTCCTCACAAAAAAATTAAAAAAATCCCAAGAGATCGATAGGCCACCAAACCCATTCATGACGTAACCTGAATGCAAAGCCTGTCTCAAAGGGTCAGGCAGTTGAGTTTATTAACTTTTATGACATGTGCCAGCCCTTTCACTACACCTTGACCTAAAGGGTGTGCAAATGTAACACTTTTAAACGGCTAATGGGTTAGTAGAGCTGGCTATGATGCTTCTCAGAGACACTGAGAATGACGAAGTTGTTCTGAGGGACACACAGTTTGCAGGGCTTTTTCTCAGGGGAAAGAAGCGGGCTGTGTTTCCTGGGTGTGTTGTTTTCACAAAAAATCCAGGTGGACTTGAACCAAACTTAAGCCAGGTCAGCGAGCGCGGTCTGTGCTGCCGAGCTGCTGCGTAGCCCAACGCCTCCTCTGCGCACTGCATCTGAGTGTTCTGGAGCCTTCTGGTCCTGTCGGAGACGTTAGGAGAAAGACAGGTTTGTCCTTTGGGTGCCCACGTGAGTTGTCCCTTCCCTTTCCCCATCAGTGTTGTATGTGTAGCCTTTGTGGAAAGAGGCCCAAAGTCAGTGAAGGCCAAGCCTCATGACCTGGCGCCTTGTCAGTCTTTGTACTCCCGGGTCCCCTGCATCTTTCAAGGCCAACAGATGGGACTCTACACAGTGACACCCTGACTCAGTCTAGGAGACCCCAATATCCATTTCCTATCACCGGGTCTCTGCTCGTCACTAACAAACTGAAGGGTTCTCTCCGCTGCTTTTCTGTCTCCAGGCAGAAGCAACCCCTTCCTCCTTACCTTGTACCTCTTTCATGGCACTCGGACCGCACTTGGGTTAACAGGTGCTTCTTCTACATGCAACCGCACTTGGGTTAACAGGTGCTTCTTCTACATGCAACCTTCTTATAAACACACATGGAGACCAGCTGGCCACACCCACCTCTCACACACAGCACCAGAGAGACTAGCTGGCCACGCCCACCTCACACACAGCACCATGGAGAACAGGTGGTTGCATCCACCTCACACGCAACATCATGGAGACCAGCTGGCCACACGAACCTCAAACACAGCACCATGGAGACCAGCTGGCCACGCCCACCTCACGTACGCACAGCACCATGGAGACCAGCTGGCCACGCCCACCTCACACACAGCACCATGGAGACCAGGTGGTTGCATCCACCTCACACGCAACATCATGGAGACCAGCTGGCCACACGTACCTCACACACAGCACCATGGAGACCAGCTGGCCACGCCCACCTCACACAGCACCATGTACAGGATGTTGTTCAGACGTATACTTTGAGCGAATGAATGACATAAAAGACGTCAGAGGTTCTTGTTAGCTTAATTTCAATAGTTGTATCTAAGATCTGACAATGAAAATAACGGTGTCAGAAATAATTAGCAAAAAAAAACAAAAAAACAAAAATGTATTTAAGTTTTACTTCCATGATCTTTTTCAAGTATTTGAGTTATGGGAGATATTCAGTGTAGAGCTGATATGCCAATACTACAGCAGCACATTATAGTGAGGAAAATTTTTAATCAAACTTTTGTTTTTTTTGAGCTTACTAGGTTGGAAAACCATTTTGTCCCGTTTATGTGGGAATGTGAGTGTTTACTCGGAAAGGATCTGTCATTTCTAGTCTTAGAGCATGTGCATGTGCGGGCTGGAGAGGGCAAGGTATGTCTGTCTTGTGGACTCATATTTTTGGACATTTACTGCAGGCCTGGCATTCTGCTTATTAGTTTACATGGATTGATTGATTATCACTTCTGTTGACAGATATAAACAACAGAGTCAAAACGCGCCAGAGTCTTAGTAGCGAGCAGGGGACGGAATCCAGATTAGGATTCAGATTTGAAGCCAGGAGAAGTGCAGCACCCCCTGCCACTCTGCGAGTTTGCTTATTTGTGATAAAGGTCTCTCCAGGGGAGAACATAGATAGTGCCCCTGAGCAGTGCAAGGTACAGGAGCTCTAGTTCAGCCTGATCTTCCTAGTGACCCATTTTACAGATGAAGGAGCTGAGGTCTGGGCTGAGGTGAAGTGACTTATCTAAGTTTGTAGACATAGTGACGTCTGTAATTGGACATCCTCTCCGGTAAGCTAGAAGGAGACTTGATGACAGTATTTTACCAGCCCAATTTGGATATACACAAATCTAGCCTGTTTCCCCGAAATACAAGGCCCATCTATGCACACTGGAAGCCAGAAACAGTGGTGCTGATCTGGGGGCGATGTGCTGCTGTCTGTCTACTTTATAAAGGGTCTGAGTGCCTCTCTTTCCACGTGCTGGCTAATCCAGTATGGGAACTATGCAGCGTGTTTACTTTGCTCTTTATGAATGCCTGGCCAAGCCAGCCAAGGATGCTGATGTCAGCCATTTCTATGTTAGACACGGAGACAGTCTCTCTTCTCTGGGCAACTTCAACCTCTCCCAGGGAGTGAGGTGCTGGCGGGGTATCAGCATGGAGTCTCAGTGTGATGCAACTTGAAGGCTTCTGTACTCAGAGACTGTAGGTGTCTGACATATACACGGTGAAGGCCCCCTTAGAGTTAGGGTGTTTCCTCGGGTAAGGGTATCAATGCAGGGGAAGCAAAAGAGGGCAAACACCACCACAACAAAACAACAGAGCACTGGAGTCAGAAATGAGGAGGGCTGGCAGCTAAGGGCCAGACTTGAGGGGGTGGCCATACCTTTTCCCCAAGGCAGATGGTAGGCTGACTTCTGCTCCACATGCAGAGGGACACTCGGGTTCCAGATGTTGAGTCAGGATGTGAAGTTAGAAATGACTCCTCCTTGTAAGTTCTGGGTGCTTGTGGAGAAGCCGCTAGCATCTCCTTCTATCAGTTCTGTGATGGAGGGTGACTCCGAGTGAGTGAGGCACAGGTAGTTGTGTTGCTTCAGTTAGGGTGCTGGGAGACAGAGAATGAAGTTAGGGGGCTATGAACAGCCAAGTTAAGGTGAAGGCCATGTCCACAGATGGGGGTATGGGTGTGGGTCTGTCTAGGAACAGGATAAGAATGAGAATAGGAGGATTAGGGTAAACATTACTCAGACCAGTTTGGCCAAGGGTGCGGGTATTTGAACAAAGGAGGTCACTCTCGGCAAACTGGGCTTCCAAAATGTTGCCACCAAAATCCTGTGATCTAGCAACTTACAGATATTACAGTTATAAGATAATAGAACCCGGTGCCTCCATGGTAGAAACGTTGCAAAGAAGATGATTGGCTCCGACTGGAATGGACCTTATTGTGGTTCAAACACGTGTGGTTTCTGCTCAGAGAGGTGAAGCTGTGCTTTACATTTTTTCATGTGAGCGAGAAGCACACTCAAATCACTAGGACAGTTTTGCCTTTCCGTATAGACAGTCAGAAGCAGCAGGCAGCACCAATGCTCACGGGATTAGCCTGCAGTTTATGGCTTTCTTGCTAAGGAGCAAACCAGGGATGGTGAAGTCTTGAGGTGTAAAGGTAAGAAAATACTTTTTATCCTCTGTATAGATTTAGGTCATTCTAAATGAACATGGAGTTCTGCTCCTGAAAGGAGAAGATCAGTGTCCCTTGAAAATCCACTTTGGTGTATTTTGGTGTAGGGCATGACACTGAATGTCTGAGTCTTCCCCAGCTGAAAATGAAGCCTGGTTGGAATGCCCCCTGAGGGTGGATCTTCGCAGCCAGTCTACGCGTGCATCGGCGCTGCCTTCTGGGGCTGAGAGTTTTCAGGTAGTTCTTGTTGAATGAATGGAAGATAACAATACAAATTGAATAAATGAATTTTCTCAAGTGATGTATCTCCTTTTAAAATAATTATTCTGTCTCTCTAACGCTTCGTGAAGAATCCGCTTTCTGTTTCAGCATGAGAATCTTTCAACTAGCTCTCACTCCACAGCCTTTCATGCTTCCCCTTGATTTGAAGACCCGAAGACCAACGGAGTCTGTCAGTAAAAATTCTCAAATTCTTCCTTGATTATAGACCCAAGTAGAAACGTTCAGTTTTCAAAGTGTGTGGCTGGGTTGCTGACTAGTCTAATGGGTGGGAGGCACTGGGCCCTGGGATGTTTGATTTGAAAGGGACAGAAGGAACTATTGCTAAGAGGTTTTGTTCTTTTGATTTTAGTCCTGTCAGTTGGTTTGTTTTGATGTAGTGACGCACAATGATGCTAAGGCAGGAGTCTTTATCTCTAGGAAATGTTTGAGCATCTGCAGATGGAGTGTTGTGATGTGTCGGGCCGCTCAACAAACACGGGCAGGGAAGGAGGGTGGATGCTGAAGCGGAAGAGACGAAGCAAGACACGGCAATAATTATTGAAGTTAATTACGCTAGTCTCTCTTCTTTGGAAATTATTATTTTTTTTTCATAATAGAAAGGAGGTAAGGAAAATGTGTTTAGATAAATTTACTCTTTTTATTACGTTTTTAATTTACCTTTGTTGGGGGGACGGCATACGGACACACGTGTCACGGCACACACACGGGGCTCAGGGGACCACTAGTAGGCATCTATTTTCTCCATCCATCACGTGGGTCCTGGGGATGAAACTCAGGTCATGGGCCTTGGCACTAGACACCATCACCCGCTCAGTCATTTGGTGAGTCCAGCTTTCTCATTCCAGATGAGCTAAAAACAAAAACAAAAACCCAAGGCCAAGAGGGGCAAGGAGTCATGCTTGACGTTATAAAGCCAAATCCTGGAGAGCTCAGACGGGAAGTCTCCTCGTGCCTATTTGCTGTTTGTAGACTACTTACGGCACCATCATCAGCTTCAACCTGCCAAGCTCATTTATGATTCCGGTCTTTCCCAACCTGCTTAGCTTACTCTCTCCTGTGACTTTAATTAGCAGAGACTCCCCAACTCCAAGTGACTAACAGAACAGAAGCCAATGTCAATATAACTCTTCCTTCTACTACATTCTTAAGGACTTCAAAGAACAACATTAGGCAGACATATGTACAAAGAATTTCGACTAATGAACAGTCGCTAACTGTATCTAAACTTCAAAACAAGAAATTACACACTACACGAGTGTCCAAACAATGTCTCAGAAGTAATTACTAATTTAAGTGTGTAATAAAATGATAAAATGCTCTGATAAGACTCTGGTCTATGAGGCTCTGGGCTACTTCCAGCATCCTGGCAGGCAGCCGGAGCCCAGTGTAGCTCCTTGTTTGAAGGTCTATTTCATCAGAATTCACCTGTGCCGAGAATACGTGCACCACACTCCTTGTGAGCTTCTCTTGAAAGGACCAGGGGTTGGTCTGAGGGATGGGAACTGAGCATCGTGTGTGTGTGTGTGTGTATGGGTGTGCATGGGGGGAAGGTGGGAGTTAACGCTCTCGGGTGAAGCCCTGTGGTAAATACCAGGGAGTGGTTAACAACAAACCATCAGAAGGGACTAGCTGGTATGCAAGTCCATCAGGAGGAAGCTGTAGACTCGGGAGGGAAGGTGTTTCAAAGACAGTCCAACAAGGTAGTTCCCTCTGCAGTCACAACCTGGGAGGCCAGGAATGGAGATGCCCCATAAACCAGAAGGGCTACAGGTGCTGGAGGCTTGGAGAAGGAATTCCAAAACCAATGTGGAATTCAAATGGCACTCACGTCCTTAAGGCAATTTTAGATTAGGTTTACCATACATTACATACAGTAAGTGGTTTGTACTTTGTCAGCAAGAGATAAGTATTTTCTTTCTTTTTTGTTTTTCAAAACAGACCTTAACTCATTTTGTTCCTAAGACCCATGTCATCATCATCAAGTTGTTCTTTATTTTCCCTGTACTTCCTCTATCATGTGCCCTAGTTCTTGGCTGATTTGAAACTTCTGTTGGGTACTAACTATACATTTCAGTTTTAAACAAGTTTCTCAGTGAGAAACAGATATGAAACCACGCTTCCAGGAGAATTGCATATTCATTTAAGGTTCAGGAAAACAGAAACAACAACAAAAGTCCCTGCCTACTCCCACCCAGCGTGAGACACCAGGTCACCACCCCTGGAACCCTGTGCTTTTGAGCTTTTGACTGGATTTGCTTCTGAGGTTAAGAGAAGTGTGTGGCAGATGTTGGGAGGCAGCTGGGGGTAAGGGTGGGGCAAAGGATGAAGAGGCTGCCAGATGTTGAGCAGGAGGGTGGGTGTGAGGATGAAAGCCTGCCAGATGTCTACAGTGCGGCCTGCCAGGCACCTGCTTTTCATGATCGCAGGAAGATGATTTATGTCACATCGTGGACTCCCCCATAAAGGACTGTCCCTCCCTGGCCAGAGCAGCATCCAGGGCTCCAGTGATGATTTTTCTGCATGGTTTCTTGCCTGGGATTATATCTTCTTGAAAATTCAAGTTGAGGGTTATGTGAATGAAAATACACAATCAACAAATATCCTCGCTCGTAAATAAAGAGGGTATAGGGGCTTTACATTTAAATCTGCTGTTCTAAATAATAAAGACAATCACCTTTTATTTTCTATTTATTTTCTCTTTGCAACATGTAATGGTTTGCTCTTCTCTCTCCCCACAATGGATTTAATAGATTTATTCATCAAGTTTTCTAAAATTAGATACCAAACTGATGTTTTTCTCCCACTGGTTAATTTTATTCTTAGCAGCACTTACATAAAGCCAGGCAGTGAGGGATATGGCAAAATTACTAACTGGCTGTGACCTGGAATGCACTGGGAATAAAATAACAATCATGAAGATTGATACACCCGAGAGACTTCAGACCGAGTGGCCTTAGGGAAACCTATTTGTGCTCTGGGCCACATGTTCCCTGTGGTTTGTAGGAGTCTAGGTTTTCCTGTGCTATCTGGACCAGACTCAGTTCGGGATAACTGGAGAGCCACACAAAAGAAAATATGTGGTTCTTATAATTTGCTTGGATTTTAGGCAACTGTTGTGTTTTCTAGGACACGATTTGATTACAGCAGGTAAAATTCCTCTCTCAGATTTTATTTGAAAGGCTTAGAACTAAATGTTCTTTGAGGATATGGAGGTAAACCAAGAAACTGGCAAAGTGGGGACAGCAGCTCTATTTGTGCTGGGGCTGGGGGCCTGCGGGGGAGATCCCCACCTTCACAATGTCCAAGTGTGTCATTCTCCAGGAGCAGTGCTGCTCATTGCTCCTGGAGATGCATTCATGCGTTCAGGAATTAGCTGCTGAGCACCTAGTAGGCACTGATGGACGTGATTTTTTCTAAGCAATCTAGGTTTTTTTGTTTGTTTGTTTGTGAGCGGCGCGGTCAAGAATGGAGACAGTACTAGGAAGACAATTGTTGAAAAAAGTTATTTACAGAGGGTAAACTCTCTTAAGGAGAAATAACTGTGTGCTGTGAGACCAGGAAAGTGGGGATTTTGGTAGATATCAGACAAGATCTAAAATCATGCTGGAGACAAGTCTCTGGGTGTGCCTGTGAGCAAATTTCTAGGCTGTGTTTACTGAGATGGGAAGAGCCTCCCTCAGCGCGGGTACCATCCCATGGGCGGGAGTCCCGGACTGAATGCACAGGAGAAAGCAAGCTGAGCACCGAGGAGTATCTCACTGTGCTTCTTGACTGTGGAGGCAACGTAGCCGGCTGCGTCAAGCCGCCACCACCGCTTCCCTGATGCAATGGACTGTTCCCTCAAATGCCATCCTGAAGGAACTCTTCCTTCCTTAAGTTGCCTTTGTCAGATATTTTGTGGCAGTAACAAGGAAAGTAACTAATATGAGCACTGTTGCTTACATTTACCTTTCTGGTGGTGCGGTGTTGTGGAAGACTATTTTTAGTTATGTTTAAAACAACTGTTTTGTGCACTGTTGGGTGAGGGGCTAGGTCCTGGCATTTTGTATTGTCTGCAGGTGTTAGATTTATGTGGGGGATGTTTGGTTGCTCAAGATCTGCACATGTTATCAGTAGAACACCTGAGGAGTTCTGAATCGATAAGAACACCTGTTCGCTATGGCGCTTGCCATGATGGTGGTTCCCTCTGTTGAGGTCTGGTTTGTGATTATGCCTCCTTGTCTTCTTGGCTGAGCCACCCAGCAGCGTACCACTACAGTGCTGAAATGAGCGGGGGTGGGGAGGTGGGGGTGGAATGAGATGCTCTCTCAACATGCTGAGTTCATTTCCTCTGAATGTCCCAGGAGTGGACTTTCTGGGTGATATAGTATTTCTGCCTTTTGATTTGAAAAGGACCTATATATTGTTTTCCATGCTGTCTCTACTCATCTATGCTTACACTAACTTTGCGTGAGACGTCCCTTTTCTCCACATCCTCATCAGCTCTTGTCCTTTGGTTTCTAGTTTTCTTGTTGTCTTTGGTTTGGGGTTGAGGGTCCGATGTGAGATGTCCACAGCCAAAGCGTGTTACCACTGAACTGCTGCTCCCGGAACGAGCCTTTGTCCTTTGGAGACAGGTCAGTAACTAGAGTGAGTGGCAAATGATTTGCATTTCCCTAGTAATTAGTGATTTTTGAAAACATTTTCGAATGCCTGTTGGTTTATATTACCCAGACTCTGTGTTTTTTAAAGAATAAACTTTTAATTTTAGATGTTTGGGATTGGTTGAAAGATTGAATATAATAATGTAGGAAGTTCTCAGTTCATTTCTAGTTTCCTCTGTTATTGAATTAATAATACACTTGTCACAACTAATGCACCATTGCTGAGGTATTACTATTAATTATAATTCAAATTTTAACTATTTTTCTTTTGAAAAATATTTCTTCCCAGAAGATCACACTGCATTTGTCATGTCTCTTTGGGCTCCATGGCTCAGGTTTCTTTTGTTTTGGGTGATCTTTACGGTTTTGGGGACTCATTGATGATTCCACCGGGTTATAGATTTGGGGATGGAGGATTAAGAGGTCATCATTCTCATGACATGATGTCAAGAACCCATATGTCTGAGTCTGCATGACTTACTGCTTCTGATGTGGACCCTAATCTCTGGACTGAAGTGGCACTTGTTAGGTTTCTCTGCTCTGAAGTCGCTTTTCCCCTCGTATCCACATTATGTTCTACAGAAGGAAATATCTCTGCGTTTAGAGACCTGTGGTCCAGCTGCTCAGGGTGGCGTATCCACACAGATGGTCAGTTTTCTGAAGGAAAATTTGTGGATTCCTCCCCACTTCTTTCTTCTTTGTAAGACAGTGTCTCACTGGCTGTTACAGACTGGTTCTGAATTTGTGAATTGCTTTCCTTTGCCTCTGGAGTGCTACACTCTCCTCTGTGTCTGGGTTTTTTTTCTTCCTTTCTTCTCTCTTTCTTTCTTTTCTTCTTTCTTTCTTCTTTTCTTCCTTCCTTTCTTTATTCAGTCATTTGTATCAAGAAAGGCTCAGATATATATATATATATATATATATATATATATATGTATGTATATATTTTAATTTGAGCTATCACCCAACATTACTTAATTTTGTTTCAGTTGTGCTTGGGCCATTGGCAGCTTTTTAGTTGGATCTCGTGATGCTTTGGCTCAAGTGCATTGCTGTGTTCATGTTTTCTCATTAAAAATTTTCTTTATCTGGGCAGTGGTGACACATACCTTTAATCCCAGCGCTTGGGAGGCAGAGGCAAGTGGATTTCTAGGAGTTCAAGGCCAGCCTGGTTTGCAGTGTGAGTCCCAGGACAGCTAGAGTTACAACAGAGAAACCTTGTCTCGAAGAAAAAGTTTTCTCTGCTTTTGTTTTTGTTTTTAGTTGTAGGTACAGCCTGATGATAGAGCATTTGCCTTGCATGGCAATCCTGGTTTGATTGAAAAAAAAAATACTCAAACAGAGAGGAAAGAATGAAAAATGGACGAAAGGGAGGAATTAGCCTTTGGGAGGGGCTTCCTGCTCCCTAGTACCACAGGACAATCCAGGTCCCTCCTGTGAATTTCCCACTTCAGTCCTAGAATCAGCATCTCTCTAAGGAGCCTGGTCTATGGCATCTGTCTAGATACCTCCGGCTTGTTTCCTCCATTGCCTAAAAAGTGGTGACTGACTAGGAATGTGGGTGGAGAAGGAAGTCTAGGCTTCAGGGGCAGACCCGAGGTCTGTTTCTAACAGCTCTTGTTTCCTGAGTACAGGGCTCTCAACAAATCACGCAACTGCCCATAACCTCACCTTTGTAACCGAAATGGGCATACTTGTCCTTACTTCACAGGCTTGTTGTGAGAATTAGGATAAATTGTTTATAATGAGCCTGGCAGACAGCTTCTGCTCAAACAGCCATTTCTGCGGAGCAGGGTGGGTCCGTATGGGTGTCACCACCCCAGTGTTGGCTGGGCACCAATGAAAATAAGTGTTCAAATTTTTTTTAATTGAATAAACAAAACCATACCCTTCATGAAGGAAATGAAGGAAAGGATGTTTTAGTTACCATTTTACCAGTCTACACATGCTCTTGTTTACTCCCTGTCATTATGGACTTACTCAAAAAATATTTTTATCACACTGTACGTAATAACAGAAATAACACTTTACCATGCTGTGCACGACAATAGACCACCGGCACTTACGGAGGGCCCCTCTTCTACTCTTCATTCACATGGGTGTTACGGTCTCCATTTTATAGTCAAGAAGACTGAGGCACGAAATGGTTAAAAACCTCCCCAGAGCGCACTGAGTCCGGATTTGAACTGAGGTCTGTCTAATTTCAGAACTTGGAACCATTAATTACTGTATGGTAGTTACTCTTTCTGCGTGAAACCTTTCTGTAGATGCAGGCACACATATATGCACAAGTGTTCACATCTTAGTGAGACTCCACCAAGTGTCTCCCGTGCTGCGGATGCCGGGTGGAATTACTAATGTGGATTGCTTGTGGTGCCTGTTCCTCCGGTGCTCAGAAGTCAGGATTTCATAGGTAATGTCACACATAGACGAGTGAGCCTATGCAGTTCTGCTGGGCTTGTACACAGTTTTGCGTTTAGGATATTGGATGACTATGTTTGCCTCATGGCACAGAGATAGAGACATGGAGAGGGATCAGGGAAAGGGGGTGAAGAGAGGGAGAGAGGAAGAAGGAGGAGCTGGTACCATCTGAGTTAGGGTAGGGGAGATTTACATGGGGTTCTGTGTCAGCTGGTAACATCTGAGTTAGGGTAAGGGTGATTTACACAGGGTTCTGTGTCAGTGCATCCAAAGGGAGCAGAGGAAACAAAGTTGTAGAGGTTTGTGGTAGATTAGGTAGATTAGGTAGATTAGGTTACAAATAACACTAATTACATTCTTCAAAACATCTTGAATAGGCCATATTTTCTAATCCACCCTGAGTATGGTCTTGATCTAATGACTCTCTCGGGCCAATGGATTGTAGATGGAAGTGACATCGTGATATGAGTCCAGGGCTTAAACTGGGTGTGTTAAGTCCCTCCTGGCCCTCTGGAAGTGTCTCCCTTTGAGCACCACAATCTCCCAGGCAGCTTCTTCTTCTTTCCCCTGGGATCTGGAAGAGGAAGACAAGGAGGTGACCCGAAGGGAACTTGGCCTGAATTCAGCCTGGCCCAGTGAGCTCAGCCAAAATCAGAGTAGAAGATAATTTGTTAGATGCTATCATCCTTTGAGATTTGGGGAGGGGAACTGTTTATTACATAGCATAATCTCAGCAAAAGTTTGACTAATACAGGAAGGAAAGACCAAATCACTAGTCTTGTGGCTTTACTGTTTGTAACACAAAGCTAACTGAATGCTCCCCCAACACACAAGTTAGATGTCTAGATTGGCTGAAGAGTCTATTGAAAGCCTACCTTGATATACGGAAAACTTAATACATGGAAATAAAGATAAAGTGATTGATTTTGTTGGGTTCTGGCCACAAAACAGCCACGATTACCTTTAAAGATAGAATTTACATGAAATCGACACAATTGAGGACTTAGCCTAAAGCCCCAGAGTGGCTCGGCTGTGTTCCCCTTCGCTCCTTTATCGTTCCATCCTTCCATGAGGTCTGGCATATGACAATCAAGGGAAAACATCAGACACATGGCCCTTCCTTAAAAGGTCTTTATAATTAGTTCAGTGAAGAAAATATATTTGTACATAAGACATAGGAAAGGAGTGCTTTTAATCAAGAAAGGCAGTTATTGAAATAAAGAAGGAAACAGACAGCTTTTATTAGTTTAATGACAGGGCATCTGTTAGCAGGGACTTAGCTGTGGCAATTCAGTGGGCGAGATTGATTTATAACTGCCTTGTCCTCAAGTCAGGTGATTTTAGAGTCCTTTCATTTCTTCACTTTTCTGTTTTCAGAGTGTAAGGGTACAAATGTATATTCTAGCAATGGACAGATCACCAGGGTCTGGGCCTAAGGTGAAGCGCTGTTGGGAATGTTTACAATGTTTGAAATGCAAAAATGTTATGGAAGAATGATTGAGAGAATCAGTAGCTCTGTGGGAAAGGAGCATGAGGAAGAAGCTTATTGGGAGGGGGAGATGTCTTAGAATACAGAACTAAAACATTATGCTAGTTGAAGAAAGCCCAGAATAGGGGACAGGACAGAGAGCCCTTTCTTTAGTGGTCATTTCTATAGGTTCCAGTTGGATGGTGTCACTCCAGTTCACCTTGAGAATGTCTCCCATTGATTTTTCAGTATGGGCTTCATCTGAAGTCATTTGGCTATGGGCTATGCCATGCTTACATCATATTTGCAAATCTTCTATGCATCAAAGTGCTCCAAGGCTTGTCTCTTCGCCTTCAATACCATACATACCTTTTTGTGTCTCTTAGGAGGAATACTTGTACTATTGGAGAATGGAAAACATCCACCATTGTTTCCTTGTGGCTTAAAGACCAGAACACTTGGGTCCCGGTGATTCTGAGATGCTTCACAACCCTCTTGATCTTCAATGAACCAATCCAAGAAAATTGACTTTCTGGCTAGGGCAGAAGCAAAGGGTCCTCTAGCTGAGTTTTGAATGTGTGCTGTCCTACCATCCCTGTCATGAAACCACAGGGTTCCCGATTGCAGCCATAAGACAGCTCCATAGGAAGCCTTACCGCTTAAAGAATCACAAAACATATTTTTCACAAACATATGTTGAACACTTGCTCATGACAGGCATTGTGGTTGGTGGTGTAATAAGGGGCACAAATACAAATAACGCATGGTTTTCCCCTTCATGGGGGCTTGGAGTTTAGCAGAGGTGATAGGTAAGGATAGAAACCACCCAAGTATGTGGGTGATGGAGAGGAAGGACACATTTGAGCTTTGGCCAAATGCAGAGCCACCCAGCCTCCAGGTTCCAGATTGGAACACAGTGTAACGGAAATCCTACCCTGGCCACATACAAAGCCAGAAGCGTGCCGGATGGAGGGGCTGATTTAAAACATTATCCTAGCAGGGTGGTCAGAGCGGAAACCCCTCTTTTGCTGTAGGGAAAGATCAGACTCAAACAGATGAAAGAGCTGCTTGCTAAAGCCACATTTGCAGCATCATTGCTTTCTGACCTCCTGGGGGCTTCACACAGGGGGCGACTGGGGCAGGCTTGCTTACGAGATGAAGGTGGTATGATTCTAACCTTCCTTGGGTCAGAACCAAGTGAATTTCTATTTGGCAATAAAACAACTGCAATGACCATGAACTAGTTTCACTTCAGGTGGAATTATGAAAATTAGAAACCTTTCCGCTTCCTTGAGCTCTCAGGAAGACCATTCCAGAGATCTGGTAGCAAAAGTGCCATTTGCTAATTGTTTTTTTCCCCCCTGGAGAAGTCTTAGAAGACATGCCTGGGAAGCAGGCTCATAGACTGGGGGAGGAAAGGGGCAGGGAATTGAGCAACAGCTGTTTTTAATGTGCTCAGAGGCTACATATGTAATATGTAGAGAACACATTGCATCCAGGAAGATCATAAACTATGCATGCGAGTATGGTAAGTACCTGGCAGTCAAGAGGGTTGCCACACAATGGAGACACTTTATTATGCTGTCTGAACTGTGTGGCTTCAGGTCATGTAATGTGTTGGCCTGGCTGCCTTCTTGCAAGAGGAGGTTCCCTGTCTTCTAATGTTACCATCCCCTGTTTTTCCCAACAAGGTTAGTTTACCCATGGCTACAGTCAGTCACAGTCATCTTACTAGCTCCCTTGGGGAGACCTCCAGCCTCTCTCCTGGAGCTATGGTGTAATTTAAAGGTGATGGGAAGCCCCTATACACACAGCTCTCCATTCTTCTGAGGAGGGAGGCTTTGAAAGGGAGAGGCGGGGTGTCATGATGAAAGAGAGCAATCTTTCAAGCTTTCATGCAGAGCAACCCAGAATGCTATTCTCTTTGACTTTTTTTTTTTTAATTAAAAACAAAACAAACAAAAACCTTTAGATTCACACAAAACTTGTCCACATAGAGTTCTCTTCTGTCCTTTGGTCTCTTGTAGCTTCCGGTTTTTGTTTTGGTTTTTTTTTTTGGTACATCTGTCAGGAGTTCCAGAATATTGGTGCAACAGTACCAGTGTTCTTAATGTTAGACCTCGTTTAAAAAAAAACCCAAGTTTTTTTTCAACACTCTCTCTTTGCCGTTGTTCCAAGATCTAACACAGGACGCCAGATTCCATTTGCTTGTCAGAGTTTAAGATCTTAGTCTTTTCTTGTCTCACGAAGGCAAGAGATGGGGGAAAAGACTGAGGCTGACTCTCGCTCTCTTCTCCCACGCAGACCTGCAGATCAAGGGTGGCTCAAGCTTCGTGCTTCCAACAGTCGACCTCAAGGACACATGAGAATTATGAAGGAAGCTTCAAAACACAGGACCAACTCCAGAAAATTAAATTGAATTTCTGGAGATAATGATTTGGGTATGGGAATGCTTTCACAGCACATCAGGTGACTGTAACATGCAGGCTTAGCTGGGAATGAAGGCTGATTTGTTCTTCTCTCCTAGAAGTGGCAGGGAGAAGGAAATCCCAGAAAGGCAACTGGCTAAGTATTTGGCAGGCAGAACCTACACATGTTTCTCTGGCATTGATTTTAAAACTTACCACTGTTCTATTTACTTCATTTTCATACCTAGCTTGAGAGCAGAGTTAAGTGGTGGAGTGCCTCCCTTAATAGGTCTGGTTTGGGGCTGACTCTCTTGTTCATGGTTACCCTAGTATCAGCGGTCTAGTGGGTACAATTGACAATGGGCGTCTAGTCGTTTTTTCAGAGCAAAACAAAGCCTCAGTCCTAGAGCTGTGGATGCTGATTGGCCCCTGGCCAGTTGAGGCACTTAACCTCTCTGAAAGCAAATCACTCACCAGAAAATAGAGTTTGAATTAGGTCACCTGGCCTTCTAGTTTGTCATTTATTAAATGTTCCACCTTGAATGAGCTTCATGGTTTTGGCATGCTCATTTCCCCATCATCAACATGGGGGGTTATCACAGATGCTGCCTGCCATGGTCCTTGCCAGGTGATCATGATGCTTTATGGGAAGTTCCTCCTCTTGGTTGGTGTCATTGCTATGCACCATGTATCTTCCCAAACTGTAGAAGTGCTTATAAAGAATGCAATACATATGTGTGGCTTGAGCAAATGGAATAATCAGAAACCCTAGTCAATAAGGCAGGCGGTCCCAGCAACAGCCTCCTAGAAGAGTGACCTGCGGAGCCTTAGAAGCGGTGATGCTCCCAGAAATCCCAACATTTGTGACACTGTGGATGAAACTAAGTGACATTCCCTAAAGGCAACTCATTATATGTGGGATTTAGAACAATCAAATCAAAAGTATTATGGTTACCAGAGGTTCCCTGAGGTCTGGGGTGGATAGAAGGTTGGGGAGTTGTTTTTGGTCAAAGGATGTGAAGTTTAATTGGACAAGTTATTCCCTATGACCCAGCAGGGTGACTGTAGTTAATAATAATGTATGCCATATTTCAAAATAACCAAGAAAGCGAATTTCAAATGTCTTGCCTGAAAGATGACACCAGGTGATGAATATGTTAATCGGCTTGATTTAATAATTCTACATTGCATATACATATATATCAAAACATCACACTTTACCCTACAAAGGTATATACAATTACGATTTGGTAACTAGAAAAATAATGTTAATAAAATAAAATAGTTTTTTTAAATGTGATTTTCACAGACAAATCAAACACGAATCTCTGGGGGTGGAATCCAAGTCCTTTGTTTGTTTTGATCATCAAATGATACCAATGTGAACTTGAACCTAAGAATCACAGCCTTGGGAGGGCCAGTTTTTCTTGCTCAGTGAGTTGAAAAAGTAGGAGTGGTCCGAGTATTGAAGAAGTTTTATTTTACCTTCATTTCTCTCCACATCCATGACTCTTGTCTCAGGGCAGGGGTAACCTGTATCTGCAGAGAGGGATGGGATAAAAAACTAAAATCCTATAGCTTGCTATATTTATACGCAGCTGCTTTACTTGTTATATAGAAATATGTGAAGAGCAGGCAGACTTAAGGGTTCTAACTCACACTTCCTCTGCATGGAGCGTGTACACATCTTAAGATGTATGCAATTTATTGAGTCTAATTTGGAAGAGAACACTTTTCTTACTGCAGCCTACTCTGCATCTGTTTTCTTATCTGCTCCAGTCTGGCGGATGATCGTGCCTGAACCAAAGAGCCAGGTTTAATGCTTTAAGACTGAGGTGATGGCATCTTCGGGAGCAGGCATTACTGCAAGGAGACTTTTGCATGCCACCGTGCTACCAAGGACACCTGGCTTGATCTTATTCTCCCTCGGGTTCCATGCTTTAATTCATCCTCATATGAAGGCATATTTTTAAAAGGCTCTGAGATGTTCATCTTATTATTAATACAGGTGCTTACTTAGTTGCTGATAAACACAGAGCCCCCACTCTCTGGATGTGTTGTAGCTAATGGAGCAAGGCACTGCTCAAACGTCAAATTAAACCGCACAGCTCTGTAATCACTCAGACTGACATGGCATAAAAGGATAATTAGTAGTTCATTACATGAAACATTGTTTGTTCAGCTAAATTGATTTCTCAGCTGCCCATGTTTTCTGTTTACTTAGTAAGCGCTCCACTGCTCAGTTTTATTTGAGAGCTAGGAAATCCCTTCCCCTGGACTTTCTCATTCTCCTCTCTCTCTCTCTCTCTTTTTGATCAGTGCAGTTCTAAAATGTAATTTGCTGGAGCTGGGCAAACCCTCTCATGACATACAGGTGGAGAGTAACAATTGTGAGTGTGGATTGATGCTTTGGAACCTAAGACCGGCTGCGGTTAGAGATCCCGCCAAAATACCGGATGGCTTTCTATCTTCGAAGTGCTTCTGCGGGTATTTGCTTTTCAATTTCAGATGAACTCTTCTCTCTGAAAAGTGTGTGTGTTGAGGGGTGGGGTGTGAGGGGAGGGGTGAAAGAGAAAGAGGAATAGACACCTAATCCCTTGCTGTTCAAAGTGGAAAATTTTCAACAAAGTTTTCTTAAACCCTTCATGTTGCCCATTAATGCCAACATAAGAAAGTAATGGCTGTTTTTGGATTTCCTGGTATCCTGCTCTCCACCAGCAGGATTTAGACAAAAGGCTAAATGCCGTCTTCAAACCGTCTTCAACCTGTCACTAGGAGAGATAATGTGAACTTTCTAGGTTGGAGTAGCACAGCTTTCCATAATAGAGCTGCCTTGTCTGCTTCTCTATTCTTTGTCCCTGCCTCTCTGGGGAGTGAAGCATCTGGGGAGAATTTGCAGAAGTAGGCTCTTTGACACTATAACCGTCGGCCTTGCGGCTTATTTTATCTTTGCCGTCGGTGTGCTCAGCTCTGCTGGGCCAAGAGGTCAATGCTCTGCTCTAAACGACACCTTGCCATTGTGACAGTCTCAAAGGGGACAGAGGAGCCAGTTCTGCAGCAAATTCTTTGCACTGTGGGCACATAGTAAAGTGTAAGCCCAGGTGCAAGGGGCTCCCATGGATGTCAGCAGCAGCCAGGTATTGCTTGTCCTTTAGGGGAACATGGAGATCTGCTGCTGGATACAAGATGCTTCTTCTTGTTTTCCAGTGAGAAGATAGGAAATGGAGAAGGTGGGTCAGTCTGAGAAAAAGCTGGGTGAAGGGAAATTCAGGGGCTCCTGCATATTGGGCAATTGTTTGCAATTCATCTGTGCAGCTGGGGTGCATGTTGGTGGAACTAAAGATTGTATTAAATTCCACCACAGCCAATTTTCTTTCCAAGGCCCATTAGAACATTAGGAGGCTCACGTAACGTAAACACAACATATTGAGCAGGCGTCTCTCACTTGCCAGTATTAGTGGGAGGAAATAGAGCCTGTGCAAATGAAATCGGTAGCTAATCCCTGAGGCTCCCCAGGGCCTTCGGTTTAATCTCTTTCCCTAGCAACATTGTCAGGTGCAGACTCAGAGGAAGAGAATCCTGACCTTTGAAGAGAACGTGGACTTACTTGATTTGTGTTTGCAGCACACAAAGACCCAGTAGCAACTTTGAAATAGAATCGAAGTTTATTCAGGTCAAAACTCAAGGCAAGCCATTGCCTGGTAGACTTTAAGTCTGGAAACCAGGCAGTGTGTAGATCCGTGGATACTCTGTGTACAGAAGGCCAACGCTAAAGCAAGGGTGAGGATTTGATGACCGCCGCCGTCTGTACTTAAGCCCTGCAGTGCACCTGTTATGTTATTATCACTGGGCGACTTCTTCTGGGGAAATATGAGTTGAACATCTATTCATCCCAGGTAAGGCACTAACGCCAGACCAAAGATTCCGCTCGCATCTACCTCGGTGGGAGTCATTGACATGACTATGGATGAAGGATTCCTTACAGGAGTGTGGGTGATTCACAGGTAACCATATCACTGGAGAGTCCATCCCAGCATGGGTGAATACTCCTGATGCTGCGCAGGAGCTCCCAGCATGACTTGCAGGCAGGCCTACAAGGCAGGAGGCGCCTCTCCCCGGCAACCGTTACTGTTTACATAACTTGGGGAAGAACCTTGGGAGTTTTGAAAGTTTCAAGAATTTCTGAGGTTTGTAAGTTCCCTTTACTTCCTGAGCCTTGTATAATTAGTTCTCCTTTCTTCTGAGAAGAAGAAATGTTGTGTAGCAACTTGTTATATATTTCTATATATAATATATATATTTATTTTATATATGTTATATATTTCTATATATATAACATATATAAAACTTGTTATATATTTTTATATAACAAGTAAAGCAGCTGAGTGTAAATATAGCAAACGATAGGACTCACATCCTTCTCTCCAGGAGAGAATGTTTCACTTCGCAGAGGATAGGTATTTAAAAGAGTTATATGTCCACTATTTCAGTCCCTCCACGCCAGCTCCAATGGCTTCCTCTACCTTCTCAGACTGCGCCCAGTGTTTCTGGTTAGGGTCCCTGTGTGGTAGTCCAGATCACCATCTTTTCTTTCTAAGCTGTTGTGTGGCAAGACTTTTGATGGGAGATGCCACACACCTCTTCTCACCCCTGATAGGGAGCCTGCCAAAGACCAAAATACAGATGCCACCCAAGTTCAACTTGGTGAACCAGTGAGTTTTATTGAGGTTACTTACAGAAATATGGACAGGTTACTTACAGGAGCAGAAATGACTCAAAGACACCAAAGCCCTCCCCAGCATAAGCTGGGGACCTGGAGCACACTGCACAGCCTGCGGGGAGCTTACCAACTTGAAGGGTGTCCTTTCCAAGCTCTCTCTTCCAGGCGGCTTCGCTAGTTTCTGCTTCTTCTAAGCAGCTGGTCTAGCCTAAACATCTTTGCAGCTCTGCTTGTCTGAGAGTTACTATCAGCAGTTTTCACTGCTTACTCTGGAATGGAGAGGCCCAGTTGATCTGTTCAGTTTCAGGGACTTCCTGAAGTTATTTTGAGTTGTTTACCTTTAGTCTCAGGGTGCTTCCCTGAGAGAGGAGATGTTTCAATCTTGGAGGAAGCTGCTACACAAAGTAAGCATTTTCTGGACCCTGGTTGTTTAGATGCCTGCTCACCTACCCAGATCTTTGACACCTCACCCATCTCCTGTTTTTTCCTTTCAAGCGGTGGACTTTCTGGAGCCCTTTTGCCAACGTTCATCTCAGTTCTCTTGTTGCTGTTTCTCTAAGTTTCACACTCAGATTGGCCATTGCTACTCCTGCATCCAATTTCCACCACTACTGTGGGCTTAAACATGGCCCTATTCTTAAAATAATGCCCACAAATGCAAGATGATGCTTACATAGAGATTTTTGAAGTTTCTTCCAGAACTAAGATATTGAACCTTGTATTACAGTTCCTGGGTGTCTGTTTCCACTCTCATCTCGGCTTCCAAAGAGACGTGTCAACTGTGTCTCTCCAGGCAATCTCCGGTCTATAGATCTTTGTTCTCTCAATCACCGAAACCCTTCAGCAGGTTAAGATTATTCTCAGAAGGGTCTCTCAGTTCTCAAGTGGCCACTCTCCCTTCTTAGCTTCCTTGATACCAAAATGGTTCCTATTAAACAAAGGGTATCTTCTCCAATCTTTCCAGCTTCTAACAGTTGGAGGGATTGGGCAGTCCTGGGCCGGTATCTTATTCCCTTTCTCTGTTCTTTTCCTCTCTGTATGGATGCTTTGCTTTTCCCCCATGAGTGCAAATCCCATCAACAACAGAACTCACTGGTGTCTCTCCATGCAGCACCCCAGTTTCCAACTTTCTATTGGGGTTCAATCTTATAACCAAGTGCCTAACCAATGTAATAAGATATAACAGACATCCTAGCAGAGTTTAACAGGAAGTTAATCTTTTTTTTTTGCATGTTTTTCTGTTTGTTTCTGCTTTAGTTTTTGTATGTAAATGTAAACTTCTGTCTTGTGGTTTGGATGTAAATTATCCCCTGTAGGGTGAAAAGTCCAAGCTCACTTCCAGGTTTTGAAAACCCACCAAACCCTGAGCTTGAAATTCCACTAATCCCTGAGCTCATGCAAGCTCAGACTTAAAATCCTACCAGTCCCCATCCTGGAAATTTTTACCCTAGAATCCTCCCTCCACACACACACACTCCTCAAAACCCTATATAAGGCCTGCCTTCTGCTCAGTTCACTGCTGCTGCTTCCTGAGCAGAGGCAGCCCCTTTCGTATGTCTTTCCCCCCAAAAAAATCTCTTGTTTGAGATTTGTTGTGCAGTGTGACTTTGTGGTACTCCTTGGCTCCCGACTGCCAAGATACCTTTTCTCCCAGAGCTATAACACTTACACAAGGGACGTAACACTTATATTGGGGATATTTTCCCCTCATAGCTGTAATACATCCATCAGGGACACCTTCCCTACCTCAGCACTGTAATATTTACACCCCCTATAATCCAATGTGATTAAGCAACTGGGTCTCCAAGAGGTGGTGCAATCTTTGGAGACTGTGGAGCCTTGGCAGGGGTGGGGCAGTTGTGGTGAGGTATAGGCAGTATAGGTTGGTCAGTGGTGGCAGGTGTCTGAGGATTACAGCCCAGCCTTACTTCTGAAAACACAGACATGGATAAGGTGCATCATGAACTCCCGCAGTCACAGTCCAAGTTCAATTGCCGTGGACTGTACCCTCTAAACTGTGAGCCAGAATAACTCTGTCTCCCATTCAGTCACTTCTGAAGGGGATGAGAAAAGTAACGAATGCCAGCTGTGTCCAGCTGCAAAGGATAAAATCCCAAGGCTTATCCCTGATCACTCTCACCTTCTTACCTCTGCATCCAATTCATCTGTGAGTTTGGTGTCTCTCCACTCAAACATATTTTCAGGCCTTGGTAGAGCACTTGTTTAGCATGGGTTTGATTCCCAACATTTCAAAAACAAAGCCAAACAACATATACCCTGTGCATTAACTTTTCTGCAGTTCTAAGAAAACCATCATCTGTCACTGAGCTCTGGCAACAGCCTCGTAACTAATCGTCCCTTGAGTGCTGACTTATTTTGTGTTAAATTGATATGAGTCAGAGTCATTTGGGAAGAGGAGGAAATGGCCCTTACCAGATTGACTTGTGAACAAATTTGTGTGTGTGTGTTGTGTGTGTGTCGGGGGATCCTGATTGATAATTGATGTGGGACGGCCCAGCTCACTATGGGCAGTGCCATCCCTGGGCAAGCCATGGGAAGAAGTCTAGTCAGAAGAACTCCTCCATGGCCTCTGCCTCAGTTCCTGCCTCTAGGTTTTTGCCTTGTGTTCCTGCCCTGACTTCCCTCAGTGATGAGATCTGACCTGAGAGTTGTAACATGAAATAAATTCTGTCCTCCCTAAGTTGTTTTGGGATATGATGTTTTTATCACAGCAATAGAAATCCCAACTAAGACATTGAGTCTTCCTCTCCCCTCTGCTCTTTAGGGAGCATGCAAAGCCCTCCTTGAGAACAAAAGCCAGGTTCAGGTGTTTTCCATAAGCTGGCCCATGGTTTCCCATTGTGTTTGAAGTAGCATCTACACTCTTTAGCATAGCCCTCTGGTCCATGTGACCTTGCCTGTTGTCACGTCCTGGTACCATTTCATGTTTTCCTCTCCACTCTCTCTGAAATTGCTAAATTTCCCTCCAGCACATCTCTTGTACTTCGCTGTTCTTGGCCTGGAATGTTCTTTCCCCCATCTTTGTGTGGCTGCCTTACCCTCATAGTGAAGGTTGCAATACAGATGTCCCCTAGAATGGCCATACCTGAATTTTTCCTACAGTTGTCTCAAATCCTTTGCTGTCCTCCCTCCCTGGATGAGTAATGACTTGCCTTCCTAAATGTATCTTTAATGGCTTGTTCTTTGGCTAGCTGTCTTTCACATGAAGGAAGAAAGTACCGTGAGGGTGTAGCTTTTTTGCTGCTCAGAGCTATATGCCCTGTTCCTGGAACAAAGCCTGACATACAAGAGACACTTCCAGAATACTCGATGAATTAATACATCTGGGATGTGCACCTACACAAGAGGGTCCAACTTGTACCAAAGACAGCTTTCCTCTGCTCCTGATCATGTTAGAGTATGATCAAGAATCTGTCTTTACAGCCTGGGCCTTCTAGAACTTCACCTTACCTTTGGAGCTGGTTTTCTCGGGCTTGTTTTGCATCATCCTGTCCAGTTCCCTGTGGCAAGAAAGTTCTAATGTCTCACTCCTTAGCCTGCAGTACCTTTGTCCTCTGGCTTGTCTCTGAAGCTCTTGACTCTCATCTGTGCTCAAGCTTCAAGAGTCCTGGACACTGCTCTCGTTGGGACTAAAATTTGTTGCCAAGGTTTCCTTCTTTTCTGGTTGGTAGCCTTGCCCTACCTTCTCCAGAGCCAACCGCTGCCAGTTCATTAAGAGACGCAGCTGGGAGGTGAGAGTTCGAAGCCAGCCCGGTCTACAGAGTGAGTTGCAGGATAGCCAGAGTTACAACAGAGAAACCCTGTCGAGAGAGAGGGGATGGAGGGGAGAGGAGCGGGGCATTCTCAGCTGCAGTGTGAAGCTAGACTCCCCACAACTGAGAAGGTCCATTCCTCGCAAGTACAGTTCCCACTGCAGTCCGTCTCACTGAAACCCATGTTCTCCAAGGCTTCAGTGACTCAGAAGCTCATGGTTCCCTTTGACCCTTCTGAGGAAGAGCAAGCACATGTATAGTAATACATGAAGCTCCATTAAACTTCAAAGTCTGGTTGTGGCACAAACAAGGGGAAAACAAAGTTTACAATACCCCTGCTTGAGACACAGTGTAGAAAAACAGATGTGGAAAAATAAGCATAATAGGAAACTTAGAATTAAAAAAGAAATTCCACGCTCATGAAATAGCTATTGTTTGGCTTTTTGATAGTGGATGTGAGTATGAAAGTTTGAATAATTTACATATCTCTGTACTCCAATTACAGGTTTATACACGGTGCATGGAAAGTGTAGTGATATTTTAATTTTACTTTAATGAAAACTTATAAAATGAGTAACATTTATTGAAGCATTTCAAATAAACTCCTTTGGATTTACTTTTTACTTGGATGATTAGGCCAGGAGGACTTTTAAAGAAAAAAATATGCTTATTTTTTTTTTTCCTGAAAGAACAAAGTATTATTTCTAAAGCATTTCAGTCTGTCAGGAAAATATATATATACATATTTTTCTTTTGAAAGGTATATTATTATGTGCCCAGTGAATGAGCTTTTCTGAGTACTCACATCTGTCAGAAAAATGAAAGGAAAAAAAAATATATATATACACACACACACATATGCATATCACCTGTTGACCAAAGTCTAATTCAGTTATTCATGTCTGTTAAAATAAAATAGATATTTATGTAGTACGATAAAATATAACATTAAAATTATATTTTAACATCTGTATAACATAATTGATTTAACTATTCTGCTATTGATAGACAGCTGAATGACCTATTATGTGACTATAAACAATATTTATGTTTATTTCCATGTGGAATACTTTAGATTTAATTGTAAAGTGAGTCTGTTTTAAAGAGAATGTGCATTTTAATTGATAGATGCTTTGAGAATTACATCTGACCAACATTACAGGAGAATCTGACTACTGTCATATACTCTCCCCCAACTAGGTGCTTAGCTTTGCTCATGCTATGTGTGAGCAGAGTTTCCTATGGTTTTATCTGATTCATTTTACAGCTGTATTGAAATGAAATTGACAATTAATTTGTGTCTACATATGCATGTCTCTGTGTGCATGTCTGTAAAACCACTATCACAACAGAAGAGACAGCCACTGCTGTGAGTTCTAAGGTTCCCTTAAACCTTTGTAATTCCTCATAGCTGCTTACAAATGCTGTGGCTATCAGAATTCTCTGTCCATTCACTTCTCCTTCTCTGGGGTACCTAGCATTGGAAGAGCTGCAACACATGGTAGATCAATGTTGAACTTTTGGAAAGATTGCTAAATGGCTTCTTAAGTGGTGTTTTCCCAATGAGATCTCCAGTTGAGTCACAACTTCTCTAACTCCTAACCTTCCAAATTTTAGTTATTCTAAGGGAAATACAGTGATGTCATATTGTAATTTGCATTTCTTGAATGACAGATAATGTTGAACACCTTATTTTCCATGTATAAATCTTCTCTAGTCCTATATATGTATAATTTTTTTGCTACTATTCTATTTACTTGTTTGCCGTATTATTAGCAAAGATATTCAATTAGTGTAACAATTCTTTATATTTTCCAGAAACACTGGTTAGATGTACATTTTGCAAATGTGTTCATTCCATCTGTGTCTTTTCCTCTTTTGTTCTTCCTTTTTTTATCTTCCTTCTTCAAAGAGCAAACGCTCAAAAATTTTTGATGAGACATAGTTTATTGATTTATTTCTTTTGAAATAATTAAAAATCTTTAATTTAAAATTTTTGAGACTTTCATATGCATCTTGAATATTCTTTATACTCTGCTTTTCACCCTAACCTTTCCTCACGCTTCCCCTCAAATCCATGACTTCTGTTTCTTTAATATTCCTGTTACGTAGATATATGTACAAATACACAGGTAAATCCAGCCTGGTGACTCCACGTACTGTTGCTGATCTGTGTTATGTGTTTATGGCAGACTGCTTAGGACTGGAGAAATCTCAGGGCGTTGTCCCTCTCAGTAGCCATTGTCATCTGGAGGTAGGGGCCTGTGTGATTTCCCCATCCATGTTGGCATGTCAGCCGGTATCGTCACCGAGCAGATCTCATTGAGGCGAACATATTGTTGCCATGTTACGGGTGCAGCTTTCCTGAATGTAGCAGACACTGTCTCACAGAAGATGTCCTTGTCCTCCGACTCTTAATCTTTCTACACGCTCCCTCTTCTGTGATGTGCTCTTAAATTGAGATGTGGGGATTTGTTGTAAATGTGTCAGTTGGCGGTGGGGACCCATGGTCAATTGTTTTGTGTATTTGTAGATTTCTGAAATGGCTTCTGTCTGCTTCCAGAAGAACCTTCTTTGCTGAACAAGAGCTACGCTTGCCTGTGGGTATACAGATGTGCATTTAGAATAAAGTTAGGAATTATACTGGTTTAGGGAAGTAGCTATGGTAGGTTTTCTCTAGGGTCTATGTCCTCACCGGCCACAGGTGGTTGACTAGGTTTGCTGTCAGGCATGAATTCTCTGCTGTCGATGGGCCTTAGGTTCATCTTGATGATTGTTAGTTACTCCCAAAATATAAGTGTCACTGTTGTACCACCTGGACTGTCTTGCCATTCTGATCATTGCTGTTGTTCATAGGCTTCATAAACTGGGTAGAATGGATGATTGCTGTTCTTTCTTGGCAGCATGCACAGTTCCTTCTGGTATCATAACAGAGTACACCCAGGAAGGAGACTTCCAGGTTAGTTCTAGCTCCATTTGTCCAAGTCCTGTGTCCAAATCTGTGGCATCTTCAGCAAAGATCTTACCTTCAAGTTCTTGGAGGTAGCAAGGGCAATGGCAATAGCTTATATTATTCGGGGAGTCTCTGACTCCCCTGACTAACAGCTTGAGGAGAAGTTTTGCATGCCTGGCATTGCGGTTTTGTTAGATAGTTTATGGCTCTTGGGGGCATTACCACCCTAAGTGATATAACTGCATTCAAATTATGTATATATGTATATACATATATTTATATATTATGTATTTTAAGTAAAAATAAAATAGTGTTTGCGTGTAGCTTTTTTGAATAACTATACTGGTATTTGTCTTTCCTCCCTTCCTCTCCTTCCATATTGCCTTCCTTCTTCCTCCCCAGTTAGAGCCCTTCCCACCTCAGTGTTCCCCACTTCCTCCTTTATGACACTGTGTTCTACTTCCCTCCTATCAAGAGCCCCTCCCTCTGGTTCCTTTTTACCTTAGTGGAATCTGCAGTTACTCCAGATTATATACTCGTAGCTAAAGATTAGGAGCAGGCTTCACAAGAACATGTGATATTTGATATGGAGAACATATGTTCTTTGTCTTTGTGGGTCTGGGTTACCTCACCCAGTCTATTTTCTAGTTCCACCTGCTGCTTTCGTGATTCCGTTCTTCTTTAGAGCTGAGTAGAATTCCATTGTGTATATGTACCACATTTCCACTATCCAACCATCAGCTGAACATTTAAGTCGTTTCATTTCCTAGCTCTTGTGACTAGAGCAGTAACGAATGACTGAGCAAGTATCTCTGGAGTAGAATGTCAAGTCATTTTGTCATATGCCAAGGAGTAGTACATCTGGGTCATATGGTTGATTTCTTTTGTACTTTTTGAAAATTCTTCATACCGATTTCAATAATGGCATACTATTTTGCAATCCTGCCAACAGTGAAAGAGTGTTCCCCTTCCCCCTCCTCTTCAGTAACCTTCGTAGTCATTGTTTAGTTGAGCTTAGCTATTTTGACTGGGATAACATGAATCTCAAAGTAGTTTTAATCTTCATTTTCCTACTTACCAAAGATGTTGAACACTTATTAGAATGTTTCTTAGTGATTTATTTCTTCTTTTGTGAACTCTCTGTTCGGATCCACAGCCCATTTTAAAATTGGGTCCGTGGATCCCTTGAGTCTTTGATTTTTGAGTTCTTCCCATATTCTAGATCTTAATCCTCTATCAGATGTATAGCTGGCAAAGATTTGCACCCACCCTGTGCGCTTCATCTTCCTTCTCTCGATTATTTCCTTTCGTGTGCAGAAGCTTTACAGTTTCGTGAGGTCCCATCTGTCAATTGTCAGCGAATGGGGTCCTGTTCAGAAAGCCCTTTCCCACACCTGAATCTTACAGGGTACTGTCTATGTTTTCTTCCAGCAGTTTCAGTAGTTCAAGTTTTCCATTAAGGACTTTGATCCATTTGTAGTTGAATTTTGTGCAGGGTGATAGACACAGGTCTAATTTATTTCTTCTACACATGGTCATCCAGTTTTCCAAGCACTGTTTGTGGAAGTTTTTTTTTTTTTTTTCTGTTGTTCTTTTTTGTCTCCAGGTTATGTTTTTGGCATCTTTGTCAAATATGAAGTGGCTAAAGTCACATGACTCATGTTTGGGTCTTTGGTTTGGCTCCATTGGTCTACATGTCTGTTTTTGTGCCAGTACCATATTGCTTTTATCAACGTGACTCTGTATCTTAAGATCTGGAAGACTAGTCCCTCTAGCACTATTATTTTTGGCTATCCAGAGTCTTCTGTGGTTCCATATGTATTTTAGGATTGTTTTTTCCTATTTCTGTGAAGAAGGCTGTGAAAATTTTCACTGGGATTACATTGAATCTATAAATCGCTTTTGGTAGGATGCTCTTTTTTTTTTTAACAATATTAATTTTACCAATCTATGCGAATGAGAAGAATTTCATCTTTTAATGCCTTTCTCAATATTTTTTCTCAATATTTTTCATTGTAAGATTTTGATTAAGTTTGTTCCCTGATATTTTATTGTCTAGAGACCACTGTGAAATGAACGGAAGTGTTTCCATGATCTCCTTCTTTGCATGCTTCTCATTGATATGTAAGAGGGCTCCTGCTTTTTATAAGTTTGCTTTGTATCCTGCCACTTGCTGAAAATATTGTTTTTAAAAGTTTTCTGGTGGAATTTTTGGGATTTTTATGTATAACATATCATCTTCAAATAGGGACACTTGACATCTTATTTTTCTATTTGTATCCTTTAATTTCCTTCTCTTGCCTTATTACTCCAGCTAGTGCTTCAAGCTGTATTGAAACTGAATAGGGATAATAAACAGTCCATCTCTTTCCTGGTTTTAATAAGATTGTTTTGAGTTTTTCTCCATTTAGGATAATGTTGTTTTTCGGTTTGTCATACATAGCCTTTATTATGCTGAAACAGGTTCCCTCCAGTCTTTCTCTAGGACTTTTATCATGACAGATGCTGGATTTTTATCAATTTTTTTTCTCCCTGAATCTGTTAATATGCTCATGTGATTTTTGTCTGAGTCCATTTTTGTGACTTAATGCATTTATTGATTTGTGTATGTTGAAACATCCCTACATTTCAGGAATAAAGCCAACTTGGTCACAGTGTATAATCTTGTTTATGTATGCTTGTATTCTGTTTGCAAATATTTTATTGAGCACTTTTGAGTCTATGTTCGTCAGAGATATTGGTTTGTAGTGTTTTGTTTTGGTGTGTGTGTGTCTTTACCTGGTATGATAGGTTTTGCAAAAGGGGTTTAGAAATGTTTCTTCTGTTTTTATTTATTTATTTATTTATTTACTTACTTACTTATTTATAGTAATTAAAAATACTGCTTGAAGATCTTTGAAGTCTGGTAGAATTCTACTTTAATCCATCTCGGCCTGGGCATTTTTTAAGTTTGAAAGCTGTTTATTCTGCTTCCATTTCTGTTTGATGTGGGTCTTTTTTGGTTGTTGATCCCTTCTGCCTTAATTTTGGTGGTTTGTATGAATCTAGAAATACATCCATTCCAAGTTATATTTTATAACTTGAGGGCAGTGTTGCACGCTCCTTTATCCCAGCACTTGGGAGGCAGAGGCGGGTGGATCTCTGTGAGTTTGAGGCCAGCCTGGTCTACAGAGTGAGTTCCAGGACAGCCAGAGTTACAGCAGAGAAACTCCACCTTGAAAAACCAAAAAATAAATAAAAATAAAAAATATATAAATAAATAAAAGTATTCCCTTACAACATTCTGAATTTCTTTATTACCTATTGTAATGTTTTCTTCTTCGTTCCTGATTCTGTTAGTTTGGATCATCATGTCCTTTCTTTTTGCTATTTGGGCTAAAGACATAGATTTTTTTTATCTTTTCAAAGAACCAGGTATTAAAGTCTTTGTAATCATTTTTTGTCTGCTTGTTTTTATCTAATTGATTTCTGCTCTGAGTTTTGTTATTTCTTCCCATCTACCAGATTTGTATTTAGTTTGTTCTTTTTATTGAAAATTTTTTCATGCAAAATATTCTAGCCAGTTTCCCAGATCCTCCCAGATCCTCCCCACCTCCTGGCCTACCCAACTCCGTGTCCCTTTTTTTTTTTTTCTCTATCTTTATAAAACAAACAAAACAAAACAAAACAAAAAACACATAAAACCAGACAAGCCATAATTAATAAAAAAAAAAAGTAAAAACACAAGAAATATACACATACTCAAAATTTGTAAGGCACAAAAATTGAAACAACAACAAAGGACCAGTATGACAGAAATTATTTTTAAAAAGCAATATGAGACAAAAAGTTCATTTTGTATTGGCATTGGGCCTTCCCTTAAGTTTGGTTAATATACTCAGTGAGATTCTACTGGAGAGAAGGAATTTTTTTCCCTTACAAGTGGATGCCAATTGGAAATAGCTTCCTGGTTAGGAACGGTTACCTTCTCAGCACTGGGGCTCCATCTGGCTTGAATCTGTGCAGGCCCTGTGCACGCTGCCATAGTCTCTAGGAACTCACATGTGATCGATCTTACTGTGTTTATAAGACACTTTTTTTTCTTGAAGTCATTCATCCCCTCTGGCTCTTACAACCTTTCTGCCTCATCTTCCATGTAGCTCCTTGAAGAGGAGAGGGGTTGAAGACGTTTCATTTATGACTGAGTGCTACAAAATATCTCATTATTTGAGCATTTCCCAGTTGTGGATCTCTGTGTTAGTTCTCATCTACTACAAAGAGAAGTGTCTCCGATGATGGCGACAGAGGCACTGATCTATGGGAATAGCAGAGTGTCATTAGAAGTCATTTCATTGTTATGTTCCTTTAAACAACAACAACAACAAAAAAAAAAAAGCAAAAAGAAGAAGGAGGAGGAGGAGGAGAGGAGGAGGAGGAGGAGAAGAGGAGGAGGAGGAGGAGGAGAAGGAGGAGGAGGAGGAGAAGGACCCTGGGTCTGTACCAAGAGCTGGAGTCTCCAAAGCATGATTTGAGGTGGGAAAAGGGGCCGCTGTAACAGGCTGCTACATGGACGGGGTGAGACAGGTAAAAACATAATAGAGGACAGGAAGGAGAGAGAAAATCGCCTACCTGAGTCCAATCCCGGTGTGGTCACTGGGGGTCCTAGGAGGAAAATGTGTCTAGGTATCAATGGCATATACAAAGGAACAGGGGTGAGCTTGAAGGAGCATTAAAACAGTCCACAGGAAGGAGTGAAGCTCAGTCTACACCAAGCTTGTGGTGGTGTTCCTAGGGAATGGTTGGTTTGGTATGCTTTTCCACATTCTTAGGTTGCATCACTAAGTCATTTTTTTCTGATTTGTACCCCCTTTTTAATTGGGTTATTTGTTTTGTTGATACTAGTTTCTTGAGTTCTTTATATATTTTGGATATTAGCCCTCTGTCAGTGGAGTTGGTGAAGATCTTTTCCCATTCTGTAGGCTGCTGTTTCGTTGGTGTCCTTTGCCTTACAGAAGCTTTTCACTTTCATGGGGTCCCATTTATTAGTCAATGATCTTAGTTATTTGCGCTATCAATGTTCTATTCAATAAGTCATCTCCTGTGCCAATACATTCAAGGCCGTTCCCCATTTTCTCTTCTGTCAGGTTCAGTTTATCTGGTTTTATGTTGAAGTCTTTGGCACATTTGGAGGTGAGTTTTGTGCAGGGTGATAAGTATGAATCTATCTTGAGTCTTCTAAAGGCAGACATCCAGTTTGACCAGCACCATTGTTGAAGATGCTGTCTTTTTTCCATTGTATATCATAAAAAATTAGGTGTCCATAAGTGTGTGAATTTGTGTTTGGATCTTCAGTTCAGTTCCATTGATCAACATGTCTGCCTTTATGCCAATACCACGTGTTTTTTATTACTATAGCTTTGTAGTACAGCTTGAAATCAGGAATGGTGATACCTCCAGAAGTTCTTTCATTGTTCAGGATTGTTTTAGCTATCCTGGTTTTTTTCTTTTTCCATGTGAAGTTGAATATTATCTTTTCAAGGTCTGTAAAGAATTGTGTTGGGATTTTGATGGGTAGTGAATTGAATCTGTAGATTGCTTTTGGTAAGATGGTCATTTTTACTATGTTAAGCCTACTGATCCATGAATATAAGAAATCTTTCCATCTTCTGAGGTCTTCAATTTCTTTTCTTCAAGATTTAAAGTTTCTGTCATACAGTCTTTTACTTGCTTGGTTGGAGTTACCCCAAGATATTTTATATTATTTGTGGCTATTGAGAGAGGTGTTGCTTCCCTGCTTCCTTTCTCAGTCCATTTGTCATTTGATTATAGGAGAGCTACTGATATTTTTCTTGTATATCTCATAGCCAGGCACTTCAGTGAAGGTATATCAGCTGTAGGCGTTACCTGGTAGAATTTTGGGGTTGTGTATGTGTACTATCAAATCATCTATAAATAATGATAATTTGACTTCTTCCCTTCCAATTTGTATTCATTTGCTCTCCTTCAGTTGTCTTATTGCTCTAGGTGGAACTTTGAGTACTATATTGAATAGGAATGGAGAGAGTGGGCAACCTTGTCGCAGTCCTGATTTTAGTGGAATTGCTTTGAATTTCTCTCCATTTAATTTGCTGTTGACTGTGGGCTTGCTGTAAATTGCTTTTATTATGTTTAGGTATGTTCCTTGTATCCCTAATCTCTCTAAGACTCTTATCATGAAGGGCTGATGGATTTTGTCAAAAGCTTTTTTAGCATCTACTGAGATGATCATATGAATTTTTTTTTCTTTCAGTTTGTTTATATGGTGGATTACATTGACCAATTTTTGTTGACCCACCCCTGCATCTCTGGGATAAAGCCTACTTCATCATAGTGGATGATCTTTTGGATATGTTCTTGGATTCTGTTTGTGAATATTTTATTGAGTAGATTTGCATCTCTGTTTACAAGTGAAATTGGTCTGTAATTCTCTTTCTTTGTTGAATGTTTGTGTGGTTTGGGTATCAGGGTGACTGTGGCCTCATAAATTTGGCGATGTCCCTCCTGTCCCTATTTTGTGGAATAATTTGAGAACTTTTGGCATTAACTCCTTTTTGAATGTCTGATAGAATTCTGTGACAAAACCATTTGGCCCTGGGCTTTTTTGATCCAGAGACTTTTTTATTTTTGAGACACGGTTTCTCTGTTATAACTCTGGCTGTTCTGGAACTCACTATGTAGACCAGACTGGCCTAGAACTCACAGAGATCTGCCTGTCTCTGCCTCCTGAGGCTGGCTTACAGTTCAAAGGTTTAGTCTGTTGTCATCATGGTGGAAAGAATGGCTGAAGGCAGGCAGACACGGTGCTGAGAGTTCCACATCCAATCTGAAGGCAGCAGGATGAGAGAGTGAGACTAGGCCTGGCTTGAACATCTGAAACCTCAATGCCCTCCCCCAGTGACTCACTTCCTCCAACAAGACCGCACCTCCTAATAGTGCCACTCCCTATGATTTAATGGGGGCCGTTTTCATTCAAACCACCACAGTGGAGTACTGGAGTCACCTACTATTATTGAGTTGGAGAAAATCTGTGAAAATTTTGTAGTGTGCTTTTTATGAATCTTGGTACACCAAGAATTCAGTGCATATATGTTTAGGATTATGACGTCTTCTTTGTTAATTGTTCCCTTGATTAGAATGAAATGGCCTTTTTTTCTCTTCTGTTTATTTTTACTTTGAATTCTGTTTTTGTAAGATATTTGGATGTGATACCTGCTTGTCTCCTGGTCTCATTTGCTTGGAACTCCTTCTCCCCTTCATTATTATCATCATTTAAAATGATGCTTGTCTTTGAGGGTAAGATAAATTTCTTGTAGATAACAGAAAGATGGATTTTGTTCTTAATCCACTCAACCCACCTTTGTCTTCTGACTGGGGAGCTGAGGCTGCTAATATTTAAGTTATTATTGAAAAAATGTGTGTTGGTTGATTGCTGTCCTTTTCCTGCTTGCACCCTTCATCTTTGTACTTCAGTAATCAGAGTCTTCTGGCTCTGCACTCTTCACTCTCCTGTATTGCTTCCATTATTCTCTGTGGCCCTAGTTTTGTGGATGTGAATTCTTTTAACCCGTTTTTGATCATGGAAACTTTTTTCTTTCTCCTTCAACGATGACAGATAATGCATTGCTCCAGGCTCTTTGACTTTTCAAGTTTTCGTTGAAAAACCAGCTGTTATTCTGATGAGTTTTTCTTTATATGTGACTTGTGATTTTTTTTTTATTGCAGGTTTCTATAGCCTCTCTTTGCACTCTGTTTCGTGCCTGAGTTATATATGCCATGGGGATTTCTCTCCTGGTCCTGTCTGTTTGGTGCTTTGTGGGCTTCTCGTATCTCTTTCCTTAATTTGGGAGAAGTTTAATTCAACAATCCTGTTGAAGATCCAATATATGCCTTTGACCTGGGGTTCTTCTTCATCTAGGCCTATAATTAAAAGACTTAGTCTTTTCATTGTGTCTCATAGTTTCTGCATGTTTCTTTTGTGTATTTTTTAATTCATATTTTTGTTTGAGTGTTCCAAGTTAGCTACTTTATCTTTGGATCCTGATTTTCCGTCTTCTACCCAAGCCATTCTACTTGGAGAACTTTCACAAAGTTTCCTAATTGAGTCACCGAGCTTTTCAAATCCATCTTCATTGCAGCTTGAGTTCTCTTCAATGCCCCTATCTCTCTGTCAAATTTGGTTTTCTCTTCCCTCCGCCCTGAGGTTTCAAGACAGGGTTTCTCTCTTGTAACTCTTGCTGTCCTGGAACTCACTCTGTAGAGCAGGCTGGCTTGAACTCACAAAGATCTGCCTGCCTCTGCCTCCCCAGTGCTTGCCGCCACTGCCTGGCTTGAATTCAGTTTTCAAATCCCCAATTTTCCTTGACACTTCATTCAACAGTGCATTTGTCTTTTTGTGGATGGCACCCAGGACCTCATTGCTCTTCTCTTTCAGTTCACAGGGATCCCCAGCCCACCCCATCCCGGTCTTCTTTTAATGCTTTGAAATCTTGGATCAAGTTCATGATCGTTCTTTTAAATTCTTTTGCTAGGGTTCATATAGGTTAATTCTCATCAGAAAACACTTCTATAGGACTAGGGGGATTGGAGAGGCACAGCCAACCGTGGCATTTCATAGTGTCTGTGCTTTACAATGTGCCTGGATATACATACAAACTCATTTCCTCGGTTGTGTTTCCGATATGAGTTCCAGCCTGCTCGGGTTGGGCTGGTGTAGACTGGAGCTGGGCCTGAAAGTGTGGAGTAGTGCTTGGTTTCCTTGTTTCTTTGCCGCACCAAAAGTTGCCTCCTGGTTTAGAAGGCAGAGTTAAGATAACACATTTGTGTTATAGTATGCCGTTAATGTTTTGGGTAGTAATAACAGCAACGGAAAAGCGACACGATGCAGATTCTTTTTCTTTAGCTCCTGATTTTTTTGTGTGTGTCTTTTTGCTTTAATTTTGTTTTATGAGTTGATCTTAAATCTTTTAACCATGCTAAATTTGCTTGTTAGTTCTAGTAGCTCTTTTTCTCTACAGCCCATTGCAGCGAGGGCACCCTTTTCTCTGTTTCTTACCTTGCTGTGCTACTATCTCTGGTTCAGAGTTGACTGGGGGTAGTGACAGCAAGCATCTTCATCTTGTTCTTGATCTTTAGGAGGAAATGTCCAGCCTCTCGCTATGGCACATGACGGAAGTGATGCGTTCTCAGATCGTCGTTGTACTGGGGACTGAACCTTAGGCTTCAAAGCACTTAACCAAGCTGTAGGCAAGCACTCTACTCCTGAGCTGGATCTCTAGCTCAGCACTTTTGTAGATTCCTTTTAATTTGAAAATTTCTGTTATTTTCAGTTTTTTGAGAGGTTATTTTTCCATCAGTAACAGCTTTTGGATAGTTTTCAAGTTATTGGGGGCCATTTATTGAGGCCATCATATGGTCTTCTTTTCTTGTTTTTAATATGATAAATTATATAAATTGACTTTTCATGGTAAAGCAATCTCATATTCATTGAATAAACCCACCCAATTTGCCATGGTGTGGTATCCTTTCTGTTTATGTTGTTTCAATGTGCGAAACTGTATGAATAGTTAATTTGTCATAATAAGGGAAATTGATTTGTCATTTTCTTATCTTGCAATGATTTTTGTCAGCTTTCAATAGCAAGCCAATACTAGCCCCAAGGAATTAGTATGGAAATATTAACTTTACTTTAATTTTCTAAAAGAGTTTGAATAGAACTGATGTTACTTTATACTTAAATGACTGGTAGAGTTCACTAGTGTAGTTCTTCTGTGCCTGGAGATGTCAATGTGACATGATTTAAAACAATAAATTTAATTTCTTTAATAGAGTAGAACTACTCAGGTTGTCTGTTTCATAATGAATGAATTTTGGCTGTTTCCTAGGAATTTTTCTAATTTCTTATAATTAATTGAATTCATTAACATAAAGTTGTTTACCACAGTCCCTGCCTATCTTTTTTATTGTCCACAATATCATCATTATGTCATATTTCACATAATTTTGAAGCAGGAAGGCTAATTTCAGACACATGATCACTTTGCCTCTGCCTCATCATGCTCTGGTTAGAAGTATGTCTTACACAAGTGGCTGTTACTCCTTGTGTTGGTCATTTGTATCTTGTTTTACTTCCTAATCAATCTAACTACAGTGTCACTAATTTCAACAATCTTTTAAATACAGCCACATTTTTATTTCCTTTCACAAAGGCCAAGGCAGAATGGATGGATGGTGCTGGGGTGGGGGCAGGGTCCAGCTGCCTAGAGTTTGCTTCCAAACCTTGGGAGAACTCTGATTCTGAACAACAGCTAGATGTCCCAGCCAAAGAATGTTCCATAGGTGGGCTTGAACCTCCTTCTTTGGGGAGGGTCTTTGAAGGCCTTAGATGCTCATGTGGCCCAGACTGTTAGAGTTCCACCTGCATTTCTGACACTGTTGGAGTTTGCCTGGTACTAGACCCTGGCTTTGTGGGGCACTTACTCTGGTGGGCACTCTGGTGCCCTGGGTGTTGTCTGGGTACCTACTTGAAGTATGGTGGCAGGTTTGGTACAGAGGTGCCTACAGAATGCCTAGTGCCTGTGGGATGCCAAGGAACCTTCAGGATGTCTTGGTACATGTCATGGTACAGGCCAGATACCTGCAGGAGGACCAGGAAACCAATATGTCTGGGTGCCTTTGGGATGGTCAGTGCCTGTGTGATGTCTGGGTTTCTGTGAGATGCCCTGGTACTTGCCAGAGGCCCAGGTGTCTGTGGGACTTCCTGGTAGCTGTGGGATGTCTAGACACCCACAGGATCCCCTGTGTGCCTACAGGAGGCCCTACTACCAGCCAGATGTCCAGGTGTCTAGGTGCTTGCAGGAGGCCCTGGTGCCTGTGGGATGTCTGAGCACCTGCAGAAGTTCTAGGTACCTGCTGGAGGTTCTGGTGCCTGTGGGATGTCTATGAGCCTGAGGGATGGCCAGATGTTATGTGATGTCTGTGTACCTGCAGGATGTCTGGGCACCTACAGGATGCCCTGGTGCCCAAGGGATGTCCAGGTGTCTGCTGAATGCCCTAGTGCCCACAGGACATCCTGGTGCCTGTGGGATGTCTGGGAACCTGTGAGATACCTTGGAGCCTGTGGGCTGTCTGGATACCTGCCGGATGACCAGATGTGTGATTTCCAGGTGTCTGTGGGTTTCCTAAATGCCTGCATGATGCCTAGGCATCTGTGGAATTCCCTGGTGCCTGTGGGTGGTCCTGGCACCTGCAGGAGATCCTGGTACTCGTGAGAGGCCCTGGCGCCTGCTGGATATCCATGTACCTTTGTGATGTCAGATACCTGAGGGATGACCAGGTGATAGTGTGATGTTCATATGCCTGTGAGATATCAGAATGTCTGCAGGATATCCAGGTGCTTGCTAGATGTCTAAGCATTTGCAGGATGCCCTGGTGCCTGTGGATTGCCTTAGTGCCTGCAGGATGTCTGGGTGCCTGTGGGATAACCAGATGTCCATGGGGGCATGTGGGATGTCCCAGTGCTTGCAGGATACCAGGGAACCTGCTCAGTATCTGATTTTAAGTGGTAAGGACCATCTTCAGGTCAAGCTTTGTTCATCTTGTACTAGTATGGGCCAAGCTAATGTCAGAGCAGCCTGCTGCCTCCAAAGACCATGGCGATGCCCATGATCCATGCTTCAACCACACAAGCTCGGCCTAATTTTCTTTTATTTTCTCTTTTTTTCTTTTTTGAGGTCACAGGGGTTGGAGGGTGAAACAGAGAGGAATGGGAAGTGGGTGTTATCAAGACACATTGTATGAAACTCAAATTATTAAAAAAAGTATTATAAAAATAGTTTCAATTAATTTATTTCTGTTATCTTATTATTCCTTTTATTCTGACCCCTTGGGTTCTTAAAACCCATTGTTTTAATTGTATAAATTTATGAAACAAAGAGTGATAATTTGATAAATGTGCCCAATATGCAATTATCAAGTTATGGTAGGTTACCTTTCCACCTCTCTAAACATTTGCCTATTTTAATTTGCTCCTTTCCCCCCTTTGTTTTATACATGGCGGTTTCAATTCCTCTTTGACACATTTTTCTTTTTAAATTTTATTTTTTGAGATTATAATATAATTATAATATTTACCTTTCCCTTTCTTCCCTCTAAACCTTCTCATAAACCCTCTCTATTCTCTTTCAAATTCATGGTCTCTTTTCTTCCACTCATTGTTATTGTGTGCGTATATGTATGCACATATATATTCCTAAATATAACCTATTTTGTCTGTATATTGTTACTCATAAATAAGTTTTAAGGGATTACCATTTGGTTTTGGAAAACCAATTGGTATGCTCTTCCCTGCAGAAGACTGTTTCTCCCACTCTCCGCATTCCTCTGTTGCCTGTAATTTTCTGTGGGGTTCTGGCCTTGCAGGGCTTTTCCAAGTCCACTGTGGCATGTATATTGGTATCATCCTTGTTTAGCTAATGTTGGTAAGATTTTATGGGTTTAGCTTTGGCATTACTAGAAGACACAGTCTCACAGCAAACTCCCCGATCCTCTGGTTCTTACAATCTTTCCACTCCGTTCTGCAATGTTGCCTGAGCCTTAGGTGCAGAAGTGGTTTGTAAATGTATCCACTGGGACTGGGTTCCACAGCTCTGCATTTTGATTGGATGTGATCAATCACATCTGTACTAGTCTCTGTTTGCTGCAAAGAAATGTTTCCTTGATGGGGGCTGAAGATACTATCTGTGGGTACAATGACAAATATTTAGACTGTTAGGGATTATGCTGGTTTAGTAAAGAAGCAGTTATAGGTTCTCCTCCAATAACCTCAATTTACAAGCATGAAGTAGTTAGCTGGGTTCCCAATACTAGGCATAGTTTCCTTCTTGTCTCGCAGGTCTTAAATCCAATTATAGAGCTGTTGGTTACTGCAAACTTATTGCATGCCACTATGCACTCTTATGATTATCATGCCATGTTGGTCTCTGATGTGGCTCATGGGCATCATAGCTGAGTAGGACTGTTGGCTGCCTCCCTCCCTTGGAAGTACCATGAACGTTAGTCCTCAGGGAGGAGGCTTTCAAGTCAGTTTCGGCTCAGGGCCCACTGGGTCCCTTTCAGTTCTGAAGCAACAGGGACTTAATTTCCACTTCTGGGGACAATAGCAATAAGCTGTATGTTTAGGGAGTCTCTTAGACAGCCCTGACCAACAACTCAAAAGAGGTCTTCTTATGTCTGGTATTGGAGGTTTTGTAAGTAAGTCTTTGGCTCTTTGAAAGAGCAATGTCAGCCCAGATGAAAAAAAATTTTGTTTAGACTATCTATGTATATTTATACAGAGAATTACATGTAGGATAATTTTTTAAATAAATAATAGTATGATTCCTTATAACTTTTCAGACATCTTTATGGTTATTTTACCCTTCTTCTTCTGTATTTAACTCCCTTCCCACTCCATAAAGAGCCCCTCATTTCCCGTTTCCCAGTTGGTATAATTTGTACCCTGCTATTCACCTTTACATAATTCCTTTTTAATATAGATGCTCAGCACCATGAATTCTCTGCTTCGCTGTACCTGGAATCTCTGACATGATGCAGGTTTGTTTTCCTTCAGGGTAAAGTACATTCAGACTTTGCTTTTGACTTTTCTAACATATGGATTGCTTACAACTGTTTTTTTTCTAAGTATTTGGGTTTTCCAGTTACTTATAGTTTATTGATTTTTAATTCTGTTTTAGTCTGAGGACACGCTTATACTTGTTAGATTTGAAAATTTAAGATATACTAAGACCTAGTTTATGGCACAGAATATGACTCAAAAATGTATTTTACTTGGAAAATTACCTTCTGTTGTCATTGGTTGGAAGGTCCTACAGATGTTATTTATTTTAAAATCTTCTAAAAAACGTGTGTGAACTTGTGAGAGTTGGTTCTTTTCTCCCACTATGTATGTCCCAGTGCCTTTGCCCTTTGAACTATCTCCCTAGTCCCTACAACTGTTACTTAAATCAAGTTAATCGTTAGCTGTAATGAACTGAGAAAATTGGACCTACGGTCTATACATTTTCATACAGTCTTCATAAACATGTGCAAGCTATAGATTTCCTCCTTTCTCCTTATATCATCTAATATGATTATTTAGATTTCAACTTTATATTGTAGATTTATTTAAATAAATTAGTTACAGTTTATTTACTGATTTTTAGTTTATTTATATCATTTTTGCTTCATGTAGTTTGAAGGCATATTCACAGACATTTAATATATAATAATAATAAAAAGAAACATTTAAGATTTTATGTCTATGTACTACATGAACTTAATATTAATGTAATGACTTCTGATTTATTTCAATTTGTGTTAGCATGATACATCATTTTATTTTTAATTTATTTGTGTGTTTTTATTTTAAGTTAGTTTATAGTAGATAATATAATTATCATTCTTAATTTGTAAAGGTAGTCCCATAATAGCCATTACTTCCAGCAAATGTATAATTACAGAATCAACTCTTTCAGAACTCAAAGCAGAATACCATTGAAATGCTGATTAAGTATCAATAGTATGGTTTACAAGCTTTAGTTTTCCAAATTCTGCAACATGGAACACATCCATTTGCCAGATTTCCCCTCTTTTAGTACACTTAGGGTTACTTCCAACAGGTAATGGGGCTTGATTATACAAGGAACACTTTGGACAATTCTTTATAATATTCTTGGCTTGTTGCCATGTAGTGGAGAAGTCCCTTTTTAAACTTTTGCTATTTACATGGTGCTTCTCATGGAAATTTGAGGCTTCTAACACATTTCCTATTAATAACTGATCGATCTCATTGTTCCCTTGGGCCAATGAGCCTGGCAACCCAGTATGAGATCTAATACGAATAATATATAATGGACAATCTCTGTCTCCAATTGCTTGTTGCAGTTGCATAAATAACAACGCTAATTCGGAATTCTCAGGGATAAATTCAGCAGTTTCTATATGCAAAACCCACCCTCTCTGCAGACTGAGAATCAATGATGATATTAAGAGGTTCAGGAAAGTCTAACAATAGCATAAGAACAGCATACAACTCTCATTTTTTTTAAACTGAAGCATATGGGCTTTGATTGACTTTACTTATTTTTTGTGACTTGTAGCCTGGCATTCCTAATATATTTACATGAGTGTAAAATGGTGCTCCAGAAATAGGTTTTTCTCTCATTACATGTAGGAGTATCCAGTTAGTCCGTTTGATAAACTGAATTCTCTTACTTTTAGGATATTTGTCCCAAATTTCTCCCAATTAATTTCCCCCAAATAATTGTTACAAGCCCTTTGCCAATCTTCATTGGTTACCCATAATAACATAATCTCAGTGTTTGTGTAAGGGACCACCATTTCTGCTGGATCTTTTCCAGACAGCTGATGACATCTTATTCTCCCCTTTACAATTAAAACAGCAACTTTTTCTATATAGGTCTTTATTTTCTACTCTGCTTATGTGCCATAAATATCCATTCTAAGTTATTATCCTCTCTCTGCATAAGAATTCCAGTAGGGAATTTTTGAATGAATGATGACCAAAATACAACTCAGATGAGGATCTATGCGATCCACATATGTATCTTGTAGACTCTTTTCTACCAGAGATAATTCTTGCTCTGCTGCAGCAGTTAAGTGTTTTGGACTATCAAGGCTGGAATTTCCTTGAAAAGTTTGAAACAAATTGCATATTTCTTGTGTAGTTAATCCACTTTTGGGTCTCACACAATTGATATCTCCCATTAGTTCTTGGAAATCATTAAGAGTTTGCCACTGATTTCTTCTGATCTGTACCTTTGTGTTTGAATATTTGTTGACTTATTTTATAACCTAGATAGTTAATAGAATCTCCTTTTTGTATTTTTTCAGGAGCAATTTACAAACCCCAATAGGGTAAGATTCTTTTTGTTTCATCAATATTTCTAAGTATCTTCATCAGAATCAGCTAGCAAAATATCCACATAATAGTAAATAATAGAGTGGGGAAATTGTTTTTGAATCAGTGCTGATGTTTGTTGAACAAAATATTGACATAACATTGGACTACTTAACATTCCCTGGGGGAAGGACATTCCATTGATATCTTTTGATGGGTTGAGCATTGTTATAGCTAGACACTATGAAAGCAGACTTTTCCTTGTCCTGCTTGTAGAAGGAGATAGTAAAAAAATAGTCTTTTAAATAAATCACTATCAAATACCATGCTTTAGGTAATAACAAAGGTAAGGGAATTCCAGGCTGTAGTGGACCCATAGGCTGAATCACTTTCTTTAAAACCCTCAAATCAGTTAACGTTCTCCATTTTCTATATTTTTTCTTTATAACAAATACAGGTGAGTTCCATGGGTTGGTAAATTCTTCTATATGCTGAGCCTTTAACTGTTCCTCTATCAGCTGTTCACTCACCTGTAACTTTTCATTTGTTAAGGGCCACTGCTCTATCCACACAGGCTTGTGAATTAATCATTTTAAGGGTAGGGCAGTTGGTATATTTTCAGCAGTGGCCCCCTTTATAAATTTGGAAACTCAATATCTGTTGTGTCTGGCTTTTGGACAACCTGTACAGCTTATGTATCCCCTTTATTAAGAGCATCATCCCCTTGTGACCTTATTTTATGAATCTTTTCTGAGATTAAAGGGCTATTTATCTGAGTTACCCATTGTTGCAATAGAACTCTTCCCCATAAATTTATAGCTATGTCAACCACATAAGGCCTTAACTTTCCTTTTTGCCCTTCTGGTTCCAAACATTTAACCCAATTCATACTTTGCTTTATGTGGGATAATTTTCCAATCCTTATAAATTGTGTAGATATTTCCTGAAGAGGCCAATTTGCATTCCATGACTCTTGGGAGATTATTGTTACCTCAGTACCTGTATCCACCAAATCTTCTATTACAATGCCATTTATTTGAATTTTTAATTTTGGCCTTTTATCATTAATGGCAGCCTGCCAAACCACACATTTCCAGTGCTTCCAAATCCACCTGATCTCTCTACAGGAGCAGACATTCTTTTGATATAGGGAAAGAGTAACAACTTCACAATCCTATCTCCTGCATTAAATTGCAGGTCTCTTGTTACATAGGCCATGATTTAAATTTCTCCTTTAAAATCTCCATCTATAATTCTAGAATGCACAATAAACCCCTTTAATGTCAAGCTGCTCCTACCTAGGATCATTCCTACTGTCTCTGGGGGAAGAGGATCATAAACTACAATAGCAATTTTATAGCATTTAATGTATGGGGGATAAGGTAAGCTGTCTATCTATAGCCAGTTCTAGTGCAGCACTACCTTCAGTAGCATACATCAGATCTCCAACACTAAGCTTGGATTTTTCCATTTACATGCTATCCCAGTGCTGACAGGACACAGGCAGCTTGTTTCTTCTCCAGGGGCCTGAGCTCAACCCTCTGTGGTGTTTCCCAACTACAAGGAATTCCCTTGTATAACTCTCTTGGATCTACATTCGTTTGCCCAGTGTTGATCCTTTCCACATTCCTGGAAATATGCTCCTTTTTTCTAACTCATATTTAAAGAAACCATTGCCTTTAGAAGCAGCTTAGACACAATCTCTTTGCAAGTGCCTGTGTCTTCCATAGTTAAAGCATCAGACATTTTAGTATTTCAGCCCTTTAACTATAGCTTGTTTTATTACAGCAGCTGTGTAAATATTGGAACCGACATTTGTAGTAACTCAGATCCAGTGGTGCAGAATTTGCTTTTAACTGCTTTAAAAATTTCTTACACTCTGCATTTGCATTTTCAAATCAGCTCCTGTCTGGCTTCAGGACCTGAAATGGCTCTCTTTACTGCCACAGTTAACCATTGCAAAAAGTCACTAATGGCTTCACTTGAGCCTTGTACAATATTTGTAAAGGAGGTGGACTTTTTTCTTGGTTCTTCTACTTTTTCCCAAGCTTGTAAAGCTGATAAACAACATTGTTCTATGGTCAAGTCATCAAACAGATTCTGTTCTTCTAATTCAGCATACTGACCCTCCCCAAGGAGCTGATTTGGGTTTATATCTATTCCATTAGCCCTATTCTGCTGTTCCACATTTTCTGCTTCTCCCCTCCACCAGGTTAACCATGGTAGCTGAGGATCTGCCTCTAGTACAGCTGGGATTAACCCTTTCCAACTGAATGGGACTATCCAGTATTGCAGTGCCCAGTTTTTCAGGACCTGCTTTTCATAGGGTGAGTGGATGCCATACAACACCCCAGCTTCCTTCAATCTCTTTAAATCACTCATTTCTATTGGATGCCATTTTGTTTCATTAAACCTTGGGGAATATCCTTATCAGCTGGAATATGCTGGATCACTACAGGAAATAATGAAGGTGGTTTTACGACCTTAGCTGCCTTTTCTGATCATAATCCTGTACAAACTCTTCCCTTATTTTACTAACAGGACCATCAACCTGTACAATCTCCAGCCTTATATCTACTCTGGGGAAAGTCCTTCTCTCTGTCACTGGAAAGGAGCCACTTGTAAATGAATGTTACTGTAACAGATTCCTAAGTTGTAACTGAATCTACGCTGTTGTGCCACATTCAACTGAACTCTGCCATCTTCTATCCCACTAACTGTCCATAGCGTGCTTTTCCATCCACATCCTCTGGAACTAATAATTCCCCTCTCCTTGCCTAACTAACTCTAACTGACAAATCCAACTGACACACTCTCTTAAAAAGCCCTCTCAAGCTGTTCCCAGAAGTCCAAGCAGCATGTTGGATACAACCATAAGGAAGGCTGCACAGTACAAAAAACTCCTTGGCAAAGCATCCTCCTACACATTCTGCAAGTTGTCTTCTGGCTCCGCATGCACACTGTGATATGAACACCCTCCCACCTCTGTGTACATACACACACACACAGACACACACACACACACACACACACACAGACACACACACTAAATGTTAAGAAAATATGTTTAGTTTTTAAATATAAATTATCTTTTACTATCTTCCAGTTTTTATTTAGGTTGTTACAATAATTTGTAGGAGCACTCAGGAGGCAGAGGCAGAGGCAGATGGATCTTGAGTTGCAGGACAGCTAAGGGTACACAGAGAAACCTTGTCTCAAAACAAAAACAAAAACATACAAAAAACAAACAAACAAAACAGCAACACAGGGACATGATCAATTAGCACATTCAGGAAGCCTCAGGAGATTCGGTTAATGGTGAAAAGGGTAGCAGGATCATAATGAACATGACAGGAGGAGACACTGTAAGGTCTGTCTGAAGGAACTAATAATCATAAAACTGAGCCAAGAACCGCAGAATAGAATGACAAACTTCATAATCACTATTGACTGTTGAAGAGAAATAGATGATGTGAGGACTTGGAGTTTGCTTAGTGGGTTTCCCACACCCATGGATCTAATAGCTTTGAGGTCTAGGTAGAATGGCAGACTACTAGAAACTTCCTCCATGGGACTCAGTCAAGAAGAACTAGTATGAGGGGGAACAGACTATTTCAAAGAGAGAAAGAGGAGATTCACAAAGAAGTGAGGAAGCAGCTGGAAAGTACTGAGAGAAAGATGAGTGAAGCATTACAAGAAAGCCAAACTGAGCTCACCTGCACTGTGAGGCTCTCAGCACAGGGAGGAGACACAGAAGCATTATCCTAAAGCCAGGCATCCCATTGAAAGGAGACTGACAGTCCTACCCTCAGGACAAGCGCACAGCCTCAGATCCAGCTGTAAGTTTTGGTGAGACTGATTTCTCCAAACAGCCAGCTGTGGACAGGATTCTGTTTTGTCACTGTGTAACTCAGAGAGCAGTGACTGCTTATCATTTTGATAAATGATCTTATTCTTTAAAACTGAATTATTCCAAGGGCACAAGAACAGGGACAACTCACAATTCAAAGAGCCCAAATTTAACCAGGCCTAGCCCCTGGATGACAACTGTGGAGATCAGGAAGGTCAACTGAGTCAGTAGAGTGCATAATCCCGTCATTGGATGTAGCAGGTCAACCTCACCAGCTGAGAACAACCTGGAGTTTGATAGCTCTACGCATGACGCCAATGGTTAGATCAATTTATAGAGACACTATGTATTATGCTGTAGAGCTTCAGAACTCTGAAGTGCATCCCTCTAGCAGGGTGCTTAACTTAGAAGACCTGGAAAGTGTGGAGACAGTCTTTTGTCTCTGCATATCTCAGTGCAGCTGCTTCCTACAATCTGAACACTCTTGGGAGACAGTCTGCAATGAGAATGTTAACAGCCCTAGGTGGTATGAACTGAGGTGTCTCTGGAGGTGAGAGAGGCTGCATCCCATACACCAAGAAGCTAAATGTCAGCAGCACGGTCCTCTACTATGCAAAGCAGGAAAGTCACCAAAGTGGCTCAAAGCTAATATCCATATAGGGGAGAAGATATGTGATGTTTGTCTTTCTTGGTGAACTCACTCAGGGTGCTTGCATCTAGTTCCATGCACTTACCTGTAAATTTAATAATCTCAACTTTTAATTGGCAAGTAAGATTTCATTGTGTAAATGTACCACATTTTCATTATCCACTAATGTTGATGGACATCTGGGTTGTTTCCATTTCCCCAATACTGTAAGTAAAATAAGCAACAAACACTGATGAGCAGGAGCAGGTATCTTTAGAAGATATGGAGACCTTTGAGAATGTACCCAGGAGTAGCATACCAGGACTATGTGACCTGTTTGTTTCTATCTTTTTGAGGGTTCTCCATATTGATTTCCAGTGATTGCATCAGTCCAGACTCACACCAACAAGGAGGGTTTCCTTTTTCCCACATACATGCTAACATTTTCTTTCATTTGTTTTTTGTTTTTTGGTCGTAACCATTTGGACTGGGGAAAGATGAAATCAAAGTGTAGTTTTAATTTGCATTTTCCTGGTCGTTAGGATGTTCAACGTTTTAAAAAATGTTTCTCAACCATTTGTATTTTATCTTTTGAGAAACCGAGAGATCTGTTTAGTAAATCTGTTCCAGTTTTTAATCGGGTTTTTGTTCCCTTGAAGTTTATTTAGGTTTGTTTTTGTTTTGTTTGTCTGTTTTATTTACTTTTTATTATTTTATTTATCTTCTGTATGTTTTAGATACTAATCCTTTATCAGGTGAATGGTTGGCAACGTTTTATTTTTTCTAATTCTGTAGGCTGTCTCTGCATTCTACTGCTCTTGTTCTTTGCTGCAGAAAAGCTTTTTAGTTTCATTTGGTCCCATTTGCCAATTGTTGGTCTTCATGTATTTGCTACCGGTGTCCTATTTAGAAAGTCCTTCCCTGTGTTGTCTTAGTTACTTTTCAACTGCTGTGACAAAATACCATGACTGAGAATGGAGGGAACCATGGAGCTGGCCTGGCCTAGCTGCCTTTGGAGGCATGCATCATAGGTTTTTCAGGTCAGAGTCTGTGGCTCCTGGGGCACTTGTGTACCTTTCAGTTCCTGAGAGACCAAGGCACTCACTCCCTCGGGCAGTGAAACATTCAGGCAGCTTTGCATTTCTCTGTATTTTCCCCTAGCAGCGGAGGAAGTGTTAAAGCTTGACAGGACAATTGGTCTTAGGCATTAATCTTGTATACCCTGTATAGCTTGCAAATGTCACTGTATCCTAACAACTATAACTGGCAATTGCCATTATATTCTGTTTCTGATAAGGGTATAAGAAGTCTGATTGCTTTCAATAAATGTGTCACAGTCTTGCTGTCGACCCTCTGACCTGAGCCTGGTCCAATTTCTTGCTGGCCATATTAGGTAGCCTTGGCCAGGTAAGTAAGTGCAGGCATTTATCAAAGAAAGCATTTAATTTAGGGCTTACCGTTCCAGAGGGTTAGAGTCCATGATCATAGCAGGGAGCATAGCAGCAATCAGGGATGGGTTTTGGAGTGGTAACTGAGAACTCACATCACCATCTGCATGCCAGGGGCAGGGAGAGTGTTAACTTACAATGCCTTTGGCTTTTGAAACTTCAAAGCCATGTCCCCTGTGACATGCCTTCTCCAATGAGACCGTACTTACCTAATCCTTTTTGCATAGTTCCTACCAACTGGGGACCAAGCATTTGAGGATATGAGCCTGTGGAGGCCATTCTCATCCAAGGCACCACAAGTGTCTATAAGTTCAAGTGTTGTGATGGTTTAGATGTGATATCCTCTATATTATTGGCCATTTGAACAATTAATCCTCAATAAGCTGCACTGCTTGGTAAGATTAGGAGGTATGGCCTTTATGGAGGAAATGTGTCAAAGGGGTGGGAAGCTTTGAGGTTTCAAAGCTATGAGCCAGTTGTTTCTCACAACCCTCTTCAGCTATTTCTTCTAGCCCATTCTATTGTGACTCCCCATAGCCCCCACACTTGACTGCCACGTACTCTCCCTATGTTCTCTTCTTTTCCCTTCTCCATTCAGATCTCTCCGGAATACTCTCAGACCTGCTGTTGCCTGGCAACCTCATCCCCTCCTCCTAGCCCACTCCATCGTCCCTGGACTCACTGACTTCCTTGGCTAGAGCCATGGTACCCCTAGTTCTACTTCTGCTGCCCTAATGGAGCTGGATCCTAAGTCCTACTTAAGACAACTCTAGAGTCAATCTCCTTCCTTCACTTGCTAACCTATGACCCACTCCACTTCCTGTACCAGTCTGGGGCTGCTTGCTCAGAACTACAATCAAAATTTCAGAGTTTGAACCCTAAAGCCTAGAGTGACCCCAAGACTGAAAACAAAGCACTATTCTTTTAGTCTATAACCTGTTCAGTTGGGGCAGCAGCAACCAAAGAACTGAACACCCACCCAACAAAGGCAAGGAAACACCATAAAATTCATAACTCTAGATTCCTAGATCCCAGCACAAGAACACAAACCAAGAAATATACCTCCTCTAGAAGCCAGGACCCTACTGGAGTATGCCCTGGGAAAGTGAATTTAGCTGAGTCATAAGACAAGAACATCAAAATGCCAGTTATTAATACATTCAAGGACCTTCAAGAGGATATGAATAAATGCCTCAATGAAGAAAAAAAACAGAAAATGAGCAGTTGAATGACTAATGAAAACAATTTAAGAGTTGATAGTAGAATTTAACAAAGAAATAGAATCTCTCAAGGAAATCCAAATTCAAATAAAACTTGAAAAGAAAAACTCAGGAAGTCCAGCAAAAACCTCAGAGGTAAGCCTTACCAACAGATTGAAAGAAATCGAAGAGAGAACTTCAGGTCTTGAAGAAAAAGTAAAAGAAATGGATAATTCAGTCAAATAAAAGGTTAAACCAAAAACTCTATGCATAATGTATCCAGGAAAATTGGGACTCTATGAAAAGACCAAACCTATGAATAAGGTATAGGGTAGGAGAAGAAACCCAGAGCAAAGAAACAGAAAATGCTTTAAACAAAAATCATTAAAGAAACTTTTCCTAATCTAAGGAGAGAGATGCAAATCAAGATGTAAGGAGAATACAGAACAACAAATAAAGAGGAATATTAAAGAAACTCAGCATGACACATAGTAATCAAATGTACAAATGAACAAATCAAATGATCAAAGAAAAGATATTAGAAACTGCAATGGAAAAGACAAAGTCACAGAGAAAGACAGACCACCCATTAGAGTAACATCAGACTTCAGTGGAGACACTGAAAGCCAGAAGGGCCTGGAGAGATGTTCTACAAACTCTGAAAGACAACAGATGCCAGTCTAGATTACTATACCCAGACAAATGCTGAATAACAGCCAATGGAGAAAAAAAAAATCATGATAAAAACAAACTTAAACAATTCCTGTCTACCAGTCCGGGTTTACAGAAGATAAAAGGGGAAAACTTCCAATATGAAGAGAATAGTAACTATTCCCCAAGAGGACAAAAGTAATAAATAATTCCAGAACAATTAATCACAAAAGGAAAAAAAGATACCTCACCAGCCAAGTAAAAGGAATTAGTAAACATTGTTCAATAATAGCTCTTAATATTAAAGGTCTTCCTTAATAAAAAGGCACAGAGTACGGACTCACAGGTTGAATTTGAGAACAGGATTTACCTCTCTGCTGTACCCAAGAAACACACCTCAATGTCAAGGATGGACATCACCTCAAGGTGAAGGATGGAAAAAGATAATCCAAGCAAATGGAGCCAAGAAGATATTTTAATATCTCACAAAATGGACTTCAAACCAAAACTAATCAGAGATAGGGAAGGATACTACTTACTCATTGTAGGGAATAGAGTACATTACACCTAGAGTACTTTACAATTCTAAACATCTATGCACCAAACCACCAAACAGAAGGGCACCTAATGTCATAAAAGAAACACTATTGGATCTAACCCACATACTGACCCCCAACAGTGATAGTGAATAACTTCAATACACCACCCTTACCAACGGATAGGTCATCCAGACAAAGACTAAATAGAAAAAAAAATGCTAGAATTAAATAACATCATAAATCAAATGAACCTAACAGACATCTACAGAACATTCCACCCAAACACTTCCTATCTTCTGGTATCGTCTTTATGCTTTAAAGTTTTTACTCTACAAGTCTTTGATTTGCTTCTTTAGAGTAATCACGAGGTTTTTTATTTTTTATTTTTTCTTTAGGATATTATATAAAGAAAGTAGTCTTCACAGTCTGTCATTTGTATATAGGAGGGTAAATGATTTTGTATTTCATTTTTTTATATGCTACTTTGCTGAAAATAATTATCAGCTGTAGAATTTTCCTGGTGTAGTCCTTAGAATCTTTCATGTCTAAGACTTTATCATCTGCAAATAAAGATACTTCAACAACTTCTGTAACTAACTGTAATTCCTGGGGGCCCTGATACGTCTGGCCTGTGAGCACCTCCACTCATGGGCACACACATACTCAAACTCACAGACACACACATAATTTAAAAATAGTAAAAATAAATCTTAAATAAAATGCCCTGTAATTATATGGGATAACCTCTTCATTCCTTAAAAATATCCACTTATGTATTAATCATGGTTCAGGGAAAATGACTTGCATTTATGTAAAATATACAGGGAGTAAAAGTGGATATAATATTAAAAATTGGTAAATTGGGGCAAATGGGGAATTTCACTTTCTACAACATTGGAGTAAGTGCAATTACATTCAAATTAAATAAATGTAGAACAAAAACTTAAAAGAGAAACAAAAATAAGTAGGAGGAAGGATAAGAACATTCTAGGCAGAAAAATCAGTTAATAAAATTATAAACACACACAGCACTTGGTCCTAAAAGGTCACTTAGGGAGCCTGGGGTGAAGTGCAGTGGCCAAGCGTTTGTTTACATGTGGAAGGCACATGACAAAGACCTTATAATTCAAATTCTAGAAAATCAAATTGTAGTTATTAGCTGGTAAAGAATGGCTCCATCCTTCTATAGGTACCTCTCTCTATTATGAGTTTCTGTTGCTTTGCTGATCAATTCTGTCAATCTCCAGGAACCCATGGAGAGGAGTTGACTAGCAATGCTCACCAAATGCTATGGCTTATTCTAAAATAATTTTTACTTCTTTGTACTTTTCAAACTTCTTGGAATTTTGATATATATATGCAGGTTTTATTTAAGAATACAATGTGTGCTCTAACATATAGGATGGCATTTACATTCTGATTCTCTAAATATAATAATATTAATTTTAATTTGATGAAGTATTAGCATGCTGAAGTCTTTTTTCCAGTTCCATAAACAAACTAAAAACCAACACAAAGTATCTGCACCACACTTCAAGAGTAATGAGTTCAATCATGTTAAGGTTATAATTTTGTTAGTCTGTTAATTTTTTCCTTCTCAATGCAACTAGAAATTAATTCTTTGTCAGTCTTAACAATTAGTGTTCTTATCTTTTTATGAAATAAAGATGACATTACATCAGAATCTTTTCATTTTTCTTCCTTCAAAAAATTCACAGTAATAGCCGAGTCGTGACAAGCATTTGAAAATATCTACTTAGAAAAACAAAATTCAGGATTTTGCAACCATTCCTATCAAGTCTCTTGTTGGACATGTGGCTGTTAAAAGTCCTCCCTCACACTAATCCCGGAAACTTCTTTTATTTCAATGCCTTCAGCACTTCAAAAAGCCTCTTTTATTATTATTTTTCCAATCCTGATATATTTGAGTTTCACACGCAGGTCAGTTATTACCGGGTTGTGTGTTTGGCTTTGTCTAGTGTTTGTTTATGGTTAGGTTCAGGTTTATTTTTATGACAGTCCCATGCAATGTGTCTTTCTTGGTGAACCGAATTCACAGACAGTTGTCTGTTCGTTCCAACACTGGTGACATCAGCTTTCGTCAGCTTGTTGGTGTAGTGACCACTCACACTTCCCCTCTCCGTGCGCTGACCTGGGGTATGCTGAGCTTAATTAATATTCTGTGAGTTATCAAAATTTTGACAACCAGTTTTAGCATCCATTGTCTCTGTCTTTGTTCCAAACCTATCAGTTGGCTTTTACTTGAAATATATTTAGTCACTACGTGTTTATTCATTTCCCCTACAGCATACACTTCCTGTGGATTGAATTATGCCCGATTCCCCCAAAGACAAGGCCCTATTGAAGCTCAGCCCAGTTCTCAGCTACCTTCTGGATTTCTCTTCACATCATTCCTTTCCATTTTTGGTCTTTCTTGCTCTCCTCGGGTGAGACTGCGTGCTGCTTTGCATGTGCGTCTACAGAACCTGACTGTGGAGCTGGAGCAGAAGAGAGGACGTGCAGGTGGCTTGTCCTAGACAGACCACATGCATGGAATGAAGTTGAATGAAAAGAGGAGACCGGGCTGGTGTATATGGAATGCATTTTCTGGTCCAAGCCTGGAACCTGGGAATAGATCTGGCTGGGTGGAAACATTGGAGGGTCCTGTGGGTTGGGGGATGGCAGGAATGGTACTGGCTGAAGCTATGGGGCCCCTTGGCTGGTTGGGGAAAAGGGATGGATGGGGAGATTGGGGAGACTCACAGGACAATACCCTAGAGAGGGAGATGAGAAGTCCGGCTGGGTGGAAAGGCTGGATGCAGAAGAGAAGGACCCATGGGTGGAGTTAGGCAGGGTAGGTCCCTTTGGAAGCCTCCTACCATTATTTCAATGTCCAGAAGTTATGATTAGATGCAGCTCTGCCACAAAAGAATCTTCCTTCCTCACCTACTAAACTTTTTGCTAAGTTCATTTCAAAAGGATGGAAGCCTCCGTATGTTTGGTAGCTGTTTTTTCTTTGTTTATTAAACTTATTTTAAACTATTTTTTATCATTTAAGATATTGGGTATTGGGGGAAGACATTTTTATAGTTCTGATTCACTTGCTCATTTGTTCCCAGATTTCACTAAAAAGGTTTTGTAAAAGTTTTTTTTTTTTCTTTGTTTATCATATTGGTGTCTAAAGCAGAATTTTACTCGTTACAGTTAGAAGTGTAAAGAAGTTGGTTGCACGCACAGTATTGCCGAAAGTATCTGAACTATGCTGAAAGTTCTTAAATGACAATATCACCAGAAATGAACTTTCTGGTTAAATTCTATTTGGTTTAATTAGCAATTTTTCTTTTCTCAAAAATTTGGCGATTATCATGAAAATAGGCATGCTTTAACAGGTTTTTGTCACTTTTGCGACAAATCATATCACTGTGTGTTTGAATACATCCCTCAGTTTCACATCTTAACGGTGTCCTCTGTTCATAGTGAGTCTGTGAATGGGCTCTTTCTCTCCGTAGCATCTTACTGTCTCTCCGTGAAAAGCCTCCACTATGCCAGGGTTCCACAGCACGGTCCTCAGCAGGTTCTGAGCAAATGTCAGCAGCGGGCTCTTGGGCTCCTCAACCTCCACACTGTGAGCCAAATAAAATTTTAATCTTTTTAAATTTTAATTAATTAATGCCTGTGTGTACATGTGTCCATGCCCACACACAAGTACCTTAGTGCGTGTGTGGAGGTCAGAAGACAACTTGAAGTCTGTTCTCTCCTTTTACCATGTGGGTTCTGAGGATTGAACTCATATTGCCAGGCTTGGAGACAGCGGTCTTTCCCTACTGAGCCATCTCATGGCTCCTAAACATCTCTCCTGTATAAATTACCTAGTCTTCTTATAGCAACATCTTGGCTATCTTGTTATATAGCAATACAAATGATCTACAAAAATATATATGAGGTACAATCTGATCTTTTGCTATACGTATACATTATGAAATGATTAAATTAAGCCAAACGTATTTATTACCTCACACACATATTTTTGCTAGTGCAAACAATTAAAAACTGTTTCAGCTATTTGAACTGTTTATCACATTACTATTAACTATATGACGATACTGGTCAACAGATCTCGATGTCTGAATCATCCTGAAGATGAAGCACCATACTCTTTACTCAGGTCTTCCCTTGCCCTCTCCCTCCTTGTCTGCCCTTCACCATTCTACCCCTGACTTCTGTGAACTGACATTTAGGGAAGCGAGAACACACATGATATTTGTACACCCGTGTCTGGCTCGTTGCTTCTGGTGTCATATCTCTTACCGAGCCATCCCGGATGTTGCCAATGGGACAATTTCTCCTATTTGATTATGTGTATTTGCTACTTTTTCTTTATCTGCTCATCTGTTGTAGGCATTGTGAGCGTTTCTGTAGTGAACGTGGGAGTGTAACTATCTTTTTGACATTATGATTTTATCTCTTTTAGGGGCAAACCCAGTCGGGGAACACTGAGTCATAGTTCTACTTCTAACTGTTTTGAGGACTCCTTATGCGGTTCCACGATGGTTCGTAAATACTTTTCCCAATGCGAACGCCGATTCTATGCTCGGTGTTTCTGTAACTGGGTACAAGCGTTCCATTTGACGCCATCTCACTATTTTTCCTTCTTGTTTCCTATGACGTCATGTCTAAGATATCTTTAAAAATATAAATCCACTTTGGTTATTATAATAAAAAAAAATCATTGCCCATGTCAAATGCCATGAAACTTTCATCTTAGGTTTCCTTCTAGTTTTCAAGTCTTGTATGTAATCTGTAATCTCTTTGGGGTTGATTTCTTAATAGAACCTAGGTAAGGACCCAACCTCACGCTTCTGCATGAAGATATCTAGGTTTTCTCATCACTGTTGATTATTGTTTCTTCTTTCTGTTTTCTTTAAACCTTTGTGAGAACGCAACTGACCACAAGGATGTAGGTTTCTACCAGTGCTATCTATTCTGCTGAACTGGCTGATGTGTCTTAGCAGATTTTCTTGCCATTGCTTTAAATAAAGGAAGCTTCTGGAAGGTTGAGAGTGCAAATGTGACCTGGTAGGAATTTTTCTGGCTTTGGGATAAATAAAATTACCCAAAGTGCAACAGTAGAAGGTCATGCAATACCAGTTAGGATGTGACTAGTGTTTCAGGTGGACCAGACTGCTCAGATTTCTGCAGGCTGTGTTTATCTTACAGAATTATCTTATGCAGATTCTGAGCAGTGACTGCTGGTTGCTCAGACTAGGAATAGTTCCTGTGAATTGACTTTGACTATGTCTGCAGAGTAGCGGTGAAATGTTCAAACTATTTTCTTTTAAAACATTTACTTTTTAATTGTATGTGTATGTGCGGGCCCAAGTATGTGTGTGTGTGCCACAGGTATGTATGTTGGAGGTCAGAAGAGGTGTCTGATTGCCTGAAACTGGAGTTATAGATGGGTGTTGGCTGCTCTATGGGTGCTGGAAACCAAACCAGGGCCCTATGAGAGAGCAGTAAGTGCTCTTAACCACTGAGCCATCTCTCTGGCCCCCAGACTACTTTCTATGGAAGTCAAATCTGTTAAGAAGAATAAAAAAGCTACCACATGGTGATGGAAAACATTTTTATCCTCTACTTCATTTAATTAATTTTCAAAGTGTTGAAGAATTTGTATGCTTTGGTGGTAAGTCCCGAGGCTAAATGGACACATATTTTGAAAGCCACATAAATAAATCAAATCCAGCCAGTGGTATTCCACGAACCTCCAACAGCTACTATAATTCAGAAAATCATAAAAGAAAATTTACTTTTTGAATTATAAAGAAAAAATTCACCAAGTAAATGAAGATGAACTGTTTAAAACAATCAAGGAAACTCCTCCATGTGATTTACAGACATGTAGTTAGTGCAAACTAAAACAATGTTAGTCATACCATTTTTAGATTAATTAATTAATTGACGGATTGATTTTTAATGTAAAGACAAACAAATTGCAGTTTCTGTATTTGAGACTCTCGAAGTCAGGAAACAACATCAGACAGAGACCTCAGATGTGGTATGGATGAGAGGTCGTGAGAACTCAGAAGAGAACACTACTGATCTTAGTAGTGAAAACCAATATTGATGGAATTTCTGCTAAGCAGCCAGTTATGGAAAGCCTGGCTTAAGAAGGATGGGTCCCAAAGCAGATGGGAAACACAGCTGGCCTTTGGGATGAGTTGTCCTGTTGATGTTGGCAGTGTGGCGTTAAGCCCTTGCTCTTAGTGGAACAAGGAATCCCACTAAGTCTTTATTCAGAAAGGAGCCTTCTCCTCTCCCCCACCCACCACCCCCAACTTTGAAATGTGACAAAAAGAGAGCAGAGTGGTGGAGACTTAGGAACACTGTTCTTCAAGAGTCAGTGTAAAACTCTTGATTTTATTTTTGTCCTGGATGGGTAAACTGTGGAGTGTTAGAATACTCTTAGGACTTGAGCAGGATGGGGAATTCATCGGCAAGTATCTCAGGATACTGGTTCCTGCTCTGAGCCTCCTATATGAGGCACCAAGGAAAACTGTCTGAGGTTAGCACCTAGGGCACTGCAGAGAGTAGAGAAACAGAGTAGGAGTCTGCCTTAATGACAGACTGGGCATCAATCCTAGGTGGCAAGATAATTTGTTATCACACAGAGAGAAGCCATGGGTTCACTGTGTCAGGCCAGAGACAGCACCGAGCACAGTCTCTTCTCCTCCTCCTTGAACTTGGCAGTCTCTCTGGAGGTTTTGTTTTGTTTTTGTTTTTGTTTTACTTTGAAGCGGGGTCACTGCTTACTCCAGGTTGGCTTCAAACTCGAAATCTTCCTGACCTACCACCCACCTTGTCTGTCGAGCGTAGGAATTGCGGGTGGCCACCACCATGTCTAGCTTTCTCTAGAACTTAAGGAAAAAAAGATGAAATGGAACAGACCAGTAGGTGCATCCATAGTTGGTCAAGAAAGTAACTGAGCGGCAAGGAAGCCCGGAGGATGGACAGTTGATGGCATCGCTGTGCAGCTTCGGGTCCTGTCTCATCGACTGTGCCTTGTCCTAGGGAAAGCCAACACCAGGTTACTGAGCATCTGTTCTGTGTGAGACACGGTGCCCAGCGTTAGAATAATTCTGGCCTGTGCATGAAGATGCCACTCTAGATTCTGTATACTCTTATTTAATTCTCCATTTTACTTTAAGGTAAGGTAAGGTAAGGTAAGGTAAGGTAAGGTAAGGTAAGGTAAGGTAAGGTAAGGTAAGGTAAGGTAAGGTAAGGGAAAGAACACAGTTGTTTGATAGGTTGGTCACACAGCTAAGCAAGTTGCCCTGCCTAGCTACAGATATTATTTTAATGCCTTTTCACAGCCTATATTTTTCACTAGTGATTAGAACAAGGAAATGATTCAACAGAAAAAGAATATGGACATTACAGGTCAATGTAGTTAATAACAAAGTTAGTATTAAAATCCATTTGACAGGCTGGAGCAAACTTAGTCAGAGAACATTCAGCAGAGGTGCTTATGAAAGCCTGTGCTTAGCTCCAAGCATCTGGCCAAGCAGCTGCGAGAGCTTGCGAGTGTCTATTCAACTGTGAGACACAGTGGTCTGCAACAGGAGGGAACCTAAGCCTCATTCATACAAGTCTACTCTTCAAAAAAGGAGACGGACTGTTCTGGCTGGGCGCGTCTAGAACCTATGAGATCCGGCCGACTACTTTGAGGACCCAGGCAAGCTTTCTGGGCCCCGTGAAGAAACTCAGCTCTGTAGCTCTTCCCACAGGTGCATTTGAGTGTCTATCATTAGGTGCTGAGAAATGCAGGTCATCCTGTCTTGTCAGAGACGCCAAGAATAAATGCACGAGGAAATACAAATGTATTATAAAATCTGTCTTGAAGAAGGCTTAGAGGAACATGGTTGTCTTGGGGAAGTACATGGATGGGGCTAAGTTTTAGATAAGCTGGTCAGAGCAAGCCTTTCTGAAGAAGCGTCACTTAATCAAAGATATGAAATAAGTAAGGGAGGGAACCATAGCTGGAAAGAGAAACTTGTATATGGAGGAAAAGGGAGATATAAGTCTCCATAGTAGAAGTCGGCTTCCTATGTTGTAGTACATACCCAAGGGAGTTGCTGTGGTGCAAGCAGCCAGTGATGCAAAGGAAAAGCAGGAACCAGGCTGTTCAGGTCAACTTTTAAAAGGTGGAGGTAGGGAGGCTTTTTCAGGAGGACAGAGGCTGAGATGAGGATGAGAACAGACAGCTGACACTGGACTGAACCTGGCACTGTGGAACTCATCAGCGCTCTTTCCTTATCAGAACTGAGCTAAACAAACAAACAAACAAATAAAAGCCTGAAGACATCTGGACTTTGGGAGGAGAACCTTAGAGCTATGGTTCTCAGGGTGATACCTGGTTCCTCTTCAAGACCTTCTAACATCAACTCTCTATGGACCTGCCATTCTGTGGTCTGCATTCTTAGTTTCCTAACCAATTGAAACTTTTAAAATGATTGATTTAGGGATTGTTAGTGTCCACGAATTGTTTGTCAAGCTGTTTTCCATCTCCTTGGGGTGACCAGTGAGCGGAGGACCAGTGGGCACAGACTTCCATAATGTCCTAGGTTAAACAACTAAATGCTGGCCACCTGAGGATGGGGAGTTGTTTTTGAGGGAATAACTCACTTTAGAGGGAGTTGTTTGGAGGGAACTTAAGCATCCGTTGATATTGGAAAAGTACAGCAATAAGTAACCTTCTAACCCCCAGTGCCCTTCATTTCTAAGAACAAGGAACAAGCCTTTACCCATCCCTAAGAGCAGGATGCACAGTGCTCTAGCAAGATTTTTCCCTATTTGTTTGGCTTTGAAAATATGAGGAAAAAGCTTCTGGCTTGCTAAATCCCAGAGTCCGTTAGGGTCTCAAATGGCTATGAAATAACATCTATGAGTTGAAGACGGGGTGGAGAATTGACATTTCAGTGAGCAATGACAAAAGAAAAGAACTCTTTACTAATTAAGGGAAAGTGTTATTTCAAAGTGAGCCTGTTACTACTACAACGTATCAGGGTATCCTGGAAGCTAATTTCCTGGTAGCTTTTAGGCATTATTGTATTGTTGTTGTTGTTGTTATTATTATTATTATTATATTAGCCAAAATCACAAAGAACAGACATGCTGGCAAATGAGCTATTCTAAATTATGTGACACAATTAGCATGGCAGACTTCATGGCTGGCCATCACTTCCCTACAGACTCAAGAGCCGGGCTGAGGAACTCCTCATTTGTTGAAACATATGGATCCTCGCTGCCCTCACCACACAGCTGTGGGGGACAATGTTTCTCACCCTACGGTTATAACCCCCTTTCTCTAAGTTGCTGTTCACTGGTGTGGGAGAAAGAGACTCCAGGCGGAGCCCAGTAATTACTTTTGGCACTACGCAGTAATTCATGAAGTATTAAAGACACGGCTAAGGTTTGTGCATCTGCCGTGGAGGGTGCAAAAGCACAAGAAAGTCGGCCCACGTAGCCAAGTCCAACGCGCATATGCCCTTCCGCGTCCTGCCAGGAGAGGGCCCAGCAGGGGCCCAGCACTAGGGAAGGAGTTACTGAAGGACACAAAGGGACCTGTACTCCCAAGCTGTTTGCAAGTTCTTGAGAAGAAGCCCAATGTGGTAAGCTGTTGTTTTCCAGGGCCCTTTCCTCCTCTGTGACTTCTAGGTATGCTTTTAAATTTGTGAAAAGAAGTTTATATGCAGAAACAACTCTTTATCTCTCTACCTACTGGCTGCAATACAGTACACGTTAGATCAGCAGATTAAAGTAACGTGGCGGTGATAACAGAAGGACAAATGACCACTGTCGCTAGGGTGTGTTTGTCTCCTGAAGGCATCCCGCTTGGTTAATAAAATATCAAGATTGCTTTCTGAAATACGAAATTAACAAAGGAAGGGATAAATATTATTTTTTCCCTTAAAAGACTGGTCTGGAAGAAGCCCAAGGATTAACTGTTTGTGACTCAGTCTGATTTCACAGTGTGTCACCTCTCACACTTGTCCTCATCAATCATTGACGTGGTATAGGCCTCGGACAGGCCCTGGGGCTTTCCCAGGGACCCCTGCTGTTTGGCTGGAAGTTGGTTCGGGCCAAGGGATTCTGAAGCTGGTTTCAGCTTCAGGCCAATCTCTCCAGCAAAGGGTGTTTGCTCTTCCGTTACAGCAGAGAAAAATATTGGGAGTGTGGGTTGGTCGTGTCTATTCCTTGCTTCCTCTGCCTACGGTTTAGGTTCTAGGGCATTTACACTTCTTAGTGGCCAGCCTCCCCCTCTCCCCCGTGGCAGCTAAGGGGAGTAGAGAGCAAGGAGTAAACCTTGAAGAATCAAGGCCAGGCTGCCCTATTTTTCCCTCCTTTTTAATATGAAAGTGGTTACAGGCATTTTTTTTTTTTTAAACCTCTCAGCAGGAATTGCAAAGTTTCCTTCGTCATCACCTAGCAACAAAACCCAGCAAAACATTTGCAAAGCAGTTTCTGCCGCAGGCCTCACTGAGTGGCAGGACGGACTCGGGGAAGGCTGAATTTGCCATGGAGGGGAATTGAATGCTTTCTTCTTTATTCAAGTAGAGTGCTGAGATGCGCAGTGTGGGTCTTGTTGAAGCCAAATTAATGTATATTAAAGAATAAACTATAAGGCCCATTGTGATTGGGAGGTCAGAAGGATTCAACTGAATTTGATGATGGGCTGGCTCTCATTGAAACTATTTAAATTGAACTTTTAAAGTGGTGGCTTTACACAAAGCAGTCCGAGACTGATACCCCTGTCCTTTATCTTTCTGCATTAGATAAAATGTTCTGGATCCTGGGACCCGAAAAGAAACCTTACGTCTCTTGAGAAATAAATTGAGAATTTCAAGATTACTCCCTCAAAAATAATATTGATAAGAATTCCGTTCAGAAAGAGAGCGAGCCTGCTTTGTCTGACTCTGGCCACTCCTCTGTTAGCAGTCGGGCATAATGCCTGTCACCATGAAGAAAATAAGCCACTCTGGAACTTAGTTACAATGGCCATCTGCGAGTCCCTGCTAGGGTCTTTTCCTCGGAGGCAGATAAGACTCTTCAACGGGATTCTTTTGCTGTGCCACACACTTGAAAACAAAAGATCAGATCCAAACACACCTAACGTTTTCTTTGTTTTTGTGATAAATAGCCTTATGTGGAGATAGGAACATCAAGTCAACTACCTGACACAAGGATCTTAATTTGCAGTGCTCAGACAGGACCTCATGAGGCCACAGACCTGTATCAGTAAGAGGTATTCTTTTTAGCTTCTTGCTACAGGAAGACAACAAACGCATTTGTTGGATACGATGCACGTCACTCTCCAATAAGAATGGCGGTTCAACCTATCTCATGCCGGGCCTTAGCTCCTGTTTATCAAGGGGCTAGTAAGTCAGGTGAGAGAGGATCAAGTCTTCTTCACACGTACCACGGGCTTGTTACTGATTTGGATACCAACTTTTTGCTCACAGTCCTCATTGCTAACAAAATTGCTCTGAACGTTTCCCCACCCCTGCTTCGCATGGAGCTTTAAAAACTTTATCATCATATCTCATTGTTCGAAACGGTGCATTTCATCGTGACATGTCCACACAGATGTACTTTAACCGCGTTGGTGCCCCCCTTTTCTCTCTTTTGTCTGCTCTTCCTTCCCACTGTTCGCTCTCTTCCCAGATAGCCCTCCCATTTTCACATCATGCAAGGTAGCTGTTAGATCCTGAGCACATCTCAGTGAGCTGCAGAAAAGCCTTTGTTTCCTCTGTGTGAGAGGCAGTGAATGCTTTATTTGTTAATGAGACTGACAGGATGGCTCTGTCATCTTCCATCTCACTCTAGTCTGAACTCTCTGACAATTTTTTTTTTCCCCTCTGCCAGAGTCAGCATCTTTCTCAGCCATGGGAGCTGTGTTCTGATCTTTGCCGTTCCAAGTATGGCTACTGGGCTACCAGCCCCTTATACCAGCAGACTCTCGGGCACCAGCCAAGGGATTCATCCACACAGTGGAGGGTTTTGTTTCTCTTCTTAATATTTATTTCTATTTTTAATTGCATGTGTGTATACATGTTTGTATGGCTTATTAGCATGTGAGGGCAGATGCCTTCAGAGGTCTAAGGTGTTAGATTCCCCTGGTGCTGGCGCTGCAGGAGGCGAGCCGCCTGTGCTGTGAACTGAACTTGGGTCCTCCAGAGGAGTAGTGTGAGTTCCTGACCTCTGAGCCAGCCCCACACTGTGAAGTTTGAGGAGCACTGTGATTTGCTTCCTGTTGTGAACACGGCCTGACGATGATCTTCCTATTGATGTCGCCTCTAAAACTCCACTCTCCACTTTCCACAGCGTTACTGTAACCTTGGCCCCTGAGAAGAGGAGTCGTGGAGACCAAAACCTGCTGTTGACAGGTAGAATGACCTCATATTGCCAAAGTGACCTGGTGGACTCATGTTCTATGTATCTGGTTATCTAGCTTAGGGAAAATTGGATCTTTTGTTGTTTCTTGTTTATATTTATTTATTGTATTCCAAGTATTCACACTGATTCCTTCATATCTGTATCCCAGAACTCTTACCATCATAGGAGCTGATGACAGCTAAGTTGAACTGATATCACTCACCAGTAGTTAAATACTGCTTACCAGTAGTATTTAAAAGAATCATAACATCGATCTTCTAGGTTAAGCTGAGGAACCTGGCAAGTATATGACATCAAACATCCAGGGGGAGTGACTTGTTTCCAGTACAGAATGTTCAGTTTGATTCTCTTAATGTTACCAAGCAAATGGGCCCTGAAGCTATTGTGCACTTCTGGGGCATCCTTCTGATTTTAGGAGTCCAGATGTTAAATATACACCCAAAACAATCCTGAGGAGAGAAGGACCCTGAAAGTATAGGAGACACGGTTTGAGTGGTTTTCATGAACCAGTGAATGCCTCTGTTTGAGAAGAGAGAAACCAGATTTACCCTGGGAAGAGGTGGGCATGAGCCTTCTGTCTGTGGAAAAAAATTGACAGGATGGACATTGGAAAATAGATGGAAATTACCCAGTATGAAGACAGTCGGTGGAACTGTAGATTGTATAGAACATCGAAAGCCAAAGTCAACGTGACTTTTCTCATTTTATGTTGCAGGGCTGACATCTTAGATAGCCATGGTATCCATACAGAGCTTTACAGAGTTTGAGGGAGAATAGCACTCGAGACCTCATCACACTGCCCTCACTCTGAGGAAGGCAGCAGAAAGCAGGTGATAGAAAGTTATTGACCCCTAGCAGTCCACATCAGGGAGAGGAGACTAAACAGACAACTTAGTCTACCTCACAGTGAAAAGCAAAAGGGAAAGTGTCTTCTAAAGGCGTTCATGAATTACCAAATTCATTCCTTTAAAAACCTAGTCGATGGCCAGAGGGGATTCTTATCCTTGTCTGATAGAAGTACAAGTTTATTTAAGGGAGAGCTTGTAGCTATTTAAGTGGTACAGGTAGAAAGGAGCCAGTACTGGGTGAGTTTCAGAAGCATGAAATTTCATTTATAGCTGACTGTAAATCTGCCACTTAATTAGTAATTCTGACTCAGGTGAAGGGGACGACAGCTGTTTTCTAGGTGCTTTATGCCTCACTGGACCCCGGTGACCAGATGGCATTGTTGTTGCTGATGGATGAAGCAGAGGAGCGGGAGTCTCCACCTACCCAGCTCTGTGAAACCACAGACCCATGCAAGGCTGTCCCAAGGAGTGAGGCTTCTCCTGTCTCACCAGACAAGGACGCGGGACAGGAGAACTAAGCAAATACCTTTGTCTTCTCCCCTTGCCTTGGGCTCCTTAGAGGAAGTGCTGAAGTAGGGCAGGAAGTGAGCAGCTTTATACTTCAGCCATCTTTTGCTTAGCAAAGCTCTTCAGTTTTAGAATCTTCCAGTAACTACACATTTTTACAACTGTAAGAAACATCGTTTGTTTGTCCAGAATCTAGACAAACTAGAATCTAGTTTTCAACTTCCCCTTTCATCTCTATCATTTTCCTGAAGATTCAGAATAACTCTGGAGTGGGGCAGACTTGAAATTTATGAAATTAGGAGGAGGAGGTACAGAAAAAGTTGATTTAGTAGCTGAGAATCTTCAAAGCTAATTATAAACATACCCCTAATCCCCGATTTCCATAGTGCTTCCTTGGACACAAACATAAATGATCAACAACGAGATGAAAGAGCCAGTTCCTCTGCTGGTAGAACACATACACTTAAAATATCAAGATAGGGGCTGGAGGGACGGCGCAGTGGTTAAGAGCCCTGACCGCGCCTCTGTAGGATCTGGGTTTGATTCCCAGCACCCACACTGAGGCTCCTAACCACCTGTTAACTCAGTTCCAATGAATCTGACACTTCTGGTCTCCTTGGGCATCAGGCACAGAAACGGCACACAGACATACATGCAGGCAAAACACTCAAACATATAAAGTTGTAAGAATTATCTCAATTTGCCCCTTAACAATTCCATTAAAACTGTGAAAATTAGAAATAATGATTGTCAACTGGTAAGTACAGAAACAGCCTGGTCACGGGAGTAGATACGCTCAAACATCTTACATCAGTTCTACTTCCCACAGTCTTCTTATGTTTGTATAGAAGAAATGTATACAGTGGTGCTTATTGTTGAAGACAGTTAAAAATTGGAAACTTTAATACACATGCATAAAAATATAACTCAAGGAAATTCTTTCAGAAACAAGATAACACATGTGTATGTACTGCTGTAGAAAATGTCTCAGACAACATCTCTATCACCCCCAAGGTCCAGGGAGCAAGGCAGAAGAGAGGATGGAAAGAAGAGCTGGAAGAAGGGGCAGAAGATGGGGAAGGTGTCAGGAAGCTCGGCTATCCAGATGTCGCATTGCTTTTACAACGGTGAGCATACATCAGCTATGTATGCCTGCAGATTGGGCCTTCCCTCCTTGCATCATGGATAAAGGAAGTATCTGCCAAGCTCCATTCCTTCCCAAGGACGGAATGACTGTCAAAGGTTACTAAAGGGGTTGAGGGTTCACTTTCTCTAGTGGTGTAGCCACTGGGAGACTAGGCGAGAAGAAAAAGAAGTTCCAGAGAAAGGAAGAGGGATACCAGAGAATAATGTGGGGGATAAATTACAAAATGTTATGCATGTGTGAAGCTGCCCTAAATAAAGAAAAAGTGAGTGAGCGGATATGTTCTGATTTGATTGAGCTCACCCTCCTCTACTGAACATTTTGTCTTTTCTGAAGTAGCAATTTTAAATGGGTCGTTCTCACCAATCGTTATCAACATCTGTCTTAGTTCGTTTTCCGTCACTGTGATGAAATATAGAAGGAAGAGCTGATTTTGGCGTACGGTTCCAGAGGGTTAGAGTGCTCTGTGACGGGAGACAGGAGAACACCAGCAGGCAGGGTGACAGGAGCAGGAAATAAGAGCTCACATCCTCATAGCAAGCCAAGAAGCAGCATTCCTCCATGGCCTCTGCTTCAGCCTCCGCCTTGAGTCCTGCCCTGAGCCTCCACTGAGATGGACCGTGAGCTGTAAGAGGAGATAAACCCTTCCAATCCCTAAGTCGCTTTGCCCATGCCATGCCGGTTATAACGGCAGTAGAAATTCAGTCAGGACGACAACTCCTTAACAGTTTACAAAACGACAAAAATAATTGGAGCAAGAAACAAATGCCCCAGACATATTAATAAACACAGCAAATTTTAGCGTGTATGGTTTCACACATAAGGAGATTTTTATGGACATACATGGATGTAAAAGTAAGTATAAATAAAATATGTTTTTCATATAAAAAGTTGTGTGAGAAAACAGTGGTTACCTACGGTAAGAAAAAGCAAAGTGGTGAGACTCGACGTGGGTAGGAAATGTTACGCTTTGTGTAGTTTTACATTATTTGACTAACAAGAGTTGATTGGGTATTGTTGCAAAATGAAAGCTGTTAGAAAAGTTGAGAGGCTGGAGAGCTGGCTCTCAGGTGAAGAGCACTTGTTGCTCTCTCAGAGGTCCCAGGTTTGATTCCCAGAATCCACATGGTGGCTCACAACCCTCTGTAACTCCAGTCACAGAGGATACGACATCTGCTTCTGACCCTTGCAGATGTCAGGCACACACATGTTATACATACATACTACAGGCAAAAACACTCATACACATAAAATAATTAAATAAATCTAAAAACTAAAAAGAAGTTTTAAAAAAGAAAAATTGGTCTCCCTAGGATTATTTGTGTGTATGTTATACTCGTGTGTGCATATACTTGTGTGTGTTCATGTACGTTCACATGTGTATGCTATGCTCATGCGTGTACATGCTCATGTATGCATGTACTCATGCACGTGTTCATGTGTGTTCACATGTGCATGCTATACGCACGTGTGTGCCTGCTCACGCGTGGGCATGCTTATGTGTGAAGGTACGCATATCTGTATTCATAGGTGTTCATATTTTGTGCTATGCTCGTGTGTGTGCCTGCTCACATGTATGCATGCTCATATGTGTTCATGCTCATGAGTGCACATGATCATGAGTATATGTACTCCTGCATGTGTTTATGTGTGTGTTCATGTGTGTGTGTGTGTATGTGTGTGTGTGTGTGTGTGTGTGTCTCATTGATTCAGCTTGCACTCAGCTGACTGAACCATCTCTCCAGCCCCCTTTACAAGGGTTTCTTGCCTCTGAACTATATTTCTGGACATTGCCTGACTACTGGAGCCATCCCTATGCCTTGGCTGGAGCTCAGCATGAAGTCTCCACCTCTGCACCTGATCAGCGGAATCTTTCCATGGTGATGGCCACAGCAGTGGCAACGGTGGTGGTGGTGGTGGTGTCCTTAGATGTCTCAGGATCACATGGCCTTTCTAGAATTCCTCTACAGCAAATCTTTATCAAACCAGTTACGTGATGTCACATTGGTTTTTCTGGACTTCTGTTAGTTTGGTGGTTTCCAAATACTCTGGCAACAGCAATGGTATTTGGAAGGTCATGAGGGGGGCAGATCAACTCCCTAGCTGGAAGCTGAGAGTAAGTGGAATTTTTTTTCAACCATTCCCTACTAACTCTGAGGAACTGTCGCCAAAAGTCCCCAGGCTTCCACAGACTCATCTGGAAACCACTGGTTTCCTCCTGTCATTTTTAAAGAAACAGATGCTCAGTGAATTAGATTCCATCAGCATTAATCAAGTCCACACATGGAAGCATAGGTGGTCTTTGGTTATAGATATTCTAAATCCAGTTCCATTAACTTTCCCAAATGCTGATTCTTCTTCCAGGTAGCTCCAAGTAGCTGTGATTTCTCAACAGTTTTTTTTAACAAAAGAGAGGAAATGACATCTCTCAAGATGTTTAATTCAATGACTGTATTCTGTGTTTGAGAGTTTTGCCGGTATGTACATCTGTGTACCACGTAAGTGCCTGGTGCCCTTGGAGTCCAGAAGAGGGTGTCTGATTCTGTGAAACTGGCCTTACAGATGATTGTGATCCATGTGGAGGTTCTAGGAATCAAACCTGGGTCCTCTGAAGGACAACCGGTGCTTTTAACTGCTGAGCCATTTCTCCATCCCAACTTTGTGTCTTTATCCTCTTTGCTTCTTTCTAATATTGTACATAAGCTGTGATTTTCCTGCATGATCTTCTTCTTTAGACCTGCAATTCCTAACAGACACGATGACCTTCACAGTGCTAAGCCGACCTTGTCCTTACTGGTGACTCTTTCCACCAGGATTTGAGCCTTCCAAAGCGATCATATTATCTTCTGGTTTTCACATCCTTTTACCTTTTATAAATGTTGTAAATATCAGCACAGGACTTTATTTTCTGTGCATTTCCCAGGAAATTTGTATGATTAACTTATTAATTACTTTATTTCAAAGATCATCCAAGAAAGACTACAAAGCAATGTTTACTTTCTTTATGGCATTTTTATTCTTGACCCAAGACAATTTGTTGGCAATTAGGATAGTGGAAATCTTTAAGAGCATTATATCTGTATCATGTGACACCATTGGTTGCTAATGGCTTGGCTAACACAAGTTAATCACTTTAAGGTGGGAATACTTAATAACATTTGCCTTACTAGAAACATTTTAAAGCATCATTGTCATAGGCACCACTGTGGTTTATTAAGTGCCATTTGCTTGTGAGGAGACCCAGAATGCCACTGTGCTCTGATGGACACAGGACCAGAAAATAGAGGTATAGTTCCTTTCAGCTCTGACACCACTGCTCTGGGACTCCGTTCTTAAGTGTGAAATGCAGGGTTTTGACTGAATCATCTTTATCAGAGTTGGCCATCGGGTTCTCCAGGATCTCAGAAAAGGAGGAGTAGAAAACTGGGGACCATCTTTTAACATTTTTAGCATTTTAAAAATTCTAAACAAGCTGTGATGGCTATATTAAATGAATCCCTATAATTCAATAATGTGTCTGCTGATGATTAGCCTTGACCTCTAGTATATCAAGTATTTTATATCAATAAGGTAAAGAAAAACCAATTGCTTAGTAAATATAGTAACTTAGTAGCTTAAAAGTTTTATTTTTAAAATGTGCGTGCATGCATGTGTGTGGGTGCATACGTGCGTGTATGCATGCATGCCGGTGTGCGTGTATGTGCGTGTTAAATATATATGTGTGTCTGTGGGCACACTCACCAATATATGTGTGAACATGGAGACCATGGCCAACTTCGGGTGTCTTCCTCTGTAACTCGACACCTTAGAATCTGAGACAAAATTCCACTGACTTGGAGCTTGCCACATAGGCTAGACTAGCAAGGCCTGATGTCCTCCAGTCTCTACTGCCCAGCGCTGGGACTTAGAGGCGTGTGCTAACACACTTGCCTTTTACGTGCATCCTGGAGAATTGAACTCAGGGCCTCACTGACCCATATCTCGACCCCCAAAATTTTATGTTTTATGATCACTTTTCATAATAAGCTGTATGAAAAATGTAGATCAAGAAAACTGAAAATGGATGGCTGACAAAAGGAGGGACGACGTCCTCGCTGGTGCTATTCAGCCCCCACACATTGCGGTGGTAACATGTACACGCACACACTGAATACTATTTAGCCCCTGCATGTGTGCGGTGGCGTGCACACTCAAACACATATAGATAAATAAATAAATTGCAGGGGATTATCTTACGGTAGGGTCCTCCTAGAAAATCTCAGAATGAGTTTATTTATACTGCCATGTGATAATCTGACTAACCAAAAATGCAAAAAACAAGAGGTTTTTTTTTTTTTTTAATATACCATTTAATCTTTTATTTGGCGTGTCCTCTAATCCTTAGTGAAACATTTTGTAAGCAAATTTCCTAAACTGATATGTTCTGAATTAAATCTTGGGAATGTTGCCATCTAATCCTCTCTAGAAGCATTGTGTGGATCTCTCCCTGTTCTTCCCCTCTAGTATTTCTTGAAGAATAAAAAGTTCCTTTGTTACCCTAGCAAAAGTGTATATCCCAGTGGCTTTGGCCAGTGCTTTGGAGTCCTGTTTAGAATCAGGTAGCGTCATGGTGGTGTGGAATCAGTCAAATGGAATGAAGAAACCAAATGGAGTTTATAGATGTTAAGAGAAAAGGAAAACCCATCCTCTTACAATTTCTTCTTTTGATATTGATGACCTCCTGATTTCTAGTTCAACACTAGTGAGAGATGCGGACTGGGAACCGTATCTCTAATTTCTGAGGGACATTTCTGAACAAAGAGCCAAGGATGTGTGTGGAAACGTTCAAAAGGAGGTGGGATTGCATAATTTAAGCTCACCTCATGAATGGCTGGCTTCTGTCACTTCAGTATTAACAAAAGGCTGTAGGATGCGCACAGTTGTAGCTACTTCTTTTCTGGGGAGGAAAATCTAAAAGGAAAAGACTCAACAAAAGACTCTAAGATGGAAGGAGACAGTTGTGAAGGAAACTTCCTGGATTTCTTCTTTTTAAATGTTACCTGGAGCTCAGAACCTATTTTATGTGAACCTCCTTGGGTAGCATGTTGCTAATATAACTCTAATTGCCGGTCAAGCCAGACATGCAAATGAGCCTTTCTGATATCATATATAATGAAGGGGAATATAAACTCCAATGAAATACTGCATGATCTGTTAAAACAAATGAAGCACACATTTTTGGCAATAGATATGCATGATGAAGGCAGAAATAAAATGAACAGGTCACCGAAGGAGCAAAAGATGAAAGAATACTTTAGAGTTCCTAAGAAGTTTTCCTTGCAAAAAAGATCAAACAATAGTTGAAAGTCTATTTAAAAGCTTCATTGTGGTAGCACTTCTATTCTGAAATTCTTTAGCTTTTCCATCTGAAAACACCCATTAGCTGCCAGGGTAGCATCAAATATGGAAATGTCAAAATGACCATGGTCTCAGTGATAAAAGGAAAAGCAGGGCTTGTTGTAAAAACAAGTCATTAACTATGCTTGTGCCTCAGGTTCATTGACCTTGAGGATGCAGGTTTTTCTTTACAATCATAGATTGCTCCACCCCCTGGGACAATGAACCCTGATGTTTGGTTAGGTGTGCTGGAGAGTTCTTCTTTGAAGGTATTGTGTTTTATTGTGATGAGGTCTGGTTCTCAGATCTTCCTGAGCATTTTAAAAAAAAAATAGCTTTTCTCCTAAACAACAGTGGTGGGAAAACAACTACAACCAAAACAAACATTGAGGAGGGCTCATTTTGAAGATTTTAGTAGCTACTTATTTTTGCCAAATCATTTAATTGCCTTTTCTTTGCTTCAGAGGCAAGGTGGGATGATCAACTGGCTCATGATTTCAATAGAACAAAAGTTTGCTTCTCTCTGCCACTTCAGGTGAACTTAAAACTACAGAGACAGAACCTATATCCTAGATGAACTACAACACTGCTATATGTGACATTTTCTAGAAACTTCCAGGTTCATAAGTAGCAATGTACTTGGGTTAGAAATATTCTCTGAATCCAGCTCCCATCTCTCTGACCATGTGTTCAGTACATGACAGAAAAACTTAACCTTGGCTTCTGTGCTGAACATCTTTACATTAGATTGATAAGAAAAAAAATTAATGTAGTGTTTATAAGTTCCTTGGTAAGAAGGAATATGAATATCTATGATTTATTTTTGGTGAGGCTGTTTTTTAGTGAAGCGTAGACACTAATATCTTGATATCAGCTACGCTCAAACTCACCTCTCAGTCTGCTCACTGTTAAATTTGTGTTCAACAAGTGAAATGGGATCCTTTATCCATGCTATCGATTCCATTTCTCCTACCACCTCTCTCTAGCTTTTAAAATAGGAAGTTAGAAGAAAAACAGCACTAACTGGGTCTGGAGAGGTGGCTCAGTGGATGAGAGTCTGAGACTGAGGATTTAGGTACTCAGACAAGTAGGGAGACATGACTAGGTAAGAAAAGTGGTGAGCTCCCAAAATGGCTGGTTTCTCCCTCATTCTTGACTTCAGACAAAAGCCTGGTAGTTTAAAATAAAGGCCTTGTAGGCCTTCCTCTCCACCAGCAGGCTCCCTGTGGATGGACTGGCTCAACAAGTTCAAACCTGGATTAGGACAGGTTACACAACAGTCCTGGGCCAATCAAGCACCATATCTGTCTTCAACTGATAAATCCTAAATTTGGGGAGATAAACTCTTCACAGACTTAAAAAAACAAAAACAAAAACAAAACAAAATCAGCTCTTGAGAAACCAGATTTTTCAGTTTCTGGAGTCTGCTTTGTGAAGGGCCTTCTTCTCTGTGTGTCTTCTGCGTCAGGGTGTTTCCTCACCCCCAATAAACACCTTTCTCCAACTGCTGATTCTGCATGTGGCATTGAAATTTTTCGGCTGCTACTTGGTGCGCACAAGATTGTTCTTCAACTGGCAGAGAAAACAAATGGATCAAGATCCTTTGTCAGAAGCATCTAATGCTCTTCCAGAGGAGTTCCGTTCCCAGCACCCATGTGGCAGCTTACAGCCATCTGTGTAACTCCAGTTTTAGAGGATCTGACATCCTCTTCCGACCTTCTGGGATACCAAGCATGCACACGGTAAGTACATGCGCACAGGCAAAAAAAAAAAATTGTTTTTAAATTAAAAAAAAAAAGAAAGAAAACCAAGACAAACAGTAACAATAACAAACACCAACATTTTAAAGTAGTAGTAATTTATTATTTAGATTTGGGGATTTTTATTCTAAAAAAGCAAAATTCAGCTTCAGAAATACACAGGCGTGCCAGGCAGGCCTCCTCCTTCAGCTGTGTTCCGAGAAAGCCTCCCCTGTTGATTAGCACTCCTCTCCCGGACTGGCTCGACTGGCTCGAGCATGATGCTCCACGTACCAAGAGTGTGGTGAGGGGACCGGTGCTTCCTAGGAAAGCTGTCACTGTATGCGACCGGGACAGAGCATCCTAGGCCACTTCGAAGGGTGCTGAGAGAGAATAAGAAAAAGAAATGAGGAAACTCAGAAGTAAACACAAACACTGAGTATTTCTCCTGTGCCAGACACTATGGATATATATTTTGTTCAACCTGACCTTGGTGTGTACATTCTCGCCCAGAAGGCTGAGGAAGAGCTGCGCATGCTTGACTTTGGAGCCCAGGATGCTCCCGGAAACACTGCTTCCGTGGACTCCCGGGGATCGGGCCAATTGCCATTGGACTTTGTGATTACTTAACAAGTCAGCAAGAAGAGAGAAAACCTTGGGTGGATCCCTCAATCATGGGAAACGAATTACGATGCAAGCACCTCAAAGAATCACATCTATTTTTTCAAGTCAATGATCACCTAATCTAATGAATGGTCACATAGCTGGGATTATCTCTGTCCCATAAAAAAAAATAAATTAAATTTTTGTGTTAGTGGAGAAGATCAGACTGGTGGGCTTACATATCTTTATTCTTTGTTTTTTTATTCTCTCTTCTTCTTGTCTTTTCTTTCTTTCTTTTTTTTTAAATAGCAAGGGAAGAAGAAAGGCAAGCATTCCGGGAATTGCTCTGAACTGTCCACACTCTTATCATGCACGTTGCCGATCTTAGCAGGTGCGGAGCATTAAAGAGTTGGGTTTAGAAAAAGCAGTCAAAGGATTACAGGAAATAGATGGGCAAGGCCAAAATGTGTAGGGAGCGATGACGAGAGGTTTGCCATTGCTATGCTATTCTGGATTTGGGTCGACCACCTCCGTGGCTTACCGGGGATTCACCGTGTGAGCTGACAGGATACATTTGTTTAGAGCCAATCTTACCATATGGCATCTTTGCTTCCGCCACAAAACTTTAGCGATGTGCTCAGAGATATTGTGTTAGACACTAAAGTGGAGCAGCCTTCACTTACTGAGTGTGAGTGGAAACCGGGAACACATTCTGGTTCCATTTGTCAGCTGGATTAGACACGTTCCTTATTGCTGTGACAAATCCCTGTCAAAAGCCTAAGGATGGACAGGGGTTATTGGCTCAGGGTTTGAGAGTATAGTCCACCATAGTGGGAAAGACAGAGCTTTAGGGACTTGAGACTCTCGGGAAGCAGAGAGAAGATAAAAGCTGATGAGCCCCTCATTTTCTGTTTTGTACAGTCCAGATCCTAGCTATGTGATGGTGCCACCCACATTCAGGATGGGTTTCCATTTTTCATTTCAACCTCTTTGGAAATACTTGGGCACACCCAGAGGCTTGTGTTCTTGGTAGTTCCCATCCAATCAAGTTGAAGATAATTAGTCATCCTATCATTGAATGCTCTGTGGAGGGCAAGAAAAGGGTCAAGTTACTAGTAAACAATAGGATACATATATCTATATATATCTAGATATATATATACACATATGTATACATATATATAACATTATCTATTCTTTCTATCTATCTATCTATCTATCTATCTATCTATCTATCTATCTATCTATCTATCCTGGTTAGTACAGAAACACCCCCTTTTTCCTTCCAAAGACTCAGTTAAAAATTGTTGAGCATACTGAGTACTCGTGCTCAAGTACCTTTAATAAATATGTGAGTTAGTTCCTGATGTGCAAGTCAGATGCAAAAGTTTATAAAAAGCGGGCTATAAACTTAATAAGGTGTTATATAATATGCAGAATAAATATTAGTACAGAACACGAACCTAAATGACAGTAACAAATTATAAAGATTAGCATGCAATTAAAATCACTAATGGAGCAGTGTACTGAGAGAATGGGCTCGTTCTTAGAGCAGTCACAGAGCAGCGACGCCGTGTCAGAGCACCACCTGAACTAATGACACCTCTTACACTTATTTTTAAACACGCTCCCTGTCGGGCAGGAGCTGTGACTTTATGGGGTCTAACATGTGTCACACATGCTAATAGAATTTACCCTTGAGGTAGAATGGTCCTCATTGCCAGGAGACCATCAAGTCTGTGGTTTGGAGAAAATTTTCTAACATGACACTTAGGAACAATGGCAAGAACAGAGGATCTACCATGGTTACCTTGCCAACAGCATGTGAGATTTAACACTTAGGGACCAAGTCGCTGCTTGAGAAGGTCATTGCTCAATTCTCCTGCTCTAAGAATTGTCATGCCCCATGTTGGTGTGCGGGGATTTTTGCATTTGTCTTTGTTTTTGTTGTTGCGTTGCTTCTCTTATTTAACAAGATTGGGCTCCCTTGGCTCCATGCTTTTGTATACATGATTCTGCCTGTCAATGTCATTCATTTCATCACCCATGGGTACAGGCCTTATTCCTATTTCAAGACCTAGGTTAAATGCTACCTGCTCCATAGAACAGTCCCCTGGTTCTCCTCTCTGGAAATCATCTCTGTTTTCTCTAAATTTTTGCAGGATTTGATTTGTATTTCATCAATGATTTTTCACTATGTAAAACATCACAGAGTAGTGTATTTTGTGTATTTTATAACTGTATTTCTATAAACTACACAATTATTTTTAGATGTACTTTATCCTTTCCTCTGGGTCAGCAATGGAGAGAAGCCTATCAGATTTAGGTATGGAAACAAAGAAGTGCCAGCCAAATATAAATATTTATTGAAAGTGTGGTGCTTACGTGGAGTGTAGATGGAAGGATTAATAACTCGAGCAGGTTCCCTCAGGGAACAGGAGATAGTCACAGTGTGTAAGCCTGAGCCACCTTGCAGAGGGCCAAGCCTCTGATGGACTGGCCCAGAGCACGTGGCCTCTAGGTAATTTATTGAGGGAAAGCATCACCTGCCCACCAATACAAAGATCTTAATTGCTTAATGAATAGAACGTCCACAGCTCACCAACCCCCAAACTGACTGACCTGATGCTGTTTTACATATGAGGCAAGACCCTTGCTTGACTGGTGCTTAGGCTGTGGAAGGAGACCGTGGGAGTCTCCTCCATCTTAGCACTAATACAATTGTGCTTTCAACACAAAGATCTCAGTGGGCAAAGTCAAACCTGGACAATAATTGTTCCATCCATGGGGAATTGAGTAGACAATTGCTGGTGCTCCAAACTACCATTCTTTCTGCATCCAAGAAAGCTGTGGCTTATCCGCACCCAGAAAGCTGGTTCTAAAACCAAGGACGGTGATCCGACAGCAGCTTTAGCTGCCAAAAAAAAGCAGCTGTTCAAAGTTCACATCACTGCACAGAAGTGCGTGTAACTTTATAATATTTGATAATAAGTTTAAATATTCCACTGCAGTGGAGGGTGTTTGAAAGATGATGGAATGGTTTCATAATCTTTAATGGCATAGCACATAGAGGAGTCCTTTCTATACGTAATTTTTAAAATTGACTTTTGCGGCTGGGTGGTGGTGATGCACGCCTTTAATCTCAGCGCTTGGGAGGCAGAGGCAGGTGGATCTCTGTGAGTTCGAGGCCAGCCTGGTCTACAGAGTGAGTTCCAGGACAGCCAGAGCTACGACAGAGAAACGCCGTCTCAAAAAACAAAAACAAAAAACAAAAAAAACTACATCTATCAACTTCACTGATGAAAGAAACGGTCGTTTACGTGAAAGCCTTCTAGTCTAATTCAAATGGGAAGAAAGCAGCGTCCTCTTGCATCCGAGACGACAAAGCTCACCGCTCTCAGGAAGGAAAGAAGTGGGTAATGTGGCGATGGAAGGGAGTCTGGCCTACTCATCGTAGAAGCAGGAGTCGTTTGGTTTCTGTGGCCCTGGAGGTGTGTCACTGAGAGTGTTTTCAAGAAAGCCTACTTGTAAGAGTAATTAACAGACAGCATCCAGGTCCTGCAACTTTGGGGTATCCTAGGCTTTGGGTCCTTGCTCTTCTAGGACTGCTATGAGAAGATTTCTGATATGAGACTTGTGAACGGACAGCAACAAGAGTGTGCCTATGAGAGAGCGGCTTGCCTGAAATGTCTGAGATTTAAAACCTGGAGTCCAAATAACTGCTGAAGCATTCTGAATATAGAAAGGGTCGGTGAGGCAGCAGGTGCAGAACCAGACTACTTCTTCCCAACATAGATTCTACTGGACAGGCCTTAGCTGTGGGGTGTCCCTGTCTTAGCTGAAACTTCACTGACCTGCCCACCCTTCGGTTTCCAGTTCTCTCTACTTGCTTCTCTTCCTTTCTGCTCTCCTACAGTGTTCGATCAGTGCCGTGGTATGAAGTCTGCCCTATGGCTACCCTCTCTTTTTTCCCTTTATACATATTTAAATTGCTTTGGAAATTTCATACGTGAGAATTGTTTTATATCATTTTCTCTCCCCTCTCTTTCCTCTCCAACTCTTCCCAGTATCTTCCAACTCCCTCTCAAATCCGTGACCTTGAGTTATTGCTGCATATTTATGTATATACATATGTGTATATAAGTACAGCCTGCCAAGCCCATTTGGTATTTCCCCTATGTATACGTGACTTCCTGGGAGTGGATAACCCATCAGGGACCTAATCCCTGGACAAGACTGATTCTCCTTCTCTCAGCAGCCACAAATTGCCTGTAACTCTTCATGTAAGAGCGGATCCTCATAAGATTTCCCCATCCACACGAGCGTGTCAACTGATGATGTCATGGGTGCAGCTTCTCTGTCCCTACCTAGAAGACAACTCACAGCAAACTTCTTGTTCCTCTGGACCTTATAATTTTTACCCCCTCTTCTATGATGTACCCTGAGATTTAAGAGGAAGAACTGTGTTCTAGAAATATCAGTTGGTTCTGGCACACCATTGTCTGTTGTCCTCTGTTCCCACTGTGTCTTTTTAAATAATCTCTGTGTGTTACAAAGAAGCTTTTTGTTGAGGGGTGAGAGCTGCATCTATCTGTGGGTATAAGGATGTGTATTTGGAATGCAGTTAGAATTGTCCTGGTTTAGGAAAGTGGCTATAGGTTCTCCTCTAGGGTACATGACCTCACCATCCATGTGTAGTTGGCTAGGTCTACAGTACCAGGCATGAATTCTGTCTTATTGAGCAGACCTTAAGTCCAAATAGAAGGATATTGTTTGTGCCCATGATATAAATGTCACTGTTTTACCCTTGGTGATATCTTGCTGTTCTGGTCCTTGTTGTCGTTTACAGGTTTTATAGATGGGTGAGGACTGCTTTCCTCCCATGGCAGTTTGAATAACACCTTCTAATACTATGACAACTAGGCCTCTCGGAGAAGGCATCCAGGTCAGTCCCAGCTATATTTCTCCAAGTTCTGTTTAAAGTGTGTACCGTCTCCAGCATTGGTATCTTACCTTCGAGTTCTGCAAGGCACCAATGACAATGGCAATAGCTCATATTATTTTGCGAGTCTCTTTGACTTCCCCAACCAAACAACTTAAGGGGAGGTTTTGCATGTCTGGCACTGAGGTGTTTGTTTGTTGGTCTATGTGGATCCTGGGGTTCACACCCCCTTTAAATGATGCATAGTAATTGTTCCAAATAATGGGTTTCATTGTGACATTTTCATACATATAAATATGTACTTTGATCAAATTCACCCCCCCTTCTCTCTCTCATTTCCCCTCCCTCTCTCTATCTTGATAGTTCCCCTTTTCCCCCAAATAGTGCTTTTCCTACTCTGTCTTTTTATTCTTAATGTTGATTTTGTGTATGAGAGAAGCACAAGCTGTTAGCTTCTCTGCATCTAGCCTATTTTGCATGGAGCTCATGTCTTACTCCGCCTCTGTGTCTGCCAGAAACAGAATAGGTGTGCCAAGAACAGGAGAACTTCCAACTGTCCTTCACGTTGACCAAACATGATGGCAAAGTTAGACCAAATCCAAGAGTTCATCCATTTCCATGATTTATTTGACAAACATTTTCCCTCACTTCTTTCTGTCCTAGAAAGCACAGAGGCAGGATGAATCAGAGCAGAAGAGATCCTTATTTAAATAAAGTTTATCTTTGTAAGGATACTGAATGATTGTTTTGGTTTGTTTTTGTCTTGTATAATATCTCAGAAGATTGTTCGAGTGAACAATCATAAGAAACTGGTATCTCAAGGGGTCTCTTTGATAACCTTGCCCATTTTTTAAAATTTCCTTTTCCTCTTCTGTCAAGGTTAACTCATAAAGATAAATTATAGATGAAAGTAAGTCTGGAGGCTAGACCTTATGAAGTAAAGAAGCAAAGTAAGGTTGGAGGCTAGACCTTCTGAAGTAAAGAAGCAACGCATGTCTTAGCATAATGGAATGGTGACTCACTGCAGCCTCGGACCATTCTCTGAGGTTCCTCGAGCTGGGTCTTCATAAGACAGAGGCTATTTTCTTTGAGGTATTGTGATGGTGGCTTGTTTACAGATAGCTTTTGGCGATAAAGAGATCGATCTTGTCGAAGACATTGTTTCACGATCAGTGAAGGGCTGTGTTCGTTTCCTGTGTTCAGTAGTGACCTTCAGTTTTGCTGGGCTAACTTGCTGAATAAACAGTAAACAATCCTGGTGACCACAAGGCCGCAGCCTAGCCTGAGTGTCCTCTTCGTTCTTCAGCACACTACTATTGATTCAGATTTGGCTTTTCAAGTGACTTCTGCTTATGGGGTCTAATGTGCCGGGCACTGTGCTTAATGGTTTTTGTTTTTTTTTGTTTTTTTTTTGTAAAAGATATCTCCTGTTTCCACCAAAGCTTTAGGCAGGTTTTGTTACCATGTATGAACAAGAGCATATGATCTAAGGCTCAGTGATTTCTGAAGGCTCTTATTTTCCCATCTTCTGATAACACATTCAAATGACAGCTACCCCGGTTCCACACATCTTTATAGAGCTTTCATAATGTCTATGTGTCTCTAACAACTGGTCTTCGCTGGGAACTCAGAACCATACCGAGCCAAACGTGGGTCCCACCCATACAGTAGCAGCTTGTTTCCTTAAGTTCTGCTGCTGCCAGCAACTTCTGAGTCCATCGCTGTCCGCAAGTAGCTTTCTCCCCATTACTTATGAATGACATGGGAGATAAAATGCACCAAGTTTGAGAATCACAGTCCCAAGACATGGGTCACATATCTCTGACAACTTCAACTTAATCTTCTCCTCTTCCTTATAGTTATAAAACTATTATTCCAAACTACAAGAGTTTAGTACTGATCACTTCCAGAACATGACCCAAACAAGGAGATTTTGTTTAGCTGAGTGATCATGGCCTCTTCTCAGCAGAGCAAACCAAACAGGACCCGTGGTTGATAAGAGGATAAATATGTCTGCTTAGAGGTCATGCCAGGAATTTTCAATCTCCTTTGCTTTTTTATCATATTCAGAACCCAATATCTTTACTTTAAAACTTTTAATTGTGTACATGTGTGTGAGTGTGTATGTATGTATGGTGTATGTGTGTGCTGTGTGTGTGTGTGTGTGTGTGTGTGTGTATGTGAGCACAGGTATGGGCATGGGAGGGCACATGTATGGTGGTCAGACAACAACCTTGGGTGTTGGTCCTTACTTTCCACCTTATTTGAGACAGGGTCTATTTGTTGTTCATTGCTTTGTATGCCCCCTGGCTGGCCTGAGAGCTTCCAGAGTTTCTCTTATCTCTGCCTTCCAATTTCTCCCAAAGGAGTGTTAGGATTAGAGATATACCTTACTGTGTCTGTACTTATGAGAGTCTTAGGACTCGAATTTAAGACCTTGTCCTTGCATAGCAAGTAATTTACCCACTGAGCCATCTCTCTATCTCCTGAATATATCTTTAGGACAGAACGACAGCACCCTTTGCTTTCTTCCCTCCTCCCTTTTATTTTCTTTTGTTAATGGTCATCTGATCTTGTAAAAAAAATACTGTATAAATATGAGATCTGCTATGCCACCACCATACCTTAGTTCATTATGACCTCTTCGCCTCACTGAGAGGATTGCTGTAATATTCAAAGGACGTTGTATTCAAAGGAGACACCCCTCATGTAGACCCTGTACATTAGACCCTTGGATCCATTGGCTTTGCTTCTGGAGGGTGCAGAGCAGCGTAAAGTTGAGTGGTCATGGATGGCCTCATCCATGGCTGTAGAATATCTTTGAGGGAGGAGGATAGTGGGCAGTGGGAGTTTGAGCGCCAGGCTAAAGCTGTAATGGAACCCTTCCAACCAAGTGTCTGAGATTAGATCACTACATATAAAGTTCCCACGGTAGTAATTTATGGACCACTTCAAACATAAAGCCAAAAAAGGGTCCTTTATTCAATTTGGTGACTGGGAGCAGGCTCCTGTCACGAAGAACTCTTAGCTTGAAGTGAGACCATAAACCACAATTATATCAGAGGCAGCCTGAGGGCAGAGGCCATGGGATCCAGAAGTCTCAAAGCTTTTTCTTCAGTTGATTAAAACAATTTGGGAAGCTCCAGGTGCTGCTACATAAGAATGCTCTGCTCAGAAGGATGTGCTTGGGGCTGGGAAGCAGTGAGGACAAGATGGTATCAGCAGAAACTGGGAAAATGGAGTCACTCTTGGCCATTTCATATCCCATGAGTCTTTCACATAGACTTTGAACTCTGGGCACTAGAGATAATAAATCGCGGTGTACAGACTAGATGAATGTACTGAAAGAACTATGTATTGCATGAGGAGGGAAGAGCAAGACAAGGCCAGGAGCCAGATGTAGAAGCATATACTTGTGATACCAGCACTTGGGAGGCTGAGGCAAGACGATCATGAGCTCAAGGGCAGTCTAAGACGTACAGCAAGTTCAAGGCCATCCTTAGCTATGTAGAGAGACCCTCTCTTCACCCTGTGCTGGTTGATTTTTTTTGTTTAACCAACTTGACACAAAGTATAGTCACCCGGGAGAAGAAAGTATCAACTGAAGAAATGCTTCCATCTGACTGGCCTATGGAAGGTCTGAGGTAGTTTTCTTGGTTCATGATAGACGCGTGAAGGCACAGTCCACTGTAGGTGGTGCCACCCCTGGACGGGGCTCCTGGGCTGTATAAAAAGCAAACTGGGTGCATGAGTCACCTATCCTAGCTAAATGTAGATACCACTCCTCATTTAAAAAAAAAAAAAAAAAAGCTCCTCTTTACAGCAAATGGAAATCATCATGAAAACAGCTGGACACAACACAGAGATCAACAGATTGTAAGGAGGCCGACCCCAAAAGATACATCTACATCACAGTCCCTGCATCTTTGGGAGCATCACTGAAGAGGTGGCAGAATTATTGTAAGAGTCAGTACACCGAGGAGTCCGCTGCAAAAGTCTCCCTTAGAATGGCTGCGTAAACCAGGTGGGAGCAGTGGACATGTTAACATGGAAGAGGGAAAATTTCAAGGGGTCTCATCCCTAGACAGAGAACTACAAGGAACTAATGACTGCCGGGGAAGGATAGGCAGCCTCTCCCAGCAATGGGCTCCTCGTTCAATGAAGAGTGGTCAGTTTTGAAACCATATACATGCCAATAGCAAAAATGAACTCAGCAAGTTGTAGTTATACATAATTACACACTCTCTCTCTCTCTCTCTCTCTCTCACACACACACACACACACACACACACACACACACAGATAAGTAACAATAATAATAAAAGAAAAAGAAAATCAACTTAAGAGTGGGAGAGAGGCACATGGGTGAGACTGGAGTGGGGGAAAGGGAAGAGGAAAGCTATGGAATTCTATTTCAATTAAGACATATTTTAAAACTTAGTAAGTAAGCTGAGCAAGTCACGGAGACCAAAGAAGGAGCATTTCTCCATGGTCTCTGCCTTGAGTTCCTGAGCTGGCTTTCCCGGATGACGGACTGCAATCTGTAAGCCAAATAAACCCTTTACTCCCCAGGTGGAAACGGAGAAACATAACTAGGATTCCATCATAAAAAAAAAAAAAACCAAAAACAAACACTCCATAAATAAACAAAAGCCAACAACCAAAAAATGGAAAGGGAATAAAAATCCTGTAAATTTGGAACCGTAACCAACTAAATAAGGTAGCTGTGTTCTCGGTGCTGCTTTCTGATATGACATCTCCATTGAGTTGTACCAAGGCTCTCTCTCCATTCATATGCTATTAATGTCTTCACAGGTTGAGAGTTTACTCAACTATAGACATTTAGGAGCCAAGAGCTTTGAGTCTGAGCGTGAGTGCAAGTACATGCTCTTTGCACGTAGCCATGGTTAGCTATAGATTTGAAAGTGGCCAAGGATGTCCCCACAAAACTCGGGTCATGCCATTTTGGACTTTCCAGATGCAGAATAAAGGGTAAGTAACAAAGTTAGTATTTTTTTTTTAAAGATCAAATGGAAGAAGGTCACTTTATAAGAAAAAGACCTTACTAACAGAGAGATTGGACCTACATGGAAATCCAGAGTGGTAGGGATCCACGATGAGGTGATAGCTTTGCAAAACCACAGTGCGGTCACCCTTACCTCGTGTACCAGCTCTCGTGTAATAGACGGGGTCTTGAAGGAAAGGCATTAACAGTGGCTTCCCTATCAAATAGCACACTTAGCCTGGGAGAGAAACATTCTGGGTCTCTCAGAGCCAGGAGGAGACAGTGTTTCCTTGAAAACATTCTCACTGCTCACTCACAGGATCCTGATTTCTAAATTGGTTTCAATTAAATATATTTTTCCCTTCGAAGAAGCAACATTCACCTGTAATCTCTCCTAACTATTGGCAGATCTGATGCTATGGCACTCCACACCTTCCCAGTGGCTGCAATTACACACATCAAGTTTCAGAATGGACCACAAGGTAAGATTCTAGAGGTAAAAGGCTACCACTTACAGTCCCCATTTTGCTCTCATGTGTCACAGCCTTTTATTGTTGGGAGTTATTTAGAGACACAGTCACCGGCGAACAAAACCATCTGTTAGTTAACAACGACAAAATATGAGGTTGCTTCAGAATGACACAGGGGCATTTCAAGTGAAGGGGTAGGAGTGCCAACTGTTCTTTCCCTCCAGTCTTTCCTTGTTAATGAAGAATGCATTTGTTATCAAAGCCAGTTTGGCAAATGTGCTTTCACCTCTTACCTATCTAGAAATCAAAGCTGCCTAGGGAGTTATTTGAGGGTATGGTCTCCCTTTGGAGTCCATCTTGCTCCAGTCATGCTAACAGAATTGTATATGTGCATCACGGAAACAATACAGTCTTTATGCAGTTCCACCAACACAGCCTACTCACAACATGGTAGATGTTGGGAAAGCAAAAACAGTCTCACCGGGCAGATTCGGTGAAATTCTTCACCTTTGTGCTCTCTTGCCCTGCTCTATTATTTTTTCAGAGAGCAGGGGTGGGAGATGAAAAATCGCTGTTCCCCTCCTTTTCCCTCAGCCAGGTAGTTTCTCAAATCAGCTAAATATAACTCCATTTATTGTCATGCTAAAACGTTCTATTTAGCTGTGTTTAACTGGATATCATGATTCCATGGGCCGACCTTTCACTCCTGGGAAGTCGTTTTAAATTCAATCCCCAGCAAAGGAAAATCCTTCCAATTCGTTGGCTGTGAAAGGTCACAAGTGGGATGTGTTTTGATGGTATCTGCTCATGGTTCAGTTCTCAGTAAACCCGAGCACTAACGGGGCCTCAATCGTCCTTTGTTGTGGGAGTCTGAGTTTTAAGAAGCCTGGGAGAGCAGAGCAGGAGACCTGGGGCTGGGTTGCTGGCATCAGCCAAGGGTGCACAAAGGTACCAGCTGAAAGGTGACGCATACGGAGCTAGGCGAGGTCGATGCTGCCTCCTTTCTGAGCTGATGGGGAGTTCAGACGAAAATATATGGTTTCTCTCCATTTCATTTGATCTCTTTAAAAGGGACATTTCCCACTTTCTGGGAGGCAAAAGAGGGCTTAGGTGAGGTTAGGAAAGGAACTAGAAGTGTGTGAACCAGTCAAGAGGAAATTGGAGTATCCTGAACATTTATCCGTCTCAGAGGTTCAGAGCTTAAAATCAACATTTCAAGGTTGAATGTTCCCTTTTCAGGAAGTTTTCCTCTGCTCACGTCAGTAGTACTTCAGTCCATCTGGACTTTTGCACCATCAGCATACTGATTCTTCTAACAGAAATAAAATATTTCCATTAAAACTTGTAAGAAATCTCAATCCTTGTAAATGTCTCTCTCTCTCTCTCTCTTTTGTAATGTCATGGTTTGCCAGAAAATGTTCAGAGTTTGATCAGATTTGTGAAGAGTTTAATGGATAGGACACTAAAGGTTTTGGGTTGTGTGGGATTTTCTTTTGTTGTTTTTGTTGTTGCTGTTGTTGGTTTTTTTTTGTTTTTTTTTTTTTCCCTTCTTCTTTTCCTCTATTTCAACTTTGCAGTCACTCTGTGGCATAATCTTTCAACCAAAAACTTAAATGTCTCTCTCTTTTTTAAATTTACAAGTAAAGAGAGTAGTTGATTCCATTCTTCAGTTCAGACACACACACACACATGCACACACACACACACACATGCACACACACATGTGCACACACACATGTGCACACACTCGTGCGCATGCATACACACACATACACACATGCACGTGCGCGCGCGCGCACACACACACTGAAAGCCACCCCTCTCCATGTGTGGGGAAGGCAAGCATTCCTTCACAGAACTTTGCCTGTATGACTGTGGGAGTTTACACCACTGGAGAACTTTTATACAATTCTCACTCTCCCCAGCTCCCTGAAGGCAGAAATAAGCCCTCTTCATCTTTCTATGGGCCTTAGCTCCAGGAGTCTTCCAAAAGGGGAGCTTTTCACTTTTCCATCACAGCACATAAGCAGTTAGACTGCTTCCACCGTTAGATGGAGGTGCCTTCACGTAGGGGCCACACTTGGTGAATTACCGTAACTCTCATGAATTCCGTTGGGAACCTCCACTCCGATGATCTGAATAGTCAGGATCCGTCTGTATCCACCTCTGTCACCACAGCCTTTGATGGGTTGTCATCATATGAGTTGGTATGAAGTATAATCTCTTGGTGGTAGAACATAATCTTTGATATCATGAGAGTTTGGGTAATCTCTGCTTGAACAGCTGTGTTTGGTAGAATAGCCATCATCTCTTGGGGACAAATAAATACCTTTATAAGACAGCGGGGGCTCCCTTTGAGGGCCTCCATAGCAATCTCTTTCACGTGACACAGAGCCTCTTCCTCCCGTTGCACTGCTGCTGTGAACTGGTCCTACAGGTCCTGATCTGTTAGGAGGAGGGCCTCCACTTCATGGTGATGGTACTCTTTTTACTTAGAGAGGTCGCCTCAAAGTACTCACATTAAAATTCACAGAATAGCCACTATCATCCATGTGTCTTTTACATGTCGGGGGTGGGCAGTAGGGGTGTGGGGGGGTTGCTCCTGTAATTCATTCACTTCCTCCCTTCTTCCTAGAAAACCTTTGGAATAGCCTCTGATTCTTGGATGTGGCATACACTTACCACTTTCAAATGATGGTTTGGTGGCTTGTCCCACCTTGATGGTTTATCATCTAAGGGCATGCCGTTGATGTCTCCGGCAGCATCCTTTGCATCTGCTGGGCTTTCAAAGGTGATAAAAAGCAAACCCTTTTGATTTATTGGTGTCTCGGTCCTTCATCTAAAGTATTTGCATCAATGACAACTTCCTGTCTCTGAACTGAACAGAAATGACACTTGGATCACTGTGCAGCGAGGCGAACAAAAGAGACAGCACACTTCATACTACCCGGGAACGAAGCTGAAGAGCTACACTGTCTTCTTTCTAAATGTGGATCACCCACAACTGTTTGATGGGAAGGCCTTTGCTTGGTGGGTCCTAGATCTGCACATATCTTGTCAGCGAAAGATTTGTGGGACTTCTTGTTTGTCTTCAAGGCAAAAAGAAAAAAAAAAGTTTCCCAAATATTACAGATGTGTTTTTGTTGTTCTCATCCAACTATTATAGGGGAAAGCTGGTCTTTAAAAGGCTAAGCAAGAAGAGCAGGCTGGGTCTGTGCTGCTTCCACAGTGATGCTGGGAGTTTCGGTTGGCCAGCAGATCTGCATTAGTCAAGCTCAGGTCAGGTCCCTGAGTGCTGGAAGAATACAGCTGATGTGTTTGCCTGGGAATCTTCACGTAACCCACGCTTTAGCACAGAGGCGCTTTGATATATCCATATAGAATTTCTTCTTTCTTTTAAAAAAAATTCTTTACTCTCTTTTTGTTTCTTTAAATATATCGGGAGTAAATGATTTAGAATACTTACTCTTTTCAGTATAGAATTTGTAGTTATGGCATCTTTATTCTTTGAAAAACATATTTATTAACATCTGGCTTGTTCGTTTCAGACTAGATCTCATGGGCTCCAGGCTGACCTTGCTTTACAGCCAAGATGCTGTTGAACACTTCCCTCTCATAGAGAGGAGCCTGCGATGGTCGAGGTTTCTCCAGTGCTCAGGATGTTGTCTTGGGCTCCTGCATGGTGGGCAACACCCTCCCAGCTGAGCTGCATCCTCAGAGCAGCGCCTTCAGTCTTAATGTCGTTTATTCCCTCTCTGTTTTCTTGATTGCCACGATGAGGATAATCTCAATGTCACCATTCTTTTCAATGACTCCATATGGGGATTAATTCGTCCATGACTTCATGTATATGATTGAGTCTTTCATTTTGAGCCTTTCTTTGTACTAACTGTCAGAATTAAAGCTAGACGTTTTTTTGTCGTGTGACACATTGATTTTCATACATAACCCATTTAAAATGCTGTGCAATAATTTAATTTTGATTATGATGTCTCTCTTTTGCCATTAATTATTTGAACTTTTCCAGGGAAGTGGCAGTTGATGTCATCCTTTCTGAGGAGTTTCTCAGTGACGTTTATTAGACCGGCTATATTAGACTGCTTAATTTTTGTAAAACATCTTGTTAATCTGACAAGTAACTGGATGTAGCGTTTTATAATATGTTTTTTATCAGGCTCATTGTTAGTGTTGTTAAAATCTATGTCCTCGATGCTCCTTGTTTGTCTGGTCTATCAACTACAGGTCGTGGTATATGACACATGAGCCTCTGATATGAGCATCTGTTTTGTATCCACACACTCTAGAGCTACAAACACATCTAAGTTTAAACACGGCTGTGTGCTCCTTGGCAAGTCATATCAGGCTAAGCTTCTGCTGACGGTGTGGGAACATCTTCACAAACACTAATCCTGCAATGACCCTGCAAGAAACGCACCTCTGCCTTTGTGGGAAATAGCATTGTTTGCTTCCTCTGCTCCCCCTTACCCTCACTGTATGCTTTTTCAACCCTAGAGATTATGCAATTTAGAAACACTTCTTCCATGGCCCCTGGCACTGGTTTCCGTGTGCAATATCAGCCTCATCACTTGTCTCTCAGGAGACGTGTATTAACATGGAAACTGAACCTGAAAACACAGCCTGGGACTTACCCATCTAGCCCTTCTAGTGATTTGAAGTTATTCACATCCAGCTAAATGCCCTTTTCAACTAGTCAGAATAGGTCTGTTGTCTGTATCTGTGCTATGACAAACCCACCCCTTATACAAAAGAGGGAAAGTAAGATGTGCATAGGGCTAGTGCCCTGCAGAAGATGCACGATAATAGATGTCAGAGCTGGCCTGGGAACCTAAGCTCTTCAATGCCAGGTCAGGGTCCTTCAACAGCAGGGCTGGGGTCAGGTTCGAGAAACTCCCAGAGCCATCGAGGCATCTTAAAGGAAGTGTACATGCAGATCCAAGGCCTTGGTGCATGATAACACAGTGGTGGTGTTATCAAACAGAGGATGATGGGACTCCCACATGACTGGCCCAAAGTGTCAAGAGTCTCTACCCATCCTGTTCTCCTGACTTACCTCTATGGTAGTCACTGTGTCCTTTCATCTGTGTTCCTTACCTACCTATATTTCTGTGTTAGTGTGGGGACTCTCTGGACATTTGCTTATTCATCCAGCTAGGACAGCAAGACAAAAGGCAAAAGGCAAAAGGCAAAAGCTCTTAATGTGACAGGGATACTTCTATAATGTCTTTCTTGTGAGCAGTTAATTAATAGTTTTAAACTTAATTTATGTCTTTTTTTTTTCTTTTGGTTTTTTGAGACATGGTTTCTCTGTCTCTTGTAACTCTGCCTGTCCTGGAGCTCACTCTGTAGACCAAGCTGGCCTTGAACTCACAGCCATCCACCTGCCTCTGCCTCCCGAGTGCTGGGATTAAAGGCGGATACCACCGCCACCTGGCAATTTATGACTTTTAAATCCACTATGGAAACATTCAGAGCTGATCCACTACAGGAAGAGAGGGAAGGATGGTGGAGAAATCGAGAAGGCAATTTCTAAAGCCAGATGGAGGTAATGAGAAGAGAGAGGAGGAGGAAGGAGATGAGGCGACTATGAAGGCTTCCCCATGCCTGCCAGTCATCAAACACACGCCAGATATTCTCTATGGCGTCCCACACGTGTGTTCTCTCTTAATCTTTCTGTTGTCACTGTCTAGCTGAGCAGAGGAGTTCAGAAAGGTTAATAAGTAACCGCCGCAGTCACACACTGTTAAGAGGGAAAAGCAGGGGTGTCCGGCTCAATCAAAGCCGCAGTGTGTTCACCTGGCGAGGACGACGGCATTCCCGAGACGGTGCCCTGGGAGCCTCCCACATCTGGATTATACACTGCCAGCCTTCCACTCTAGGTGGGGTAGTTAGATATCAGCACTTAATGTATATTTATTTATCTGATCATTCACACACAGAGGCACACAGACACTCACACCCCACAATTAACCTCCCCAAAGCAAAGAAAATTGGTTAATTTCTGTGTATACTTTGACCAAAGTCTTCTCAAATAAATGCTTACCAGAAGGAAGACATAATAGGGGACGAATGGGCAACGTTCTCAAGTGCCATAATTTTAGGAGTAACGTAAAAACCCTCACCCCAGCCTCACCGCCCACATGTAATGAGTAAACAAAGCCACAGAGACCAAAAAAGCAACAGGAAAATAGCACACAAAAACGTGGAGGGGCCATGAAAATACTTTCTGAAGGTCCATTCCCCGAAGGGTTGAGGTCAGGCATATGGTTCCATTCACCAAGCTCTAGACAAAGAACTCGGCTATTTTATGCCCCGATCATTATTGTTGGTTAAATTAAAGCACGATCAAAAAACGTGTAATGGAATATTAATTTCAGTTACTCTGGCTAATTGAAAACACAGCAAGAGTTGTGACTATGGAAAATGGAGTGAGAACACTCAGACGCACGTCCAAGTCTAGCTCGCTCCTTTCAAGTTGGGCAGTAGCATATTTTCAAGGAATGGCAGTTATTCCTAGAGTTGTGGTTAAGTGCATCAGGAGCAACAGTTAGCCTGGGAAAAAGGAAGAACAGCTAACTCTCAGCTATCAGCGGATTTCAGAAATGAAAATTCAGTTTGAAAGCTATCGATTGCTAATTTGCACACATGAAAGACACTACAGAAAAACACAATCCCTGAAGCCAAGGGCCAAACATCTTTCATCTTGCTGGCCTCAGCTTGAAGCCCAGACTCTGGCACGGATACGATGCTCATCAATAATTGCTGAGTGATTGAGAGGATGACTGTTGGAGACCTCTGTCTGCTGTCACAAACAAGAGTGCTTGCTTTCTCAGACAATTGACCTTCAGCAGTGAAAGTATAGACCTGCAAGAATTGGAAGACAGAAGTGGGTTGGTATAAAAGTATGAAAGATGAAGAATGTAACTAGGAATTTATTTTTAAGTTGTTTTTATTTTTATGTTATGTGTATGAGTATTTTGCTTGTTATATATATATATATATGCACATATATACATATATATGTACATATATAAGTATATGTATGTATATGTGTATATATATGTATGTGTGTGTATGTATGTGTATATGTATGCATGTATGTATGTGTCTGTATATTATATATATATATGTGCCTGGTGCCTAAGGAGGTCAGAAGAGGGTATTAGGTTGTCCAGAAATGGAGTTATAGATGGTTGTGAGCCACTATGTGGGTGCTGAAAATTGAATTCAGGTCCTCTGCGAGAGCAGAAAGTAAGTGCTCTTAACTGCTGAGCTATCTTTCTTCAGTCCCATAACTAGGGAGTTCTGTCTGTTTTATTTATAATTGTATTCTCAGTGCTTAGAATAGTGCCTGGCGCATGTTAGGTGCTCCATAAATACATTTCAAATAAGTGCAGTAACTCTTGGTGTGGATTGGGAAGAGAAGATGGATTTTTGGAACTCAGAACTTTACAGTGTGGTTTTATATCTGTGCTGAAAACCGAGCTGAGTTGCTAGTATTATTATTTAACATAAGAACCTCTTCCTCAAACCAGCATGATTTGTTTTGTAAGATTAAACGCATGCGCGCGCACGCGCGCACACACACACACACACACACACACACACACACACACACAGGATTAGGGTAATGCTTCTAAAGGCATCAGCTACAGCCAACTGAGTAGGAGTTGTTCTAGAATGGCCAAGATGTCTGGAACCCAAGAGAGGATGCCAGCCAGGCTCATGGTAGGGGAGGCTAGTGCGTCCTTGTGGAGAATTCAGAGTAAGTCGGAACCCTGTCCTCTCGCATCTCCTACCTGCTAACAGCACTTAGCTTTTCCTAGAAGAGGCTTGTGGTACTTGTTTTTAACACCATGCTTTAGATTGCCAACAACTAGTGTAACAGGGGAGATGTGAGAAGCTGTGTTTAAGCAGTGCTACTGAAAATGTCCTTCTAGAGCATTCCCTCCAGACATACCCTGACTGTAGCTCTTGACAGCATAAGGGAGGGAAGCACTGGCAAAATGAGCTGTGTGTACTGTAGCAGGCACCATTCGTGTGGGGTTAAAAATATGTCATCAGTATTCAACGGTTCCCCTATATAGCATCTGACAGCTCCTGAAGTGACTGTGTGTGGTATTGTGCATGTGGGTGGTATTTTTTTTTTTGCCTTCTCACACAAGTATGTATATGCCATTTGTTTTCTTCTCCTTTTGTTATGCTCTTAACCATCAATTTAAAGAGAAGGAAAGAGACTTGAAACAACATTTATTCTCATTTGGTCAAGTACTGCATTTTCTGAACCCATTTTGAATTCAACTCAAGTGACACAAAATTGGTGAAATTTTGCCTATAATCACAAATTGGAAAAATCATCACAAAATTTAATGTTCCTCTACTTTTCATTATTGTAATGGCAGGCAAAGTTATATATATTTTAATGTATCTCTTTTGAGTTACGCTCCCAGATGCAGGCAGCAGTTTTCACATGGTAACGAAATATTCCATGGGCTTCTGTATTTTGTCCTGCTCCAACAACTGTGTGGCTATGTCTCCCTCCTGTCTCTGAGTGAAACTCTCGGTGCTGGTGCATACAATGGGACTCTCTTTAGCAACCAAGATGAGGGAAAAGTCACAAGGGCAAACAGTAGAGCCAAGGGCACATATGGTTTGCTGATGCAAAACTTACAGTACTTCTTTAGACAGGAAAAGCGTTGACTCTGCAAGCTGAAGCTGGTCCCAGCAATAACTTACTAACGTGGCGTTTATTTGGCTGATAACCAAAGGCCTTGCTGAACTGGTAATGCAAAGTTGATCTTGATGGAAGAATGAATTACAATGTTCACAGGAACATTATTTGAGTTTTCTATGATTTAGAATGACCTGCTAAACTCCCTCAAAATTCCAGGTCTCAACTTTCTCCTGTGACTTTGAAACTGACGTGGCACTTTTTTTTTTTTTTTTTTTTTACTTATCCCAGAGGACATTTTTGTATAAGTTTGTAGTATGGCGACCCTAGAGCAGAGCTGGTGCCACAGCTTCCTGTGAGAGTCTGCGTCATGGTGTAACTGAACTATAAGTAGACTTAGTAGAACCTCTATGTACTGCGAGGCAGGTGAGCTGCTTCATGGAGCGTACTGGTAATTTCTGTCTAAGAGAGTATCACACAGGACCGGCGGGAAGAACCTAAACACTGCAATGTTTTAGTGAAACGTGGTGTCAGGGGACCTAGAATGCAGTTCTTTGTAAACACTAGTTTTCAGTTCTTTTTATTTCCTTCCTAAATTGGGAGTATTCACTGGCCTTCGATCATTTTGTAGCTGAAGCTTAAACCTTGTTTATAGTTTATCTAGAATCTTCACTGTATGAATGAAAACACGAGTCTTTTTGTGGAAGGGAAGATTTGTCATGTCAGGCTTAAGCTACGTAAATCGGTTTGTTTGCTTTTTTTTCCTTCCAAGACACATGTACTTTCCTTATACACCATCTGGATTCCAAGCAGTTTGGGTGAGGACAACCTAGAGAAGTATCTAAGTCATCCTTCAAATCCAAAGATTCGGCTCTGGTTGAAGACATAAGGATGAGACCTGGTCAGTTCTTCCTCTTACGTTTTTGACAAACTCAATACTCCATATTATGATTTGAAGGGTCATGAGTTGAAGGCTTGGTCCCCAGATGGTGGTGCTATTGAGAAGTGTGTAGTTCTAACCCATTGATGAGTTTGTACCAAATGGGCTATGACGGGGAGGGCCTGGTTACAGGAAATAAGTCACTGGGAACATGGCTCTGAAGGGTGTAGCTTGTGCCTGGCCCTTCCCTTCCCTCCCTTCCTACTTTTTGACTTGGTGAAGTGAGAGCTTCTCCTCTGTTACCCTTCTCCATGATGGTTCTCCTTTGCCACTGCCCTCAAAGACATGGAGCTAGCCAGCTGTAGATCGAATCCTCCAAAACTGGGAACTCAATAAATCTCATCATTTAAGTTGATTTTTTTTCTCAGATATTTGTCCCATCAATGAGAAGTTAACTAACATATCCCACAATGTGCCTGTACTCCTGTGTCAGGAATCTGAAAATCTCATGTAAGTGCCGCTCCCAGGGTTCTTACCAAATCTCTTGGTTTTTGCTTTCAAATGATCTTCAAGATCACCTGCCCATTTTCTGCTGCAGTTTAGCTACTTGTGATTTTTGCTGGATTTTGTTGACACTGCACCTTGATACATAGCCCTGACTCTATATTTTGAACTTAAGTGAGTTCTTCTGACTCAGTTTCCCAAGTGCTGAGATTACAGCATATCTTAGCACGTAGACTATAACTGCTCATGATTCTTTAATCCTGAGTTGTTTTTTTTTTTTTAAATGTCTAGCATCTTTCCCCTTAGAACCCATTTTAGAATTATCAAGCTGGGTGAAGTGGCCCAGCCTATAATCCTGAATCTTGGCAGGAAGACTATTGTGAGATTGAGGCCAGCCTGGGTTACACGGTAAGATGCTCTCAAAATGCAAAACACAAACATCTCTTCCTAAATAATTGTCTTTAAAGAATATTACCTTAAGTTTTCTGTCTATAAATCTTTCATAGGTCTCCCTGATCTATAGGATAAAAGTTGAAAATAGTATTACACCTATGTGCACACAGTATTCTTCCTATTACCTTAGTGTATTAGCTCTTTTACCATGTAAGGGTGAGTTAGTCAGCCTGGGGGTTGCTAGTATTGCAGGAGTGGGTTTCTGAAAGATAAATTTGATTCTCTTTTTTCTCTCTCCACTCTTGCCCTCTCCCTTCTGCTTTTCACCATGGGGTGATGCAATCTGGAAACCCTTAGTGAATGAGATTTCATTAAACTTGGACTCCCCAGTGTCCAGGATGGCAAGAAATACATGTTTTCTGTTTTTGTTTTTGTCTTTTCTTACTAGGTTCAGATTTCTGCTTTAGCAGGGCTGTATAGACTAAAACTGGAGTATCCACAGAAGAGAAAAGTTTCTGTGAAGCATGGTGGGTGGGTGAAGGTTGGCTAGGATCAAGCAGCAGCGCATATGAAAGGGGAGCTGTTGAGAGAGGGAAGCACGGTGAGGGTTGGGATTGTAAACCAGATGTGGTGCAAGACCTGGCTGTAGAGCCCAAGCCTAGGTTCAATTGGTCAAACACTTGTACACCCGGTTCCTGCCAGCTGCCTCCCCCGGTGAAGGAGGCTGTAAGTCATCTTTTGTGGGTGAGGTTAAGCTGAAGGAATTCAGGAATGACCCTTGAGGATGAAGGATGTTCAACAGAGATACCATGGTGCCTATAAAATTAGCCAACAAGGGACGTGTAAAACTGTCTCTGAAGATCAGCAAGAGCTCTGCTAAGGGTAGAAAGCATTGCCTTTTGGTGGCCCAGTTTCCATGGTTTCTTTTCTTTTCTTTTTTTAATGCACTTGGGAGAGAGAGCAGAGAAAATCAATTATTGTCTACAATAAGTCTGTGGTAAGGAATAGTAGCCTGGTGCTAGGGCTACTATACATTTGTCTCCCAATGTCATATTATTCTTTTGAATTTAATAGGAAAAAAAAAGGGAATAGGGAGTTCAAATTAAGATACTTTTTATGTTCAAAATTATGTAGAATCCAGCCCAGTTTTGAAACTGCAATACATAAAACCAAGGTTTTTATTTTTAAGGATATAACAATGTATATTTAATTTTGATTTTAAAAGAAATGCGAAGGTATAAAACTTGTTACAGAGATTTGGCTCTTATCTAGGAGGCAGGTGCACCAAAGACCAAGGATGTACAAATAAATAGTGATAGTGTAACACGAATTTCAAATCCTCTGAGTGGCACATTAACAATGTGAAGTTTTCCACTGACTGATATTTGAATGTCACACCCCCAACAAACCTATAATTAAAGTTATTTTGGCATTTTCAAATCAAATCCCTGCTTTTGGGGGGTGGGCGGGTTATAATTCCACTTTCAAAATGAGCTTCCAGATAAAATTTGACATAGAATAAAAAGTCTCATCCTGGATCTCCCCTCCACCTTCCACCACGAAGTTGAAGTTTTTAAGTTGTAGCATCCCGTTTAAGGTGGAAATCGGCTTGTTCACGGATACTGACGCATACACATATTGACACAGCTGGCACATACAGTGGGCACACAGAAGAAGCAGCTCTAGGGGAAGGCAGTAGCAACATTTACTGCTCCCTTCCTGTTACGGAGAATATTAACTGATACTTTTCTTTGAAAGAAACAATACCTGCCTGGTGATTGTCCCTTCCCCTCCCCTCACAGAACAGAATTCTGGCGGACAGTGGCACAATTTAAAAAGCATGGGAATAAGTGAGAGCATCAAAAGCTAGAAAAGGAAACATCCAGCCAGCGGATGAGCCGTCAATCATCTCTATTTTTGTGTACTGTCCCTTCCTTTGAATCTTCTGAGCACAGACGTTTTTGCATTCTACCAATATCTATCCCGTTTTTGCATTCTACCAATATCTATCCGACAATGCTATTGAATTCTGTCAGTTTCCTTGGCCTCTCACAATGTACTGATGCGTGTGTCTGTATCTGTAACAGGAAGGGACAAAATGCTGCCAGGATCATCTTCTGCATCCCCTCCCCCTTCCCCAGCATCGCCTCTAACTAGGGAGGAGGACACTTTGGACATTTTTCAAAGAGGAAGCTAAATTCTCCACTGGCATTTAGAAAGTAAAAGGAGAGCCCTTTGGTGGGGAGAATCTTATGCTGGGGGCGGGGTCATGGAAAGGCCATTCAATTCTTGCAGGAAGGTCACAGGGGCAGTGGGAGGGGTCATGGACCAAAGATCAGTTGAAGAATGACATCCTTTAGGTTTTAGGCACTTTTGGCAGAGAAAAATATCAATATAGTCTTTGTGTGTGTGTGTGTGTGTGTGTGTGTGTGTGTGTGTGTGTGTGTGTGTGTGTGTGCAACAAATTCTAGAAAAATCTCTGCCAAGGTACCATTCCAGTCTAGGGTGGTGTGGACACTGTGACCAACTGATTATCTTCACAGTGCTCTTGCCTAAAACTCCAGATCACTTTAGGCTCCTGAAGATCATCCACTTCCTTCACAGGACCACTCTTATGGCTAAGCTCTTTCTCTCTTTCCTCCCCAAACTTAGGCGCAACTTAATTTCCTGAGAAATAACAGCATCCAAACCTTAAATGCACCCAGGTTTAAAAGCTCCCTTCTCTGATAGTGTCACCACAACATGTAAATGTGGAAGGAAAAGACCAGTGTCAGGCACCACCGTTGAGTTAAACATCATACTCTTTGATAAGCCTTTATAGCAAATTAGAGGTTTCCCGTTTCCCCAGTCAGCTGGCCATAAGATGTCAGGAAGTGGTTTTGTTTTGCATTGTTTCTTCTTTCTTAACACAGGGCCCTTAAGAATTTGTAGGATGTATTTTTAATACTGTCAGTAAACAGCTTCCTCAGGACACAGAGGGGCAATAATGGGAGCTGTTAACAAAGTGTGAAAAGCAACAGGCTAGCGAAGGTTAATCACAAGCAGCCCACTAATGACCCCTACAGCCCTCAGTCTAAACCCAACAGCACTTGTAAAGACCAGTCAGGTGAATAATTTCCTGTCTGAGGTAGCCTTTATGGCTCAGAATAAAAGCAGAGCTGATTTAGAATAGAAAGGCCCCTGGCAGGGGTGGAGGTTATTATTATTAAGCTGATCTAAACACCTGGGTTTCTCACTGGACCCTATTACAATTCCTCCATTATGTCTAAATATTTCAATCATTTCTGTGGCGTTGCGGATTCGCACATTACTAAGAACTGGGAGCAGGAAAGTTGAGGAGTAGCAAAGACCCCTCCCTCAAGGTGATGACATCAGGTGCAGAGGCTGCTAGGCACTGGGAGGGTTCCAAGGGTCAGATCTATCCCTCTGTAGCTCTCTGACCCCATCCTACCTCAAGGAAGACCACATATAAAGCCATTCAGACTAAGAAAATTTTACTATTTTAAAGACCCCTAGAAGAGAGGATCCCGTAGCTTGCCCTGGTAACCCATTTCACTGTTTTTACAGCCTCATAGTCAGCCAGTGGTTTTTCCAGATAAAGGACTAAAGTCATCTCTGCTGTGGGTTAGGTCCACATTCAATGCCCTGTCTTTGGGTGGCTGTATTTTGCTGATCCTTCCGTGTTTTATTATATGCTTGGTTAAACATTACTCTTGGTCCAATAAAATTGCTAAAGTCTTTGAAGATTTTACTTCCACCCCCAGTTTGCAGACCTGAACATGGTGAGGTGCACGGACAGAGGCTCATATCAGGAAACAATATGTTTAGGTTCCTGGGCAGGGACAGGAGTTAGAGGTAGTAACAAGATTTCCAAATTCCAGTTTGGAAGCTACAGTTTGGGTGGTCCTTTGGGGGAAGTGGGTCAGTTTGTCCTCAGTGTTTCTACTTGCCTTGTTAGGATGTATCACTCCCTATCACATTGTACTATACGAACTGTTGTCCTTTTCTGAACTATGTTATAATACGTAACACACAAAAACTGGAACAAAACAAAATAAAAACAAACAAACAAACAACAACAACAAAACAAAACAAAAACATGACTTTTACCTTAAGGGGAATGAAAGAGTAATTCAGAGCCAAATTCGAATAACTGAGGTCTGGGAACACAGATTCAGGTTTCCCCAAATTCCATGTGCCAACATGGAAAGAGTTTCATGAGATTTTACAGTTTTAAAGAACAAAGAAAGTCATACATCAAGTTTAAAATACATTGGTGGGCACCTCAGAGAGGTGGTTGCAGTTAGACAGGGGAAACTTCTCCGTAGGTCTTACATGTTATAGGGTAACATTCTTAGCTTTGAGTTTGGTGGAAGCTAGTGGTCTGCTAAGCTAATCAATTCCAAGAGGGTTTTATCTATTAGTCACAGGATGTTAGCTCTGATATAGAGGTGGGCTAGAAATGGCTATTCTGGGGTCTAGAGCTAGCCCAGATGAGGTTATTAGGATTTGGACCTTCAACATTTCAACCCCTCTACATCCCTGAAGTTTTAGCCAGTCAGTCTCGGCCGGCAGTGTTTCTGAGCAGGAGCTCTCATTGGCAGCCCCATGAGAAGCAGAAAGCACAGGAGAAGAGTCACAAGGGAAGCAGATGTGGGGTCTCATGGTTACTCCTGAGATAACCTGAGCTTCCCAGACTTGCTGTGTAGCAGAGGCTAGCCTTGAACTTCTGATTCTTCTTCCACTTCCCAAGTTCTGGGATTAAGTTCAATTTTCCTCATTCCTGGATGGCTGTAAGGGAGGGTGGGTGACTCCTGTGCCTCCCAGGCAGTGGACATCCAGTAGGTATTAGTTTGGGTCCCATTCTTTTTGTTGTCATCCCTAAATTCGGCACAGGAGCATGGTAAGGATCCTCAGGTGGCATTCAAGTTTAGCACAGGGGATCATTTGTTCCAAATAACAGACATTGCACTTTAACTAAGTTAAGTGAGAGAGGGAGGGGTTTTCTTTCTCACTAGGTCAGCCAGTCGCAAAGGCAGATAAGACAGGATGACCCCAAATCTCATGAATGACTGGAAATCAGGACTCCTCTGGTACTAGAAAGGAACACTCCTTCCTGCTCTGTTTGTGTTAGAGCTTGGTCACAGAGCACTTCACATCTTCACCACTAGGAAAGGGGCCCATCACCCCTGAGTTCCAGGTGGACTCTGTTAGATGATCATGGCAAGAGGATTTGGAGTGTGCCAAATTTATGTTTCCCCAAAGCTGTTAGTTGAGGCTGAAATTTGGGAGGAAGAATGTTACCTGACACTGTTTAGTAAAGACAAGAGGGAATGCAGTGGTGGGTCCATTCTCCAGGAGCAGAGGCATATCCATGATGCTACATATGATAACCAATCCTGGGGCTGTCGCTCACCTAGGACGCAGTAAGCCTTTCTTGAAAATGACCACAAAAGCAACAAGTAAGACTGAACTGAAACGTCGATTTCCATCTCCTGTTCCTCCTTGAGAGCTGCGCAGGACACAGGCTCAAAAGGAACCATCTATCCCTGGGCTATCCTCTTCCCCAGCCTGGGCTATCCTCTCACAGGCTGCATCTAGCTTCAGTCCCAACACAACTGGAGCCCTGTGACTCAAACATCTCAGTCCTTTCCAAAATCTCTGTTCTACAGGGCCAGTTTGTCTTCTATGGGACCAAGAAGCTGATCTAATAATTATTCTGTCTTATGCTAATATGGAAATAAGAAGAAGAGAGTAAAAGAGAGAGGTGATTTGCTTGCAATAGCTTCCTGAAGATGCCCTGTGTCTCCAGCCTGCCTCCAACTCTGCCTCAGACATTGAGGCCTGCAACCTTACAGTGGGGGGAGTTTATGGCTGATTAGAAAGGGAGGGAAAGATTTATGGGGAAACACATTGAATGGTCAGAATCATGTGCTAAGCTGGAAATGAGGCTATGCCAGAGCTTTCTACATTTCAGTGCATGTCCTGGCTTCCTCTCCCTGATCTATGACAGCTTATACTTGTCTTTAGTTGGAGTCCAGGACTCTGTGACAGGGGCCGTGCAAAATCAGGAAGAAAAAACGGAGTTATGTGAATTAAAAAAAAAAAAAAAAACAATTCCATACTGTCTTGCTTAACTTGTATTGGTTTTATAGGAGCAGAAAAAGAATTGAGTTGCATGTTTGCTGGCACTGCACAGCAGAGGCATCATCCCAGTCCCTGAAGATGCTGGTGGTCCCTGTGTCATGCTGCCTCTTTATGTGAATTTTTATCACTTGTCTGAGGACTGACCTTGTAGCAGAACATCATCCATGCGCCCAATTCTATAAGTGTTTCTTAGGTGCCTGCTGTGTGGCGGGCACTGTCCTAGGAGCCATTGGTCCTGAGATGAATAGGATAGTTCTGACATCAAGTTTCTCGTACTCTAGCAACGTACACAGATGAGCAAATGATGAGTAAACTAATAATTACAGCGTAATACTGAAACAGGCTATGGCAGGGATGCAGAAGGGACACAGGGACTTTCTGTCTGGTGAGATTCTTGCACATGCTCACTTAGTCTTATTTCCCCACGCTGGCACGGTAGATGCTCACATCTGTGAGGCAATAACTTTTCCATGGTGACAGGAGGGAGCTCACGGTAAAAACCCCAGGCAGGGGCTTATGTTTCCCTGGCTGGCCTGGAACTCACTGTGCCCAAGGATGACCTCGAACTTCTGATTTCTTGCCTCTACTTCCCAAGTGCTGGGATCACAGGCCTGTGTCACCCAGGGAGTCCACATTTCTGATATCCCAAGACCCTCCTACCCTTCTGAGGGGGAGTCCTCTCCAATCCATAGAGGACTGGTCTGAGTTCTTGCCCTAATAGAATCAGCAGTTGCCAGGGTTGTTTGGGTACTGCACTTGGCCCTGGAGACTTCTCACAGTGCTTGAACTTACTTTCTTCACTCCTCTCAACCTTTTAGCAGCCTGGAATGATCTTGAAAGGGCTTGACTATTTAATTGGAAAATGAGGAAAATGGAGCTTGGATGTCACTATTGGTACGGGCGGAGCTGAAGCTGTGGAGCTTGGCTGTCACCACCGGTACCGGCGGAGCTGGTTAGGGAATCAGATGGTTTCTTTGTTGTTCAGCCTTTTTCCCTGCATAGGAAACGAAGCTGTCTCTACACTTGCCCTATCCCCCATTACCACCATGGGTCCTGTACTGGATTTAGAAATCTACAGAACATCTCCTGCCACACATGAGGTAGCCTGGGATACAAGAGGGTACCATCTTTGTGGGCCTAGAAGGGATGGTAAAGACCAATCTCATATCCTTGCTCAGAAGTTGTTCTAGTAGAAGGAAGGAAGGAAGGAAGGAAGGAAGGAAGGAAGGAAGGAAGGTAGGAAGGAAGGAAGGAAGGAAGGAAGGGAGGGAGAGTGGAATGTGTTCTACAAACCCAACACACTATGCAGACGGCAGTGATCTGAAATACGGATTTTAAAGCAGCCATCAGAGGCAAGGGCCTTGTAGGGGCCTCACTATGAGACCTGACAGTGACATAAATGTTAGCGTGTGGCCACACAACCCAGCTAATCGACAGATGGACAGGGGCGACACATCGTGAACCGTGTGCAGTGAACGGTGGGTGCCATGCACTAGAGGTCAACAGCGTGAGTCCGCAGGTAAGCCCCGGTCTCACCTCTAGTGGCGGTGTCCTGAGAAGCTGTTAAACAAAGCTGCCTTGTCCCCGTCAAGTCAGCCTCTACCGAAGCCTCTCTTTTGGTACTCTGCTGAGGAATTCTAAATTCATCATTCTCTGTGAACAAAAAGTCCCTTCATATGATTTGAACAAAATATAAAGAAAAGAAATGAATGGCAAGTGCGAACTTAATTGGTCTTTCACTGTGACCTGAGGTTAGACAGAGGTTGGGATAGAAGCATTTTACAGATTAAAAAAAAAAACAAACAAACAAACATGAGAAAGCTCTCAAAGAAATGAACCCTCTCAGAAAAGCAAATGGAAGTACAAGGAAGTTCAAAATACGTAATATAACACATGTGCCAGAAGGAAGATTAAACAGTAAAGACTAGGAACACGAGGAAACCTTACCAATTGGATTATAGCACAGGGATGTGGTAGCTCCTTTCCATTCCCTGCTCCCCAGCCCGTGGGGGGGGGGGGGGTTGAGGAGGGGTTGTACACAGAGGTTAACTTCTGATGTCTTTCCTCAAAGATCCACCTTGTTTTGGGGTGTTTTTGTTTGTTTGTTTGTTTTTGTTTTTTGAGACAGAGTTTCCCTGTTGTAACTCTGGCTGTCCTGGAACTCATTCTGTAGACCAGGCTGGCCCCGAGCTCACAGAGAGCTGCCTGTCTCTGCTTCCTGAGTGCTGGGATTAAAGGCATCCACTTTGTGTTTTGAGACAGGGTCTTTGAGTGGCCTGAGACTGGCCAGAGTGAGGGATCCACACGTTTCTGTCTCCCAAGCGCTAGAATTTTAAGTGCATACTATCATACCTGGTGGGTTTTTTGTTTGTTTGTTTGTTTGTTTTTACTTTTTGTTTGTTTTTGTTTTTTTCAAGCCAGGTGTAGTGATGCACTTTTTCTTTTCTTTCTTTTTTTTTTTTTTTTTTTTACCTTAAGTGCATTGGCATTTTGCTTGCATGTATGTCTGTGTGTGTCCGATCCACCAGAACAGGAATTACTGACAGTTGGAAACTGCCATGTGGGTGCTGAGAATTGAACCCCAGTCCTCTGGAAGAGCAGCAGGGCTCCTAACCATTGAGCCATCTCTCCAGCCCCTTCCCTGTTTTTGATGTGGCTTCTGAGAACCAAACGCAGGTCCTCAATGCTCTCAGGGCAAGTGCTGCCTCCATCCTCTGATGGCGTTGACCTTGGGAGATGGCGTCCCAGCTCTCAGAGCATCCTTCTCTGACTAGATGGACAGAGCTCTGCTGCTGTTACGTGACCCCCTGCGTGTTGCTGTGCTGCCTCCGTCACTTTGCATTATGACAAGCTGTGATGAGGTCTTCTGCTTTGGAGTCCCGCCAGGAATGATCTCACTGAGATCTCCATGTTGCATTGAGCTGCCCGGTGCAAAGCAGGTGCTTAGGAAATAATTGTGGCATTAATGATCAAGCAGTTAATGAACCTTTGCATCCAAAACCCTGTTTGGAAGATTGACAACAGCCTTTAAGGAATAATTCTTGAGACATAAGTTCAGAAAGACTTCATGGTCCATGAACTACTTAGTGTCACAATGCATAGCATTTTATTGATTACTCTCGAGATATTTTAATGTAAAATTTATTCAACCTGATATAATCCCAGATATATTTGCTTCTGATGATCGTTTCATGTCCAGGAGCACTGAGAAAAGTATGCTTAAGGGAATAATGTCTTGAAAGTTGAGACTATGAACCAGTTAATCCCACATGTGTGCTGAACTATACGCTTGATCTGTTTGAAAAGGAAGACTAATGTGGAAAGATTCAAACAATCTTGCAGTGAGAGCTTGGAGAAGAGACTGAAGCTGACTAGAAGGTAGAAATGAGGGACTATGGTTTTCCATTCCCCAGCTTCCCCAGGGTAGGGAAGTTTTCCATTCCCCACCTACCCTGGGGAAGCTGGCTTCTGCTGTGACCAGATCCTGTGTGTGGTCCTTGTGGGTTGGAGGAGCTCCTGCATACTTGAGAAACGCCCTTCTGGTCCTGGGATGTTGAGCTGCTAGGTGTGTCCTCTTGGGGTTGTTATGACAACATGGGGAAGGGAAGACATCCCACATATTTCCTCTTTGCCACTGTGCACAAGAAATCTGACCAGTCTTGCCTCATTCTGGCCACCTTGGAATTTCTGAACCTGAGCTGACATCTGTGAGATTGTTGACTAATGGCTCGATTCCCTGGATTCACGATTCAAGGATGAGCTCAAATGCACAGAGAGAGCAAGTGGTTTCCTGACAGCCTCGGTGAGTTGACCCTGGAAGTTGGGACTCCTGCCTTCCAGCTTAAGGTCTGTTAGTGGAGAATGCACAGAGAATCTGGCCTCATTCTGCAGGAGGGAGGAAAGTTTGATCCTTCTTGGTAGAACTGCCTGAGGGCGGAGCTGCAAAGACTGCCTGGCCTTTCTGCCTCCACAAGGCATAAGTGCAGGTAACCGGCTCCCCTCTCTTAACAACCCCACTTCAGCTCAAGAAGTATCCATCATGTTTTTACCTGAAGCTTGCAAACTTGCCCGGTGCCACTGGTACAGATAGTCTTTCCAGTGTCCCCGGCCTGGATTCCCTTTTGACCTCTATTTTTGACCCAAATTTATATGCATTGTAAAAAGTATAATTTCTCCCATTCAACACACTCTCCAATTATCAAAAACTCCTTGAAAACAGATAAAGAGGGAGGCGTGCTGTCTCGACACGCCCACTCCTGAACTCTTCCTGCCTTCCTCTCTGGGCTTCGATTGTTTTTTCTCTCCCTAAGCAGTGGTGGTTTAGTTAATTTTCCTGTCTTAGAAATTTGTAAATTTGGCTTTCTTGTTTTGCTAAGTAGACTTTTAAAAACTGATCTCAGAGATCCAGGTTGAGAAAAAAAATGCTTTGTTTTTTGTTTGGTTTTGTTTTGCTTTTTAAATACTTAAACCTTATTTTATCAGATAGCTGTCTGACTTGGTTTGGGAGAGGGGGATAAAAGCCCGAGTCATTAGAACTCTTGTTCCTGTCCTCCACATTTCTATTGACATTACTAGGTATCATACATTTGAGGAAACTAAGGAAGGGGAAAGGGAAGAGGAAGATACAAAGCAGAGAACGAGGGGAAGGGGGGAGAGGAGGTGAGAGCAGCAGATGAGTTTTTCTAGTTCAAAGAGCTTTATGAACACCTACACTTTTCAATTTGAATTGTTTCCTTTTCTTTTTTTTTTTTCTTCAAAGCCCAGACCACGTCCAGCTTCTCATGAGATCCCTCTGAAATAGATAATCTGTGCTCTTGAACAGCTTGTGTCTGTCCTTCCCAAGGGCTTGTGTGTTTCTTCGGTGTAGATGCAAGTGTATCTGATAGGTCCAGTGCTCAAAGACCAAAGAATATCTAAGGGGCGAGATGTAGGTTAAAAACTCTCGTTGCATGTGACTTATCGAGGGAGGAGTTTTTATTGTGTGTGCTTGTGTTTTGTTTTTGTAAACACAGAGAGCCTTGATGCCACACTAGAAGAGGGCTGTGTATATCCATGCGTTTGCACCAGATGAAATAGAAAAACAAAACAAAACAGAAAGGCACCTCATTTAGAGTCCTCTAAATCTCTGCCTGGTTGAAGCAATTTGTTTAGGTGCTTTGCTCAGGGAAGAACACTGGTTCAAAAACTGTTAGAACCTGGCCTGCCCCCTCTCAGCACAGGTTTACAACTTACTTGAGAATGAAGTTTAGGACAAACACCTAATTTTGACCAAAGGGATTTGACTCATTAAAAATCCCCCTGCTCTCTCTTCTTCTCCCCTTCAGATCTGCAAGGTTGTTTAATTGACGGTCCTGTTTTGTGGGCGCAGATGCACGACGAGGTTGAATCATCAGACCCATTTGGTGTGTTTTGATGCTGTGTGTGCCTCATTACTATTCCCAGAATGTCCAGCGGACCTTATGCTCCTCCTCAGGAAAACTCAGAAGCATGAAGCAGTCAAAGAGTCCTTTCTTCTCCTCCCGCCTCCTCGCCCCCATCTTCGTTGAAACTTTGCCAGTATCAGATCTCACTCTGTCTGTGGTGCATTAAAATGAAGTGCTTCCCTCCCCCTCCGGATCCACCACCCTCTGCAACCCTCTCCAACCCCACAGTTTCTTCCTAAGTGGGTAGCCTCTTTTGCTTGCTGTGGATGAACTCCACCCACCCCCCCACCTCGGCCTTTCTCTCTTCCATTTCTGCCTGGCTCCTTAGTGGTGGTGTGGGACTGGGGGCCTGTGAAGGGGAAGCCGGGGAGCTGGCCCGAGCGCCGCAGGAGCAGCTGCAGCCACTTAGGAGCTGACGCGCCCGACTCCCCCTCCAAACCAAGGGCGCTTCACATAATCCCCTCCTGCAATCCGCAGGGGTCACGGCAGAAACCCCAACTGCTAGGGCTCAGTTTATTGTTGTTGTTACAATTATTGGGTTGTTGTTTCCTTCTGATAACAAGATCCTCAGAGCAGGGACGCGAGAGTGAATTACGTTTTTGTACGATGAGTTGCGGCTCTTTACTTCTTGCTCCTTTCTACCTTGCTCTCAGCCTAGCCTCCGCCCCCTCCTGTCCTGACCCCCTTGAAGGCCACTCAGGAGGTTGTACGTGTGGAACTTTTGTGTGGGTCTGCAGCCTTTTATTGTCCCGTGGGCCTCATCCTCTTCTTAAGAAAGAGGCGGGTGGTTAGAGCTAGTGATGAAAATGGTTTTCTTGAACACCAGCTTGTTTTCTCAAGGTTTGCATACGCCTCTGGCAATCACGGGGCTGAAGGGTCCTTTTGTTTTTATCCTCCCTTTGGTTCACCCGTGAGTGCTGTAGTCTACAAAACAATTACTTCATGGTTTTTAGGAAGAATGGGACTGGGATGAAGAGAATGGGCAGATACTTGTTTTTTAATGGCATTAAGAATGCCTAGATAATTAGGGAAACTACTTTTATTGCTGATTTAAAGCAAAGCTTGGATCCAAATAACTGAAATCAAAGTCTAATTTGAAGTTTTGATCTGCAAAATCTTCATTTTTACTTTGTACCAAAGTTCAGCTCTCTCTGACCACTCTCATGATTTTTATAGTAACTGCGCACTGCCAACTTCTTTGCGCTTAAATAGCACTTTTGTTCTACGGGCTTAGCTTTGAGAGATAATGTATTTGCAAGAGAAAATACAAGTGATATAAAAATGTCACTTCTTCTAAGTGATAAAGAGATGGGTCTCAAAGAGAAAGTCTTGGTTAAAAAAAAAAAAGTAAACAAACAGAAACCATTGTTAAAGTCAGCCTTGCGGTGGTGTTGATGAGCGCAAGAGGCTCTGCCTCCTATAACCAGAGAGATCAAGGACATTGCTCTTCTTAAACCAATGGCACTGCCTGCCAAGGTGTGTACCGGGTCCTCCTCACCCTCCTCCAACAATCCCACCCCGGTGCATGGTGCATGCTCTGCTTAGTACGCAGTGGTTCAGAGTCCGCTATGGGCACCGGTTCTAGAATGGCTATTTCAGATGTCCGGTAGGATATGTGAGATAAATATTTCCAGCAAACGAAAGAAGCAGCTGTTCTTTCTGGTCTATAGAACAAGAGTCAACTGATCGTCGAGTCAAACTTCGAATGCAAGAAGAAACTTAAGAGAAAATGAGTTCCAAGATCTACATAGCAATGATGATGAAGTGTTCTCAGAAAGTACGCTAATGTCACCCATGGGGTAGGTGGGTATCCACGAAGGAAGTGTCATCAGAGCTGAAATGCATGTGAAAGGGTTTCACTTCTGTGGGCATAGGCAGGGCACTCTGTACCTGTGTGAACATTTGCAGCCATAAACTTCCCAGGAGTCACTTCGACTTCTGTTTTTGCAAGGTGGTATTTTTTGTAGGTCCTGGTATCTTAGTGTGGCATTCCTGCCACCAAGAAAACCCCAAATACTGGCAAACATTGGGACACTGGGCTTCCTGGTACATCCTGCCTTCTTTTCTGGGGAAAGCACGCTTCACATATGGGGACTCTGAAAATCACTGACATTAACTGGGGGTGTTGTCCTGTAATGCAGAAGGGACTCTTCTGGAGTCACAAGGAGAGAGACTGAGAGGCTGCGAAGGCCCAGGCAGTAGGAGTGTGCTTTTGTATATTTAGGGGACCAGTCCAGAGGCAATGCAGCTTTGTGTTCTGGACCTAAGGCTCTAGATGGAGTTGGTGGCTCCATCAGGGTTGATACTCTGGCTGATAGAGAGGATGCATGTTTGAGAAATGATTGTATAAATGCGTGAGAAAGAACCATCTCAGGGCAGAGTTGACCTGTGCCATGGGTTCCTTGTTTTGTTTTGAATTTTTGTTTGAGACAGGGTCGCTATGTAGCCAAGACTGACCTCAGACTCAATCATCTCGTGTCTATGATTACAGGCATGCGTTACTATACTAGCCAGATCATGAGTCTTCTAAATTAGCTTTGGGCTTTCCATGGTCTGAAGACCAAAGGCAGAAAAGAGTAGATTATAGAGAGGGAGAAGAGATTAGGTGTACGTCATGGGAAAGGCCAGACACAAGTTAGGAGAACCCTTGGGGAGCATTGTGGGGTAAGATAGTGGCAGGAGGGAGTGGTGCTGTTGTGGTCAGACCTTTTGAGTTCAAGGCCAATGATAACAGTGAGGAGATGAAAGAATGGATGACTTTGGATTTTGTTAGCTATTGATAAGGGAGTAGAGTTAGAAATAACCCTGGAGTCCCCGATCTTAGCAGCTTGCAAAAGCTAGGAAAATTGGTAGTTACAGGAGGATATGGTTAGTGGGTAGCATCAGATTCAGGCCTGCGTCCTGGTCAGAGCTTAGGTCGGATGCCAATGCCAGTAGTTGTCAGTTTCTAGAGAAACTGTGGGTTCTGGTTGGTTATAGTATTTACATAGCCAGGTGTCTTGAGCCTTTCAAATCTTGGCGGCTTTTGAGACAAAATCTGGGGTAAGAAATTCTAGGTGCCATTGGGAAAAAATGCTTTTCCTCCCCCATTTAAGCTGCCAAGCAGTGGAGCTGTAGTCCCTGTGCTGCCAGTCCCCCACCCCCACCCACCAAAGGTAAGGCTGCTATGGACCTGTGGGAGGAAGCTGTAGCACCCTGGTGATTGAAGACTCCAGTTAGAGTGTTGTTGGTAAGGCTCCTGACCTGCCTGGGTAGCGTTTCATACCTGAACATCCTGTTTTCTTTGCCAGGATATCCTCTTTGATGCAAATACACACAAAGTGAAGAAGTTTGTCCTGCATGCCAATCATCCTGGGCATTATAACATGTGATATTGTTTGATAAAAACCTGACAATGGTAAGGATCAAAACATCACAGCACACGTGAGAGTCTTGAAACGGAGGGTGGAGAAAGCATGGTGGGTGGAGGCTGGCAGGGTTGCAGACTTAAAGGAGGACCTTGGAGTTTAACGTCTGGAGTGCACAGGGTTTCGTGAGCCCAGGAGGAGAGACGGGATAGGTGCAGCTGGAAATGGGCTATGGATGGCCCCGAGGTGAGAGGGAGAGAGACTAAGGCTGAGAGTGTGTGGGTGGGAGATGCACGGCAGGCCAGCACAGGCGCTAAGCTTGTAATAGCCCTAGGGCCTGATTCCGATGTGTAAGTGGTCACCATCCCAGGTGCTCCCAGAGAGCACAGTCCATCAGCCTGGACGCCATGACAGTGATAGGACAGTGACAGTGACAGTGGCGTTTAGTGACAGTGGTAGTGACAATGACAGTTATAGTGGCAGTAATAGAGTTATATGACAGTGAGAGTGACAATGACATTGATAGTAACAGTGATAGCAAGGTAGTAACATTGATGGCAGTGATAGCAGCAGTGACGGTGGCGGTGACATGACAGTGGCACCATGGGGAAGAGAGCATTCAGAGGAGGGTCCAGAAATAAGGAAACCTTTTGTTTTTCATCAAAAATAGTATTTCTTTTTGGTAATGTGATATGCGTGTATGTGTGTGTGTGTGTGTGTGAAGGAGTGTGTGTTGTGTGTGTGTGAGTGTGTGTGTGTGGTGTGTGTGTGGTGTGTGTGTGAGTGTGTGTGAGTGTGTGTGTGAGTGTGTGTGAGTGTGTGTGTGTTGTGTGTGAGTGTTATGTGTGTGGTGTGTGTGTGGTGAGTGTGTGTGAGTGTGTTGTGTGTGTGAGTGTGTATGTGTGTGAGTGTGTGTTGCATGTGTATGCTTTGCATGTGAGTGTGAAAGTGTGCGTACTCATGCAGGCACATGTGAAGGCCAGAGGCAGATGTCAAATGTGTCTCCTTGTCCGACTTCCTCCTGGGATACAGTCCTTCATCTAATTGGAGATGGCTAGGCTGGCTTGCTAGTGAGCTCCAGAGATCTGCCTGTCCCAGCCCCAGTGCTGGGGTTGCAGGCGTGTTCTCTTGCTGAGGGTCCAAACGCAGGTCCTCGTGCTTATCTAGCAAATGTCCTTACCCACTGAGCTTTCTCCCTGGCCCCAAAGACAATAGTTTTTGAAATATAATTGGACATTAGGCTAAGCTGGCTTGGTTATGTTCCTGTTGCAGTGTGTCCTGTTCTTTGTGCTTTCATCTTACCTTGACAGTTAGCATTCTATGTTAAGGGGAATAGCCATTTCCACCATCAGGTATGGGGCGGTGTGAATGAGAAAGCACAGTAGAGGATCACCCTTGCTGGGCACGCACAGTATAGAGCACTTGATCTGAATTTCTTCATGTAATGCCGTCCTCCAAACTCTATGAAGCTTGCATTTTATAGATGAGAATACTGACTGAGATTTACAAAAGACAAAGAAGACCGTATCCAGATGGTAGAAACACAATTTCAACCGACGGTTAACTGGAGACCACGAAGGAAAGGTAGGAGGAAAGGTTAAGGAGGCAAAGAATGCACTGAGCACTCAGTCGTGAACCGTAAAAGATTAAACATTTTAAATGCAAACAACAACAACCAATGAAACCTATTAAAAAGTTTTTTTGTTTTGTTTCTTTCTCCAACTTTCTCTTGGAATTATGTTTCGAAGAAAAGGTTTGCTTAATTAAGATTTATGACTACTTATTCTAAGTTAAACTTGGTTTTACTGAACATGCAAAACCAAAAGGAAATACAAGCAGGACAAGTTTTTTGTTTTTTGGGTTTTTTTTTTACATATATTTGATATCAGTAAGCAGCTTTCACCATGACACTTCACATTTGGAGGCTGCTTACCCAAGGTACTTAGTTTTTTAAAGTCTAGGGTTGATCTACATGCGTCTTCAGTACCTATTCCTGCCCGTTGGTAACACAAAGTTGGTTCGCAGAATTCCTATCCCATCCTACTGTTCTAATGGTAACAGGAGTTCAAAATCCTCAGCCATCAGCCTCATTTTATCCAGCAGGAAGCCCGAGAACCCAAGCAGCCAAGCCACGTTCTTGTCCAAAGCCACAGTGTAAATCTGCACCAGGGCTTCAGGACAGAGTCCCCCATCGTAGAAGGGAGCTTAGCCAAGACAATGCAGTGTCTGGAAACCATAGTTTTAGTTACTTGTGCTCTACTGAAGTAAGAAATTACGAAATGCAAATTTCTAGAAATTAACGACTCACAAGTTCAAATCACTTTCGTGATGAAATACTGTTTTGAGTATTCCATTCATGGTCTTACTGCCATCACCTCTTTCTGAGCCTAGCTTGTAAGAGGCAGTTGTGTATGTGGGGCGTGGTAAATGGAAGGTTTGATATTATCTGGAGGCCCGAGTGTCCCCTAAGCAGGACTAGTAGAATATAACCTGTGAGTAGAGTAGACAGAACTTGGTCCACCTCCCTGGACTGTTAGTTATACTCTAAGATTTCAAAGCAGCCACGTAATTTCATTACAGTACTTAGTGGCTGAAATTGCTTTTATGCTGAAATGAACATAGTCGCACTGAGGAATAGGAGTTATTAAATAAAAAAGGAGAATCCAAAGAAATATCTCTTTGAGGAGAAGAAACAAGAGATCAAGCGGGGGCTCTCACTGCCTCTGCCTTCATGACAGATGTCTTGGGTTCATACATGTTCTCTCTTCTTTTTGAGACACTCAACGCTCTCTGTGACGAACAGTCATAAAAATTAGTTAATAACACCGACTGCTTATACGTATTCTGTTAAATGTCATTGATGTCATGATATATAACAAAATTGTCTAAACACTTGTTAATAGATGTTCTACTGTAATCAATTTTAATGTTTATCTACAACATTCAAACTTTAAGCCAATTTCAATAAGTAATGTTCTTGATTAGAAGTGAGCCACTCAAATGAATGCCAAGGTGGTCTTTGAAATGATGTGAACAGCCTGTTTCATCCCCGCAGTACAGTGAATGCTAACACATCATTCTTAAATGTGGAGTTGTCATTAGGTACAGAAGCTGATCCAATCTTCTATTAAGCCCTCTCCAAACTCTGGGTGGTCTTGGCAACTATACCATATGAACTGTAATATACAATAGAGTGGTTTAGGGTTTTTTTTTTTTCCATTTTTAATTCTCAATCTTACAACTCCTGTTGGTTGAAATCAAGTAAAACAATAAAAAGCTACATTTACGTGCTGAAGCATAGTTCCTCATGAGTTAAAGAATGTAAATACTTCATAATTCTGTTTTGTTTTTCACATATTGTTTGTTTATTTACATAGACAAACAGGCTAAGACTTCAATAAGCATGGGTAGGGGCTGGCTCTGGCTGCATGCTTGTAAAAGAAGGTACTGAGAGGAAAATAGTTCTGTATTAACTATAGTTCTGATTGAAGCAGTCCTTAATAAGTTTTGTTAGGATGATTTGGAAGAACAGCACACGGTTCACACCAGTTCAGGTCTGTTCCTGTGGGTGTTTGGGTGTAGCAGATATTAGGCATCCTGTTAGAAACAGCACCCTTTTAAAAGGCTGGGACTTAAATGTTAAAATTTTAAAGCTTATTTATAAAAATACCTTTAAGTGCCCTAAATATAATTAGCATTGGAAAGTAACTACGGAGTTGAATTTTCTAAGAACCACACTTCCTTAGAAGCCTAGAATAGGGGAGGGATGCCAAGCTCTCTAACAGGGCTGTGTTTATTGAATGGAAGCTGGTGATATGAGTGGTTTGGTAGCTATGAAGAGAAATCTCCTCAGGAATCATTTTTCCCCCTTAGGAGCCATTTTTAAATTTTTAATGTCAAGAAAGTATGTATGTGTATGTATGTGTGTGTGTATATATATACATATTTTTTAAGACAAACTTTGTGTGAATATATTTAAATGACGGTGATGATGATGATGATCATGATAAATTTTCCAATATTTAACCAGGCTGACAGGAAAACTGTCTGTCGTCTCTGGTACATGAGTTACAGGTCTATACAAATTTTGGCAGTATCCAAATGCGAAACCTGTGACCGTAAACCAAAGTTCAGACTGAAAATATGTTATTTCTTTCTGGTGTGGATGATTCCCCCACCCCAGCCAGCCTGCCCCCTCACCGTCCGGCTGCAGTCTGAGGGATCCCAAGGAAGCCACAGCTCTTCTCTGGGTGAAAGCTCTCCAGTTTCCACCATGAGTTAAAGTTCTAACTTAAAAGACAGTCTTAACTTTTTTTTTTCTTTATGTCATTTTATACTGTTTCTTTTTAAAAATCTTAATACTTGTGTTAATCTTGGCCTTCTGTCTCTGCCTTCGAAGTGCTTTGGTTTCTTGCTGGCTTAGCCTTAATAAATAACATCAAATTGCCCCCCTTCCTCTCCCCGTTCCCCTTTTCTTCCCACCCCTCCTTCCTTCCTCCTCCTCCTCCATCGCTCCTGCTCTATACTCCCTGTCCCCTCTGGAAGCCCCTGGGATGACACTGCTCATTGATGTGTCTGCCTCATTAGCATTGCTGCCTTGGCTCAGTGGTGGGGGCAATCCGTCATGAGAAAACTGAAGAATGCACCCCATTTGCATGCTTCTGTGCCAGAATGCAACTTTTTCTCAGCTGTTCTTTGGGTAATTTCCCCTTGAGCATTCAACTTTCCCATGAAGTCCTAGAAATCCTATCCTGGCTTCCCAGCTCAGTTGAAATGCTCCCCACATTAGCCTCACATACTTGCTTCCTTCCCCCAACGACTTCAGAGTTATTTGCAAACAGACCAAATTAGTACATAAAAAACAGGTTTTTGTCTCTTATTGTTTTGAAATCTAGGGCACATTAAATGAGCAGTGCTGCTTTGAAAGTGCACATTATGAGTGCAAATGTATATTTATTGCACATGTCCCGAAGAGGCCACCACACTAATAAACACGATGCGACCTCTGCATCCTCCTCACTGTTACCGCGGAGCACATTTTGTGCCACCACAGAGGGCTTACTAGGAGCAGCACAGACCGCTCATGTGGCTGTTTCTGTTGCTTCAGTGTCTGCAGCTTCCCACAGAACTCCAGATCTGTTTGTAGCTTTTGGATGAATATAATTTAATAAATGAACAAGTGAATTCCGAGAAGCTAACCAGCTGCTGATTGAATAACTATGCTTATTCTAGTTTTCTCTTCTTCTTGCATTGAAAACTGTCTCTTGTCTCCAGTACGTGAGTTACAGGTCTGTAAAGATTTTGGAAATATCTAAATGCAAAACCTGTGACCATAAAACAAAGTTCAGACCGTCATAACTCTGGGATGTACAACCTGTTATCAAGACGAACAACTTTTAGAAATTCGGATGCACTAATGTGCTTTTTGCACAAGTGACCCACCCCTTTGAGATAGATAGATAGATAGAGAGAGAGAGAGAGAGAGAGAGAGAGAGAGAACTATAATTTCTGCCTTTACTGATACAGACCCGAGAGAGAGAGAGAGAGAGAGAGAGAGAGAGAACTATAATTTCTGCCTCTACTGATACAGACCCGAGAGAGAGAGAGAGAGAGAGAGAGAGAGAGAGAGAGAGAGAGAACTATAATTTCTGCCTTTACTGATACAGACCCGAGAGAGAGAGAGAGAGAGAGAGAGAGAGAGAGAACTATAATTTCTGCCTTTACTGATACAGACCCGAGAGAGAGAGAGAGAGAGAGAGAGAGAGAGAGAGAACTATAATTTCTGCCTTTACTGATACAGACCCGAGAGAGAGAAAGAGAGAGAGAGAGAGAGAGAGAATGCTCATTGTATTGCATTTGAATAACAATTTATTACACACAGATTGTCTTTAGCCCTTTTAAAACAGCCCTTACTGTTTTCAGTGTCATTAGAAGCAAATTAGGGGTCTTCATTTCCCTATTTTATCATTCTTATTCTGAAAACTGTAGGATTACATTGTTTATTAAATCCCAACCACCTTTGGCCTATTGGTCCTGTGTACGCCTCTGGGTGAAATGGCAACATTTTAAAAGTGCTTTAGCTATAACTACTCAACATCTTAACTGATTTAATGGTCATTTAGAAGGAAAAAAATGAGAGAAAAATAGGAAATAGCCAACTTAAAGCCCACTAAGCACCAAAGAGAATTAAAATAACTTAGAGACAAGTCCCTGTACTAACCCCAAAGGAAAAGAAAGGTCCTAAAATACAAAAATTCCATTATGAGTTGTTCTCTCACGGAGTGATTAGGGTTCCGTTGCAGATTTGTTCAGTTATAATTAACACTTTTCCTGGGGCAGACAGCCCAGGGCTCCTGGCCCCAACACCCTCCTTCCAAGGCCGGTTCATCTCAAACTGTTATCTAACCTTTCCCTTAATCCATCTCATCTTGAGCTGATGGGAACTGCCTTCATTCCTCTTGTAGAGGTAATGAAACAATCTTCTTATTCACTTGGTTCCTTGGGGCTAGCGACGTGCAACAACAACAACAGAAAAAGCTAGCACCCTGATTAATGGCTACTAATTAGCAATGTTAATGACCAGGTGTCCAGGAGCCGGCGGCTCCTCTCAGCGTGGGGCAGGCTCAATAAGGACCCTGCAAATCCTTTCCGTGACCCTTCCCCTCAGCTGGCAATAAGGAAACAGCTCAGTGTTCCCAGGGGATGCCCAGGAGGAGACTCAGGCCTGGACCCAGCCTCAACCTTCAGTCTAGTGGGTCTTCCATTAATTAAAATTAACATAGATAGAAGCTCAAAGGTAATGAAGCTAGGCTGAGGAGATGCACTCCACCCCTTGTCTGTCAGGAGATGATGTTTTTCCTTCCCTAAATGGAAGCAGTACTTACTTTTCATGATTCCATGTACATCTGTGCTCTGATGAGATATTAGCTCCTGTGTTTCTTTTCAGTCAGGGCCCTTTACTATCTCCCCGCATAACTCATGGGAGTGAAGCTTTCTCTCTGCACAGGTTACTGAATGGCCAAGGCTCACTGCAGGTGGAAGCCTGCTCTGAAAAGTAAGGCCATCTTGAAAATCTTACCTGGTTAGAACTTCAAGGGCCATTAGCTTTGATACTGGAGGCAGAGAACTATTTTACCATTGAAACAAACCAACAGAACAAAACCAAGAGCTTTATACAAAGACCCCAAAATTATTTTACTAATTAGAGTAGGCTTCTTTTTAGTGCTGACTAGAAGGTTGAAAAGTGACAAGGCTTTGCAGATAATTAACCATTGACTGGGTTGCCAATCGGTGACAGACTGATTCTATCTAGGAGTTACACAATCGCTCATTTTCTCTACACTAAAAAATAACCTGTACTTTCTCCAAGGAGTAAGTGTGTGTGTGTGTGTGTGTGTGTGTGTGAGATGTATTGTTCAGATCGGAAGAAATACAATAAAATGAAAGAAAGCTTCCAAGTCACTGATTTTTTTTAATAGCATGCTTTTTTCATATCTATCTAGTTCTATATCTGTATCTCTCAGGTTAGGAGAGCATCTTGGTTGATTTACAAATCAGTTAAATACGTTGTTAAAGGAACTTACGTTAGATACTATTGTGATCTGTTTCTTTCAATTACTTTTTAAAGAATATATAATTTGCTGGAATGGAACACTGTTATAAAAATTACAAACTATTTATACATGATGAAATACAACCCACATGTTGAATCCAGAAAGCAAGATTTTCAAAATTATTGTGATTTGGCATTGGGAATGGTGATATGTCTGTAATACCCCACTGAGGAAGTGGAGCCAAAGATTGTAATTTAGAGGCTATCCTGGGCTAGCTAGATAGTAAGACTATCCAAAATAAACAAAAACCCTAGAGATATAGTCCAGTGGTAAAGTACTTGTCTAACATCCCCAAACCCTGAGCTTGATTTGCCTGACATTGAACAGCAGTGAGTAAGTGTGTGTGTGTGTGTGTGTGTGTGTGTGTGTGTGTGTGTATGTGTGTGTGTGTATGTGTATGTTTGTGTGTGTGTGTGTGTGTGTATGTGTGTGTGTGTGAATGTGTGTGAATGTGTGTGTATGTGTGTATGTGTATGTGTGTGTATGTGTATGTTTGTGTGTGTGTGTGTGTATGTGTGTGTATGTGTGTGTGTGTGTGTGTGTGTGTGTATCAGGGTTACTAGGTTGATGATAGCTAACTAAAATTTGACAAGCAATGTGTCACAATTTTACTTCCGAGTGTGGGCGCCACCAAACAATATTACTCCATAAGCTACAAAAGGGGGCTTTTACATTGCATTTTCCACTGCAATAATAGTATATTTAGTATAATTTTGAAGGAGGTAAGTTTCCCCCAGAGTTGGGGAATTCTATACAGTTTCATCCTCGAAGGCACTGAAAAGCATCCCCACGCATGCTCACAGGCATTTGCCATGTACAGTGTGCTCAGTCCTACAGAGAACTCACGAAACCAGCATGTCGCCACGTTGCGAGTCATCTTATATCCAGGTACTTTCCATAATGTTTCAGAAACTGCACTTTACAGTGAATGATCTAGTTCAGTGTGTGCAGTGCTCTACAACAGCACACTACAGCCACCATTGGAGTAACAAGTCTTTATTACTAGGAATGGCCTGGTAGAAATGTCTAGAGTGGACCATTTATGATGAGCGTTCCCAACATGGAAGGAAGGGCACAGGTGACATTCTGGCTAGTCCTTCCTACACGATAGACTGAGCACTTGTTCAGACTGGGTTATACTCCTCCCTCCGTGTCTTTCCCTGCTCTGTCTCCTCTCCCTAGAACACAGAGCTGGCATAAAGAGCCAAAGAGAAGAGGGCACCGAAAGGCACAGTGTCCAATTAATTCATTATTAGCAAAGAGAGAGGGAATATACAGAGATGCTTCACACAGGCCACTGAAGTAGTGGAACCTTCTCACCTGAGTACAGTCAGTCCCTAGATCCATGCCTGGCATATGACAAATGGGAACAGAGACCTGCTTAGTATATTCAGTCAGGACTCACGTGCTTCTCATGTGCTTTTCCCTGTTTTGTTAAAATAAGAAGTTTAAAAGAGACTATGTTTTTCTTCCCAAACATGCTGACTCTTAAGATTCTTACTTTGGACTTAGTAACATTCCCACTAAATGAAACCTGTCATTTACAAATTGAAAATATTTCACTTAGTTTTTCACTTTTTTAGTTTTATGGATTGAAGTCGGCACGTAGACGTAAATACACACTGTCTTAAGAACTGAATAAATAAGCTTTCAGTGGCAGGAGAATTCATTAAATTTACTGATAGTCAAATTTACGAAGTATGGGGTTTAGGGAAAAGTGTAGGTGTTGTTGATTCTACTTTCACTTTTTAGCTTAAAAAGTACAGATTTCTTCTAAAAAGTGAACAATAATTAAGCAGAAAATAACAACCTTGCCACAGAAGATGCTTTGTAGCAATTAGCCAAAGAAGAGACTGGACCCCTTACAGAATGCTGCCTTCCGCTGTGTGTAGGAACCGCGCCGCCTCCTTCCGTCCTGCGCAGTGCGGACACAGCTCTTCCTTGACTCCTGGCCTCACCTGCCTCTGCTGTTTTCTTCAAGCTCAGAGGCAGAGCAAGACCATTTTGGTAAACCCAGCCTGCGACAGGGGCAAAAGAAGAAGGCTGTGCAGCTCTCTCCCTTCCTTCATCTATCCGGCTCCCTGTTACATTAGTCAACCAGTTGAAAAGCCTGTTCAAGCATCTCTCTACAGCCCATTGTCCACTGAGCCGAATAACACGGCTTCCATACTTCACAGATGGTCGTTTAAGAGCAAAGAAGAATGGAAGTAAGACAGGTGACCAGTGAAACACTGAGCAAGCATGTGAAGCGAAGGGGGATGACAAATATTGGTGTTGTCAACCAGTTAACAGGTATGGTTCTTTATACGCTCATCCTGGGCTGGGGTGCTTCACAAGTGAAGAGACTAAAGATATAATATAATATAATATAATATAATATAATATAATATAATATAATATAATATAATATAATATAAAAATATATATTATAAATCATAGTTTTAAATTGAGAACATACAGTTTTTATTGTAGATTTGGCTCATGGAGGTAAGTGCATGAGACGCAAAGAGAAAGCGTATTCCCACTGGTCCTTATTGAAAGCACAACAGCAATAAAGCCACACCATAGTCAGCCTGACCAGAGGTCCTTCCCACTCCGTGTTTAACTCTGTCTGCAGCATTGAGGCTGACACCAAAGTTTGTTTTTGGAGAATTAGCCAACAGTCAATGGGGTAAGGGTCAGGAGACACGCTAGAGGAAACCACAGGGAATGGAGCCCCATCTTCAGCTGTCATTGTGACCTAGACGAGGTCTCCAGAGCTACCCAGATGGGTCTTGCTTCTCATCTGTAGGTCAGGAGAAGGCTGTAGAGGGAAAGGGACTCATTTAGCAAAGTCCATTAAAAAGTCCGGGGTTTAATGAAGAAGAATTGGTACAGACGAGGCAATGGTGCCCTTGGTCTAGCTGGTGAGTGGTCTTTTCCTCTAGGTCATGCTTTGGAGTACAATAGAATTTTTGTTACACAAACTTTATTTGATATCTGAACATATTAAATCCATTTTTTTTCTGATGCAAGAGCTTTCCTAGCAAATACCCTTGTTGAGCTAAAACCCAGCTCTTTTTCTTCCAGCTGTACCTGAGATTGAATCTAGGGCCTTTGTATGTTCCAAGTAAGTGTTCTACCACTGAGCCATAATCCCAGCCCCGTAAAGACTCACTGTTTCCTAGACTGCCCTTGAGATTTTAACCCCCCTAGTTCAGCCTCCTGATTAGCTGGGATAACACGCCTGACTTGACTTAGATCCTAAATCGTAATCCAAGTTTTCTGACACTGATAACTTGGTTTAGTATGTGATTTTCTGGAAAATTAGATTCACGTTATTAAAATCTGAGTACAACAATAGGTTTTGGAAGTCTGAGCTAGATAAATTAAGTGGGATGGTTGTAATGTTTTGAAATATCTGAGAAGTGAAATATTTAAGTCTATCAACTTTGGCTATCAACTCTGTGGGGTTATCACATCAAGGATTCTACAAACTGTAATTAATCCTTATAATTTCAAAGTAAAAAGTACTATTTATGAATTATAGACACAGAGGTTAAAAAGAAAGTCAAGGTAAGAGAGCCAAATCCTAAATCTAGACACGAGGTGATGCAGAGCAGGTCCCATGACACCAGGTGAGTGTTGTTAGAGCTCCCTGGTGTCTGTCCAACACAATGTAGGAAACTTGTCATTGACGTTCTTTTCCTTTGGGGGATAGATTAGCCTGAGTTGGATGAAGTTGACCTTTGTCACCCATGTGCTTCCCAAGTTCCCATGTGCACACAAGTTCTAAGGGTTGGGTATATGTGTGACCATCCACGATCTTGTATTATAACCATGATGCATTGTTCTGATACAGCTATTGATTGTCTAGAAAGGCAGGACCTGGCAATGACTAAAATCTGTAAAACATCAAAGGGAAGGTTTTATAATAAATAGAGATCTTTGCATCTAAGATAAACCCAGGATGGCTGCTGACAGAGTCTTGGACCAGGTCCTGCTGAAGTCAAGGTCCAGTTAGAAGTACTGATACTCAATCTCTTCTCACATGTCTCTCACAGTCAGCCTGGCTCGTGATCTCCTCAGAGGAGATCCAAGGTTACATGTCCCAGACTCTCAGGATGATGTGACTGGAGATCTTAGATGACATTGCACTTTTATATGCCTGTGACATGGAATAAACATGTGACAGTTTCTTCCACTGCTCTTTAGAAATATAATGGGGAAGGATTTTCAATATGAAGAGACCTCTTCGAGGTCACAGATGATACTAGTGAAAGACCTCAAGCTGATGGGAACACTGACTCCCGATGGTTGCTTTTTGAGAAAGAGGCAACAGAGAGCTGTCTGGACCATGATGGACCTACACTAGGAGAACAATGCACTCCAGTGACCATGGCTGGCTGGGCATCCATGTGTGGCTCCTTGTGAGCATCCCAACGATTATCTTTCTTTTGAGCTTTTTGAGAGATGCTTCCTTTTCCAGGTTTAAGTTTGAGTGCAATTGCAAGATTCTTCCACAATGGTAACATTCAATATTATAACTGCTAGTCACAACAACTCTGTTAATTAAAATTTAATATATTTAACTATTCAATTCCTTAGTCAAAATGCAATATTTTGATTGATCCTTAACCATAGGCAGGTAGTGATTAATCCACTGAACAGTGTAGATAGAAAATGTTTTCATTATCAAAGAAGGTTCCATTGAAAAAAGCCTGATAGTACATGTGGGAAATAATAGCAATAAAGCAAGTCTACTTTACTGGAAAATAATGAAGGTATATAAGGTTTAATGGTTTGCACTGGGGAGATAGCTCACCTGCTATAGTAATTGTCTTTTAAGTATGTAGACCTGAGTTTGAGCCCCAGAGCCCATGTAAAAAAGTCAGGCACGGCTGGGCGCGGTGGCACACACAATTAATCCCAGCACTCGAGAGGCAGAGGCAGGTGGATCTCTGAGTTCGAGGTCATCCTGGTCCACAGAACAAGTTCCAGGATAGCCAGGACTACACAGAGAAACCATGTCTCAAAACAACAAAAACAAAAAACAAAACAACAACAAAAGTCAGGCACGATGATGTACACTTGTGACCCCAGTGCTGAGGAGAAGACAGGTCTCCATTTAGCCTAGTTAGAGAATTCCATACTAGTGAGAAACATTGCCCAAATATTAACAACAACAACGGCAACAATAATAATAAATAACAGCAATAATAGTTGAATGGTGCCCGAGGAATGACACTGGAAGTTGCCCTGTTGCCTTCTTTTCTCTTCACACATGTGTACCTGCACACTCAACAACACACATATGTTCACACACACACACACACACACACACACACACACAGATAGAAAGAAAGAAAATGATTTCAGATTTTGAAGACTTCACTGGAAGATCTTTAGCAAAAGAAAGTTTACCAGCAAACACATGTTTGAATACTCAGCAAATCAGTACTAATAATAGTATCTAATGGTCCGTGACTTCAGATGGGATAGGTACTACTCTCTAATCTTGTTAAAAGTGTGGACTCACTGAAGTGGATGACATTATATCACTGTTTGACGGATGGGGAAATGAGATGAGTGACTTTAACAGCCACATGTGGTTATCTTGATAAGAAAAGTAGATCGCAATAGTAGCTGAGTGTGCTTCCCATTCTGGCTATGTAACCATTATTCCACACGAGACATTTTACAGGGTTCCTTAGGAGAAAGTTCTGGGAGTACACTACTGATTGGAAATGGAGGTATTGGAAGACTGTTCTTTAAATGCAGAAAAAGCTGAAAACCAAGGCATGCTTCCCTTTACATGCTCTGTGTGTGTGTAGGCATCGATGTCTGCCAAACGTTGATCATAGATGTACAGGGACATGTCTACACAATACATACTGCCCATTGGTCACGATTTTTAATGTGTTTCTATCCATACACATTCATTTGTGACAGTAGCAGTCAGACTCCAAGCCAATGAGACTGGAGGGAGGGGCTCCTGAAGCTCACAAGGACGAGCACTGTACAGCTCTGTCGGTAAGGCTTCCCGCGTCAACCACAGTTAAAGGAAAAACACATTGGTTGTGAGTAAACGCCAAATGGGCTAAATGTGATGTTTCTGGGACTTTTCCAGTTTATAAAGTAGGTTTTAAAGTTCTGCAGATGTTATGAGGACATTCTGGGCCCAGGACTTTATGTTTGACTCAAAGATCAGAAATCAAACTCCTGTTACTTTCCCCGTATGGAAAATGTAGAAATGGGAACCCTCTCTAACATGCTTGCTCAGTGCCTTCCTGAAGAGCGTTTTCTCACCCATCCATCTCGGTTAACTTCACAAAGGATGATCGCCACCCACAGTAAAAACCACATCCTTATTGGCGACACTACCGTGCCACGCCCTGAGCCCTGTCTTCCTGGGTCTTCCGGTCTAAGTGGATGAGTCTGGTGTGTAGAGCCTGAGCTTTAAGTGAATACACACGTCCTTAGAAGGTACTAACTCTTATGTTTATAATTTTAAAGAAAAATAATGTTAAAAACAGAATTACATTTGCATTACTCATGAAGTCCTTTATTTCTCTTTAATTCTATCCTTCAGTTCATTTTCTAATATTTTAGCTAATATTTTTCTAATATTCATGTAATATTTCCTAATATTTTGGCTGATTATGAAAAGATTAAGTAGGAGCTCATGATTTTTTAAAATGGAAATACAACTAATATTGTAAGTTTAGTGGAAAATTACTTCCCAGTGTAACATAATTTATTTTTTCTTGAATCTGTTGAAGTGTTACCTTAACAAATTGGCTTTTAATGTATACCTTACTACTGTAATGAGCATATCTGAAATTTTCCCTTAGATCCCCAATAAGTATAATCTTGCATTTCTCATCCCTACACCCATCTTAAATCTTCGTAACATAATGGGAAGATCCTCAACGCAGGCTCACAAAGACAGGAGAACATTTTTCAGTACTTAATCAATACTCATTTTTCTTGAGGAACTGCTATGTTTGGAGTTTGGTTGCTTGTGGATTTTTTTTTCTGCTTAAATTGTCATCTCCATGTTGGGAACAACTTCAGAAATCTCAGATGCTCTAGATTATAACCCAACATCTCACAGAACCTGCCAGGGATGGGACTTGAATCCCAAGACTCTCTTTTTAGGAGTTAGCCATGGGTCTAAGCTGTTGCTTTATTTCTTAGTTGCATCTCAGACACACCAAATCTTGGTTTAGTAAACATCTGAACCATTTGAGAAGTAGCTGGATACCTCCCTTTGCACAGATATTGGCCGTGAGAGTTAAAATCCTACCCGTTTGGATGAGGTCCAAGACTTGCCTTAACAAATGAATAGGTACTGTGTTCAACGGAGTACCATGAAGCCATGAAACTGGAAGGACGGTCGCCTTCAGGATGACCAAGTTCAATACCCTTGGCTTTCAAGTGGAGAAAATAGAGGAGTATTAAGGAGCGCTTCACAGCCTAGTGAGCTTCCTCCCAGGTGGCCCGGCCTGGAGACGGCCCTCTTACTCCTGTTATTTCTAGTGCAGAACATACTTCCCAGGGGACTGTCAGGTGTTCAAACAATGATCCAAATATTGTTGGGGCCTATTGACTCTTGTTCTAATTGGTGTGTGAGTGCTTGGGACACTGGCAAGGCATAAATATTTGCTAAAGAATCATGAGTAAACTCAGCTGGACACAAACTCTGATATTCAAATGATGGAAAATCTGAGACATGGAAAAAACGTTTCTCTCGTTTTGTTTCTTTATGATTTTAAAAAATAAATAAAACACACGGATGAGGCAGGTCTTATGAGAAAACAACCCTCTTTCCAGTGTCTCCTCGCTCTGGGACGCTGCATCGGAAGTGGGGGCCTCCATAATCCTCGCAAAGAATAATGAGAAGAAAGAAACCTGCTTGCCGACAGCAGCTTCCAGACAAATGAAAACTTGGACTGTACCCTGAGAGTCTTAGGTAATCCAGGCTCATAATTTGATTTGAGAAGAGCTACTCCAGGCTACCGTGTAATTACAGCAGCATTCACTGGGCTGGCTTCTGCTCGCCTCGGCGAGTTCTCCCGCATTGCCCTTTATACCAAAGCTCCTGTTGACGAGAGGGCGGAAACAGTAAGTGCAAATGAAGCAATTAGCAGGTGGGGACCGCTAACTCTGTTTAAGGCTAACATACAATCTTTATTGGTACTTATTAAGTAGGTTTCTAGAGCTTAGAGACAAAGGGAAATATCGCAAGCCACAAAAATGGAGACTAGCGCGGGAACAAAAGAAGGAGAACTTTGAAAAGCAACTTATCTATTTCAGGTTTTACGAATCTAATCCCAAGGCCAGTTTACAAAATGATATTAAGCCCCTAGCTCACTTACATCACAGTGCATGACAGTCTCAAGTATGAGTTGAGTTCTTTAAGGATTCTCTCCCCCCTTCTGATCTGCTCTTTTATCCTGTGAGTTAACTTGAAAAATATTTTGGATATTTGTTGTTTCCAGTTTGGGTTGTCGTTAAATTCACCAGCAGGGGGTGTCAGGGAGACTAGCAAACGTTGACAGAGTCCAGATCCTCTAGGACCCAGCTACAGAGCTTAAAGGTGCCCACTAAGGATAAGAAACATATCTGGCGAAAGGGGAGTGTGTGTGTAGGGGGGAGGGGGGAGCACAAGAGTTTTGAATTGTTTGAAATCCTAGTATACGGTGTTGAACATGGACAAATAGTAGTCTACAGTTTCTGCCTCGCAGAGTGATCTGTACACTGCACTCTGCTGGCCTCTCTGAAAATGGGTAACAAATTCTGTCTTCCTGAAAGCTGCAATCCTTGTGCTTGGTGCACAGCTTTGCGTTTCTTGCTCTTGCCTTGTTTTGGGTATGTGAGCAAGGCGCACCGAGACTGCCATGCTCGAAGCAGTCCACAGAGATGCTCTGTACCTGATTCTGGCCTAGTGCTTCATCCTCAAAAGGCTGTCCAATGAAAGTTCTGATGACCATTTCTGCTCCCTTAGCAAGATGTAGTCTCATGTTTCACATGGCAGCTTTGCAGTGAGCTAACTTAATAGAAGCATGGAAGGTTGCAGAAAGAATTGCATGTTTTGACTTTGCTTTTAGAGAATGGCAGGAAAGACTGTGGATAGAGGGCCACACACACTTCAGTTGAGGCAAAGTTCTAGGGGGAGGGGCGGGGTGGGGAAGTTGCTCTGCTATAGAGTGTCTATTGACGTTGCAATACTCAGCCTTCATCCTTGGTAAAGTACAGTCTTGTTGACAGCCTATGTTTAGTGTTCACTGTAGGCTTATTCACACCGATTTCCTTCTCATCTCTCCTTCTATCTCTTAGCAACCACTTAAGACAGACCCAGGGAATCAAAATGAAAGTTTCGTGGGCACTGATATTGAGGAAAATGTTTGTTTCACCCCTTGGAAGTAACTACATGATTGGCTAGCACAGGACAATGTCTCAGGCAGACTGGAGGCTGGGTGTGTGGTGATCAGACCTTGGTAAGTATCAGTTGGGGACATACTTCACATCAGAAAAGCAGGAAAAGTGCACACAGTGCTCAGTGCTCTGTTACCTCTTGGGAAGGTCGGTAAATACAGGACTACGCACATCATGAAGTCTTTTGAAAAGCATACATTCATATGCTAAAAATAGTTTTATTTTAGGGTCAACTTCACAGTCATGAACTTTCATCGTCAGCACAGTTCTGCATGTGAGAAAACACAGAATTCCCAAATAACCAACTAATAGGCCAGCGTTTCATAGCGTGTAGAATTTCCACCTTTGTTCTCCATTGCTGCTGTCATCATCCTCACGACGCCTCTACCTCCTTGGTTAGTCACGGTGCTTCGCATTTTCAGATTCCTAAATGCAGCTCTTCTCATCAGCCCTGTGGATCTCACGGGTGAGATAGCATCGTAATGGAGCAGACAGGGAGAACGCAGAAACCCTATGATCTTCTGAGCATCTGTCTAAGGGCAGCTCAGTGTCTAGTTGATCCTAGTCAGAAACTGTCTCCACTTGTGTTAACAGTTTCAGGATACAAACTCAAGAAGCTGGAATTTGTTTCACGTATTATTAACCTTTTGGGAAATATCAGAATCCCATTAAAATTATTCTGGGAATCCTGGCACTTTAGAAACATGACAACTGGCACGGTGGGATATGAGGAATGCAATCTGCCCTGCCGGATCCGCCCCCCCCCCTTTTTTTAACATGCTTTTTCTGTGGTGTCAGTCTTGAGAAATAAAGTAAGGGGCAACCCAGGATGGATAGACGGACTGGTGACCTGTAAGCAGGGCTTCACAAGCAAAGCCCGAGGATGCTGCTCTTCTGGAAGACCCTATGTCCTCCGGGAATAAAATTTTGATGGTATTTTAAGAGGTGCTCAAGAATTTAATGCTTTGATGCCCCCCCCAAGAATGATCTAGAATGATGCCACAACTCTGTTCCCAGCATTGCCCAACTCAACTCCTAAAGACTCCTTTGCTTCCCTGTGTAGAATACAGCTCACAACTGACCAAGTCCTCTTTGCAGAGATGGTAAAAACTTCTCCAAGATCATATCCACTGTCAGTCAGAATGGCTGGACAAAAGTGACTTCCTTTTAAACAAGCTCATCAAGTTACCATATTTATGAAGGGTTAAAACAGTAAGAAACAAAAGTAACCATTGCATATTTTTCCTAATAAAAGGAAACGTCGTTTTTACTTGATTGGGAATATAACCAGAGATGCCATGGCCCTCCTCAAACATATATCCAGCCCTTAGTGTCCCTCTTGGATGCTTTTGATGCATGCTTCTCCTCCTAAGGACAGCCTGCAGTATCTTTGGGCATCACCTGAAAGGTGCCTCAGTGAATTATCTCCCTAGACACTAAGAGTAGAGCATAAATGACCCTTGATGCGTCTATGCTGCCTGGAGTCACTGCATTTGACACCACCTGAGTCTCCTGCTAGAAATGCTGAGTGCTCTGTTTCAAATGCCTTCAGAACCCCAAACAAGTCTTCTTGCTCCCCAAACAACAACAAAATATACTCCCTACTGTTTGGGAGGAGACTAAAGAACACATTTCAAATTCACAACCTCAGTCTTTTCTGATTGATGGAACTCAGTTTTGATAGTGCAGTATCCATTGACCCAGTACGGTTCTGAATAAGAACCCCATACTGACCTACGGAGCCACCGGAGCATTCGTCGGCCCTGTATTTACTAATGAGAATTCGGTGCAAGCTGGCCTGATAGGGATAGAAAAACACCTCCCTTCGGAGCAGCTAATCCCCCCAGCTGTTCCGGTCTGTTTCTTACTAAGCAGTTGCCCTGGATGATCCTGTAAAGGCAGTTTCTGATGGTGAATGGAGGTCACATTTTTGGACATGTGTCTATGCTGTCATTGGCCTCTCAGAGACTCCAGGTTGGAGGTCTATATCCATGAGCCCCATCATGCTTTCTGGAACAGAGGCAAAGTACACACCCCACCCGCCTTATAAAAGCAGTGCATGTAATCACATAATGCCTGTATAATGTGGTTTTCTAAATTAAGTGACCCACAGGATATTAATTTGGTGGTAACAACTCCCAAGGGATGTGGCACTGGCAGACACTTCAAGAGCAGGGAGGGCTACTATTAGATGTGATGTTCATTTCATCCGAACATATGGAAATCAAAACAAGCCATGAGAGCTCTGTACATGCTATATTGTTCCTAAACCTGTCATAAATAAGTCTCTTAAGAAGCAGCCAATTAATAAATGTGCATTGAATTACAGTGTTTAAATATTCCATAATATGGGACTCGTCCCCCTTTGCCTACATTCCCATTCCTTCGGGGGCCTCTTCGTTATTCAAGTTGTTATAACATTTTCCACTGTGTGGCACATCTCAGTTTTGTTGTTGTTGATTGAGTTATTTGGTTGGTCTGCTGCCTTAAGAAAAAAAAAAAAGAAAGAAAGAAATCTGTAAGCTATAAAATACATCTTCTTTCTTCCTTTGTCTGGGCATTAGAGTCTGGCTTGGCACTTGAACCCCACCCCAAACCTCCCACCGAGAGTCTTTCCTATTTCTATAGGCTCCTACATGCTCGGCTCTACCTCTTTTGAAATGATGCCCAAGCCCAGCAGTGTAAACAGAAGTAAAAGGGAGTTTTACTTTTATGCTCTAACTTCTGCACGAAGCAGAGAGTTTCCCTAGTCGCACCTTGTACTTTGTTCATAGCTGAACTTCTATTTTTCTAATGTGATGGTTTTATCCAGCTCTGACAACAGATTTCTTTAAGGGATTACACACCCGGAATGAACTTTTTTTTCTGCCAAGAATTATGGCACACCTGGAAGACCTAAATCATTTTTATCTGTGTTTTGAAGCTTTTCATATTGAAATTGCTTATCTTGAACGGGACCTGTGTCTTGAGGAGAGCTTAAGGATGACAGTCAGGTGTGTGTGTGTGTGTGTGTGTGTGTGTGTGTGCATGTGTGTGTGTGTACTGGGGTCATGGAATAAGTATATCCAAGGTGTATTTATTTCCTCATCAGTCAAATATTCACTACAGAACTCCATCTCCCAGTCTGGTCTGTTTTCTTTCTTTCTTTTCTTTTTTTTTTTTTTTTTTTTTTTTTAACATACTTGTTTTCTGAATAACATATGAGAATGTGGCTGTATGCTTTCCACAGACTGCTGACACCAGTTCTCACACTGATCCCCATTAATGTTTGATATGGTCCCCAACAGGTTTAAGAGGGTATCAGACACTGTATCTTTTGCATGTGTTTGGCACTTACACATTTGGCAAGGGAAACGCTAAAGTTGTTAGGGACTTTCCCTCCTGACTAAAGATGTGTTTGATAATTACATGATATATTTTAAGAGAACGAAATACTTTCTATGACTGAGAGCACCACAACATAGAATCAATTGAGTAAAAAAAATAAATAAATAAATGAAAACACTCAGAGAGTTTGTTCTGAAGTTTGCAGATCAATATATTTCCTGTCAATTGTGAAGCTGTCATGAGGCCTGTCCGGCACACCTCAGGAGTAACAAGAGAGTTGCATTATCAGTTGCAAAAGTTGTTACACATGCGTGCTGACGTGTTATATAATGTGCATGTTAGGAATTAGTTGCATGATATTAAGGAAAAATCCGTTCAAGTTTTTCTGTGGCATTGAACTTCCTGCTTTTGCCATGAAACTCAAATCTGCCTGTTTCCCAGGAGTCCCGCTGAACAGCAAGTATATGCTGTCCCACCCCTGTTAGGTTGGTTATTCCAAGGTTTGTCAAACTGGTTTTGTTTATTCTTGTTAAACAAGGCTAATTTCGCCTCTTGGTTGTCTCTGCTACAGTGTCAGCATTTTAAAGGCCAAAAGTTCCCATAGTGACAAATGACATGAGTGTAAACATTTATTTTGTTTGGACAAAATCCACGTGAGATTAAGAAGACTTATCATGGATAAGTCAGCACATTTATTTCAGTGACTTTTTAGGCAACCCAAGGATGATAGTGTGATATGACAAATGATATTTAAGAAGGGAGCACAGAAAAACAAATTACAAATGCACTAAAATACATCAGCTGTAAATTAACACATAAATAATTTAATTTCCCAAATTACCATTTTCTGTTACAATGGTTTAATTTTACACAAATGTTACTAAATTCTGTCCCAGGTGTAGATAAAGTCATTCTGTTTCTTTAAGAAGTTCAAATTTCCTGATAAGCAGACGTCAAACCAAGAAACAAGCAGAATTAGTAGACAGTCTAATGAATGACCAGGAAAGTTGTATCTACCTCGTCCTCTCGTTCCCACACACTCTAGTTACCTCATTACCTGCCCTGGGAATTTGGGGGCCAATTGGGCTGAAGAGCTTGGGTCAGGTGACCAAAACATCAAAATGTGTCTGAAACCCTACCTGACAGATGGGGTTTCATGGGGCCTCTGGATAGCTGACTCCTGCAGGGCCGCTGTGCAATTTTCGTATTTGATTTCACCTCTGCTTTCAGGGTTAGCTTTTGGTTCCACAGACTGACTGCTGAAGCGAACTCGTTGATGTGGGTTTTCTGTGCAGGTGCGTGGGCTAAATCATTTCCTGTACTACGTACTGCACCCCGTTACGCAATAACTAAGAAAACAAACCAAAACAAAAACTGGTCCTTTGCCGCAGACGGGTTTTCATCAGCAGAGGGGGATTCTAACTTGTTCCTTTTCTTTTATCTTGCTTGACTGGTTGTGAATAACTTTGGGCATGCATTTTTGTTTAAAATACATGTGTATATACATACATATATATACACATATATATATATATATATACACACACACATATATATATGTATATATATATATATATTTATATGTGATGTCTGAATGTATGAAACTCCAGATAGAGGTTTGCGGGTGCACTGGATACACCTCCCCAGTGTGGGGCAGAGACTGTGTTCTCCTAGAAGAACGGAATTTGTAATTCTATCTCCTTGCTGAGGTTTCACAGGACAATGATAGTGATGACAACTGCTTGTTTTGTGCAGATGTAGAAAGGCACTTTTATTTATTTTCACATGTTCAGGAAGCTCCAGAAAGCCCAGACTTAAGAGACAGGTGAATGAGTTGGGTTGCAAGAAATAAGCCAAATCGTCCTTCAAGTTGCAGTACCACAACACCTTGAACAGTCAGGACACCTCTGTACACATGTTTGTTTCATGTTCAGGGTGACATTTGTCTTGATTGTTACGATAAGCATTGGGAGCATCAGTGCTAGGAATTTACCCCTAGTTCTCTTGAGAGTAGAACCCAGCAGAAAGACAGAGCCCACTGGGAAGCCTCCTTGAAGAGTTGTCAACAGGTTCTCAAGGATGCCACCAGAAAGCAATTCTGGAGAAAGGGAGTAAAATCAGGTGCAAACTGCTTTTCTTAAAAAATCATGCCAAGGAAAACAAATTGACCTTCTTTGTAGATGAAAGGGCCACAATGTAAAAAACATGCCACGGTTTACACAACAAACGTGAGTGTACACTAGTGATTATACTACATGGCAGAAGTACAAAGAAGATGATGGCGGGGGTGTTGACATGGTGATAGTGACCCCATTCATCCAATACTGCAGGGTGGCTTCGCTAGTCTGTGCTCATCCCTGTGGACCAAGAGCTGACTACCCATCTCCTCCACTACAGGTGAACAGACTGAGGTTCAGAGAATGAAATAATGTGCCCAAGACCACGTATCTTTTATTCAAGGACCACAGTGACAGGATGCCACCCCATGCCTGAATCTGCAACCTCTGTTCTCAACAGTTCCCCACTACTAGGTAGAGATGGTACAAGGATATACCTTTTTCTTGGTCTCTATAGACTAAAGGCCTGTGCTGGAATAAATCAGATGGAGAAATAGTTAACGCTATGCGTATTAAAATATCTAAGCAAAGTATTTGTGGAAGAAAAGCCTGGGGCTAGAACATTCCCCAGGAACCTTCTGCTGTTCTATAGCAGCTGAGACTGAGTGGGAGACGCATGCTCTGTTGTCCTCCGCTGCAGGAAATCCCATGGAAATAACTGATCTCCAGTTTTATTCTGTAAAACGATCACAGAAACTGCTGTGTAAGTCAGAGCAAACTCCCTTCCCGACAGGTGCCTGCCAAATAGAGTAACTAGGTGCTCACATATTTTCCAGTACAAGTGTTTCATTATTAATTCATGGTCCAGGTCTTCGGCACATGCTGTTACTAATATTAGGTTTCAAAGGAGAATAATGAATGGGAACACTGGACTAAATGTCTTAACATTTTTAAAACAATGTTTGCAGTGCTAAATTCTATTTCTGGCCTAATTGGGGTCTTTACATAAACAAGAGGAGAGTTATAGTGTGTGGGGGAGGCATAATTTTCTTACAGCTTAGTGACAGGAAAGGGACCAGTGGTTCCCGGCTGGGAGCTGTGTGGTGAATGTAGGTGGGAATTCCTTCCCTTTGGGTCTCAGTAGTTTATATCAGACCAGAGAAAAAGAGCTCTCCTGGATGAGGAGTTCAGCCAGCAAGTGTGGGTCTGCTGGAGCTTTGCTCTCAAAGAAGATAGAGGAGGCCTTGCCCTGGTGGGGAAGCTTCCTGATCCGGCGGGCCCAAAGCAAGCTCTCCCTTAGGCCCTGCAGGCATCCTAGCCAAGAAACCCAGGGCACTTTAATGTCTTAACTTTAATTCCACTTAGAGTAATACCATTGAATCCATTAGTAGTGAATACGTGATTCTGAGTTTGGCCCTGTTCACGTTCATCTTAATACCAGTGCGGCTGTAAAATAGAAGCTTTAATTACTTCTAGAGAAGAGATGTTGGCACAGTGCCTGGTCCCCAAAGGTAATCATGTGGTCCTGCTACAGGTGGCTTCTTACCAAACGGTCAGGGAGGGGCGTCTAAACTAGTTAAGTGATTCCACTAGACTTCCTGTCTTTCCTCAGTACTGTATTCTCTCTGTAGATCTTATTGGTGGTGAGTATTTCAGGAAGAAAAGAAGGAAAGAAAAGAAAAAAAAGAAAAAAAAAGAAAAGGTACAAAAAATAGATCTATGTGAAAGAGAACATTAAACTTCTATCACCTGTAGATTCCCACGGTGCTCTGCCTGGCATGGAGCTAGCATTCAGCATTCAGTTGCACTTAGTTGCAATTTTAAAGCACTGACTTTAAAGGATGATGTGTTTGTTATTTACTGTGGGGAGGTGCCGAAAGGTAGAGACGTAACAGGAAATGAGGTGGAAACACTCCCTCAGCTCACAGGGATTTTGAGAAATGTCCAATGGTGAGAAAGTACAGAAATGGGCATTTATAAACAGTAGAGAGCAGGTGAAAGGGAGGTTGGGAATCTCAGATTCCTGCTTTTCATTTTATTTTATTTATTGATTTTTTTTCTTTTTTTTTTTTTTTCCCGAGACAAGGTTTCTCTGTCGTAACTCTGGCTGTCCTGGAACTCACTCTGTAGACCAGGCTGGTCTCGAACTCACAGAGATCTCTGCCTGCCTCTGCCTCCCGAGCGCCGGGACTAAAGAAGTGCACCACCACTGCCTCACTCCTGCTTTTCATTTTAAGATGTGTCAACTGGGCTGAACCTTTACTTCAGTATTAGACTACAGCCTAACACACAAAAGAGCCCGGGCTCAACCCTTGGCATCACACACACAGGATGTGTCAAGGAAAAAGATTTCTCTCCATAGCATTCAGACACAAGCTGAAGTCATCGTAAATGACTGTATATGAAGCTAACTGAGCTATTTAAAACTAAAGGCAGTTTAATGGTTTTCAGAGAAACCCAGCTGACTGAGCTGATTGGCGTTAGCTTTCTGTCGCTGGCGGCCTCCCAGGGTTCCTGTTCGATTCTGAGATTCACCTGATGCAACAGTAAATTTTGGTGGAGTCTTTGGAATATGAAGGCTCTGCTCACTTAGCTTCTCATAACAGTGCTTCCTGGCAACGCATGGGTCCTGCCTGGTCTATTCACATAGCGGCTATGGATGTGCTCCCTACTGTCTTATTGAGAGGGGCTCACTTCCTAGAGGGACAGATGCTACACATTTTCACAATAAACAAGGTAACGGGTTTCTGAAAGCATCATCCCAGTGAATATCTTTGGGTTGGTTTTGTGACAGTAACCCAATCTTTCCTGGCATCTTATCTTATGTTGGTCAAGGCGTTATGCCTTCCCCAGATAGGATTCAAGTTTGTACCTAAGTTTGACCAATCAGAATCTCTGTTTTGGAATTTTGAGGGTTTGGGCGTTGATTCCATAGGCATGTAGCCAGATTTGAAGAGAAGATAGTTTTCACAGCCCATTAGAACCGTGGACAGCCATGGTGGACTAGACCTCGTGGGAAGGATGGTGCCTGTTTTAGTCTGCCATTGACAGAGTTAAGTCATTAAATTATATTGGGTTCTAAATTTTTTTCACCTGTTACTTTCTTTTTGGCAATCAATAGGGATCAATAGAAATAATTTCAGCATAGACACTTGATTGGGTCAGTATGTCATACTGCAACCAGCTGGCGAGTTGCACAGGTTGGAGTCCAAGTACAGCCCTGTCATCAGGCCTGTGCATTGAACGCAAGTAGCTCCCGGAACAGCCGCAGGTAGCTACTGCAAGCCTGGAATCTCGCAGGGACACTTGCCTTCAAATATCAGCCCTTTTTCTTATCTAGTCATTCTGCTGCCTTCCTCTCCACCGTGGTTGTCTTCACAGTTAGTAACTTGCCAGACTGGCTGGAAACGTTGAGATACTGTGCAAAAATGTGCTCTGATGATGAGCAAGGGAAAACAGAGTTGGAAGGCCATCTGATGACTCTGCAGATCATGGAGACTTGGAGTGATGTGCGGACCGGAAATTCACCAGCTGCCTCAGCCCATGGCTCATGAACCCTGCATGGCAGGAGCAGCTCTCCTTCAGCACATCTGTGAGGGCCACATCACCAGCATTTGCAGAGCGGAGGATTAATTTTATTGTGCTCTCGGCTCAGCAGATCTGGTGACATAATATCACGCCATGAAGGAGGATTACTCACCAGTTTCTGGAAGCTTCAATTTTTAGAAATGAACTCCACTTAACGCTAAGTGTTGGAACTAACAACTTCCCCTTTCCCCCACTCCCACTCTCCAATCGCCCAACCAAAAAATATTCCTTAATGCAAAAGCCAGCTCTCTTGGGACCAGATGGATACAATTTGCCTTTAGGATGAAACTTTGGCTATTCCTCCAAAGTAAAGGTTTTATTATACTTCTTTGATTATTAGAAACAGATGTGTCATGTTCATGATATGGATCCAAGAACACCCCCCCCCCGCATCCGTGGGTTTATGGAAAGCAAAGTGTGTAGGGTAAAATAATATAGCATTTATGAGTCATTTCTGAAGGAAAACAAATATAAAAACTGAACAAACAGGAAATGCCAGAGTCTGCAAGATAAGTAGGGAAGGAAGGGCTTGGAAGTATATTTTCACCTGTGATTTTCATCTCTAGGAAGAGGGACAAAAGGCAGTCTGTTAGTAAACGGTAGCCATGTCTGGCATGTTCAGATCTACAAACTGTCACAGACCAGTACTGCCTTTGCATGTTCATCCAGTATCTCTCATGAGTTGTCCCTGCCCCGCCTCTCCCTTCTGCTTAGCAGCATACCTTGAAACCACTCCTTCCTTCCTTCTCTTTGTCTGTTGTGTCATTTCTATTTGCCGCTGGTGAAGCAACCGCTGGGCCCCTGTCACTTGGCTGGCTGGCTCAAGGCCTGTGAAGTGTGTCGTGTGGGGCGAGGTGGGCACCAGGAGCAGGCATGAACATGAGGCGGTGTGCACCGCTGACTGAGTGCCGAGGCAATGCAATGCATTGGTTTGGGAGTTTGTTGCACTTAATTGCTGTGACAACTGCGTGGGACAGGGGTTTGGAAGCATCTGCATTGAAAACCTGCCCTGGAGCTGGGAAGATGGTTCGGTAAAGATCCTTGTAACACTAAGACCCAGTTTAATCCCCAGAACTCCCAACGAAAACACTGAGTATGGCGGCATACCCTTGTAATTCTAGCGCTGGAGAGATGGAGAGAGGCGGATCCCTGGGGCTCACTGGCCAGCCGGGCTAGCCTAGTTGGCAAGTGCCAAGCCACTGAGAGACCTATTTCAAAAAAGGTAGTTGGCACTACTACAACCTCAGGGCAGCACCTGAGGTTGTCCTTTGGCCTCCACACAAATGCACCCCCAACACACAAAACAAATAAAAAAAAAAAAAACCACCCAAAAATCCTGTTTTGCCATTTATATACAGAAGGATGTAAGTTTATAATAGTCCATATCTTATGGCTTATTTCTATATTTTATATTATATGATTCTAAACCCTTGATCTTTATCACTTACTTATCTAAAGAAAGGTTTTTGAACAATTATTTTAAATAGTATCCTAGCAGGGTATGGTAGTGTGTTGCTGTAAACTCAAGAGACCGATGCAGGGTTATTTAAAGTTCATGGCCATCCTTGTTCTGGCCACATAGTGAGACCCTTTCTCAAATTAAAAAAAGAAGGAAAAATAAATGTATTACATCCCTATTCTTCGTCTGTAGAGCTCTCTTGGCCAGGATAGAAATGTATCATACCCATTTTTAGTAGCAGAGAGTAATAAGAAAGTTATCACGGTTATGTAAAACGCTCTGGTTTAGTCTATGCATGCAGCAGACAGTAAAATATAATGGTCTCCTTATTCTGCTGTGATTGACAGCCAAACCTTGGAGCAATTTGCATCTGATCAGATAGCAGGTTTTCTCCCACAGCCTTGAGGTCCAAACCTCTCTGCCCTTTATTGTGACATCATTTTCCCTTTGACCCTTTGAAAAAACTGAATCTCACATCTTCTTAAAGTCTCTCCTAGGTCCTCCACAGATGTAAACAATGAGTAATTGTCTCTATGATATAACCACAGCAGAGTTCACTCTTGAAAAACTTATCTTAATAGAAATTGTAATCAAACGTTATTGGAATGTTCTAGAAGCTAACCTAGAGACTTGGACTTGTCTTATGAAGTTTTGTTAAAATAGCAGTACTTTCCTTGCGTTTCCTTTCTTTACAAAGGGGAGGGAGGGAGGAGGACGATTGCAAACTAAACATACTTTTGCACAGCGTTCCCCCCTCCCTTCTTTTCCTGCAGCAGAAAGTGACACTGCAGCTTGGCTGGTTTGTGGGGTTATGCTCCAAAGTCCTTTTCACCTGTGCTATTTAAAGTGGAAAGGAAAGTGCAGTTGAAAACACACCCGGAGGGAAACTGTCTCCACTGGATCAGGCTCTTTTCATCTTCACCTGAAGGTGGCCTGTGCCCAATTTAATGTATCATTTAGTTCACCATTAGCGGAAAAAGCCTCCCCAGGCCTGCTCACAACGGCTGTAGGCCTCCACAAAAAAGGTAGAAAGGGACAGTTAGCAGTTCTCACTTCCCTGTTTAGAATCCCTTCTTAAGGTAAACTGCACACATGGACCTGGAGCCAAATGGCGAGGTTGAGGAGGACAAGCTTTAAATGACAGAGAAGTACTTTCATGGAAACCTTTGGATGTTGTTGCCCAGGAGACAGGAGAGCCCTAGGTATAGAGAGATGTGTAGGAAGGAATCAAGGTATATGGGAGGAAGGAAGATAGATGGTCTACAGTCGACCACTCCAGGGTTTTTGGCATTATATCAGCTGATCTTCACAGGCCATAGGTATTTTGATGATTCTGCCAGAGAGGCATGGAGTAAGAAACAGGCACACCCAGAGGGTGGGGGATTTCTCCCAAACAAGCTCACTGGGAGCCAGAGCCAGGCTAACTGCCCCAGTCTTTCTCTCTACCCTTTCATGTAGACATGGACCAGTACTGACCTTAGTATCTCCAACTAAATCAGGCTCAAGTTTAGCCTTTGGGAGGTCTCTGTGGCCTTCACTAGAACAAGGCCAATTAACTCCCTTGGAGCTTCTGAGAGAGGCCACTTACAGCCTCCAGGAGGGGAGAACCTGTGCAGGTGGCCGACTATTGGGCTGCTGTGCCTATAGTCTGTATTATGAGGATATCTGACAACCACAGAATTGGGTCTATAATTCACAGCGATCAATTGTAAGGTTTATGGTGGCCTTCTGTCCCCGTCTTCTACAAAGCTATGCTTAGAGATTGTTTCAGTTGCGAAATTGATGGCTGTGTGCACTGGGCATGTTCAGTTTTGATTAGTGTAAATCACTATGGAATTGCATTCAGTCATGTGACTGGCCTTCCATGGATCTCTTTTCAACCGATAATCCTATCTAATATCTGTGTGACTCACCACAAGAAGATAGAGTCTGATGTTTTCTATAACACTGTGTATGTGGTAAAGCATGTTCTGCTCCCTGTTACACAGTCTCGAGCACACTATTAGAAGATTCTTTTATGGTTTGTCATTCAAGCAAAATATTGACAGGACCGACTACAGTGGTGGAACGCTATTATCAGAGTAAAGCTTCTGGGGTAATTGTAGTTCTAATTATCTCTTGTCTCCTATCATACCTCCTTAAATAGCGTTCTGCAAGCCCACAGGGGATCCTCTAAGTGAACATGGGGCTGTGTGTGTGAAAATTTTGGCAGTAGTAAGGTTTCTGAGGAAAGCAACCAAAATTTAGTAAAACTCAAACATATAACAAACCCAAGAAGTTTCTGCCAGTGCTTGCCCATGTTTTATCCTGTGACATCACTACAACCTTGGTTCTGAACACATGGCATGAGCACCCCACAGTGCTCATGTCACAACATGGGGAAAGGTCCACAGATGCTGTCTGAGACCGGAGATGCAGGTATAAGGTTCGTGCGTGTTATGAATGGCAGTGATTTGTGGTAGACAGAAAGTGTAATGCTCTTACAGAGAGATGTAACTGGTCAGTGACAGAAGACATGCTCTTTTTGTGAGATAGAGCCTCACTGTATAGCTCTGGCTGGTTTAGAGCTCCTTTGTCAAGGAGGCTGGCCTCAAAGTCACAGAGATCCGCCTGCCTCTGCCTCCTGGGTGCTGGGATTAAAGGCGTGCGCCACCAGGCCTGTCCTGAAAGACAGACTTTTGTATTTTCCTACCATCATTCTTTGGCTTGTAAGTATCCAATTACGACATCCTCGGGTTGTGTTAGAATATTTGATTTAAAAAAACGCTGTTGGGCTGGTTTCTTGCATTTTATAAAACACGGTGAGTGAAGAGCCAGCGAGACAACTCAGCCTCATGGTCTGCGTTTGATGCAGGACACACGATGGAAAGAGAGAACTGATTCCCACAAGTTGTTCTCTGACTTCCTCATGTGCACCATGGCATGTACATGTGACCCTGCTCAGGCATACGTGCGTGCATGCGGTACACACTCACACATGTACACACACACACATGTACACACACACTCACAGTAAGTAAATGTACTTTTTTAGGGTTAGGACAGAATTTCCACAGTTTCTGAAAAAGCCCTATACATACTTCTGCCATTTGTTCATATTTATGCCAAGTGGACATTCTCAGCATTGACACTATAAAGTCAAAGTATCAACCAACTCTGAAAAATATTGAAGCTGCTCTATATCATGCAGCGTCAAATATTCAGATAGAATTTAATTGTTTATGTAAAAATAAATATGCATATCTACCTCATTAATACAATGTGCTTTTTGTCTAAAAGGGTGAAATTGTATTATACCAAATAATTGTTTTAAAGTACATTTATTTACATTTCTGTTCTAGTTTGATTCCTGTCGCTAGGATAAAATATCCTGATTCTTAGGGAAGGAAGGGTTTATTTAACTTACACTTCCAGGTCACAGTTTACCATTGGGAAGAGTCAGAGTAGGAACGTAAGGCAGGAATCACAGAGGAATAAGCTCACTCGCTCACTCTCTGGCTTGTTTCTGTGCTCATCCCAGGATCTCCTGGCTAGGGATGGTGCTACCCACAGATGCTTCTTAGATTTAAGTTGTTTTTATTATTCCTGATGAGCAGTGGACTTTTTTTTTTTTTAAGTTTTGACTAACTGAAATTTGCTGATGTTATTCTGAATTCAAAACTCTCACAAGCAATGCTAATATACACATAGACTTTAATTATTTGAACAAGTAGATACATAAATTAGCCAGACTCCTAGTTGGATAATTTATAGAAGTAGGGATATGTGAAAGCTTCCTATGAAACCTCAGATTTGGACAAGCTATCACGTACAGCGAGGAAGTTATGATGGTGTCAGCGCTGGAATTGAGGCATGCCTTATGTCTTCACTAGTAATGAGCCAGGGTTGGTGTGAGTAAGTAGAACAAGATGCTCAGTGGTGTGATTTCTTGTTCATTATCAGAAAAATGTGTATATGTCACTTGTACTTAAATAACTCTCTTGCTCAAACTTGTGATAGACATAAAAAATAATTTTTTTTTTTTTTTTAGCCAGACAAAGCTATAGAGCATGGGAAGAGGTTCAGAAAAGCAATTACTTTTCTCCTGGTGGAGGAACTAACTAGCTACACATAATAGCCATTACATCCCAGCACAGGCTTGCCCTGTGAGTATTTCACTGAAGCCTCTCTTACATGTCTTTGGATAATGAGCTCTTTCCTAAGACATATAATTCTGTTGGTTGTCCAATGCCGTATCTACAAGTAACATTATACAGACTGAGCAGGCTATAGTAAGAAATATGTACGCCTATGGATGGAACAACAATGAAGGAAAAGAGAGGCCATGAATTAGAGGGATGTATGGAGAGTTTTAAAGGGAGGAAACGGAAGGGGAAAATGACGTAATCATATCATAATCCCAAAACTAAAAGAAAAATTATAAAAAAAAAAAAAAACTTATGTATCGTGAGAGGAATTACTTTTACTTCGAGCTCTATTTCTCTAGCTGGCCAAGAAGAAAGCAAAAGCACCCACTCTTGCTCAGGTATCGTTAACTCTCCAATCATGTTAACAATCCACCTGTTTGGAAGTGCCAAGTGCATATTAAGGACGTCTCTTCCCCTCACTAGCTCTGAAGAACATTGTCTTACAGAATTTACTCTTCATCACGTGGATCAAGATACACAGTAAAATAAACCATGACATGCAGTCAACTGAAACACTGCATCATATTTACTATTACAGATCAGAGTGGGAATTTAGAAGACGGAAATAATGCTGGTTAGAGAACTCTGTCAGTTAATTCCCCTTTCTTTTTCTTTCTTCCTTTTGGTGGAACGGGGAGTGAACCGAGGGCCTCCTGCTTGCAAGGCAAGCATTCCACCGCTGAGCTACAACCCCAGCCCTTGGCTTTCTAAAGGATTCTATGGATTTTCTTCCCCTACTGTTCAGTGTTTGGTAGGATACCAAGATCAAGAATGAGATATTAAAAATAAAAATAAAACAATCTGAAAATACAGTGTGTAAATCATTCACATTACAAATTTGAACAGTGCTAACAGCAGACATTGGTGCTTGTCCAGCAGGACTTTGACAAACTATGATGACAGAATCTCTGCTCCATGGGTGGAGAGTATGGAAGGACATACTGCCACCAAGCAGATTCGGACTCCTCTGGAGATGTGCTTCTCCAACCAGGGGTATTGGCTAGGCATGCTCTCTTAGTGAAGACAAAATCAACTTCTCTCTCTCTCTCTCTCTCTCTCTCTCTCTCTCTCTCTCTCTCTCTCTCTCTCTCTCTCTCTCTCCTTCACCCTTACCCTTTCCCTCATGGATTTTGCTCCTCTTTTAAATAGATTTTTTAAAAAATTTATTCTCTCATACATTCCATTCCAACTGCAGTTTCCCCTCCCTCCACTCCTCCCAGTCCCTGCTAGCTTCCCTCTCCCCTAGATCGACTCCTCCTCCATTTCCCTTCAGAAAGAGCAAGCCTCCCAGGGATATTAAACCAAAATACAGTATAACAAGATACAATAAGACTAGGCATAAACCCTCATATCAAGACCAGACAAGACAACCCCAAAAGGTCCCAAGAGCAGGCAAAGAGTCAGAGACACCCCCACTCCCACTGTTAGTAGTCCCATAAAAACCCAGAGATAAACAACCCTAACATATATGTAGAGGATCTGGGGCGGACCCATGCAGGCTCCGTGATTGCTGCCACAGTCTCTGTGAGCCCCTATAAGCCTGCTTAGTTGAATCTGTGGGTCTCCTGGTGACCTTGATCCCTCTGGCTCTTACAGTCTTTCCTCCCCCTCTTCTGTGCGGTCCCTGAGCTTTGCCTAATGTTTGGCAGTGGGCCTCTACATCTGCTCCTATCAGCTGCCAGAGGAAGCCTGTCTGATGACAACTGGGCTAGGCACGGATCTATGAGTATAGCAGACTATCATTACAAATCACTTCTTTTTCTTTTTTTTTTTCTTCTTCCTTTTTTTTTTTTTTTTTAAATTATTTTTGCCAGTCTTGTTTGGTTTCACTCCAGCCTCTGGCTATCCAGCCTCTGGTTCCTGGCCATCCAGGCAGTGTCTGGCATGGGCTCCATTCTGTGGCCTCAAGTTAGAGCAGTCATCGGTTGGCACTTCTACAAGTTCTGCCCCACCACTGCCCCAGCACCGATTGCAGGTGGGACAGATTGTAGGTGGAAGGTTTTGTGGCTGGGATGGTGTCCCAGTCCCACCACTGGAAGCCTTGAGTGGTTACAGGAGATGACCCATTCGGGCTCTGTATCCTCAATTACTCGTCCTTACTAGGGTCACCTTCATAGATTCTGGGGAGCTTCCATTGCCTTCCAAATGCCACCCCCCCAGTTTCAATCATTCTCCCCATTCTTCCTTCATCCCTCCCTCAACCTGATCCCTCCTGTTTCCATCTCCAGTCCACCCACAAAATCTATTCTATTTCCTCTTCCTAGGGAGATCCATGTGTTCCCTTAGAGCCCCCCCCCTTGTTACTTAGCCTCTCTGGGTCTATGGATCATTATTATCCTTTATTATTCTAATCTTTTACTTAACAGCTAATATCCACTTATAAGTGAGAACATACCATGTTTGTCTTTCTGGGTCTGGATTATCTCACTCAGGATGGTTTTTTTTTTCTTCTAGTTCCAACCATTTGCCTGCAAATTTCATGATGTCATTTTTTTCTTAACAGTTGAGTAATACTCCATTGTGTAAATGTACCATATTTTCTTTCTCTATTCTTCTGCTGAGGGACACGTAGGTTGTTTCCAGATTCTGGCTATTATGGATAAAGCAGCTATGAGCATAGTTGAGCAAGTGTCCTTAAGGTAGGATGGAGTGTTATTTGGGGATATGTCCAAGATCAGGATAACTGGGTCTTGAGAGAGATCGATTTCTAATTCTCTGAGGAACTGCCGTATTGACTTCCATAATGGCTGTACAACTTTTCCCTACTGGCAGCAGTGAAGGAGTGTTCCCCCTTCTCCACATCCTCGCCAGCATGAGTTGTCCTTAGTGTTATCGATCTTGGCCTTTCTGACAGGTGTAAGATGGGATCTCAAAGTAATTTTGATTTGCATGTCCCAGATGGCTAAGGATGTTGAACATTTTTTGTGTTTCTCAGCCATTTGAGATTCCTTTATTGAAAATTCTCTGTTTAGATCTGCACCCCATTTTTTAATTGGATTATTTGGTGTGTTGATGTCTAGTTACTTGAGTTCTTTGTAGATTTTGGATATTAGCCTTCTATCAGCTGTGAAGTTGTTGAAAATCTTTTCCCATTCTGCAGGCTGCTGTCTTGTCCTATTAACAGTGTCCTTTGCCTTGCAGAAGCTTTTCAGTTTCATGAGGTCCCATTATTATTTGTCGATCTTAGTGCCTGCGTCATCAGTACTCTGTTCAGAAAGTTGTGCCAATGAATTCAAGGTTATTCCACCTTCTCTCATCTATCAGGATCAGTGTATCTGGTTTTGTGTTGATGTTTTTGGTACCTTTGGAGTTGAGTTTTGTGCAGGGTGATAAGTATGGATCTATTTTGAGTCTTCTAAATGCAGACATCCAGTTTGACCAGCACTATTTGTTGAAGATGCTGTCTTTTTTCCAGTGTCTATTTCTGAAATAGAAAATAGGCTTCTTTACTGAAAATCAGATGTCCATAGGTGTGTGGATTTACATCTGGGTCTCTGATTCCATTGACCAAGGTGTCCGTTTTGTGCCTATATGGTGCCATTTTTATTACTATCGCACTATGGTGAAAATTATCCAGTTCTTTTAGAATTTCCAATTGTGTGGAGCACAGCTTTTTAAAGTATGACCTGATGATTCTTTGGATTCCCTTCATGTGTGTTGTTATATCCCCCTTTTCATTTTTGATTTGTTAGTTTGTATATCCTCCCTCTGTCTTTTAGTTAGTTTGGATAAGGATTTGTCTATCTTGATATTTCTCGAAGAACCATGTCTTTGTTATCTTGATTCTTTATATTGTTTGCTTTGTTTCTATTTTATTGATTTCAGCCCCAGTTTAATTATTTCCTGGCTTCTACTCCTCTTGGACGTGATTGCTTCTTTTTGTTCTAGAGCTTTCAGGTGTGCTGTTAGGTTGGCGGTGTAAGAGCTCTCCTACTTTCTGTGTAGGCATTTGGTGCTATGATCATTCCTCAGAGCATCACTTTTATTATGTCCCGTAAGTTTGGGTATGTTCCGTATTCATTTTCACTGGATTCTAGAAGCCTTTAATCACTTTTATTTCTGTCTTGACCCGTTTTTCATTCAGTAGAGAGTTGTTCAGTTTCCATGAGTTTGTAGGCTTTCTGTTGGTTCTGTTGTTGCTGAAATCCAGCTTTAATCCGTGGTAGTCTGATAGGATACAGGGGGTTGCTTCCACGTTCTTTTATCTGTTGAGACTTGCTTTGTAATCAAGTGTGTGGTCAGTTTTGGAGAAAGTTCTGTGAGGTGCTAGAAGAAGGTATATTCTTCTGTGTTTGGGTGAAATGTTCTGTAGATATCTGCTAGATCCATTTAGTTTATAATGTCTGTTAGCTCCAGAATGTCTCTATTTAGTTTTTCTCTGGATGACTGGTCTGTTGGTGAGAATGGGACATTAAAGTTTCCCACTGTCAGTGTGTGAAGATCAGTATACAAATAGATTCAAATGGAAACACACACACACTAAACAAAAACAAAACAAACCAACAAAAAACAAACAAACAAACAAAAAACAGAAGAGCTGAAAGAGAATCCTGAACAATTCAAGAAGTTACAGTATTTTTTATTGAAACAAGGCATTATTATACAGCATGGGCTATCCTAGAAGTCTTTCTAAAATCTACGTTGGCCTTGAATTATCTGTCCTCTTGACTCAGCCTTCTGAGCACTGAAGAGCATAGATATGAATCTTTGCACTTCTCCGAAGTTTTGATTTTTTTTAAACTATGATGAATTAAATTTAAACCTATTAAGCCAAATTAAACCACCAACATTATTGTTTGTGCACAAAAGCTACTTTCAACCCCATGAAAAATTGTACCCTGAAAGCTATTATTGATTGTTAGAGCAGGCGATTCTAATAATGGAAGTCTACCTATCAGCAGGCTAGTTCCCAGGCATTTTCAATCGTTCACACCATCAGAGTAGGTTCAATCAACAGACCCATTCTGGTTGGGCCTTAGATATCACCTGATTGTTCTCCCACATACTTTTGATTCCTTAATAATTCCCTGTGTGCAGGATAGTTTCATGTCAATTAGAAACTAGCTAATGTCATCTGAGAGGAGGGAACCTCAATTGAGAAAAATGCCTTCATAAGCTCAAGCTGCAGGCAACCCTGTAGGGTATTTTCCTAATTAGTGATGGATGGGGGATGGCCCAGCCCACTGTGGGTGGTGCCATCCCTGGGCTGGACCTGGGTTCTATAAGAAAACAGGCTGAGCAAGCCATCAGGAACAGGCCAGTAAGTAGCACTCGTACATGGCCTTTGCATCAGCTCCTGCACCAGATTCTAGCCCTGTTTCAATTCCTGTCCTGATTTCCTTCATTGATGAATAGTACCGTGGGAAGAGTAAGTCAAATAAACCCTTTCTTCACCAACTTGCTTATGGTCATGGTATTTCATCACAGCAATGGTAACCCTAACTAAGATATCCTGAATGATGAACCCTTCCCAAATTTTAAATTTCACATGTTCAGCTGCTTCTGAAGACAGAAATGAAATATTATTTTAAAGTGTATTTGAACAAGAAAACAAAGCCTGGAAGGTTTTTGGCTGAAGGAATGTGGGAAAAAAATACTTGAGGACAAGACGGGGATTATAATAAAAGTATGTAATGTTAACTACAGTGTTCACTAAGAAAATCATTACAGCAACACAGACTGGTTTACAGCTTATTCCTCACACACAAAAGATTAGAAAAGAAAGGAGAAAGGGAAGCAGGTGAGACAGTCCTATGATCATACAGCCTAAAACAGTAGACTTCAAAGCTTCTTGAGAAGCCGCTCTTGTAATCCACAGCTTAATTTCCACTAAGCACCAACTGGCGAGATGGGTTCAATGGCTCAAATACTTACTAGAATGCTCACGAGGAAACCCGCGGAGGAGTCAGCTAGCACTGGCACACATGTGAAAAAGCTCTTATTTCTTCCTTCATTTTTAGTTTAAAAAAGCTCAAGGTTAGTGATTACTTGTTATTTACTTCATGGATTTTGCAAATGTCACCTTTTCATTTATTTGCTCATTTTTAATCTGGCAGTATCTGTAGTGTCTACTGTGTGCAGGATTCTGCCCGGAGTTTTGGGGGCAGAATTCAGTTAGCGGTGCTAAAGTCAGAAGAGAGAGCATTCAGTTGTCTGGATTCTTTCCCAGTGTCCTTCAGCCACACCCGTGTTCCAGCCTGCTTAATTAGATTTCCTTAACAAGGACAGGGAGGAACTTGGGAGCCATTGTCATGCTGTGGGACGTGAGTCTGGCTCTATAGAAGTCTTTGCTGTCTGTGTGCCTTGAGCTATACAGGCAGTGTGAGTTTCCCTTCTTGTTGGCGGCCCAGCCTGCCATTCCCACTCTGTGGAGAATTGCTTGAAGCATCTTTCTTCAGGGCTCTCTCTGGTTTACTTTGTCTCTGGGTGTGTGGTAAGATGTTGAGGAGATGTGCATACTCGAGGCTAGAGCCAACTGATGTATTGCCTGGTGCTGCTGCTCAGCCAAGACCTCTCCAGCACACCATTGCTAACCAGGGTCACAGGCAGTACTGACCTGCCCTATAGAATGCCATTTTTACCCCCACAGCTCTCTCTTCTTTGTCATTCCAGGCCTCATTTCTTTACTTAGTCTACATTACTGAGAATTTTTCCTGACTTGGATATCATGATAGGCTTAGGGGATTAGTTATGATACAATCTACTTAAACAATGATTCTTACTTTTTAAAATATTCAAATGCTAAAATGATTTTTATTGAATTTTTTTTTATTGTACAATATATTCTGATTTTGGCTTTCCCTTCCTCATCTCCTCCCAGATTTTCTCCACAGTCCCGCTCACCTAACTCTCACCCTTTAGAAAACAAACAAACAGACGCACAGACAAACAAACCAGAATTTAAAAAACAAAATAATACAAAGAAAAAATATAAGAAGTACATACAAGCACACATACACACACATCCTCCTCAAAACCCCTAAAATCACAAAACCAGAAACCGTATTATGCAGACAAAAGGCCAGTAAGAGAAAATAAATGACCAAACAAAACAATACAGGACAAAAAAAATTTTACAGAAATACTACTGAGTTCACTTTGTGTTGGCCATCTACTGCCCGGCATGGGGTCTGTACTTAAGTGTAGTTTATACATCCAGTGAGACTCCATTGGAAAAAAACTAATTTTTCCTCTGACAAATGATTGTCAGTTGGGAATAGCTTTTTGATTAGGGATGAGAGCTCCTGTCTACTTCTTCCTCTCAGGGTTAGAACCCAAATCTAGCTTGCTTGGACCTGTGTAGGCCCTGTGCCTGCTGCCATAGTCTCGGTCCTGTTGTGTCCAGAAGAAATCGTCTCCTTTGTGTCATCCATCCCCTCTGTCTCTTACAATCCTTTTTCCTAGTCTTCCACATAGCTCCCTCAGTCCTAAGGGGGTTGATGACAGCATCTCATCTGAGACTTGAGAGTTCTAAATTTTCTCAATCCCTGAATATTATCCAGTTGTGAGTCTCTGTGTTAGTTCCCATCTACTGTATGAGAAAACTGCTGATCAATGGGTATAGAAGAATGTCATTAGGAATCACTTTATCTCTATGTTCCTTTAGCAGAACAACAATATTTGATTTTCTCCTGGGACCATGGCCTTTCTAGTCTCAGGATCTTAGCCACCCAAACAGATCTCATGGAGTGGATCTAAAATCCAGAGAGTGATTGGTTACTTTTACAATCCTTGTGCCACTATTGCACTAGTATATCTTACAGGCAGGTCACCATTGTAGATTGAAGGGTTTTTTTAAGCTGGTTTAATGATTACCTTTCTCCTCTGGTAGCCTGCAGAGTACCTTCCAGTACCATGGACACTGGTCAGTAGGGGTGAAGGCTCTAGGTAAGCATCAGCTTGACTTCTCTGCATTCAATGAGTTATGTAGGTGTTTCCTTTAGCAATAGGGCCTTACTATCATTTCTGGAGAGTCATTAATAGCCTTAGAATTAGACTAAGTTGTTTGGGGGTTCATATGGGGGTCCTTTGGTGAACAGCTCAATTAGATGTAACCCATTCCTGCTATTGGAAATATTACTTGGTGGTGAAGGATGTTTAGTTGGGGATTGTCTCCCCCATTACTTAGCGATTTCATTTATATATGTATATGCTTTAAGACGCTGATATTGCAGTAGGCTTCCCTATGACCCCTCACATGGCCTTTAGTAGTAGTTACCCCTCCCTTTCCTCCTTCATCTCTCTCAGTCCTCATTTAGTTCTCCCATTACAGTCTCTCCAGAATTATATGATCTATTACACCTTTCTTGAGAGATCCTCCTTTTCCACTTACTCCCTTATTCTATACCTAACCTCTGTGGTTCTATGGATAGTAGGATGCCTATTGATGACTTAAAAGCTAACATCTACATATAAGAGAAACATATAATATTTGGCTCTTGGGGTCTGGGTTACCTTGCTCAGGATGGATTTTTTTTCTAGCTCCATTCATTTACCCATGAATTTCATAATTTTATTTTTAATAGCTGAATAATAGTTCACTGTGTGAATTACCACATTTTCACTATCAATTCATCCGTTGATGGGAACTTAGGCTGCTACTATGAATAGAACAGCAATGAACACGGATAAGCAAGTATCTCTATAGTAGGATATGAAGCCCTTTTGTACATGTACAAGGGTGGTACAGCTGGCTCTTGCGTAGATCTATTCCCAGCTTCCTGAGGACCCGCTGTACTGATTGCCATAGTGGCTGTACAAGCACTCACACTAGCAATGAATGAGTGTTCCTCTTACTCTATATCCTCAACAGTGTGAGCTGCCATTTGCTTTATTGATCTCGGCCATTCTGCCCGGTGTAAGTAGTTGACTTGCATTTCACTGGTGACTAAGGGTTTTGAACATTTCTTTAATTGTTTCTCAGCCATTTGTGTTCCATCTTATGAGAACTCTCTGCTTAGCTCTGCACTCCATTTATTAATTGAGTTATTTGTTTTCTTGATGTCCAGTTTTTAAGTTCTCTATATATTTCAGATACTAACCCTCTGTCGGATGTGTAGATGATGAAGATCTTTCCCTCTTCTGTAGGCTGCTGTTTTGTCTGAATGATGCTGTCCTTTGCCATACAGAAGCTTTTCAGTTTCATGAGGTCTTATCTATCAATCATTGATCTTAGTGCCTGGGCTATCAATGTCCTGTTCAGAAAGTCTTTTCCTGTACAAATGAAAGAAATTAATTTTACCTATGAATATCATTTTATAATTGAAAATATTATAATTGAAAATAGGACTATTAAATTAGTCCTAATTGTTAGATATGGTGGTTGCAGATGAAAAACAGTTAAACATGCTCAAAGAGATGCAAATTGTAAGATACCATTTTAAATTCTGAAGTTTGGAAAAAGATGAAATACTGCAAAGATATCTAGTAAAAAAAAAAGATGCTGTTGCCACATTTCTGAAAAGCAGTTGGTAGAAATTATTAGAGGCCTTGGAATACTTCTTGAAACAGCAAGTATATTTCTAAAGATTTATTCTAAGAAATGGTTAAGTACATGTGAAAAGGATGTCCACTGTAATATGGAATAAATGTAGAAATGTAAGCAGTATCAATGGCTCTATGAGAGTTTACCTAAAGAGATGACAGTACAGCCATTAGAGTGGACACTGTAAGATCGGCAATGCACACCGATGGCTCTTACGATATATTTTAAGAGAAAAATGAGTTCCAAAATAACATGTACCACACCAGCCTGTTTTAATTCTTTATGCATCACAGACAAAGCATCAGAAGTCTCTGTGCCATCAGTGACATTACTGAATGGTTTGATTGTATGACAATTGATCTTTTTCTTTACTAACTTTCAAACTCTAAATTTTTCCATTAATGTAATTAAAGAAAATTTTCTGAATAATGAAATGAATGATTTAAGGCAGACATTCTGAAACTGTTGGGGCTCAGACCCTCTTAAAGTTATAAAGGAATCTAAAGAGATTCTGATTATGTGAACTCTATGTATCTGTATTTACTATATTAAAAAACAGAACCAAGAAACTAAAACTTTGTGCATTAATTCATCTAAGATAACAAAAATGTATTACAGATTAATGTATTTATGAAGAGTAGGCTTATTTTTCCAAAGCAGAAATATCAAGTGAGAGCAGCTGAAATGGCCTTCATGCTTGCAGAGCTCTTCAGTGTGGAGTTTCACAGAAGAGAGCTGGGTGCTCACACCTACTCTGCATCTAACCTGTTGTGGAGGTGTTGCATGCAAAGTCAGGAGAGAATGAGAGTCAAGGGCCAATTACATGACCTGCTGTGGTGGCAGGTGCTTGTAATCCCAGCACTTGGGAGTTGGAGGATCAGGAGTTCAAGGTTAGTGTTAACTAGGATTCCAGCCTGGGATACCCGAGACCGCATGTCAAAGGAAATAGACAAATAAAAATTAAAAAGCAGGAGAAAACAGAAAGAGCAAATCACATGCTACTATCTCGTAAAAAGAATTTTATTTCAGAGAAATACAAAAATTGTTTTGACTTTGTGACCCTGAGATCTCAGAAACCTCTTGGCCTCTCAAATAGAATCCAAGGTAGAGTGTTGAAAGGGACGAAGAGAGAACATTTCCGCTACACACCAAGAAAAGGGACAAGACCCATAGAAACATGAGGCAGCCTTGAACATTTTGTTTTTAACAGCATAGCTTTACTATAAGTGCAAAAAACAGTTTTTTAAAAAAAAGGAAATCCAAAAGAAAGGGGAAGAGAGTAGGAGGGAGAAGGGGATAAAGAAAAGAATGGACAAGCTACAGGTCTCACTCGATAAAAGTACTTGTTGCCAAACCTGACCAACGGTGGAACACAGATTCTTGCACAAGTCGTCTTCTTACCTTCATATGCACATGTGTGTGTGTGTGTGCATGTGTGCACCCACACACAATATACTATATTATATTATTTACAAGTATGAATTATTTCTCAAAGTTAATTAAAAGGAAATAAATAGGAGAAGCCTAACAGTTCATTGGGATTGAAAGGCTGACTTTCTTATACTAGTGTTCTGTGCAGCCAGGTCAAAGGTCTGTCCAGGGAAGCTGTGGCTTTAAGAAACACAGTCCATCTTGAGCCTTCCTGTAGCTGTATGCTCCATTCCAGTACAGCTAGTGTCGGGTGGCATGTGGTGATCCTCAGAGCACAGAGCCCCGAGAACTCTTTCGCATCTGGAGCAACTGAAGCCAAACGTGTCAAAATTAAGTCGGTGACATAATGAGAAGTTTTAAAAACATGAAATGGAGAAGCTGGATTTGATGGTATATGCTTTGTAATCTCAGCACTTGGGAAGGAGAGGCAGGAGGATCAGGAGTTCAAAGTCATCCTCCTTTACATGTGGAGTCTGAAGCCAGCCTGGGCTACAAGAGACCCTGTCTAAAACAAAACAAAGCAAAAAAAAAAAAAAAAAAAAAAAGGAAGCTACAAATATACCAATATGTCTATTTTATATTTGGTGGGATTAAGTGCTAAAGAAAACCCTTGAGGTTTATTCTTATATACTACAGAGCATCCTAGAAGATAATTTGAATGAAAGAGAAAACTATGTAGAAAACAAACTCATTGTGTCTTTGCCCTGATAGATAGCAATGCCACCTGTTTAATCAGGGTTATATAAAGAAACAGAACTGATAGAATGTATATGTATATATACATGTACACACACACACACAGAGTTTATTAGGATGGTGAGAGACTGTTGCTTGACTGTTCTAACAATGGCTGTCTCCCAATGGAAAATCCACGAATCCAACAGTTGTTGGGTCCACAGACTGAGTGTCACAGGTCGTCTTCGGTGTGCATTGGAATCCTGAAGTGGTCGGCACTAATACCAGCAAGGGAAGGGACTTGTCAGTGAGAGAGTGAGGGCAAGTAGGCAAAGAGCAAGCACTTCTTTCTCCTATGTCCTTTATATAGGCTGCCACCAGAAGGTGTGGTCCAGATTTAAGGTGGACCTTCTCACCTCAGATGATACAATCAAGAAAAAGCCCTCACGGGTGTACCCAGATACTTGGGTTTTAGCTAATTCCAGATGTTTTCCAGTTGACAATCAAGAATAGCCATCGCGCCATCAGACTTGTTGGAACAGGGGTTGAGTCAAGCAATCGAATGTGGGTCAGTGTCAAGGCTGTGGGTCAAAGGCCCTCCTGGATGCTGGGTAAGATATACCTCTGGGTCAGCCACGTGTTTGGGGGTCTCAAACTTGGATGAGATCAGAAGCACGAGCCCATCACCAGCCCACAGTGAGTGGACTAAAATGTATTTTCTGTCTCAGGCAGAATTTCTTCTCCCTGCTTAGCCTGTCCTTTAATTGTTTTTGTTTTTTTTTAATTCTGAACTCCAAAGAGCAAATGTGTCAAGTATCCTTTAATAAAAACAGTCATAAGTTTCATTGCTTAAAGGTCTATAAAAGTCAATCAGAAAACAGACTATCTCTCTCATGTACACTCTAAACCCCAAAGCCAGGATGGTTGTATAATTGGCACTGTTCCCTGAGTTCAACAGTCAGGGCCAATTAAAGGGATTTGTCCGTGTTACTTTTTTCAGCAGGGCCGCCTTTTGCTCAGCCTGAGGTGGCCCCGGGTGGGGCCACGAAGCTGGGATCTTCTTCTTTATCGGATTACAAAATCTGAAAAAGAAGGGGAGTGTTTTAACAGGGGGGAAACTTCAGCCCTTCTGAGAAGGAGTTGGTCACATAACAGCTGTCAATAGTACACATATGGGTTCTTCTGATTAAAAATAATTTAGTTCATTATCTTCACTATGAGGTACCAAGGCTGCATCACAGGGCCAGAAGAAGATGCAGGCACAGACAGGTAGATTTTAACTGCATAGTGCATTCCAGCCCTGCACTGATGCTCGTTATAAGAGATCAACCTAAGACCCACCTCCAATACCAACCTCAGTGCACCTACTTCCCTCTGAAGGCTTGTGGGATAATTCAGCAAAGGAGAATGATCGTGCATTGCTTTTGCATCTAAAAAGATCATTAGTTTTGAAGCTAATGAGAAAATAAACTTGCTTTTTAGGAAAAAAAAAAAAAAACCTCTTAAAAGTTGAATGTCTTTGTATAAATTATTTTACCAAAGAATTCCTTTGCACTAGGCGTTCTCACCTTGCTACCTTATCACACCATAAATAAAAATAAAATCCTCTGTAACACACTCTAAGAACTTTTGACTGTTAAGTCAGAGACGTAAAATTATAGTAACACAGTGTGAAACTGGCAGAGATCTTACAGGCAGGAAAACACTCTACCTCTAGTGGTCGCTCTTCTCCAAACAGCGCTGTGAGCAGATAGTTCTGTTTCACAGGACTTTCAGAGTAGACCGCCCTGAGTTAGTTTCTACAAAGGCAGAGAGAGCCATGAGGAAGCTGAGATTTATAGATAAGCTGGATTTGCAGAATAAAAATGTGTAACAGTAGAGATAATAGGTGTGGCTTGAGGTTGCGGCATTTTCTTTTACCTTTTCCTTCCTTTCCATTATTATTATTATTATTAATTATCATCATCATCATCATCATCATCATCATTATTTTCTTTCTTGAGACAAGATCTCACCTTGAGGCCAGGCTCCTGCCTCAGCCTCTCCGGTGCTGGAATTACCTAGTTCTGTTTTCTAGTCTTGTCTTCTGGCACTGTGCTTTCAGCTCCCTTGGCTACAGACAAGCAGGTCTTGCTGGTAAAGGCTCTGGGCCTTTGCACTGGTTGTGCTCACTGTTCTTTCTGTCTTCCGTGATTCTGCTACAATACTCTCTCCTTGCAGCTCCAGTTTTGGGCTCTTCTCTGTCATTCTTGTGCACTCTGTCGTGTTTCTGCTATTGTCTTTTTTTTCTATACTGCTGTCACCAGATTGGGAGAAAACACCACTTATTCATTTGGTTACATTAACTTGTTTTGTTTTGACTATTCTGTCCCTTGACTATCCCTCCTCCCCACATGAAGCTTTGTTGGGCCAGAAGTAGCTTTACCCACATAGCTGATCTTCAATAAATACTTGTTGAATGAACAAATAAGTGACTGAACCAATGAACTAGTGAACATGAGAGAGGTTTCTCAACGCTTCATTTTACATCCTGCATCAAGCTAGGCACCTCTAACACAATCCCAGGCCAGGTGTGGGTCTTCTATGCCCCATGCTACTTCCAGTTACTTTTTACACCTGTTTTCCCATTATACTATAAAGTCATTAGGATACGGAGATGGTGTTTATTTCTCTGGTGTTCTGGGTGCTAGGATTGGCTCCTACTACAGCTTTGATTTCATCACACAGAACAGACAGACGTAATGCATATTGATTGTGATCAAAATTAAGGTCTGGTTTGGTTATGCTATATACGTACATATCCCAGGCTTTACATGACACAGATATATCAGGCAGTGTACATTATATATATATATATATATATATATATATATATATATATATATATATATATATGTTTATATTTATATATAGTACCTTTTACAAGAATTAAAATATCCAGTGGAAAACATTGGCTTGTTTTTCTTGCTCATAGAGATATCTCAGTGACATTTGATTTTGTAATCCCTGCTTCTCAGTTCTGGACACTGGAAAGCTAGATTTCCAAGTCTCCCAGCAGAAAAGCTTCTGAATTTTGTCATCAATCAAACTTGGTGGGGTCTGGGTTTAGCTTTCTCTACTGGGCCATTCTGTGTGATGAAACTAATTTCTGATTGGCCCTTATTAGCCCCTTTCTCTAGTGAGATTCCCAGGAAGTACTTTATTGTTCTTCTCATGTATGCAAATGTGTAGCACCCTAGGTTTTCATAGAATCGAAATGATTTTCCTGGGTCAAAGATTTGCTTTAAAGTCATTCTTTTATTGATAGTTAAGTATAGATTTTGTTACAATGAAATTCTAAAAACCTCTTGTAGAAATTAATAGATTCATTTAAGACGTCAATCCCATGTGTCCTATCCAAAGGTACTCCGGGTTCCTGCTTCAATGCCTTTACAATCTGAAGCTGTTTCCCAAGCAAGACTATGGAAGCCACATGTGGGAGGTGACAGCCTGGGCTGTACATACAGGCTCTGGTCATCCTAGAGAAGAGATCAATGTTTGAACTTTATTGCTAAGAGCTGGGTGCGGGAGGTGTTGGGGAATAGCTCTTGCTAGTGTGGAATATAATAGACACCAGCATGTCTGGGGCTTACCTCTAGTTCTGCTACTTCCTGCTTAGTTCTTGAATTATTCTCTCTGGACCTCATCTCTTCAGAAAAAGCATTTAAAAATGTCAATTTCCTAAATATTAAACAGCCTTAGTGTTTGTGGTCCTGATTCTCCTCTCCAACTTTCTAGAAGCCTGACCCAGAAGATTAACTGATGGTTTTATAATGAGCAAGCTAATTGCCTTAGATGTACGCATAGATGTCCCTAGTTCACATGTAAATCTACTGAAAATGACTATTAGCTATTTTTTTTTTCATGCTGAAAAATGACTACATAAGGCTGGTGGGGGGTGAGAAAGGTGCGAGGGTGCAAACCTTGTCCCTGCCGTAGATGCCTGTACACAGTCTGGTCTCAGATTCCCAATTCATCTGGACCATTAGAGGTCATTATCCATACCTTAGAGATCTGTGGAGCTACTGTGGTGTGAGGCTCACTGCTCGTCCTAGAAGGGCGAGTATACCAAAGTAATGATATCAACATTGGTGGGTTAGTGAGATAGACTAATCAGTTCGCTTCTGTGAAAAAGGTAGTGTGCTAGCCACTTGCAGATGTGAGCCTAGCATTAAAGCACCTCCTAGGAATCTCACAAGAGGAAAGAGCTAATGCTATGACTACCATCTGACTTAGCAGCATTTACCTTTAAGCCCAAGGACCTGAGTTCTATTCTAAGATCCTACACTAAGCTCAGTGGCACGCTTTTGTAATCCCAGTGCCAATGTAGCCTACTTGGCAAGCGTGGAACCACTGAGAGACCCCGTCTCAAAAAAATGGTAGTTAGTGCCTAAGAAAAAACATCCTACCCAACTGAAGTTATCTTCTGGCTTCTTCATGCATGTGCACACATGTACAAATGCAGCGACACACATACACACACGGACATGCATACCCAAGAATGACTAAATAACGTAGACACAAGAATAACTGAATAATGGTTTGGGCACCGAAGAGCGACCGCAACATGACCTCTTCCTGATGCCTAAGGCCAATATGCCTATGCCTGCCTTCATTGTGCTGCCCAGCATCACTACAATGAGCAACAAAGTGTTTTTATTCCTTTGCTATCACCACCAATATCTGTTGGTGACTGAAGCAGCAGGCATGGGGCCGTGCCTAAAGGATTAGCATGTCCTTCAGGGATGTGATGTGCAGTGCTGACAATTTTGACATCTGTTCGTTTGTAACTCGAAAGGGAACGATTAAGTTAAGCAGCACGTTGTTTTTCACTTTGGGGATTTTATTTCTTACGGTCAAGCCATGTTCTCCTTGGGTCTACAGCCATCAGAAGCCACGTGTGTACGAAGTATTTTAATGAATTTAATTTTCAGAGAGACAAGGTACAGGGGGAGGTCTACATCATATCTTAAGGCAATTGATTATTTTATCTCACTAACCCACCAGTGTTGATATTACTTTGGTATACTCGCCCTTCTCGGGTGAACACCACAGTATCTCAGCAAATCTCTAAGGTACAGATAATGACCTCCAACTGTCCAGATAAATCATGAAACTGAGACTGAGTGCAAGGCACCCAGGGCGTTGGACCCTGGACCCCTCATCCTCACAGCCAAGCAGTCCCCTAATCCCATCGACATCTCACACACCAAACTGACGATCTCCATGGCAACTATTGCCTCATCTCCCAGGTCTTTATCTTGTCTGGACTTGTAGTAGACACCTCACCTCTGATATCTTAGCCTCCCTCTCCTGTAAACTAACTAAATTAGGAACCAAACTTTCTCAGGTACAAAAGTCCTTAAGAAGGTTATCGTCACCATCAAAGAGGAGTACCTAGCAAACGGCGCCTACTCGCCTACTCGCATTTCTTAAGTGAAGGAAAGAACAAATCCTTTAAGAGAAGCCCAAGCAAGGGAAATTGAGGGAGTGTTGTGCTAAAACAGAATGTATTTTCTCTAGTGACTATATATTTTTATCAATTGCTACTGATAATTGGAAAAGTTACTGATTTCACATATATACCAATGACATGAAGTGTGTTTACAAAATAAACACATTAGGGTACGACAGCAGGTTCTTTCAAAGGAGGAGTATCAAGCAGAGGAAGGCAGAGGTGGGGTGCGGCCAGGGCCAACACTGGGAAAGCAGCAGACCTGCCCAGTGTGTTGTCTTATGTACTGACTCATCTCTCCTCATGTGTTCCATGAGGTCAGCATTTTGTAATAGCAAGATATTTTAAGGGTGACTGAAGTCAAGTTCATTTTGGATATATCCCAGAGAAGGACCTGGATGAATGCTAATTGCTAGGGAGATATTTAGACAAACGAGCAATGTCAATGAGACGTTGTCTTCAGCACCCAGCCTCCGATGGCTGTCAGTGAGCATATAGAGACATGAATTCTGAAAACTGGATCAAAAGTGGTGTTTTAAGCAACATTGTCATACTATCAGAATGTTTCAGTGCAAAGTATAAAAAAATCAGTCCCTTATTTGAACAATCAACCTCCTTAGTTTTTCATTCTTTTAAAATCTATTTTTCTTCTCTTGTATAATACATCTGGACTCCCCTCCTTCCCTCCCTCCACTCCTCCCAGCTCTCCCCATTTCCCCTCTCCCCTGGTCTGTACCCCCTGCCTCTCCCACCATGCTTCTCCTCAGAAAAGAGCAGTCCTCCCAGGGTTTTGGCTCAAACAGGCATAACAAGGTGGAACAAGGCTGGGCACTACTCCCTACATCAAGGGTGGACTAGGCAACCCAGCAGGAGGGAAAGGGACCTTAGGGCAGGGAAAAGGCTCAGAGACACCGCCCCCCCCCCGCCCACTTGTAGGAGTTTTGGAAGAACAACAAGCCAGACAACCCTAAGATATATTTAGGGGACCCTGCAGATTCTATGTCTGCCGCTTAAGTCTCTGTGAGCCCCTAAGAGCGCTGGTCAGTTGACTCCTGGGGCTTGTTCTCTTCCTGTCCTCCACGCCCCAGGTCCCTGCAGCCCCTCCTCCCTCTCTTCTGTGGGGTTCCCGAGCTCTGCATGATGTTTGGTCCTCGGCCTCTGTATCTGCTTCCATCAGCTGATGGAGGAAGCCTCTCTGACGAAGAGAACAATCAACCTTCTTAGCCAAATGGTAGGAACCATGCAGAAGCTTGACTCTCAGGCTTCATAAGCTTAATAAATCAAAATCTTTCTCTGTTGGTCTGTATTACAATGAGACATTAAGTATGTACTTGGCTTTTTTCAAATACAGACGTTGTCTCCTGAAACAATTTACTTCAAACTCTGCAAATTAGATTAAAAATGAAAGTACTAAGTTCAACAACTTAGAAAAAGAAAGTGCAAGGCACATTTATACACCTTTCTTTGTGGATCAGTGCTGTTTCTCATATTCATATGGAATAAAGTGTCCAGGGCTTTGGTGATGTCCCTTGGTGACAATAAGTGGGAGTGGGAGTGGGGGTGGTGAGGGGCTAACAGGACAGTTTCAGTGCCTGGCTAGTGAAGTCTAAGGTCTATGCTACTTCCCAGAGCTCAGCCACAGGGCATCCCTTCAGAGACCTCTTCTCCTTCCTTTAGCGTTCCTCCCTCTCTGTCCCTGGAGTTCCAGGGCCTGAACAATCCCTTCCTTAAGGGGACAGCATAATTTTTTTTGCATGATTACAGGAGATGAACGAAGGTGAGAATGTTTAGAGCCGTGAATATTTCCCTAATTCGATCTTTCAGTAAGCAGGTGTTTCCCGCACACCAGGTCCCCGTGTTGTATGGAGAACAAACCAATGGTGCAGGTCCTTCAGGATCCCTCAGCCACAGGGCTGAAGTCACGGAACAGTGGCGTAAGAGAGACTTAGGTGTGGAAGAGCCCTAACAGGTAAATCTGCCCATTTGTGGGAGGTGCTAGGAAGAAGCCAGATGTTAAGTAGAATATATTTTTTAAAAGCTTCAGGTGGTTTGAGAGGGGAGTTTACTCTTGGCTCTGTTAGGAAAATGCCTGTAGGATGATTTCACAAGGCTCTGGGATGACATTTAAAATTAAGTTTCCATAAAGAATTTCAGATGATGTTCTCTAAATACCGTATCACTGAAGCGGGCGCCAGGCCCCCAAAGGCGTTGTGGAGAAGCAGACAGCGGCCTGTCTCTCTAAGTCCTACTAAGGAGGCAACTTGCACAGTGGGTGTAGAGCTGGCTGTTTTGCTGAGGCCTGTTAGACAGCTGCCCATGCCTTTCTTGGTTTACACTGTTTTCCATCTGTTTTACCTGTCTCTGTTTCTGAATAATTTATTTTTCCATCTGCATAACTAGAACACCTGTCTGAAGGCTAACTCTTTCACCTAAATAATTTAGACAAAATAAGCCCTTTCATCTTTATTGAAATAATGTAATGGCTTTCCAGAATAAAGCCCTTAAATAAATAATCCTTGGGGATTGAACATTTCTAGTATTGAACTATTACACTAACAGTTTGAAACATTGATATCAAACTATGTTTTACATTTAAATACCATTCGCCAGTTTTTCATTAAGATTGTGACTTTTAGAGACAGTTTTGGCTTTTAACTTTCTGTCTCTCCTCTTGGGAAAACTCCATGGAGAGTTCTAACACTCTGTGGGTAGCTCTAACACTCTAGATACTGAATAAAACTTTGCACAGCTTTTGCATAGCTATGAGAAATGGCAATCATTACATGGGCCTTTTGGTACCAGTTTATTCCAATAAACACTGCTTCTCCCATTAGCTAAGAGGCACAGCAGGGGGGGGGTGGATGAGGTCCGCCTCTCTGCAGAGGTCCTCTGTCTGAAGGAATTATTTCAAGTTTCTCTTTACTGTGAAGGAGACGCTATTGTCCAGATTTATGAACTGAAGCTTTTAACATTTGAACTTTTACAGATCAACTCATTTATTTATTTGTACACATTTGAAAGTATGTGTGTGTGCTTATATGTGCTTGTGCACAAGTGTTTGTTTGCATGTGTGGAGTTCAGAAGTCAACTTCATGGATCTTCCTCTACTGATCTTCATCTTATTTTTTTGAACTGGGGTCTCTCACTCAACCTAGAGCTCACGGACTAGACTGGCTACCCAGCAACCCCCAGGGATCCTTCTCTCTATCCCACTCCCGTTGTGGGATTATGGACACTCACTGCCCCTGTTCCCCCCTCCTCTTTTATGTAGTTGCCATAGATCTGAACTCGGTTCCTCATGCTTAAATGGCAAGCCCTTTACCCATCTCTTGAGCCCCGCGGATCAAGTTAGTAGTAATCTTATGACGTCTTGGCCACTCAAACTTCAACGATGACAAGAACAGAGAGTGTCTTACATCAAACCTTGGTTCAGCAGTGTGCCTATGTGACCTTGAGGGATTCTGTTTCTTCTTTGTGAACACTGGTTTCCCCATCTTGGGTAGTTGGCTTGCCATCATCTTGGGATGATGGCGGTGCTTGTTCTGTGAAGCCGGGGCGGTGATGGTACTTCTCCCTTAGGCTCCAGTGTGGCCGGAGGTCAGCATTTGGGTCTCATACTCTTTCTTGGTATTCATATCAATGGCAATGAATTGACAACTCTGGGAGGGCTGGAGAGACAGCTCAGTGGTTAAGAGACTGAGAGGTTAAGAGTTCTCTTCCAGAGTACTCAAATCCAGCTGCCAGCGCTCATGTTTGAGTGCTCACAACTGCCTATAACTCTAGCGCCAAGGCACTGGACAGTCTATACTGGCCTCTGTAGATACCTGCACAGACGTGGCATTCACTCATACAGACACACATACACACAGAAATAGAAATAATACTAAAAATGATTGGCAGCTCTGATGAACAAAATTTGAGCAGTTTTAAAATTAATAAATTTTAGATGAATTTAAAATGTTGTATATGATTTTTCTTCCTTTTGTACAGAGAGAATGGAACATCTATTTGAAGAAAAGTATAGTGTCTAATGTCAGTGACAGCCAGTGTACACAGTACATACAGGGAAGCTGCTGTTCCTGTATAGAATAACCCAACATAGAATAACCCAACAATGCTCAGCAGTAGTCAGTGTGGTTTCTACTAGCTGGCCCTGGATAGTAGCTGTCTTGAAATCTTAGATCTGCTTTTCTTAGTTTTACATCTTTCCCTGGCTAGCAGCTGCCATTTCTTGCCATGTTGTCAGGCTTGCCTGCATCTGCTTCTCCATCGATATCAGTTTCTGATTGCAATCTATTGCAGTTCTAAGAGACGTGGTTCCAAGGAAGGTGCGTTAGTGAAGGAGACAGAGACGTTTTCCCGCATTGACCAGTGGCTCGAACTGCGCATGATCACTGGTTTCTGCAGACCTAAAGTACTAACTGTGTTGGCTTGCAAATCAGATATAGCGCAGAAGCAGTAAAGTGCTTCTAACGTGGCACTACTCATCATGATAACCAGGAAAGAGGCACAGTAAATTCTTACACATCCAAAATTTGAGCACTAACTAGGATGAGACAAAATTGTAAGTCAAGAAAGCAAGCTTGGGCTACGGCTGATAAACTTTTTTAGCTTTGTCTGAGTAAATTGTGTTCAGATTGTCATTGTGGAATCCCTACGATAAGCCAGGGTGTGTGCGAAGTGACCTAAGTATCACAAGGAGAGAAGGTACTTTGCGTCTGTGAAGCTCGGCCTGATGGCAGGAATGAAATTAGATACTTAAAACAAATACATACAATAAAGTGCAGTGGGAGCTCTGCTACAGGAGTGCTCAGAATATAACTGGGGTCACAGGAACAGGGTGCTCCATTCTGTACCCGGGGCCCACGGAAAGGGAAACAAAGAGAGACAGACTGCACCTGAGCAAAGAACTAATGGTACTAGAGTCAGATCAGGTTATAAATGACATAATTTAGACTATAAATTTTAGAGGCTGAAGTGGGGGTTTGGACAATTGCTTGGGGCACAAAAAGAACAAAGCAGTCCGGTGGTTGGAGGGCAGTGTGCACGCTGGGCTGGGAGAGTACAGATACGGGACCATTAGGTAGACTGGTCATGAAATAATTTTGGTTCTGCGCCAAGAGCTCTGGATTAGAGCATGGGGGTCATGCAGAGGCTGTGTGCTGAGAACTCAGCAGGGTCCAGATCTGCACCCCCCAGAGGCACCTCTGATGGTAGCACGGTGAGCAGATATAGGAAGTGTGGAGACATCATGACACATAATGGGGCCGTGGCAATCACCCGTGATAGCAGTCGTGAATGCTGAGCCTCGGAAGTGGACTATGTGGCTGGGTTAGGGATCAGTAAGACTGGGTGAGGGGTTAGGTGTCAGAGGTGAACGAGGTGGGAGGTGAAACCTGTGAGACACTTTGGTGTAGGAGACTCGGGGGCCATTCCAGGTTCAGAGCCAACTGACTGGTTGACTAGCTGTGCTGGCCACTGTGGGAAACAGGGGAGCAAAGTTTAGAGGACAGTAAATTGAGTGTGGGATATATTGAATAGGAGGCGGTCCTGTCCTGATTTAGAGACTCACACAGTATGTAGCAAGTGCTGTGAACAGATAAATGACTGCATAGTATATTATGAAAATTTACCATTCCATTCCTCTGTTAGGGCTAGAATCATGCTGACCTTCCAGGAATAAAGTTTGCAGTAGACAAGACAAGAAATGGTAGAGCTCTGCCATGGAGAAGGTCCAGGAAATGTATTCTTGAAGTGGTTCAACTCCAGCACCCGATGGGAGAAGCTGGTGTAGGGACTGGCAGTGCGCTGCATTCTCCGTGTGCTGAAACTACTCCGAGTTCCCACTGGGTCACACACAGCCTCCGCTAGTTAAAGTGTCAAGGATCATAGCTCCAGGTCTCTTCTGCCAACTCACAATCTTCTTAGTCAGGCCAAATCACCCCTTTCTTTGTGGTCCTGTAGTTCTTTACCAAATTTTCATATATCTGTACGTACTTGTCTTCATTGTTTCAAATTCATAAGATTTCTGACAAGGATATCTATTTTTTTAAGTCTTGTACTTTGTTGAAAATTGGCCCGAGTTTTATGGCTATAAGTTGCATATATGTGATTGTGTATTTTGTGCATGTATCACATAATATTGTTTATATTATTGATTATGTATTTTGTAAAACATAAGATATCATTATTTCTGATATATTTGTGATTTAGTATATTTGTTAAATGAATCACTCAAAAGGTATGCTTAAACACACTGTCTAGATCTATTTGGCAAATGCATTTTCCACCCTGCATTTTGAGTTCCCAATGTGAGGGTACCAGGTGCCTGACAGGGCACGGCCTTCACTGTTGTGAAGAGCCTGCCACAGATCCTGGAAGTTTTAGTACAACAGAAACCTGTTTCTTTTCTCTTCTATGACTGGCAAGGTTGCATTCCTGCTCTTGGTCTTGTGATGGTTGTGTCGGGAACTTAGTTGGCAAAGGCGGTCTAGGAGGCCTTCCATTCCTGAATCTGCAGTGTTATCAGTTGACTTCTCTTGTCATGTGATCAACCATTCCCATGGAGATTCTTCACAGTTTCAGGTCTCCAAGAGAAAGAGAAGAGGACTCACACGGCTTCTGAGAGACTTGGAAACCTTCAGCGGCACCTCTGTTGCGTGGAATTGGTCAAAGACAATTGTTTGAGCAACCCAGAAGCAAAGAGAGGAGAAAAAGATGTGACAGGAGGAGAAACAGTCACTTTACAAAGAGACCTGAGAGACGGTCATGATAATGATTTATACTTACTCTGCCCCTCACAGGCTCCCGGGTCCACCTGGTCCCTAGCTGACAGTGTCATTTGTGGAAGGATCGGAACCTTTTAGGGGCGGAACCTTGTTGGAGGCAGTATGTCACTGGGGGTGTGTCTTGCGGGTTCTAGACCAGCTGGGCTGTGCTTCTTCCTGGAAGTGTTTGCTTCTTCACCTGGTAAGCTGTAGTATGTCATTTCAAGCCCCTGCTCCCAGGCCTCCTTCACTGGAGGGACTGTAGCCCCTTAAACTGTGATCAAAGCTAATCTTTATACCTTACATTGCTTCTTGACATGCTGAGCTCTGAGCACAGAGTTGAACTGCCCATGGTAATAAGAAAGACGAGAAGTGAGTGTGCACATTAAAAAGATTGAGGGCGTTCATACTGGCTGTATGATAAGAGGACTTGACACAGAGTATGGACTGATGCCAATGCTGTAGCTATAATGTCACACACTTGTATACATGCAACATATGCTCATGTACACACATCTACACACATACTCACATATGCATGTATACAACACATATGTTCATGTATGTACACACATCCATATGTACACACATACATATACATACATATATGTTCTTGTCTATACACACATACACATGCACAACACACATATCCATATGCAACGCACCTACAGACATATTCACATATGCATGCATAGATACTACATAGATACATGTACTCACACATGCATATATACACATATATTCATGTATATATAGACATGGACACACATATATACATGTATGTATACATATACATCATGCACACCTACACACACATACACACACAGACATCCAGACTGCACACATATACACACTCTTCTGCCATTCATGATAAAACCATCAGATTTTTTTGGCCACTTGATAAATGGGCTGGAATGATCCACTCAAGTGAAGAACATGCTGCCTCCAAAAATCAAAAGCTCAAAATGCACTGTTTCTCTTTCTCAATTGTCGGAGAGAACGGATGATGTATTCTTCATTTTAGAAGGGCCATTTCAGTAAGTCATACACCACTAGACTCATAGAAATTCCACCAAAGTAGAAGTTTCTGAATTTCAGAGAGATCTATATAGCACCGTGTCTTCTCGGTGAATCCTGAGTAGTTGCTACGCCTGCTCCTAGGGTCCAGTGTAATGTCTTCAGTTTAATTTACAGGTATGTTATTTGAAGAAGAGGAAGGCAATCAAGATGGCCTGCACACTGACCTATGACCTGGGGTTAGCTGGAAAATGCTTAGATTCCTTAGTCAGAGCACTGGAGGAGTTCCTGGCCAACTGAATTTGACTGTGGTAATAGTGAAGAAGAGAAAAAAATTAGTAAGACAAAGAGCAAATTAAAAGATCTTTTTTGGTGGCTACATAGCAAGATAAAATCATAGGGAATACAAGGAAAGCCTCGTTATGCAGTCAAGATGGTGCTTCCTATGGAAGATGAAGGGTGGGAGGAGACAGGAGAGGGGGAAAGATCAAAGCATCTTCTGTGTCATGCTAGACAATCAGGTGGCTGCTACATGCATGTGTCTCTACCAGTCTCTGAGTGCGTTGTACACACATTCCTGCCATGCTGCCTTCTCCTTGCTAAGGGCAACATTTTCATCTTCAGAGGACTCCAAGGAAGGAAGATCTTTCTCTGAGACAAAGAAAATATACCTCTTCTCCCTACCTTGTCAATGCTCTGGCTCTATGATGAAGAAAGCGAAGATACCCTGGGTATCACAGACTTTCCTTCCACTGACAGTCCATCTTCCTAGGTGAGCTAGCAGAGAGTTATCCAAGAATTCAAGACGGCAGGAAAAGACTGGAGAAGGTTTTCCTTCTGCTTGCCTTGGCTCTGTTATTACAGCAATGCAGTGCTTCATGGCTGAGAAGGAAGTTTGGAAAGAGAGGGAAGAGGGGGGGAAAGGAGAGGGATCGACATCCGTTCCCTTCATAAATTTTCCAGTGATTATGACCTCCTACTGTGGGCGATTCCGTTTTCCTCTTTGTGATATGGGAAGAAATTGGCTAGATGACTTCATTCCCCAAATTGCATTTAAATTAAAGCAATAATTGGAACTAAAACTTGTGATTGGGTTGATGGTCACAACAAGATTTAAATTCTCTGGTTGATGACACTTCTCTGACATTCATCACTACTGTACCCTGCAGTCATAATTTCTTCAGTAGATACACGGACTGCACCTATAAACAGTCATCTATAAAGATATTTATATATATTTATTTTCTATAAAATTGAAGATAATCCCATTGGTGAAACTCAGTGACAGTGTGTGTCTCGTATATGCAAGGCCCTGGGTCTGAGCCTCAGCATTATGAAAAAGAAAGTAAAACAATGCCTTCTCACAGTAACTACTCACAAATGCTTATTACAGGAGTAGGTAAATGGAAGATGAAAAAAGGCTTAGGAATGGTGGATAATCTTGTGGAGCTGGTGATCTGTTTGATATTCACAATTACACTAAAGTAATTTTTATGTCTTTGTAACTTCGGTGATTCCCTGGATGGGCCACATCACAGGGACAACAATGGAAAGACACAGTATTACTGCCCACTGTTAATAAGTAGCTTAATCTCTTAAGTTCTTAAGGGGATATTCCAATTCTTTTACAAATCCACCTAATTCTGAAAGAAAAAAAAAAACTGCTTCCTTCCAGTGATGCAAGCATGTTTTCTTCAGGCCTATTTTCGAAACATACAACATATTTCTTCCCTCCTGGGACTATCAGGCATATTCTCCTTTGCTTCTGTGTTTAAAAACTTGGGGTCATGGATTTCCAACATGATACTTAGTTGCAATTGCAAAACAGTGCGAAAAGCACAGTCGGGAGACTAAGACCTACAGTGGTTTCTGGCTCCCTGCCTTCCTCTGCATTTACAATGGGGGAGACATGACTCCCTTTAGGAGTCTGTTTCCTGTGGGCTGTCTCCAGCCAGGAGAGACTGGCAGAGAGATAACACCCGATGCCAGGCTCGCTTGCCCACTCAAAGACCCTTCCTCGGGTGTCAGTTGCTTGGCTGAGCTTTGAGGTCAACCAGACACCTCCCTTGAGGCTTACCTGGCCTGAGGGACACAGCTAGCAGAAAACCCTCTCAGGGAGTGCAGCTGTTATCTGAGCTAGGATCAAAGGCCCCCTCTGTACTCCAGAAAAATATCTTCCAAACTGGGTCTCTTTTCTCCATGATTTGAATGAGTGTCGAATGAGTCCCTGGGGACACCAGTTGCTCTGCTCAGGGACAAACTCAGAAATGAGAAGTCACCTCTCTTTTTGAGGCCTGTCTGGTTGAGCATTTTAATTCACTGGAAGCCCACCAGAAATGAATCAGGCAGCGAGGCAACAAAGAAACACGAGGATTAATATTTTTGACAGCCTTCATTTGTGTATTAGGTTTTTGCTTCTTTCCCCATGACATATACAGTATTTCTGGTAACTTCCACAGTGTCCATGAAAGACACAGAGAGCATAAAAGGCCATTATTTAACCATTTGGGTTTGAACATAAAAGCATTAAAAATAACCGGCAACTTTCCTGAATTGAGGTTGCAAAGTGATAGCATCTCTCGCCTTAGAATAAGTCTTTTAGAGAGGTGCACAGTGGTGACCTTAAACTAGGCGATCTGTCTCTTCCTCATGTAAGGATAGGAGGGTCCAGGCCAGAATCTCCCACCATGTAAATCACCTGGTGATCCATCCAGTGATTTAGAACTTCAGAACCGATTAAATGAATTAAAGGTAAATAAATGATGACACAGGACTTGTACTTGAGAGAACGCAGCATTTGAGAGCATACTTTTCTGATGAGGCCTTTTGAATATTTCCATTCTTGTCCGTCTGAATGTATTTTGCTGACATTGTAGTACAGCCTGTTTTATTCCGCGCAGTTCAGGTTTTCTAGTTAAGATCGCTGTGATTGGTAGCACTGCCAGTGGTAGGTGAGGGGTCAGATATTTTAGTCATGGCTCACACTATTGTACAGACATCTGTTATATTGAATGGATTATTTTGTTTATCGAGTTTCTTTGAATAGCAATTTCAGTTTTGTATCTTATTTCCTTCTTTGATGAGGGTATTGCTGGCAGATGCACGCTACGTATTAGCTTGTTTCTTGCAATTCTCTGGTGTTTTAAAGTTTTCTTTTTCCTCATCTTAGTACTTTTCTTCTCAACAACTTTGTCCTTCTAAAGAAATTAAGTATTTGAACACAATATCCTAAAATGAAGAGTCCACAGTTCCCTTCTTAAAATATGTCTGTTATCTCCCCAAGGTCGTTACTAATACCTCAGCTTCAATTTCTTTCTGTTTTTCCTGTCCTTATTGCCCCAGTTCTTCTTTAACAATGGATACTAGCTGAAAGAAACTTTGTAGCTTTGTTCGGGTTATTCTTAAACGGTTTTCTACTTGGTAAAGGCACTTCAATCCTCCGGATTAACACTTGTACTTCAGTTTAGAATCGAAAATGTCAGTGCCATATGTTTAATAAAAATAACCTGAAAGTCAGATGATGTAGACATGAGTTATGGTGAACTTGAGGATGGTTCCTTAAGAAACCAAGAACCTACTTTCAGGATAACCTTAGTTGGATGGTGATTATGGTGGTAGTGGTGGTGGTGGTGAAATTTTGGTAGTTAGCACTCACCCAAAAATTTAATGCCAGTTACCATTTGACTTATCTACCTGTCATCTATCTATCTATCTATCTATCATCTATCTATCTACCATCTATTAATTAGCTAAGTCTCCATCTTTCCAGGTATCTGTCATCTATTATCTATCTTCCCTCTCTCTGAGTCCCTCTTCTTCATAGGGAGTATATTATTTGTATTATTTAATATTATCTGCCTATCTCCGTATTCAAATCCCACAGCACACCAGTCTGGTGTTTTCAGCCTCACATCACACTTGAGAAGATGCAAAAACAATGTCACTATGTCCAGCCCCCAAGTTCAGAGTAAGTGATGACTGGTGAACATAGATAGGTGCTTGGTAGGTGGTAGGTGATGGTTAGGAAGATGACTGACAGATATATAGAGTTAGGGTTTAAACCTATGAAGCTGAAGCACAAGGCTGTGTGCTTAACCCAGCGCTCCGTAACTCATAGCTACGTAACAGCCAAGTGACAGCTGGGTCTGTCTAGGTACTGTGACAGCTGGTTATTTCTAGGTGTTGTGCTGGATATGAGGGCTGGAAAGCCAACATGTCTGGGCTGTAAGTGCCTTATAGTCTAGGAGAGTGAAGCACGTTAACTCATACAAAGAGAGGATGAATGTGTGGAGATGAAGGAGGTTGGGGAAATATCTATGTGTACTAGAGTCAGCTGGGTCAAAGACTATGAAGGAATTAAGGCAGCTGAAGGAGAAGATGCAGGGAGTGGAGAAGGTAAGGAAAAGCGTGCTCCAGGCAGAAAGGCAAGACATCCTGAAGCGGCTATGGGTGGAGTCCACAGCATTTCTGGAATACAAATGGCGATCATAGGGGCAAGTTATGAGTGTGGAGAAGGGGTGGCTTCCTGTGAAGCCTTTTGCAACAGACTGTGCCCAAGTCCTGCTCTCTGCAACATGGAAAGCAGAAAGCTGTCAGTACCCGGTGCTTCCTTTCATCAGCCCCCAAAGGAGTGGTCTGGCATGTAGGGTCTTGGCCAGAGGCTCATTAACCACCCCCTTGCTCTCCTGTACCACTTGGCTTCGATCTGAAGTATGTGGTGAGAAAGGGCAGCTGGCCTGGACTTGTAACTCCAGAGCATCTTTTGGTTTAGGGCTGCGTTGCTGTCCTGGAGTAGGAATGCGAGGCAGCAGCGTATTGGTAACCCTCCCTGTTTGAGGACTCTGTGCCTGCCTTCCTCCCTTCTCCAGTCTCCTTGCTCTTGACAGGCCACAGTGATTCTGTTGATGACCATCTGTTCATTGGCCTAGTTTGGAAAAACTGGAAAGTCATCTAATCAGCAGTCTTAAGAAAAAACTGGAAGACCACCAAATATGGAGGAAGGGGAGGTTTAAAAGAACTTTCCAATGCGAAGCAACGGCAAACGAAGAGCAAGACAGGGGAGCCTGGACACAAGTCTTTATCACCAGACTGTGACGTCCTGAGTCTAATATTGTTTCGCTCTGTATTTACAATGTCTATCTTAGTGCTTGACACAAAGTTAATTTTAAAAATAAATGTGTTCTAAATTAAAAACAAAAAAGCATTGAGAGGTAGGAGGCTAATCTGTTAGGTGGGGAGTTGTGTTGAAAAAAAACAAACAAACCCAAAAACAGCAGCTTTGGATGGCGTCTTGCTGGGGAGAATGTGTTGAGATCAGCAGCAGCGAAACCTCAGAGAAACCCCAGTGTGAATCCTTCCTTGCCTTCCTGGGCCTTGTGCTAGCTCAGTGGTGGACTGGCCCAGGGTAACAAGGAGGTGTCTAGGCAGCAGGCCACCAGGGTGATTGTACCGGATCTGACTTGGATAGCTTCTACCCATTTTGGGCTGAGATTTCCAGCAAGCTATCCTCCAGGGGCCACACCGGGAAACCCCACACACTGAAGCTCTCTGCCCTCCTTGCTGTCCCTCCGACTCCACCAGTGTTGCTACTGCCATTTCCAAACAACCCAGTCCGGTTGGCTCTGTCCTGGCGCTCTGCTTCCACCCGCGGCATAACCGTGTCGTTCTGATTCAACTCGGGAAGTGGCGGGTAGCCCGGCTGGCTCACTCAACAGAGTCTCGTATCAGCTCTTTGTGAACCACGTCTCATATTTAGGATCGCCAAAGTTATGCACAGTCAAACCATTAACAGCATGGGTTTCCTTTGCCAAAGCTGACTTCCAAAGTGCCCGCAGTTCGCCAGAAGAGAATGAGACTCCCGCGGCTTCATCAAGCCTTCCGGTGCTCGCCATCTCTGCCAGGATTGGATGTTGCCCCTGCCTGGGCATGCGGTGCTGCCTCTTTCTAATTCACAGCCCTGACAGCACGGGTTGTAGAATCTCCTTTGTATGTTTTTATTTACCACTTACGTATCTTTATCGAGACATCCGTTCAGATCGTCAGTCTACCTTTTGTTGGATTGTCTCCTCCTTTGCAAATACCTTCTCGCAGTCCTTGGTTTTCTTTACCCCTCACTTATGTCTCTGGCAGAGTCTTTCACACTATCTGATTTATCAGATTTTGTTTCACGGATCGGATTCTTTGTGTCCTTCTCGAAGACTCTTCTCTTTACCCAGGGCCACCTAGATTTTTCTCTTCGGTTATTTTTTTCTAGAATGGTTGCACTTTTGTTATTTTACATTTTGCTCTGTGACCCACTTTGTGAAAGGCGTAATGTCAGTGGTGTGGATGAATGTGAAACTTTTCCCCCGCAGGCTCATGGATTGAACTCCGGGTCCCAGCAGGTAATGCTATTTTTGGAGGCAGTGGAAGCTGTAAGAGTTGGGGCCACTGCTGGTAGTTGGTCTCCAGGGGTGGTCTTTGAAGGTTACAACCTGGTGTTGGCTTCAGGATGGCTGTTGCTCCCTCATCTGCCATGATGTGCGGAGTACACTCACAAGCTCCTGCTGCTCTACCTTCCCTGCTGTAATGGAGGGAAATCCGAACTCCAAGCCATAAACTTCCCGCCTGCCCTGAAGTTGTTAGGTGCATATTTTGGTCACAGCTACTCAACAGTAACTAATGCATTCAAGCTTCTAGATTCATTTCTAATTGACTCGTGGGGCACTGCCCTGTGCTGTGTTTTGATTCTAGTCTGTGCCTCGCCTGAGTAAGTCTGTTTATACACGCAGAATGATATGGTCTTCAATACACTAATGTGTCTTATTTGGTTTGTTACTTCGCCCCTCACAGGCTCCGTGATGAAATATGTGGGTTTGAGTACCTCCATCTCTTTTTCTTGTATTTTCTAATATGTAATCTTTACAGTGGAGAGATAAAAGATTGGACATTCATCCACAACAAGAAAAGAGGAGCTATACTAACTCGAGCACTGTTTCTGCAGCTGCATTAGGAATTGTAGCATATTGTTTTAGCCCTTAAAATAATCACCTCTTGGAAGGGATTATTCCATTTCACCATCAAAGAAGCAGAAAGCGTAGGGAGGTCCTTGAAATGGATCTAGGATCTGAACTAATGTGCCTGCCATTCCCTCTGAAGAGAACTCCTTCCTCTTAAGAGTCCAGGAAGGCTAGTTTATTTTGTCCTTGGGTTGAGGCAAAAGGCATGGGGGCTCATGTTAGTGTTTTGTCTCAAGAAGGCAGACCTGGACTGAGGATGGACTATTAAGTAGACATCGAGGACATTTCTTCTCACTACCCAGGTATGAGTAGACACTGAGCATTTAATAGGAAAGAGACTCTTGTTAAGGCCTTCCTAGGGAAGGCATACAGGTGGCAGGGGGATCAACTTGGGACATTACCTTTCTCCATGGGTTGGCGGGGCTGAACTCCATCCTGCAGGATTAGCTCTACGCCTGTGGGAACCCTTTGAGCCACAGCATAGAGATCTAACAGGTAAAGAAGATGAGCCTAGAACATTGTTCCTGGCACAGATGACCTCAGGAGGCATGGGTCAAGAATAAACGAGCTGGAGGGAAGATCTCACTGTGAACAGTAAAATTGAGACAACAGTGATAGTTCCTGCTTGTGACGCCTGAGCTCTGCAGTAGCCTCTGGTGTACACTGACTCAGTCCCGTAGGAACCCTGGGCCATGTCTCTGTGTATACGGTGACCCTCAGCCATAAAAGGGAGGCTGATTTAAGTGTCCTGTGTGAGGTTGTATACCTCGAAGTGAATGGTGGAGGATGATGGGAAGAGGAGAACAGGAGGAGGAGGGGAAAGAGGAGGAGGAGGGGAAGGAGGAGGAGGAGGAGGAGGAGGAAGACTGAACATGACTAAAAACAGAAGAGAAGATGAAGTCAAGAAATTGGAAAAATGGATCTGGATTCTTGTTTTTAAAAAATGTCATCGAGGGCTCTTTCTCCAATTGTCTGCGACACGTAACAAAAGAAAACCAATTGGAAAAAAACCTCCAAGAGTTGGGGGTTTTGTTGTTTGCTCTCTGCAAATGGGGGAACGATGCATTCAGCTGTCTAGAATCAGATTCGTTTTGGGGGTGTGTGTGTCAAGTCAACTCCTTTTACTTGCCTCCATTTCAGCAGTGGCCGTCAACATGGATTGAGCGACTTGGCCACTGTCATGCTGGCATGGGGACACTGTGCCACTCGGAAGCCTGATGGAGCCCTGCACTCCAAAGCCACATGTGGAGGTGCGTAAGGTCTGTCCTTGCTGCCAGGCTGTGAGACAGGACAGATACTTCCTTCCTCAGGAGGCCAATTCTGACATTTCTCTTTACACCTTTGTTGAATTTGTCTTCACCCCACTCAGCGTCTCAGGTGATAATTTAAAAGTGTGTTGTTATTATGTTCAGTCTCATTCTGATTCTGTTGCTTTCCTTTGCCTGGGCCTCAGGAACTCAGGGGCCACAGTGTTTCCTTTTTTCTTCTTCCTACCTCTTCACGTAGGTTACCTCGCTGGTGAAAGCCCTCTGCTGTTTTTAAATTTATAACTCAATCCCCTGCTTTCTTGACCACTGTCTCCCTTCAGAAAACTTCTTCTGAAACTCTGTCTGCAACTGAGCTTGGCACTGAGATTTGTCAGCCCTGGACCAATGCTGTACTGAGAAAGACATCTCTGGGAAGGGGGTAGAAGGGGCTCTGAGACAACATAAAAGACATATCTGGCCTCACAAACAACAATTTCCGAGCAATCTGATTCCTGCGGTGCTGCCCTGGGAAGCTCCAAATGAGTTCTTTCAGTGCTGTTGCAGCAGAACGGCCACCAGGACACCGCTCACAACCCCAGGGTCTGTCATTGTTTCTCTTTTACAAAGTACGGACCCTCACCATCTTTAAACAGCTTATTATATTTTGTATTCAGTTCGTCTACTAACATGTCTGAATGCTGCTGTGGATACGAATCACAGGCTTTATCATGCGCAGGAAGGGCTTAGCTTACCAGAGTCACAGTTTTTGGTTTGAAGGACCCAGTGTCCGGGGTTACAGGAGTACATTTGACAGTTAAGCTACGGAGAGAAGTTGGAGCTCACACGGGAGATTATCTTAGATTTGGACCATTTCCATTTCAGTGTATTTGTTGCTAAGTTGCAGGAACTGATTGGCTGAGCAAAACCTTATTCTCTCTCAGCTTTAACAAGTCCAGAGTCAATTTCCACAGTGTGGAATCTTCTCTTTCCTGGGCTGTGGGTGCTACCTTCTCTGAGTCTACATTTGGCCTGTCTGTCTTCATGCCTCCTTTTCACAAAGGCACCAATTAATTGGATTAGGGCCCATTCTAAAGATTTCCTCTTACCCAATTACACCTGCAGGCATCTGGTTTCCCAATAAGGTGACAGTCTCAGGTCCTGGGGTCAGAGCTTCTCTATGAACTTTGAGGGAAAACAATTCAGCCCATTCCTTTAGATATCTACTTTTCTTTTATTCCCAAATACCAACAGCAAAAACTCCAATACATAACACGTTCGAGGGATGATGACAAATTGTAGCTTGACATCTTGTTCTCCCAAGAGTACTTTCATTATCTTAAAACATTAAGTTTAGGTAAAATTGAGATATAAAGCCACTGAGCTGAGTATATATTGGATTTTTTAAATTAAATACTTCATCATTAATTTTACAGGAGAGACGGACGATATTAGGGCAGGCAGGCAGGGTAGTATTGTCCATAAGAAAATGTATGTGCTTAAATGTGTCATCTAAGAGATGACGGGCCTTTGCCCGGTGGTTTTATAGAAGAATGTGGTAGTTTGGATAGGTTTTCAAAAAATGTATTTTTATTTTTTTTTAGAATTTCACACACAAACACCACACGCGCACACACACGCGCACACACACACACGCACACGCACACGCACTATTTGATCACATCAACTCACTACTGCTCCTCCAACTCTTCCCAGATCTTTTACCACACCCCCTTCTAACTTTATGTTCTCTTTTTTTGCCACCCTGAGTCCAGTGGGTGTTGGCCGTGGGTGCATGGGTGTTGGGCCATCCACCAGAGCCTAGCCATTCCCTGAATTTTATAAAGACGAGTTCTCCCCACCCCAGCAGTCTTTAGCTGCCAAGGCTCCTCAGGCGGGGGTCACTTGCTGTATGAAACACCCTTTCCCTGTTTATGCTGGAGTGTGGACTGGTTTGCTTTTGTACAGCTCTTGCGCAGACGTCCACAGCTGCTGTGACTTCAGGAGCACAATGGCTCTGCCACATCCAGGAGACATTGCTCTGCAGCATTCTCCTCAATGTATGGCTCTTACAATCTTTCTACCTTCCCCCCTTCTGCAATGCTCTCTGAACCAGGCTGGGACAGTGTGTGAAATAAGATGTCCCATTTATGGCTGAGCACTCCACAGTTCCTAATTCTCTGCACTCTGGACAGCTGTGAATCTCTGAATTAGTTGCTGTCCACCGTGAAAAGAAGCTTCTCTGTTGAAGGATGAGAGCTGCAGTGATCAGTGGGGGCACAGATGAGCATTTAGAAGGCAGTTTCAAACTGTCCATTTAGCAAAATAATAGTAGTAGATTCTCCCTTAGGACCTATGACCTCTCCTCCCGAGCCGTGGGTTCTTGACTGTTTATGGAACCAAGGCATTAGCTCCATCCTGTGAGGTAGACCTTACGTCCAATTAGGAAACAGTTAACCTTATAATGTTTTAGTTGGTGGAGTGAACCTGGGAGAGTGGGGCCTAAAAATGAGGTGGACGAAAGTCTCATGCAATAGTTAACTTCATTCATAGCATCAGAGAGTTTATACTCTGAGGGTTAAGAGTCACATGAGTAACGTGTCCAATCACAGGGGCGATCCACATTTGGTGGGCAAGTCACACATGGCAAAAATGCGTATTTTTTCATAGAGACATAGGTATATAAACAAATAACAATAGCCAGTTGTAACGAATAATCTGGAGTAAACTCGCTCCTCTCTATTACTCCTGGGACGGGCAGGAAAGTACATTCCATGAATAATTCTGTGTTTTCGAAGAAACTGAGGTCATAAGACTCTTGTCTTGTTTTCTTGTAGTTTTCTCGCAGTTCATGTCAGTATTGAGCCTATGGGAATATCTTTCCCGGTGGGGTGTTACTGCAGCTCACGGAATTTATAGCTAGGTAAGACTGTTCGTAACTTCTTCCCCCGGCAGCTGCATAAGCATTGTCTAACCCTATGAATGAAGCTTCCAGGTCAGTGCAAGTTTGATTTCTCCATGTCCGTTGACCCAAGTGTGTGATGTCTTCAGCAATAGGGTCTTACCTTCAAGTTCTAATGGGTACCCAAGAGAAATGTCAATACTCTCTATTGTTTTGAGAGGGCCACAGGACCTCTCTGACTGAAAGCTAACAGGAAAGCAACCCACACCTGGTACAGGACCTTTGGTTTGTAAGACTATGGCACCAGGACAAAGCAGGATGACGTGTTTTTATTTTTGTTTGTTTTGTTTTGTTTTTGTTTTTTAATATGTAGACTCTGGACTCCCTGTCTTAGAATCGTGGCTTAAAGTAGAACTTCCCCAGCCTCCAGCAGGCCCAATAAATTCAAGTTTCTATGCATGATGTGAAGGACTTCGGTGATAAACACCAGTGACATCTGAAAGCTGTTAACACAGCAGAGCGGGCAGATGATGCAGGAAGTCTGGCTAACTCGCAGCCACATCACCACGTCCATAGGACGGTGTGGAGATCAATTTCATCAAACTTTTCAAGGTGCAAGGGGTAGCACTGGGGTTCATGAGCAGTACCCCTCCGTGTAAGGAAGGTGGGAGAGGTGATCAATGATGTTTTGAAGACGTTGTTTTCCTCTACAGCCATTCCTGACTCTCAGTGAAGAATGAATGAAGCTGATCTTTGAACAAAGGAAAGAAAACCTTGGACTTGAAGGGCAAATGTCAGTGTGTTGTATGTACCATGTGGCATGAAGGTGGTTCTTTTCTGACTGCCCAGTCAGAGGATAGAGGCTAGCCGGAGGACACATTGCTATACAGGTGAAACATAAACCAACTATAGCCTTTGCGTCTAATTTTCTTTTTAACACACATAGACAATATGTGTTTGTCTTCTCCCTAGATAACACTTCTTTATTTTTGCTCTAGGGTGAAAAAAAAAATTCCCAAAACACCAAGTATTAAAACACACACACACACACACACACACACACACACACACACACACACACACACGAAGCAATTTAGGAAAGATTAAAAGCAATTGTTCTGTTACCCTTGGCAACAGAATCTAGATGCAGCCAATCAGCAAAGTTGATACATTGTTTTGACACACGTGCACACATTTCTAACATAAATAGCAACAGAGACCTAATAACAGTAGGTTTTAAAGCTGCCAACTGATGTCATTTCAAATGTGTCAATCAAAGAGAACCTAGGAAAGTGTTTTTTCTCAGTCAGCCTGACATTAAGTGTATACTGCAATGGCTCCCTAAGTGATGGCAGACTTCTGTCAGGCCATCCAGGAGATGCTAAATCTATAATTACACTCCTGCTTCTTGGAATATGTCCTTTAGAACGTCTCAAAAAACAACTCTAATAAAAAAATAAAATTTCAACCTTACAGTAAAATCCATCCGTTTGCATTATCAAAAAAAGTGTGTTCGTGAAAGTGATCGAAATGAAACTAGAATTAGCTTGTTTATCCCTAAAAAGATGCGTTTCTTTGGTTCCTATGTCTGTTGAATTTATGATCAACATGTGCCAGTAAATTCTGCTAGTTAAAAATGTTTCAAGTCTCTCAGAAATTAGAATTTGGAGAGAACAATAGGAGAGGACAATAGTGTTAGGCTGTGCTGGGGAAAGTGAACAGGTTAGGAGTCAGCTCTGGGACACTGACTGCCCAGGAGGAAGGTGGATAGCCAGTGAGTCAGAGTCCATCCTGCCTGGGACAGGAAGTTTCTGATGATATTAGTACAAATAAAAAATAAAAGATACCCTGTTTCAAGTGCTTACATGGGGCACCCACCATGCCAGGACTTTACAGATAAGGGCTCATGGAATCTGCAACACCTTAGAGGTAGGAATTGTCCCACTGCGTAGAGACTGTCTCTCTCCAGGGCTTCTGCACCCACCTCAGGGCACATGGACTTGTCTGACTCCTCAATTCAACAGGACCCCTTCTTTGGATCTTTGGATCTGGGTCCTCAGGATTCCAGTTCGTGTGTAGACCTGAACATGATCGATCCATACCTGCTTGGTCCTTTCACAGGTTGTGGATCCCCATAAAATGAAAGGACTCCCTCCATTTCTCTTTTCTGGCTCTTTGAAGAGTCTGTATCTATATCTTGGAGCTACTGGGGGTGCCACTGAAGTGTCCGATAAAGTCCCTGTGATGTTTCAGGGCTCCCAACCAAAGGTGTTTTTTTCCTCCTTTATAAGTATCTCTCCAAAGCACTAGTGGCTGTGTTAAGAGCTCTGTTAATGTTCTGATGAATGTACCAAGAAGCATCTTTCAAAATTCAAATTATATTTTGACACAAAAACACAGCATTTGTCTGAAATATTATATTTTGAATATCTAGCATGGACATCTTCATAAAGATGCAAAGGTGTGTGTGTCCCTTTGGACCTTCTTGCACAATAAAGTCATGAGAACACCAGGCAGCTCGGATCATCGGGAGCTCTGTGCTGTTCTCCTCACTCCGGGCCCACCACTGGCACACATTCTCCCTCTACGCATTTGCCTGTTTTGGATATCTTTATGACGAGTCACGTGGATAGTGTTTTGTATCTTACCTCTTTCACTCACGGTGTTCTTGAGACTCATTGCATTTTTATCATATGTCGTTCCTTTATTCCCTTTTCTGGCTGGATAATGCACATTCTACAGATCACCCTAATTTGTTAATCCGCACATCTGTTGGTGGGCATTTGGCTAATCTCATCTCTTGGCTGTCATTAGTAATGCTCCTGTGTGCACATGCATACTTGTACGTGTTCCAGTAACTCTTTCTAACTCTAGTGCGTAGATACATGGCAGAGGAAGTAAGGCCATGCGGTAATTCTGTGTTTAACTTTTTGAGGCTCTGCCAAACGTTCTTCCGCAGTGCAGATCCCCATCAATCCCTGTCAGTGCCACGCGAGGGATTCACCCATGTCCTGCAGGAGCTGGCCTTTTCAAAGGTTGGCTGTGGCCTGGGTCACAGTAACAGACGTTATTGGTACTGGCTGTGTCTTCTGGTGCTTCTTGGAAGTCTTTGCTATCTTTGCTCCAGAATGCTTAGTCGTGACCCTTCTAAGCACCTGTAGTTTATGTGTTTTGTTTTGCTTCACTGTGCCTCCTCCTCGCAGCCATGACGTTGACCTGAAGGAGAGCAGCTGGTGGCAGGGAAGCACGGAGCAGTAAGAGGGGGACGCTGCGCTCACTGCCTCTGCTGTCTGCGGTTCTCGAGTGAGCGCTGCATGCTTTAAGCGCTGTCAAAGGACTCTTTCACATACAGGGGAGTGAACTCAACTGTGAGCAAGTTATGCCTCATAAACTCCAGGTGGGATTAAAAGACAACACGAAAGGCTGCTTTTGCGTTAACATTAAAGTACGATGTCTTCCGTGCATGGAATACATGTCCCAGGGAGGCTAGCCCAAAGGGTTAACTTTCGATACATTTTGTCATTAGAGTACAGATTTTTTTTTTTTTTTGAGACATTATGACCATCAAAGGATGGGACTGGAGTTGAATTGCTGTTGAATCCTGAAGAAAAGTACAAGCTACTTGTGTCCCCTGCCAGGGAGACTGGACTGTGGGCTCCACCTTCTATCTTCTTCCCTCTCCCCACCTCCCTGCCTCCCTCCTTCCTTCTCATTCCTTCTCTTTACTTCTCTTATTCTCTCTCTGTTTTACAACAGTGCTTTACAGGTAGACAGTGGTGAGGGGGGCGGGGTTCTCCTCCTGTATCATGAAGTGCCTGCGATCACTGTCAGTTTCCTTTAGCGCTGAATTTTTGGAATGCCTGTCCTGGTGCCATAGAAACCTGAAAAATGTCTGAGTTTTTATTGCTCATTTTCAACATAGAAAAAAAAGTCGTACTTACACAGTACAGGTGACGTTTAGTGGAGTTTCACTGGCGTTTACCCAGGTGTCTCACTACCCTGTCCATCAGCATAGCTTCAGGTTCAGCCAGGTGTATCAGTATCCTGGCCATCAGCAGGGATTCAGGTTGGGTTCTTTAGACAGCTGAGCTTCAGAAGAGACAGTGAGACGCACACATGGCTAGGAGCCACTGGCCTGTGCCGGGGGCTCACAACATATTGCCCAACCTCATGGGGTATTCTGGAGAAGAGAAAGGGAGCCACACATTAGCCCTGGCCTCAAGCCTTGCTTGATCAGTGGCCAACAGAGCCCAGAACAAGAAGTCACTTTGATCCCAACTCTGGGGCTTGTCGTGAAGAAACCTGTAGCTCACCACAGTTCATGCAGCTGAATACTGAGCAGTTCCTGAAATGGGATTCTGAGAGGCATTCCTTCATGGTATTCACATGTAGAACACACAGGGACAACTGTAGTCTAGAAGCAAGAAAAAAGCCAGACAAGTTGTTGTAAGAGGAACAGAGACAGAGTCAAGCAGATCACCTGCCAGGCAGCTTTGCTTACTTGGTGAGCTTCAGGCCAGTGAGAGACCCTGTTTCAAAAAACAAGGCAGATGGGTCCTAAGGAAGACACCCAATGCTGTCTTCCATATGCACATGCACATACACCTACCTGTATACCCACACATACATGTATACACCTGCATACATATACATAACACACACACATATACACTTAAACACATACAAGCTGGAAAGTACTTGCTAGCCATTACTTTCAACTTGATAGTGTTTTTGCAGAAGTAGTTGATTATTACTAAATTTACCAAAGTTTCTCAGGACAACACAGCTCATACTACTCTGAACTTGAGTCCAATATTTAACATATATCTTTCAGACTCTTCTTTTGGTCAACTCATTCCAATACCAAAGTATTGTTTGGAGGCAGTGTTACCTCACTGATCCAGGTAGAAAATAAGACTAGAACAGTGCCTGCTCGTGGTAGTGATGAGAAAGGCTTGTGAAATGAATGCACATGAAACCCTAAATTGTATGACAAATTACAGCGAGGCTTTTTTGCATGTAGCTTCCGTTCCATGGGTCTAAGAGCAGTAGCAGAAGACCAGATTCAAGTGATGTTTTGAGTTTCTTGAAAATTTTAAAGCTATGTTTTTAAGATCTTTGCTGTGTTTCAAGTATTTGGAATCAGGGCAAAAGCTCAAATTCAGAATGCATTTTACTGGAGAATTTTCCATTTAATTATAAAATCACTGAGCATCTTAAGGAAAATCCAACCCACATGTTTCATTATTCAATTTACACGTAACCATGAAATAGTTGTTTTGTAAAAGTCTGAAGTATCCAATAGGTCTTTGGTATGTTGGTCTTTTTTTGTTTGTTTCTGTTTTTTTTTTTTTTTTTCTTTCATTTTTGCCCTAAGAAGTAAGAAGCCCTGCCTAAAACAAACTAAAGAAACTCACTGGTGGGAACATGTGGGCTGAGAAGGAGCTAACAGTTCTGGGTGTCCTGTCTGGATTCCCATGAGGGACCCTTTCTCTGACCCCCTCTCCCTGCCCCCAGGACAATGAATGGGTTTCCATTAGATGGTGTGGAAACACCTTGGTGAGTCTGAGTGATCAGCTCTTCCCTCAGTCTCTTTAAGGGTTGGATCTTGTAGCTATGACAATGGCTACTCACCGTGGCCCTAATTTCTGCTGTTGGTGAGAGGAGACTTCTTTCCAAACTTGGAAAGTAACGTAAAGCGGCAAGGTAGCCCTGCTCCTAAGGATGCTTTGCACGGAGCCTGCTCCTGAGACAGGACATACCTCGCTGTAAATAAAGACTTAACTAAATATGTGGCCAAGAAGAGGAGTGTAATTAATATGTGTTCCAGATCTTTCTAAACAAGTATCTGAACAACACTCTAGACTCTCACTTGGTAACAGCAATTTTTTTTTTGTGTCACAAACGTTAGAGAGTTAGGGCCAAACAATATTATTTTTAAGTGTCCATAGTTGGGTTTAACATAAAAATTATCACTTGGATAGTATTGTGCTAGCTGAAAACTCACCCAGGGAGTGAATCTGTGTGTAGAAAAGACGGCTTCAGCTCCAATTCAACACACTCTCCAGCTGTTTGAGAATTTGGAAAGACAGGGATACAGATGGGGCGGGGTCCAAAATCAAACCTAAAAGTTCCTTATTCATAAACGCTCCATGGCTCACTCGTCTTCGGAATAATTTGGAATTCTGGTTGACAGTCCAGGTCTGTGGAACTGAAGCCTTTCTGAAGAGTCCATATAGATTATTTCTATTTGGAATATTTCTACAACCCAAAGAACATCTTTGTAACACTTACTAGAAATACAGGAAAAAGAATGATCTGACGTGCATTTTAGAAAGAATATGCCGCCAGGCCAGGTTCTGGTTTAACATTCTTGTTATAGGTTAAAAAAAAAAAAATCTGCATCAGAAATGGCTTCTCTTGTATTTTGTTCCACAGATATTTATATAATTGGGAGAGAAGAAAGTCAGTGTACGAAGCTAGGGAAACTCGACTTTGAATCCCTCAGCACTGCTAGCTGACAGAAGACTTTACATAAGCTGATCTTGCCACGCTTTTAGTGCTTGAAAGCTGTGACTGGGGATGAGCCCCATCATAAAGCTGGCCTTCCACCTTTCTGCTTTGGGATCTAGGGGTTCTGGGATCACAGAAGCACAAGTATGATCTGCATAGGGACTGGGAGAAAAAAAATGGATACTTGTGGGGAAGAGGTACATCCATATCTGAACAGGTTTCCCTGTGAGTAATAACTTCTACTTTCTCAGTTTTCTGCTTGCTCTCTGCTGTCTGCTTCACCCTACCATGGGTTAGGTCCAGACTCGGGTTTCAGTTCACAAAATACCATTTATGAAGTACCCAGTGAGCTAGCTGCTGACATCATCCCAAATAAATTGTATCATTTTATAAACATGTCTTTTTAAATGGTCTTATAACATATTTATTATATATGTCTTGAACAACTACATTACACATTAAATCTTTTCAACTTAAATGGTGGAGACAAGTGATCTAGGGACAGATTCTTGCTGCCAGAAAAGATGACAAAAATGTGTTAACCCTTTGCAAAAAAAAAGATTATTCATTTGTTGGCTTTGTTTTTGAGTTGTTGTCCAGGCTAGCCTCAAAATTGCAATCCCTCTGCCTCTGTCTCTTCAAAAAGACCCTTTGACGTCACAAAACCTTTTTGCTTGTGGCCATTCTTTCAGAAACTATATATATATATTTTTTGACATGTCATCCTGAAACATCTTTATATAAAAGTCATCCTGTATCTGCCATACAATAGTGTGTCAGTCCCTATTAATTCTTCTGTAAGGAGAAAGTTTGTGTCAATACAGACACTGTCTGTGAACGTTGGCCTCGCCCACACACGATTCCCTTCATCTCCAGGACTCGTTCACTTTCCGGTCTGTGTGTACTTTCTCTGCTGTCCCCCACCTGGGACAGGCTTTCTCTTTCCTTCCCATCTTGCTGGACATCTCTCTCTTAAAGCAAAGGCTGCCTGGACCAATGACTTTTCCTGAAGCTCTGAAGAGGCTTGCTAATTGTAGTTTCATTTCGATTCTTACAAATATACTCAGGCCTCCATCACTGTGTTGTGAATGCTTTCTTTCCATTTCAGGTGACTTGGTTTTATCCTTCAGAAGACAGAAACTAAGCAGAGTGCTGCACTTACTGGAGACACAGCAAACCAAATACACGGACATTTTTCCTGAAAAACACAAAATGCAGCTTTTTCAGTTTGGGTCACAGATGATCCAGACTTCCCTAACATAATAGGAGTGCAGTAAATGTTGCCTGGGTAATACAACTCCTGGAGTCCAGCTATGCTGTTAACTGTTTGATTGTTCTCAAAGATAATCCTCTAGCCCAATTTCTTTGAGATTGTAAAAACCCATGTGTGACCTTTTGACCCTTAGCTTCCCTGCTAATTTTGTGATACAGGGGTTGTGATCAGGTAAGGGAGGGTTTGAGAAATGACCTTCTCTTTGTTAAAAAACCTTAATGACAAAATCCTCCAAACTCATGTGCTATGCACAGGACTCTGTGTCATGTTGCTGAGCTGTGAGAGCAGGGGCAGCCTCTCTTTGCTTCTGACCAGTGTAGGGTGGCCCGCAGCGAGTGTCAGATGAAATCATGGTCATTACCAGCTCTTGTTAGCTGAAAAAAAAAAAGACGGAAGCTACTTGGCTTCTATTCTAATGTGGTGCTGTTGTGGCAGCCGGGGTGGGGGTTGGGGTTGGGGGTTGGGATTGGGGGGGCGGGTGTTGTCTTGTGAGAGTTCTGCCCATGGTGCTGAGTTCTGAAACAACCTTGGTCTCCAGCAGCAGAAGAGAATGTGAGCTAGATTCATATGCAACTTTTTTCAGCAATAAAAAAAAAGAAAGAAGTTAAATCTTTCCCAGGGAAATAGGTACAACTGGAGATGATCACATTAAGTAAACTAAGCCGGTTCTAGAGAAAACAAATAAGCGTCTTATTTTTTCTGGTCCCAGGATTTTTACAGTCACATAAAATCATGTGTGTATAGAAAATGAAAATTCAAGTATAATTGACTTGCAGAACAAAGAGGACAAATGAGAAGGGGAAATGTGAGCGGAGGAGACTAGGAGGGCTCCCGGGAGCGCAATCAATGTGCAATATGTACCCAATATAGACCCCAATGGGAACTAGAAGAAGTCATTGCAAAAGGCTGGCCTGTAGCATTACATCTTTTTTTTTTTTTTTCTGATACGATGCTGGAGCCTGGAGAGGTGGGAGATAGTACTCCCCCAAATGACTAAGAATGCACACCTGTAAAATCCCCCCTTCCTCCAATCCCCATAACTAATTTCTCAACTTCTTATTGTGTTTGAATTAACCAAAGTAAACCACGGGCAGCTGCTTGTCATGAGCACTGTATCCATCTGCGGAGGAAAGTATTAAGTTAGCAGGAATGGGAGCCATGCGCCGTACACCCCAGTGGCCTGAAATCTTAAAAAAAAAAAAAAGGTATCAATTCTTTTGGAGATCCTCAGCAAAGACAAGAGAAGGGCAGAGGGGGAAGTATTCAGGTTGCATTTCTGGGCAGAGTCTTTTCTACCCTAAACCCAACACTCTGAGAACTGAAATTTGGCCCCTTTGCGAGATTAGCCTTCCCAAATTAGTTGTCTTTGGTGACAGCAAAAATACCTGCTTGTCCCCTTAAGCAAGACTCTCCCACCTGAGTGAGAAACCAGAGGCATGGCCCAAGCCCAGAACAGGTGTTTAACAGGATGCTGAAAAGCAGCAGGCTTCCACATGCAGCACCTCAGAGCACATTGCTGGAGGGATTTGGCTGCCAGAAGCCTTGATTACTGTGGGGCTAAATTAAAGGCAGGCTCTATAATACTGGTACAGGAACCAACAGGGGCATATTTGTCGGCTCACATGAAAATCCTAAGTCTGGTTACATCTTGAGAAAGTGGGCATCTTTTTGTGCAGCCAAAACCTGTGGTGAGGAGTGAGTTCTAAGTTCCTGGCTGTCGAGATGTTTCTCCACGGACGCTGTTATTGTTACCTTTAAGGACAACTACACTTTAATGGAAATTCTGTTAGAGTTGTCCTAAACAATGTGTGGCATGTTGGAGATGCTTTCCCGTGCAGTCTTATCTCACACGTTAAGTACCTATGTGGTGTGCACAGTGTGATCATCATGGCATAGAGAGGAGAAAGGCGAAGTAGCAGGGAGAAATGAGTTTATGTTTGTTTGGCTAAAAACTTTGTCCTGGGAAAATGCATACTCTTTTTTTTTTACAAATGCAGTTTTTGTCAAGAAATCACAGAAAGAAGTTGTGGATGTATCTCCCATTTCAGTCTGAGTTAGAATACTCATCCTGTGCCCTGCTGTTTTCTTTCCCATATTTAGAATCACACAGGAGTACATGCTTGACTGTTAATTCATGGAGTCCTGTTGATCCATGAAGTAGATGTGGTGTGATTTTGCCACGTATCCAGAACCCCAACCTGTGCCTGGCACATGTGGCTTCTTGATACAATTGTTTCTTTTTCAGATTCAGAGCGGAGGGGGACCAATATGTTTTTATTTCATACATTAAAAAACAACAACGTGAAAATTTTGAACTGGACACCGTGTTGCACATTGGTAATGTCAACACTCAGGAGGTTGGTGTAAGAAGACTGTGATTCTGAGGCCAGTCTGGGAACTGCGTGGTGAGACCCTATCTCAAACAAACAAGAACAAAGCCCACCTTACCTTGCAGAAATGTTGCATGATCCAGAAAGCAGTTTTCCCAGGGCAAAACTAATGTATCGATCTTGGGATGTGTTGACTCATGGCATTTCCTCCAATTCTGGACACTTGATTCCATAATTTGTGGTAGTGGGGGACTGCATTCAAGCTCTTCCCCAGAGAAGAAAATGAATATGAAATTTTTATTGATGAATATTAATCTAGATGAAAAATAGAAAACCTCCTTTTTTATTTGGTAATTATAATTGTATGGATAAATATCATATATCTTTTTACTTAAAAATTTTTGAAGATTTTATTTTACTTTCAATTATGTATACTTTTGAGTATCAATTATGTATACTTTTGTATACAATTATGTATACTTTTTATGGAGTATGTGCACATGGGTGTGACTGCCTATAGAATCCAAAAGAGGGCATCAGATGTCCTAGATGTGGAGTCACAGAAGGTTGTGAGCTTCCTCATAGGTTCTGGGAAAGTTGTCTAGAACCTCTGAGAGAGCAGTATGTATTCTTGACCAACAAACCATCAACCTGGCCCCAACTTTATTTAATGTTTCTTAGCCACTATAATAAGAGAACACAGAGTAAGAACAAGGGGCTGTGTGGCTTCAGCAGTGTTTCATAAGGATACATAATATGCTACATCTGGGCTTGAGTACATCGAGGGGTTAGCCACACGGACTTTGAACATCCTTACAAGTTCACAGAATGCGTTCACAGGGAGTGAAGACATTCAAAGGGAACTGCAGGAATCATTTTATTATCTTACCTGGCATAAAAGGCCCTGATGGTGGACTGTAGCATCACTAACAGGGGATAAGAGAAACCCTTACGAAGCAGAGACTCCAGTGCTGTGACTCTGGAGGGAGCCCACTTGCGGCTCCTCTCTGCATCCACATTGCGGCCCGTTAGCCACTTTGGACCATAGTGTCAGAATTCAGTTTATAAAAAAGAAACTTCACAACCCTTCAGTATTAATATTTTATCCCTCCAACTCTTGTTTATGCTATGTGTCCTTTCTAGCAAGAATCCCTATAAATTTAATAATTGCGATTAACTGTTGAAATGCAGTTCTGCTTGTTTTGGGGGAGGGGAGTCCACACTTCTTTGTGAATTGTACCTATGGGAAACCTAGCTGTTTGGGCCACAGAACCATAATACAAAGGCTCAGGAATCCACCTGGTAACTTCTTACCCTACATATAAAACAAGTGCCCAGAAGAAAGGTTCTGAAACAACTGAATAGAGTCACAGTGTAAATCTAAGTCTAAGATGGTCTTGTCTGGACCCATCATGTGCTGGCCTGTGGTCCAAGCCCAGTGCCCAGCTTACTGTCCTACAGCCTATTCTCTCCTACAGAGTTGGAGAAATGCTCGTGTGCTTTTTAAACTGTTTACTTGCTGCTAGGCACAGCTTTGTTCTGGACCTACTCAAGCAAAGAGATCCTGGGCACTTTGACACAATGGGGCATTAGTAGCCAGGATCTGGTAAATCTGGGGAATTGGCCCAGGATCTGTCCAGAAGCAGGTCAGATGAGTATGAATGAAGATCAACCAAGAAATGGAGGACATGATCCCCTGCGCATCATATAGCTGGATGGGTAAAGAATGATACTCTGTTCCTTCAACAAACACTCGTTTTCCATATGCGTATATCCGGGTCATCACGACTCAGTGCCGATCCCCATGATTGTTTCAGAGCAATTTATATTCTGGTCTTTCTCTCCTCCACCAGCTGGCTGCTTTCTGCTCTCCTCATGCCCTTCTCCTGGCTCTAGCAAGGCATAGGCCAGGTGACTGCTAAGAGTATTGGATCATCACTCAGGGTTTTCACTGTGTAGTGACACAAACCATGACTCTGTTCTTATCATCTGAAGGAGAAACCATCCAACTCATTGGCATGTCAGGAATCTTAAATTACTTCCACATAGCCACATAATGTTATTTCATCTTACTTACAAAGTGACTTTTACTAACCAGGACTCTAATCTTCTGACCCCCATGAAAGTATTGACAATGGATTCTCCTCTTCAACAGCGCATTTGTGGCCTGCAGGAAGTCTGCTGAAGGGATATACAGGGACTGACCTACAGCAGACTGTAAAGGTCCTTACCAGGCATTGTCCCAAAATCCAAGATGGAAGAATAGTGGATAAAGCCAAGGACCTTGCTGTCTGATTATAGTCTCCCTGTTAATTGCATTTTGTATCTGTATTATATGAATCAAAACTATTTCTAGCATGCTCACACTCTCAGGCACCCATACGTTAAGATCAGAGGACTGAGCAGCAAGCTGTACGTACGGCTCTTCTCTTGGGAGCAGAATATATTCTTAAGAAAATTGTATAGACTGAACGATATATCAGGAAGGTGCTACAAGGGCCTCTTTTCCTAGTTGTGTGATCTTTTATACACATTCATTCCTGCCAAACATTTACCTGTGTCCTTCGTTTTTTTTACCCCTCCCCCCGAAGAAATCCTGTCCATAATGATACGATTTTGGCCTTTGTGATTCCAAACAGCAGTGATGTCCCTGCCCGGGCCTTTTCACAGCCTGTCTAATCCTCTGTCGCCCTGACTGGCGCAGGCTAGTTGCTGTCCCTGTCCACAAGAGATGAGCGGCAACACCATTATAGGATTCACTAACAAAAGACTTCCAGGATCATTTTCTAGCATCTTGGAGATTGACAAGGTCCCCTCCTGTTTCCCAAGCCCATTTCCCCCTGTATTCCTGGTGATTTCTTTTCTTATACACCAGAAAGAAAGCACCTCGCTGAGTGGTGACCTCTCGCTACATGGATACCTGCTAGAAACAACAAGCACCACGTGTTAAAACTGCCCCTTGATGTGTTGGGATCGGTGTGACGGGCCCTGTTTGATATATGGAGCTGCTTAGAGCTGCCTTTAAAAAAAATCAATCCATATTAAAAATAAAAGTTCCTTTTGAAAATTACTGTTCTGATTTCATTGGGGGGGGGGTGCCACAACCCAGCTGAAAGTGCTAGAGAGAGAGAGTCATAATGAAGCCACCAGAACCCTGGCAGACTGGGGAAGGAGAAAAGGCCCCGAGTAATTACAACACTTGGCAGGTTTCAATTGATGGCTCACTTTACCAGTTTGTTCTCTGGTTGAGAAGCCTGCAAACTTTTCGAAGATTTTCAAGGAGTCAGTTTTAATCTTCTATGCAGTGTCTTCTAAACTGGTAAATATAGATGCATATGTGTATACACAGCACATACACACATATGCACACACACACATGCACACACATACACACACACGGACACACACACATGCACACACATGCACACACACACATACACACATACACACACACACACATACACACACACACATGCACACACACACATACACACACACACATACACACACACACATGCACACACACATACACACACATACACACACACACACACATACACACACACACACATGCACACACACACATACACACACACACACACACACACACACACACACGCAGCTTTAGGAATGTGGGGAAAATCATAGCCTTTGTGTTTATCAGAGACTAACGACTCACCTGATGTTAATCGCGATCCACTGAGACTTTACCCTCTCTCTTGTAGCAGATTTTCTGCTTAATTTTTATTTAGCACAAATAACGTTTGCCAAAATAAATAATCCGAAGTAAAGAATACACTTAGAAAGGCAGAGTTCATTTTAAAAAAATAGAATTGAAGGATTGCTGTCTGTAAATAATATTTTCTGTTTCTACTCCCAGTTCCATATGTCTCTTAACAATGTCTTCACCATGCGCCTGTTGATAATGCCCGCCGGTACACACTTTCTGCCATACGCACGTGTACCTTGTTCAGTTTCCTTGAAAAGAACATTTGATAAAGTCCTTGACGTGACTGGGTTCAAACACTGGAGGCCAGGTGTGGTGGCTCATGCTTTGTTGATGAGTGACTCGGGCACGCAGCCAAACGAGGAAGGGGCGCGGATGGCGAACAGCTGTGTTGGTTTAGTGGCCTGTGAAAGGGTGGAACTTGAGTAATGTTGGTGCCGTATTCCAACCACAGATAAGACTTGGGTTGGTTTTTCTTTCACAACGCAGGTAATATATGGGCGCCTGAACACTGTTCCTCAAGCAGACTCGATGGATTAAGATGAATTTGGGCCGGGATGTGAAGAGTGGAGTCTTTGCTTGAATGAAGGAATGCGCCTATCAGTCTAAAGAATTAGGTTTTAAAAAAATAGCCTCATAATCGCCCAGAGGTTGGTTAACTGTTGCTCAGATTTATGACAGGACTTAGGGGTGATTAAGTCTCCACTCCTAAAACAGTCTCAAGGCCTCCCTGACATTAAATCCCAGGTACTGACTCCAGTTCAGCTCCCCCAGGTTTGATCAGGAGCTGGCTCTCTCCCTGCATGGTGTCCTTTCTGCATCTTCTGCAGTGTGCATACACTTGTCCATCTTTCCTGCATCCAAGCCCTGGCGTGAGCCCTTCCCAGACATGGTATGGTGACAAGCTCCACGGGCCGAGTGGCTCCTATGTGTATTACCTGCATGACGCTGAGAGTCTCAGACTCCTCCAAACCCCTGGAGACCCAAGGGTGATAATTCCAATTACTTCCCTTCTAATTGAGTCTTGGTTTTACTGTTAGCTGTGATTTAGCAGAAGTTTGTAACTTATCAATTAATCAGACCCTGGAAATATTCCAAGGTGGGCATTTTAACGTCCATTTTCCTCAAATAAGAAAACCGAAGCTCAGAGAGATAAACATTAATTTCAGCTGTCCATGTACTGTGGTTGATGCACAGGAGTGTCTTCCATTCCAGGATGGAAGATTTTACTTCTAGACAGTGAGGCAGTTCGTGAGGTATAACTCTGGGAAGACACTCCTCCCAATTCTCCCGCTCTTTCTTAGCAAGAGGGTTAACGGCATCAGTACTTAATCAACTGGATGCTTAGACGTACAAGGCTTCTCCACACACATCTTGGTTAAAGATGACCACTTATGTGAATTTCTTTTTACAAAAATTAATCGTATTGGTGATAACCGTGTTTTAACCATGTTTTCCACTTAGTAACAGGGGAGGCAATCCTGAAGCTGGCTGGTGGCTTATTTAACTGGGACCCGTGGCCAGTGTAGACGGGAGACCTGAGTGGGATAGCACCAAGCCTTAGTCACTTTCTGACACTGTGACGCGAGACCAGATGTGTCATCTATGTGGAAACGTTTCTTGTGGTTCTGAAGGTCAGGAAGCACTCGGTGAGAGAGTCAGGATTTGATGGCATCCTCTCGCTGTCTGTATGTAATGGGGAGATTCACACAGCCACAGCACAGGGGAGTAATGGCTTCTCCAGCGAGGCTGTTCTTATCACTCCTGCAGTGAGCCCTGACTTTGGCACCTCTCAAACATCTCCCACAAGGCCACAGTGGTGGTTGCATGTGCGCATGCATATTGGAGAAGCATCCATGGCGTCAGGCCATGGAGCAGAATATAGTGCCAAGATTATTTTTATTTTCTTCTGAAATTAACACTTGAGCACGGTCACACACGACCAGGGCATCTGTCCTTTCCTGCAGATATTCGTGACACACACTCATGACCGTTCTTCCGTGGCCCTGTCCTCACTTCTGAACAAGTTGGAGAACAGGTTGAAGGAGTCACCCTGGTAGTGGTGACAGAACTAGGATTCAAAGCACATTTACATGATTTCAGACAGTTGGTTTTTCTTTTCTTTGAGATGGGTCAAGCTTGATTGTCAGACTGGTCTTGAACTGCTGGGTATAAGAAACCTTCCAGTCTCAGACTTGGGGTGCTGGAACTTTAGATACATGCCATCATGCCTGGCCTCAGATGTGTATTCATTCATTCATTCATTCATTCATTCATTCATACTTAATTTGTTTGGGTTGAATCCAGGGTCCCATATGTGCTAATGTATTGTACTATTGAGCTAGGCCCCCATTGTAACAAGACTTTTGGATTTAGCATACTGATAATTTTCTTAATGGCTAAAACACAGGCTCATTCATGTTTTTTTTTTTTTTTTTTTTATCAACAATGCACTGAATACAGCTACCACATTTTGTCACCGTCCCATAACCACGATATCATCAAAATTAGAATATTTAAAACTTTCTACACTTCAAATAAACATAGCTTGTTTTAAAGAAATCCTTATTTCATGGCCTGTATTTTCCAAAGTTTTCTGTGCAGGAGTGAAAGCTGGGACCAAGAAGGGCAGTGGGCTGGGCCTGGTGTTAGGGAACTGCGTAGGTGTGACTGCAGAAGCAATCCAGTGAGAGCAAAGTCAGTGGCCCAGCTCTGAGCAGGCCTGAATGGCTGGACTCCTTTAGAGGTGCTCATTGCACTGAAAACAAACAAGCCCACATCCTTGCCCTGCAGAGCGCAGGGTCCCCCATGGCAGGGTCCTTATCTGTGTGCTTGTGTGGCTTACCCATACCTTGCTTGTTCTACCTGGAATCTAAAGCAGCCAGTGCACTCTTACTCATCAGCAGGGAGTCTTGACCTCCTCTGAGTTGGCCCTAGAGAGCTTCCTTCCTGTGTTGGAGCAAGCTGAAAGCTGGGATAAGCTATTGTGGCCATCACTGTGCAAAGTATGTCTGTGGTTGACATCTCCTTGCTCTGCTCTTTTCCATCAGCCAAATAATCCCAGCTTCTCTTGCAAATACAACCCCCACCTCCAGACGTATGCTTTGTGGGTTTGGAGGGCTTACTAGACAGAGCAAGATTAAGTCAGGATAGCACACCCTTTGCGACTCATTTTATAACACCTGTTCTGTACCACACGCCACTCCTGTCATGACCATTTAATGGCAAGTGTCTCTAAAGAGCTTTTATTTTCTCCTGGAGAAAACCAAGCCACCAGTGTGGCTATCATCCAGCTAAGTAGGACTGTTGTTTTTGTACTGATTTTGGATCCACACCTATTGACTTTGAACTCGGTCAAACAGCAAAAGCAATACAGGTTACGTATCACGCTGTCTCCACGGCATTTCAAGTAAGACTCAAGAGAAAAAAAAATGATTTTGATGAAAAGGGGCCCAGTGTTAACCTGTGATGCCGTGTCTGTGCTGGTGAATGCTCCTTAGATGCTGGGTCAGAGAATGTGTGCTAGGATAGAAATTAAAATTCCTGTTGCTGCATTTGTCATCGTTACATTTTTGTTTGTAAAAGGACATTTTAAATTAATTTTAGACAGTCGATTTCTTACAGGTGAACTTACTCATTGCACGTGGACTACTGTAATACATAGTGGAAGACATCAGCATCTAAATCTTTCCTCGTCGAGAAAATGAAGCTTCTGGTCCCCATTTTTCCATAACTGTTTTTTAATTGATAAAGGCAAGTTTTCTTTCATCCCAAGGTTTCTAACCTCCCTCAGGCTTTTGTGTATTCCCCCAATCAAAAGGTTTTGATTATTTAAAGAAATGACACCTACTGTTTCGCCTTTATAGATCACTTTGTCGTCTCTTTCAAAGCATTTTAACAGGTTGGGGAGCGAGATTTACCCCAACAAAAGCCAGGCTGGCTGCTCTCTTTTGTTGCCTCTGCCTCTAAGCAATTTATAACTTTCTCTCCGGTGCCCAGTGAATTGGTTATACTGGGATCCAAGAGCAGCTGTGGGGGTCCTGGATTGTTTTCAGAGGATCTTGCTAGAAAATGATGGAAGCGCGAAAATTCTCAGAGCTCCGAACAGTAAGAGAAAAACTTTTCTTTTCAATCTCTGTTGATTTCCGTTTGTCACTTAATCTTGTCAATTATTCCCCATGGCTTAGACGCTGAGCGGAGTTATCTAGGGCTACTATGGGTTAGTGGGAGATACGGGAAAATGAAAGGGGGGACGAAACCGCGGCTTTGAAGGGAGAAGAGACTTTCAATTTTAAACCCCCAAGAGACAACTGCTAGAAATTTAGAAATTAAAATCGTAAAAATAATCACACGGGCTTGAAGGCAAAAACTCATGTTACTAGTGGATGAGCATATATTGCAAGGTGGTAATTCATGCATTTATTTCATTTTTTCTTGTTCCGTAGAGGAAACACAAATTCTCTCTCTTTGTCGACATTGTAAAGGGGAAAGCGTATGTAGTGAGAGTTTCCACTCATCTTCCATACCTTTGCTTAAATGAAGCTGTCACCCTCGAGTGAATGTATCATGTCAGCCCCTTTCTCTTACTCTTTGAGACTGGCTCATGTAGCCCAGGCTGGTCTTGAACTCTCTACATAGCTAAGGATCCCTTTGAAACTCTAATCCTCCCGCCTCCACTTCCTGAGTAAACCCAGATGAGTGAACTCATGTCAGGTGAGCACTACCAACTGAGCTACAACCCTCTTTTTTCCTATTACTTTTAATACACATGTATGATACAAATACAGATTATATTATCCTTATGAGTGTCTGAGAACTTTTCACACATTAATGCATGTAGATCTACTATGTCTTGTCTAATGGCACACACTGTTCCATAATGTGGATATACCAGGAACTACCCAGTTGCTGGTCTGTTGATAGACATTTTCTGTTGTTGATGAGGATGAGGATGATGATGATGATGATGATGATGATGATGGGCAAGTTATAGTGCCTGACACCTGTATACACATGTGTATCTGTAGGAAACTTTCTTAGAATTGGAGTGGAGATGGCAGTTTATTTGTACATGGTAGATTTCTGAATTATGATGCACTCCAAGTTGCATTGTAGGAAACATTTCTGCTCCTTCCTTGGAGTGTGACCTCGTGGACCAGAGCCTTCTCATCGCAGAGGGCTCATTAGCATTTCCAAGCTGACACATGTAACTGAAACTTGTATTCCATTGCCCCCGGGGAACATACCTGCCATTGAAAGTGTGAGCAACACTAACCCAGTTCTCAACCCAGCGCTACATTAAAATTATTTTACAGGTGTGTGTGTGTGTGTGTGTGTGTGTGCGCGCGCGCGCGTGCACTCGTGTGCATGCACATGTTCATGTGTTCACATGCATGTAGAGGCCAGAGTCAATCTCAGGTTCCTTAGGACCTGTCCACCTTGTTCTTTGAAGCAGGATCTCTCACTGGTCCTGGAACCTACCATGGAGGCTAGGCTGGCTGGACAGTGAACTCCAGGATTCCCATCTCTGCCTTCAGGGTGGGTCCTGAGCTGTGATTACAAACATGTACCCCTACTTTCTTCTTGCTCCCATGGGTGCTCAGGACTGAACTCAGGACCTGGTGTTTGCACAGTAAGCATTTCACCATTTGAACTATCTTCTCCTGGCTCCCCCATCTTCAGAATTTTAAATATTCACATAATAACGATTGCAGGGCTCACTTCCCAGCAACTGAGATTCTAAAGAAGGGCCTAGCTCAGGGAATATAAATGAATCCTGGGCAACTTGGCATATGCACATGGAACTTGCGAATTTTCCTCTGGGTCTTGGCTTCTCTGGGCTGCTTACTTACTCTCCTGAGCTACTGTTCTTAGCAATTGGAGACCAGCCCCAGCTCCACGCAGGTGAGAATGTTTGCTGGTAATCCTAGGTGGAGAGGCAAGTGCTTAGAGCTCGGGTAGGGAGGGTCTCCGTGCCTTTCTTTGGAATGTGATATTATCACTAGATTAAGAAGCTAGACACCTGGTGAGGAAATATTAGCCTGATTCTGTCTGGGCGTTTTTGATGTCTTCCTGGATTATTGCTGGTTGGAGAGTTTTCCGTTCTAATCAAGATTGCATGACCCAGAGCGTCTCAGAAATGAAACTAAGGGAACAGAAGAAGGTAACCGTGGAAAAACATGCTTAATACGACGAATCTCTAGATTGCTGGCTATTTCCGGTGATTGTCACTCGGTTTATGGTGATTAGGTAAGAGACCTCCACCTGCCAGTGGAAACTTCATGGTGCCAGACCAACCATTTGTAAGCTGATTCATTTGGATTCAGTGTTCCCTATAGGTCAAAAGACATAAGCCCCCATTCATACTGCCACAGAAAATGGCAAACTAGGGCATCTGTTAAAACCTCTTGAGAGTGAGTGTCAGAGAAAAAAATATGAAGAGCATGCCTGTGTCCAAAGAGAGCATTGCATTATTCTCAAGTGACACTGTTACGAATGCCACGGTGCTGTGACTTCAGGCATGCTCACAAAGGGACAGCAGGCTGGGGTATGTCTGAGGGGAGAACAGACACCCACCCTCAGGTGCTCAGACCTACCTCAGAGGATCCTGACCTCTAATCTTCTGGAAAGGTCGCAGATGCTCCAGTGGCAGCTTCTGTGATAAGTCACCTTGCAGTTAAAAACTTCAGCCCAGGAAAAAATAATTGGCTGAAACTGTAAAAAGTCTACTGTTTGCCTTACAACTTGGCGATTTGTTTGAAGAATTGTTGTTGAATCGTTTTCTACAGGCCATAGACTGTCTAGTAGAAAAGTCAAAAGCCAAACAGAACAAGAAAAATGGAATGAAATATAGATCATACGATTTCCAAGCTTAAAAAAATTCACTGGAACTTTACAGTCTGTTAGTGGTGTATTTCATTTTTAAATGATCCCACTGTAGTCTTACAGGAAAGTACTACGATTTGTTCCTTTGCTCCTTTTGTGGGCTTTGCCATTGTCTTTTTGAGTCAGAGAATCACCACGTGACCAAGACTAGCTTCAAACTCAGGATCCCCCTGCCTCAGCCTGCTGGTGCTGGGAAAACAGGCATTTGCCACTGCACCTACTGCATGTTGTCCTTTATTTTGAAGACATACAGCTTTAGCTGGGCCTAGGACACAGACATGTCACCCTAGCTACCTGGGTACTGAAGCAAGTTCAAGGCCTGCCTAGGGCTACATCGTGAATCCAAGGGCAGCCTGGGCAATTTAGTAAGATGTTGCCTCGAAAGTACAAAGAAAGATGGGTGGAGCACTCACCTGGCATAGGTGAGTCTCTGGGGTCAATCCCCAGTGCCACAAAGAAAAAAATTGCTCGAACAGGCATTGCTTGTTTTACTATAACATGTATGCTGGGGCTCTATATGTTGAGTCACACAGCTCTAGTTCATCGCTCGGGTTACTTATATGAGTGTAAACTGACACAGCGATCCCTTTTGTGAACGGCAGGCACGCTGCATTGTTTGTGATTTTTGACTATCATTTGTTTTGACCACAGCATTATTTATTTTAATTTAAAGTCTTCTATGTACCTTTTTCTGCACAACTATGGAAGTTCGTATAACTATATACCAAGGACTAGAGTTCTGAGTCGAACGGAAATAGATCTTCAACAGTTATAGCTGTTGCCAACACAGCAGGACTTTTTAATCAAAAAGACGTGCGCTGTAATTGTGAATTTCAGTGGTGAAATCTTAAGCCTTTAAGTAAGCCTAACTCTACCGTGTGGATCTGCATTCCACAGCCTGCGTCCGCAGCATGTGTTCAGCTCTCTGATCCGGCTACGCCACCTGGAAGTTATGTGTGACATGTTCTACCTTTGAAACACGGTATGTATGCTTGTCTTCTCTCTGTCCTAGTCTTTTAACAGTAGCAAAGGTGAAACTTGCCTTTGTGTGTGTGTGTGTGTGTGTGTGCACTTGTCAGTGCCCGTGTGTAAGCATGCGTGTGCATGTCGAAGCCAGAGGTCAACCTCCAGTGTCATCCCTCAGGTACCCTCAACTTTGTCTTTGGATCTCTTGCTTGGCCTGGAAGTGGATGCTTGGGCTGGGTAGACAGATAATAAGCTCCTGGGATCCACGTGTCTTTACTTCTCCAGCACCGAGCTCACAAGTCTATCACCATGCTTTGCCTTCTATATGGAGTTGGGGAAAAACACAGTTCCTCACGCCTAGGTAGCAAGCATTTTACTAGTTTACTCAATACCATTTTTTTTCTTTTAAAGTGACAATCACAGATGGATTGGAATTATAGAATAAGGGCCTGTAGATTGAATTTAAAATAAGCATCAGCTGAAGCTTGCTTAAAAAACAACAAAGCATGCAGGGCAGTCGTGGCACACACCTTTAATCCCAACACTTGGTAGGAAGAGGAGGCAGATCTCTGTGAGTTCGAGGCCAGCCTGGTCTACAGAGTGAGTTCCAGGACAGCCAGAGTTACAGCAGAGAAACCCTGTCTTGAAAAACCAACTTAAACCAAACCAAACTACACAACGAAGCAAGTTGAAGGGCAGGGGTGGCGGGAAAGTATATTTCATCTAAAATCTAAGTTCTTGTTCTATTATAGGAAGGACCTTGATGTGAATATATTAAATGAATTAATAGAATTTTCTCTTTGGTCTTATCTCCTGATATTTTAGGTAGCTAGGTTGTAGGGAAAGACCAACAAGGTATTTCTTTTTCTCTCATACAATATATCCCAACCTACCTCTTCCTCTGCCTCCACTCCTCCCAGGTCCCCCATCTCCCCTCAGATCTACTCCTACCCCCACCCACCAACCTCTCCCATGCTTCTCCCCAGAAAAGAGCAGTCCTCTCAGTGTTACCTCTCAAACAGGGCATAACAAGATGGAACAAAGCCGGGTACTACTCCCTACATCAAGGGTGGACTAGGCAACCCAGCAGGAGGAAAAGGGTCCCAAGGGCAGGTAAAAGGGTCAGAGATTCCCCCACTCCAATAATATAAGATATATTTAGGGGACCCCGTAGATTCCATGTCTGCCTTTTCAATCTCTGTGAGCCCCTAAGAGTATTTGTCAGTTGACTCCTTGGGGCTTATTCTGGTGTCCTGACTCCTTTAGTCCCTGAAATCCCCCCTCCCCCTCTTCTGCAGGGATCCCTGAGGTCTGCATGATGTTTGGCCCTGGGCCTCTGCATATGATCCCATCAGCTGCTAAGGGGCCTCTCTGATGAGGATTAGGCTAGGCACCAATCTATAAGCAGAACATGACATCATTAGAAATCATCTGTTATCTAGTCTCTAGTTCTTGGCCTGCCCTGCAGTTTCAGGCATGGACTCCCTCCTTTGACATGGAGTTCTGCCCTTCATTGTCCCAGAGGATCCTGTGTGGATGATAGGCCATAGGTCAGAGGTTTTGTGGCTGGGATAGTGTCCCAGTCCTACCACTGGAAGCTTTGCCTGGCCACAGGAGATGACCTGTAACATGTTTTCATGGTACAAAGAAACTCAAAGTCTCCAGTCATCTAAATCTTCTCAGTTAATGTTTACTTCAAGGGTCCCAAGACAGACTGATTTGTTATGTGAAGTTGCGCTCAAATGTCATTATATCAGTGATATTTTCAAATAAAGTTAACACACCTACATTAGAGCTCAGAGGAGAAGGGAAAGAGCTGTTACCCTTAACTAATGTTCGTCTTTCCCCAGACCTCTGTTTTTGTATCTCTTACATGTCTAGATGGCTGAGGTGAGGTGTCTGGAAGAGTCTTGGGCCTTGGCTACCACTTTCGTGAAACTTTAAACCCCACTCTGGTGCAATAAGTGGCCAACAACCTATGCATATATCTGTAACCCAAAGTGAGTTTTTCCAGCCACTCAAATATCATTGATCATTTTTTAAGGCTAGTTTAGTGCTACTGGGAGGTGGGAGGGACTCCACAGATGGAGCCCGCTGGGAGGTCTTTAGGTGATTAGGGGTGAAAGCTTCAAGGAGATGTCTGATACCTTGATCCTGAATACATACTTCCGGTCACTCTCTGCCTTGAGATGAGAGTGAGCGCCACACACTGCCCATTGCAACATGACCATCCCCAAAGTAACTGCTCTGATTGGCCCTGGACTAGAACCTTCCAGACTGTGAGCCACCATAACCCACTTTCTTTTTAAGTTGACGATTTTAGATATTTGTTATAGTATAGAAAGTGGGACTACCTGGCTCCCAGTCTCACGAGTCTCACTGCTTCTTCCTTTGAAATAGGAAGCAGTCTGTTGGGTGTGGTGGGGCATCCCTTAGCCCCAGCACTTGGAAGGCAGAGACAGGTAGATCTCAGTGAGTTTCAGGCCAGCCTGGTCTATATAGCAAGTTCCAGGCTAGACAGGGCTACATAGTGAGACTCTGTCTAAATAGATAGATAGATAGATAGATAGATAGATAGATAGATAGATAGATAGATAGATAGATATGTGAAAATAGATAGTGATATGACGGCTTCAATTTGGAGAACCAGACCCTTTTCTCCCGTCTGCCTGTGCTCTGAGCCTCATCGATCTTGCTCCCGCCCATTTCCTGTTGAGTGGTAGGTGGGTCTCTCACTAGCACTTCTGATGCTGTGAGTTGCTGTTACTCTCACTGTGTTCTCAACATTAGAATGAGAGGTGGTGCATTGGGTGGGATTGGTCCTTTGCAGTCAAAGTATGGAACTGCCAGGGACAGGTAGCTGCAGTGAGTCTCCTGCCTCTGCCGGTGGATCCAGGGAGAGCAGCAGGAAGTAGAACTGAACTGGAGCGCTGCTCCGTCCTCCACTCGCAAGAAACGTGATCCAGCTTTCGATCCCCATGCCATGTTGCTCTGGACCCCAAATAGGCCGTTCTCATTTCTCTTTTAATATGAAGATTTTAAAAATTCAGTCTCCTATTTTGACCTTTTGCTCTCTTGGGGACATTGGTGTAAAGCCTGAGTCCTCTTAGAAGTTAAAAAACCTCAACTTTTCCTTTCACGGTCATTGACGATGTCAGGATGTCAGTCCTGCAGTTATGCGAGAACACGTGCCGGTGCCTCTCAGCTGGGCCACTGATACACTGCTGTTTCCTGCAAGCAGTTTACGTGTCTGAAGTTTCTTCCTCCCTCAGAGTACACACCCCACGACACTAGCCACTTGTCTTTCCTACTTCTCTATCCTCCGTTCTCTTCGGAAACAGCCTTTGTGTGCATAGCATACACCATCAAGCCACACCACATCAGTGAATGTTGCTTGAAACACTTCAGTTCACTGACTTAAGAAGATTGCATGTCACCAATTACAGTGCATTTTTACCTACAAAGTCTTCTGCTTTTATTAGAAACATAATGGCTGAATTATATAAAATAAAGACTTTTAATATTTTCCTGGAATTCTTCAACATATGAGAATCCAATTAGCACATCTTTGCATTGTATTACATTGGACTGTTTGGCTTTAAAATTGCTGCTTTGAGTTGTTGGCTCTGGTTTTATTCAAAAATAAGTTAAGTTAATTTGAGAATTGGGACATAATCTCCAACAATTGCTGAAATGTCCCTAAATGTACTTCTGCTATCTTGTACTAAATATTTATGCAAAGTGACATTCAGAGCATTGTTAATTATTAAATAAAAATAATGATGAATACTGAAAAATATGAAAGATGATTTGCAGTTTAAAGTATTAAAAACTCAGCTGAGATTTAATTCTTTATGTGAAAATAAACCAGTACACCTATCTCATCAGTATTGAAAGTAGATTTTTATTTTCAGTAAATGGTAAAACACCACGTATACCAAAGAACTGCTTTAAAAATAGGATTGCTTAGGATTTACTATCCGAAAGTGTTTGGCTTACCTGCCCGTGTTTCGTGCTTTTAGCCTGGGCTTATGTAAGAAGAGACACATGTGGGAAAGGCTGCAGATGTGCGTGTAGCTCCAGAGCAAACCCTCACTCTTCCATTGGCTCACACTGCCGAGCTTTGGTTTTGTTGTATGGACTGCCAATCTCCTTGTGTGTCTTTTGAGACTGTAGAGAAAATTAAACTGTCCCTAAGTCTGTTTGCACTCAGTGAACAAGCCATTTCCAGCATGACTTTTGAAACCCGTGGTGCACACTCATTGAAGAATTCACAACTGTCGAGAAAGACTTTTGACATTCAGTAGGTAAGCAGGTGAAAACCTATCAGGTTTTCAGGGGCAAAGTTCTTTGTAATCTTTATGTTTTTTATTCCATTGTCAGGCTTTTTCTTTCATAAGCAGATTTTTTTTTTGCCCACTTTGAATTTGCAGTTAGTTATTGGTGTGTCTCGTTGCCCCATAAAACTGACAACTAGCACAAAGGTTTACTTCCTCCCAACGTCCCTATCCCAGACTGAGTATAGAAAACGTACGGCTAGTTTATTTCTAAAATTACAGCAGATAAAACTGACAAAAAAGTTCAGTAATCAGGAGCACCTGCTGCCTGTAGAGGACCAGAGTTCGGTTTCCCAAACTCACATGATAGCTCGCAATCGTCCGTACCCCCAGTGCTGGGAATCTGACTCTCTCTTCCGGCCTTGGAGAGCACCAGGCATGCACATGGTGCACATATGCAAAAATAAAAATAAATTGTTAAAATTATATTAATTTTAAGGAAAGAACTACTCCTCGGAATTGCATAGTGATGCATAGATTGGTTTGAGAACTGGGAAGAAACCCATACATTAGTGAAACTGAGCGATTTGATCAAAGTCATGGACTTAGCACACCTAAAACAGACCCTGAGGATCATCTGACTCGACCTTTCACTTTTCACATTAGTGAGCTTAACAGATTCATATGCATACAACCCAGTACCTCTCAAGGTATGTATCTACAGTGTCATCCCTGGATGGCCTTGTTCCTAGTTATAGAGGTGATTGGTTCTTTGTGTGCCTTTGCGTTAACGTAAGGTTCTTAAATATCCCCATACCCTATAGCTGCAGTGGCTGAAAGCTAGTAGCGCTTTGGAAACCTCACCATGGAAAAAAAGGCCTGATGTCTTCCGATTGTGCTTCTGTGCTCTTCCTCTAGAGCAGATAAATTGAGGCTCTTGTAGGCCGGGATTCTGTCAGGTGAGACTTTAAATTTCTAAGGGCAAGATTCCTCCCAGCAAGACTCTGAAAAGTGGTAACCTCTAGCTTGTCCCAATTCTCTTGGATGACCCTTTGAGAACCTTGATCAAGAGAAAAACTTGTTCTCGGCCATCTGGACTCTTTGATGCTATAGAGAAATGTAGTTGCTTGTAGCTAATAGGCAATTGCTACATGGAAAATCTGTCTAGGTGCCGAGCTTTAACATATAGTAATGTAGATGTGAAAAAGTCAAAACACATCTTTTTTTTAGTATAATGAAGAATATTCCTGTGGCCAGACCATCATCATGCCAGAAAGTCAACTGTACTTCCCAGACGTAATTTTTGGTGTGTAGACTGAGGACTCTGTTTTCGAGCCTAGAGAATTTATCAGTTGCTAGGGAGTGGCTAAAGGGGTTGGGTGGGGGTGGTAAGGGGCTTATTTCACTCTTGCTTTCAAGCTGACGCAGCATATTTTAAGTGGATGGTGTTTGGTTTCCTCTTCAGCAGCATCTGCCTGTGCTCTGCCATGTATCCTCGCGCTCAGTAATTTCGTAGCAGGTTGGAAATGGCTCATGTGTAAAATGAGACTCTGTTACTAAGGGGACAATGACCCCCCCCCTCTTATTTTAAATTACCACACTAGCAGAAGGTGACATTTTGCTCCAGGGCTCAGGAGGTAAACAAAGCTATAAATTATATCATACATGTAAACTTGTTGAATACTCGTGTCCTCCGGAATCTATTCTTAGGATACTAGCTGATCAGGGACCACTGCTGTAATCAACTCTACATGAGATATGGTAATTTTGCATTTGTGGAAAAAAAAAAAAAAGCAAGAAATGTTTTCATGACAAAACTTACTTGCTTATATTTTGTGCTTCTATAAGACTTAGAATCTTTACGATGCTGTTTGGCTGGTTCTTTTTTCTCTTTTGAGGTATGCTATTAATTATTATTATTCATCTCAAGAGCAGAGTAAAATCCAAAGTATAAAACAGATCAATTCCAGATTTAATATTGGGCATATGACCTGGCTTTTTTCCTGTTTTGCCTGCTTTACATTAGTCTGAAAGCACATCAGTAAGTGTGTCTCTCCCAGTTGTTTAAAGAAAGGGTCTCCTATAAATATCTAGGACAGCAACCAGATGAGCTTACATACATACTATACTTATAAAAACTGTCAGGACATCTTCACAGATACAACTTACAAACATTCTTTAGCTTAAAAAAAAAAAAAAAAAAGCCAAGTTGGGGTGGGAACTTCTGCTGATAAAATTTACATAGGACAATGAATCCTTACCACGGCCTTTTATATTACCCCATGATTCATCTAGATCTTAGAGATGGGGCATTGCTTCCTTTTCTGTTGTATCTTTGCTTTTGAACCTGTCTGTGTTGCAGCTACAAACTAACCTTGGTTCAGATCCAGAGAATGAGGACCGTTTGGAGTGCCACACAGTCTGAGTAGCGTATTTCCTCCAGGACTAAGGAGCAGCTGGAATTTGCCATTTCTGGATGGAATAGTTGTTTTTTTTTTTAAATGAATTTATTTTTTCAATTTCATCACTCATACAACTTATAGAATACATCCTGGCCCCCTTCCTCCCCTCCCTCCATCCTCCCCCTGTTCCCCCCCAGATCTACCCTCCATCACTACCCACAAACATCCCCCTTCTCCCCTGAAAAGAACTGTCCTCCCAGGGCTACAGTACAATCAGTGCATGGTGTAGTGGAGCGGAGTGAGGCCAGGCACCAATCCCTACACCAAGGGTGGGCCCGGCAGCCTGGCAGGAGGAAAAGTATCTTAAAGGCCAGTAAAATGTCAGACACACCCCACTCCAGCTTGAGGGAGTTTTTCAAGGACACCAATCCAGACAGCCATGAGATCTATTTAAGGGATCCTACAGATTCCGTGTCTATGGCTTCAGTCTCTTGGGCCCCTAAGAGTGCTGGTCAGTAGACACTGTGGGGCGTGCTCTCCTGGTGTCCTCAGCCTCTCTGGTTTCTACTATCCCTCCTCTCCCTGTTCCATGAAATTCCCTGATCTCTGCATAATGTTTGGCCCTGGGCCTCTCTAGATACTCCTCTCAGTTGCTGGGGGTGGGGGGCTATCTGGTGAGGACTGGGCTAGGATCTAGGAACAGAGTGTGACATCATTACAAGTTGTCTCTGAATACTCCAGTTTCTACTTTCTGGCCTGTGCCTCCTTTGGCATGGAGTTCTGCTTTTCCGTTGTCAACAAGGATCTTGCAGGGCAGATAGGCCATGAGTCGGAGGTTTTGTGACTGGGATGGTGTCCCAGACTCACCACTAGAAATCTTGCCAGGCCACAGGACTATTCAGGCTCCCTATCCTCAATTACTAGGGTTCCTGGATAGAGGGAAATCCTAGAATGGAATAGTCTTAATACAAACATTTTGGAGTCTTACAGATATCCATGAGCACTGTGCCTCTGGGAGTCATGTGAACTTTTAATTTTGAGAAAAGTTTGGTTGTCATAGATAAAACTATGATAAATACTATGAATTTTATTTTCTAGGATACTAATTGAGTAGAAGGAGAAGAGATAAAAATATATTGTAACTAGCTTTAAAATGAGACAGTCCTTTGTGTTAATGGGACTTGCTCTTGGACTCAATGTGTTTTCTGATATATATATATATATATATATATATATATATATGTATATTGAGTAATATGAATGATGAGGGAGGTTTCAGTAACATGGAGATGGGTTAAAGGGCCAAGTGGGTAAGAGGTGTGGGCACAAAGGTCAGACTTGGGCCATTCCTCCAGACTCCTTCTCAGCTCATCTCCCTCTTTATGGTAAGGTTCTTCACAATTGCTGACCTTGAGGACCTTTGGAATCTATGTACACCAGTGAGTTGAGAGTTCACTTCTAGGAATGAAATGTCTTGGATAAAGCACAGCAGCAGCCTTTCCCCCAGCATCCCCATTTTTGAAGAGCTGCAATAAACTTGAGTAGGAAGTCCTGCAATAAAATACCACCCAGGAGACAAGCTGCCACACCTCTGCTCCTACTAAAATGTCAGTTAGACATTGTTTCTGCACATGTCTGTGTGCCCTTTTTGCATGGTCTCCTTGCTCAGCCTATTGTTGAGTGTTCTCAAGAAGAAGCTGAATGGACATTGACTAGAGGTATAGAGAGAGGGCTAAGCATCATTGGGTTAGGTTGTTAGGACATTAGATTGTACTAGGTTCCCTTAGGGAGCTATAAGTGTGAGGATCTAGTATGAAGTTTCCTGTCACTGTGACAGGATATCTGACCGGAGTAATTTAAGGAAGAAGAGGTTTACAGTCCACTGTGCCAAGAATACAGTTCAGCATCACAGCAGGGCATGCGAAGCCAGCCTATAACCCTCAACCCCTTACAGTTCTGCTTCTGCCACTTGGGCCCCATGGCCACATGACTCCCCAGCCTCCCAAAACATCACCATTATCTGGGAACCAAGTGTCCAAACGTAGGAGCTTGTTGGGGAGTAGAGTTGAGCCTTTCACACCCAAACCATAACAGATGACAACAAAACTTCCATGGTTCGAGTACCAAGACCTCAACCATGCTTTTGAGAGCGATATCTATGATTGATGAATCCTGTTCACATCCAGTTTTCTGTAGAGGAGCACTAGCACCCATGGTTCTTGGTAGTTTCTGCACTTTCAAATAAGGAAGTTGACTCTAACTCACATTTCTGTGGGACTATTTTCATTTCCTTGAACCCACCCGGTTCATAACAAACTGTTGATTTGAAACGGGAGAGATGTGCGACCCCAGCTTATTATCAGCCGCTTTGTAGAAGGTGACTCTGTGTATGTGAGCATTGTCTTTTTGATAAAGGGCATCGCTGTGAAAACACAGGTGCTTGAACTTGTATAAGATAGTTTGCCGCTGGGTCATAACTAAACGATATAGCAGAACTGATGTCTGGCCTTGCTCCGCTGATAATATGATCCTGTTGAACATGCCGTGGTTTTGAGGAGGACTCGCTTTACATCAGAAACTTGGGCCCAGGGTCATATCTTTTGCTGGCCAACAGTAGGACCATTGTTGAGGCTCATGAAGTAAGACCCAGGATGTACCTAAGTGTCTGAATTGCTCTTTGCCTGTGTCTGTGTCTTGTCTCTGACAAGAGAAGATGCTGCCTTTAATCTAAATCTCTCAGCTGATGGCAGTTTGGCACTGTCCCCACTCAGAAATGAAGATATAAGACTTAAGGCATTTCTGAGGAATTTTAAATAATTATTAGAATCAATCTGAGTTCTGTATAAACCTGTGCACATCTTGGGAGTGAAAACAAAGGACTATTCATGCCACTCATCCCTTGCCAGATGGGGTGTGTGGAAGCTTATGAGAATTTGCTTATATACCTTAGCACAGTGACTTAGGCCTTAAGAATATAACACCTTGAAATGCTTTAAATTTCAAGAGGGTTTTACTACTCATGTTTTCTTTTCAGGATGTGATACAGTCTGAACAATATAGGTGGGCAAGTGATTCTTCAAGCATTGTGCTTGGCACCAAGGGGGAATTAAAACACAAGGCTTACAGATTGTGCAGACTAATACAGCAACAAAGTGAGCCAGCAGGAAGCTCGGAGCTGGTATTCTCCCAGGTCAAGCAATCAGAGAGAATGGGTGCATCACTTTGGTCTGTTAATTTTAGCAAACAAAAGGAAGCTTTAAAAAAAAGGATGAAAGAATCTGCTCCCAGAGTGATTCAAAATAAGCAGTTTGCCAAGTCATCAAGCAAAAGGTGTTGACAAACAAGTGGACCAGAGGTACTTTTTTGTGTTTTGTACAAGGGACACATAGACTCCAGCAATAGCGTGGCAGCTGCCATAAAATACAGACAGTGCACATTCACATTTTTCTTATTGCATTGCCTGCCGGGAATCTCCTGGCTGTACTTAATATCCAGTGTCATGAACATCATCTTTCTAGTTTCCTGGCACAATAAAGACCCCCTAAGTTCTCCTACAGCATAGTTACTACCTCAAATTCTTTGTGAAAAAATAAGATGAAACTATGTTACGTGCTCTTGAGGTAATTTATTATGTGTTTTGAATTTAAGATCAAAAGAAAAATCTAGAAACTTGGGTTTCTGAATTGTACAGATAATTGTAAAACCAGAGTCGGAGGGACGGGGCTGTGTGGAAACAGAATTCATGCAGACTGAGTTCATCGTTCTTTAGGGACAGAACATTGCTCGCCCCTCTCTCATTGGCCCATCATGTGTTGGCATTGCTGTGCCGCACGCCTGATGCCGACCTGTGCATCCCTGTGTCAGTGCAGCCTCTCTGAGACTTCTCTCCTCACCGCTGCAGGCCAATCTCTGCCTGGTGCTTTCAACCCAAACCACACCCACTTTTCACAAACCACACCCACTTTTCACAAACCACATCCACTTTTCACAAACATGGCGTTCCTATTGCCCCAGGCATTGCTTGCTTCTTCCATTCGTCCTGTCTCCTCACCTATAGTGTGCGTGCATGTGTGTGTGTGTGTATGTGTCTGTCTGTCTGTCTGTCTGTCTGACTGTCTGTCTGCAAAGGCCAGATGATAACCTAGGTATCATCCCTTAGATACTGTCTGCTGTGCACTCTGAGACAAGGTCTCTCACTGACCCTGAAGCTCACCACATAGTCTTAGCTGCTGATCAGGAGCCTCTGGATCTGTCTGTCCCTACCTCTGCACCAGTGAAATTACAAGTTGGGGCCACCATGTCCAGATTTTTATGTGGGCTCTGCAGACTGAATGCAGGTACTTGTACTTGCGAAGCAAGATACTGACTGAGCTATCTCTTCAGCCCCTACTCTTATTTAATCTACACACTGGAATCTCCAGGGACAAACAGAAAAATGGTAACACCTAAATCTCACTGCCAGAAATTCTGACGGTTGGCATGCATGAAGCCTGGCTTGGGCCTCAAGTGTGGTGTGTTGCAGATTGCAAGTTTAGCTAAGCTTTGACCTATCGTTTGCCAGAAAAGAGAGCTTTGTATAAAGTCCCTGCCTTTTCTTGTTTCTCTACTACTGTTTGTTGTTTTGTTTCAACTGTGTTTGGTTTCAGGAGATGCTGAATCAGGTCCATCACAGACACTTCATGTGTGATAGTAAAACACAATTCTGTTTTATTTTATAGCTAGCAGAGGTGATTCTGGCCATGACTTTGAGCCTGGGAGTCATACCCTTGCAGTACCCAGAATCTTTTTGCATAAAGAGGTACTAATTGAGATTTTTGGTTATCATTTCTGTGTTTTATGTTGTATGTACCTACAGTAGATAGTCATGAAAATTTAATTCCAGGTTCTTAGTAGTCTGAAGACACAGTGATCATCAAATGTCACTCAGTCATCTACTAATCTGCGAGTGTGACATTTGTACTGTGGTCACAAATTCCTTCACACTCTGTCCCCTCTGGAGCAAGCCTTCACGATGGGATACAGAACGAGTGTTGACATACTCCAGAACCTCTGTGATGATGCCCAAAAGTATTTATTTCCTTACTTATGCACTGTATTCTATGTGTATGAATGTCTGTCAGTATGCACGTATGCACGTGTGGATGGGTAAGTTCATGTGGGTGTGGAGGCCATAGGAAGATATCAGGTTTCTTGCTTTATGACTCTCTACCTTATTCCAGGGACTCTCGTTAAACAAGGAGCTAGGTTCATGGCCAGCAAGCTCAAATGATCCTCTTGCTCCTCTTGCCTCTGCCCCCCTTAGCTCCAGGGTTCCGTGTGTGTGTGTGTGTGTGTGTGTGTGTGTATGTGTGTGTCTTTTATGTGGGTCCTAGAGATTTGAACTTAGGTCCACATGCTTAAGAAACATGCACTCTTACCCGATAGGCTATCACTCTGACCCCCGAAATAGTTGTTTTAATAGCAAATATTTGATAAAACTGAAGATCCATAGTAGAGTAATTTACGATTGCCTCTTTCCTACACACACACACACACACACACACTCCCTAGGCAGCTTTACTGAGTTTGTCTTTATCACTGATGTCTTTTTCTCCCACTTCTTTACAGTGTTAATCAGAAAAGTACCCAAAAGGAAGAGTTTTTCAAATCACTGGACAGTTTCCAGAGTAAAGGGGAAGATTGTAACCTGACAGCATAATCTGTCTTGGAGAAGGGCTTGAGGTCAGTGTAGATTTCTGATACAAACATTTTCACCAAGTACGTCCACGTGGAAAGGTTACACCCCTGGAAAGAAAGGATGAGAGTATTTTTAATATTATTCCCTAAGAACTACCACATCCTTAAACTTTGCCTGCGGATTCAAAGGCACAGTACGTTATCTAGGTTAATCTCAGGGATGAGAATGAAAGCGAGGCTCCCCCTTTCTCTCTGATGCCATTGTGTGTGGCGTAATGTTTGCACAGTGGTGTCACTGTGCTGGTTACAATCTTCAGACACAGCTAGAACAGCAGTGGCCTGCTTTTGAGTCCTTTGACATGATTGGTGCTACCAGAGGCTTCTGCAAATCAAGTTACTGCTTTCTAAACAACTCCCATGGCAATGCCTTCACTTTTGCTCCCAAGGGCTTGTTCTCTGTGTGCTGTGAGTCTGTCCTATGCTTACAAGAGACAACTGATGTTCTCTCCTTTTCTAACAAAGAGAAAAGTGCAAAACTTAGTGCTTTCAAGGGAGTGAAGATGCAGAGAGGTCCTTGATCATTGAGTGGGACAGAGCTAGGCTCTGCTAAGGAGCAACTCTACAGTGGGAGGCAGGTTGACATCTCCAGAGAAAGGGTGGGACTTTGCAGGCAGATCTGAAAGATTTTGACCAGTAGAGACAGGTTGATGGTGGCTTAGGAATGTGTGATCACGACACACAGACTAGAGGGGTCGTCTAAAGCTGGCATCTCAGTGTTTCCTAGAAAATCACCTACCCACAGATTAAAAGTACAAATTTCCTACCCCTTCCTTATTTTGAATCAGAACCCAGGGGAGAGGTCCAGGAACCTGTATGAGCCCAGGCTCAGGAAGCTGCCTGTTGCACTCTGCACCTGGAGAGCCACCAAGATACAAAGGCTGGATTTGAAATGTCTCAAAATCAGGGACTGTAACAAAGTTGCTTTATATTCAATTCATAGAAAATACTCCATAAACACTTATTGAATAAGTTAATAACGTCTAAGGAGATGAGGGCCTAGTAACGAAAGCTGCAAATAAAAAGTATAAGAAGCAAGAAAAGCCTCTATCCCACCCGTAACCATTTCACAGTAGAACTGACACTCATTATTTTTAAATACAGTCAGGTATGTAGTCCAGGATGGCCTGGAACTAGTGATCTGCCTGCCTCCGCTTCCCCAGTGCTGGGATCATAGCTGTGTGTCATCACTTTGGGATTACAATGAACTCTTAATGAGAGCAGTTCTGTAAATGATAGATGACATTTTCTCTTGTTGGATCATTTTCTCCTATCTTTCCTTGTAGTTATTCATTGCAGTCACCAAAGATGTGTTGAGGCCATTTTGGAAGCTGTGAGTAAAGGAGATCTGGGAGCTCGCTCCACTGTGGGTCCTCTCTCCTACCTGAAAGAGAACTCAAATGCTTAACAAGGTGACAACAGTATGCCAGGGATTGGCTGCCAAGGTCTAGGGCCATCAGACGATACAGCGGGAGGAAGCAGACACAGCCAGGATGGGACAGACACTGAGGGGTTAGGAACAGGGGCACCTACAGCCTGAAGCCACCATTGCTACTGTTCTGAGTTACCTCCAATCTTGCAGCACAGAGGACAGAGATTCAGTATTAGTATCTTTGATTGCCAGCAGGATGAGACCCCTGAGAAAGGGGATTAGACAGCGAGAGGAAGTCAGGTTTGTACCAGTATCTACTCTTGACCCTTATTAAAAAAACATCTCGGTTAGTCCTCACCATCTTATAGAGTGTCATTTTACAAGCCGGGCTAGCGATGCTAATTTGCCTGAGGTCTCCATAGCAATAGCGCTGAGATGCCAATCCAGAGTCAAGTTCTAAAGCCTGAATTTTTCCTTTCGTTGAGAAACCTCCTGAATGCATGAGGTTATGGTCTCAGTCACTGTACACCCATGATGTTTATCTGTTCACCTGAGCGTTGAGGAAGTAATCGTAAGAATTATAGCAACTGATGACTTAAATGCAAATTTTGACCTGGTGCAGAGGTTTTGATCCAAAATGCAGACCTCTGCGCCAGTAAGGGCTGCGTTTCAGTTCACAGCACCTTTAGAAACATGACGACTTCCCACCCATTCAGGTCGACCTATGCATTCATTTTCTAGCGAGTGTTTCTTTTTTATTTTTTTAAGTGTGTGTAGTGTGTGTGTGTCTGTGTGTCTGTCTGTGTGTGTGTGTGAGTGCGTGGTGCATGCATGCTTGTGTGTTTCCATGTGTGTGTGGTACAGTGTGAGTGCACATGTATGTGTGTCAGCGCTTGTCTCAGAGGCCAAGGAAAACTTCAAGTGCCATTCCTCCTCGGGATCCATGCAGATTCTATCCACCTTGGTTTTTGTGTTTTTAGATGTTGTTTCTCACTGTCCTGGAACTTACTAAGTAGGCGTGGCTGGCCGGCCAGTGAGCCCCAGGGACCGGCTTGTCTTGGTCTCTCCAGAACTGGGGCTATAAGCATGTGCCACCACATGTAGCTTTGTTTAACATGGTTCCTGGAGCTGAGACTCAGATCCAAATATCTCCCCAGCCATTTATCAACCGTTCTGAAATGCTTTCAATGGAAACTGTGTTTGCTCCCACTTTCCCTATGAAAGCCATACGCTCTGTGGCCTCTGCCCTTTCCATTTCATGATTATTGACTTTGAGCCCTGAAGTATCTCGAGACATGAGAAGTCCACTTGTTTCTGAAAAGGATAAGGCCCTGGACTCTTCTCATTCCTCCTTCTTCCTCCCGTGGGATTGTTGTCAGGCCACTTAGCAACTTGATCAAAGGAGTCTTTAAGATAAGAGGCTGATTTGAATTGATGGTTGGTGGGTTAGAGCCACAGGGCCTTTAAAATTGCCTTTAGTTGCCTTTCCATTTCAAGTGCAAATGTTTGTTTTAATATTTGCCTTTAATCTCAGCACTCTGGAGGCAGAGGCGGGCAGATCTGAGTTCGAGGCCAACCTGGTCTACAGAGTGAGTTCCAGGACAGCCAGAGTTACCACAGAGAAACCCTGTCTTGAAAAAAAAATTTAAAAAAAAAATTGCCTTGAACATATTTGAAGTGAAGGGAATGGCAGTGAAAGAATGATTACACTGGCGAATTCAGTCAAACTGTTGTGACAGCTCACCGTAACTTCTTGCGCGGAAGATGTGACGAAAGCCAAGTACACATACCACACATTTTATATGGTTAATGTGCTGACAGTATTTAGAATCTTTAGTTTTGGGGTGTATAATAGGGCAAAGCATAAGAAATTATTCTTATTAAAGAACATTTGTAATACCATAATTAATGGAACTTGGCCTTTAGTGTAATTTCTATTTCTTACTTTCAACAACTAACTTGCTTTGGCAAAGGCTTCAGTGGTCCTCAGAGCCTCGGCTGGGCTGCTTTGGGGATGCATCAGAATACGGGGATCCTAGAGAGCCAGCCTGAGGCCCAGTGGGTGTCTAGCTTCTGTTTTCTGAGCCCTTGACACCCACAATGAAGAAGAGGCTATGGAAACAGTGCTAGAATCCAGCCAGTATACACTAGTACAACTCTGCATTCAAATACTGAAATCGTTTTCTGCTGGTTGAAAAAACGGTGAGTTCTCTCAGATCTCACTGAACTCACTCCTGTGCTCACACATGCTCCTCCTCAATTCGCACTAGATTCCTCCAATCTATGAAATCCAGTAAGCTATGGTTATAGATAGCGTAGCAAAGAGGTCAAGGTCCTCGGAAAATGAGCCACATTCACCTCACTGAAGAGCCTGACACACTACTTTTGTCCTTTGTTCGTGTGCATAATCTTCTTCTTGGGTCAGGATTTCTCCTATTTACATTTCTATATGAATTTAATACCAATTTAGAGTGAAAGGAAGGGAAGAAGGGCCAGGGAGGGAGGGAAGGGGAGAGGGAAAGAAAGAGAGGGAGAGGGAGAGGGAAGGGGAGAGGGAAAGAAAGAAGAAAGAGAGGGAGAGAGAGAGAGGGAGAGAGAGAGAGAGGGATCCTCTAGGCTCACATTGGAGATGAATTTGGTCACATGCAACACACACAACCTTATTGAACATCTTGAAATGTTCAGAACACGGTGGTGTTCTGTAAGGCCCAGATGTGTACAGCCAGGTGCCTTCCTCACGATATGTAAACCCATTTTATGGAGGATTTAATCCATCTTTGGAATCACTGACCTGAGAATGCATTCCTTACGAGGCCAACTGAGATGATAAAAAACAGGTCCAAAGTTGATGTTCAAAGATGTCATTTATGGGTTGTCAGAAAGGGGCTGAGGAGTGAGAGAAACTTGGGGGTGTGGAGTCATTTCAACTTGCCCTGTTCTAGAGCACAAGGGAACTCTTGAAATTTCATAATCATAGGATCTTTTTATTCATTTCCCAAAGAGCATGTTTTTGAGTCAGTGTATAATATAGCTATTTGTTCTCTTGAACACATCTTAGGGATGAAAAAGGAGTTAGGAAAATGAGCCCATTGTTTTTTAAAATTAGTGACAAACTTCAAAATAATTTCAAAACAAACCTCAAATAAAACATTCTCCCCCTACTGTGAATCCCATTTAAACTGTTTGGGTCAGTCTGTTTTAATGAGCCTCATTCATGCTGACACGTCCACACACTTCAGACAAAGACAACTGTACCTCTAAACCCATCTGAAAGTGATGGATGACTGTCAGCTTTGTGAGCCGAGCATGTGGCGGCTTGATAGCGCAGTGAAAGCAATCGCCGAGTGCGAGTCTGTTTCTTTTGGCAACGGAAGGGGTTGCTAATGGATTCATCATTTTCTGTTAAGCATGAATGTCAAACAAAAAAACATTTAGGGCTCTATTCAGCAGAGTTTCCGGCTTGATGCCTGCCAGCCATGGAGTCCTGTGACTTGGAACCTGCACAGCCCAAGCCTGATTTTTATTTCCCAAGTTCCGCGGAGCTAGAGCCCAGAACCTGGAATTCTGCCAGTGGCTCCTTCCTCCTCCTCTTCCTCCTCCTGCCCTCATCCTCCTGCTCCTCTCCCCTCTCCTTCTCTTCCTTTGCCTCCTATTTTCCTCCACCTCCTCCCTTCCTCCTGCTCCTCCTCCTCTACCTTCTGCTCTTCCTCTTTCCCTGCTCTTCCTCCTCTCTTTCCCCCACCCTCCTGCTCTACCCCCCATTTGCTTCTCCTCCTCTTGCTCTGCCTCCTCCTTCTCCTCTTTCTTTTGACCTTCCTCTCTTCTCCAATCAGATGATATCACCTGTCATGCTTCTTAGATGAATGATGTCTCTGGCGCAGAGCTGGATACCATCACTGACTCTGCCTCAGAAGCACACAGGAAGTCCACTCATGGAGAGGGGGCAGGGTAAGCATTGGGTCTATGCCCAGTAGAACTTGCATCTTGGATCTGACTGGATGACGTAGACGTTGTCCATTTGTTATTTGGGGATCATAAACAAGTGATATGCTCTGAACCTGTTCTATATACACAGGACATGAACATAAAAAAGTAGAAATTGAGACACCCAGGTCTTTGATATATTCTGCTGTTCTCTGCATGGAGTGTGAGAGGGCTTGGGGAACACGCTGGCCTCGCCACACAGCTCTTATTACATCATTGACCACAGAAGAACCCCCTTCTATGGGAGAATGGCTTCTTCAACCACATCTACAGTGGGCAGATGTAGAAGCTAAACCAAGACAGAGGGCACTGCTCATTGGCAGAGCAGTAGGGACTATGATTCAGACTCTAGAGGCGCTGTGGGGCTGGCACAGGTCTTGGCACCAGCTCTGACATCTTGGACAGGTCTGTAACAGCCTTAGAGCCTTGGCCTTTGAACACTGCTGTTTTGGAGGTTAAATGATATTGCGTAAGATGAGTAGTCTAAATTATAAATTCATACAGATATAGACTATTAACTGAATTATTTAATTAGCAAAAGGAATTAATATGAAGTCCAGGAGGTTGTGTGAGGTCTAAGAGTTCAGAACATAGAAGAGACAGATTACCGATGCCCGCTTTCTTCTCTGCCAATCGAAGTGGTGCTTCCTCCATCTGGCTCAGTGCCTGCTCTGCCCAATGCGGATGTGGTTGAAGAAACCATTCTCCCATAGAAGGGGGCTCTCCAGTGGTCAATGCTGTAAAAAGAGCTGGGTCTTCCTGTCTCAAGTTTCCCATAGTGCTGTAGTAACAGACAACTGTCTGTTTACACATGGCTTTTGAAGTGGGTGCTCAGTTCCAAACTCTAAACAAAAGTAATTTTATGGCTGAGGGTCACCACAAAATGAGGGTCACGGCATTGAGAAGGTTGAAAACCACTGAACTAGTTGTTTGCACAAAGAGTAAGTGGATTTAGGCCCAGGATTGATACCTGTGCACTAAGAAGGAAAGCAGGATATGAAGAAAGACCCTGAGGTCCACTTTAACTTCTTTGAGGGCGTGGCTTCTACCTCTCTTGTCTCTAAGCCTCAGGGATATTTGGAGGAAAGTTAAAATAAGCTGTGAAACATTTTAAGTGCCTTGAAAGTGACAGCACTGCAAGCGATTTAATGTGACAATTATATTGGTGACTTAGCTTAGGGAATGAAGCTAGACATCACAACAGCAAAAACAATGGTCCTATTTGAAGACGCACCATCTAAACTATCCAATGGCACCTCCCTCTGGAAGCTTCCTCAACCACCTACATAGAGCCCATCATGGTTTCTCTCGTTTATTGGCATGTTTATCACAGACACACACACACACACACACACACACTGTGACCAGGCTCTTTCAATTCAACATCTCGAGAGTGACTAATACTCTAAGAACTCAGAAAATATTTGTTGGATTTAATAGATGCATGACTGGAAAATAGAGAAAGATGTTCTGATGCATCAGGCTTGCTCTGCCTGTCTTTAAACTCTGCACTGCTTTAGTAGCTGCTCACATGACATTTTCATCAAATTAAGTAAAATGTACTAATTCATTTTGCTAAATTTTATATGCCTTTATCTTTCGGAATATAACTGAACTCCCCTGAGAATGACCCATACATATTACACTCATTACTCTGTACCAGGGGAGCTGCATCCCAGATGTCGTTTTAACCTACAGAAACGGCCAGATCCCCATTCCACAGGGCTGATTTCAATGAGGAATTTTCAGAATGATGAGGCCAGATTTAGCTGGTAGCAATTATTGGCACATTTCAGATGAGCTCAGCATGAAGAATAACACTGAAGTAAGATTATGTCTCAAACAGTAAGCGAGAGGGGAAAAAATTGAAAAGAGAGGCCAAAAGGGTTTGAAAAGCAGGAAAGGACCAGTTATCTGCAGGAAGCTGGTATGCTTACATGAGATGTGTGTGACCCAGCCTGGGTTAGAATGTTATCTCTATGTGATCTGCAGGATTTTGCTCTTGGGCTGCAGCAACTGCAGAAGGGTGAATTCAAGTCGTAAGGAGAAAACTCAATAAGAGGGAAGAAAAGACAAAAGCAATCAGGCCGGAGGGCATTGCAAAAACCAAGGAGACGTCTCATAAAAGGCCCTGGAGGACTACCACTGTTTATAAGGGTTTAACAGGATCCCGACAGGAACAGGTCTGTTGGTCACCCTGGGGGAACTGAAAGGCTTCTCTGTGGTTTATGGCATTTACCTGGCTTTTCACTCCAAAGTGTGACAGATGGGAACAGAGACTGTCTGGGAAATGGTATGAAGCCAAATCTGGTTGCCAGGATATTCTTGATGGCAAGAATTTTATTGGAAAGGAATTTTGAGAAAGCTGAGGGAGTTCTGCAAGTGAAGCAAAGACTCCAAGGATGCTCCTCGCTACTGACTCTTTTATATTTCTAAACCAGACATTTCTTTGAACCTTATGCCAGAAATAGATAACGCAGTCATTCAGCCCCAATAACAACCATGCTTTCTCTACTCTAGATTTAAAAACCTTTGAGTGGTTTCTTCCTGAACTGTCACATGTGTAATTTCTTTCCAGAGCCAGCCATCTTCTATTTAAATGAGAAGGTGAAGGAAGCAAGAGTGAAAACATCAATGAAAAGTGGATGGGGCCTTTGGAGAACATGGATGGGGGTGTTCCTACTGGTCAGGGCAGGTCAAGCAAACTCAAGAGGTTAGGAACCTAGACTTCAGGATATCAACAGTTACAAAAGTAACCGTGACTTTCCTTGCAGGACCCATGCATGGAGAACCTTTGACACTGCATGCATCTAACTGTGAGTTGATCCCTTTGTGAGTCCTGTTTTGAGTTTCCGTCGTGCTTTCGGTGCTCTTACTATGGGGAAACATTCAAAGTGAAAATCCGGAAATGCAACCATGAATATTCTTAGTCGGGAAGGAGAACGAAGTATACGTGTAATGATGAAAGCCTAAAGTGAAGTTCGGCAGACTCCAGGCTTTAAAAATCTACTCTGGTAGAAATGTATGTGTTCATCATCACACCACTAAAGAACAGCTGAGAATTCAAAGCCCCAGGGAGGGAAGGTACGGTCAGGGAAGTGGGGGTTCAGTTCTGACAGGTTGAGTAAGGTTGGCTCCCTCTGATGCCAGAGGAAAAACCGTGGGTGCAAGTGCCATGCAGTGGCTGCTGAGTAAGGAGCTATTGAGAGTCTGGCTGTGCATTCTAGAAATGGAGAATGCAGATATTGCACTCTTCTTATGCTTTCATGCCAGCCCCCCACCACCTTATGTCCTCAGGCCTTCACCTCAAGGCTATTCCTACCCCAGGCATTCAGTGACCACAACTGGCCATCTGTGTAGCCAGTCTATTGAGCCGGTGTCTTTCTGGTGGCCTCTGAACTCCTATCTTCTTCTCTGCATGAAATCTTGTGTCAACAACCCATCTGTCCTGAAGGAGCATCTGCACAGCTTTGGCCAGCCCCACCTCCAGAGCAATGAACATTCTCCTCTTTCTTTGCTGACTACTCAGGGCAAAGCCCTTCATTTATATTGCCTCCAATTTTCCCTACCACCTACGAGGCTGTTATTTTCGTTCACAAAGGAGGAATCCAGGGCTAAGTGGAGTGCGCTGTAGAACTGTAGAACAAATCTAAAGCCATGAAGCTAATGGAGATGGGATAGAATTCAAAGCCACCTCTCTACCTCTTCTTCCATTTCTTCTATTCCCACAATTCTTCATTCAGGAGGTGCGGGTAACAGATAAGCAAAAATCACTTTGAGGCTCTTTGGACCTGTACATAGGTTCCTCTTTGTCCTGAGAGGTTGCATACCCAAGTTTACACAGATGACCCTATCACCTCTTTGCTAAGCACCTTGGGTAGGACACACTCTTCATGGCCTGGACCACCTGAAAAGGCCTGCCCTCAGTACATACCCTCGTCTCCAAATCTACCTGATCTCCTCAGTCAGCTTAATTTCACATGGAGACAACAGACATGCCCACCCTGGTTTGGTAACTGACCCTCTTCTCTTGAAAAAAAAAAAAAAAAACCCTAGAAAACTAAGACATTTTTAAGTCATTTTAAAAAGCTGTGGTCTGGCCCAAATCACCACAGCTTAGGGATTCCAGGTCAGGAAATGTACACTGACTTTGGATGTTAAGTTATGAATCTAATTCTAAGCCTTCATTTATTCATCTGAAAAAAAAAAAGAAAAACTTTTGGGGTTACTGAAGGGGTTAGATGGGTTAGATTGGCTAATGTATGCCAATCTTTCAGAAACACAGCATGAAGCTGCTGGACGTAGCGAGACAAGTCTGAGGGGGAGGAGCGGTGAGAAGTCTTCACTGACCTGGCCCAGAGCAGATACTGCTCTTACAGGACCAGAGGAGGCAGTGGGCCGAATGTTTAACAGGCCTGCATCTCATTGCCTGCTCACTTGCTAGCTCTTTCCCTCTCACTGTATGCGTGCGTGTATGCGTGTTCATGTGTATGTACATTCATGTGTGTGCACATGCATATAGAAGACAGAAGACAAGCTGTCATGTCTCAGGTGTCATATACCTTACTGTTTGAGACATGATCCCTCATTGGTCTGAAAATTACTAGATAGGCTGAATTGGCAAGTTAGTGAACCCAGAAGTCTGTCTCTGCCTCTCCACGGGTAGGATTACAAACACATACATCCCACATCTGGCTTTCCTCCCCTGCCTGTGGTACATTAGTTACTTTTCTAATTGATGTGACTAAATATCTAACAAAAGCAACTTACAGAAGAATGGGTTTATTCTGGCTCACAGTTCACCATGGCTAGGCAGGTGAGGCAGCTAGTCGTATCGCCTAAGCAGAGGGAGATGCCTGTTCCTATCCAGAGAGTTCTTTCCTTTTTATCAAGTCTCAGACTCCAAGCCACGGAATGATGCTGCTTACCCGGAGGGTGGGTCTTCCCACCTCAATGAACCTCATCTAGGAGCTCCTTCATGGACGTGCCCATATTTGTTTCTGTAGTATTCTAAATTCCTACAAGTTGAAAATTGGTCTGAGTCATTCCATGTGGTCTCGGGAGATGGTCCTTGTATTTTATCAAGATTTTTGCTATCTCCAGCCTATGACTATGCCTCAGCATCTTCATGTTCGAAAACTCTGGGATGAATTACTGTGACTATCACTTGGAGTTGGTGCCCAGGATCTCTAGACCCCTCCAGTGTGTACTCTGTGATACTCTGGTGGGATGAAGGCAGAAAGTAATCTGAGATGTGACAGTGATTTGCCCAATTTGGGCATATGCATGCATTTGCATCAGTTTTCCAAGTCTGACCTAATGAAGCTTGACAGGCAGGTGCCTTACGCAAAGGACATTGTTTCTAGTGGTCTAAAGGCCGGATGTCTAAGACCAGGAGCCGGTAGATGTGGCTTTCTCCTTAGTTGCTCTCCTTAGCTTAGAGATGCCACATTCTCCATCTGTGTATCCAGAATTCTCCTTCTGAAGATATCCCTCAGATTGTATTAGAAGCTATTCTAACCTTCTCTTTAACATAATCACCTCTTGATTAGAACTATCTCCAAACATTGCCATTCTGAAATATTGGAGCCTGATGTTTGAACATTAAGAACTTCTAAAATGCACACAGTCAGGTCTGGGAATGTATCCCAAGTAAGCCAATGTGCTTTTTATCCCTCTAGTACAGTCCTGGTCCTGTCCGAGCCTAGGAAGCATGGTGCGAAGAGAGGTGAGCTCTCTGGACTACACTGTCTGCGTGCTCAGTCTGGGGAAGATGGCTTCTGGCAAAAGCTGTAGGACATGTTCTCGTGGCATGGAAGCTTGTAGGTTTGGAAGCAAGATGTCTGAATCGATAGAACTAAGCGACACAAAAGATAAGTCATGCGTTGGGATTCTTCCAAATATAAAAGATGGTGTGGACTGCTTATTAGGAACACAGAAGACGTCAGCGTGCTCAGAGAAAACTGGTGAGAAGAGCCGCGACCTCCAACAGGAGCCAAATCAGTAGATTATGGGAAGCATCCGACCCTGAGATGGTTGGAGGTTGAGAATCGGTATTAATGTAAACGAAATGGCAAAAAACACATCGCTGCTCTTTACTAGACCCTGTCTAAGTCTCCAGCTAGAGCCCTTGTCTACACCACAGGCTAGAGGCCTGAGGAAATTCAAGAATTGTTCACATCAGGAAAGAGGAGAAAAGGAAAGAAACAATTAATAACAACCTCACACAAAACAACTTACTGGTCGGGGGGAGGGGGAAGATTTAGGAAAAGTGTGGTGCTCTTTACAAATATACTATTACTAGTCTTAAAGTTTTTATTATACGAGACTTTTGCTTGATCCCAACATACTTTTTCAAGTTGTGAAAGGTATTGTTTCCCTGATTACATTCTCTGTCTGTCATTTGTATATAAGAAGGCCACTGGTTTTTTGTGTGATAACTTTGTATCTTGCTACTTTGCTAAAAGTGTTTATCAGCTATGAAAGTCTCCTGAAAGAATTTTTCAGGTCATCTATAAAATTGTATTGTGTGCAAATTAAGATACTTTGACTTCTTCCTTTCCTATCTGTATCCCCTTGATCTTCTTCAGTAGTCTTATAGATCTGGCAAGTACTTCAAGTACTATGGAATAGGGATGGTACTCTGCAGGCAACCACAGGAGAAAGGTAACCACCAACCCAGCTACAAACTCCGCAATCTACGATGACCTGCCTGCAAATGTTATGGTGCAATAGAGGCACAAATGTTGTTGGAGTAACCAACCACTCTCTGATTGAAATTAAGGCCCACTTCATGAGATGGAACCCATGTCTGACACTACTCAGGTGGCCAAGAACCTGTAACTGAATAGACCATGGGCCTAGGAGAATATTAAATACTATTGTTTTGTTAAAGACAATAACAATAAAAATGACTCCTTTTAACCTTCTACTAGACACACAGATCGGTGCTTTGCTCAACCATTATCAGAAAAATTTTCTATTGTAGTAGATGGAAACTAAAAGAGACCCACAACTTGACAATGTACAGAGACTGGGAAACTTTGGAGTCATAAATGGGTTGTCTTCACCAACCCGCTCCCTTTAAGGCTCATGGAACTAGCTTGAAGAGGAGGTGGAAAGGTTGTAAGAGCCAGAGGGGATGGATGGCTCCGAGGAAACAGTGTCCTCCAAACACAATGGGGCTGATGCACAAACCCACAGAGACTATGGGAGCATGCCTAGGCCTGCACAGGATCAAGCCTGATAGTGTCTCAGCCCTGGGAAGGGATAGTGGACATGGGCTCCCACCTCTAACCAAGAAGGTATCTCCAACTGGCATCCATTTGTGAAGGAAAAAAAATCAGTTTTCTCCAGTGGAGTCTCACTGGGTATATTAACCAACCTTAAGGGGAGGCCTTTTTCCAAGCAGTAAATGGCCAACACAGAACAAACTCAATGGTATTTTTGTAGACTATTTTTCTCATATTGTTTTGTTTATTATGGTTTCCGATTTTGTGCTTTTATGAATTGGGTTGTGTGTTTCATGTGCTTTTTCTTTGTTATTATTATTTTTATTTGTTCGCCTGTTTGTTTGCTAAGGAGAGAGAGAAGAAAGGTATGGGATTGGGTAGGTAGGAAGATGAGGGGGTGAGATCTGGTAGGAATTTGTAAAGGGGAAACTGTTGAATTGTATGAAAAAATATTTTTTCAATAAAAAACCCTATACTTCTACTATGTACCTATTAAAATTATATTGTAAAGGTTATATGTACAATATTCCTGAAAAATATTTATGACACTAATAGCTAATAGATAAAATTATTAATTATAGAATAATTTTTGTTAATAAAAGTTATCAATTACCTATTAAAATGGCACATTGAATACATGACAAGCCTTGGCTATCTTTAGATGAGAGATTCAAATTATTTTCCCTTACTGATTTTCTGTGGTTTTTTTTTCGAGTTTTCTAATGGTGCACATGAGTTATTTATAAAATCTGAATTTTAAGAGAGTTTAATAAAGGAAACCCAAGCTCTGTGAAGATGGTAACCAGAGTGATAGCTATCATTAGACTGTCTACGTGATGAGAGGAACTGTTTTCTTTTTCTTTTTGAAATTATCTTTCTTTCTTTCATTAAAATATCATTTTGAATAAAACAACAAAGATAGCAGATAGTAATTTAAAGTGCATTTACTTGGGAAAAGAGATATGTGGTAACCCTTTGTCAATGCTATTCTTTAAAACATTTTCTTACATGTCTCCAAGATCCAGAAGTCTAGAATCAACTGGAGTAAATATTTTATAATTTACAATAAAAATCTCATGCATGTGTCTGAAACTGCTATGCTCTGAGTCTTCCTTCTGCTCTGTTGTGTTCCGGCTGGAGACTGGTCATTAGTTCTGCCTCACAGGACCGAGGACCTGTCCAGTGGCTTTGGATGGTATTCCCACCTGCCTCTGGGATCAGATCCATTACTGTATATAGTCCCCATGTTTTACTTGTACATTTCTTTTGGTAGAAGCGTGGACCTCTATGCATCTATGCAAATGTAATACACGTATTGCTTTTTTTAAGTGATATGATCAGAGAATCCGCCATAGAATGGTCTCCATGCTTCCCTTCTGCATTCGCAAATGTGTAAGCATGTGTGCATTTATGTATTTATTACAGTGTGCTAAGGGCATCACTTTCTTTTAAACTTAACCAATTTGGCTTTCACACGTTTCACACATTTTCAACCTTCTGTAAGACTCTCCCTGCCTTGTAAAGCTGATCAGAGCTGTCCTATTTAATTTGATCCTTGTGTTTGAGCTGCATAACAACACTGTTATTCATGAAGGATTGATCATGTCTTTTTCTTTATGAAATTTGGCTTACATTTCATTGTCTTATTTATCTAGAGCTCTGTTTCAGATCTAACTCTTCAATGTGTACCTCGTTTTCCTGAAACCATGTTTAGTTTTATTTTTTTAATAAACACATTAAAAGAAAAATTATTAAAAACAACATTAAACATGGGATAAGCGAAACACAGGGGCGCAGGCCTGTAGTCACAGAACACAGGAGGTAGAAGCAGGGTGGTAAGTTCAAGGCCAGCCTGGGAAACATGAGAATTTGTCTCAAAAAATAAAAAAAGAAAGAAAGAGAGAGAGAGAGAAAGAACGAACGAAGGCAGGTGTGTAAATGATAAATTCAAGCTGGATTATTTTGGGGAAAGTTACATTCTCTTTTAATATATTACAAAAGATAAATCATAACCAAGATTAATTAAAATGTTGGACAGGATCTATAGTCATATCTGATATGACAAAGAATTTCAATTTAAAAAGCACAATAATTGATATTCAGAATGCATATATTGAATACTTAACAGCATTTTAACATAGTGTTCAGAGTGTGTTAATCAAATAACACAACCTATAGATGTAGTAGGATCCAATGGTGGATAAATTCACCAAAGAGGTCAGGCCGTGATGATAGAGAGTGTTTGGCACAAGGTTCAGAAAAGACTGTTCTGAGGCTCATGGAATCAAACTCACTTACCTTAGAAATTCACCAAAAGCTGGGGGCTAGGTATACCATAAGATGTGAGAGGATTAAGGTTTATTCACTTCTGCTTTGCCTCTGTGTGTGTGTGTGTGTGTGTGTGTGTGTGTGTGTGTGTGTGTGTGTGGTGTGTATGTGTGTGCACCTGCATGCATGTATGTGTGCCCCCTTGTGAGTGCATGAGTGCAGATACCCATGTGGAAGCCAGGACATGACATCTAGTATCTTGCTTTACTGATCCCCACCTTATTCCTTTGAGATAGGGCAGCTCACTGAGTTGGGAGCTTACTGTCTTGGCTAGACTGACTGGTTGCCTGTCTCTGCCACACAACACTGTGTGATGTGCACACACAGTTGGCTGTTGGTGTGAGTATTGGGCATATGAACTCAGGTTCTCGGCTTGCATAGCTGCTCCTCTTACTCACTGAGCCATCTCTCCAGCCCTTGGTTTTCTTAAGACAGGTGATGGAAAATGATAATCCCAAAAGGATTAGTCTTGGCTCTGATAGTATTTAATGTTTTAATGTGACATGGCTGAATAGTGGGAGAGTTTCTCTACTGGAAAAGAAGCTGTCCTTATTTATTATTATTTTTTTTAATTTTATTACACTCAAAATTTCCTTCAGATTTCCAGGGGACTCTGCCTCTTAGTGCAGACCCAGAGTTTGTTCCCACTGCCCCTTTCAGTCTTCCCTTCTAGTTTATCTCTACTCAGAACTATGAGAACACTTTCTACCACCACCCCCGCCCCGACCTGCAATGGCTACACTGGGCTAGGGCACAGGTAAGCAATTTTCACTATGTTTCCTATCCTCAATCCAATGGCTCCAGACTTAGTCCTGCTACAGCCTGCCTGTGGGAGCTCCTTCTCCTGCCCCACCTCCATTCTGTGGGGACCCAAGGCCCCCTAGGTCTTTCCTGATGGCCTTCTCAGCCTTTCCTCCTAGCCCATTTTTATTGCTTTTTGTCACCCACTAACCTGCAAAAGTGATCCCTATCAGGGTCCCCCCAGCCACCACACTTGCCTAGGATCCAGACTGAGCAACAGCAAACAAGGAGCACAACATTCATCCATCAAGACAAGGCCAGATACCTACACACCTACACCAAAAAACACGTCAGATATCATGATTCCAGATGCCTAGATCCCAGTGCAAAAACACAAACATGAACAACCAAGACAATACACCTCCTCCGAAAGCCAGCAACTGTATTGTGTTAAACCCTGAGAAGAGCAATTTAGCTGAGGTACAAGACAAGGAATTCAAAATAGCAATTACAAATACGTTGAAGGACCTTAAAGAGGATATGAATAAATGTCTTGATGAAGACTGGAGGAACACAAACAATTGAACAAAATGATGAAAAAAAAATTGAAACATGAAACGTGCAATGGAACCAAAAAAGAGACCCACTAAAGAAAACCCAAACTGAAATAAAACTAGATATGAAAAATTTAGCATGGCAATCAAAAACCTCAAAGGTAAGTCTCACCAGTAGATTATAAGACATAGAAGGGAGAGTTCCATGTCTTGAAGATAAGGTAGAAGAAATGGGTAGCTTACTCAAATAAAACATTAAACCTAATAACATACAGACACAAAACATCCAGGAAATCTGGGACACCATGAGAAGGACAAACCTAAGAGTAACAGATATAAAGGAAGGAGAAACACAGATCAAAATCAGAGAGAATGTTTTTTAGCAAAATCATGGAGAAAACTTTACTAATCTAAAGAAAGAAATGCCTGTCAAGGTTCAAGAGGCATTCAGAACACCAAATAGACTTGAATGGAAAAGTAATTCCCCACAACACATAGTAATCAAAACACTAAGTGTACAGAACAAAGAAAGAACATAAAAAGCTACAAGAAAAAAAGATCAAGTAACATATAGATCCACTAGAATAGCACCAGACATTTCAACAGAGAATGAAAGCCAGAAAAGTTTGTATGGTTGGATGTTCTATAACCTTGGAGAGACCACAGATACCACCTCACCTACCATACCCAGCAAAACTATCAATCACAATCAACAGAAAAGGAAAGGACTTCCACATTCCATCATAAAATCAAATTTAAGCAATTTCTGTTTACCTATCCCGCTCTACAAAAGGCACCAGAAAGAAAACTTCTGTGTGGGGTTGTTAACCACACCCAAATAAATAATCCTAGACCAGTAAATTAAAAAAAAAAAAACCCATACCGTAACAAAATAAAAGGAACCAATAGAAACTGTTCATTGATACCTTTTGATATTAGTGATTTCAATGCTCCAAATAAAAAGACACAGACTAGCAGGTTAGATTAGAAAACAGGATCAATCTTTCTGATGTCTCCAAGAAACACACTGTACTGTCAGTGGTAAATATTCCCTCAGGGTAAAAGGATGGAAAAAGGTATTCAAAGCAAATGGACCCGAGAAACAAGCTGGTTTAGTAGCTACTGTAATATCTGACAAAATAGACTTCAAACCAGAACTAATTAGAAAAGATATGGAAGGATGCTACATACTCATTAAAGGAAAAAAATTATCAAAAATATTAAAATTCTAAACATTTATGCACCAAACACAAGAACACAGGGACCCACCACCGGACAATGTGGAGAGTAAGGGGTTGTGGAGCACTCAGCTCTAAATGAGATATCTTCATCAAACCACTTCCTCGAGGCTTGGGGATCTATGTGGAAGAGGAGGTGGTAAGAATGTAAGAACCAGAGCTGAAGGATGAATCTACCCAGCAGATGTCCTCTTGGGCACAACAGGACTGATGCACATGTGAACCCGAAGAGACTGTGGCAGCCTGCACAAGACCTGTACAAGGTCAAGCCATACGGAATCCCGGCACTGAGCGGGGAAGTCGATACGGGCTCTTACCTCTAACAAAGAAGCTATTCACCATTGATACCCGCTGGCAGAGTTTTATCCAGTGGTGTCACTAGGTATGTCAACCCCACACCGCGGCTGACCCAGTCCAGGACTAAGTGGCAACACAAAACAAAGCCAATGTTTTTGTGGACTTTTTTGTTTCATGTTGGCACTTTTTGTCTTATTGGTTTTTTGCTCATTTGTTTTGATTTTCATTTGTGTTTTTGTGGGATTTTTGTTTTGGCAGAGAAAAAGGGAAGAGAGAACATAGAGTTAGGTTAGTAGGGAGGTGGAGGGATTGTGGGAGGAGTTGGGGAAGAAACATGATGAAAATATATTGTATGAAAAAAATTTTAATTATAAAAAAGCCAAAGAAATTCTTCAGATTTATGCAAATTCAGTTTTTTCCTATTGTTTCTTTTTTTCAATTCTTCAGCAGTTGTTAAACATGTTTTTAATGAATGGGTTAACAAATAAAATGAATAATGGTGTTTCTAACATTTAAAATTTATTGTAAAGACTTTCAAATCAGGTAAGAGACCATTGCAATAAATTCTTATGTGCCAGTTGCTTAGGTTCAACATCTAGTCATTAGATCAGCTACTTTTCCAGTTGTCATGACAAAATAACTTGCGAGAGAAACATAAAGGAAGAAGGATTTATTTTTGGTTCATGATTTGAGAAGATCAAGTCCATCACAGCAGGCAGGGTGGGACGCAGCTGGTCACATTATTTGTACTCAGGAAGCAAAGAGAGCTGAATGCTGGTGTTCATCTGCCTTTTCATTCACCCTGGGATCCCAGCCCAAGAGATGGTGTCACCCAGTTAAGGTGGATCTTCCCACTTAAGGTGGATCTTCCCACTTCTCTGGACACATCCGCCCATAGTCCCCCAGAGGTATATCTCCTAGGTGGTTTTTAATCCAGGTAAGATAAGGAAAAGATTAACCACCACACAATCTGTGACTACTCTTGTTTTACACTTACTCTCTTGATTCTTTTGGTTATTCTGTTAAAGCAAATCCAGACATCCTATTACCTTACCTGTGACTATTTGAATATGTATCTCAGAAAAAACAAGGACCTTCTCTAAAGCACAACTGCAATAGCAAAACATAATTCTCCCTCCTCGCTCTCTGGTCAAGGAGGTCATAGTTGTGGTATGTGGTATTCGTGTAACATAGAATCCTAACGGTATCCAGAAACTGCAACTGTCTAATGTGTTTTCTGAGAATCAGTCAATCCATGTTCCCTGGAGCTTTTTTTTTTTTTGTGGTATGTTTGTTAAGATTTGTCCTAAAGGCGTCTTCATGCATGGATATAGCTGTGTGTGTCCAAGGTGTACCTAGGATGGTTTCTTGTCTCTGCTCCTGTAAATTGAGAATTTGACAGACAGGCTTGATCAGATCCAGGTTTGGCTTTCCTCAGTGAGAGTATTTCCTAAGTGGTACTGTGTGCATCCATCAGGAGACATGTAATGCCTGGTTGTCTCTCTTTTTGAGATGTTAACAGCTATTAATGATCATTGCTGAGACCCATTAATTCATTAAAAGCATCAGAATCCACTGTTCTATTTTTCCTTCTTCATTTACCAGCCTGACTACATCTTGAAAGAAACAATTCTCATCAACTCCTTATTTACTTTGGGGTATCCCCTGTAATTAAAGCCGAGTACATGTTAACTCTTTCTCCTTTTAACCAGTTTCCAGAATAATGAGCCGGATCTCTATTGTTCTCCAAAAGGAGCTGTTTCTTAAAGTGTCATTATTGACTGGAAAATCTAAGCACACCTGATAAGTTTCAACTCCTCGCACACATGCCTGTATTGCTGCTCCACCCTCAGCCAGCGGCCACCCAAGGACCAGGCTCTGGGCAGCCGAGGTGGGGGTGGAGGTGGGGGGATGGCTCTTGCTTCTGGACTAGGCACTGCTTTTCAGTGGTCTGAAATGAGGAATAAGATTTTTTCCCCCAGCATTTCGTTCTACTTACAGTTCAAAGTTAGGATAGCAAGGGTTTTATGTTTGCTTGTTTGTTTGTTTTTACTTAAATTCCCCTTGCATTATGTTTCTTTGTTTCACAAAAACAAAAACAAACCAAACAAATTCTTGTTTTTTGTATTAACTTTCTTGGTCCTTAGAATATATTCTAGAAGAAATAAATATTCAAAATACTGCATTTTAAAATTACCAGTGATATTTCTTTTCTGCAACAGATACTCAGCAGTCTCTCTCTGTCCCTGCCCCATCTGTCTGTTTCTCTCTGTCTCTGTCTGTCTTTGTCTCTTCCATGCGCGCATGCACGCAGGCACTCATTTCTATTACTACACATTTTCTTTCTACCTTGCCCTTCTACCTAGCATTGTACACTGAATGGAACTCCATTCTCTACAGGATACTTCGCAGTCCTTTCTATTACTCCTTCGTGTAGCTATGTGAGGCTTTACTTATACTTCTGTGTTGGTCTTGGCTGATGACAGTAGTTTGCATTTTTTAATGCTTTTACCAACCAAGTTAATGAGTGATTTTGTGCATTCTGTGTGTTTGAATGTCTTCCTATTTTGCTCCCGTGTATTTGTGATGGATTTTTATGCAGGGGTGGGGGACAGTGTCAAAGAGTAAATGGTCTAGAGTACTTACTGTCGAGATACTTGCCTGCAATCTGCCCCTCTTCCTTTCCCGTGACTAAAGTATGAAAACACCTTAGCTCGCTCTCAGCCAAAGATTATGTTGTCCAACAACTCAGAGCAGATTTAACTGGCTTTTTTTTTTTTTTTTTAATGACGGAGGCTGAACATATTTTCATACAACTTGGGACCAATTATGTGTCATTTGGCAGAAGCACTTCCTCTTATTTCTAGTCTGTTTTTCCATGGGAGTCTATGCTTTCAACTTCTCAAGTGTTACAAGTATTTTATATATTGGGTTACTAACTCATTGCTGGTTAAGTGGCAACCATTGTACTCAGTTTGCTACTGGAAATTTTATTTTTCCTTCTTTTAGTATTTTCTTTTTCCAGACAGGGTCTCATATAACCTAGACTGGCCTTGAACTAGCATGTAGCTGAGGATGACTTTGAACTTCTGATCCTTCTGCCTCCACTTCCCAATTATGATGTTAAAGGGTTGTCTCAATAAGTCCAGCTTTGCTCACTTGTTTATTTTATTACTATTTTCCCCTCTTCTTTATATTTTAACTATTGCGTGTGCCAGCACCTGTGGGTGTGTGTATGTGTGTGTGTGTGTGTGTGAGAGAGAGAGAGAGAGAGAGAGAGCACCTAGAGCTGCCCAGCAGTGACACTAGAAACCAACCTCGTGTCTTCAGCCCTAGATTTTCCACTTTTCCTAAAGTGTTTATTTTGCTATTGAAATTTTGAAAAATGTGTATTCTTAAGTGTATCATTTCCCCCTCATTTTATGAATAGCAATACATAGTTCGGAGATGGGCTCCCTCCCCAAATCAAGGAGACATTTCTCTTTGTTCACGAATTTCACTTCTAGGGCTTGTGTGACTCATTAAACAGCAATATTTAAATCTAGTGTATTAAAATTTTCCTTCATGTGGGAAATGGGAAACGGATTCAATGCTATCTTTCCCATGCGGCCATCTACTGATCCCAAACCTCTATGGGTAGAACAGTATGCCTTGTGCCCGCAAGTCTGGTAAATGCTGTCTTCTACTGGTAGTCAGAAGGGTTGGCTCTCCTGCTGTGTTTTCTCACTGTTCCTCCTGTCTGATTATAGTGACATGATTCATTCATTTTTTTTTAAGTCCATTTTCTTTCTATGTGGCCATCTCAGAAATCTTCTCTTCTCCATTCCACCTGTTGTGTTTGCACCCATGAGTCTGTAGATCTCTGGGTGACGATTTTGTGATCTGATACTTTACTAAATTTTGTTATTGTTCTGAAAAGCTCTTTCATTTGTTCGTTTGCATTTTTCATGAATATGGCTACATAATTTCCATTTACTTATTTATTTAGAATCAAAATGATTTAGATTTTTTTTGCCTCCATTAGAGTAAGTTGTATTTTTTTTTCTTTTTTAGAAAATATGTTTTATCTGAGTCTGAAAATGCTTTTGCACTGAGTGGTATAAAAAAGTCCCACTTTTAAATCTTTTGCTTACATTTGATAGCTATTTCCCACTTATTTATATATTTGCATTTTCTCAGTCTTTTACTTAATAAATCATTTTTCATGATGCATGTGAACATTATGCAGAAAAACCATGTGTTGTACATGTGCATCTCAATGAATTCTCACTAAGTGAGCACAGCTGTGTAGCCCTATGGCCATCAAGAAACTGAGCACTCCTGGAACCACAACATGCCGAAACCAAAATGTGCCCCTTGCTGGTCATCAGAGCTGTCCCCATCTGTCCTACAGAGCTGCCCATGCTTTTCACCTGTTGCTTAGTTTCTGTCTGTTTCTTTTGCTCACTGTATTTGTGGAAATTCTCTCATCTTTCTATAGATAACAAATTCATTCATTTTCATCGATGACTAAAACTCCCCTTATTAATATCCCAAGACAGAATAACTTTGCTGCTGTCAGGTCAGATACACGCAGCTTCCAGCTGGTGCTGTTGATGACAGTACCACCCTGAGTGTTCTTATTAACAATCTGATACACATGTGAGTGTTGCAGTGCGGTTAGGCCTGTGAGGTGTGTATGCCAATGTCACTGATGCTTCCAGGTTTTCAGAATGGTTGCTCTAACTTGCACCGTGCCCCCAACAGTGAGCCAATTGCTTTTGAGACTTCATTGTGTTCATTGCATTAACTCTGACTATAGTGGTTTAAAGACTTGTGTTGTGCTGACAACTGAAGACCATTTTGTCATGTTTTACAGTCTATTTGGCTAAATGCTTTTGTAAAAATTCTGTTGGAGTTTTTTTGTCCACATCCTTTTAGATTTTTTTTTTTGTTCATATTGGCTTAAATAAGTTCTTTTTATATGCTAGATTTTTGTCATAATAAGTATTGTAGATATGGAGTACTGTCTTATACTTGTCCTTTTAACTCTCTGAGCCTTTTGAGGGGAGGGTCTTAGTCTTCCTACTGTGCCATTTTCCAATTTCTCTTCACAACAAGTGATAGTTTTTAAAACAATAAAAACTATTACCGTATAAAATATACATTATTTAATCAATCTTCTGTCTGTCTGTCTCTCGTTTCCATTCCTTCTTTCTTTCTTTTCTCCCTCCTCCCCTCTCTCCATCCTTCTTCCTTTTATTTAAAAGTAAATATATGAGTGTATTGTCATGGATTAAAAAATGAACTGTGACAAAAATTTTAGAATTAGAATTTTACTTATTCATATGAAGTCTGGCAGGAACCGGTCTTCTAATGTCACAAAAAAAAAATCAATATCCTCAGCATATGTAAATGTAAAATGTGTGTAAAATGTGAAGAAATTGCAGTACCAGACATTTGCTAGTGGTTCTACTCCTATCTATCAGACAGTCCATCAAGAGCTTGTAGCTCTTGACTAGATACCACATCATTTGAAGCCTATTCCAGCAAGGTCATTTTTTGGAGCCTTAGATAAGTCCTGTCTAGGACTATGAAGAACTGAAAGAGTCAAATGTATCACAAAAAAGTAATTGTATCTTCAAAATGGCTATTGCCATCCTGTATCTGTCAAAATTCACTAAAGAAATAGAACTGATTTTATATATATTCAAAACACAGAACAAAGAAAAAATATTAAAAGCTGCAAGGAAAAAAGACCAAGTAACATATAAAGGCAGGCCCATTAGAATAACGCCTGAAGAATAACACCTAACTTCTCAATGAAGACTGACAGCCAGAAGGGCCTGGACAGATGTTCTACAAAGTCTAAGAGACTGCAGATACCAGCCAGACTACTATACCCAGCAAAACTGTCAATCACAATTGACAGAGTAAGAAAAACATGAAACAATAAAACCAAACTGCAGCAATTTCTGTCTACCAATCCAGTTCTACAGAAGTTACTAGAAGGAAAACTTCAGTCTGAAGAGGTCAATCACACATAGAAGACATAGGAATAAATAAATAAATAAATAAATAGATAAATAAATAAATAAATATAGGGCTACAATTACCCCAATACCAAAACCAAACAAAGATCCAACAAAAAAAGAAAATTATTGACCAATATTCTTTATAAACATACATGAAAATATATACAAGGTACAAGAAAATAACAGGACTTAATAAACACTGTTTATTGATAACCCTCAATATTAATGATCACAATACCCCAATAAAAAGACACAGACTACAAAGAGTAAGTTAGGAACAGGTCCATCCTTCTGATGCATCCAAGAAACACACCTCGCAGAGACTACGGCAGCACGCACAAGGCCTGCACAGGTTCAAGCCAGTTGGGGTCCCAGTGCAAGGGAACATGTGCCACCACCCCCAACCAAGAGGCTATCTCCAACTGACATTTACTTGCAAAGGAAGAATTAGTTCTCTCCAATGAACACTTTGTTCACGAGCCCATTGTGTAAAGACAAGAACGGCTGGAGGAAGAGGCTGACTTTCCTCAGAACTGGTGATCCTATCTACTTGAACATTGAACTTCTCTTCTGATGAAGTCACATTTTGATGAGCATTTATGTAGGACACAAATCCTTCGCCCATTCAAAAAGATTTATCCACACTCTTCTTCTTCAAATATCTTTCTCAATTTCCCAATCATTCTCTTTCTAACTCCCTAATCACCAGGCCAATACATTTGCTACAGCCCATGCATCTTTACAGTCCTTTATGGTGGCACTAAATTTCTGCAATTCTTCCCAGGATTTGATATAGTTTTGATTCACATTTTTCCTGAAAAAGGCAACTCCAGTGGCTTCCACTTGGCTTTTTCAATCACAATACCCCTCAATCCATAGGTCAGGGAACCAATGTACAAAGTCTGTCAACTTCTAAGTATATTTATCCCAATTATACATTCAGGACTGTATAAATAACTACAGGGTAAATTCAGGGACCCGCTGGACCCGCTGACACATAGTCAGATTTCAGCTATAACTCCATTTGAATCAACTGATCTCTACAAGCCCTATTTTAACTGGGGGCCACAGTATTTGGAGGAGTCTCCTGGCATCAGTGTAAACTCAGAACTAGCATTCAATAGACCCCAGAACATCTGGTTGTTTCCTTCTCCATGGTGTACAGTTACTTTTGTAAAAGGCCAAAGGCTAACAGAAAAACTTAGATCTTTTAGCAAGCTCCTTCCTTGTGGGAACCAAGCCTTCCCTTCACTCAAGAAGTTCTGAGTCTGCAAACTTTCTCAAGTCTGGACATTGGTTCATGAACCAAGATTCCCTATTGCTACACTGCAGGGTAGCCTTCCTGGTTTTTAAGCCAAACAAAAACATACTATGTTTCTTATCTACTTAATTATTGGAAACACTATGATTGATTAGTCAGTACCAGAGGTCTATATCGGTCATGCCATCATAAAAGTCACTTCACCTGTGCTGCTCATTATGGGTTAGCCCATTACAGACATTACTTTGCCTATGCTACCCGTGAAAGCTACCTTGCCATTAGTGATTCAGTATTGCCATCTGGCCCCTGCTACACTGGGGCCCTGTTAAGCGCATCATATTTAAATCATCCAGTTGAGCAGCAGTCTCTCTAACCCTAAAACTTGGGGCAAAAAAAGCAATGCCAAGGATCTTCATCTGTGCTGATGCCCCTCTCACCACTGTGTGCCTTATAGCCTTTGTGAATTGGATCGTCTTCTGGGCCTTCCCACTGTGGGGGATTAGGTTTTACACAGTGTGCCCACTCTTGCATTGCAATTCCCCTGAGCTTTAAAATGCCTTCATTAGTACTAAGTCAAGGGATATCAGGCATCTGCAGCTCCTTTTCAGTGGGCCATCATTGGACAAATGCTTCAGCCAAGGAACAAACAAAGCTTTGACACCTTAAGTGTGTGATTATTAAGTGTGTGTCATATTAAACCTAGCATCTCCATTCCATGGGCCCATATTGATAAACGTAGCATGTAGATAAGATTCCAATCAATGAATAGCACATGGATACACAAGACCAACATTAGCCTTTTGGGTCTTTGATTTTTAACACCATGGCTGAAGGAAGTCCTTCGTATACTTGCCTCTAATTGTCAGTCTGTCCTTTGCTCTGCCATCAGGGGTGGGTTTGCCTATCAGAGTGAGCCTGCTCCTGTAATATCAAATAAACATACTCACTCGGACCCTGCTAACACTAGGGGTGTTCCTGCTGCTTCACCTTTTAGACAACTACTGCTTTTAAGTTTTTGAATACTTAATGTTTACAAGTCAATATTACATAGTTTTATTTCCTCAATTTTCAACAAAACTGTCTTTTCATGTATTTCTAGGAAAAGAGGCTTTTCATGTGGGTCTATGGAACTGACACCATGTACCTCCCCTTATGCAGCTTTCTGCTTAACTCACATTGCGTCCGACTTGTTAGGAAGTGGTATTTTTTAAAAAGAAAAGAAAAAAAACTGCTAGACTTGATTTTATTACAGTGCATTTAGGATTTTTTTACATTGCAGTCTGAAGATGAGCTTGGCCTATAATTTAGTTTGTTCTTATTGCCTTTCATTTCTCTTCACGATGAGATTATTTTACGTAACGGAGAAGCCTATTGCCCTTTCTGACAGGACCTGACAGTTGGCTTTTGAGATTATTAACAATTGATTTATTTCTTGCCGTTGTTAAGATCCATTTAAAAGGTCAATAATTACTGCATCAGTCTGTATCAGTTTTGGGGGCTGAATGATATATTTCTTGAGAGTGAATGCACATTTAGCCTGAAGGATTTGAACAAATATATGACCTGTGTAACAAACATTCGTAAGGACAGAATATCGCACAACTCCAGAAAGTTCTCCAGCCCTTCCCTTGAGCTCTGAAAACCTTCGTCTGTCCCTTTTCTATCAGTATACACAGTCTTGCTAAGCTTGGATTTCATATAAACAGAACTATGCAATATGTACTCCTCCAAGTGCGGATTCTTAATCATCTTTTAAATATTTTTTTCACATCGCTTCACTTATCAATAGTTTTGTGGCTGAGTACATGTCATTGTATGCATGTTCTAGAACATTCTGCTATTATCTACTGACCCATGCTTCTGTTTCTTATTATTCCTTTTATTTTTGAGATTATACTATAATTACATAATTTATCCCTTCCCTTTCCCCCTCCAAACCATCCCGCATGCCCCTCCTTGCTCTCTTTCAGACTCATTGCCTCTTTCTTCATTACTTGTTGATATATCATATAATATACGCACTATAGTAATATGGCTGTGTGTGTGTGTGTATTACTATTTGATGTGTTCATCCACCCTGATAAAAGAAACTCCTGTTTGCAACAAATAGAGACCATTTCAGAAAACCACAGCCTATCAAATTTCAGAGTCGTGGATCCCAGTCCAGTGGATTCATCTATAACACAACTCCTGCACCTAAGACTTGGGGAGCACTGTGGGAAAGGGAGTGGTGGGAGCCAGAGGCTCAGGGAGCTTGCTGTGAGACTGTGTCTCCTAGTAATGTCAGAATCTACACCCATGAAGCCTCACCAACATGACTGCATAAACATGACCCCAACAAGGATGAAAATAGATATAGTAACCTGGATGGGGGAAGCTCGAGGCCTCCACCCTACCCAGTGTGTACAGAGCTACCGTGAAAGTTTGTTTTTACAAGTCTCTGTACACATATGTCATTTTTAGTAGACAAATAGCTAAAAAGCAGAATTGTCGCGTCATGGAGTAGGTGAGAAATAGACTTGCTAAAAGATGCTGTAAAATTCTCCAAACTGTTTTTTTTTTTATTATTATTTTACATTTCACCGGCAATCTATGAGTTCAGTAAGCAATATCAAATGAGCACATTTTTCTAATCTTATCAGTGGGTCTGTGTGGAGTTGTTTTTCAGTTTTAGCTGCATAGGCACATAGCATGTCTCTGTGTGACACCAAATTGTGGTTCTGTGCTGGTTAGTGTTTTTCAACCTGAAGTCAACTCGTCCCCTGGGGACAGAGAATGTCAACTGAAGAATTACCTCTATCAGAATGGCCTGTGAGCATGTCTAGGGAGCATTTTCTTGATTCATAGTTGATGTGGGAGGATCCAGGCCATGATGGACAGTGACACTATCCTTGGTGGACAGTCCTGGCTTATGTAAGAAAGCAATCTGAGCAAGCCATGGGGCAAGTTGGTAAGCAGCGTTCCACCATGGCCCATGTTTTAGTTCCTGCCACCAAGGTCCTGCCTGGAGCTCCAGAAGCTTATTTGCCTAGAAGCCAAATAAACCCTCTTTCTTCCAAGCTGGTTTTGGTCAGTGTTTTTTATCACAGCAACAGAAAGTAAATTAATACAATTCCCCGATGGTTGGTGGTTTTATTGAGCAGACTCTCATGTGGGTGCTTATCATTCGTTTATCTTAGGCGGCGTATCTATTAATCTTTTACCCATTTTTAAATTTGGTTGTCTTTTTTCTCTTGATTTTAGTTCTTTGCATTTTATCTATGTATCTCCATGGTTAGAAATATATATGTCAAGCATATGCTTTTGGCTCATGACTTGTTCTTTACTTTCTTAATTCTGCCTCTGGATATATACAAGTTCTTAATTTTGCTGCTGTATAATTTGTCAAATTTCTTACGTTAGTGTTTTTTGTGTCTTAAGAAACCTTTTCCATTCCAGGATGGTCAATACACCTCCACTGTGTTCTTTCAGATTTTTAATATTGATGTACAATCCATTTCGAATGGATAGTATTGTTGTTTTCCTCATTGTTGGAAGATCATGTTCTTTTTTATGGTACTTACTTTGCTTGAGCAATTTTTATTGAATGCGAATCTGGTCTGTTCTCATACTTTATAACAAGTCAGACTGAGAGTCCAAATTCCTATTATAGCCTCGCTGCTTTTAAGACCCTTTGTCGTCTGGCCTCTGATCTCTTCCTCCACTTGCTTACACCCCTCTTCTCACATCTGGCTTTTCCATGGATGGCCCATCACATTGGTGTCATCCCTGTTTCCTTTGCCCAGACTCCTTATTGAATCTGAACACTGGTCACATGTCCCATTAGCGTGTTTATTTCATTCAGACCTACATTTGGATATTATCCCCCCAGGGGATAAAAAAGAAACAAACAAAACAAAACTACACTGCCCACCTTAGAACAGCACCTCTTCATCCTCGTTTCCTTTCTTGATATCATAATTATCTTCAGCTGTCAAATACAAACTTAGAATCACCTGGGAAGAGATAACTTACCTGAAGCATTGCCCAGATCAGATTAGCCCCAGGACACTTCTGTGATGCAATTTCTTAATCTCTAATTAACATAAGTGGGCCCAGATCCCTGTGGGTAGTGTCATCCCTATGCAGGTAAGCCTGGGATATAGAAGAAAGATAGCTGAGCAACCCAGAGATAGCAAGTTCCCAAGTGGTTTCTGTAGTAGTACACTGTTGTGGCAGCTCACCAAGGAAGACAGGAAGGAGTTCTCATATGTGCATGCCCTGCCAGACCTCAGCAGAGGAAACCACTGCCATTGCAAGTGCCAACCTGGACAGTGGAATCCCCAAGCGTCTGAGCTCAGGTGTTTTTATTGATTCAGAACTCCTTAGGTGCTCTACTGATAGCACATGCAGATCATTACCAATCAACATCCCCCACAGAAATCCAACACTTGCTGACAATACAAAATGCCAAGGCCCATACATCCCTTTTTTCCAACAGCACACAAAAACAATTATTTGAAAAACAACTAAAAATAAACTTCCACGACAGGTTTCTGCTTCAAGCTGCTGCTCAACTGTAGCTCCTTCCTGACTTCCCACAATAATGGACGGTAACTGTCAGTTGATAGAACCTCTTTGCTTCCTGCTCTTTGGTCAGGGTGTACCACAACAGAAGTCAAACCAGGACAGAAACTGGTCCTGGGGAGTTCGGTAGGGCTAGGAAGAACCTGGTTGTGTTGTTTTAGGGTGATTGTGAAGACTTTGGAAAAGCAGTAGAATGCTGTAGCAGAGCTATTGGGCTAATGGGCTATTCTAGGAGGAGCCTGGGAGACAGCAAGGCTGAGAGTAGTGAGTGTTGTAGAGGCCTGGATCAAAGGGGAACAAGACTTACCTAGTAACTGGGATGTGCTGTTTTTGCAGACTCTGGCTACTTTCTGCCCATGCCCTAAGGACTTTCTTTAGGCTAACTTAAAAAATAATGAACTAACTTCCTTAGCGAAGGCAATTTCAAGACGACATAACATTGAGTGTCCGTGGCATGGTTGTTACTGATCACCCTCATGCAGTTCTATAGTTTAAGAAAAAAAAAAAGCAAGCATGGCAGAAAGAAATACAAAATGTATGGTTTAGAGAGAGAAGAAATGCTATGAAGCTTATTACAGTCAAACCCTGTGCTGAAAGATAGGCTGATTCTTAGGGAGAGCAGAGAGATGGCTCAGTGGGTAAAGGAACTTGTTATTTTTGCAGAAGTCCTGGGTTCAGCTCCTAACACCTACATGATGGCTGGCAGCCATCTGTGGTTCCAGCGCCAGGGCATCCAACACCCTCTTCTGATCTTCACAAACACTGGGCATGCATGCAGTATACATACACACAGACAGACCGACAAAATGCTCGGGCTCATTTTTTAAAAACTATTCCAAAGGAAGAGGCCCCCTCTCTGCACTAGAACAATAGGAAGGGTGCTCTTGGCTCAGGGAAGGACCCCCAACTCACATAAGCTTCCAACCTGTGAAAGGAAAAATCTCGAGGGGTTGCTTGCTCCTAGAAAGCAACAGTTTCAACGTAGGAAAGCCACCGCTGATGTGGGACAGAGAACAAAGGTTCATCCCAAGCCGACAGCCAAATGTCTTCAGAGGCTTCAGAGGCACAAAAGATGGAGCGGAGGGAGTGTTGTGAATTCTTCCTCCATGGTTTTAGAGAGATGCTGAGATGCAGAAAGTTGCTATGGGAAGGCCTTGAGAGAGCATGGTGTGAAGCTGTGAAATAAAGACTCCAATGGTAAGCTTTTACTTGTGGTAAAAACTCCAATCTCTTAGAGTTGCCAGAGCTGTGGGACATGTGTCCAGGAGAGCTGCGTGGGGTGGACCCAGGTCAAGAGGACTATGTGCGTTTCAGGCGGCAAGGCCGAGGGGGGAGAGCTCTCTAAGCCCTTTTAAACTAAAGCCCCAGGTACCAGACCAGGAGCTAAAGGATCTAGTATTTGCCCTGCTGGGTTTTGGTCTTGTTTCAGTCCACTATTTCCTCACTACACCTCCATTCCTCCCTTTTGGAATGGGGATGCTTCTGTATTGTTGTATATTTGAAGTATGTAATACGGGTTTTGATTTCATAGGGAGTCACATTTAAGAATTGCTTTGAATCTCAGGAGAGATCTTTGGACCTTGGCCCTGCGAACAGTGTTGGAATTCTCACATACCTATGAGGACCATTCAAGTTCGATGAACTGCGTTTTTCATCATGAGATAGCCACGGGCCTGCAGAGGCAGGGAGTGGAAGGTGTCGGTTTGAATGAAACTCATGTCTCTGAACCCTTGGTCCGCAGCTGGTGGTGCTGTTTCGGGAGGTTACGGACTGTCAGGACGTCGACGCTTGCTGAAGGAAGTGTGCCACTGGGCAGGCGGGAGGTTACAGTCTCAGCGCACTTTGAGTTCACTTTACGTAAACGGCATCAGGGCCAGTTGGCTTAGGTACACTCATTTGTGCTCACACGACAGCCAAATTCCCTGAGGATGCATTTCTTAGAACGAACCCCGCGGGGAAGCTGCCTTCACTTTCAGTCACGTGACTCAGAGCATCCGACTCATCTTTCGTATTTGTTAACTGGCCTCCATAACACCCTCTGCATTATGACAGCAAGCGACACTTACGGACACAGCGTTTTTAAGACACTGGGCAGGGGGCAGTTAGAGGAACCACCTAAATTTTTCTTTTTGTTTGAACCCACATTGCCCAAATGCTAACAGACTTCTTAAAAAGTAGCTTTTCCTGAGATACGTATAGACTACTATTAACCTCTTGGGGACATATACAAAGTGTCCCAGCGAGATACATCTCCAAAAGTAAAGAGACTGCTCTCATCCCAGAGAGAATGTGTTTCTACTTCATTAGCAGCCACGTGCCAGATTGTTCTCTTTTTTGAGACAACATCCCTGAACTAGCTGAGGAGTTCTTGACTCCTGAGTCTCCTGCCTCAGCCTCCCCAGTGCTAGGAGGTACAGGCCTCTACAGCTGGTTTAAGCTGGGTGTAGAACTCAAGTCTTCCCACCTGCTAGGCAAGCACTCTCCCAACTAAGCCACATCCCAGCTCTAGCTAGATTTCCATGGTGTCTTTGAAGTCTCCCATGTCTTTGTGCACGAAGGCACCAGCCTGTTAGCCGATGTCACATTCCCTCCCGGCTAAAATCTCACTTCGTTTACAGGGATGGCGAGATCCAGGCCACTGGGTTTTAGGAATTGTGGATTTCCATGGCATGCCTGCCACCTCAGAAGCAAATCCTTTTCTGCTATCTCTTTCAGGTGGTCTCAAGAATGGAGTATTTCTGTCTTCCATAGGAGGCTCTGTTGAAAGTACAAATTATTTATAATTCAAAGAATGCAGGGGCTCTAAACATGCCTCTGGTCTGAAAACATGCTCTAAAGCTAGGAAATCTAAAGCTGGCTATGGTGGCTCACACCTGCAATCTCACTTTTTGGGAGACTGAGGCAGGAGGATTACTGTGAGTTTAAGGACAGGCTGAGCTAGGGAGACTGTGTCTCAAAAACAAAAAGAAAAAAGGAAACACAGTCATGTGGTCATTGCCAGGGGCTCATTAATTTCCTTTTCAAAACCAACTACTGGAGACAAGTGCGTTTGCTCCCTGGAAAACGTTCCCACATCACAGGGGGTGGGGTAGAGGTGGAGGGACGGGGGATAATCCAGGTCTCAACTAGCAACAGGCAGCGTGTACCACACAGATGGTCCAGATCATGCCATGGCAGGCCTTGGATCTGGAAAGCTGGGGGAATTTAGTAATGTGTTGGAGAACGTTCCAATCGGGCACTTTAGAAGTGACTTAGAGGTCACGTGGGAAGACAAGCAGAAGGAAAGGGATCAGCAGCCCTGCAAACTGGCATGCTCATCTCCACTTCCTCCATGTCCGCCACAGGCACGCCGGGGGACACTCGGCTCACGTTTTCCTGAGTTAGCTGAGTACTTCCTGGGTGTTCGACTCAATCTGGTGTCAACATTTTCACATTAATTATCTCGTTTACTTTTAACATACAGAGCCCTAGGTGCTATTTTTGAGAGCTAGAATGATTTCTTGCCTGAAGTCTAGCATGAATAAGAATTCCCTGTATGCTTGCACACCATCCTCTGTTCCTCAGCCCCAACTGGGGAACTCCGGGAGAGCAGGTGCTCTGGGAGCAGGGCACTGTTTTCTCCTAAGGTAGGATGGATAAGTTTCTCAACTTCTCCTAGCATCAGCTTCCCGGTCTAAAGCACGTCTTCATTCTTGAGCCACTACACAAGACTTAGTCAAGATTAGAGATGGAGCCCACCCCATCCGTAGCACACTGGGAGGCGTTGTCCCCGGCATTCTTACCCACTCGGTTGCTGCTGGACAATCATAACCTGTCGCTTGTTACTTTGCTTTATTTAGGTAAGTCTCTGCATCCCATTGTCGCGTAAGAATACCAACGGCAGTTTTAGATTATCTCCTGAAAGCAAAATGCTTAATATTTCACCTCCATATCCCCTCCTCCCACAGCTGTTCCCTGGATCCAGAGCATTGCTCAGCCAGGCGCACTGGAGTCAGGGAAGCCAAGAGCAAGGTCCCTAATGGAGCAGGACTCATGGGTCTAGCTTTCTGATCTTCCTGGCTAGGGAGGAGCTCAGCTTGCTTTGGCCAAGTCGGAAATGCCCCAACATAAGGGTGCCTCAAGGGGTACGTCCACATTGGCGGGGTTAGGGGAGATCCTAGGGATCAGGGCCTGCAGTTCAATGAGGTACCACAGGCAATTAGAGATTCGTTACAGTCCCATCGTTTGTATCATGGCTCTGGGTCAGCACCGGGTCAGTGCACATGGCAAACTCAGGGAGCTGCATCTGGAGTGGTGACGCCAGCCTGTGGTGTTGTGGGGCACAGCGGCCAGGATGTGGAGCCAGCATGGCGGGCAGGTGCACTGGGGGCAGTGTGGAGGGGGCCTGGAAGGTGGGGGCACGGGATGCAGACTGCTGCCTGGCCCGCTGGGAACAAACAGGACACAGCCTGGGGCAACACCAGCTCCCTGCAGCCTCCTAGCCCATCAGCCTTCCAGACTGCAGGTCCCACAGACTCCCATGTCACCCGCCAGTCCAATCTCAAAGCATAATTGGGGCCTGACATAACAGGAAGACCATTGAAAGCAAACAAAACAGGTGTCATCCCTGATCACATCATCGCAGACGGGAAAGGAGATTTTTTACACCAACTAACGCAAGAAGGACGAAATCGCAGAGTAAATGACAGTCATGTAAATTTAATTAATGTAGCTCACCAACTTGTGGTTGTTTTTCCTCATTACCCCTAAGACTTGGGAAAACTCTCTCTGCCTGCCTTCAAGTTTGTCCCCAGTGACTTTTCTACAGTGGTAGGATGGAAGGCAGAGCTATGTGGATAATATTTATTTTAAATTTTGCTTTATTATTAAAAAATGATTGGAAATACATAAAAACATCACACACACAAATTAACCAGACTCAAAGGCTACACAGCTTAATGAGATAGCATGCAGTTAGAATTGGCATTCAAACAAAAATTTTACATTCAATTTTATCCTTTCGGTCAAGTAAATTTTATGCACTTATATACCAACAAAATCCATGATGGAGTTAGAGCTAGGAAAACAGCTATCCATCTATCTATCCATCTTTCTGTCTATCATCGAGGTATACAGACAGATAAACTCAAATCAATTGCCTGTGGTCACTCCTCCCTCATTTCCTTATACTTAGCCTTTCTCATTCTTTTCTTTGTGTTTTACACTGGACCCACATGTGCATTGCTTACATAGATACATGTAATACATAGATACATAGATACATACACTGTCCTACATGTATGTGCATTTGCTTACATAGATACGTACACTGGACCTACATGTGCATTTGCTTACATAGATACATGTAATACATAGATACATAGATACATACACTGTCCTACATGTATGTGCATTTGCTTACATAGATACGTACACTGGACCTACATGTGCATTTGCTTACATAGATACATGTTATACATAGATACATAGATACATACACTGTCCTACATGTATGTGCATTTGCTTACATAGATACATGCAATACATAGATACATAGATACATACACTGTCCTACATATATGTGCATTTGCTTACATAGATACATGTAATACATAGATACATAGATACATACACTGTCCTACATGTACGTGCATTTGCTTACATAGATATGTACACTGGACCTACATGTGCATTTGCTTACATAGATATGTACACTGTCCTACATGTATGCGCATTTGCTTACATAGATACGTACATTCTTGGCTAGATTCTGCATATGAATCTGCATATGGTTTGCCTTCTTCTATGGAGAATATTTACAGAGATAAAAGAATGCATTCTGTGAACTCTAGTAAGAAAAATAGCTTCCACTCTCTTTAATCCCTTCGCTAAACATCCCCTTCGGTCTTGTTAAAAGAAGGAAAGAAAAAGGAAGCCTTCCAATGAGACCATCTAGTTAGGCTACTGTTCTAAGTTGTGTTTAAATGCTCTGTGGCTTTAACTGGAGTTCCTTCACCACGTTTTTGCTGGTAAGTGGCATTGGTGATGATAGCCTTACAATGCTCTTCATTTGTGAAGGACCTCAGCATTTATGACCTCACTTAAACCTCCCTTGCTGCTCTTACATTACTGGCATTATCGGGAAACTGAAGGTCAGATGGAGCAGCTTTGAACATGCCGTAGGCTGTAGAGGGAGTATGTAGCCCGTGTTGTCTTTTTTCTAAATTCTGAGTTCTTGCAATTCATTAAGGATGAAGGGGAAATGGAGGCAGCTTTCTCGCAGGCTCATTCTGTTCCCTGAACCAAAACCATCACATCATGGGAGAATCTTCTAAAGAACAAAAAGTTAAATGAGGATAGCCCCCCCCCCAAAAAAAAACAAACAAAACCAAAAACCAAAACCAAAAGCCATACTGTGCTCCCAGCCACTCTGATTACCAAGCACGGGTCTTCTCCAGCAGAGACAGTCAAGGCCATATGGCCATATCCAAAGAACCTGCTCTCCTGGGTTGGGCTGTTCAAAAGGAGAAAGCTGAGAGCATTTAGTTAACAGAACAAAAGGTTCCAGTGCCTAGCCTGAAGCCGGTGTTATATTTGTTATGTTAGAGTCTCTCCACTTTAAAGACTATCTTTGTACTTTATTTTGTTCCACCAAATTAACTAATTTCACTGAACACTAATTTGTCCCATTCACGCGGGTGGAAACCATGGGCAGGAGGCTTTGGGCCAAGGAGACTGTGGTTTGGGTGAGACAGCTGGCTTGTGTGACCCGTGGCTGCAGGTGGCTTTGACACCTGCAGAGGCTGAGGGGCACCCACAGGGATTTGCAACCCTTCTGGGCACTGGAGACCCCTGATGTCCATGATGTCTGTTTCAGACCTGGCTGGGCTCTGATCCAGCACAGCTGAGACTCTCCTTGAATTCTGTGTCAGCTCTCAAGTACAGCCATGTAGCCAACACAGACGCATAACAAACAGGAAAGGGGTTTCAGGGCAAGAAGAGCTTTGATTTTAGGGGTTCATAGCAAAGATTCTTTTGTCCTTACTCCCTTGAGTCTGTGAAGGGCTTTGTGTCCTACTTCTCCACAAGGAAAAAAGAAAAAACAGTTCCGGGTGGGATTGGAACTAGTAGTTTCTTCTTAAAAATTGTTGAAAATGTAAAGAATTGCTTAATTTACTATTTTCTATGCTAATATGTAAGTAGGTCTCATTTGCCTGATTAATGGAGTGAAGATATGATCCCAATTAACTCTTAACTCTGGAATTACAAACAATCCTTCATATGAAATTGAGTAAGTGCTGTATCTGAGTTAATAGGAATGCACCAGTGTTAATTCCTGGTTCTGACACAGACTGTGGTCAAGTGCCTTCAAACTGTTATAAAATCAAAGTGCTTTATTATTTTTAGTTTTTCATGTAGCTCTCTCCTGGAAAGCTAAGAAACAGGCGGGGAAAATCCAAACCCAAAACAGGAATAGATCGGTGACACACAGTGTACCTAGCCCTCAGAATCAGGGTGGACAGCTGCGTTGTGCTGTTCTAGCTCTAGATAGTTCGGTAATCCTTTTAAGATGTCTTTGCTCAAAACCATTTGCTTGCTGGTTCATTCCCATATTCTTTCATTCAGATATCCTATTGGTTGTGCACGTTCACGCTCCTAAACACCCATTCATCCGTTTGTCCATTTATTCATTGTCTCCTTTATTCAACAGACATAGAGTGCCTAACCTGTGTCAGACCACGCCATAGACTGCAGCGTGGAATAGCAGAGAATCATGTCCAGCCCTCATGGAGGTAAACAAATAAACAGACAAATATCTTAAAAATTCAAACAAGCTTATTGAAGTAAGGAGATGGGGGACAGAGTCCGAGGAACAGGCTTTGGAGAAGCAGAAGGCTATTTCAGATGAGATCTGAGCCAACACAGGGAGAAAGGATCAGAACACAGACCCCAGTGCTGGGCTACAGGAGGCTTGTAGCAGGAGGAAGGCAGGAGGGCACAGTAGTGATAGCAGGGAGTTGGGTTTGTATTAATTGTAGTGGGAAGTCACTGGAAAAAAGCGATTTACATCTGAAAAGAATGAACTGAGGAGGTGGGGTGGGAGAGGGTGGGGTTTGGAGAGAAGGAGACAGGCTGAAGCTAGAAGATCCGCCTGGGCCAGGCAGGGGCTTAGAGGGGTGCAAGAGGTTTTTTTTTGGCTTTAAGATCTATGTCTCTCGGACAGAAAATCCTATTACTGAATATTTAACAATGTAGGAATTCCAACCTGCCAAAACTGTGGCACAGAACAAATTTTGTATTCTGGGTGTCTCTGGGGAAAGGGAAAACATGGCCAGCAGAAAGGAACAGAGGTCCACAGCACTCCTCAAAGACTCTGGCTGTGAGCACTGCCTGCAGGAGGGGAGGGGGTGGGGTGTTGACCCTGGGAGAGCTCATGCGCCAGCACACAGTTTACATCATAACAGTGGCTTTCTGTGGAGCCTCCTTTTACGAAGATACAACTTCTCTTTCTAGAAACGCTAGAGGCTCCCATAAGAAGATTCTGTGTTGATAAGCCTAGAACCCGACTGCAACGTAGTGGGTGTTAAAAATGCACTTTTAAAATGAGTTCATATAGGCAGGGCAGTAGCGCATGCCTTTAATCCCAAGCAGAAGCAGGTAGATCTCTGTGAGTTCAAGGCCAGCCTGGTCTACAGAGTGAGTTCCAGGACCGTCAGAGTTACCACAGAGAAACCATATCTCGAAAAACAAAAACAAAACAAAAAAAAAACCAACCAAACAAAAAAAGAGTCCATACTTAATAAACTGGATAGATATAATGGGCTAGATCCTTTATTTAATCAAGCTGAAAGTGAGAAAATGCACAGGCTCCAGGGAGCATCTCCTGGCTTTAATGCAGCCCTTTCATAGGATACTCTGCTGCCTGTGCTGCAGGGTGTCAGAAGGTGTGACCTGACATAAGGCTTTGCTGTTTTGTTTTTGTTTGTTTGTTTTCAATTGCTGTTGTTTTTGGTTCTCGGTTTTTCTGATTCTGGGAGTCAGGGGGATGAAAGTACATGAGCTTCCTCATTGTGGGACTACCAAGAGTTCTCGCCTGTTAAGTCCTTTGCTACCAGGAACAGAAAGAGATATAATTTGCAGACTTTTCCCAATTTCTCTGACCACACTGTCTGTTTTAGAGACAAGGTCAAGTTAGACTTGGCCCTACAGCCCAGGCTGGCCTTGAACTTGTGATCTTCCTGCCTCAGCCTTTTGAATGCTGGCATTGCAGTTGGGAACCACCATGGCAAAATCTTTCCTTTCCTTTTCCTTCTTTCTCTCTGTCTCTCTGTCTCTCTGTCTCTCTGTCTCTCTGTCTCTCTGTCTCTCTGTCTCTCTGTCTCTCTCCTCTCTTCTTCCTCCCTTTCTTTTTTTTTTCTGTTTCTTTTTCATCATTTAGAGAAAAAGCCTTAGACTATGGTTATGGAAACACAGTATTTTCAAAAGATTTTAGTGGAAACCCTACAGGATAATACAGAAGGTGGGTTTTTTCCCCCTGATTGCTATAAATAAAACCAAAGGTTGCAAGAGAGAGGAACAATTAGCAAAGGCTTGAGTTGTCCTTTTCAAACAGACTCTTCTGGGGAAGACAGTATTTAAATCCACTTTCTTCTCAACTCTTAGCAAAATGCTGAGCTAGCTGCCTATCCGGAGTGAAATGCACAATTCACTCACTCCATAGTTTTGTATCTGAATCTGTTGTGCATTTGTTGGAGCTGTAAGAAAGGATTTCCTTGACTAACTACCTCCCCCATGAAATTTAGTCAAAGGCTAAATATTTCCAAAAGGAAGGTTCTGTACCGGAGTTTGGCACAGAATTAAACTTTGCCAACCAAAGCTGATGTCATCACCACATAAGACCTTTTGGAGTATCATCTGGGCTTGGAAATATCCAACCTGATCCAGTTTTTTCTTGCCTTTTGTGCTCATGTGACCAGGAAGCTGAAGGAGCAGACTGAACTCATGGCTCAGTGGCCACAGTGTCAGGGTGGGCTGTTGGAGTGAATCCGTTGAATCACTGTAGGCTGAGAGTTTTTCCAAGCACACAGAAGTTAGGAATGTGGTCTGTCTAGGAATCAAGAGCAACAAGGAATCGCTTCTCACTGGCATGGGTCTCATGGACAGACAGCCTGTACATTCTTCTGTTACCTACCATCAATACCTGGATCAAATAGTGGAGAAATGACGGGTACATTGCACGGTCCTACGCAGGAGAACTCCTGAAAAGAACCGTGTCTGCAGAGACCAACTGATTAGAACTGCAGTGCTGAGGAGAGATTGGAACGTTACAGGTCCAGGGGCTAATTACCTTACCTTGGGTTAGCATTAGTCCCATAAATAGCCGTGCCTCATCCACCTCCTGTCAGAACTAGCAACTTGTGACTAGCGGATAAAGAAGGCCTTTGGAATCTATTAACATAGCAGACCACTAGCTCCCTGCAACCCAAAAAGCTAAGAATAACATCAGGTAGCAATTGGGGCATAGAAAAGTTTCCCTCTATGATGTATCCATCAACGGATTTAAATTGGTCTTGATTTATGTCTTTCTTTGTTCTGTAAAATGGTGAAACTACTTCTATGTTGGCACAGGGAGTTTGGGGGTAACCTACATCTGTGTTCTTGGGCCATGATCACTCAGAATGGTGCCAGAATAAACTGTCTCTTATTCCCTTTAGGATGAGAGCTGAGTCCTTTGCATTGACAGTACTGTGTCCTGAGAGAGGGGAACTCAGGCCCCCTGCTTGGGTTCTCATTAATAAAAGAATTTAAGAATGGACTCAAATGGAAGCTGAAGGACAGTTTTGTTAGAGTTTAAGAGAAAAAACCCAAGGCAGACAGGCTGTAAACCTCAGCAGCGCCCAGAGGAGGGAGATGGAAGAGAGCAGGGAAAAAAAGAGCACATCAAAGCTGCTGTGGAGGGCAGACACGTGACAGACAAGCAGTCACTGGGCGGGAAGGGAGGCTTTAGAGAGAGTAAGGAAGTCTGAAACTTTGTGGGAGTCCAACATGGTTAGGATGCTTTCCTAAGAAAGAAAGGGAAAAGTCACAGGTGGGCAGACTTCCAACCCTACATGGCTGACTGTAAGTTGCTGCAAATGGAGCTGGGATTCTGGAAATGAACGAGTTCAGCATCTCATTAAAGAGCCAAGTATTCTACCTAACTCTTAGTGTGGCTCAAAGAGCCTGCCTGGGGGTTGGGGTGGATGACACTGGGCCTAAGCAGACTGTCAGGTCTCCATGTAGGACAGAGATTCTGTTCTCTTGGCCAGGAGTTTTTTACTCTAACATTATAAAAGAGGGCTAAGAAGCCAAAGGGCAGCTGAATTTAATTTAGAAGACATAGACAATCTCTGTTGCCAGTTCCTACAGCTTAGTCCCATTATATCTGTATTAAGATACAAGGACTGTGGCTCGGGGTTTGGCCACTATGGAACTAACGTTAACACACATTATTTGGAGAATATTAATTACTAGTAATTTGTACTTATTAGCAATGTATTAGTAATGTATTCTGTTGCCTTTTTATTTTTCAATCTGTTGCATAACCTCAGGGGATAGAACTTGTGTTTGCCAGCCAAATGTTCTCAGGACAATAGTACTCAATTCTTGCACCATTTTGGAAACAGAGAAACCAATCTGCCAGTGGGCAGAGGCCTCAGACTCTCTGCTAGGGCACATGGCTGACTTTGGCCCAGTCGAGTGACGCCTGACTATCTGTCAGCTCTGTTTTGTCAACGGCACCTTCTCCGACGTGCTTTCTGAGTTCCCACTGTCTGTGACTTGTACATCTGGTTTCTAAGGCTTCCTGCTCACCACTTGAGCAGATTTCTTTGGGGGGCCCAGCCTTGGGCCTTGCCCCTGAGCCTCAACTGCCCATTTCTTATGTTCTCTTTGTGCCTCTCTTCTTCTCCCAGGCCTTCCATGGGAATCTCTCTTGACACCATTTGTTCCCCTTAGTTCGTAATATTTATGACACATACACATCACACATGTGTGTATCACATGCAGATATACCACTCACATATACACCATATATACACATATAGTACACATCTCATACACAAATTACCGTACACGTATATATCACACACATGTATGTCACGTATGTATATCAAATATGTACATGTCACAAACATGCCACATTCACACATACTGTAGTATCATAGGCATACATTTCCTACACATACATGTTACCATATTAATATCACACATGTATCACTATATACCGATAGATACATTTTATGTCACACAGATATGGATCACACATACTATACACATTACACACATATAATACGCATATTCTGAACACATGTATCCATGTTCAGCACACATGTGTCACACGCCTATCATACAATACAAATTACACAGATGCACAGCGCACATAGCATCATATCCACATGTACCCACATGTCCACATTATACATCCATCTGTATCACATGTAGGCATACCACACTCATGTGTATAATATAAATGCCCATCACCACACACATGTTACATGTAGCACACGTGTACTTCACACTCATAACATACACATGCATGTCTATAGATACTCATCGTATATTACATACATGTATGCCCATGAATAATTACTTCTACCCATTGTGCCCTGTTGAATGTCTGTCATCTGCATCAGTTCCTGAGCTACTTACAGAAATGCCTCAGATTGCTTCTCCATTGACTCATCCTTTGCACCTGTCACTGTGCCAAGAAAATAGTTGCTTGATTAAGGAATATATGGAGGAGTACATAGTCTGTGATATTACACTGTCTGTAATGTGCCAGCCAGATGACTCTTGCCAGGATTTCCTCTGCCTTCATTAGAAGTTAACACCCTCAGTTGACAAAAAGGACAAATAAAGTATCAGCCCTGCCACAGGGTCAAAGGTCTCATCCCTAACAAAGACATGAAGTCTGATCAGTAGCAAATGTTCGACCTTTTCTGTGACTGATAAACACTGTAGGTCAGATGGACATGCACACACAGATATACCACTCACACGTATACCATATATATACATACAATGCACATCTCATGTACACATTACCTGAGCATGAAGCTCGAGTCCTGGGAACCTGAAGACGTCATACTCACCAGCGTCAGGTAGTCAGTCTACGATATGCACCATTTGGCAGTTTTTCTGAATCACAAATGTAATCAAATGATCTGTGCACTTGGGCTGTGGAAGCGGATCACACTTGGGTTTTTTCCTAATTATTTAACACAGTAACTCTAAAGAAATAATTAAAAGTAAATTTTGCTTCTGTATGCATCAATACCCAACAAATAGAGAATAGACTTTCAGTGAACATAGCGAAGACAGTGTGGTGCAGTCTTGTGCTGGCCTCCCTTGGCTCCTTGCCCCGTGTTATCTGCTGAAGGAGGTCAGGTCAGGTGCAGGTATCATGTAGAAGACAGACAGAGTTCATGATGGAGTGAGGTGGGAAATCTCATGGGTGAGAGTGGACAATGGCCAAGGAGACCCTTTAGTAGGTTTACACTAAAGTATTTGGAACAGACAGCCTTCCCAGGATGGATTTCCTGTTAGGTGATTGACAGCCCCATTTGAAGGACCTCTTAGAGAAGGGGCAACAGGATGTCATTGTTCCGTGCCACAAAGTTTCCTGCTAGATAGTAATCCTATAAGGTTCAGGGCTCCTGGAATCAGGTCTAGATAGTTATCAATGAATGACCTTCTGGGCAGTTCAGGATGACATCTCCTCTCCGGGCCAGAGATGTGCCTCAGGTCCCACTCCTCTGACAGTAATAACAGTCTTAAATGCCAGACCTCATTTTCACAGGCTGCTGACTATGAAGGAGGCCTATCCCAGTGCCCTCTAATCCTGATAATGTGTGTTTAGTTGTCTAACAGCAGTAAATTCATGATTGTGGAACATCCAGAGTCATGTCTAAATGGAACATTTCCTCTAATTTGCAAATTTTAGGAACTTGGGAGTGTGATTTGAAATTTTAGGACTCTCACATAAGCATACATATTTGACATTTTACTATAACTCATTAGTTATATTAGCCATAGATGAATATTGATACCTCTTGTTATATTGTAACCCAGCGAGTATTGCTGTGCTTAGGCACATAACACACACACACACACACACACACACACAGTCACACACACACACACACAGTCACACACACACACACACAGACACACACACACACACACAGACACACACAGACACACACACACACAGACACACACACACACACAGACACACACACACACAGACACACACACACACAGACACACACACACACACAGTCACACACACACACACAGACACACACACACACAGACACACACACACACATACACACACACACAGACACACACACACACACAGACACACACACACACAGTCACACACACACACACAGTCACACACACACACACAGACACACAGACACACACACAGACACACAGACACACACACAGACACACACACACAGTCACACACACACACAGACACACACACACATACACACACACACACAGACACACACACACAGTCACACACACACACAGACACAGACACAGACACACACACACACAGACACACACACACAGACACGCACACACACAGACACACACACACAGTCACACACGCACACACAGACACACACACACACACACACAGATACAGACACACACACACACAGACACACAGACACAGGCACACACACACACACACACACACATACACACACGGACTGGAAATGGCATGAACAGCAAGCTGTGACGTTGAGAAGGGTGCTAAGTCATTTAGAATGTTCTAGCAGACATAGCCAACTCACCCATCTTAAAGCAAGGACTAGGATAGATGTTTTTCCATTTCTTTCTGGTAGGACATGTTTCCACTGGGCATTGCACTTTCAGAAAGCCCCTTACTTTCCTGTCACTCTTCTTAGGTTCTTAAGTTTACCTTTGAACTCATGTTTGTTAAGTTAAATGAAATGGGGTGATGGGACTTGAGCTTGTACTTGGGAAATGTACACACCTCCTGCAGTGTCTGATGCTCTAGAAGTACTGATCTCTTGGCTCCCTTATGTGATGGTGCTCAATGAAACAAAAAGCAAATCTCAAATGCCACATAAAGGCCACGTCCTTCTGAGAACCACACAGAACCAAAAGACTTCCCTGGCCCTCCCTCACTTGTTCTCAGGCTGCAGAGATGGCAGAAAGAAAAAGAAAAGATGAGGTGACCCAGGGCCCCTTCATGTTCATCCTTGCCTATCAGCTGGCCAAAGACAGTAACAGTGTGTGCATATGAAGAAGCGAATTAAAGGCAATTGGAACCAGCTTCTGTTCTAGTGAGAATAAAACACATGTATGTGCTTCAAAAACCAAATAGTATCTTGCCAATGACACGACGGTTAGTTTAATGTCATTTTATGGAACCCACTTTGCACAAAACAAAGATTAACGGCAATCCTTTGGTGTCGATCTAGAAAGAATTGTATGTTTTTGTGTGTGTATGTGTGTATGTGCAAGTGTGTGTGCAGGTAGTAATTGCCAGAGATCTCCTCAGGTGTTGTTCCATAGGTATTGTACACATTTGATTTGAAACAGGGTCTCTCATCAGCCTGAAAGTTGGCAGCTAGGCTGGATGGACTGGCCAGCGAGCATCAAGCGGCCATCGGTCTCCACTTCCCTCACATTGGGATTACACACGCATGCCCATACACCTGGCTTTTCGAATGTGGGCTCTGGGAATCAAACTCAGCTCTTCTTACTTGAATGGCAAGCACCTTACTGACAGAGTTATCTCCCCAGCTCTAGAAAGACTTGAAATAGCAAACACACTGTAGCAACCCAAGAGGGACTACAGGAAAAGGGGAATGCTTTAACACTTTGAACTGTATGTTTTTCTTGATTCTTCATCAAGGGAATCCCCATTTCATTTTTCTGAGTTAAGTGCTGCTCGCCTTAGACTCTGCTAGAGCCTCTGGAGCTAGTGGAATCTCAGACCATACTTCCCTTCTTGCCCTATAGAAAAGCCCTGGTTAGGGTTTCGTATGCTCAGCTGGTGTGGAGGGGGCCTTTATTGAGCTGGGGAGTCCAGGTGTACCCACTGCAGAGGTTTAAAACCCCCAAACAACATGCTGGTAGTAGGTATGCTACTAGCCATTATACCCAAGCTTTTCGTGAAATTGCCAGCACCTTGGAAACTGCTTAATGATACATAAAATTCTATTTTTTCTGTGTGGAATGGCACTGGGCAAGTGGGTATTGCTTATAGATGTATAAATATTGTGCATATTAGCATGAAGAGTCACTTACAAGTCAATAAGCTTTCTAACTATAGAAGAACAAAAGAGAAGGAAACCACAGAGAAACGATTAATTTCATAGGATTTTGTTCATTATTTCTTAACCTTGGAAAAGCAAAACATTTCTATAAAAGGGTAACTTTAATTTTATTTTGAAGGTATCACAAAGGCAACATTAAATTAGTTTTCCACTTTACCATTTAGCCTTGAAAGGGGAGGGGGAAAAAAAAACTATCTTTCTTTTACAGTAGAGTCCTGAGCAGAGCAGGAGCTGAGAAACAATGCTGGTGTCCCGTTAGCTTCAGCCTCCCTCCCTCCACTCCTCAGGACTGTTGTATTCTGCTTTAACTCTTCTCCTTCAGACAGCAATGCTACGAACACATTGCGTGGCTGCTCGTGAGGACAGGCGGTCCAGCCTGTAGCCCTCACTTGTTAGCTTTGGGCTCACCCTGTGAGACAAGCTTTTAGTTTTAGTTCCCGTTCCAGAAGTCAGAGTATTTTTTGCTTGCTTGATCGTATGCTGTCTATGCAGCTACGACAGGACACTTCACAGAAGCATACACGGGGATTCTGAAGTCTGAAGAAGTTGGGCTGGATGGATCTACGCATGCAGCCTTTTAATTTCACATTGATTTATTTTCTGCGCTCCTGTGCTGATGTGTGAGCACATGATGTGTTACAGTATGTGTGTGGAAGTCAAAGGTCAACTTGGAGGCGGTCAGTTTGCCCAGTAGCCTGCTGTCACACTTCCTGACTGTTAAGCGTTCTATATATTTTTAACTGACCTTTGGATTTCCAGGCTTTCTATTTCAAACGTTGCAGCAGTGAGAACCGTATATAGTCACACCCTCGTCTCTAGGGACGTATTCGGGAAGGTGTGTCCTCAAGGTGCTTTGGTGGTCTGGCATGCGGTGGTCTTTAATATTGTTTCTTTCCTTTTTTTGTTGGATTTTAATTGATTTATTACATGGTGAGGGGCCTGAATGTGCTATGCAGCACACAGGGAGACCAGCAGACAACTTGTGCAAGTCTGGTATCGCCTTCTACCATGTGGGTCCCAGGGATGGAACTCCGGTCATCAGGCTTGGCAGCAGGTGCCTTTCCCAGCTGAGCGGTCTTGCCAGCCCAATTTTAATTCTATCCCCCATGTGTCCTCTAGCTCTACTTCACTGATACATCCCTCCACCCTTGTTGACATCTTGATGTGATAGTAATAACAGTATTTTTCTGCCAGTCACTTCTTAGGGTTGTGGCAAAGCACAAACAGAATGAATGCTGTTGATAAAAACTCGTGCTAACTTTTATTAATTTTGGAAAGCAGCATATAAAGTAATGATTTTCATTATGGTGTGTGTTCGTGTGTGTGTGTGTGTGTGTGTGTGTGTGTGTGTGTAGACACACGTGCGCGTGCGCGTGCAGGGGTAAATTTATCAAGTACCATCCATCTTATTTTTATTTATTTATTTATTTAGTTTTTGAGACAGGGTTTGCATAGTTCTGGCTATCCTGGAGCTTGCTCTGTAGACGAGACTGGCCTTGAATGCAGAGATCCATCTGTTTCTGCCTCACAAGTGCTGAGATTAAAAGCAGGTGCCACCATTCACAATTTTCTTAGTTATTTATTTGTCTGTTACTCTATTTATTTATCTGTCTCATTTTTTCAGCCACCTTATTTCTTGAGATGAGGTCTCTCATTGGCTTGCGACTCACCAGGACTTGCCAGCAAGCCTCAGGTTTCAGGTTGTCTTTGCCTCTCAGCGCTGTGATTACAAGCACCTGCCATCACACTGCATTTGTTTTTCTTGCAAGCTGTTCAAGCTTCCTTTCTGTTGCCCTGATAAACTGCCCTGGACAGAAACAACTTAGAGAGAGATGTTTTGTTCATGCATTCCGTATCCGCTATGTCCCCTTCCCTGTCCCCGGAGATCTCTCTTTTCCCTGCCATGATCTCCTTCTAGTCTCATCAGACACATATACAATTTTGGTTCAGCATGTGAAGAAACGAATGGCCTTTGTCTTTATGATTTATTTAGCTTGACATAGCGCTTTCTAGGTAACGATTTCTAGTTCCATCTACGTCTCTAAAAAATGTCACAATTTCACTTTCCTTACTGCCGAATAAAATTTTGCCACATACACACACCTGCTGCATCTACTTCAGTCATTTGTGGATGGACATTTACGCTGGTTCCATTTCCTTACTGTTGCGAACAGACATGGATGTACAGTGCTTTGGGGATGCACCGTGATAGTAGGGTGGTTGTGTTTCCACTTTACTAGTCCATTCCATACTGATTTCCTGAGTGGCAGGACCAGCTTACATTCCCAACGGCAGTGAATAAAGCTTCCTCTTCCTCCATATCTTCTCCGTTTGGGCGATGATAACCATTCTGACTGGACCAAGATGGGAACGGAACAGTTGAATTTGCATTTCCCTGATGGGCCAGGGACTTCGGCCCATCTTTAAAAGTATTTATTGGCCATTGTGTTTTTAAGACTCGTCTGCTCAATTCGTTAATTGACTGATTGGATGATTTATTTTTGAGAGAAATGTTAAATTTTTTTTTGAGTTTTTTAAAGCTATATTCCAGCGTTTAGACTCTTACTTGATGTGTAGCTGGCAAGACTTTGCACTCACAGGTGTCTCTTCATTCTGGCTGCTACTTCCCTTGCTGTGCAGAACCTTTTAATTTTGTGTCATACCATTTATCACTGTCATTTTCTAAGCCACTGTGAATAGGTCATCCCAGAGTCTTCAAGTGGTTCTGTAATTTTCTTGATGTGAATTCCACTGTTATCAGACAAACACAAGCAATTGCTCCGATTCTTTTGCATTTGCTGAGACCTTGTGGACGAGGGTGTGATCTGTTTTAGAGAAGGCTGCAAAGGCTGTTGAGAAGCAAGCGTTCCCTGTATTGCTTCCATGGACTCTTCTATCTCTGAACCTCATTTGCTTTGAGATATAGCCCAACTTACTTTTCACAGAATACCGAAATGAAAGTGAGATATTGAAGAAACCCATCTGTGCTGTGTCTGGGGCTCTGTGATCTTTTATGCTCATTAGTGATTGTCTGTGAGTATTATGTTTCCCTGATGTCTTGATACTACATTGTGCACTTCTCTTTTATCTCTTGTGACTAATTTTGGCTTGGAATCTACTTTATCAGCTATTGACTGTAAATAATTTGTAACTTCATAATACATTCTGTATTAGTTTTGCCATTTTTTAATAGTCATCGGTGATACAGTAATGGGCTTTCATAAAATTTAAGTGCACCTCTTTGTCACATACAGTTTATGTAGTAACTGGTATAGAATCTGTTTTTTCCTCTCCAGTGGTACTGGGGATTGAGCCCTCAAGGGGAAGCTGTGCGGTAAGAAGATGAGACACAGCAGGAAACACAGGAAACATGAAATGCAAGGCAGGCACCAGTCCTCCTAAAGACCAAAGCTCTGCAGCTATTGAATCTAAGGGAACAGAAGTAGATAAAATTATTACCAAGACCTCAAAACTTTACTAGAGAAATGATCCAAGCAAATGGATCCAATTGGAGGCCTGGAGAGGAAAGTCAGCAGCACAGACCAAAGAGTCAGTAAAATAGGTGGGAAAGAATAAAGAAAGAAAAGAAAAAAGTGAAGGAAAAATTCAGCAAGGAAGTTGAGACTGGTGGGGAGGTAGTAAGAAATTAAAACCTCAATGAATGCACAAATCCAAGGGAAAGGATCACAAATAGACTTGATCAATAGAAGAAAGAAGAGCAGGAATGGAAGACAAGATCAGACACACACACATTCAAACATTACAACAAGGACGTTTCAAGATAAGAATATGAGTTTAGGCAGGCAGTAGTGCCACAAGCCTTTAACCCCAGCACTCAGGAGGCAGAGGCAGGCGGATCTCTGTGAGTTCAAGGCCAGCCTGGTCTACAGAGAGAGTTCCAGGACAGCCAGAGTTACAATAGAGAAACCCTGTTTCGAAAAACAAAAGAGAGAGAGAGAGAGAGAGAGAGAGAGAGAGAGAGAGAAGAATATGAGTTTAAAAATTAAGATAAAGCCAAGTAGCACAGTAGAATGCAAAAGAGAAACACATGGACAAAAAAGAGTAAAAAGAAAAAGGAAAGATGATTGCTCAATAAGAAAAAGAAAATGCACAAAGAAAATTAGAAAAAATATGAAAGGGAATTACAAAAACTTGTTTTTCTTTTTATTCAGTAAGTTAAAAAATACCATTTAAAATATAGGAAACAATGGAGATACACCAGCATAACAGAAAGGAATAAAGGAAGGGAGAGGGGAGGGAGGGAAGAAAGATGAAGTAAGGAAGGGAGGGAATTAGGAGGAAGGGAGGGAGGGAGGAAGAGAAGAAGAGAGGGAGGGGTAAGGAAGGAAAGAGGGAAGAGAGGTGGAAGAGAGGGAGGAGGAGGTGAAGCTGGAGCTGCCTCTCTTGCTAAGTCTTTGAAATTGGAGGCAGCAGCCACGTGCATAGGGAAGGGAGACAGAGTTGGGCCTCAGGAGTTTGGGTTTGAATAGTGTTAAGCCTACAGTGGTCAAGTGTCCGGTGTCCCACCCAAGCTGTCTCCTCTTCAGCAATTTCCCTTCCTTGCACACCAGGGCGTTCTGTCGGCCACACTCAGCTTCGCAGTCTATGGCTGGGCAGTTCTCTCACCCTCTTGATTCCCTTACACTGGCTAATGTTATAGCTGGATGGTCTCTCCCAAGTATGAGAAGCAAGCATGGCACTGACATCTGTACAGAGACCAATCTTCATACTCTCAAGATCTGCCGAGTATTTTCCTGCAGAGATGCAACTGAAGATGTCAAGTAGACCTTGCTGGTCCTTCAGAGTTGGGGGCTCTACAACAGTGAGTGGCAGATAGATGACTCTAGAGGCTGGTCCACCCTCTGATGCCAGGCTCAGGGTTGTGGAAGTTCAGAGTTATTCTCAGGGGATGAAATCTGCTCCTGTCACTAAGGATAGCGCTACCACCACCATCACCACCACACCCTTCAATTTCTGAGCCTGTCCTGTTGCTATCTCTCTATACTCTGACTTGACAGCATCCATCTTTCCTGCTGCCCACCGCTGCCCCCTAGGCTGTCTCAGACCCTATGACCGGAGCAGGGTCAGTGCAGGCTTTCCTCTAGTGGTAATTCCTACTCCTCAGGTGTCCAGGGTCTCTCCATTTTAAACAGTACGTTTCCTTTAAGAATTGCGCCCATCCACTGCCTTCTGATTCACAAGGGATGACAGCATGGGATAGTTTTCCACAGCTGCCTGGAGGACAGGCTTGCAGTCTCTATTCACCAGGGCCACTTGGTTTACCTCTTGGGTAAGACTTCTGCGTCATCACCCTGCCACACAGAGGCCACACAGCTAATGCTGTTTGGCTAGGCTTACTTCCAGTGTACTGTTGTCTGTCTCCCAATATTTTTTAACTATTCTATCACTACCTTTGAGAATTTCTAAAGCATATATTTTTTTCTCTCTCTCTTTGGAATAGAGTCTGATTTCTTTTTCTTTTTCTTTTTCCTTTTTTTTTTTTTTTTGAATCTTTTTACTGGTTCACAGAGACAGCTCCTACTCTACCACATCCAGAAATCCTAGCATTCATTATTTACATAAAAATGTATATAGATTAAATTCTAAGAAGTCAGGATAAGTGATCATAAGCCTTAGCACTAATTATCAACAAGTCCATGAGGAGTTGAGTTTTAGGAGTTTGGAGGGAGGTCCTAGAAGCTTAGGGTAGCTCTGGGGTCACCTGGCAAGCGTGGACATCTGTCGTTCTGTGCATGTAGGGTGCTGGCAATAAAACCCAGTCCTTGCAGGTGTGAAGCAACACTGAGCTATGCCCCCGCCTGGACATCTACTATTGAATGCTAATGCCACACACTCTCTACCCTCTCTTGGATCCTCTTCATTGAACCTGTGCTGGGCCCTGTGCATAAGGACCAAACAGAAGGAGCCAGAAGAACTTCCTTCCCTACAAGGACTTCATTAGCTTTATGCCACTTGTCACTAAGAGAGACACTCAATGTTTTTCTCAGACTTGGTAAGCTTCCCTAAGTGGTTTTAGAAGCTCACAATTTCCTAACTGTCTTTGAGAATCACCCTTCTATGAGTGTTGTTATTACAGATTGAGTCTTATCCTTGCATTTTACTGAGTCTTCACAGACATGTCCTGGATCCAAGGAAAATACACAGGGATGGTCTGAAAGCAGACCTATTCTTACTCTTAAGAAAATGCCATTATTCACCTGCTGCTGTGACTCAGAGAAACAAAGCAAGCCTTTTATCCTTGCCTCCCTGACAGCCCTCATTGTTCCCACTTTGTCTGTGAGCAGCTTCCTCCAGGCAGGAAGCGCCTGACATGGCACAGTGAGCTTAAGAATATTCCTTATTTTTATTTGGTTGGGTAATACCAAGTGTCTGGCTCCGTAACAGGGAGAAAGTCATAAGAACCCATATATGATGAAGATGGCTTATTGGTCCTCTGATTAGCTCACCTGAGTGAACCTGTGCAATTGGAACAATGTTATAAATATAATCATGTGCCCTCAAGTCAAATTTCCTTTAAGAAACTTTTGAGAGCATTTATAAAATAGGAAGTAAAGAATGTCACCCCTGTTTCTCCCAAATATCTTAGTCTCCTTAGTAAATAAAATAACTGAAGTGTATTCTATGCTTATAATGTGCCAATCTCTTTGTGCGCAGTGTCTCTGAGTTCTTCTGATCTGAAAGATAAGGGCTATCCTGTTGGTTTATAGATGAGGAAGTAGAAAATCAGAAGAGTTTAGAGTCATTTGCAAGGTTATTGAGCAAGATGGAACTCAAATCAGACTCTAAATTCCAGGGTTTTCCACCACAGAAGATCAGCTCTCAAATAAGAAAGTGCCTATGTCTGGCTCCCAGGGAAGACTTGCAGTTTTAATACTTAAGATTTGACCCCAGAGTAAGTATTTTCTCATAATCAGGGATCTGAGAAAACTAGCTTTCTTTTTTCCCCGTGTCCCAATGTCCCAGGAACCCCTGTAAATCATATCATGCCACACTGCACCTTGATTATTGCATCAGAGAAAGCAGTGAGAGCAGAAAGTGGTGAGACTCCTACATTTGAAGGACTTGTGTAGGACTATTGACTTGGTCCTTGGGCTACTGGCAAATGTACTCTGCTGGATACAACCTCCAAACAGAGGTAGAGACCATCTGGGTTAATATAAACTGGCCAGCCAGAGACCTTTCTGGATGCAGCTGGCAGGATCCAGAGGACAAGGAAACTGGGCTTCTATGTCACAGTAGTGACAAGCCTGAGGTCACATGCCATTGGGTGAGTGTGACTCCAGCACCAAGTACGTTGTCCCTTTGGGCCAATTCCCCTGGTACTTACCTATGTATGTAAGGATGGCCATTGACTCTGTGGTCCTCTGGACTATTTTACTAGCAGCACTGTGTGTTCTCTGGTTGTAAATCTTGAGTCATCGATCACTCGATCAGACTACTCTGATTCTCCTAATTGTTAACGTATATTTGATGGGGACAACACTGGCATGGAAGGTAGCATCGCACACAGAGGTGACACTATATCTCAGCCAGGAAAGTGCCATTTAAATCTACCTATACATAGGAATTCAATTTTTGATGCTTTTCCGGTTATGGTTATCTCGAGTTAGCTAATATGAGTCTGCCAATCTCAAGTTGAATGGTAGGAGCTTTGACAGACCATCCCAGCAACTGATCGCCAGCCTCAGTCTCCCCTTAGGGGGAGCTACCACCCCTGGGAGTGTAAGCTAAGAGCCACTTCCCCAGTCACACCAGCTGTGGGGAGAGTAACCATCTCATGCTACAGCCAGCAGCCCCAGACCAAAGGTTGACACTTGGTTGGCCTTGATGATTTATGAAAGGTCTAGGTTCTCCTTACTGTAAGCTATCAGAGGATGGGTGCTTTTCCTTGGTGACATAAATCCTATAATCCTCCTGTCCCTCATGCCTGCCATTGCCACCTCTCTCCTCTGTATGCAAAACCCTCGTGCCCCTCTGTGCCTTCTCCCACAACTCCAGCTCTGCGTCTCTCCTCAAGGGGAAGATAGACACGGCTGGCCAGGACCTGGAAAATCCTCAGGACCCTGCTCTTAACGCTCATGTGTTGAGTAGGGGTGTCCCACATTCCCTCATGCTGAAGCCATCCTCCCCTTCCAGCTGATATAAGATGCCTCTGCAGCATTGGCCTTCCTCCTGCCCCTAACATCTGATCACACCTTAAGTATGAAATGAACCCAATATGGGTATTTTAAAAGCTTTGAAACACTCTGAAAGTTCTAGACAGCAAAGCTAATAAGGAAACCTAAATTCTTTGAAAATTCTATTTCTTTGGATTTGACTGAAGACGGGTCTCTGGGAAAGCCACTGATATTTACACATTCCTCGGACAGGAAGGGGCACTGAGGAGAGAGCCTGCTCCATCCACACAGAGTGGCTTTGTTTGCCATCTGGCTCCTTGCCACCTTGAAGCATCCTCTGAGCCCCGAGGAGATGGGACGGACAGTGAATGCACGGCTGTGGGCCTCTGGAGGCCTGTGTCTAGCCCTCTGTGCTGTGCCTCTTGGGGTCTGGGATGTGGCAGGTGTCTGATGAGCTTTCCTCAACAGCACAGTGGAGAGAAAGACCCTGAGTGTCTGGCACTGCCTGAGCATTTTCTACATAGGATAGAACAAGATTCCGAGGGAGGGAGGGGCAGCACAAAGGATCCATCATGAGTGACCCCGTGATTGTACCTTTCTGGAAGACTAAATCTTGGCAAAATCTAGTTCTTGTTCCAGGAAAGCAAAGTTCCTCCAGTGCCGAAGCTCATAGATCCCGAGGGCCTGACACAAACTGGTCTATTCCCTGCCCTACCCTAGTGGAAACAATTTTATTTCAGAAATATGTGGGTGTTTCCCCAAACCACCGTACTACTTGTCTTTGCTCTTTTTGCTTCTGCTCCCTTTCTCATCTAGGAGATGCTGACTTCTTCAAGGCTCATCCCAAACCCCTGAGACCTATTTCCTCCCCTTGCTTCCTTTCCCGTTCTTATCAGTACAGCTTTCCTTCGTTGCTTATTCATCTAGCTCTGTAAAACAAGGACTTGATCTGCTTCACACTGAGGCCCCCGAAGCTCCCCAGCATCTGTGCATCCTGCTGGTCCTCAGTAGAGGTTTGTGCTATTGGCCTAATTGTGGACATCCCTGAACATTGCTGTGTACTAAATCACACGGATGAACTGTTAAATCTTAACTCTTGATTCAGTGCCCTGCAACCTCCCTTGCTAGAGGCTAAATTTAGGCAGCTTCTTGCTAATATATTTATTTATAATTAGAGTGAAGATTTTCTAAAAAAAGAAAACTTAATCTCTGAGTCTATTCAGCCCCACTTTTTCAGTTCCCCCTTAATTCAGTTCTCCCCTGAATAATTTTCTGGAAGGGTGGTACCTCAGAGCTGAGATCAAAGATAATTGTACCTGTCTTAGAGACCCCCGGGTTATTTTTAAATAAAACAAAATGGGATGATTAGAAAAGATTATGTTTGGAAATATAATTATTTCCTAACTTCTGAGCATATGCCTTTGGAGTACCTCTCTGAATACGCGCACTGACAAATATTCCATTAAAGGATAGACTTGTTTACAGCAAAAACACTTCAGTGCAAGAAGGTTATCCACTGGCAGTTTCTTATGCTATGTGATAATTACATACTGTAATTCTAAAAATTTACAATTACAAAAAAAAAAATCACACATGTGAATTCTACTTTCAAAAGCCTGTATGTTAAAAATGTCCAATTTAATATATTATGAACCAAAATGAGCATGATTAAACTGTGAAGTCAGATCAATATCTTCTTGGGAAAGGGACCAATGTGTTGAGAAATTAGAAAAGCCAATTATGCCTCCTACAACGTCGATGAAATATAGTTGCATGTGCTCTATCAGAGGCACAGTCGGCCAGCCTGTGGCTAACTGTCAAAGATGCCTCAAGCCTCATTTCACAAATGTAAAAACATAACCCACCTTTCATGAGAATAACCAGGTAAGACAATAGACACCCTGAGTCATTGCAAGGATGGCTGGTTGTCCTTTCCTCATCATTCTGAAGGGGAAGCCCTCTAGGAGCTCTACGTTACCACCTAAACACCATTAACAGAGACAGTCAATATCACAAAGTGAAAACACACTGATAATTTTGCAGGCTGCAAGGAACTGCCCAGCGCTCCAATTAGTTTTGAACCATGTCAACTACATGCAAAAGTTCTAGAACAAGACTGGGGATATAGCTCAGTTGGTAGACTACTCGCCTAATATGCATAAGGCCCTGGGTTCGGTCCCCGGCACTGCGTAAAAACAAGCGTGTGATGTATGTCTGACACTCAGAAGGTAGAAACATGATGACCAGAAGTTCTAGATCATCCTTGATTACCTGAAGGTTTCAAGGCCAGGCTGTGCAACAGGAGAACCTATCTCAAAATAAATAAGTGCATAAATGAATAAATGCTCTAGAATAAAGAAAACTGAGAGCTAAGTTCCTCTGCGGTTCCTGCCATAACCTGCCTCTGTGAGCTGGTATAGTTGAATGGATGCGAGAAGGTCCAAGTTCATTCATGAGCATCCGTCTGTTCCTAACACTGTGCAGGACGCAAATGTGCTTTCCTGGTTCCGAAGCTGTCCTAACGTGAATGTTAATTTAGGAGACACATTTATACATAAAAATTTCAAGAAAAGAAAATGTAATGCTTTCTCAAAAAATATCTTGAAGATGTAGGAAGAATGCAGCAAGAGGTTCTGGGGAAGCAAGAGGGGTCAGCTAGCTGTCCTGCCTGCTTGGGGCTGGTTTCCAGGTCACAGGCATTGTGAATGCAGACCGCGGGATTCACGTGCGTGCTGTGTTCCGATGAAACCTTCAGAGGAAAACCTTCCTGGGTACAGCTGATAAGGTTGATTGAACTGTGCCAAATGCACCTTTTGGTTCCATTTTGATCCAGAAACCTCTTGCCTCAGAATGGCAAAAACTTGGGTCTTTAAAAAAAAAAGTCTTGGCAAATTGACTTTGCTCTGTTCTGCCAAAAGTAGAAAAATTGAAGGAGCACCAAGCATTTCATATGGGATGAGAAAAAATGCATTTGAAGATGAGATTTTTAAGTGCCAAGTTTGAGAGAGGATGATAAAACAGAGCTGATCTCAGAAGTTCCCAGGAATATGCCTCATCTGAAAGCTGACCAGGAACCCGGAGGAATCAAGACTGCTGGGGAAATAGCTGAGTCTGCTCAGTTTCTGGGGTGGCAAAAGAAAATGCAGGCGTTCTCTCCACCTCGACACTACTATTGAAGGTACCGCAAGACAAAGACATGAATTCAAATGCACAACCTTTAAGAACAAGCACAACAGTCAGAGAGATCTCAACCAAAGACCTTGCTCTTCCTTTGGAACAGCAGGGCTGCGTTCCAGGACTTCCTGCGCTGAGCTGTGTCCTCATTGACATTCTGCCAGGCGCTCTGTGGAAGTCAATGTATGGGGGAGCAGAGTGCATGAGGCCCGGGCTGTGAGTTCCCACCAAGAAAAGGTTGCCATGGCGCACTCCCACCGCCTTTTGAAGAAGGGAGTGTTTGCTTACCGGATGTCAGGCTTTTTGATTCTCAGAATCCCCTTCTCTCTTCATTGGAGAATAGCTGCCATTTTCTTCATCCTACAATTTGAGCCCACCCACCCCCACCCCCAAAAAAGGTTCATAGAAAAAGAAGAAAAAGGGGGAAAAAAACAAGAGAGAGAACTTTTTACAACAACATCTTTTATAAACTGTGACAATCGCATCTTGGTAATTATTTATATAGTCCCGGAGGCTTCAGGAGTTCAGATAGCTGGAGCATGATTCATAAAATTTAAATAGTAGCAGGTAAAGTCAGATTGTGCCAGGGAGCAGGAGGCTGCCGTGGCACAGTCAGAGATTGCTGGATCACCAGGCAGAGAGGTATAACTAATCGAAATAGCTACAATCCATGCCTTGGCCTTGCTCGGGTTTTTAAACGCTCCCAAAATTTTACTTAGTATATTTAAGAGATGAACTGAGAGATGGAACTCCAGCAAATAAAAATTGTTAGTAGGTTACATGATGTGGATGTTGGGTCCAAAGAAGCTGCATATATATATACATACATACATATATGTATGTGCGTATATACACGTATAGATACTTATACATACATACATATGTATATTATAATTCACAGGGGCAGGAGAGAAAATGAACCAAAATGACTCCAATGACAACAAACACATAGGACCTACACATAGCCACACTCTTCCAGAGTACACATCCTTGTCTCTAGGATGTGAGGCCTCTTGACACGAAAGTTTCCTCACGGTTGCACGGAAGTGGCAGGGGTAGACCTTGTCCAAGGTTAAACAATAGTCAGCCTGGGACTGGGACCAAAACTCATTTTCTAGCTACAGAGTCTAAATTCTGAGAAGCCTGAGTGGAAAGTCATGCCATGTTGTCAGACTGAGATGCTGTAACCGTGCCTTGTAAGGCGCAAGCACTGATCCACAAGCCAAGAGAAGAGCAGGAGCATGCGGGAGGCAGGAGAAACAGAGAGGGGAGGAGAGGAGAGGCAGGAACAGAGAACAAGCAAGTGAGCCAAAGCAGGAGGGAGAAGATAGAAATGATCCATGTATCAAGTGGCTAGCGCTGCCACACAATGAGTTTTGTGAACCTTGCTCTGTGCTTCTGCCAGCTGCCTTTCCTAAGATGACTATCTGGCAGAGCCCCACGCTGTGGCCGGGGCAACCCATAGAGCCCTGAGGCCTACTTTGTTATGTCCCTCCTCCTCTCCACACATTCCCACTGTCTTCATCCTTCAAGATCCACCCCCAGAACCTCTGGTCTTGTCAACCATTTTCTGACTATTCCCACTTTTTACAACTCTCAAGACACTTGGAGAAGATCGGGAGTTTAGAATGGGACCTTGGCACATTCTATATCTCAAATCACTTTTTCATAGAGAACGCCGTAGAGGATGGTCGCAGGCACCCAAAGACACGAGCTAGATACGACGATGGCAGGTGTCACCCCAGCTCCCCACCTCCGCCGTGAGGCCTGCATTGCGCAGGCTCATAGCGTTGTCTTGCTCTCGGAAGTGTCACTCTCAAGAGTCTCCAGAGGCTTCCCTTGAGTTTTCTCCCTTCTGTGTCGCAAAGCACAAGCTTGTCCAAGGTACACTAAATGACTGGCTAGGATGCGTGCACTTCTCTTGGAAAATCAATACTATTTAGAAATAATAACATTAAGGAGAGACCATCAACTATGCCCCAGTACAGAATAAATATTTTTTCTAGCCTTCACCTAGGAGCCATTATAGCTCATACATGTAGAGATAATCTTCAATTTTTAAAAATATATGTGTCTTTTAATAGTAATCTGAACCAGTGCATCCTCATTAGCCCTTCTTGTGTTCTGTTATGCAAACAGAATACTTGTTTCTCTATCAGGGCAGCAGGAATTTCACTGAGTGACAACATACATGAATTTTCCTTTCTTACAACATTTTTTTCCACCGATGGTAAATAGAGCAAAGGATCATCCTAAACTCCACCAACAAAGGCACTCATTAGACGCTTGCTGGCAATTGATCAAGATTAATGTGTGGGTATGCTCACTGGACAAAGGGCAGGGAAGGCTCTTACTTATTAAACATAACAAATTGCAAGGGAATAAATTGGTTCATTACCTTTAATTGGAGCATCTCCAACTGGCCACACTACCAGGGTCAAATAAAACAAACAGATGGAAACTTGGGGCAAATATTGTTTTAGGCTACACATTTATCAGTTATTGTGATAGTTGGATTAATAACCTCTAATAACCAGATTCTGAAACTCTCACGACATTGAGAAACCAGAAATCACAAGAAAAAGCAGGAGGATAAAATAAGCCAAAGAGACCTGGAAGGGTAAGAAATCCCAGTTCCCATGGATACTTGTTCTCTGAGATCTTTCCAAAAAGGAGCAGCCGTGAAGTAGCCAGTGGGCAGCCAGCCACCAACAAGTGCCAAGCTCCGTGCGGTGTCCTTCACTACCTCATTTTACGTGTGAGGACACTAAAATTTGGGGTGGTGAAATTGTCTGACTTTGCAATTGTTACCTGGGGATTCAAAGCCAGATTTGTACGACTGCAGATGTTGTGAAGAGCTTGGGCGTTATTCACGGTCAGTGTCCGCTGGGGCTCTTCTTTGTTTGCAGAACAAAGTTGCTGGGAGCTGTGTGTTTTGGTGGAGCTGATACTTCTTACCAGCACCAGGAAGTCACTCTTGAGGAGTTGCCAACCTTTTGGTCACTGATTGGTTCACCAGCAGATGAAGATAAAAACTGAGCCAGAGAAACTCCAGGGCCAGACGCTCTAGGTACTACTGAAATGATTTCTCTAGTTCTTAACGATAGGTCCAGAGAAGAGTGACCCTCTTTGACACTGAGATACTATTACCACCTGTAAGAGGGGTACAAGAGTTCAAATCTACTGACCTAGATTTTTCATGAGGCTATTGAGTTACTAGGCTCATATACCTCCTGGGCTCCAACCTTCAGGTTATGCGGAATCAGACATTTTCTTATAAAAAATTTGTCTCTGTAGCCTAACACTGCTTCCCACATAGCAACTCCATAGCTTTTCAACAGAACATCATTGCCTGAGAGAACTCATAGGCAACTTCAGATGTCCAAAGCGTGTGACAAAACAAGCATCGCAAAGGAAGAAAGTGAAGAGCAATGGGATAGGACAATGACCTGGCTGCCTTGATTGCGACACAAAGGTCAAAGGCTTAGCCCAGAGAGCGCAGTTCACCCACCATGACACCGCTTCTCCAAGAAGCTTAACATGGGCTCCGAGGAGAGAAAACCCTTTGTGTGAGGAAGTCCTGATGAATAGACTCTCTTTGGCTCATTCATTCTTCTCACAGAAGGTGGGAAGCCTTTTGGAAGGAGTCTGACCTTGACAAAAGGAGTAAAAATTGGCCAAGCAGGAAACACATCTTGCCATTCCTTCCTTCCTGTCTAATGCCATGGTCTGCAGGCATCGCCCAAATTTCAGAGTAAATAAAATAACCATTATTTAGAGTGGTTCTTGGAAAACCAGTCTTGTGGGTTGATGGTCATAGCATTGCAACACTTTAAAGTAAGAACTCTTTGGCACAGCTACAGAGAAGCTGGAGTGTGTGGAGAAAGTACTGGGACTTAGACATGTCGAACAATGCAAGATTTGGGAGAAGTCAGACTTCGTGGAAATACAGATACATTTGCATGTGATAACAAGAAACCCATCTAAAACCTCAGTAAGTGTAGGCTGAAATTAATGGGAAAATTGGAGATCATGTAGACGTTTAGTCATTTAGTAGATGTGAATCCTGCCCCGCTATCCTGCAGCTCCGAGACCTCTGAAAACACATGCAGACCTTTCCCAGTTTCTGTGTCCTCCCTCATCTGGTAAATGCTGCGGGGACATTTCAGCAGTGTTCTGAGGCTTGGTGATGCCTGACAAGCACTGTCTTGACACTGGGCAGGGATTCTGCCAGTCAATTCTCACAACCACAGGTGGCAGATATCTTCTTTCCTCTTCCCATGTTGCAGATGTGGAACTGGGGCCAAGAAAAACAGAAGCGTGTACCATACGGAAACAGGAACTGAACACAGGCTTGCTAACTTCATTTATTCTAAGCACTGCTTAGCCATTGCTCGCTCTTTCACGGGTAGGCTTCCTTTCCAGTTCGTGGTCTCTCTCAGCAGCCTCCTAAGGAGCGTCTTCCCTAGGGCCCACCCACTATCTCAACAATGTATTTCTGAGCACTGAGACAACCTGTCATATCCCACTCATTGTTTTTTTCACAATCCGACCCCAAACTAAGCTGATATTGCTGAGCACGGTGGGTCACGCCTATGATACCAATGCTTAGGATGCTGAAGCAGGAAGATTGCTCCACGTTTGAGGTTAGTTTGGACTACAGAGCACCAAGTCCTAAATGAAAGTCCGTGGTATCAGGTAAAGGTTTATAAACAGACTCAAGCCCCCTGAAGCTGAAGATTGTGCTAGTTGACCTTCATCGTCAACTGGATTAGATTGAGAATGACTATGGAAACACACCTGAAGGTTTAATGTGTGGAAATTCAACCTTGAATGTGGGGCTCAGCATCTCATGGCATAGGATCCAGGACTGAACAAAGAGAGAGAGCAAGGGGAGCACAAGCATTCGTCTCTGCCCCCTAATTGTGGGTGCAGTGTGAATAACCACCTCACACTTCCTGTCACTGTGACTTCTCCACCATGATGGTCGTATCCCCCTCAAACTTCGAGCCAAGAGAACTCCTTCCTCCCTTGGGTGCCTTTTGTCAGATGTTTTGCCACAAGGACAAGACAAATAACTAACGCAAGAGGATTTCTCCTGTTGGCAAGGTCATCAATTACTTCAAGAGCTCACTTTGCCCGTGTGATGGAGTCTACCTGGAGTTCCAGAAAAATCCAAACCCAACCTGAGAAAAATAGTAGGAAACTCATCTCAAAACAACAAAGGAAATAAAACAAATTTTTCTCACTGGAGCCACTAGCAGATAGCCGTAGAGTCTAAAGAAATTGTCCACCCACAGCTCTCTTGTATGCCTTTTTTGTCGGCTAGTCTGCACACTTGCCACAGAGTGAGAGGTGACCTGAAGTCACACGCTACACTTGTGTCCTATTCCAAACTGCAGACTCCAGCCAGCAGCCCGTGAGGCCAGTCCTTTGGATGTGATGTTCCTGGGAGAAGTAGAAGTGAGATACCCTGCCCCACTCAGCTCATCACGTAATGTAGCATGAGCCTGGTAACCACTTCTGCCAACAGGAACATAGCTATGCCTGCCACAAGCATCCTGGGAATGACATAATGGAGACAAAGATAAGGTCTGGGCAGTATCTAGACGTTCACATCAACTGCCTGTAGGGCCAGACTGAAGAATATTGATCCAAGAAATTCCCGCCCTAGCCCTTACCTTGTGAGTCAGCCCTGACCATTATATGGCCACGGGGTGAAGATTTTTCACGGTGAAGGCCAATCATACCTCCCGGGAGTTTATGTTTCCCACTGGCCCTCCAAATGTTCTTCTCACCAAACGAATAGATACAAGGTGTTAATCCCGGACACTGTCTTCATTCCTGAGCAACTCATGATCAATTGTTACCAACCTTACTTGCCTTTCTCCTTCATAGAGAGATCCTATGTAAAGGACTGGCTATGGGCATCCTGTGTTCTGATGCCCGGGACACTGCGCCATTGCTAAATGAATGATGTAGACCTGTGTATTCTCTTCAGAAAATGTTAGTTTAATTTCGTTTTCCTTCCTTCGTTTTGAAAGGAAATGGTTGACCATAGCAACGCACAACTGGTAAAAGTGGTGACAAAGAATGATACAAAATTAGCATCAGGCCTATTAACTACAGATGCGCTAATGCGCTTTATTTGGAAACTTAAATGGCTCATGTCCAACAGACCACCAAATGAGAAGGAAAAGAGTTTTGTTTTGTTTTGTTTTTTTTTAAATATGTATGTCAGGTAGGCATACAAACATACCTGCATCCCTTGCTCTGCTTCTTAACTTTTGGAGGATTTGGGTTGGCAAGCATGTCATAAGCGATACCCCAAATATCATCAAATTAAAAATTGAATAAGAGGGCGCTTACAGCATAGACAATGAAAGAATGTAAAGTTTGCTTAAAGATAGAAGGGCGGGGGGTGTGCCTCAGCGGTTGAGCACTTGCCTGGCTATACAAGAGGCTGGGTTTGAGTCCCCAGCACCACAAAACTAGCCAAAGGTCACTCATGTAACACGTGTGTCTGCCGTACTCCCGGACTGTGCCGTGTCCCGGGAAGCCTCTTCTCTATTCACGCAGTTCCCTTTCATCCAGTTAGCTGGCACCGTCCAGCTCTCCACATGGATTTTAAATCTCTGTTTCCTTATTGCCCTCGAGGTCTTTTACCAAAGATGTTTCCAGAGGAATTATCTCTAAAGATGTCTCTTCCAGATCAGCTAATAAACACCCAGAGCATTTCACACACACACACACACCCGCTCCAGCAAGTGGCCAGGCGTGACTGTTTTTCTCAGGTTGTGGATGATGGTGGTTGTCCTCTGGGAACAATCCCAGAATCTGGTCCAGGAAAACTGTGAAGCAACTTTCAGGACCTTCGTAATGGATGCTACCAGTTGCCACATTTTATCTTGGTTTCCTTGGGAGAAAGCAACCATGCACTTCGTTCAGATAGGCAAGCCAAGTTCGCTTGCGGGTGCCAAGCTGGCAAGAACCGCAGAGCTGGGGTTGGTCTGTGGATGGGAAAAGGCATCAGGAAGAGTTTCTGACTGCTTACATCTTGAAAATGAGCAGCTGATACGTTAATTTTTGTCAGAGAACAAGCATCAGATTGCATAAATACTCACTTGAGCAGAAATCGCCTCACCAGTCACTCAGCTCTCTGGCAGTAAACAAAAAGGTTTTAAGATAGAAACTGGACTATGTAGCCTTCATTAATCATTCATATTGTTCAAACACATCACACAGCAACTGAAGAGGGGTTAATGGTAGCTAAGCTTGAGTCTCTTGTCGAAAGTAAGTTTAACTTTCTATGAACTCACTGGACACAAAGAATGTCCCCTGCTTACTATTCCAAATGTCACCAGCTAGAAGCAAACGGATGATTACAAATGGTAATGAAATACCTCTGAAGCCGTTTGTATAACAACAAAGAGTTACTGTCAGAACTTGAATAAGGTCCATCTGCCCATTTTTAAAGAATGTTAACATTATATAAGCGATACAGCAGGCAGCAGCAGCTAAACAAACACACAAACAAACTTGGTAATAACATTTATCTAGATGAACACAGATTTCTTCAGTCTTTTCTTGGAAAATAAGAGATCAGTGAAAATATTTCATGTCCTTAAGCCATTTCAACCCCACAGTGACCCATGTAGGAACTGGAAGGTTTTAAAAGTTCTTTGACCATATTCTGATTCTCTCCCCACCACCCCCCGATTAAGTTTCTCCGACTGATATATTTTTTTCATTTCATTTGCTCTCATCTTCTTAAGTGAAGCAGGAAAAATAGGGTGAAATTTTCTGTGCTTTGTCTACAGGATAGAGAACCCAACAATTACTGCTTCTTGGAGGGACTGGTTGGCAGCCCAGGAATGAATCCCTTGGGGGTCTCCTCTAGCTGTTGCTGAGGCCCTGGACTGTGGTTTCTTCTGGTGTTCGAATGTGGTGCTTACTAAATCTGCATCTTGCTACTGTGATGAAACACCACATTGCATGAAGGAGCTAAAAAGTAGAAAATACTCAATTGCTTTTTAAATGTATCTAAAATCGCAGGGCACCAAGAACAAAACTACATGAAAGACCCTAAAAGGGAGAGTCTTCATTTGTCAGCCTATGGAGGAGCTGTTTCCTCTAACGACATGAATCGAATTTCATATGTCTTAAGGTCTTCAGTGGGGCTCTTTTGCCAGGAGAACTACTTGGGAGTCTGATGGCTTTGTTTAGTTCTAATGAAAAAGAAAAGAGGCAGGTGTGCAGCAGCTGCTGTCGGAGTGACGAGGAGAATACAGACTTGCTGACACCCTCGCGGAAAGCATAAAGGCATGTTGCGGGAGAAGGAAAAAGATCGTGAAGACACAGAAGTCAGTGGCAGGAAAAACGAATGTGTAAAATCTAAAACGACACCCTATATCGATTAAGTACCCCCCCCAAATAACAGAAGCTGTTTAAAAGAATGGGAGAATATGTTGACTTGTGTTCTGAGACGTCTACAGTTCAGGGTAGGCTTCTTGGGGGATAGATATGACTTAACAGTGTCCTCACGAACACAGACAGCAGTCTCGTAGCTCTGGCTTCTGCTCATGGTATACGCTTCACTCCAAGTTTGATCCTCCACTGTAAGGTAGCCCCTCACAGTACCCGACTGTGTGCTTTCTTATACTCAGGTCAGAAAGGTAGGGCTGGGAAAGAGATGAATATTACCTTGGCAGTAGGAGTAGGCTTAAATTGATCAATTACTCAATGTCCACCTAGAATCAAAGCAAAATGGGCTGACATGGGAGAGAATGATGGAGCCAGGGCGTCCACAATAAGTGCTGACCCAAACATAGCTAGATGTGTGGCTTCCACCTGCAAACCATCCCTATCATGGTTACCTTGGAAACATGCATTACTAGTTCTCAAAGGCAGTTAGTTCATGGTCCCAAATTGTGGAGGTAGTTTAAATCGCGATCCCCCAGATCCTTCAGAATTTCTGCAAGTGACTGAAGTGGATGAGAGTTTGCAGTTTTAGCAAGTTCCTAGGTGGCTTTCATGCCCGCTATAATTTATAGGTCACTTGTATTCTGTAGAAATTTAATGCTCAGGAGTTAATGTTTCAGGAGCCTGTGTGATGGCTGTAGGAATATTTGAGAATGAATTTCACAGTGCCTTTCCAAACTGTCCTGGACACAGTAGCTCTATCGATGGGCCCACCTGAGAAACATCTCCAATTAATGTGAACTTTAAATTACTGAAATATAGAGTTCTCTTGGTGAAACTGTGCACAAGGTAAAAGCCCATTTTCATGATCCATGAGTAAATTCAGCTCTTTGGCATACTGCTGTTCAAAGAGTTGTGCCCTATAGTTCGCTCTTATTTTATGTACAATGTTTTTGTGTGCAAGTGCATGTGTGTATGGATGGCCCGCACATGTGTGCACATGGATGCAAGTAAAGGTCAGAGGACAAGCTTAGGTGTCATTCTTCAGGCCCTATCCCCTGCCCCCTTTAAGGCAGAGTCCTTCATTGTCCCGGAACTCGTAGGTTAATGTGGCTTGCCAAAGAGCCCCAGAGATATCTCCATCTCCAAAGTACTGTGATCATAAATACACACTATTTTATTTTCCCAACTGCTTTACATGCATTTTGGGGACCAAAGTAAGGGCCTCAGGCTTTCATTTTTACTCGCTGAGCCATTTCTCTAACCCCACATTCTTCCCTTTTCAAGGGATGCTTTAAAAATCATCCACATAAACTATATCTTAATTTCCCTTTAGTGGTGGGTAATGCCATATTACCAGTGTTTAGTATAAGAAATAGTTCACCACCACGTTTAGGAATGCTTTGGGGGTGGCGGCAAATAACACATAATTCACTTAGCTCGTTTATATTAAGTAAAATGAATTTTCTTCGGGGGAGAAAGATGAAAAGTTAAATCTTTTGTCCTTTAGATGACCAGTGATTCATAGGTAAGATTTTCCTCCAAAATTTGTCTTGATTTTTTTTCATATGAAGAAGGTCAGTAACTTCACATTCTCTTCATTACCACCCTGTATCATCTTACTACTGACAGTGAGCTGCAAAGCACGAGGAGGAACTTGGGTGAGCTTTCCGAAAAAGTGATGCCTTAGAGACAGAATTTCTACATGAATTTTGTGCACAGATTTAAAGTTACGGACTCACTCAAGAGCATCATTGGATAGCTGCTTTTGACCGGGTGCCAGCTAGGTGACAAGACAGAGTAAACAAAACACATCAGGCCCTGAGGCATGGGTCTGTGGCAGCAGCACGGTAGCATTGAGTCATCTGTTCATACTCTTGTCTAACAAAGTTCTCAGGGCATCAGGCACATTTTAGATATTGAACAGCCGCACATGGCCACTGCATATACACGTATACAACAAGGAGTTCCATCACCACAGAAGATTCTATGCCCACAACAGTGATGGAAGAATTGGGTGTGGTTGTGTGTTGCGTGGTGCTAAAACACCAGCTCAGCATGTAAGATGTCCTGGATTCAGCTCCCGAACACAAATAAAGCAGAACAACCTCCATTCAAATCCTGTCTATGCATTAATCACCGTATAAAGTGGACACATTATTTACCTTGTCTGAACCTCTAGCTTCTAATCTGTGAAGTCCGGGTACAATGTCGTTGCAGCAGTGGGAACAGTGAGTACTGTCTGAGGTAGCATTGAGGCATTCTTAGCACGCAGTCACGTGTCTGATCTTTCATGGCTGCGCATGGGTCACAACTGCTAGAGAGAGATGTGTTTGGATTGGGGAGAGCCACTGGACATGCAGGCCAACATGCGATTGTAAACTCTCTTCAAACATGGGGATTTTTGTAACATGGCGATGTAATTCTTGGACATGCAGATGGCGTTGTCAAAAGGCTTGACGCCCCTGAGTGGAACGGTATTTAGGAGGGAAAGAGGCTGGGGTGGTTTCTGAAAGCTATTTGGGGGATGCCAAGGGAGTCTGGCCCTGCATGTTTTCATTCACTCTCTCCCAAATTTTTCTCATCACAGAGTTGATGTTGGGCTATAGTCACAGTCTTTTTCCTGTAAAGATCGTGGAGGTGACTGGAGAAGAAGTCTTTGTGGCGGTCCTGTCACCAGACCATACTCTAGAGAGTTCCAATGAGGTACTTTCAGTCATGTGCCCATTTATTTACCTGGCATACGAGTCGCGGAGTGTCACAAACCGGTCTTTCAATATACTGTGCTGGATCTAAGCTCGGAGAGTTTTGAGAAACTTTCAACTCTTTCTCCCGTGACTTACAGGTAGGTACTTTTTTATTATTATTGTTTTGTTTTGTTTTATGGTATTGTGGTAAGTAGGAGCAGCAAATTGTACAACTTCTTGCCATTACAGGTAAAGTGTCCTTCATTTTCAGGGTCGATTCTAACCAATTGGGAGAGACTCGCTGTGTAGCTCTGGAGGAGGACTGAAGGGTATGAGGGATGAGACCACAGCAAGAAAGGACTCTGTGATCTGCTAGTGATGGCTGCCATGGGCTGGGAATTAGAAGCCAGGCACCCACTTTACATATGTATTAACCATTTGGAAAGCATAGGTTTCCTGTTTTAAGTGACCACTGCTAACTGAAGTCTTTTTTGGTGGAATAGATTTTATGTGCCTGAGATCTAAATCATCTCAGGCCTATTTTATTTAGGATTCAATCCCATGAACCTTTTGTGTCAGCATCTGAAATAGGCAGGTGTTACAAAGCCTGCAATTGCAGGCAGAGGGTGGGGTCTTGCTTTACATCACAGGCCACTGACAAGATCCAGCGATAACAAGGCAGAGACAGTAGCTTAGCTAGGACGCTGCCTAGCTTCCCACTGAGCCTGCTATGGGGCTCACTCAGCCTTCTCCTCTGGTAGCTTCACGAACACTGCCTTGGTTTTCTCAGTCAGGTCATCTGCACATGAAAAATTTCATGTGTCCTCTAAACTTCCCCACGTGATGAGGGTAGAGCTGTATTACTGGGTAGCCAGACCCTTGAAGACTGGGCACAATGAGGATCTGTGGGTCCTGGGACTTTGTCAAATTTTCTTTCTCTTATTAAATTTTCTTTCCCTTCCTTCATTCCTTCCTTCCTTCCTTTCTTCCTCCCTTCCTCCTTCCATCCCTCCCTCCTTCCCTCCTTCTTTCCTTCCTCCATTCCTCCCTTCATTTGTACTAGGGATTGAACCTGGACACCAAGGTTATGTCCCCAGTCCCTTTTCACTTTTTATTCTGAAATGGGTCTCACTAAGTTTCTCGGGCTGGTCTTGACCTTCCTCTGTGGCTTAGGCAGAGCTTCAGCTGTGAGTCTCTAACCTCGCTTCCCCAATGTGGGTTGACAGGCCTGCACCACCAGGTCTTGCTCATTTGCTTTTGTTCTAACTAATTCTGTGAATAATTTAAAGGAGAGAAATGAAGAAAGGGTGGATACAGATAAAAGTCAACATTAATTTTATGAGTAAAATAGGTTAACATGGGATATGTAAAATATAAAAGGGAATACCTCGTTTAGCTACAATAGGCAGATCAGAATTGCAATTGTCTAATACTGATGATTGTGATGAAAGTTAACTTTACTAACACATTTAGATCAGTATAGGGATAAATGATTCCGTCACGATAGTCTGGAAGCATGTGACTCATGCTCTCGCCTTCCCTCCTCCTCCTAAACTCACCCTATCATATTAGGTATTATTCAGAATGGAATCTGTACAATAAAACTCCAACATGGGAGGAGAAAGAAGACCTGGAGGGGCAACAATGGCAGCATGGGATTGGGACAAGGCAGACAAGAACACAGTATATGGAACATCTGTTTTTGATGGATAAAAGTCGGGTGTGTTTTGGTCCCTTCCCCAGCTGGACAGTCTCTGAGTACTAGAATGGGGTCATATACCAGCGTCCCTACCTAGGCAGAGTACTGGGGCCCTGGTCTTTACCTAGTCCCCTGGTACTGTCCCTGCTCAAATGTTGTGCAGCTGTTTCCTCTATACTGAAACATCCCTCAAAGCTCATGAAGGTTCTGAGACTCACAAGGCCCCTCACCATTGTTATACAAGTAGTAAGGACTGCTAGAGAGAGTAGACTCTCCAGCTGGAGCTGCCTGCAAGTTGTGCAGAGAGCTCCAAAGGTGCAGCTTTTCTGTGAGTTGTCATGCATGCAGGGTAGGCATGATAATACAGGTGTCTCTGAGTCACCTGTGCTCTTGTAAGGAATCCTGATAAATTCGTTAGTTCTCCAAGCTTCATTGGGGTATAATTGTTTCTTTGGCTTGTTTTGGGGTCCTATCTGGTTAAATAGACATCTGTTTGTCATTCCTGCCATCTGTGACTTGGACCTGTTGTGCCTAACTGCTCAGGATGCTATTCTTGCTTGTCTCACCTTGGGAACTTGTTGCTCATCAGGATTTAATCCTACCTACACACACACACACACGCACACACAGTGAAAATAGCATTCTTTGACTCATTAGTAAACAACATATAGCATAACTGTATGTTTACTAGAGAGTGTCCACGTTCCATGGTCCAGATTCCTTTAGAAAGTCCGAGATGGTTATGAGGGCAGCTTCTTTCCCGGGGACTTGGCCATTGTTCCTGCCAACCCATCCTCCTCCCAGGGGAACTCTGTAACATTGTCTTATGTACCTCAACACATGCACATGTGTCTAACAACATCCAGACACGACCCACAAAGCAGATTAGGAGGTACAAAGGACTGGAGCAAAGCAGCTAGCGGAAACTCACGGGAGAAAGCATGAGGAAAAACTAGATGACTAACGGACAGGACAGGAAACCAAACCAGCAAAACAAATAACTGGTGATCAAAGAGGCACAGTGAGCCCTGGGCCCTGGAGTATGGCCTCACCTGGGGCCTCCTGCAGAGCAGGTGAAGGAGGCAGCCTGGGCTGCATCCTGTTGTTCCAGATCCTTCCCTTCCACACCCTGAATCAGGTGGGCGTGGCAACTAGGAAAGAAAGCTATGCCTGTGATTTTTACTTGATGAAAACCTCGAACACATTTTGTTATCAAGAGCCCATAGACAGGGCCAGTGGTTACAGCGAAACAAAGTCATAAGACAGATGGACATATCAGAATTGTCATGCTTACCACATTAAAATGAAATGTGTGCTGGGAGTGAAACTAGGGTCTCACGTTTGAGGTGAAGATGCCCTTGAATGATTATGAATAAGATAATATTTGCAGTTTATTTGCAATAAAAATAATCTTCCTCTGGCCTAGAGATTTAGCTCAGCTAGTAGTGCAGTAGGAGGCCCTCAGTTTCATCTCCAACACTCAGCACTGGGGAGGTGGAGGCAGAAGAATCAGGAATTCAGTGACGTCATCCTTGTTTACACGGTGAATTCTAGGCCAGCTTGGACTGCATGAAACCCTATCTTACAAAAAAAAAAAGAAAGAAGGAAGGAAGGAAGGAAGAAAGGAAGGAAGGAAGGAAGGAGGAGAAACTTTAATCCCAGCACTCGGGAGGCAGAGGCAGGCAGATCTCTGTGAGTTCCAGGCCAGCCTGGTCTACAGAGTGAGTTCTAGGACAGCCAGAGTTACAACAGAGAAACCCTGTCTCAGAAAAAGAAGGAAAGAAGGAAAGAAGGAAAGAAAGGAAGGAAGGAAGGAAGGAAGGAAGAAAGAAAGAAAGAAAGAAAGAAAGAAAGAAAGAAAGAAAGAAAGAAAGAAAGAAAGAAAAAGAAAGAAAGGAAGGAGGAAGGAAGGAAGGGGAAAAAGAAAGAAAGAGCAAAAGACAAAGGAAAAGGAAAAAGAAAAGAAAAAGAAGAAAAAAGAAAAGGAAAAAAAAAAAGACAGTAAAGAAAATATCCTGTGTTCGGAACTCAGTGCGAATGGACACACAATAACAGACGTAACTGCTCTACGCGGGGTGCTGTGATCTAGCTGGTGCTGTGTAATCTATAGATTCAGTGCACCCTACAACTTGACAGTGGTGCTGTGTGTGTAAAGTGACCATGCAGACAAGGTTCATCAACATGTTTCCGAAACGCTTGGAGGCACATGTAGGAAACTGTTCAAAGGACTGATCCCTTAGCAATAATTAATACAATGAATTTGTCTTTTTCTGATTCATCCACAGGGTTTTACTGTTTTAATAGCAGTGATATCTAAATTCCATTTTCCTAATGAAATTATGGTGTCCAGCTCAAACATGCCTTTGCAAATTATCCTAAGGAAAACACCTCACAAGTCAGCTGGAATCATTTCTATATCATTCAAATCTAGTCTGTTCGGCAGACGTAATACGTCTTGCGGCCACTGAGCGGGAAGCAAGGCTAGTGCGGGAAACTTGGGCCATGTGATCCTCTGTGTGATTCTAAGGAGAGAGGTACAGATTTGTACATGCCGTTTCTTCCAACAAATGCAAAGAGTGAAAAAGCAGCTTGCAAGATACAGTACATACTTGAAAGCAAAATGAGAGAACCAGGATTTGGCGCCTGAGACCAGGGGCCTGTACCCACCAGCACTGTAACAGACAGGTTGGCAGGCAGTAGGCTGAACTATATCTGCATTGCACCCTTCTGGTAAATGCTGTTGCTCATTTTTTTTTTTATTTTAAATTTAAACTAGCATGGCGCTGGAGATATGGCTCAGTGGTTTAGAGCACTCTCTGCTCTTTCAGAGGACCACAAGTTGGGTTCCCAGAACTCATGTCAGGTAGATCACAACCACCTTTACTCCAACTCCCAGGAATATGATTTCTTTCTCTGGCCCCGTGTGTGCACATATAAATGTGCACGTGTACACGTAAAAAGCAAATCCTAAATTTAAGCTACCTTGCCGAGTTGAAGTTCTGTAAGCCTAGAAGAGGCAGATAATTTTCACATAGAAACAGAAGATGGAAAACAACCTCCTGGACACACACTTTTTGCCACCCAGTTCTACTCACGCTTGCTTTATTACTTTTCAAGAGAAACTTGGGAAATACCTTCTTTACAAAGGAAAGACTTTTTGGGTTTCTGTACCAGGAAATTGCAAAGCAGTGGCCTTCTTGACCCTGGGAGTTCTGATCCCAATTCCGCAGATGCTAGCGACGAGGGGCCAGGTCCATTTCTGTCCATTCACGTTGACCTTTTGCACAGAGCAAAAGGTCAGAAAGAAATGCTTGGAGATTGAGCTGATTAAAAATATCCCTCTTTCCTTCCTTGGGGCATCTGCGGTTTTCCCAAGCCTGCCCTGTGCTCTCCGAGCTCCTATACTCAAGTCAGTGTCTTCCCCAGATACTCCCTCCACCCCTCGGTTACACAGAAGTCCTGTGCATGTTTTCCAGGTCAATCCAAATAACACCGCTCACAGGAAGCCTGGCCCAGTGACCCAGATGCAGACACATCTATCCAAATCTGCCCGTTCACACAGCACAAGATGGCCTCCTCTGATGCATTTTAGAAGCCCATAAGTTATCATTTTTCTTCTATTTAGTTTAAAATTCCCCTTACCCCTTTTGTAGCGTTCTGCGAACTGTAATTATTCCAAAATAAACTGCTCAGTTAAAAAGAAGTCATTAATACATTTTGCTTCTTAATGTTTCATTAATATGAAAAAAAAATCCTTGAAAAGGAAGGAAGCAACAAGTCCACCCCCAGGGTTTTTGGTTTCTAATGTAAACAGCTGCTATCAGTGAGTTGCGAGCCTCCATGATGGCTGTCGGGTCATCCCAACATGTCAGGCCATGAGCATCCACATGTACACGCAAATGAGTAAAGAAGGGGGTTTAAGCCTTGGGTTTGCTTCTCAGTTTTTCTTCCTGGACAAATCTTTAGTATTGCTAAATATTCATTTTCTTTAAAAAATCTGCTTACAGGGATCAGTTACTTCAGTGGGCTACCGTCAGAATTAAGTGAAACAGTGAGCACGTTTGTATTTCCTAAACCATTGTTATTCTGCCAGTGCTTGTTGTTACGAAGCAGTTACACTAACAGCTTCGGAAAGCGCTTGGTACAGAGGTTGTGGGGGTGTCACTGCGGTTTGACATCCTTGTGTTGGGCTTGTCTCCTTTAGGATGTTCCAGAAGCATCCTTCCTGTTCCATCACTCTCAACAACCCCCTAGTGATCTAGACTGCCCTTTCGGGTAAGACAAACAGACAGCTAGAAGGATGGAAACTGAATCATCTTCACAGCTCAGCTCCAGGGAGTTTGGAACAGGAGTTTTCTATTCATAGACAAACGTTTTCAGTTCGGTCTATGTTCTGATCCCTGCCACACGCAAATAAAAGGCTGTGTGGAAAGTGTCCTGGCTTAGAAATGTTAACTTGATGAACAAGGAGCTCAGAGGCAAGCCACAATGATTCAGACGTGTGGGCTCAGTAGGACAGGCCATGGGAGATCTTTTTGTAGAAGAATGTGAGGAACTTCGTGGGGACCAGCTCCACAAACCGACGGACCAGTAGCAGGATGGGTCCAGGGGACGTGGGTTGTTCCGGAGTTCCTCAAATGCTTCCCTCTAACGGAAAGGAAGAAGATGGTGGAGTCAGCTATGTGTTTCCTGTGTTAGAAGTCGAAGCAAGGCCTGAGGGTTTGCTGTCTACCAGCAGGAGCTGATGTGATCTGGAGTCCACACATTCCACGTCAGAAGCAGGGGTGCCCTCAGTGCCCAAGCAACTGATGCCCTGTGATGTGTCCCGCCATTGCTGAGACTGAGCTAAGACAAGGTGGACCTACATTCTGAAACACTCAGGAGACCCACACACAAGACACCCTAAACCTGAGAGAGTGCAGTTGCCACTGCTCTGAAGGGAGAATCTAGCCAGACAAATACCACGTGCTTCCATTACTGTGAGGCTCCCCAGCTGCCCCCCAAGTCCACAGCTTGGTAAACAACACGTCCTTAACACCACCAGCCCACACCTCCCCAGGATCCAACCTCATCCCTGCTACCTACCTGTGCCACCAGGATGGCCAGAGGTTCTCGCTAGCCCAGAGTCCCCTCCCTTCCTCCATGCCTTAAGGCCAGCCTCCATGATTGTCCCTCCATCTTCATCCTTGGAGGTTCAAGGATCCCAGAGAAGGTATTCTCTGCCATGATTTGGAATGACAATGCCCTTTCACATGGTGACAGTCACTATATCATGGAAGCCTCTGTGCCTCCGAGACTCCAGCGAGAGCCTCTGGCTAGCCAGAGGTTATTCTGTGATCTAACTTTTACTTCCTAGCTTCTGATGTTTTCTCAGGACTATGAATTCACACCTAACCAAAGAATGTGTTCAACAGCATCTGAGAGAGGTCCCTGTGGAGATCACCTTGGTTCCTTTTCTACTCCAGAGGAGCTCAGTTAGTCCTGGTTGGATTGAGGAATGCAAGCTAGGAGGTGTCATCGAATTTAGCCCACATAGCCTTAAGTTTAGCAGTCTTTCTCTGCACTTGGATATTATGGTCCCCTCATATACAAGTTTCTTACCAAATTTGACCACACATTGGCTTTTAATACATTAAAATCTGAAGATAATTAGCACCATCTCCCTTAATTTGGTTAAGAGGTGTAGTGGTGGCATTTTTCTCCCATTTTCACTGAGATTTTTTTGTACTAAAAATAACCAAGATAGTATTTGGAGGAAATCAGAATGGGTGGGCTGATAAATTATTTATAGGAATTTTAAGCAGCCTGCCAATCTGCTTCAAAATGTAGTAGAATCTTCATTTTTAATGCAGGAATCTATGAAAATCAGCTGGGTTGAAAAACCCGACCTCTGAATGATGCTACAGGAGACCAGTCTGAACTGTGCTCTTTCCCATGGTCTCCCAGGCTGTTTGCCTTTAACCTCCAGCTGACCTTCCCTGAGCCAGGTTAGAGGAGCAGGCTGATACAAAGCCTGACCAAGACAGGAAAGGTGGAGTGTGGGAGAAGCCCAGCTCTGAAAGATAGCAAAACAAACTACCTTTGGGAGCCATTGTTGCCATCTCAAATGTCTGTTTTGACTAATGTGCACAGCTATTCAACCTCACATCCCCAGTCTATTGTGTCTGTTCTTAATAATGATAAAATAAAATGGGTGGAAATTTAGGGACAGTGAGAGGCAATTCATGAATACAAGTAGGTGAGAGATGAAAGCGTCCCCCTGGCTGCCAGGCAATGGCAGGGACATCTCTGAAACAGGTTCATAGGAAGCCAAAGACTTCAGCCCGGTGCACTGGACTTACATGGTCTGGCTTGCTGATTCAATTCCCTAGATTGTTAAGGGGACTTTTGATGGTGAGAGAAATCTGACATGTTCATCGTGTTCCACCAGGACCCCTTTATGACATCGTTAAGAAAATGAAAAGCAAGAGCCAGAAATATTTTGTAGATTTCTCTTTTTCTTTTTGAACCCAGATCTTGGGCCTGCAGGGCATGAACTCTATCACTGAGTTACACTGCTGGCCCATTTTACGGACTTTTTATTAATTTTCTCCAAAGGCTTTATGGAATATTTTTATATTCAAAATAGTAGTTTCAAACTAGGTTTGTAAAGGAATGGTTATTTTTTTTCCTTCATACACACAAGCTATTAATACCACTGCAGCATTCCCATAGTTGGTGTCTTGTTTTGTAAAACAGGATTTTAAGTGCTCAATTCAGGTGTTATATAGTGTATGCTTTGAGTTGTTCAATATTAAAATTTATTAACATCTTAGAAATCATTTGCTGTGATGCTCTCATTGTACACTTGGGGAAAATGAGGCTCAGAAATGTTAAGGGACTCATCTGTGGTCACACAATTCATATCCTTGGAATCCGCATCAAGGTTTCTCCTCACTCACATGTTGCAGGAGTGTATATCTAGTTCTGTTTAAGACAGCTGCTTTGTGCATTCTTGGGGAAGGGCTGCCTGGGCCTTGGCATTTTGGATTGCGTGCAGGTGTTGGCTTTATTTAAAAGATGTTTGATACCTCGTGATCTGCATGTGCTATCGGTAGAACACCTGAGGAGCTTCTCTGTCAATAAAAACCCCTGAGATCAGATGACCGGGGCTCCACTGTCCAGGATGGCGCTTGTCATGACATGTCCCCCTGCTGAGGTCAGCCAGAGTTCACACCTATGAAAATGTTTCCATGTCTTCATTGCAGAGCAATACCACAGGTGTACTGTTACACTCACAGAGACCTCCGCACACAAGCCTGTGTTATGTGCATTCCTGAGCACAGGCTGATCCTACCCCACTCTTTCTCTACACCCTGGTATCTTAATCAGTAAAGGCCTTAATCAGTAAAGGCCTTGCTCAAACTGTGTGAGACAGCGGACAAAGACAGCAGACTCTCTTAGTTGAAAATGACAATGTGGTAGGAAAGCGTGTGCACTAATCCAAGTACATTTCTTTCATGCAGCCACGTGTAACATGAGTGCATGTTCCTCTGTGAACATCTGAGCATGTTATCTATGATACCTGTGAGGAAGGGAGGCCAGTCAGCCTGAGGAGGCTCAGAGGGCTGACCTGCAGCCTTCACTTCCCTCCAGAGCAACAAGCCAGACTTCTTAGAAGGAGGAAGCCGAGAAGTCTCCTTCATTGTGCAAAATACTAGGTCCTTAGCTGAGCAGACAGAAGGCTATGAATCACTAGGGTGGTGGAAGGTGAAACTCTGTTTCATACTCATGATTAGAAAGTTGTGTTAGAAATTGCTTGTGCAAAATAAACTTTATGCAGTGTTGCAACATGTTAGAGAGACAGGTAGACATGGCTTAGAAATTCTTACTGGTCTAAAGACCTTTGGCTCTTGCCGAAAGCTTTGTAAATTGAAATCTAAATCTATGCTCCTGTTCCTACCTCAAAACACACAGAGGCTCACTGGATCATGGTCTCCTCTGAGGAGCTGTCAGGGATGTTGGTAATACTGTAAATTGAGCCTTCATTAAATGCAAGCTTTCTTTTAGGATGTCACTGCCAGCTCCGGGTTTTGCTGTTACTGAGAGAAGTGCTGAGAAATGAGTCAAACCTACAGAAGAGACATGTTTTATGGAATGAAACAGGATACAAATAAAAAAAAATCAAATTGTATTAGCCCATCAAAGTAATTTTTGTACTTTCATTGTGCAGATTTCCAAACCCACGGTGCAGCAAGTGTGAGCGGTCCGTACGCAGTCACGCGCACCACACGCGTTTGGGGTCTATAACACCACCTGCTTTTGTTTTATACATTTTTCGTTTTGGTGAAGGCTTCATAAGTAAACTCCAAACATCAGGGAACCCCAAAACACACATAGTAGAAGGATTTTTTTGAGAATATTTGTATATATCACAATTCTAATGTCACAACTAATATAATTAAAATATAATTTCAAATATTCCCTAAAACCCAATTCTTACACAACTTTTTCAATATGTATTTGATAACTGGATTTGTTTAAACCAAGATCCAATTAAAACCATGGCTTGCTCCTTATGGTTTTGACTGTTAAAATCTCACAGGCCAAACCACCCTGCCCTCTCTGACATCTCCGCCCAGGACTGGACAGTGGCTGTTCTCCTGTACCCGTGTCATATTGTTTTCTGGTAGTGATTTAAATTTTTCTTCTTTTCCCTCTAGTTCCTGGAAATTAGGCCTGTAGGTTAGATTTGAGTCAAATTAATGAATATTTGGAGACTATGTCACAGAAGATCTAAAAGTTCCAACTATGGTCTACTCTCAAGAAAAAAAAAATAGCATTTGAGCATAAAATCCTGTGGTCAGACTCACACAGAATTCATTTATCTCCATTCCAGGCTTGTGATCATTCCAAATAGGAAACAACCTAAATACTTATCAACTGGAAGACAAAGACACAAAAATGTATAGTAGAATGCTACTTAGCACTTAAAAGAGAATTAACAAGCAATAAATGCCTAAATATAGACAAATCTTAAAGGCATTGTACTGAGAGAAACTGTTCTTCAGGATGTGCATATTATAAAATGCAAATTATTTCAAATTTTAAAGCCTGTTTGGTTAACCTATGATGTTAGGGCTCAGAGCATGCAGCATGGTACTCTTGCTACAGAAGATCCAGGGGAACTTTGAGAGTGATGGGAAGGGTCTGTGTATTGATTCAGGAGTTGTAACAGGTATCCAGAATCTTCAGAACTCACTAAACTACTTTGGCCTTTATAGTAGGCACATGACACTCTGATAAGAGGTTAAAAAAAAGTAGTGAATTTACGTGCCTAATGTAGTGTTTCTTTGGATGCTTTTTAAAAACAGTCTGATTTGGGGCACAAAATTATGCTGAGCCCTCTGAAAAGTCAAAGGTTGTTTTCTTCTTCAGTGAGAACAAAGGACAATCTTCTGAGGACGGATTATCCAGAAAGAAGTCCTGTAGCACAGAAAGGTATAAAGAGGCTAATTCCAACAGGCAAGAAACTCAGAAGAGAAAGGAAAAAGCTAGGAGAGCTGGTCCGCTGACAGGTGGCCAAACCTCAAAATGCTTCCTGCAAGGTGGAACACACGCGCTTCCCAGGTAGCTGAGGCTCTGCTGAGGCAAGAAGCTTGTCCACTTACAAGGCTTGGCTGCAACTTCTGTAGCACAGGTCTCTCTTTAGTCTCCTCCTCAGGGCAGCCACTCTAGCTATACACCCTGACTCCCGAGAGGGAAACTGAGGCAGAGGATAGACAGGCAGCATGGCAAGTCTAGGCACAGGTTCGTTCAGCCCCGCAGGATCAGCACCCCACCAACACTGCCATAGGTCGTGAAGACAGGAAACGCACTGCAGGGATTTGTCCTCATGATCACCAAAGGGAGCACTATGCCACTACATCAGGATCAGCAGTTCATGCAGCAAGGAGTACTACCCAGAGCTGCAACTAGCCACAACCCGACTTCTCTGCGTTGGTGGCTGTCTCCGCAGGAAGCCAGAGACGCAAAGTCCAGGACCTTAAACCCTATCTTCACATGATTGATGGGATAAATGACATCATCAACGCTTGCCTCAGTTTACTCCATAAGTTGCCTACTGCCGTATCTTTAAACCATCCCTTCCAGAAAGATTTAAACTGTCAGACTTCCTTCCCTCGCTGTGAGGCCCTGGGCCCCATATCACCACTGTACACATATATTTTGGAGATGAACCTTGTTCATGTGACCCCCTGGTGAGTGTTTTCTGTGAGGTCATCTTCCTATGAGGCATTCCGGGGGCCTGGAGATATCATCTTCCTGAAGTTTTTTTCTTATGCAGAAACAGAAAAGAATGATTGCTAAACACTTACTGAATGACAGCCAAATGAGCAGGATGTTATCTCATCCTAAAGTGAATGATTAAAACAGGCCAATTCTTCACAGTGTCATGTGCTTTGAACCACTCAGTTCCTTGGTTTGTTTGTTTATGTATGTATGTATGTATGTATGTATGTATTTATTTATTTATTTATTTTACTTTATCTGGAATAGATTTGAAGAGTCTTCAAAACACACACAGTTCCAAAGGCAAAAATAAAGAGCTGGAAAAATAAAGACAGAAGAAAGAGAATGAGACAAAAAAAAAAAAAAAAAAAAGCTTGGAGAGGCAGCTTGCCTAATGTCCTGGAGCAGTAAGGTTAGTAAGGTGTGAGCAGTAGGCACACATGTAACCCTGCACCTACTGTGACCCCCCACAAAAGCAAAACACACCAGAGTCCCAGGGGAACAAGAGCCAAAATGTCAGCAGAAGGTCTTCCAGAGACTCCTCGGAAGGGTGGGATGTGATGGAGAAGACACAGCGTGTCTAGTGAGTTGGAGCCCGTCTAACTCCTTTCCACGGGGACTCCAGGAGTGTGACAACATCTGGAATTGAATTTGATCAAAGCAATCACACAAATAACTCCCATGTGCCCTAAAAAAAATGTAATCAGAACATAGAATAAGTCAGGCAGATTTACACAAATGGGCGGGCAGCGGCTCCCAACTCAAAATTTTTCCTTGGGTATTTTCTACTCGTTTATTTGTTAAGATCTGGAAAGCAAAGACTTTTTTAAGGTTACATTCTTGGGCAAGGACCCATATGAAGGCTCATCTTTATTGAGCACTTAGTGTGTACTGGACATTCTAAGTCCTTGCTGTGTACCATTAGCTTAATGTGTCTCCATAGAAACCACATGATACCATTGTCCTCGTTTTTGAAGATCAGACAGGTGAGGAAGTGAAAGGAACTAAAGGTCAGATGATTTTGGATACCAAAGAATTAAAATTTAGGTTGTCTGCCTTCGAGGAATTGAGGTGATTTTAGGAATGACCTTGGTATGTCCCTGGTTAATGGCCAGTCCTAGGCTTACATTCCCTCAGATTCAACAGGCGAGCCTACAGATACACGCATAGGGTCGGCACTAAGTGGTCCTGGTGCTTTTTTCTTTTTAGGAGAACATGAAGTTGGAGGAGGGAGAAGTGGTAGAGGAGATAGGAGAGGAATTGGAGGGGAGGGAATGGGGGTGGATTTGACCAGAATTATATGCATGTATGAAATTCTCAACAGAAATAATTACGAAAAGGTAGTAGCCTAAAGTGGTATGTAACTGAAGAGATACAACTATCATGTAGTGAAAAACTACAGAAGACAGTATTGCTATCAATGGTCACCAGTGTGCAGTGACATGCTGGAGCCTCTTATTCCTTTCAACCTAGCACCCACTGAAACTTTCTGCAAGCCATCTCCATTCTGCCACCTCGAAAGTAGGTGATCCCAACTTTCGTGTGATCACCCTCTTTAGACGTTGTGCATGAGACCGCATAACCTTTCTTTGCCAGGCTTATTTCACTTAACATCATGATCTCCAGATCACCCATGTTGTCATGCATGACAGGAGTTCAGTCTTTCATGGCTAAATAGTATCCACTTTGTACACCTACCACATGGTTTGTGTGTTCATCAGCTAGTGGACACTTAGGATATTTCCCTGTATTATATCGCAAATGTGTCCATGTTTGGTAATCATCAAACATCTGGCAGAAAAGGTCCAAGAAGATATGTGCAAGAAATGAGCTTCTTGGGCACAGTTGCCTTTCTACAGTATTGGTAAAGTGAGGACTCCCAAACAGCTGCCATACAGCCTGAGATTCAGCCTTGAGAATTTCAGGTTAACGTAAAGATGCAGAGTCCTGGAGCCTGTTAAAATATTTGTATTCATCTTCCATCACCGAAGAGGCTTTGAACCCTAACTCTGCTTCTCAGAGTGCAGCATTTGGACCAGGGGTATATATATGCCTGCAAGAGTTTACCTAGAAACCCTGGACTGAGTCCCAGCAATCTAGAGCCCAGGACAGATCTGGGTGACTCTACTGTGTATGGAAACTTCACAGTCTGGGCAAGTGAAGGAGGGTTTCCCAAAAAAGAAATCGAGTTATTGCCACCAAAAGGAGATGGGATGGATTGTAGGAGAACAGTGAACCAAGAGATGGCCATGATAGGAAACTGTACACTTGTACACTCTGTGGAAACTGAGGGAGTCGAGTGACTTGCTGTGAGCTGCAGAGCTAACAGAGGCAGTGGTCTCGAAGCCAGCTTTTCTGACTCTGACGTGGTTCTTCTCTCCGAGACGGGTGGTTTCTTCAGTGACAGTTTTCCTCTCACTCTCTTCTGTGCTCTCTCACGGGCAGAAGCCAATAGGGTACCACAGTACCATATTGTTCAGCATCTTGAGTCTATCCACTGCTTATATCAGAACTACCTGAGAAAACCAGTGAGCACATTCTACTTTGAGGGCTGGGGGCGGGGACAAGGGTGTGGAGGTTGTTGTACTTAGGCAGATTCTTGCTCCAAGTTGAAAATGCACCAACCCAGTGAATATAAGAACCAGCGATACCTGGTTGCTTGAATGCTGTTAGAAAGCTCTGGAATAAACGGCTGTTACTAACTACAGGGCACCGGGAGGGTGCAGAGACGCTGGAGGAGACCTGCTGGATTTCCAGCTTTCTGAGTTTTCCCAAATGTTCAAACACACATAAAGGCCAAAGGACAAGTGACTTAGCTCTCTTGTGCCGTGGTGTCCCTTAAGGAAATGTCAGATGATTTAAGAAAACAGGATACATGTAACGCTCGGTGACTCATAATGTGGACATGTCATAACTGACGGCTTGTTCTTTCCCTCTTTCCTGGTCCTGTTGGCCCTAGTATCTGATTAGATGACACGAGACACTCCGATTATTGATGGCATCTAAGGTCTAACAGGAGCCGCTCACCAGCGACTACCTGACGTCTTCTGTGATTACCCCTGTGACTGCCCTGAGACATCTGTCCTGGCTTGTGCTTTCTTCCTTCACTGCCCTCTTCTTGCCTACAGAGAGCAGGCTGGCCTTCCCCAGAGCAGCCCTCTGCTGGGCTTCAGGAGAGCCAGTGTCCACGCGGTTTTGCAGTGGTGCATTTTGAATGAACGATAAGACAAACCCCGGGGCCAAAATAATTGCTTTATGCTTGCTTAGATTCTGCAACATTGAGACATGAACTTCATATTTTGAATATTTTACAATGGTGAAACTGGCATTTAGGCCCCACTGTGGTGGCAGTCAGCCTTCTGTGAGTTTTTCTCTTTCTCATTACAGATGCCATGTTTCTGAGGTGATGCTGCCTGCATGTGTGGTCTGCCTGACCCACCCCCACCCAAGCCCAGTTCTGCAGCCTTCATCGTGACTAACAGACACATCCCAGCCCGTAGACTCAGGGATAATCAAAGTACTCGAAACAGAGAACAGTGAATCAGTGACTGTGGAATGTGCTCTGACTCCCCACTGGGTGGCCAAGAACCCGGTCACTGGACACCTGCTCTGTTCCCGAAGACAGGTGTTCTTGAGTGTCATTCTGTGATGTGTGCATTTTAAGAAAAGTACCCTAAACATATTTCAAACCTCTTCCTCTGTATTGTGTGCTCCCTGATTATTTAAAGGCTGGTGCTCCCTACCCAAACCCCAGGTCCAACTCGGTGGTGCTTCTTCACCATGTCAACATACTAATCAAAAAGAAAGACTGGAACCTACAGAAGGGCAACAGAAATGGATGGTTATTTGACTCCAGGAGACCCAGGGAAAAGCAAATCACCTTTGCGAGGGTTAACTTTCTCAGAATCAGATACTGGTCCAGGCTACAGCTACAGTTTCAGGTCTCCCTCAGGCCGCCAGCAGGGCAGTGTGAGAGGGAAGGACGATGCAGAGATAGCCCGCGCTTTCTCATGCAGTTCTGTTTACCTCCAGCGTGGCTCGGATTCCTGGGGTGGCTCATCTGTTTGTTTCCCAGGAGTGTCCTCCTCTTCAGGGACAAGCGGCTTGTTGTTCCTCCATTCCGTCCGCCTCCTTGGTGACAGACAGATGAGAACTGCGCCCTGTGCTCTGGGACTCTAAAGTGATCTGGGTTGAGCTGATGGGAGGGGAAAGGAGCGGGGTATGGGTTGGCGAACAGGGAGAAGTTAAAGCTGAGGGAGCCAGTCTTTCTCAGACAAGAAAGTGCACTGGATCCTGGGGACCACAGCCTGCTCCCATTGCTGCTATAATGTCGATCTAGTCGAAATTCAGATGTTAGCACCACTCTCTGAGGTAGGAAAATGAGTAAAACGAGCCGAGGAAATGGAGAACTCTGTATTTTTCTTCTGATGAAGCAACTTAGAAACTAAATAGTACCAAGAGGGTGGAGAAAGCGCTCCTCTGGTTTGTGTTTTCAAGTAGATACAGCGATCTTGAAATGTAGGAAGGTTTCAGACTTAGGGCTTTTAGAGCCCACTCCAGCCAAGGACCTGGAAACTGGACTGTACACTAATTAAAGTCTCTACCAGGGGAGGTAATCTCTGGATGCATATTAAACAGGAGGAAACTGAGGCAAGGAGATGAACAACTTGCCTGGATTCCCATGCTAGTGTTGTTGGTGCAACCGGGAACTCCTAGCACCTCCCCTGTCTTGTGATCTGCAGCATGCTTTGCCAGCCACTTCTCACACTTCCCTGACACTTTGAACTAGCTCAGCCTCAGACGTTCCCATTGCCCCCTTGCTACCACACCTTGAATCTTCCAGCACTTGCAAAGCAGGTGTTGCAAGAAGTCACCGTATTCTAACAAGTCTCTCTACTAAAGACCTGTATTAGCTGTGCTCTCGAAGCACTTAGTGTTCGATGTTTCTGATGCTTACCTAGCCCTGCCCTATAAGAGTTACCAGATTAATGTAGAAGACACTAAGGACTACAGATTCAAGGAGACCACCCACAGAGGGAAACAGAGCTCATTAAAATCATGTGTACTGGAGCCCCTGACTGAGCCCTGATAGGTTCCCAGAGTGGCACCCATTTTAAACCATGCTCCTTCCTCTAATCTTTTCCCAGAAAGAATCTAAACCAGCCCATTTCGACTTGGTAAGTTTATCATAGACAAACAGTAGCATAACTTGTCTTGCAAATTCAGAGAGGAGGAATAAAACCATGAAAATGTCAGGCTGGGGGTTCTAGGAAGCTGGAATAGAGGAGAAGAGGGGTGCCCCCTTGGCCTCATCACAATCTTACCAGGTCTCCTTCCAAGTGAGGCTGTCATCTCCTGAGATGGTATTTGAGCACCTTTCCAGGCCCGTCTGTTCAAGAGAGAAGGCCCCAGTGAGTGTTCCATTCCCTGACTGCGGGCATCCCAGGATGCTCCTTCACGCCTCCTCCTCGCTCCATGGCCATCTAGACTCTTCTGCTCCAGGGCTAGAGTGCATCCCCTCAGCGTTCTGGTGCGTGTGAGGAAAAGCATTCGCTCGGTGTTTGTTTATTGTGTGTGAGGGCGACTGAAGGATTGCTGGTGACGATTTTGTTTCTTGCAGGAATCTCCCCGCTGTGGCCTGCGGAGATGGGACTTGCTGTTGGAGAGAGAAAAGAAATAAGGTCTGATTTTTTTGTAGCTAACTGATGCAGTTAGCAAGGATGTATCAAGGGCACATGGTGGATAGCATTGTGGGGATGGGTGTGAGGATTCGGAAACTCTCATGGGGCTAACAATGTAGTTGAGACACAAAGGGTGGGGGAGGGGGGTAAGCAATCCATGATAGGAGGCAAGGTACCTACGCAAAGAACTGAGTTCAAAGGTGATGCAGTAGGGCGACAGATGTGGGAAATGATGAGGGAGGAGCTACAGACAGCCTTGGTTTTGCACGATGAGAAATGACAAATGGAAACAATGTTTGAGAAGCCAGGGTGTGACTCAGTGGGCAGAGCACTTGTCTAGCGTGCCGGGAACTCTGGGTTGGATGCCTAGCACTGTGTTAACTAGGTGTGATGGTATACATCTAGAATCTCAGCACTGCAGGTGAGAGAATCAGGAGCTCAAGGCCAGCCTCAGCGTCTGAGCAACATAAGACCCTGTCTCAAAAAAGAAACCAATGAAACAAAACAAATCTATGTGCAGGCGCAGTGGAAGATAAGATAAAGTAGTTTGTGGGGAGGCTTAAGCTTTTGTAAAGAGAGAAGAGAGTCAGTGCTGAGTTTTGAGGAGGAGAGCTCAGAGATCGGTCATATTTCAGAACCACTATGTGGATGCCCTGGAAAGCAAATTGCTCCGTCGAAGCAGGCAAGGTATGTGATTTCATGACTATTTTCTTTGATCCTGGGGTAAGAGTCCTCGGAAGCATTTACCTTGCAGAGGCCATAAAACCACATCAAGACGAATCACGCACTGTCACCCTCTGAGCCTCTGTCTCCCGTGGGCCTGATGCAACGCTAAGGTTTACTGAAATTTCAGGTCATCAGTGCGGGAGAGAAATCATTTTAGCAAACACAAGCCATTTGTGTGAAACTCCAGATCGACCCAATCAAAGTCTGTGTTGAGAAGAGGAGAGGCTTGCAGGCAGCTGTGCAGGGCCCTCCTGTACCCAGTAAGCTTCACCAGGCTGTGTGGGGGGTCCATTGTGTCTCACCCAGGACGGTCATGGCTTGAGACACCTTCTGCAGGGAGCCGTGGAACCTTATCCCTGTGCACCTCTCCTGGTTGAGGTAGTTTGTGTTTTTGTCCTCGGCATAATGCAGCCTGGCACTTAGAGGCATATTTTCAGCACAGTGTGTAGGGATTTAGCCACACACCTCCCATTCGAGTTAATGGAAATCCTGCCAGGAAATCTCCATGCTGGGCTACACTGAAAATTCACCCCTGATTGTTCTGTTTGATTTGTTTCACCTGTGTCTTCCTCCATTCAGCAGCGCGGAGGATCTTAGCTGCCTCCTTAGTGCCAGCCTGAGCTCAGGGCTGAGTCTTAACCCCATGCAGAAGTGAGGAACCACAGAGGAGTCGAAGGCTCAGGGGCTGAAAGCTGTAGGGTTATGTTTGAAGCTACACTGCCTCCAAGGAAGCCAATCATCTCCTGGATGTAGCTCCTTGGACAGAAATGCCCACATGTTCAGAGTTTAGTTTCCCTGTGTTCCATTCAGAGTATGAAAGAAGTTATAGCTCGTCTAACTGGGGAGGCCCTGAACCACCTGGACATCAGGACACAGAGAAGTCCAGTCCTAGTCAAGTCCCCATATGTAGGGAGGGCTCCAGGAGGAAACAGGGTTTCTCCCCTTCCTGCATAGGCCTTGCTTACTATTACTATTATTTCTATTACTATTACTATTACTATTACTATTACTATTACTATTACTATTACTATTACTATTACTATTACTATTACTATACTATAATAATATCATAATAGTAATTATGATAATTACTATTTTCATGGTGCACATTGTATGGAGGGCAGAGACTGCCCCAGAAGGGCCTGCATAACTGTAGATTTCCTCTGGGCTCTAATTTAACAGTCCCCTTCACATTGGCCTGATTTGGCTGGCCAGTCTGCATCATGGCATGTTCATTACTGGATTTCTCTCCTTGCGATCCTGGAATGTGGTTGGCCAGGGTCACACCAGGACTCAGCTGATAGGCTGCTTCTGTCACTGGCCACATATCCCGTACGGTACTCATGCATGTCAAGTGCCGCTTGGCTTTCTGCCCTTTCACATGCTCCTGTGTGTTGACCAGTAATGAGACCAAGGATGGGAACCCCAGCCCTTCCCTTTGCACCCTCATGCTACCTACTTAAGCAAGAGCTCCGAAAGTTGATTTTGGATTTCAGGTTAGAACCTGCCTTCAGCCTCCTCATTAAGTGTGCTTAAGAGTCAGATTGCCAGGGCTGGTAGCCACCACGAGTCCCTTAGCAGATTAGTCAGCCCCTTTGATTCCTAGGCCTTTGTTTCTATCTCTGTAGACTGTAGGCAATTGTATATAGTACTAAGACATAGGCACTGGGTTAAAACTCAAGTGAGAGAATACATGAGAAGAAATTGCTTCTGTGTTTCTCTTACAATATAGGCTCAGAACCGTCATTACATCTGCAACTCCCCCAAGGGCGGTGTCTGTATAGAGAAGCAGAAACTAGGAGGAACTCTGAGCATGCTGCTTTTCACTCTGTGTGTTGTCTGATTCTTCGTGTAATGTGTTCTTTAAAAATTAGTTTGTATATTAACTAAAGATTTAATTGTATTTTTAAATGATCTCCACTAATGACAATAACGAGCCACTGTGTATACATAAGATTCTAGATCTCACTTCTACAACCATGAGAGAGACATCAGTGGTGCTGTCCCGATATCACAGGTTGGAAAACTAAGTCTCAGGATGGTGAATGGCTTCCCATATCACATAACTAATGTGTCTTGAGACTGCGGTTTTAATTTTCTTTATTCAAATACAGTATCTTTTACCCTTGAAGGGGAAATATAAAAAGGAAAAGGTGATAGAATTTCTGAGAAAAAGAAATAGGAAAAATAATAAACTTGGAAGTCCAGTGTAGTTCATTCACACAAGGCAGTCTCCCGCTGATGCCCCGTCAAGCCGATCATCTTGGACTTGCAGACATTTAATTCAAAATGATTTGGACAAATCCAGTTCTCATTCTTCAAGTGCATTTATTCTCCTTGGAGAAATTTCAGCTCAAAGTCTACCAAGAAGATAAAATCAGGAGAAATCCTACCTTTGTCTACCTGAGAAATGTTTGCTTATCACCATAAATTAGTTATTTATTAAGAAACCAATTCTATATACGGAGATCTAAAAGGAAGGAGGATGAGGAAAAAGAAAGAGAAAAAAAAATCTCTCTAAACAGACCACGTAATCCCTAGAAATCATTTTTGTCTTTGCAAGTTAATGACTTCATACAACTTCCCGATGCGGACGCATCCACAAGCACAGCAACACAAAGCCAAATGGGATAACACTGAATGAGTTACACCGCTTACTTGAGTCCTTGCGATTCTGGGGGGCCTTGATCGTTCCTGACTCTTGACTTTGGAAGAAAAGCCGTCTGTGAAGTGGACGGCGCTGACTTCTTAGCTTCCCGAGATTCTCCTCTTGCCTTGTGACTCTAGGCCCTGCCACATAGACTTCAGCACCTGGGAGGTGGCAGGTACATGAAACCGGGTGAATCAGATGCGATGAACTGACAGGTACTCAACCAGTTGGGACCACAGTGGCAGGACATTTTCTAAAATATCCTTAAAGGCTCTTTGGCAGGGAGGGGTAACTGTATCTAACAAAGAACCTTGGCTATTCTGTGACCGCAGGGTCCAAAATCTAAATTAAGATGGGAAGTTGTAGGAGGTGTAGACCCTCAAAGAAATCTGACCTCCTCTCCCTGGGAGCCATCAACTGCTCATAGTGCCTCAGCCAGGAGGGAGGGCGCATGAGCGCGGTATATTTTTATTAAATTGAATTCAGCCCTTGTCCTTACCGTGTCCCAGCTATCAGAATGCCATAATCAGGTCACCCGTAAGCAGCAGCAACTTCCTTCTCACAGTTCTGGAAGTTAAGAAGTCTAAGCGGGATTAAGACCCCAACCCAGGACTGGTGCTTCCCTGCTGCGCCCCCACACCAACCCCTCTCACTCCACTTCCCAAAGCTGCCACTTTCAGTCCTGAGATTTCTGTTCAGGGATTGACATGGTGGGGGTAGTAAGGGGAGAGCAGCAATCTGACAGGACTGTAACTGATGGTCTCCATTGTCCTGGCACCCAGGTCTCCTTTGAGCTCTCAGCCAGCTCCTTAAACTGCCTACAGAATTCCTGTAGCTGATGCCTCGTTGCAACTGTCAGTAGTTAAGACAGACATGAGCTGCCTTCTGTACCCCGGATGAGTTTCCCTCTGGGTTTTCTGTCCCTGCTTACCACCTCCCTACCGGCCTGTGAACACCTCAGTCATTTCAGTAGCTCCCTTCCGGCATTCTTTTCCTTCACCCAGGAAAAAAACAAAGCTTTGTAAACACTATCACACATATCATATTTTAACTCATACTTCCCTTTAAAATACATTGAAGCTGGGAGGTGGTGGCACACGCCTTTAATCCCAGCACTCGGGAGGCAGAGGCAGGTGGATCTCTGTGAGTTCAAGGCCAGCCTGCTCTACAGAGTGAGTTCCAGGACAGTTAGAGTTACAACAGAGGAACTCTGTCTCAAAAAAAAATGTATGCATGCTATATATATATATATATATATATGGTCTATATTGAATACCTGCTCTATGTTAGGTACGATTTCAGGTACAGGAAGATGAAGGAGGCCATCCTATGAGACCATATGATCTCATAAGAAGGGAAGACATCAGATGTAAGGAGAACTCTAGTTACCCTAGAGAGACTATATGTCCATGAAGGAAAGGCTTAAAACAATATACAGCTATGATCCCAGAACTCATGAGGCAGAGGCAGGAGGACTGCAGCAAGTCTGAGGCCAGTTTGATCTTCGTAGCAATTTCCAGGTGAGCCAGGTCTATACAGGGAGAGCCCGTCTCCAGAAACCACAAACCTTCCCAACAACCATGTGAATATGGGCTGCACTAATTGAACTAGTGTGAGCCTGGGCAAATCTCAACCTCTCTTGAGACTTGGGGTTGTCATCGAATTGGGGGTGGGAGTGGGAGAAGTCTGGATAGGGGCTCCTCCTCGGGATAGCCTGCTGCAGGTACAGAAGGTGAGAGGGTCTTTCTGACTTGCTGCTGGGGGCATTGAAAGCAATTCCTGTTTCAGGGTGAACTCAGTGAGTTATTCAGAATAAAAGAGTAGTAGAGTGTCTTGCTCGTTCCAAGAATGTATTCAGTCTCTCTTCTTAGTCCCTGCCTCTCTCTCCTTTCCACAGGTACCATAATGATTAGGTTAGGTTTTAATTTTCAACTTGAAACAACTTAGACTCATCTATGAAGAGAGTCTTAATAAGAGATTTTCTAGATCAGGTGGACCTGTTGTCATGTCTGGGGCGGGGGGTGGGATTGGGGGTGGTCCGGATCACATTAGGAGTAAGAAAGCCCACACTGGGTTTATTTTGGGACTGTCTGGATATGTGCAAAGAGGGAACTGAGCTCAAGTAAGCATGCGCATACTTCCTCTCTCCCTCTGTTCTTGACTGTGGATGTCACTAGATGTTTCAAGATTCTGCTGGACTCTTCTGCAGTGATGGACTGTTACCCGAAACTGAACTAAAACAAGCCCCTCTCCTCCCCCTCCTCCCTTCCCTCCCATTTTCTCTCTCTCACACACACACAAAACCCTACCAAAACCATAAGCCAAACCAAACCACATAAAATGGTATTCAACATACAGGGGGGCATACAGGCCTGACTGACGAGCCCAGCTGCTGTCTTTACGGTATATCTCTGGTTCCTTCTTTCCTCCTGCCAAGCATGCGCTGCTGGTGTTCACACTGGATTCTGTAGGTCTCCGGCTACTATTCTATGACAGACCACACTGCACACTGTCTCTGGTCTTAGTAGCTCTCGGAGCAAGGAATGGAATCTATAGGCCTGTTCAGGTCAGTACCGTGCCTAAGGCCAAGAGAAACTCAGTATTTATTGTACTGAGGCACGTGTGCCCTATTAGTAGGAATTGTGGGGGTCACTGCACATTCTTATTTCAACCTACATACAGGATCATTACCATTGGGTGGGGATTTGGGCTTTCCACCTGGATTTCTTTAAAGGACAGGAGATAAGAAACAGCCAAGAACAGCTTTGGTGATTGAGCCAGGCAAAGTTATTGGTATGGAGTCCTATTGAGTGGACTCTTGGTGAGCTGCAGCTGCACGCAGAACATAGAGTAGGGCTGAACCAAACCAGCCTGGCTGCTTGCCGCTGAGACTTGCAGCGACCCCCGTATACTCAAAAGCAGTGAAAAGTGAACTAATCAATGCTTTGTGTGTGTGTGTGTGTGTGTGTGTGTGTGTGTGTGTGTGTGTGGTGTGTGTATACACACACATATGTATACATATATATAATTTCTTTACCATCAGAGATAGCATTTTCTTTTCTTTTGGCCCTGAAGCAGATAAAATGAACATGGCATCAGAGAGAGAGCTGCAAACACTGGTTCTCATGAAAGAAATGTGAAGTGGTTCTGACATCGCCAGCGGTTACCTGACACATATCTTTCCCACAGTGTTTTAACAAGTGAGACTATTTTTAGGGAAATTCTTTGCCTTGAACTAAATTTATGGCCTTAAAATCTTTTCTTCTATTTTTCGTGTGTGCATGTCCGACGGTCCAATTTATAACTGGCACCTCTACTACCCACCGGCGTATCAGTTTCATCTCCCAGAGGAAGAGAAAACCAGACCCTGTGACTAGTGAACTGCATTGAAAATCTAGTCTAATGCTGACAGATAAATGCACTAATTTTCTTCTGCAACCGGTCCTGCATTGCAGGGTGAGCCTGCTTCTAACAACTCCCTCAAAAGGCTCTGTAACCCGTCCAAAAGATGATGTCAAGAGCTACAAGGACCCGGGTCAGCCTGCATCATAGGTAACAGTTACCTCAGTGATAAAGTTACCAGGCAGGTTTTGAATGAGATTGTGTTTTTAAATGAAAGGCTGGCTGGAAACGTAGACTTGGACCAAGTATTAATAGGGGAAAATTTGAGACAAACAGAGGTTGGCATTTGGTTTCTTTGTGGTGTTCAACAAAGGTCAGGGAAGGTTCTAGTACAGAAAGGACCCAAGTTTCCATCGAAGAGTCGTGGTGTTCCACTAATACGCCAATGTGTAGTTTAGACAAAGTGAACTCTAGGCTTAGGCAGGAGCGATTTCATGACATGGAAGCCCTAGTCACTCAACTGGAACTGGCCCCTTAATTCGGGCAACTCCCTGGGCAGTCGAAGTCATGTGTAATTTTATTTGGAGGAAGAGGTAAATCCCCTCCCACCCACCCTCATGCCAACTGTTTGGATCAAATGGGTGTAGGTGGTGCTTAAACACCAGACAGGGAGCCCGGAAAGCCGCTGAAATGAATTTTATGTCCACCACTTTTGTCAGCAGAGCCATGGCTGTGGAGGCAGCTCATGAATCCACCAGAGCCCAAATGGCAACCTCGTTCCCATTATCCATCTGCTCTGCTTCCTCACAAAGGTTTAAGTACAAGATTGATTATGCATGTCGGACAATGTGAAGTACCTCAGAGTGAGGACAGGAGGGACCGTTTCTCACTCTGGACAAAAGAAAGAAGTTGGACACCCACAAGATAAATGGGGGAAACTCAGGCACCAAGTATGCAGGAGATACCTGTGGTGTTTTGTTTTGTTTTCTTTTTCTTGTGTTTAAGAAAACATGGAATGCTCTGGATGTGAAATGTTTAGGTTTAAAGTACCTACACAAATTGACTTTAAAAATAAGTACATTAAATACACCTCAAAATGAACATAAACGATAGTTAACTATGTCCTACCAAAAGCCGGCTTTATACAGAAAAAGTAAAAGAATTTTAATAGCTCGCATATAAGATGATGTTATCTGCTACTAAGAGACAAAACTAAGTCATTTGTTCAAGTGAAGAGGTTATCGTTGCTGGCAAAAACAAAGTTACAATATCTTCAGTTTTAAAAAGATAACAGAGGTTTGGACCTGGTTAGCGAAACTGGTACTGAAAAGTGGGTTACGTATATGGTGGGCCATACACACTATCTGCAAAGTGGCCAGCCAGAGCGGCCTTTCTGTGCTGAGTTGCTATGGGGCTTTGTGCAGAAAGGACTGGTACCTCTGGGGTGGAGCCCTGCCCTGCACCCATCCCAGGAACCACCTGTTTCACTGTGACCCTTTGCAATAGGAAAGAAAGCTGCTTTGTCAATGATCCTTTCTCCAGAGCAGTGTAGAGGGTCTCCTTTCCTTCCTTCTTCATCTTGAACTGGGAATTGCTTTCAATGCCCCCATCAGGAAGTCAGAAAAACCCCTTCACTCTCCTATACCTGCAGCTAACCTGAGGAGAAGCCCCTTCCCAGGCTTCTCCAGGACTGTGAGGGGGAACAGGTGCTCCTTAGCTCCACCCCCACCCCCAATTCAGGTGACAACCCCAAGTCTCAGAGAGGTTGAGATTTGCCTAGGCTCCAACATCTACAGAAGAAGAACGAGGTCAGGAACACTAGTGGCCCCATCTTTGATGACTAGGAAGCACATCAGATTTTACACTAGAAACGTTCTACAGACATGTGCTCTGCGGCTGCTTTCTTGTTTACGTTGTTGCTGCTGCTTTACTTCCATACTCCAAAGAGATTTATCTACTAGCCATTCTGTTGAGAGGTAAGGGACTGTGTTTTTAGATGGGTTTTCATTTATGTAACCATAGCTTTAGGGTGGGCTCAAAGATAGAGGTAGATATATCAGTCATAGATGACCTGGATACATGGCAAACAAATCCGAGACACCCTTTTGGTATTGGCAACAGTACACTCATTTTTATTTGTTTCCTAAAGAAACAGTTTTCCTTGATGATTTTAATTTTTTTAAGTCTCATTCTAAGCATATATATATATATATACATATACCTCAAATAGAGTTTAAGAAGAAATCTGGATCATGTACCCTGAATCTTCAGTGATTTTAAAGTTTCACCAGGGGGCGCTCCCACTTCACAGCCCAGAGGCAGGGAGGACAAAGGACCACAGGCGGCTCATGTTTAACTTGCCGGGTACGCTGTCTTGTTTTCTATTTCCAACTCCTTCTCCTCTTCTCTCTCACACACTGTATTAAAAAACCCAAGTGAGATTATGCATGCCTCCTTTAAACATCTGAGCACAAACTAACACCACCACAAAAATTAGCAAACACAGACAGTCGTGAATTACATTGCTCCTGGCACAGGCCGCTGAGTTATTTGAAATCTGCATTGAATTTTTGGTTGTCAACATCAGTATAAAAGTACATTAACTCAGGATATCAAGAAATATGCCTCTGTTGGGCCACCCTGGGACGAAGCCTGTGGTTGCTTTGCATTGGTCTCTGGGTGGTAGAAGCTTTGTCACCCTCTGTGGTCAGTCTTTTTGGTAAGCCCAAGTCACAAGAAAATGCAGAGTCAGGAACCAGAGTAATTAAAGAAAAATCCCCATGGACAGCCCAGTGACATTGCCTGAGAAGAAATTATTCCCGAATCTGGTTTTCAGTTCATGCGTAAGTTTCATATACTAAACAGTCTGAAGATCGTTTTAAACACACAATTTAGGCAAACAATAAATAGAGCATTTCTTGTGGGAGGGCAATAAGGTATTTCAAAGTCAGAAGGGAGAGCGCCAGTTTGCCAAGCGTAGAACCCCACAGAGCCCTCTGGCCTGAAGTTTCAAACTGATCCAAACCCTTTGGGGTTTTGAATTTCTTTGCTGTTGGCAAAACACAATTCCTGCTTCAAAGAGAAACGGCATTAAGAAGGCCGGTTACAGAAGACTGAAAAGACTTCTCGGGCACCAAATCACTCTTACAAAACACCATTTTGATGAGTTTAGTACAGATTAATGAAAAACATATGGATTAAGTTTTTCCTTAAAATTACATTGGTTCATAACACGAGCGAAAGGAGCTGTTAAAATACATCCCAACCTTGCAGAGTTCCCAAACACTTCAGGAGTGGGTTCAGGTGCTGAAGAGTCCAGGAAGCAAGCTGGGCTTGCCCTGCAGATGTTGCTCTCTGCCATTGTCATCCTTAGAGAGATGTGGACTCTGCCTCTCTGCTTTGCAAACACCAGTGGTGGTCTGACCAGAGCTTAGGTGTTCACTCCACAAGGGTACAAACCTCCATTTACTCACGTGTCCTGGATGGGAGGCAGTGCCTCTCAAGAAGCTGAGAACTTCTCCGGAAATGCATGACAAATAACTAATTATTGGAATTAAATTCTCCTCTGAGGGCCCCAGAAGGAAAGAGTGTCTGTTACCAGGACTGAAGTGGCCATCGAATTAGGAAAACCCTCCCGATAACAGCAGAGATCACAGCACCCTCGCTACCAATCGCCAAAACCCAAACCCAAACCAGGGCCCTAAACAGATGATGACTGAACAACCTGCAATCCAACAGAGTCCCGAATCCGTGACAGAAACCACCATAATCGGGCAGCCCGCTGCGTGTGCTTTTCCCCAACACAAGGAATTATTCAGGAACAAAGTACATAATAAACAAAAAGCAAAAATTGAAATATATCTAATAGATCTCACAAGGCATGAAATGAAACACCTCCCCCTCCTGCAGGAAAGATCTTTACCTTTGGAACAGTGTGTGTGTGTGTGTGTGTGTGTGTGTGTGTGTGTGTGTATGTTAATGCACATGCGTATGTGCATGTGCATGAGTGTGTGTGTGTGTGTGTATGTGTGTGATAGAAATTTTTATTCTTATAAGTGTTAAGCAATCATTTCAGTATAATTAGGCAAATTTAGAAAGTCTTGTCTTTAGAAATATTTCTAATAAATTCTGTCATTTCACACAACTGGATGAAAATGTTTTCCTCGGGGAGTGTGGTCAGTGATCAAAGCTTCTCAATAGCAAGCATGTCCAGTTTGCTTTCAACCACATGTTAGATTTAGCTCTGCACTGAAGCAAAGCTTATGGCCTGGCCAGGAATTTCTCTAATGTGCAGATTTCTATACCAGTCATAAGGTCGTTCCCCAACCCCTGGTGCTTCATCCACCGCTGTTCTTCTCAAATGTTCAAATTTCCCTGTCCTGCCAGCAATTATTTCAATCTGGACTGACCTTTAGGACAGGCCACGTCGTATTTGTGATGTCAGGGATACGGGACTAAGTGTCATTTAAGATACTTGTTAGTTTAAAGATTAAATGAGATTTTCTTGGTAGAAGACACTTTCTCTGGAAAGAACCACAACTAACTATCGGGCCAGGCATTAGGCCCCAAGGTGAGAAAGGGAACATATATGTAAAACGTTGGCATGTTACTTTTTTCTTTATTGTCTAGTGATGTTAGGTCTGCAGGGCTTTCTGGAGGCCTCCATCTGGGCTGCCATTCCTTAAGTGGGAGCCATGACCACACTGCTGAGGAGGTTTGCTCTGTCTGCCTGAGGTAAGGGACTCATGCTCCATAGACCAGCTGTCGAAATTGTTGCTATGTTTCTAGAAATACTGTATAGATCCTTAGAAGAGTTCCCGAAAGACAGAGAGGGATGCACACTCCACCTGACCCCTGGAGGGCCACAGCCACAGAGTAAGAAACACAAACAGTACATCACTGAAGGGCCAATCTCACCAGGGCGACTGGTGTTCTGAAGAAGATAATAGCAAGTCAAGAATCCAGCAGATACGCACCAGCTATCCGCAGAACCCTTTGAAACGAGCTAAATGGTACCATTTACTTTTGTCTAACAGAGAAGGAAACAAACAAACAAACAAAAAACAGACAGGGAAACATTTTCATTTACGTTTGATTTTGGTTTTGTTTTTAAGACGGATAACCACCAAACGGAACAGGCCTGCTCCCGGACAGGAAAGAGGATGGCTCCTTTATCATTCATGTGTGGACGGCAGAGATTTTCTGGCAGTCCCATTTTCTAAATCCTAGTCACCCGACGCATCTGAATAACACAAAAGAGCAAGGAACATTTTGATGTGTGGAGGAAAGTTGTTGTGACAAATGTCAGCGCCTGGGTCTTGCTGCCTGGGCCCCCTTGTTAAGTTCCCCAGGGCCTCCTGAGTGCTGCAGCCCGGCAGCTGCTGTCGGGAAATTGGACATATCCAGCACAATTCCATCTCCCTTCCTCTACAGCGTTACAAGCTTCCTTGGCAGCAAAATCACATATTCTTATCGCAAAAATAAATGAGAGAGAAAAGAAGACATACATTTCTGTCAAAGTTATGTCAAGACATATTTGGTATGTGTTTCACTCCAGTGGCAATGACAGCAAAGATGTCACGCGCTCCCAACACACAGTAAAGAAGTATTTTCCCTTCTCCCGCCAGGCATCAATTTCATTTTATTCACTTATAAGTGCCAATGACAGGAAGGTGTCTTTTTAAAACAAAGCTTTAGAAGGGGAGGGGGAGAAGAGTTTTGTGTGCGGCTGGCTTTCTGAATGGACATATTGTGCGGATCCAGCCTGACGATATCATAGCAGCTGCAATCCCAGCCGTCCGTCAGCACTCGTTAGCCGCTCCCACAGCACGGCATCCTGGTTCTGATCTACTCCTTCCCGTGGTGTGATGGGACAGAGCCATAGGGAGGCGCGTGTCCCCTTAGAGGTACTGATGGGATGAGAAAAAGGAATGTGAAGATCAGTAAAATAAAAATAAACATATAACTAAAATATATAAAAACCCAAAATAATTTTTAAAAAATGAAAGTAGTTTAAAAAGATTTAAAAAAGGGCAAAAGACAGGAAGGGAAGGAAGGAGAGAGGGAGAGAGGAGAAAGTAAGAGAAAGGGGGGGTGGTAAGAAGTAAGGGAAAGAGAGGAGAGAAGGAGGATTGGAAGGAAAGATGGAAGGAAGGGAATTGGGGAGAGGAAAAGGGAGGGAAAGAAGAGTCGAGAGAAAGGGGAAGGGAGGGATGTAAAAAAAAAGAAGAGAGAATAAGTAGTTTGCTCCGGAAGAGAAGCAGACCCTTAACGCTAAATAAAGTAACGATCTTGAAATGTGGCACTCTGGAGAGGGCTAACCCTGGCCTCTGAGGGTCCTATTGGGTGCCTGAATGTCACCATCTGTGTCACTGTGCTCTACCCAGCTTAGGTATTTGACAGATATAGAGGAGTTCCCCTCTATCAGCCAAGGGGCAGTGCCGCACTCAGCCAACCAGTGACGGCTGTGATGGCCTTTGGGCCAACCCTGTCCTCCGGAGGAACCATTCTCAGGAATGCCTTGCTGCTTCTTGTATCTGTAACATCTGCAAATCCATAGAATTTCGGAGTTAGTCATTAGTTCAGAGACTCGTTAGACAACCTTGTTAACAGATGAGATTGAAAATTCAGAGCAATCAAGGGAAGAAATTCGTAAAGAAGCTAGACTTAGAGGTTAGTTCATGAGCGAAGACTTCATGAGCGACGGGGACTTCTGTGTGCTAGAGAAATACAATAAAAGTAACAGGTTGCGTATCACTGTTTGCCCAACTTCTAAGGTTGACAAAAAAGTTTTGAGAATTCCCAAGCCAGCACACACACCACTAAAATGGAGAAACAGTAGGTGACTTCCCTTGTCCACCAGAGTAGCAGACAGACACTTAGTAGCCATTGGGTAAATATGTATTAAAATTCCCAGAGGAGATATTTTATCAGGAAAAGGTTTTGAAACTCTCCATTAGAAAACAAAACAATACAACAGCAACAAAACAACGGCAACTGACCCTTCCTCGGGGTTCTAGTCCGCAGGTTTGGGGTGAGCCTAGGTTTGGAGGATACCAGCTGAGTCTATCTACTTCTGTGGAGGGCTGGTGACTGGGCATGAAGGCTTCATGGATTCAGTTCTCTTTACTCACACATAAAGAGGAAACTGTAACAAGAAATTCCTGTCCCACGAGTTAAACGGGAATGTAAATGTGAAAACATCCACGTAGCCATAACTGTTCAGTGGGTGTCAATTACTGTTCAGAACTGGGTTTGGTGATCCTCTCCAGGGATGCGTGTGTGTGTGTGTGTGTGTGTGTGTGTGTGATTGTATGTAAGTGTGCTCATGTGTCCACCTCAAGTGGGTTTGGTGATCCTCTCCAGGGATGTGTGTGTGTGTGTGTGTGTGTGTGTGTGTGTGTGTGATTGTATGTAAGTGTGCTCATGTGTCCACCTCAAGTGGGTTTGGTGATCCTCTCCAGGGATGTGTGTGTGTGTGTGTGTGTGTGTGTGTGTGTGTGTGTGTGTGTGTGTGATTGTATCTAAGTGTGCTCATGTGTCCACCTCAAGTGTGTTCCTTCAATAAGTCTCCACCTTGTTTTTTGAGACAGGGACTCTCACTGAACCTGGAGTTCACAGATGAGGCTAGACCACCTGCTCCAGGGGTTCTGCCCAGCCCTAGGATTACAGGTATACACCATCATGCCTGGGAATGTGAACTCAGGTCTCCAAGCTTGTTGCAAAAGCACAGCTCCTCAAGAGTTAAATGGGAGCAAAACAGCTTCTCTGTCAGAGTCTACCTGAGCACTGAGAAAGAACAGCACAGGAGCAGGCTCTAGAAGAAGGCTGACATGACTACTTGGGGAATCTTCATTTTATTACCCAAAACCCACGAGGATATCTTAAAATCACTCACCCACTTCCTTGCAGTGCTCCTCACCCTGTTCGTGTGGACTGTTATACCTAAACTCACAGGTACCCAGAACTCTGCGTTGAGACACCTCCACTTGTGAAGCTGTTGACCTCACAACCCGGCCTCTCCCAACTGCAGCGAGCAGACAGAGACCCTTTTTCTGGGGTGAAGACACCCAGAGCACCCTCAAGGCTCCCCACAGCTGTGTCCTTTCTCAACACCACAGCCCAGCTCTGGAGTACACATGCTGTACACATGCCTGCGCTCCGACGAAACCAGAAGGTGGCTCACAGTGACACTCCTCTGGGAGCGGAGAATACACAAATTCATTTGTTCCTTCCTTCATTGATTTCCCTCACTCATTCATTCCTTTACCACGTCAGCGGCTCTCACATATTTGGTAAATATCTATGATGTTTAGTTAAGCACCTTGTTCAAGAAAGCCGGGAGTAGAAGTGCAGGAGGGAGGACAGAAGACATATGCCTTCATTAGATGCAGGAGATAATGGCTGGAACTCCAGATGTGCAGACGGTGACGCACGGCGTAATCGCAGCAGCGTTTCAGATGAGAAGTGAGCCATTACGGTAGACCAGGAAAGAAGCTTGGTGAGAACCAACATTCACCTAAAACCAGGAAATTTCTTTCTTTTCTCTTGAACACTCCACTGTGGTTCAGTTATCACACTGGTCATATTCAACATTTTTTGTTATCTTGGACTTTATTTGCATTTAGTTTCACATTTAAAAAATATTGCCATAAGGTAGAATTGTCCTTGATTATGAGTTTCTGCCCCTTCCACCATGACTCCTATTGCTTCTTAAAGGAGGTGTCAAAGACAGTCCTGGTCTCAAAATAATCTCTTGGCTGGAGATACAGGTCAGTGTCAGAGCCTTTGCTTAATGTGTGGAAACCCTGAGTTCCTGCCCTAGAAAGGGAAAAGGCAAAACAAAACAACAAAACTCAATGCCCTGGGTCTGTAGAATCAACCTAAGGAGAACTCGGGGGCTGTTAGGTAAATCTGCACCTCTACTAATTAAGTTGAGTCCAAAGACTTCACACTGGATTCTGAAGGTGAATGTTTTTTTTTTCCTGCTTCCCCGGCCCTCTTTTTCCTCTGAGACACTGGTTTATTAACTTGTCCAGGAGGGCCTTGAATTTGCCATTCCCTTGCGTGGGCCTCCTGAGGAGCTGAGGTCATAGACCTGTGCCACCAGGCTCAGCTAGAAGGTAAATTTCTCAACGTGAACTATGTACAAAGCAGAAAGGAATTCCGTTTTGTCATTTGTTTTATATACTATTTTCATTTGAAACAAAACACACAGAATCCTTCTCTCTCAGTATAGTTGTTCATTATCTTTGGTCCCCCCCCATCCCCTTTTAATATAAGAGAGAAAGTATCAGGAGGTATGAGACAGAAATTAATCAGCAGGTGACAGGGAAAAGATGAGAACTGAGCATGAGTAACGTGACCAAGAGCCCAGGAGACCTTAGAGTGGGAAGTATTTGAAATTCATGTTTTAAGAGAGCTGGAGAGATGTCTCAGCAGTTATGAGCACTGCTGCTCTTAAAGAGGACCTGGGTTCCCAGCTCCCACATGGTCCTCCAGCTCCGGAGCATCCAACACCCTCTTCTGACATCTTTAGGCCCTGCACATACATGGGGTACATACACGTAAAATAAATACATATGCTTTTAAAAGTCATGTCTTCTCACAACAGCGCTAAGTAAAGTTTGCCTTTAGGCTAAGGTAATTCGTTCCTCCTATAAAGTCTATAACTGTAGCAGTAGACCATAATTCTATTGAGGTTATTTTTTATACTTTCAAAAAATACTACACCTTATAGTTCATAAAAGTGAACATTACTCACACTAGACGAGAAAATACAAAGGAGTTATAACCTTAGCATCCAGAGACGACCATGACTGGGTACTGCTGTGGTCTCCTGTCTCTTTTATTGCTATGCATTTCTCACTCAGTATTTGCAATTCTGAATCCATTTTATTTACTTTATGACTTCAGCAGTTTTTCATATCTTTAAAGTTACCTGAATCCGTCATTTTTAATAACTGTCTGATACTTTACTGTATAGATTTAACAAAGTTCCTGCTTGCTAGACACAGTTTATTTTCAGTTATTACCGTTAAAATAACTCAATCAAAAGTGTCCTTGTACATAGTAATTGGTTTACTATCTGTCTAAACTCCTAAAATCTTTTGAAATTCCATTTTAAGAGCATATGGAGTTTGAGCTCTAGTTTTTGATCATTTTTAGTTAAGCACTATCCCATACTTTAGTACAGATACTCTCTTCTAGTCTCCCTGATGATACGGTGAGGAATAACCCAGTTCTTATAATAGTTTGGAAAATGTATGATTCAAAACATAAATCGCAAAATTTTCAGCTTGAGCTTTCCTGAGCTGGGCACAGGGTCACCCGCCTGTGAACCCAGCAGAGTGAGGCAGAGGCGGAAGGACGAGGCCATTTGGGCTTCAGGCGAACAAACAAAATCCCGGCCCGTGCTTTCTGACACTTCCCACTTCGGGCTTCCATCTAGCCCACATTTCCACTCACGATGTCCCTCCTGCATCGCAACGCTGGTCTTCACAGGTGGAGCTGGTACTCTGGACAGGCAGAGTTTGAGGATATGACCAAACTTTCTTTTCTTTCTAAGTCTAGCTAGTCTGGTATGTTTTGAAGAGTGACTATGCAGACAAATCTCCAAGCATTCATTCTCACTGAGCTCCTTGCTTTTGTAGGTGGCCAGCTGTGGCTTTCCTAAGCATCTTAGGCCCTGCTTGCCCTGTGGTCTGACCAGTCACATGAGAGCCATCTCTCAAACCCACGAGCAGCAGATGGACACAGATCTGTAAGAATTTCTCAAGACCTGGTGGTTGACTATGACATTTTGACTGCTCAGAGCAAACCAGAGGCATCCGAGGATTTGCTCGCTAACAGGCTCCACGTCCTTCCTCCCAGTTCTGAAAGTGGTGAGTAAGGACCCTCTTTCTTCAGAGCTGCAGACATCTGTGTTTGACAAACATCTGTCCATTCTCAGAACAACGTTATGAAACGGCCACTGTTGTTATTTTCACTCCACAGATAAGGACGCCGAACCCCAAAGGACCCCAGAGTTCAGACCTCCAGAACTCAGGAAGCCATTGTGCTATGTGACATCCACTTCTTATACCTAGCTTCTACTCTCTGGATAGACAGGATTTGCAAGGTGCTCATGACAAACTGAAGCAGGAGCCAGAGGCCAAAGGTTCCTCCTTGGGGTGTAGGGATGAGGTAGGGAAAACTGACAACAAAATGTCTCCTCCCATCTTCTTTTGGAGTCTCCTCCCATCTCCTAGAAGCATTTCTGTCTCCATTCACACTCTCCATCCCAAGAGTTCAATATCTCCCTTCTGTCTCAGGATTGCCAAGTACCCACTTCCGGCACGCTCTGGAGACTGTAGGGGAGGGTCCTTCTCAGTCCCTCACAGACATCCTCTGCACCCATTAGTGGCACAGCGTTGTGTTCACAAGGGGTCCAATGATTCTGGGATCTGCCACACACAACTGCTGTCCCAGCCCAAGCAACTGCAGAAGAACTAGATGACAAACACTAGGCTTCTTGCCCTAGATTTGTCATTTGTCATGGATTCACCAGACATTCTGAAAGCAATCGCTAAATACCAGGATTGTCTAGATGCCAACATCTTAAACTGTTGTGGGGCACCCCATATGGGATCATGTAACTAATTGCAGGAGGAGGATCACGAGAAACTCGGTGAAGGAATTCTGAATGTGCAGAGACCAAAACTTAATTCAAACACGAATGTGTAATTAATCTATTTCCGGCAGCTCTCACCTGTGTTGCGTCACACAACTTCACTGAAGTCTGAGTTCTGAACACACAGCATGAGTGCTTCGACATCATGCCGTGGATGACGTCATAGCATGAACATCAAGGAACACTGCCTGAGAACTCACCTGTGCTCAGATTTAAGGTTCTTATGTTATAAATTGCAGTGTGCGGGGCCGGAGAGATGGCTCAGCAGTTGGGAGCACTGACTGCTTTCCCAGAAGACGTGGATTCAATCCACAGCACCCACATGGCAGCTCACAGCCGTCTGTAACCCGAATTCCAGGGGATCTGACACTCTCACACAGACATACATGCAGACAAAATACCAACGTACACAAGATAAAAGTAAAATACATTTAAAAAGAAAAATAAATCTCAGTGCTTTGCCTGTGCATGCAAAGTTTTATGCAGAAACATAAGTTTTAATTACGGAAAACAAAATATTTTCCCACTTCTACATAGAAGTACAACATTGGCATGCCTTTGGATTTTACTGTGTTACAATGATTGCTTTCTAAACCTGTTGTCTGAGTTACTGATGTGTTTAACCAAAAGAATCATTAAGTGAATTTTGGTTTAGGGTTAGGACAGAATTTCTCACAATTTCTGGGTCATATAAAAATTTCTCAGGTGTAAAGGGGTAACGAGTTGGTAACGTTTCGAGGGCCCTGGCCCAGGCAAAAGAAAGCAAACACAAGTAACAACATCCTTCTCCTTGAGAAGCTCCAGTTGGAAGTACTAAAAGTCTGATCAAGTAGGCCAATTAGAATTTCACTCTCACCAACCTCCTGCTCCATTTCCAGCTGGTGAAGGGGCTTGGCAAAGCACAGCACTGACAATCCTACTTCCCTCAAGATTACCAGTGACTTCCTGTCACCTGTCTCAAGGGTCTGCTACGCCAGGCCCTTTCTGGATGGACACTGCCTACCCACCACACCTCAGCTGTCTGTCCCTCCATGTTCCTCCATGTAGCCCTGTCAACATGTTGCTACAGACTCTTCCAGCAAGAGTCCATTCCCGGCTCTCTCATCTTTGAGTTCCCTCACTGTCACAGGCTTATTTCTTCCAGTTCTTCTCACTGTCTTGTCTCCATAACCGAGCTTTTGAGAGAGGAAGCCTATTTCTCACAATGTCTAACGACTAGGAGGTACTTGATAACGGTCAGTTAAAAGAAAAAGGGATGGCCAGGGAGATGACTCCGTGGGTAATATGCTGTCTGCGTAAGGCTGAGGTCCTGAATTCAATTCCTGGCACTCGTGTAAAAAGCCAGTCATAGTGGCTCACGTGTGTGATCTCAGCCCTAGGGAGGTGGAGACAGACAAATCTCCGGGGCTTGCTGGACAGTCAGCCCAGCCTAATCGGTGAATCCCAGGTCCCTGGGAGAGACGTTGGCTAAAAAAAGAAATAAAAGAGGAAGAAAAAGAGGGCCTCTGGCCTGCACCCATGCGCCCATGTGCATGACCACCCCTAACACATACATAAAGGAGAAAGAGACCCAAACAATACTCAAACTGTGTGGAGTGGTTGTATGACTTGCTCTTCTCAGTGAACCACGGACACTCACAGCAGAGCATCTGCTTGGGTGTGTCCTGCGCCGGCAAGGGTTGGGCAGAGCATACACGCTCATCTCTAACCACTTCTTGTTTTGTCATTAAAAGAGCATTTATAATCGCAGTAGACAGCTTCTGAGCCGCTGTAACTCAAAGGTGTTCACTAACAAGTGGACATACGTTAGTTCACAAGGTAATCTCAGATGATTCGATCAAAAATTATAGCTTAAGAATCAAAAATCAAGCCTCTTCCTTTCCCAGTTCCAGCACACTGGGCAGCCCCCAGCAGGGACTCAGACCAAGTGGCTCAAGTCAATGCAGTGGGGAACACCTGATGGGGACTAGACTGAGCCGTGGGGGGTTTCAGAGTCTCAACAGTCAGGTACCAGTGTCTTTCAGTCGCATCCAGGAATGTCCCTTTGTCCCTTCACTCCCTGGGCCCTTGGTGTTCCTTTTCCTGAACAATTCCAAAGAGTTAACATTAATCAGAAAACTAACTCATAAAGCCACCTCTGGCTTCAGGACTGACTCTGGTTTGCCCACTAGCCTGTGAAGGTTTTCCGCAGGAAATAGGAGTTGATTCAAATGTGAATACATTCATAGCCAATGCCCATCCTGCTGGGTTACTCTGCAAAGTCACACTCAAGAGTTCTGACCTCCAGACCTTCCCATGCCATGGGCTTTCATATGGTCCTTCTGGTGGACCCGGACCTCACAGCCAGTGAGACCATCTGCTACCTTGGTAAAAAGAAGAAGAGGCAGTGGTTTACAATAAATTCCTCTTTAGAACTCAATCTAATTTTATATCCGTGTTTTCCTACTGTATTCGTAGTCTTTGCTCAGCTCTCAGCTCCCCTCCCCCCACACATAGTGCTCTTCTTCTTAGGACTTAGCAAGGCCCCATTTGTCCTACGAATCTAATACAAAATCCCTTTATCCTCCACGCTCTTATGTTCTTCAACCCAAACCCATTTTTAGCCCTCACTACATATTATGAAATTGTAGGCTAATGTGTTTTCCCCCACTGGCTTTTAAGCTCCACACAGCCTGTGATTTACGTGGCTCCATCCCAGTACTGGAATCATAGACAGAGTAAATACTGACCAAGCTCAAAACTACCATGGAATTTCTTTGTCCTCAGCCATGGTGGTGCCTGCCTTTGCTGAACTCCAGGTACATGACTCGGTGCAACTACGCTCAGTCTGTTCTTAACGTGGTCTCTATTCTGTCAGCCCACTCAGGTTCTTAAGTCTACAGATCAAGCTCAGGCCCCTTCCGTCAGCCCACAGTACCTACAAGTTGTGTTTGGAGGGAAATACAAAAGCAAAGCTATAGGCTGTTTGTATTATAATAGAAAGGGAAGGCAGGCAGTGGTGGCATAGTCTGTTAATCCCGGCACTCGGGAGGCAGAGGCAGGTGGATCTCTGTGAGTTTGAGGCCAGCCTGGTCTACAGAGTGAGCTCTAAGGCAGCCAGAGTTACAATAGAGAAACCCTGTCTTAAAAAGAAAGAAAGAAAAAGGGGTAGTTATAACTGATCATGAACCATAGCAAACAGGGAAGTTGACAAATCAGAGGGCTCTCTCTTCTAGGAGTGGCACTGCCTTGTCAAAGGCAATAGAGATTGGTCTCTGTAATCAACTCCCATTTACCCTGGGCTTTCTGTAAGCCAGCCATGTTACATACGTGAACACTTACTTTTTGTGATAGATTCCTTTGTCCTCATGAGAGGACACATGAGAAAGCAGAAGGCAAGGTTCAGTGACTCTCTAGAGTCACCCAGATCTTTAAGAAGACCCATGAGCAACACTAGGGAGGATCTGTACCACAGCCCGTACCCTTCCATCAATTCTGGGCTTGGGCATTGAGGGCTCTCTGGAAGCTTTCTTTCCTATACTTCCTTAGTCATTGCACAAGTCCACCACGTTGGGGACCAGAGCACTGCAGGAGCCACGTTGGGATGGATTTTTATGTGTGACTGCATTTCTGTTGACAGTCCTGGATGTCATCTTGGGGCTTGGGAAAGCCCAGAGGCACCTGAAGCAATCTGGTTTACCCAGACTTGAGAGCTTAGAATGACCTAGGGCCAGCAAGGAGGCCCCCAAGGGTCAGTGCTAATTGGGGCCGATTCCCCAGGGGTACACAGCCCAGACTGTTCCCAAGGAGTTCAGCTGGAACCAGAGTGCTTCAGGAATGTGAGCCAGGCAAACAACTGCTCAATTGTTTGAGCCCCTGCGCTTGGTCCCCGTGCTGCTTCCCAGCTAAATGTAGGCCAACAAGATTGCTGGAAACTATTGGCAAAGCTAAACGCAACACTTCCTTCATTTGCATTTAAAAATTAAAGCTCAGCCTTGAAGTGGGCATTAGGCAAACCCTTCCTGAATGAATACTGAACAAGTGTATGAGATCACCCTGGCTCCCCAAGTGTTCTGCTCCCCAACTCATGCAAGCAGAGGATGCATTGTTTTCTAAGATTCTTTCTCCACCACACTCAAGACTGGAAGCTGCAACATTCTCCTCTAAGACACAACATTTTAACGAGGGCCTTTGGATAACTCTGGTCTTCTGTCCACCATCTCTGTTGAGACCCTTTCTTGAATTGCCTATGTTGAACACATGTCCAGAATCAACCATCTATGAGCAGCATTTAAGCTCAAGGCAGATTCCTGATGTTAGCACGGAGACAGTGTCAGTCAGAAATGACCCAGGCATCCTCCTGCTCAGCCCCTTCCGTCCTGCCTTCTCACTCCCAAACACTACAGATTTCGTTAAGGGTTTTGTTGATTTACTGGCTCTTGAGAAAGCAAAAGTTTCTCTGCTTCTAGCCCACCACATCTTTTGCACAAAGAGGCTCTAAAAACGTGGCAATGATACCAGTATAGTAAAAGTTGACAGATTCCATCCTGTCATCAGATGCCTGCTTTTTAAAATCAAACTCCTTCCAAAAGTACACTGTCAGGGCATTCTGGCGTCTACCCCTATGGAATCGTGTCTGCAAACAGACTCACACTTGTTAACCTTACTAGGTTTGTTTTGAGGCTTATTGGATCTCACCTGCCCTCATGGACTTTATCCACACACATCTCTTTACACATCAAAGACCCCACCACTGACTTGACTGGGCTGCCTGGTCAGAAGAGTCCTGGTTAACACGTGGTCAAAAATGCTTATAAACTAAATCATAGAGACCATGCATTTTCCCTCCAAGGTTAAGACTTCCCCTTCCTTCCACAGCTTGTATTTATGATCCTCTGGGATGGGGTATCTTAAAAGAGCATCAGCTCTGTAACGCTTTGACACTAGGCAACTAAACAAAATCATCACTTCTCACCACCTTAAGAGCACTTTGAGTGTCTATGTGCATGTTTGTTTAGAGGTGTCATTTTTATTTGTGGGGTGGGGAGAGGGGGCTACAGAGAAGCTTGTTTGTTTTCTGTGTCCATAATGAAATTACGTATAAATGACATACATATGTTGGGTATCTGAATTTTTTGTTGGATGGGGACACACACACACACACACACACACACACACACACACACACACACGGTTGAATCATCAAAGCTTTTAAATCATGTGAGTCTATGAGCCATTTTTACCAAAACAAGGTAAAATGCAGAAATTGGCAATTCAGTTCCACTCAGCCTTTCAAGAAGGCGGACCCAGATAAGTGTGGCTTCTTCCTGTGGGTGATAATATTCATCAGCCAGCCCAAGTCTAATGCTGTGGGCTCGTTCCTGCTTTGTTGGACTGTCATTCTTGAAGCTTCTCTCTCTCGCTCTCTCTCTCTCTCTCTCTCTCTCTCTCTCTCTCTCTCTCTCTCTCTCCTCTCTCTCTCTCTCCCTCTCTCTCATCACAGCAAAAAGTTTCTTAAGAGCGCAACTTACAGCCGAGTGCCAGCTCCCCCGGCTTAATTTGTCCTGCTTGCCCAGCACCCGTCATCTGTGCTCAGGCAGAGGTGAGGCCAGTTCTCAGGGCCCAGTTCTCTGGACACCCTCAGTGATGACCTCATTAGAGGCACAGATGTTTGCTGCCCTTTGGGAGGTGTGGAAAAAACAGAGCAGTAAACTAGGCCAGCTTGCAATAAGGCTGTTACCCACAATTCAAGATAAAATGCCGGATAGTTCCCACTAGGTTCTGGTCGGCTAGGAGACGGCAACTTATTAATCTTGTGTCAGAGAGCCAGCTGCAGCATGGCAGTCACCATATTTCACCACCAACCCTATGTCTGGACAGGCATTGTCTTTTTTTTTTTTTATAAAAAAAAAAAAAAAAACTCTACAAATCAGCTGCGTTCTCTCTCTGCCTCTCTCTCCTCTTCTCCTTTAGCCCTGTAAAGCCCCCCACTTGTCCTCTTTGGAGAGTCGGGGCGCACCCTCCAGCCTGGGCCTGGTTTACTAATTCAGAGACGGTGCTTACTTTCTAACTTTAATGATATTCCCTCAGCGTAGCACTTTGGTTGCCTGGCGACCGGATTTGAGCTAGGCCTCTCATTTGATTCCCACACATCAGACCCTGAAAAGCACTTTTTCCCCCCTTCCCTCGGCTTTTGATTCTTTCTGCTCTGAAACCCTTCCCCCGCGGTGTCAGTATGGGTGGGCAGAGCGGTGGTAGGAGGAGGCCAAGGGTGAAGGGCGGCCTATAGCGCACTGGTTACACATCAAGGCCTCCACACAAAGCCTCCGGGAACCCTTCCTGACCAACACAAATTCCCCTCAGAAAAAGCAAATTTGGCTTTCCCTCATAGTGTGGGTGTCGTTTTAAGACTTTGCTTAGATACTTTATTAAATCTGATGCCTCTCATTGTTTTTCTCTGCTGTTTCTCCCCCAGAGACTTCCCATATCAACAAGTTGCTGTAGGCGTAAGCAAACAGATTACGATGAACTGAAATAATCGGAGAGACAGCAGGCTGGCACCCAGGCTTCTGATAGCTTTCAATTAAATCGTAGTATCTGTTAGTGAAGAATTGGCTTTCTCCGTGTTCGGGAGGGTGCGCTGTTTACCCCCGAGATAAAGAAACGTTTTATGCTAAATCCATACATGAACATCCACGGTGCGAGTGCAAAAGATGATGGAAAATTTTCCCCTTTCGTTTTTTTTTTTTTTAACAGAAAAATAAAGATACTATATCTATTGTTGAAAGATTCCCCTGAGGAACAAATAAGGCATTGACCTTACTTCTGTGTTTCGTGGTTGAGGCTCCAACGCATGAGGAGAACAGGAAGAGAAGGACTCGAAATGAAGGGCCCTTGAGTTTTCCTATAGTGTTGTTTCCATTAAAATTATATCATACAACTGTGTCCTTAAAGAACACACACAACGCACACATGATCACAACGAGAAATGAACTGCTCCATTGGCTAGAGCAAGTGAACGGTCATACTTCTACACAGACTACAGACGCACAGGAGTGTGTTTTTTACATGTATGTAGATTCATGTCAATACATTTAAACATGCGTAGCTTTACACAGAACTATGCGTAGTCTATAGCATGTAGACATGTGTAGCCTCTCATACAGTCGGACACTAAGAGTGTGTTTCGTGAATGTATGCAGACTCAGATCTGTATCTTTAGACGTGTGTGCGTTGCTCTGTTACAGAACGCAGCTTGGGTATTCTCACTGGCTTGTTTTCTCACGGACCTCGAAGGACTTGTTCACGTGATGCCCACTCTCGCATGCCAATCCTGGGCACAGAGGGAAGCATGATCCTCCCGTTCCACACTACACCTGAAAACTGGGTTCTTGGCCTTCATTTTCATGTTGTTGGACTTCTGTGAGGCTGAAAGTCTTCTGTTGTCTCCTTCTCAGCAATGATTAAAACGGTGTGTACTGTTCTTGACTTCCATTCACCTTCTCCGGATTGTCTCTGTGGACTCGCCCTAGCCTGCTCCATTTCCTGCACCCACAGGAACTGCGAACTGCCTTCACAGCTGGAGGGTGAGGGAGGAGTCAAGTTTGTACAGTGCATTCCTAGTCCGGCGTGCAAACAAAGGTGCTTCTAGACTAGTGTTTAAACTGTGCCCCTCTTTCCCTCTAAAGTTTTCATGCATACATTATTTGCATTAGCCACACAGATGGCCAACTCAGACTGGTTATTCTATAACAAGGTCTATTGGTCATTCTAATGTATGGTAGCTTTCTATTTCATGTATGCTGGGAACAGTTTGGTTTGGGGAATGTAGGACATGGATACATGGATAGCTGGTGACTGCTGTATAAAATATCCCTGTGATGAGACTCCGAGTAAAACAGGAGAAGCAAATGCCCTTCTGAATGGAACGGTTGGTACATGACCATGAGAAGACAATGTCAGAATTCAGTTTGACCACAGACACATTCACAGTTGGCCTGCGTGTGAGGAGGCAGAGGAGCAAGTAAAAAGAAAGTGAAGTTCTTTGCAGGGTCGGGAGAGCCATCCAGATACTTGGTGTAGAGTTAATGACTTGGGGGAAGCAGTTGTGGCGATCCCTCCAACAGCCCGGCTTCTCCCGTGTTGAAATCACCAAGTGTTGATCTGAGCTTTTGTGACTTCTCATAAATAACATGTTAATAATAAAGATCAAATCACAACCTTTCCTCAGTCTGATGCGAAGCATAGCTGTCATTTCATCTGCTTTCCTATTAATGCCTCGCTCTAACTTGATCCGAAGTAAAACTCAAAACTCAAAAGAACAGGAGTACCTTAAGAAAGATTTCCTTAAAATATTTTTAATCTTACCCATATCAAGTTTCTAAACTCCTGCGATGGAAACTTGATCGCTTCCCGCTCCTGTTGTGTGCTGTCCCTAGGTGGATGTGTGCTTCTGGAAGCTTGCCTGAGCTGCTGTGGGCGCATTCCCGCTAATAATGACAACCTCGCACCCTGCAGGCCTGGCCTGCTTCTAGACCCTGGTCTATACAACAGGGGCAGAAGATAAGTGCAAGAAACACCTGCCGCACTCTTCACGTCTGTGGAGGACGGGAGGAAGTCGGTCCAAATGTGGAGGAAGACAGGCTCACTGCTCTCGTTAATGAGTGGATGGCCGGCTGTGAGAAACAAGATTATTTATTCCGTGTTAGTTATGGCCATGGCAACAAAGTGAGTATTACAGAAGATAAGATAATAGGGAGAGACAAAATAGCTTTGATCCATTACTGTCGAACCCAAAGCGTTCTTCATTCACCAGAACTACCCATCTTGGCTTTCATTGTTCTTCGTGTTGATCTGAATGTGGTGTGGTTTCCTCGGTGTTACATTCTCAATTGTACCCAGCACTTGGCCACTGTTGCTCTTATAAATAACACTTTCAAATGCAGAGCTGTGAGTAAAGGTGCAGGGGTGTGTCAGGTACAGAGACGTGTCTTCATCCTTGTCATGTGCCTTGAGCCTCAGTTTCCTTAGGTATAAACCGAGGAGGCAGTCACACAGACTCTCCAGCAGTCCTTCCTACGTGGGTCTTAACTATGTAGTTCTGTGATCTCTGGGAGGAAAGAGCTTCGTGATTATTTCAATTTATATGCCCCACCCACTCACACTCACAGGTCATGGAGATAAAAGAAGGCTCTACCACATCTATATGTGGTTGCGTGTACTTCGTGTGTAGCATGTGTGGTACACATAGTGTGTCTGTGTATCGTGTGGTATGGTACGTGTGTGTGTGTGTGTGTGTGTGTATGTAAGATGCATGTAGTGTATATGGTGTATGCTCAGTATGTGCTCTGTGTGTGTGTGTGAATCATATAGGCAACCAACCTTTCTACCCTGATATTGCTGAACAGCCTACATGGTCACAGGTTTAAAAACAAAGGCTCAGGAAAGGTGAGGTGAAAAGCCATTATCCAATGTGCCCCCAGAAGAAATCAGAAACCCCTCAATTTACTGTTCTTTGTGCATCTAAAGCTTTTAAAAGTCAAAACAGATTCTTTTTGAACATTTCCAGCAGACCTCCTTGCTGCTCCCGTTGCATGCATCAAGTTTTAAATTCTCAGCAGATGAACACAGTCCAGCGGAAGTTCTAATCCTCAAAAAGTAGACAAATAACAGGGGAACTCCAAGGCCCCCTAATACAGCTGAGCTCTCAGGCCTCCCCAGGATGCAGGACTCTGAGGAGTGCCCAGAGCTGGAATTGCTATTTTGTTTGTCCCCATGAGCCCCACCTCGGCATGCCTATGCACTGATGTAAGAATTCCAAATGAGCTTCTCAGAAGGGCCCAGATTAGCCGGGTTGCTAGGCTCTGGCCATTCCAACCCCCTTTTCCACTTCAGTGGACTGAGCTTTTGACACTATGAAAAGCACCATTTAAAATTAATTAAAGCTTCTTATTTGGTACCAAATCTCATCACTGCTGACTACATTTAATATGTTTTATGTGTGGCGTTAAGTCCCTGTCACATCATGTGTTGTATGATCCTTCGATGGAGCAGCTGTGAGTTAAAATCACAGAAGCAACGCAAATTTAGCTCTTTACTATTTTATCTGGTACGTGAGCTAAATCACAGAGCTATTCTGTTTCTCGGGTCATATGGACTTTATAAAATGACAAAACGGTGTTCTCTGGCATGAGAGGTGGGGGGAACCTGTGTTCTAGATCTGCTCAGTGAGGAGTTTGTGGTCAGAACCAGTGCAACAGAGAACTGCCTTTTCAAACTCCAATTCCCTTGTCTGTAGAGGAAGGGGCTGGAGCCGCCAGTCTCAGATTCACTTCTAGCTCAAATGGTTCAGAAAGATGCTTTGTAGGTTAGGACTACTGGCCTGGGGTCAAACAGATTTGGAGTTCACTTGTTCCAGAGTGCTGAGCAAGTAACTGCTCTGTGTAAATGGTCAGTTCCCCATCTGTAAAACTGGGCCAAGGGCAGCACCTCCTCATCCACTCTGGGAAGGTTGTACAGCGAGAGAATGCTCAGAAATGACCATTGTGTGTGGGAGTGAGGCAGTTCAGCGAACGTGGGTTAGAGCTGCCCTGGGATGGTGGGGGGAGGGGTTGTTATCACTGAGCCTGGATCCAAGGTCATCAGCAACCCCTCTGCAAGTCAGTCCTCTACTCCTAAACATCTGCTGAACACTGACCTTCGAATTAAACACATTTGTCACTTAAATGAGCCACAAATTATTTTCCATTCTATTAACTTTAAATGAGTTATTAATTTTCGCTAAAATCAGAGACCAACTTGTCCACCTCATCCTCCACCTGTTTTTCAATAAATGTCCCATAATTTCTATCCCTCCCTACAGCAGCTAATGGTTACCAGGAGAGGGAGAGACATTCACTTGCTGGTATAATCACCAGTAAGGTGCTCATGCTTCTATAAATAACTCCTTACCCATGCTCCCAGTGGAACTCACCAGCCCACGTGGGTGAGCGTGCGTGCGCACACACTCACTCCATGAATGTAGAAAGGGGACTGGTTGGGAAGAGGAAGGGAATTAGCAGAATTGGGAGGAGACAAGAGAGCAAGACTGGGTGATCAAAGCACACTCTATATGTGTAGGAAAATATTATAATGGCTTACGCTATTATGAACTATTAATGTATGCTAATAAAACATAAGAAAAATGTCCTATATCAATTAGATCAAGCAATAGTGGTAATGATATAAAAGACACTTTAAGGTTCAGAAAAGACTTATGGGCAAGCCAAAAGGAGGCAAAACTATTCAAATTGTGATAAAGAAGCCATGAGTTGTCTCCTTGTTCCAGCCTACCTAAGGTTTCATCCGTCATCTCCTGGGTCTTTAATTTCTGGCTGCCACATTTTCATCATAATTTGTTTGTGCCTGAATATATTACGACACTCTTTCCTGATCTGTTTGCACTTTTGACTTAAAAAGAGAGAAAGACATAAAGTCTGAGGAGAATATTGATTGTCTTGAATCCTATGCTGAAGGCTTCTCGGTGCATGGGAAAGGAAGGTGTTCCTCTACGGGCTGGTAAGCCAAACACAGATGTGCTTATACGGCACCCACAGGTCTATCAGGAAGCTGCACTAGTATTCTCAAGAAGAAACAAAACAATGTCATTACTACTCATGGAAAACTCTTGACGTTTAAACAATAGGATGATTCTGAAACACCTTCATATTTTTGTCTTGCTCATACTCTGAAATATAGTTTTCAAAATAACCACTGCACAGTAGGAGAAAACAGATGGGTCCCCACAGTCATCAGTGAGTCTCCCCCATTTGCCTGCCACAGCAGCTGAAACAGAGCGGCCCCATCATTAGAGGCATTCCAGGTTTGAAACAAGTGTCACATTCAAATAGGAAACCTCTCTGGTTGCTACTATTTGCTGAACTGTCTTACACAAAAGTGCTCTTGAGAGCTGTTCTGGACACAGAAACTTCTGTTCTAAGATATCAATTGGCAAGTTAGTCAGATACATCTAATGTCTTCATTCTAAAAAGTGTTGGCGAGCTGCTTTCCCGAAGTTTCTCCATCTTTAAAATGGGACACATAGCAAACTGTGGCTTGTGAGCGTATGGTGAGGGACGGTTTTTCACTATGTATTTGCATTATCTGTGATGTACGTAGAGCCTACCATGTGGCAGATCTTTTTTAAATGGTGTTTAGGGACACTAGAGGGGTCCGGGTTTGACTGTATGTGGTCATGAAGTTGATCAATTCAGAGCCATCCCCCTGAATGTTGTGTGTAGTTTGTCTTAAGAAGAAGTCACAACAAAACTCTGTGGCTCAGAAAGCACCAGCATGCTTTTCTCAGTGTAGGAGTGCCACGAACACAAAGAGGCTCTTGTAGAACCAAAGGAAACCAGAACCAGCCTTACCATTGAAGACACAACACACAGCTACTTTCAAAAGAATGCTCCTATGTGCTGGGCCTTCTACGTCCTGAACATATTGAGATGAGCAGACAGACATCCACAGACTTGTATGTCCACCCTTCCAACTGTGTGCACCTTCCAAAAACCTTGTGTGTTTGTGTGGGCCTCTCTCTAAACACAAATCTTAATTAAGTACATATATAAGTCATGACAAAGCCAAACAGAAGTGAAGGGTCAAAGCTATTCAGTTCTTAGGGAACCGTAAAAAGAAGAGAGAAATGCAAAAATACTTATCCCCGCAGCCAGCAAGAGCAGAATATTCATTAAATTTAAATTTCATGTAGGTGTGTTTCTTTGTGTTTTAATCTCTAAGTTTTATCATAAAATATTTTAGGAAACTCAACTGGAATATTAAATGTTTACACTAACAAAAGGTGTGTTGTGTTTCTGAACACAATGTCCTGACGATTTGGTAGCAGGAGAGGACAATTGTAGGTAAGAGATAAGAAAAAAGTTAAAGTGTGTCTCCAGAAAGAACATTTTGTTGTCAGATAGTCTATACAATTAGGTTGCTCTAAACGTGAGCCCCTATCCCCAGTACATGCAGAGTCTTGACGTACCACTCGCTTAGCATTGCATGACACAGAAAGGAGGGCTCATTTCTTTTTCTTCTTTTGCTGAAAAAAAAAAAGTCTTAAACCAGAAAGGAATAATGGGGCTTACTCACATTCTACTAGCAAACTCTGAGTGACTGCTTCCGCCTGCACCTTCAGTGTATAATAATCCGGGGTAATTAATGTCTACCCAGCAATGCTTTGACCAGCAACTGTGGAAGGAAATATATTTCGCGTTAAGTCTGATTTTTAAAAAACAGTAAGCTCTCTAACACCTGGCAAAAAGCTCTCTTTCAAATGATCTCAACCCAGAGTCAAGACCCCGCTGACACAGGGACCCCAGTGGTAACCGCGTTGACCGAAGATTGGGGATTTTCTAGGTGAAAGTACAGCAGTGCTGTCCCACAGCTTGCCATCTTCCCAGTGATGTTGCCGTGGACAGGATGAAGCAGCTGGTGTGGTCCAGCACTGCAGCATTGTCAAACTGTGTTATTAAAGGGGAAATGGTCTGTTATAGACGACTTACACCCCCCAGGGTGTCCAAAATCAAATGCTAATTTCATGTGTAAATGATCAGTTTTTAATTCCTACAATGTACTGTGTATCATGCACATGAGCCTTATCTCCTCTTGGTGAAGCCCCATTGTGAACAAAGATTCGCCTCAAATAAATCTTTAAGGAGAAAAGCAATGCTAGAATATGTTCTTCTTTCTATCAGGACAGAATTAATAAGGATACAATGCCTTACTAGAGGTTTTTTGTTTGTTTGTTTGCTTGCTTGTTTGTTTGCTTGTTTTAGTTCTCTCTACACTTCCCCATTTACCAGGAAGAGTAAGGACATTTGCCTCTGTGGCTTTTCTAAAGAGCTCTTGGAAAAGCACCAGTCTCTTGTGGGCTCTAGGAGGTCTGTAGCTCTGTCTTTTTATGAGACTGCACAGGTGGCCCTTCTAAAGGCTAAGTGAAACCGTCAAACTCACCACTTCCCATTGACAGAAGACTGACTGGGTATCGGGAATTGACAAGTCAAATCAGACCCTACCTTCAGGTTGCCAAAGCAGTGTCTACTTTGTGCCAGCAGGCAAATGGCTCTTTACTATTAGAAGAACCCACATTAGGCCGAAATTTCCTGGTCTCTGAGTGGAGAGCTATCTCTTAGCTTTGAATATAGTGTGCACACGGAAGGTTCATCTCAAAAGATGAGAGTTTGGAAATAGTAAACATTGCAGGGATTTCACATGTAGACGTTATTGAAAGACTTCAGGCTTGAGGACAGGCTTGCTTCCCGTTGCATTTGAATCTTTTTTAGCCGTCACGGAGAAGCTGTTCTGCATGGGAAGAGAGAAAGAGTTATTACAGTAGTAATACCATGACATCAGATCTGAAGCCGTGGGAACATTCCACCTGCACAGAGAGACTGGAATTCCCTGATTTTCCCAGAGGACCAAATCGGATCTGATAGTTAATTAGGCAGTTAGTACAGACAGATAGTGCAGAACGGGCAGCTCCAGGGGAAATCCTTCAGACTGAGTGTAGCAGGGTATGCATTCACTGACTTCAGGAACTTTCTAAAGGGGACTAAAGGAAAAAAGTGAGTTTTCTTAATTTTGTGTACTTGGACTCTATAGATAACAATGTGATTTCTGACAAGTAAATAATCTAGTATCTTTTAATTGTATTAAGACAGTGGATTGTAATAAAGCAAAAAAAAAAAAAAAAAAAAAAAGAGTCCATCCATAAAGAAAACCAGACATTTCCTTCTGCAGTGGACCATCTTGATGAAGCACGGAGACTCTGTATGTGATGTTTCCTACTGTAATGTACCGTATGGTGTGCTCTGTACGCACCGTACGCACTGTGCCATATGATGTGTGCAGAATGAGTTTATCTCCTCTGAAGGGATGGGTAGAATTTGATATCAAAATTAAGACAGTCGGTTACACGTAATCCAGGGAAATGGTAAGTGAATGTAGGGAAACAGCTTGCAAAATGTAAAATGTGTTGCCAGCGAAGGGACCGCCCCCAGCCCCATTTGTTATCAGCATTTATTTTCACTGCGAAGTAAGTCAGAGCCTTGAAGAAGAGCTCCTCACGCTGTGCTTGTTAGTAGATTGTCCTTTATTCTGAAGTAAGGAAGATAAGAAGCATATGCTTGAATAAAAATGAGAGGAGAAATAAAGTTAGTCATCAGTGATACCACTTAGATTCTAAATTCTTGGCAGGAATTCTGAACTCTACAGTGGCCAGATATTCCTGGCCTGAGCTAGGGTTAGCATCCCAATAAACGGCTTGAGATATCGGCTTCTGAAAGGAAGTTGACTTTCTTAGAAGGAAATCACTAAAAATCAAAGTTCAACTATGTTGCTGTCTCACAGGGAGAGTAGACAGTGGGATACATTACTTAAAACCACACCCCAGTACCCTCGTCAATACTGCCCTCAACACAGACAGAAAAAACAGAAGGCCTCCACTTAGCCTCGAGTTAATTCTCTTTAATTCTGCATATTTTATCAAAATGTCTAATGTACAGGTAATAATTTAGTTTGGAGATAGCTGTTGTGACGAACCAGATGTGTTAAAGAAGCCGATACCGAAAACGCTGCGTGTCAGTGAAGCTCAGCGGAACGCTGTGAGGATTGGCCGTCTAATGGCGATTAAGTATGCTATAAATTTACGTCTTTGAAATACTTGTTGAGATTTATTCAGGCAGACAAACAAAGATAACAAAAGTCTTTTGTGTGTTTGTCAGTCATTTCCACTCTTCTGTTGTTGTAGTGTCAAATAATGTCAGTTATTTAAGGGCAATTACTGTAATTTTAAATTCTCAACAAATTAAACTACGGAGCCTAGAAGGCCAAGAAGGACCCTGCTCAGCTTTCAGCTCCCTTCCCCAGCTTCCATTTTTAAAGGTGTTTTAATTGCCGGAATATTTAGAAAGGAAAAACATCCTTTTTTGTCTCTTGGTGCTCCCCCCTTTCTTTTAACCGTCTATGTTGCAGTATTTCTCTTTCATTAAGCTTGACTTTATTTTAAAAAAAAAATTAACGATATCATGATTTCTCAGATGTGTGAATGGACTTGTCGTTGGATTTCCACTTGTTTTTTATATTGTAGCAGCGATCTTTGTGGCCTTCTCATAGTCTGGGGCCGCTCACGAGCTTAGAGTCCAGAAAAGAAAAGAAAAAAAATGTTTGGGAAATAAAATGAAGCTCAAGATAAGCAAGAAACGTCCACACGCGTGCGGCCTTTGACGACAGAATGTTCTAGCACTGTAACCAAAATGTCTGCATCATTAATTTGAACAGGACCGCTGAAGTCATTTCACAAAATAATGTAAGTGAGGTAATAAAAACAGTTTCTTGCCGCAATCTTGAAGCTGCGTTGACAAAGTTTCAATGCTATATAACTTAAAGGGAAGGACTGGTACATTTTATATTTAATGATTTCTTTCTTTCTTTTTTTTTTTTTTACAATCCAGTGCTGCATCTAGAGTTTCTGGGCACTAATAAAGACAGTGACCCATTATGTTCTTCTGTTACTAATGATTCTGTGAAGATAATTGGACAGGGTGAAACTTAACTCCAGTAAACAGCACTCTGCCGGGACAGAATGAAATTTTGCTGTGAGGCTGAAGACTTTGAAACCAAATGAAAAGCTTTTACATAGACGGAGCAAATGGTTTGGTCAAACTCACGTCTTACCCACAGAGAGCATCTTTAGGCAGGCTAGGGTGGGACTTCATTGGCTCCTAATGTGTTTTCAGGGTTTAGTTAACAGGAACATTTGTGCTGTCTGCTTCTCTTTTTTTTTTTTAAATGCAAATTAAGTGATTCCAGATTTCTTCATTTGCTTATTCAAGAACGATTTTGTGACTGATAATGATGTCTCAGCCCAAATTTTGACTCAAGATTAGTTGCATTTTTCTCTGAGTAGTCTTAAGAATATACTCAGTTATCCCTAAAATAAAGAGAGGCCTGGCCCTCCTCTCCTTTCTTTCCTCATAGATAAGTTCATTATTCTGTATCCCCCGAGGATAACCATGACAGCTCAACCCCTTGAAACGCATGGGCTGCTGGTCAGTGTGCCTTGTGAGATGGCACCAAAGCAATCCACAGGGTCCTTGTAAGTGAAAGAAGTGAAGATAAAGGACCAGAGAACAACCCAAGGCAGCCTTACACAGGCTTCTCTGACTTTAAAGTTGAAAGATGAAGATCCTGAGTGAAAGAATAGAGTGGCCTCAGGGATCTGGACAAGGCAGACAAGGAATATGTCCTGAACCTCCACAGGTGAGCAGCTGGTCCAAGGTTAGCATCATGAATCCATTTCAGAATTTGCACCTGGAAGTGCCAGATGAGATATGCATGTGTTGACTCAGGCCACCGGGTTCGTCGCAATGTGATGTTACACAGTCATCTTGCAAGCAAGCAGGTAAGCTGGCACACAAAATGCACAGCAGATGAGGCAGCTCTGCAATGCTGCTACTGAAGCCGACCATCTCCGGGAAGAAAGGATCAACGTGCCTAAGAACTAACCCAACTAATAAATGGAGAAGCACGGAGGACGTAGAGGAATGCCCGTTGGAACTAACCCCATAGTAGTAACTGCTTGAGTCCAGATCTAAGGTGACTTCTGAGACTGAGTCTGAGAAACAGAATGTCCACATAGTCACAACTTGTCCCCACCCCCAAACGCTTAGTAATTAATGGACAGTTTCAACATGTGCGCAAAGGCTTTGGTGCTCCTCCATCTAAAAGTGGACCTTCGTGTCCCTCCTCTATGACTGTTGCTTGAGTTTAAGAATTGAGCAGAGAAAAAGAAAAGTGGGAAACTCCGGGGGAAAAATTCAAATCAACTGATGTTCTGCAAAATGCTTGACCAGGAATCTTCAAGCAGTGTCCAGACTGGGCTGGCAAGATGGCCCTTCAGGTTAAGGCTCTTCTCAGTAAGCACAACTGCCCAATTCAGCTCCCCAGAACCCACATGACAGGAGAGAGAGGACGCCCGGGCTGGTTATCTTCCGACTTCCGCCTGAGTGCCGCAGTGAGCGTCCACATATCCACACACAACCTAAAGCAATAAGTGTCATAAAAACGGTTTTAAGTGTCAAGATCATGAAAATGAAGCAATGTTCCGATCCATGAAAATGAGAGAGAAAATTGACGGGAAAGCTGATGAGATCCGAACGACGTCTGTAGATCTGTCAGTCATCCTGTAGCGGTGTTAATCTTGGTAGCTGTAATGTGAACATTCCCTAGCCTAGCCTTAAGTATTCCACGGAGACAAAAGTTTTTGTTTTTTAAATAAAGTTAAAAAATAAGGGAAGTTGATCCCAACGTTCCTAACAAACTGAGGAAAGTGTGATGTGATTTGGCAGGGAAAATGATCAATAACTTTTCCATTAACAAAGGGCCTTACAAACCCATTGAAAGGGGAGAAACGGACAGAAAGAAGCAAATTATATTGAGAAATCCAAACATGAGATCCCAGCATTGGGATCCTCAGCCACCGAGCACCAGACAGCAATGAAACCGTACACCTCTCTTCAGGCTAATTAGTAAAGACTGCAAAAAGATTACACTGTCTCCTTGAGGCTACGGAAAGAACTGGCGCATTTACACATATCTGCTAGAAACACGAATCCGTTTAACTTGCGGTTAGTTTACTAACACACAAACTTAAAGAAACACCTTTTGAGGTAGAAAGCCTGTCTTTTATTATGGGATTGGTTGTAAAATTTTCTATACTTTCTTCTTTGTTGTGTGACTTCATTTGCTAATAGCGGACTCATAATAACTCAAAATTAGGTTTGTAAAAGATCTTTTCTTGAAAATAAATAATAGCACACAATGAATTCTGCAAAGACAGAGAAACGATGGAGAAGGAAAACTTTCAATGACTTTGAAAGATGCCCTTAATATTCTGTGACGTGAGAAGAACTCTGACCACATAGTCACGGTGACATAATTGGTCTCTGTGACTGCGGTTCTCAGCCTTCCTAGCGCTGGGAACTTTAATAAAGTTCCTCGTGTTGCGGTGACCCAACCATAAAGTTATTTTCGTTGCGACCTCATAACTGTAATTTCGCTACTGTTTTGAACTGTAATATAAATATCTGATGTGCAAATGCTCTTAGGTGACCCGTGTGAAAGCGTCATTTGACCCCCAAAGGGGCCTCGATCCACAGGTTAAGAACTACTGCACTGTGACAGAGATGGTCACTGCGACATGCTTTATTTTTTAAGCAAGTGTGCTTTTTAAAAGACCAGAAGGACAAATACCAAATTTTAAGAGTGGTTATTTTTGGTTATTTCTATTCGGTAGGTTTGATCCCTAGCACGGTTAACTGGGGTGAGATAGCACATGTCTGTAACCCCAGTTACAGGTGGAAGCAGATCCTAAGTTCAGAGTCATCCTCAGCTACATTTCAACTTTGAGTCCAGCCTGCATTACATGAGATTGTTCTCAATAAATAATTTTTAAAAAATCTATCAACCAACCAATAAAAAAATGGTGAGGGGGAATGCAGTCAGCACAAGTCAGTTAGTATTATTTTTCCCTAAGACAGTACATAGGTGTCTGTCTCCTGACATTTCCCTGACCATCTCCAGGCTCTTGAGATGCCCACCTGTGCCCCAAGATTTTATGACCTGGTTTTGAAAACACCATCTTTGATCCTAGTTCACAAGGCATAGGGAACAGGCTTTGAGCTGATGCTGTCCATGGTTAAGAGCCAGAATAAATCTTTTGTTGGGAACACTACTCTTTGTGTTGACATGAAGATAACTTTTCAGAGATCATCAGAAAAAGGTGCAAATCAGGCATTGGGGAGTGTGTGTGGGGTGTCTCTCTTCCATTTCCTCCACAAACAGTCGGAAAACCATTGCTCAGCGATCACTGATGAAATTCAAAGTCATAGCAATTCATGAAGACACAGGACAGTCCACAAAAGTCCTGGGTGTCTGTCCCAGAATAGCAGGCACACCTCTGGTTTCCACCTGTGCCTCTGTACTCCCCCAGTGTACATCTCAGAAACAAATTTCTAGAAAACCACACGCCTCCAGACACTGACAATTCCTGACGACATCTCTTAAACCTGAAAGTTTTAAAGTACTAGATATAAGACAAAACTGGCATCAGAGGGTCTCTGTCACATCTTATGTCTGCAGCCGTGTTTGAAAATGGTGCGTTTACCTTTTTCCTAAACACTCACTGGCAGTGGCCTGCCCTGAAATAAATATAAATGCAGCCCAAAGCAATGGTCCCCAATAAGAAAAATCTTCCAAGAAAGGCCAGACCAGTGTGTGTAGGCAGAATGTGAATGCAACCCTCAGGGAAGATTGCTAACCGAGGTATGCTTCAGAGCTGAGCAGACATATTTTTGCCCAGACACCCCTCTCTCCACAATGGCCATGGATACTGAACTGACCCCCCAGGCAGCTAAGGGATACCTTGACTGCTTTCTAACTTTTGCCAGATCCTTCCTATGTTTGGCAAGTGTAAGCCATCTAAAAGAAAATACACCACTAGGAAATCGATCCAGAGCTTGTGTTGGAAACTTGTCACCATCCAGCACTTGGACGTCATACAGTGTTCCAAACTCCTTTGTGGTCCTCGGTCCCCTCATCTATAAAGTGTAGGCTAAGGACTTTCAGTCTCGAGTTCCTCCTGGGGTGGCTATAAAGTGGTGGTGGATCACATGACAGCCTCCTTAAGATGGCCCTCACACACATGGGCTGACTGTCCATCTGAAAATATGGCTCCTGATAAGTGACCTGAAATATTTAGAAGGAGCCAGCACAGAGCTGGGGCCATGAGATCCTTTTCTCTGTGGTGTAACAGGAAGAAACACCTAAGTATAAACAGCACTGGCAAAGCAGACACAACGTTCTAACGACGAAGTACTGTCTGGCTAGAGATACGGAAAATTCTTCCCGTGATGAATTTTTAACAGTGAAATCTGACTTGCCTCTTGTGCTCCACTGCCTTAAATGCATTTTGGAAACAAATGGAGCATCAATAAATAAAGAGTTGACTCTTCCCTTGATGTTTGGGGGGAAAGCAGATGGTGAATGAGAGGCCATGAGAGAACGTGTGTGAGATTAAAAACGAACACCTTGAGGGAAGTCCCTTGCCTGACAAGAATTGACATCTTTGTAGAACAAGGACTCGGGGCACCCAGTGGCTGTCTTTATTCTGGGAGCCTCTGTGTCCTGTTAGCAGTTGAGAAGTTATGTCACCCTGGCCTGGCTCCTTCCTCGTCGTTCTCTTTCTTGCATCCACTCCCCTTTCCAGTCCTGTGTGGACTCCCATACCAGATGCTGGCCTCTACTTTGACTTGAGTCATATCTTCTTGTTGCTCTTCCTCTGCTTGAGAGTCTTTTTTCTGTTCTTGTGGGGGAGGGTTAGAGGGTTGCTGTTGTTTGTACTTGTTTTTCTGTTTGTTTTCGCTCCTGTCCCCTCCGTTATCTGAGATCCTGTGGTCTTGTGCTGGCATGCTAGGCGAACGTCCCAGCTCTGCACCCCACACCAGCTTCACATGCACGCTTCTCTCAGTGAGTAGGAAGCGACGCAGGAGGACACCTTGGAGGACACTGCCTGCCAAGCGATTTTCTCCTGTTAGCAGTCCTGGCAGAAGATTCCGCGTGAGCTCAGAGCTGGTGTTGGATGACTAAGAACAGCACCCATTTTCCAGTGCCCTCTGCTTGGATCTGCAGGCTTCTCTTGTGGCTGGCAGCCTCTCTATATTGAATAAGCATCTATATTAGTAATGAATTGTCAGGCAAAGTGGAGGTGCTAAAGAAAACAAACATTAGAAACATCAACCTGAAAAGAAACAACAACTATAACAGCACAACAAAACAAGACAGAAACAATTACAAGACCAAGAAAGAAGCAGTTTTAACTTAGAAGATCTCACATGCTTGTTTTCGAAAACATTTAAGTTGTATTTGAGTCCACACAGGAAGGAAACACCACCAGCCTTCCAGAATTTAAGGCCTCCTTGATTCCTACATTTGTAGTCTCTGATTGGCCCTAATGAAGGAAGCTTTAATTAATTAATTCTGGTGAGAGATAGGGTTTCATATAGTCCAGGCTAGCCTTAAGCTCCTGATCTTCCTGCTCTATCCCCCAAGTCCTGAGATTACAGGTGTGTATCACCAGGCTCAGTTTATAAGTGCCGGGTCTCCAGACACTCTACCAACTGACCTACAACCCCAGCTCCTTATGAAAGATTCTTAAGTGAGGCCTGACTCCACCCCCTCCAGCCGTGCTCAGCAATGGTTGTGCATCTGCGTGTTTTAGATGAAAGTTTAGAGAACGCTCTCACGTTCCCCAGGGGCTAAGAATCTGTGCTGATTAAGGATGAGCTACAGTGAGCTACAGAGAGGCTGTGAGTCAGCTCATCTTGCTCAGCTGGGCTGAAGGTAGTGTTCAGCAGGGTGGTGTGCTATGCTGCCTGGCATGCCATGGGCCTTTCAGGGCACATGAGGTTATGAAATGTTGGCACTTGCATCCAAAAGGCAGTACTAAGATTCTGTGATCCTATCCTGTCATGGTCAAGTAACATGGTAGCCAACCTCATTGTAAAAGCACAAGTTCTTACACATTCATGCACATGTATATATATATGAGATAAATATATATACATACATATATATACATATACATATACACACACACACATATACATATACATATATATACATATACATATATACACACACACACACACACACACACACACACACACACACATTTGTCCTTCATAATTTATTGGGTAGATTCTTGGGCTTTGATGCACTGCCTAAAACCACACAAACAAGGTTCACTCAGCACGCTCAGAACAAGCAATCAAAGCCAACAGAGTACCATGCTACTTGCCCATGACAGGATAGGATCACAGCACATAACCCTTTGGATTAAACATGGCTACGTTGCTGTTTGCTGTGATTTAATATTGAAGTCTCTTACTGTATGTCAGAAAAGTTTTGCGGTACCTTACTTTCCCTTTGTTCATTTTAAGTCAGCTTTTTATTTTGCTTTTAAAATAGATGTCCCAAGAAGGCAAGACACATTCATGCACAGTATCCTGGTGTCAGAGGCCCTCCCTCACCACATGCCCAGGGTCAAGAGAACAAAATCTTGGCTGACTCTGAGACAGCCAACTCCGTCTGGTCTTGACAATCTAGGGCTCGCTCTTATCACTAGTATTCATTGAGCGTTAAACCTAAATTTGGAAACAGGGAGAATGTATCCATCCTAAAACTTCTCTTTGGATCTGCATCCCATGAAATACAAGCAACGTGGAAAAGTGCTTCAGGGAGAAGACAACGGGCTTATGGGAGACTCTAGAGGTTTGCTCTCTTCTGAGCATGTGTGGAAAACTAGACAAAATTGCTCTGGGGAAATTCTCCTTGTTGGTGTGCTCTGCTTTCAGGGCACATTGTCTGTTGATTGGCAGGGCCCTCAGCCAGCCGGTTCTTGAGGTCCACGCTGCTCCCGCTCTGTCCATTGCTCCCTCGTGAAGTCGTGCCTCTTATGGGTTGCAGCTATTTCTTGAGCTCCGCCGTGGATTTTATGGATACTGTGTTGAGAGTACAGAGCCTCTCACTCACATTCTGTTGGCTTTGGTTGCTTATTCTGAGGATGTGGAGTGACCCTTGTTTGTGTGGTTATAGGCAGCTGGCTCTACAAATGTTTGATTTTGCTCTAGTAATACCTCAGCTAACTGGCTGTAGTCGTTGGGTCCACATGAGATATAAGATACACGGTTCACTGTGTGACTGTGGTAATGTGAGGAATTGGCCTAGAGCTAAGAGGGGGTTGAAGTGTGTTTGAACCGCTGGATTACTCGCCCTGACAGCAGAAGGCATTCAGCTGCTCCTCCTTTCTTACTCTGACAGACCCCAGCTAGCACCAACAGCTAGCAAACCTCCTCCAGTGCTTGGTCTCTGCAAGGTACATGGCCTTCTCAATGTTTATCTGACCTCTGCAGCTGGACGACTCAGGACTGGACTTCTTCTCTCCCTTTATGATCTTTTAAGGTCTCTTCCTCAGGCCCCTGTGAGACCTCTGCTTATGCAAAGGAGGCTTCCTCAAAAATTTGACCCTGGTCAATAACAAGCAACTACCCATATCTGGTTGTGATCCCCCCCCCACACAAACAGAGCTCTCCTAGTATCACTGCCCTAGGCAATAACTTATCACAACAAAAACATACCCCCTTTCCCTCTAAGACACACACACACACACACACACACACACACACACACACACACACACACACCCTTTGCTTCAATAAACTGAGCTGTTCACTGACACTGCCTCCTGAGAAGTCTGTTTCTCACCATTCTCAAGCCTCTGCCCAAGATCTGCTTGGACCCCAGACGGTTCCTGCCTGTGTTTCCCTCCTCGAGGCTGGGCAGGTATGCAATGGCTTGACTATCCAGGGGAGGGGATGAGGAAGCAGGCACCGGCAGTAACGCTGCTCTGTCTACCACAATGACTATGTATAGATGTGTGTATTTTTATATGTACTAGATATGTATGCATAGTGCTTCTGCCTTGGGCACACCAAACATACAAGGATTACAGTGATTCCTCGATACAATAAAGTCATGAATGTTTTAAAGTAGTAAATAAATTAGTATTCGTCTGTTTCTCACCAGAGAAAGAGTTAATTGAAGAGGGTTCGGTGATTTGCCCAAACTCACAGCCAGTAATTCTACTATGTGAATGTCCATCAAGCAACTCTGAAACCAAGGTTTGTGCTAAATCACACTCCATGCCCAGTGTGCATGTGTCCATAGTGTATCACTGCCTCCCGTGCCTGCTGATGCTCAAGAGGAGGGGTTCTCCTGGAAGAGATTTTCCTAAGGTTATAGGAGACTCAAGGAAGCAATTCGGTCTTTGCTCCATTGTGCTTTTTGGAAACAGTAATCTAGCATTTGTCACAACAGATGTTTGCCCCTCTGCAAAGAACGGAATGAGCAATATGTGCTCTTTATCATGTTAAGGCCTGTACCTTTAGATTTACTGTCTCTGTGGCCACAGTGATGTCCCATCTGTGTTCTTGCCAGTTGTTTTATAGACAGTTCTTGTTATAGACTGAATTTTGTTTCCCCCACAATTCATATTTTCAAGTTCAAACCTTGAGAGTTAGGGGACTAGACTTTAGTAAAGTTTTGGGGGGTCCGATGACAACATGGAGTTGGGTTTCTGATGAAATTATTACCCTTATATGAAGAGACTCTCCAACCTCTTCTCTATCCCTTTCCTGCCCGCTCCTCCTTCTCCTCCCCTCTCTTCTCTCTCCCATCCCTCTCCTTGTCTCTCCCCCGCCCCATATGAGGATATAGCATGGCTGCCTGCAAGACAGAAAGAAGCCAGCTCCTCCCAGGATCTTGGCTAGCACCTTGATATTAGACTTGCAGTGTGTGAACTGTGAGAGCTCATCCTATCGTCACATCACTTGGTCTATGGTAACATGATAGCAACCCAGATGGAGACTGGACTCTAAAAGAAAACTGAAGCACAGAGAACTCAGCAGCATTCTCAAAGTCACACAGCTGAGATTCGGACCAGGCTTGTCTGACTGGCTGTCTCTCTGTGCTAACCTGTTTCTTGCCCTCACTCTCTGCAAAGGTGATGAAATATAAAGCCGCGCCCCACTGCAGAAACACTTGAGTCAACAGAGGTCAAAGAGTGCTGGCTCTAGGTGGGAAGTAAATTAAGGTGTGAAAATACTGCCGGTAAAGCTGTGAAACTTGGCTCCTGGGCATCCTGGGAAGCTTGACCTGATTTAAAGACACCGTGGGCATCAGTAATTTCTGCATTTCTCCTCCATCCGATCACCACTCTGGAGGGGGTTTGTTAGAGGATAAAAATTGATTCTGGCAAAACTGATGGTTCTGAGATGTGGACAAAAGTTTACCGAGAGCTCCAGCCACCAACACGCTTTGCCAGGTCACAATCTGGCCAGTTGGTAACCAAATCATAGACCTGAAGCTGAGCAGCTCTAAGCTTAGGCTTATCCTCGCCCACCTCATGTGAGCTGGCTTTGGAGAGCCACTAACTCCTGGTCAGATCACTCGCTTTCAAAGTGGGAAATGATTCTGGAAATCTGCCTGAAGGAGATAGCCAAGGCTGGCTCTTAGAAATGAGCAAAATCTAAATGTAGTCGCTTGCAGATCCCTGATAGATGCTAATGTCTGACAGTCAGAGATTCTCTAAGAGCATGGCATCATGATGCATGCCTGCTCTCCGGTCACTCAGGAGGCAGAGGCAAGCAGATTGCCATAAGCAGTCAACTAGTGAATGTTGTCTCAATACCCCTTCCCTTCTAAAAACAACCCTGGAAATACTTGGTGGTAGAAAAATCCAGCCCCAGGCTTGGCTATGGCACCACTCTGCCGTTTCCCAGCCTGCAACCTGGGGCTGTGTTACTTAACCTGCTGGTGTGCCTCAGTTTCCTTACAGGAGACAGGGGTAAGGACACCTGACCCTGAGCGTGTCGGGAGGACTGCTTCCATCTGGCACTTGCAGACACACACACGCAGACTTTGAATAGTTTCTTCTTGTTTCTGTTTTTTTTTTTTTTAACTTAGACACAAAGATGGGTCTTTCTTGGTGGCATATTTTCTTTAGAAAAATAACAGAATATGCTTTTAACGTCAACTTGAGTCTGGCTTATTTTTTTTTATAAGAACAGATGGGATAAGGCTGCAGAAATATTCTAGAATTTTCTTAGGTGAGCCCTATTAGTATGCATGAGAGAAGAAAAGAAAAAAAAAACCCTCCACTATAGACTGAGAGAGAAGAAGAAGAAGAAAAAGGGAGAAACTTGCCTCTTTCAATAATGAGGGATATATATATTTTGTCAGTATTTTAAAGAGGCTTTTCTTATACAAACAGAGCTATTCGCTGGTCAGTACCCAGGTTTTTTTTCCTTTTGATGTACATTTTAAATTAAAAGGAATATTCTTAGAAAGACACCTGCACCTGGGTGAGTCACATTTGATCAATCCTGTGAACCGGGGTTTCAGGGGATGTGCAATTATTTGCTCAGTTAGGCTTAAACTTTTTATTTATATAATCACCCCCTGTAATGCTTTGATCTGAACTTCCAAAGCCTATTTTTCAACCACTTTAGCTACATATTTTAAGTCTTATGGTCTAATCAGCCCCAGCCCATAAAACATGCAATGTCCTGTTCAGTGGATCCTATCAGGAAATCAGCCGCCACATGCATGCTCTAATCCCCCACTTTGTGATGGCTGAGCTATTTGGAAGTGTCCTTGCTGTCATTATTCTGGGCGAGCTGGAGCGAACCGGCAGGCAAGCGCATCCTCCCATCCAGGCTGGCTTCTCCTCGCTTGCATTTGCACAGTGACTCAGTGGTGAGTCATTGGTTTCTGCAGGTGTATGCTTGGAGTCCTGGAAGCCTTCCACCTCCCAGCAGGGCAAATGTTTACTTCATCAGTTCATGGGGTTACACAGCAGTCCCAGCCAACTTCATCTGACTCTACAGCAGTTGAAAAATTACATAGGTAGGTATATGTTCATTAGCTTATTGATTTATGTCTCCAGAGAGCACTGCAGCTTAGAAGCTGGGGAAAAAAAAAAAAAACATTGTTGGGTAATTCAAAACACTGTGATGATTGGAAATTATTTGAAGGGAAAAGTAAATTCTTGGCCCGTCATCCCGTAAAAAACACACTGGAGGTGTTTCTTGCCTCTCTGTCTCTGGTGGGGTAGCTATGAATGACTGGGGCTGCAGCAGCTGGTAAACTGCAAAATAAACTGCTAAATTCTCTTTTCTCTCCTACCCTTGTGACTTACCTAAGCATCTTCAAGAGATCTAGCACAGTGAATGCTTTTTCTGTTTATAAGATGCTCAATTTTTTGTCAATTTTGGAAACATAAAAACACCAACCACTTACTTTTTTTCATTGATCTCTGATGAAATCTTACTTTTACCTATTAACAACACGTAATGCAGACAAGCACATCAGCCTGCATGAGATAAGATTGTGACTACAACCACAGGGCCAATTTCCTGAACTTTGATCTGATAGGACGGCATACACAAGGCAATAGTGACTATTTGATTCTATTCTGTGTTCAGCACAACTTAAAAGACTCCACTTCTACTAATTTAATCCATGATCTGAACAGCCCTTAGCAAATGAGAAATTTCAGACAGAGAGAGGCTAAGTAACCTGACTAAGGTTACCCACAGATGACCAATAAACGGAACCAGAATGGAAGCTCAGTTAGTTGGATCCCAAGGCTGCATCAAAAGACAGTCCACGGTATGGTCTAATAATAGGTTTTAGCTTTTATTTTTACATATTACTTGATCTTCACAGTGTCAAACCTTGGGCCTTGTGTAGATTAAGTGTGGATAAGAAAGAGATAAACTCAAGATGAGTAATTGTGTACAGTTAAATAAAGAGCAACTTAGAAAGTTATAAGTTTGGTTTCTAGAAAGTGCCATGCCCTGGTCACTGTTAAGAGGAAGATTGACTTCTAAAGCCTTTATTTGGAGACAGAGTCAGAGTTATGGTAAATAGGGAGAGCTAGTTGGTCTAGGAGCGAGCCCACATCCCATCTCACTCAACTGCCCCCACGAGCAAACATAACCAGACCAGAGACATCGCTCAAAGGTCATCTCCATGCTGGAGAGCACAAGAGATAAGAGGACCCAGAGGAACAAACCTGGGCCCAGAGACCCCATCTGTCACCACTGTCATGGACAAAGTCCGTCTCTGTTTGGTTGTCACACCCACTCTTCTGCTCATTCATAGCTTTCCTCAAGAGCAGGAACTGAGATGGGCAAATATATTTCATTCTTCTCCAAAGAAGGGAGAGGGCGAGTCTGCCAACTACTGAGTGCCTTTGCGTGCTGGGCTTTTCCTATGATTGAGACTGATGCTTTGAAGAGATGCTTACCTTGCACCTGGGATTTCCACCCCTCAAACCTCATATTCCAATTATAGGAAAACACGGCCAACTCAGATCTGTATTGAAGGGCATTCTATAACAACTAAGCAGTATGCTTAGTATGCTTAGAAACTGTGAATGTGTAAAGACCAGGAGTTCTGGAAAACTGCCTCAGCCAAGAGGAGCCAAAGGAGAATGCACCAATGGCCATACCATGAGATGCCAGATGACTCCTGGGAAAGAAAAGAGGTGCTCGGTACAGTCTATGGAAACTTGAACAAACTGAAGATGTGCTGACAATGGCAGCTTGTCAGTTGTGACTGGACTACACAAAAGAAGAAACTGATGATGGGGGAACCGGTATAGGTTGGATGAAACTGTCCGTGTGGTCATCAAAATTTCTCTTTAGATCTAAAGTATTCTAGAATAAAAATAAATACATAAAAATAAAGATGGCTCAGCAGTAAAGGCACTAGCTGCCAAGCCTAACAACCTGAGTTCACACATTTCTCTATTGAAAAACAAACAAACAAACAAGTTGGGTGGTGGTGGAACACGCCTTTAATACCAGCACTTGGGAGGCCGAGGCAGGGGATCTCTGTGAGTTCGAGGCCAGCAGGGTCTACAGAGTGAGTTCCAAGACAGCCAAAGCTACAACAGAGAAGCCCTATCTCAAAAAGCAAACAAACAAAAAAAACCCCTCTCTTTTAAAAAACATCAAAACTTAAAAAAAAATGGCACATGCTTGGTAGAAATAATATAAATGCACATAAATATCATAACAAAAGGAATATTCTGACTGTAATAGTAAAAATAATCAATTCTATACCTGAGAGCAGTTCTAAACACTGAAAATTTAACAAGAGAAGGTGATCTTATGAATTTCTTCCCTGCATAACTGTGAAGTACGCTATGCAGAGAGTAAACCTATGCCCTGTGTGTGTGACACCTATATGTTCGACACTGTTCAACTGTGTACACCATGTTCCAAGTCACACATCGCGAGCAAACGGAAGCAGCTGTGTGGCTGACACATCTGCACTCTGTCTCAGCACCAAGGTCCTCCGAAGGCCCCTGCATCACTGTTGCGCTGTTTGCTGAGCCCACATATCTTCCAGGGCTAGAGAAACAGGGATAAAGGGCTAGACTGAGACGTGACTGCTACCTGCCACATCTATTTGCAGGACTGCTTCTCTGCCCATGCCTGTGTGGCCCTACCTAGCTCGCCCAATTGCTAGTCTGAGTCTCAATCCTTTCCTTCCCTCTCTTCCCACCCCACCTCACCTCTTGGCACTGTGTGCTTGGTTTACATGTCTCTGTGGATAGAGTCTGTCCTGTGGGAGACACAGCAAGAGAAAGTACAGCTCCAACCAGCAACCATGGAGTGCTGGTTACTATGGATTCTAAGCTTGACAAGACCTAGAATCACTACGGTGTCCGGGCATGTCTGTTAGGGAATTTCCAGGTTGAGTTCACTGAGATGAGAAGACCCGCACTAAATTTCCAGATTCTGTACGCTGAGGTGGGAAGACATGCCCTGAAAATGGGTGATACCATCTCATGGGCTGGGGTCCCTGACTAAATAAAAACAGGAGAAAGAGAGCTGAGCACCAGCACTCGCCTCTCTGCTCCCTGACTGCAGACACACTGTGACAAGCAGCCTCCTCTTCCTCCCACTATGCTGTTCCCACATGATAGGCTGAACCCACAAACTGTGAGACAGAACAAATCTCTCTTCTTTAAGCTGCTTCTTGTAGGGCATTTTGTCATGAGACAACAAGAGAAGTAAACTAATACACTTAGATTTTCCCCTTGCAAGGAGCCTTGTCTGTCCTGAGAGAGTGGTAGGCACTGAAGGAGCAAGCTCAGGGCCGGGAGCAAAGACTTTGCTCCTCCTGTCCTCGGCTGCTGAGAACACTTGGGCAAGTCCTCGAACACCTGCTTCTCATTCAGAGAGAGGTCTGCGCACCGGAGGCCCTGCCTAACTAAGTAGAAGGCACTCTAGTGCGGGGCAGACAGCTAAGAAAGTGACCTTGCCACACTTGAGGGTGTGAGAACTGGGATTTTCCTTTCTGTAACCTCTCCCTCTCACTTGCCGATTCTCAACTGGGCATTCTTAGCATCTCATGTCTCATTGACTTCTTTTTCTTTCACTGACTAAGTCTGGGGATCCTTTGAGAGCACTTGCTTGTCTAGGAGAGATGTATCTGAGTAAGATGTGTCTAATGAATGAATCAGTGGGCTCCGAGGAGGCAGTCTCACAGCCGCATTCCCCAAAATGCAAGTGTGTGTAAGTATGTGTGCACGTGCACGAATGTGTCTCTGGTATGTTCATTAACTCCTCACCCCCCTCCCTCTTGTGCTCAACAATGACATCCTTACGCAGGCATATTCATGACTCAATGAGCTGAGTTGACTGTCTTACGGTTTTCAATGGTTCTTTCCACAGCTTCAAATCAAGTTTTTAAGTGCACGGGAGAATGGGTGTTGAACCGCTGAGACTGCACTAGAAAGCCTCCGAAATTGAGCGTTAAAACATGTTACAATAAAGAACCAAGAGTAGCTACATATATCCATGAACAAATTCCCAATAATGTGTGGCCTTTTGAAGTTTTTAGGACATTTTTCAAACACAGAAGTGAAGATAGAGCTCTCCGCCCTCTGTCAGCAGAAACTCAGTTTTGCCAAGAGATGCCATTCTAGTGGCTCACCAGAGATAATGACCACCTTGTAACGATTATTAATGCTTTTACAATTCACTCTAAAGCATTAGGTTCACGAAGTACTTGGCAGCTCAGCCTTGGTAAGGTTTCTCTACTTCAGTTGCAGAACATAGTCTCTGCGTAGGACAGAGACACGCACAGGAACTGTCTCTAACACAGAGTACAGAAGGAGCAATGAAAAGTCAGGAGCATAGAACTTAGTGTGTGATAGACAAAGTCAGCAATGTCTTCTAGGTTTTGCCTCTTTTTAAACCGCCAGCCCGCGTATGTCTCTACAAAACACGCCTCACATGGACTCGTTGGTCACGTCGAAGGACATGGTTAAAAGAAAATGTCTGGTACGTATTTGGAACAGAAAGATAGAATATTGGGCTGGAAAACTGTGAATCAAAACAAAAAGCAAGCAAGCAAACAAACAAAACCCCCACAAAACCCAAGGCCATTGAGAAGGATCTTTTCTAGGCTGGAGAGACGACTCAGCTGTGTAGCGATGGGGGCCAGAGCTCAGATCCCACCTCCCCACATAACAAGACAGCTGTCTTGTGCAGATACAGGGACAAGAATATTGCTGCAGCATCCTGGTCTCTAGACCAGCCAAGAAAACACTAGCCTTGGGTTCAGGGACAGACCCCTTCTCAAAACAATGGATAAAAATCGATAGGACACCAGACAATCAGTTTTGGTGTTTGTTTATACATAAGTGCACACACACACACACACACACACACACACACACACACACAAGTAAATAAATAAACAAATCCCTTTTAAAAACAGCCTTTCTTTCTTGGCAGAAACTTAATCCTGTTTACCGCAGCTGCAGGTGCTGTGTCCAAGGCTGACTTCAGCTGTGGCTGAAGTGGCGACCCTAACCTCCAGCCTCCCAGCTTTGTGTCACTCAGGTGAAAGGTGTGATGGTTCAGCCCATGCCCATCTATGGGTGGTGCGGAAACGTGGCTTGTGTTTCTGCTCCCTAAAACAATGACCTTTGTCAGGTTCTGAGAAACCACACCATTTAGAAGTCAGAGACACATCTCTACGGTTACTACCCCAGCTGCCTGTCATTCCTCAGCTGCTCCCTCACAGCCAAACTCAGCTAGTGTCTAGCTCTCTGTCCAGTATACAACAGGTCTTCAATAAAGGTGTGCCAATGGCAGGAGGGGCTGGAGGAGCAAGTGGATCTCAGCCCCCGCCTGAGGTCTTCTCTGGATCGTTCTTCACTCTGGGTGCCTGCCCCTTAGGCTTCGCTGATGTCATTGGTGCAGCATGTGCTAACGGCTTCTCTATGCTCACCTCTTCCAGGGATGGACTGCGCTGTGCCCCAATCTTGCCCGGCTCACAGAGCTGACCGTCCGTGTGCTCCTCGGAGCTCGGGCACAGCGCCTGGGAGGCACTTTCGTACTTTCCCTGACTTCTCTCTCACTTTCCTCTAGGGCAGGAATTGTCTCCAACATCTTGAAAGTTTTAAGAAATGGGGTTTTAGTGTATTTAGGCAACACAACAGGCTTTATTTACGCAACATGTCAGTGGTGCTTCCCTCAGAGGAGAGAGGGTCTGAGAGCCACCTAGTAGACAGTAAAGAATGCGAGAAGATTGACAGAGTGAAAGCAAGGTTCATTCCTTCTCACAAATGGCCTGTCGGGCCGTTGGAGGAGGCACATTCGAGTCAGGCTTGGAAATACCGTAGGGAAAGTGCTTTTGGAAGAGGAGAAAGCAGGCACAGAGACACAAGCAGGGCAGGGAGGAGTTTGGCAGACATTTCTGTCAGCTTGGGTTTAGAAGGGTCATTACACAGTCTCTCGCTTATTCTGTTCGGCAGACAGTTAAGGACCATGGACGTTTTCCGTCTGATATGTCTTCTGTTTGTTTATTTTTACGTTTTTGTTTGTGTTTTTGTGGAGTATGTGTGTGTTTCTTGTTTTTATTGCTCTTGTTTTGGTTTGGTTTTTGTCTGTTTTAAAGAGAGGGGGGGCACCATGTTGGATGGGCAGAGAGGTGGAGAGTATCTTGGCGGAAGGGTTTGGAGCGGGGAACATGATCAAAACATAAGATGTGAAAAAGACTTCCAATAAAGATGTTTAAATAAATAACCAAACGAAGAAGACGTCAGGAGCCAGAGATGTTCAAGAACACACCCAAACAGGATGCGGCCATCCATAGAACTGTAGTTGACCCCACACCGCTTCGTGGAGCTTCCTCTCTACACAGAGCAAGGGTTCCCTGGGCAAGCCTGTCAGCCATTGGTGATGGATGTACAATGGCTTGGTTTGGAGAAAGGATTAAACCCTTTCTCCTAGGAGGAGGGCTCATCCCAAACCTCCGTGGGTACCTGGAAGCATCCTGGGAACAGCGAGTACCAAAAGATGAGCCTGGATTAGATGTAAACACCACTCACTACCCTCTGCCACTGTGTATTATGGTCCTGGCTTAGAGAAATGCTTTTAAGTACATTTTTTTTAAATCTAAAGAGTTTTATATTTAAATATTTATATTTTATACAAATATACTTTATATTAAGTTTCATTACTAAAATATTCTAAAGCAAATGTTTACGTGCTACTGTGAGTGGTTCTTTGTTCATAGACTAACTGATAAGAGCTGGTGGCAGCCGCATCGTGCGAGGGAGGGTGATGACTCTCAAATCTCACCAACAGCTGCTTTGGGACGTGAAAATACATGCTTGTGGAAAGGTCATAAATAAATGCTGTGAGTATGACTGCTTTGTTTCATTAATGATAGAGAAAATGCACATTTTCAATGAAACTTAAAATGTCTCTATTTTCATTGAAGTCCACAAGCCACCAAATTATCAAATTTTCTTCGTTCATCACCACAAGCTAGGGACTTGCAGGCCAGGCTGGGCTGTCTTCGTGGTCAGAGGCTTGTCTGAGGGGCCCTCTAACTCTCACTTTATCCTGTGCTCTCTCAGGGGCTGTGGTGGAGAGAGAAGGGCACTGAAGAGTAACTCCATCAGGGACAGCAGAGGACGGTTCAGACAGCCCAGAACCAAGACCACGAGGCTGATAGGATAAGCACGAAGGAGAGGAAGGGCCATAGGGAGGGGGCTGTGGGGTGGCTTGGTGTCTATGTAGGAATATAAAGAGAGGGGCTTGGGATACAGGCCACACACTTTCACGCATGCTTATCCTAAAACCAGAGGGAGGAAGGACTGAGATGGGAGGGATGGAGAGGAGGGAGAGGTGAATGACAGGGCTCTCATTTTTCACCCTGAGACCAGTGTGGAAGGAAAGGACCACAGAAGAAGCCTAAGCTGGCTCCATCACCAGGCTGGGGCCTCAAGGAAATGGCATTGTCCCTCAGACCCACAGACTCACTCCCAAGGCTGAGGGTCTCAGATAAATGGTGTCCTTTAGCCCCATGGCTTCCTCTCCAGGCTGAGGGCCTCAAGTAAGTGCTGTTCCTCAGCCTCATGACCTGGTCTACACAGAGGAACCATTACAGCATTACGCATGCTGCCTAACTGAAGGGCTCATTCACCGGTGGGCGCTGGACAGAGCTCTTAGCACACTGAGCTTTGAACTACTCAGCGTTGCTCATCCTGTATGTTAAAAAAAAAAAATGGCCTTAACAGGTAGGGTTTTTTGTTTTGTTTTATTGTTCTTCTCTAATTACAGTTTCTAGCAAACAGAAGGCCTGCCTTGAGCACACCAACTCTCCTTGGTAGATTAAGTTGTAACATGGTCACCCTTTTCCATTGAAGACAGATGGCATTGGGAACCCCTTCCTCACACCTGCTCTGTGGTCCGAGTAAACTCTGTAAGGAGACACATGTGGAGGGTTACAGGTTGTGCCCTCAACCTACCAGGGAACACAGAGACAGGAGACAAAAGCTGCATGTTAAGTTCCTTGCACCAACATGTTCATTTTTCAGGTATTCACAGAAAGCCAAGGGCGAATGGTAGCAACTTGAAGCCTAGCTTGGCTGAATCCAGCCTCTATCCCTACAGTGGTCTGTGTGACATTGCAATCACCAGGTACCTCTTCTAGAAGGAGGTACGAGAGTGTCACCAAGCCTCTCCTATTGCCTCTGGGCTCAGACACCAGATGCTCTATGGCGTTCTGAGTCTCAATGCAGCCATCAGCTCAGCATCCAGAGTCACATCCCAACCAGGCTCACAGCCTCCGGAAGCCTAAATCAGGGGTGTGCCCTAATCCCAGGAGTGCAGAACTGGAGAGCTGTACAGATCCTTGAGGTGACACAACGGGGACACAGAATGGTTGCTGGGGTCAGAGGATATCTATTTAGGGTCATTTTCAAGTGCAGTTTTTTTCAAAGCTCATGTCGTATTAAATGATAAGAGTTTTTGTGGAGAAGCACTTGCAAGCTGTTTTGGTGATAATGTATACAACGGCCCCCGGGGCAGAGAAACACTAAGGCAGAATACAATAAAAAATTCCTGTTTTTCTCTGACTTGCTGAAACTGAGGTAGGTGTGCTCAGCATCTCACGTGGGGAGGTCGTACCTTTTCTCTTCCTCTAATACCACTTTGGCAGCTTTTCATCCCACCGTACCACAAATCTTTGCCAAAACTTGAATCTACTTCCGTCAGATTAACTGTCTCCAAAAACAGACTGGTGTTTCTTCTGAGGGCTCCAGCGAAGGGATAAACCTGAGTGACACCTGTCATTGGCTGAACGTTGTCCGCGGGGCTGGGTTTCAGAGCTGGGAGTGTGGCCCGCTCAGTCTCCAGCCAGGCCTTCCTGTGTGGGGGCATGGACAGCTGTGGCATGAGTACACATTCCTCACCCACCTCGAAAAATCTCTCCACCACGGCTTCGTTCTGTCCTCAGTCCTTTGTTTTAAATATTGCTTTCAGTAATTTCACTGGTCAATGGATTCCCCACAGCTCTGAAGAAGCAGAGGGCTTCTTCTTGCTGTACTGTGAGATGCTTGTGGATTTTGAATGAGCAAGTGTATATAACCAAAGAGTCAGTCCTCCAAGGTTCCAGGAGAGGGGAGGGACAGAGAACCTAAAGGAAGCCTTTAAGTCCAGTGTCCCTCACTTCTGCCCGTAACGTGATCCCACCAGGGTAAGAGTCAGGGTCAATGTTATTTCCTTTGCTCGGTTTGCTTTTTGTCCATTTGCTTGTTATTTATTTATTTATTTATTATGAGTGCATGTACATTAGAGGAAGTGGAAGATCTAGGGAAGAGAAACAGGGCCGCTAACTTTCTTACCAGGTTACAAATCTGAATGACTATCAAACACAAGATTCAGTGAGTTACTGTTGCAGGAATTCAGTGGAAGTGCGGGCTTTGGACTCCTCAGCTGTGTTCTCCCCAGTGTCACAGGACATGAAATGAAGGGCAATACAATAGGCTCTGGAGAGGTTTGTGACAAACTGTGGACTGTACTCAATTCCCTAATCCTGTACTGAAACTAACCAGCTAACGAAATGACAAATAGTGTTACTTAGTTTTATAACAACATTTGTATTCCACCTGAGAAGATACAGGGTGGTAAATACTATTTTTAATTCATTCTAAGAAAAACAATGTCCATATTTATACCTAAACCTTTCTTCGCCAACATTCAGTTTTGTGTGAATGAGACTCCTCTTTGGCTTACAGAAGCAGTGTTAGAGTCTTACTTGATGTTAGCCATCATTACATGAGCACTAAGGATGAGCGGGCCACTGTCTTGAACACGAGTTGTAAGCCAGTGAGAAATTGACTAGCATGGAGGTTGACCAGTTGCTGTTGGCTCCTCCTGCTCTCCTCTCCCATGTACCCCTGGGAAACATCTGGAGTATACACCATCAAGATATGATTCTGTATAAAGCTTGCTGTAAACTGAAGTGAATTGAAGAGATTGACCTCAACCAGGTACGGCGGTAGTGTCAGTACACAGCACACTGGAGGTAAGAGAATGCTCCATACAAGGCAGTCAGAGCTGTACCGCCGACTCTGCCACGGTAACAGGAAGTATCATCCCAGTGATACTCAGTGGAGCTCTCTCAATGAGACAGACTGACCGATGACAGGTGCTATCTCAGGGCTTCACACACGTTTTCAAACTTGGTCCTCAAAACCAGTGGTTGGCAAGCTTCCTAATCACACAGTCCAATGTGCCACAGCTTAGACCGTGAGCTCTGCTGCCTGATAGCCACTTGCTAATTAATAGATTTTCTTTTTTAATATTTTAGTATTTTTAATGAGTGAGTGTGTGTGTGTGTGTGTGTGTGTGTGCGTGTGTAAATGTAAATGTAGAGGCCCCCAGATGCCAGAAGAGGACACTAGATTCCCTGAAACTAGAGTTACAGGTAACTGTGAGCCCCTGGACTTGGGTTCTGGGAATTGACTCCAGTTCTCTGAAAAGCAGTACATACGCTTAGCTGCTGAGCCATTTCTCCAGCCCCACATTTTCTTTAGTCCACTCTATTCCACACCTTCTGAAATGTGTGCAAAACCAGGAATGCTGAAAGGGTACTCTACATATGAAATAAGCAGTAATATTCACTTATCATTTTAATCTGATTTTATTTTCAAAATATAATTATTAATATTTTTGTTCTTGGGAGCAACATAAGCATCTATACTTGATATTTTTATAACAATATTGGTACAGATTTATCGTAGGTTTGTCTCTGAGTTCACTTGTGTTAGCATGTTGTCTCTGATGTCCCAGCTTACATAGATTGCCATCACTCTTAGCCCATGTGCCTAACAGCAGCCCTTTCTTAGGAAGATAGTATTGGATGGGGTACCTTCTTGTCGTTTGCTTTCCCCTTATTATTACTAATTTAGTGCATAGTTTCTTTAAAGGAATCTTCTTTGAGCCATTAGTTCATTTTGTGAGAGGAGCTTTAGTTCTAACTGGGCAATGCAACTCACATTCCCCATCAGCAGAACACAGACCACGATGCCTTACGACATATTGACAGACAAACAGAAGAGGCTCCTTCTGTTCCTGTGAGGCAGTCTCCTCCTTGTTCCCAGGCTCCTTTGCCCAATGCCGGACACATTGGGCAGTGTGAAACATGCAATGGGCAATGGATCCAGGTCAATCCAAGCATAACAACAGAGTCAACAGCATTGTATATAAATGAATAATTGTATATACACTTACAATGCAGAGCACCAGTACAATTGCATATGCTGGTTTATCAACCAGCTTGTTTCTATTTAAGCCACTGCAATGAGTCAAGCACATCTGATTAAAGAAGCCTCTTCTCCAGACTACCTTAGAAAATAAGATTTATGTTTGCTTTAGTAATAATAATAATAATAATAGTAATAGTAATAATAATAAACCACAGCAAAGTTCCTGAGAGTCACAGTCAGTAACTGTTGTCCCTAAAGCACATGTTCTTTCCTAACTACTACTAGAAAAATAGAAGCACAACACAGGAGTTTAGTAGTCACTGTTTGCTGGTGTTGGAAGAGGGAGCTCATTTTTATTTGGTGAGGTATGGGAGAAAGGTTTGTGAGCCAGTTATCAAAAATGATTATCAACATGTTAGAGCGTAGCGGCTGGGACGGAGCATGGTTGGTGGTGTGCTTACCTAGCATGCGCAGAGGCCTGGGTTGAATGGTCACCGCTGCAGAAACACACGTGGTGACACAAGCTTACAGTTCCAGCACTTGCGCAGTGGAAGAGGGAGGATCAGAAGTTCAAGTTCATCCTTGCTTACTTAGCAAGTTTGAGGCCAGCCTGGGTTACAAGAGACCCTGCCTTAAAAAAAGAAGAAGAAAAATCCAGCCTAGGAGTCTTTAGGGACTAAACTGGAATCAGTGGGTCTCATCTTAACACTGAAGTCCCCTTCCTCCTGCTGTGCAACTCTTCTAATCATCCTCTTTGTCATCTTCCCACACACCAGCCGCCCCCTCCCAGCCCAGCTCACAGACACCTGCGAAGGCGCCAGAGCCGCCTCACCGGCACAGACTTAAATGAGCCCCGGTAAATGGAAGAACACTTTAAACGTGACTTGAAAATGTGACTCACGCTGTTCATCTTCAATGAAGCTTCCCAATATCACGAAATAACATCTGTTCATTATCTATAAAATCTGGTGAATACAGAAAAAGTGAAAAAAATTAGTGATCGTAACTGCTACCCATTACAATTACGGTTAATATGCCCATTTACGGTTTTCTGATAGTTGTCTTTTGTGTCGGTGTAAGTATGTTGAGTATGTAACTTTGTGTCATGTTTTTTAAATTTTTATTTTTATTTTTGATCTAAAAGTCATTCTTATTGAAAAATCCTTGTTATAAAAACTTCCTAAGCATCATTTCTATGGACAAAGACTATCAGGTCGAATGGCTTCATACTTTTACATGGTCAAAAATCCTTGAGGTATGAAAATTCAAGGTAATACCCTCAGTATAGTCACATCTTCATTCCAACTCTAACGAAAAATATGACTGGACAGAACCATTGAAAATCAAAAGTATTTTCCTTTTGAATGAATTCCTTCTGTTGGAGTCTAATTTTGCTTCTGCATTTTGCTCAGGCTGGATGGAAAAACTTCGTAAGAGAGGAGAAGATGTCCCAAGAATGCATTAACTGGCAGAGGGAAAATAAAAAAAAAAAAGACTTTTTTTAATTGCAGAAAGTTCATAAATTCTACCTGCAATTTGTACCTAATTAAGTAACAAAATGAAAACCTCAGTGCATACTGTGTTTCTATATCTTGAGACGCCATTGCTTAAGGGAAGACTCTTGTTGTCTCGAATAAGATTGTTAACGTTGCTTTCATCTATGAAAGTTTGGTCAGAGTTCTACAAAAATATTTCTATACCTGCGTCCTAGTTTTGGTTTTATTGCTGTGAAGAAACATCCTGACATGACAACTCTTATAAAGGAAACCATTTAATTGGGGCTCCAGAGGTTTAGTCCATTGTCATCATGGCGGGAAGCATGGAGGCATGAAGGCAGACACGGTGCTGGAGGAGGAGCTGAGAGTTCTACTTCTAGATCCAGAAGCAGCAGGAAGCTAGAGAGAGCACTGGGCCTGGCTTAAGCAACTGAAACCTCAAAGCCCACCCTCAGTGACACCCTTCCTCCAACAAGGTCACAGCTTCTAATAGTGCCACTTCCTAAGGGCCTGTGGGAGCCATTTTCATTCAAACTATCACAATATGAAAACATTAATTTTTAAACTGAAAATGTTTACATAAAAACTTCTACTCCTTAAATAATAAGTACTTGGGACTGGAAAGATGGCTCAGCAGTTAAGAGCACTGGCTGCTCTACCAGAGGACCCAGGGATCAATTCCCAACACTCACAGGGTAGTAAAAAAACAGCTATGATCCCAGATCCAACTCCCTCTTCCGACCTCTGCAGGCTCCAGGTGTGCATGTAGTGCACATCCATGCACGCAGGCAAAACACTCGGACACATAAAATAAAATAAGTTAATTTAAAAATTTTGAGTACTATATGAAGTGAAAGTAGACACCTAGAAAACTTGATGGAACTGTTATTTAACACAAACTACTTGATATAAATTGAGCACCTAAGAAATAAGGAGGAAGAAGAATTTCGGGGCTAGTCTGTTCTCTCCTATGGACCATTTTCAGTAACAATGAGGCTCTGTGATGATTTGAAATATCACAGAAATACAAAATATTAAGGACCACATGATGATATGGGCCTGTAATCCCAGCACCCTGGAGGCTGAGGCAGGAGGATCAAATGTTCAAGGCCAGCCTGGACTATATAGTAAAACAAAATCGGTGGGGGGGGGGACCTCCTATTTATATATAATATGGGAAAATGTTTATGAGCCAATTACTGAAAACAATTATCATGTTTATATAATGTGAGTGGGATGTATATTATACTAAAACCATGTATTTATCATATATGAACTAAATTAGTTAATTTTATTTGTGAAAGTAAATTTTTTGTACAACTCTAAAAACTTAGCCAAGTAGATATGACTCCTATGTAGACAAAAATATTCAGATAAATCCTTTCGCATATGTTTTAATATGTCTTAATATGCCAGGGAAAACGAGTTTCCTTCTTTGAGTTCTTAGTCTCACTAATAAAAGAATGTAGAAGTATATTCAGAAAGAAGTTCAAGGACAATTTTATTAGAATTTGAGGGGAAATCAAAAAGGCAAGCAAGCTGTAGATCTTGGCAACTGGCCAGAGGAGGCAGATGCAGAAGAGGAAGAGAGAAAGCCATGCCATTTATAAGCAGTCACATCTCAGAGAGAAGACAAGAGCTCAGCGTCAGGGTGAGGAAGAATCAGACAAGGCATGAGAGGCTTTGGAAAAGTGATTGGAAATGTTATGCTTTTCTGAGAACTCAAAAAAGCGGGCAGGCTACCTGTGGTGCTACCTGATGGGAGTTAGGGAACTTCTACCAGGGGGGGGCTTCTGCAAAGGATAGGTACATTATCTCTGTAAGGTGATAATTATTCTTCCTATGTTCTCAGCATGGCTTTAGGTGAATCAGCCCTCCTGAATGGTGGTCCTTTGGCCAGGTTGTTGACAGGCCTAGCTGGATTAACTACTAAGAGAAGAAAGGAGACAATTACATGCAATGTTCTAATCTTTGGCATGGGCATGCATATCATGTCTCTACCCAGGGCCAAAAGCGGATCCATTTCTTTGACCACGAGGCAATAACTCCCTTCATGAGCCTCAACAGAACCCTGTTCTCCACAGCCTTCAAGTGTCCCAAAACACTGACGAAAACAACTTAGGGAAGGAAAATGTAATTGTGGCTCATAGTTTGAGGGTACAGTCCATCGTGGTGGGAAAGTCACAGCAGCGGGAGTATGGGAACTCTGGTCACATGGCATCTGCTGTTAAGAAGCAACCACTAAGCTTGGTTCTGTACTTTGCATTGCGTCCGGGACCCCACCCTGTGGAATGATGCCACGCTCAGACCAGGAGGATCTTCTTGCCTCAGATCAATCTAATCATGACAAATGTGCCCAGAGTCTTGGTTCCTAGGTGATTCTAGATCTTGTCAAATAGCCAATCAATATTAACGACTACAAATGTCCTTCATGCAAAGAAGGGCAGATATTCTTTACAGTCCTAAACTGGGTGATAAGAGAAGTCACTGCTGCAGAGAGAGGAAAGTCCCATGCGTCGCCACTCAACTTCCCAACAGCACTCCCAGGATACAACACCACATTCTGAGCAGCTCAATTTACTTGGCGACTTTGGAGTGACATGGACTCAGTGATGTGACTCACCAACATCTGACCTCAGGAAGCCTGGAAAATGAAGGAGAATCAGTGCTTGATAAGTGCAAATCTAGTTAATGTGACTGGAGCTCCTTTAGAGATATCCCCAAGCATAAGCTTCATCTTATGGAAAATGAAATTCAACAACTCTACTTTTTGTAAGAGGAGACTGTCCCCAACCTTACCTGATTCCGTCCTGTGTCTTATGGCAAAGTCCCCGGGTTTAATCCAGTAAATGAAGATGTGACTGAGAGTGGGGAGGCCAGTCCCATAGATCTTTTCCTGAAGAATTTGGGTGTTTCCAAATCCATCCAAAAGCAAAATGAATTAATCAGCCGAAATGTTATTTTATACTTTGTATTTATTTATACTTTGTATTGTTAAGCACTCCAATCCAACTTTACAGACAGTGGGGACTTGACCAAGTTTCTCACCTTTTATTACTTTATTAAAATTAAAAGCACAACCTTTAACAAAACTGTTGAACTATTTGCAGTATGCGTTTCTGATATGTGGCTGGGGGGTGGGGGGGAGTGGTATTTACATGGATCCCGCTCGACCACTTTATTTAGGAGAAATAAAGGAAACCAGTGGGCAAAGATGCCAAAGGAAGGTACCAGCTGAACCGGCTGTGGCTCTCCGCATTCTGATCATGTCCTTGGCGCTCTGTCAGAAGCCTTCCTTCCTCCCACACACACAGTCATTAAGCAACTTGCAAGAAGCAAATCAGCGCTTTGGTGACTCAAAGCGCTCTCCCTTCAGAGTCACTTCTAGCATTGCTAGCTTTAGATATTTCCTGAAGAACGGAGGCGCCTTCTGCAGCCACCTAGCTAACTGGTCTACTTTCATTTTGCTCTTCAATTTAAAACCAAAGAGGGAGGAGGGGAGCACCTGCAATCTGACATGTATGAGCTGGAATGAAAGTATTTTTTCCCAACACTGGATTAATTAGCATTATCAGGAAAACAAAGGGAACAAAGCCCCCAGTAAGTAGTGCATTAATCATATTGCTAGTGATCAGAGCCACAATAGAAATACAAGACAAAACAAAGAAGCTGGAAATAGCTCTGAGGCGAGTCACACACTACAGGTATCACTTGGTACGAAGCAGGCACACTTGCATGTGCAGAGCAAAATAGGATCTTGAAAATTACACAAAGTTGAAAGAGTCGACTGCATAAACACTGAATCCCAGAAAACAGATAAATTTTTATACTTGGTTGGTTAAACCCCAGTGGAAGAGTGTACACGGGAAGGGAGAAGACAGGAAAGAAAGGGAGAGATTTGGAGGGGTAGGACATATTTTCTTTTTGTAAAAAGTAAAGAAAGCTTTGATATTGCAACACAAGTGATGTCCAGTCTAGCTAAACCTCATCTATGCAGGATCGCTTCATCAAAACTCAGAAATGTGATCCTTCTTTTTGCTTTATATGTAGGACTGGGTACTGTTGGAAAAATGCAGAACCATGCCTGGGGTGATAAACCAGTAAGGTAGTTATAACTTTTGAAAAATGGAGTCAATCAGATGGAGGTTTCTTGTCCTGTGTTTTCTGTATCCGAATCTACACTAAAAATCCTTTGCAAAGGGATTTTATACAAAATCGCTAGTTTGTGATGAGCACTTCACAATGAGCATGAAGCTCTGCAAGGTCCAGTGGATTATGGAGAAAGAGAAAACTGAAGCTTTTCTTTTGATTTTCAACAGTGAGTTCCAAGCCACTTGTCTGTGCTCCAAATGTTCTTACTCAGAAATATTAAACTTGGGGGAAGTGTTTGCAAAACATGCACAGAGCCCTGAGTTTGAGTCTCATCACTTCTTAAGTCTGTACATGCTGGTTGCATTAGTCAGGGATCTCCAAAGGAATAGAATTGGTTATATGTATAATATGGGGTTTATTGGATTGGCTTACAGGCTATGATCCCAATAGTCCAGCAATGGATGTTTCCCAATGGAAAGGCCAGGGATACAGTAGCTGTTCAGTCCACAAGACTGGGACTGTCAGCAGTCCCAGTCTGGTACTAGAGTCCCAAGGAAATCCTAGAAAGGAATCCCAAAGAAGTAGGTTCTCATACAGTGAAGGAATGTCTCAGCAAGAGGATAGATGAACTCGCCAATGGGAGTGAGGGAAAGCAGACAAAAAGCAAAAGTTTCCTCCTTACTTCCCCCATGTCCTTTTAGGAGGGTGGGCTGCCACAGTAAGGTGTGGTCCCGTGTCGTGGGGCTTCTAATCTCAAATAATCTTATAAAAAAAATCCTTCTCAGGGATGCCTGGTGGCTTGCATTCTAGTTGATTCTAGATGTAGTCAGGCTAGAATATTGGCCCTCACAATGATGCACACTTGTAATCCTAGCACTCAGGAGGAAGCTGAGGTAAGTGAAGACAGGTTTAAGGTCATTCTTGGCTGCATAGAGAGGTGGAGACCTACAGAAGGGAGGAGGAAGAGGGTGTCTCCTTCCTTCTCACATACCCCTCCCTCTGCTCTCTTTCCAAATGTCACCAAATGCCTTCCTCAGCATCTGAAGTTCCGTTCTTACGTCTCTCGATCACCCTGCACCCATAATCCCCAGTGGATCGATCATCTTCTTCCTCTCTAATTGCCTCTGATGCCTTCAGTCTTTCAGGTAAAAGAAAAATCTACTACATATAACCCTGTTTTACACAATTTGGAAATTAAGTATCTAATACACTTTTGTTTAATTTTTTGTTGTTTTATTATTTTGTGTGTATGAGTGTTTTGCTTGCATGCAAGTCTGTTCATCATGTGTGTGCAGTGCCCTCAAAGGCCAGAAGAGGGAGTCAGATTCCCCTGAATCTGGAGTTAGAGAAGACTAGCGTGCTTGTGTGGGTGTTGGGGATTGAACCAGGGTTCTCTGGAAAAACAATGAGTGCTTCAAACTGCTGAGCCATCTCTCCAGCCCCCTAATTTACTATAAAAGTCTATGTGTGAAATACAAACATGTCATCCGATGTCTAAAAATTATAGGAGAAAGGCTAAAAATGCTGATGTGTAAAATCAGTTCTTATACAGGCAAAAATAAAAGTTACCGTGGAACAGCATATTAAAACTGCTTACCAAATTTGTGCACCATAAGAGGTCCAGTTCAATGCAGTTGCTCAGACACTGTCCTAGCTTTGCTCTTGTAACAAAGCACTATTAACCCGGATACCTTGTAAATAACAAATCTATTTGTCACTGTTTTGGAGCCTAGACGTCTAAGATTCAGGGTCCATCAAGAGACCCTTCCTTGTCCATGGATGGCTGCTGTCCACCACCTCGCATGGCAGGAAAGCAGAAGCAGATGTCCAGAACCTCTTCTGCACAGTCAAGAGTCTCCTCACAAAACCTCCAAGAACAAAACCTCCAAGAACAAGACTAAACCCACACACTCTCTCACCTGGAGACTAGACGTCAACCTGCAGTTTCTGAGCAGACACAGACAGCTGGTCGGCAGCATAACCCTTATAAAATTAACAAGAGAGAGACAACTACTCCACAGACAATGGACGCAGAAAGCTTTAAAAAAAAAAAAAAAACTAAAAAAGATCGGTCGATGGGTTATCCTAAACAGAGAGTGTTTATTATCGATGCTGACTACAGAAGGCCAGTTGAAACAATGCTGTGCCACCATGCACGTCTCAGGTAAAGTTTTACAAGTCAGCAATGGTGGGGAGAGGAGTGGGCGTGGATAGGACCAAATACGTTGCATAAAATTCTCAATGAATTAATGGAGGTCATGTATTTCTCAAGTCAGAAGTAGCTGCTCTTGGTAACGGTACTCATCCTCCCAAACATCTGTCTTTACACGAATTCATTTCACTCAAAAAAAAAAAAAAAAAAAAAAAGGGAATTCAACAGCTATTCTTGCCTTTGGTGGGGGGGAGATCATGAATAAAGTTAGAAAATATTTTCCTAAAATTTTACTTGGTAAATACAAACTATTCACATATCATATCATTCACGAACATGAACACTGTCGAAACCATCGGAACAGACTGTCACTGGATACTCGTGAAGTTTGCCACAGGGTGGCCTTCTCTATTTGTTTGGATTTTTGAAATGAAGATGAAAGCTAATTGCAATAATCCTCTCCAGTGAGACTAGGGAAAGAGAGGCGCACTCCGAGTCCTGTAGAGTTCACTGGAATGGACCTGTGAGTGTTTTTAACCATCCTGCTTTAACTAATCTCTAAAGTTGTCAGGAGACTTCGGTATCCTCAGAACCCCTCAAGGGCTGCCAAGGGAATTAGAAGCAGCTGAGGCTGTGAAGGCAGCCTGGGCTTCTGAAGCCATGCCCCTTCTTCCTTCTGTCTCATGACTTAATTCTGAAAAGCAGAAATAATAACCCCAGCACGGGAGCCATGCTTGCCAATACGACCTGACCCACTCGAGCAGCCCAACACAGAAGAACAAGCCCTGGATAGTCAGTTCTGCCTGAGTGTGTTACTAACCTTTTAGGCCAAAAGAAGAGAAGTCACCTCTTAACTGGCCTTTCCCGTTTGGAGGAATTCATCATCTCCTCGGAACAGGAGCAGGTGCTGGGCTTGCCAGTGAGAGCAGACGCTTTAAAATGACAGGCAAAATGAGCACCTGCGGCCAGACGCCCTCACGCAGCGTGTGCAGAACACGTCTAGAGATTGTGGAGTTATTGAATTTCTGTGGCAGAGACCAGAAGGATTGCAGGCCAGTTGAAGGCGGGGTTAAATTTACAGTTTCTCTTCAGATCCGCACCTTTCGGGAGGTTCACCTTTTGTCCTCTAAGCACTGTTACTTACTGACGTTACCACCTCCCTTACCTTATCTGGCCCCATCTTACCTTTCCTTACCTTATCTCGGCCTCAGTGGTATTATGCTAATATTTAGGCTTTAGGGTAACAAAAGGCTTTTGTTCTGCGTGAGACCTTTCTAAATTCTTTCTCCCCCTGTATCCTGACATAAAATATGTATTTTGGCTGCCTTTGCTTTGTGAGTTCAACATTTAGATAGAAGTAAAAATAAAAAAGAAAGAAAGATGTTTCGTTGGGCATGAGCAGTTTCACAAGGGCCATTGTCTCCAACTCCAAAGCAGGAGTTGAATGTCACTCTTGCCTAGTGTGAAGGCCAGGGGCCTAGGCCTTTATTTAAGCAGGTGCATGGGAGCTGCAGAGGTCAGCCTGGCTCAGGACAGCTCACAGAGGTCTGACCTCACTTGGGTCTTACTGTTGAGCACCATGAGCAAAAAGACAGTAGTACAAACAAAACTCCCGAAAGAGGCTCCGAGGCCAGGTGTGACTGGTGTCTGTGGCTTCGTGGGGGTTCATGGGATTTACCTGCTATTTAGCTAGGGAACGGTTAGGATCTGTGTACTCAATCTATGAAGAAAGCGTTTCACTCCAGGGCCCAAGAAGGAAAAAATGGCCAGTGGCTCAGCAACCACGAAGAAGGTGAGAGCTGAGATCAGTTACGGAGGCTGGCTCATCTCAGGCTGTGGTGTGGGACTGCCTGCTCAAGTATGTGACAGGAATAAGAGGGAAAGCTTGCCATCCATCGACTTCAAGGTGTAGACCCACAGTGGGAACAGGCACAGAAAGGTGATTTATTTACGTTTGCACGGGTCACTGGGTTTTATAATAATCACCATTCTATACTTAGTTGTCATGTTCCAAATCCATGGATCTTTCTGTCCCCGTGCTGAAGGGATGGAGCCAGGTGGACTGAAAATGACACAGGGTGGAGCTATGCTCACCACGTAGGAAGTCCGAGCTTATCTTGCAATTTATAATTTATTAGCTTAAGAGTTCATGTTTGGGTCCTATAAGGGAAAAACTTTTCCTCAGATGTAAGTCTCAAAATAAGGTTTTCTGGTTTTATTTTTTCCTCCGGTAGCTGGGTGGCACTTCACGTCCCACCTGCCTGCCTCTCCCTGGATCGTCATCCCAGGGAAACTGCTCTCCTACCCATCCATGCCGGAAAGATTCTCTCTTCCGGTAGCCCCTGGAAACTTGCTAACAAGCCAACTTTATAGGGGGACACGCATCTTCTAAGGAAAAAAAAAATTCAGAGAGGCCTGTTTTCGTTCACTTACCCATGCATCCATTTATTCCAGGTGTCTTCTCTTTAAAAATGCTTTCCAAAAATTGTGTCCTTTAAATCAGTATGAAGTTTCCTCAAACAATTAAGAATAGAGCTACCCTTGTATACGCTCCTACGTATATACCTGAAGGGCACTAATTAAATACACAGATGCTCGCACATTCGTACATACTGCTATACTATTGAGAATAGCCAAGATACAGGCAACGGGATTAATGACATGGAGGTGTATGCACAGTGGAGTTTGTTTAACCATTAAGAATGACATTGCGCCAATTGTAGAAAATGGATGAGACTTGAGAGCAGTGAAATAGGTCAGACTCAGAGAGTCAAATATCTCATGGGTTTGTGATACGTGGAAATGAGATTTAACGCACACACAGAGAAAGTGCAAGTAGCAGAGCAATGGGGAAGGGGTGGGAGGAGCCTGAAAGGGAAGGGGAGGAGAAAATGGGGGCGATAGAGTCTCAGATGCAGAATTTATATCGAACATGAAAGCAGGGAGGGGCCATTTATGGAGAGGAAAGGAGCCAGTGAGAAGGGGAAGGTGCTACAGAAGGGGGAGGGGAGATGTATGTGAGCAAAAGTCAGTGATCCTATGTGTGCAAATGCCATCATGAAACCATTGTGTGTATGTGTGTGCATGTGTGTGTGTGTATGTGTGTGTGTATGTGTGTGTGTATATGTGTGTGTGTGTGTTTGTATGTGTGTGTGTGTGTTTCTATGTGTGTATGTGTATGTATGTGTGTGTGTGTGTTTGTGTGTATGTGTGTGCATGTTTGTGTGCAAGTGTGTGTGTGTGTTTGTGTGCATGTGTATTAGGATGTGTGTATGTGTGTGTGTGTTTGTGTATATTTGTGTGTGTGTGTTTGTGCGTGTATGTGTGTGTTTGTGTGCGTGTGTGTGTGTGTGTGTTTGTATGTGTGTATGTGTGTGTTTGTATGTGTATGTATGTGTGTGTGTTTGTGTGTATGTGTGTGTGCATGTTTGTGTGTAAGTGTGTGTGTGTGTTTGTGTGCATGTGTATTAGGATGTGTGTATGTGTGTGTGTTTGTGTATATTTGTGTGTGTATGTGTGTTTGTGTGTGTATGTGTGTGTTTGTGTGCGTGTGTGTGTGTGTGTGTGTGTGTGTGTGGTGTTTTTGCTTTGTTTCATTTTCACTTTGCCAACACAAGTTAAAAAAACAAAACAAACCAGTCATATGTTTATTTCTCCAACTTGGACATGGCTTTCGCTGTCTTTGGAACCACATCTGCCACTGAGTGCCCTGCTCACGCTGATGACCCCACAGTCTCCCCCTTGCATATCTCACTGCCAAAAGGGACTGGCTGCTTATCGCTGATTGCAGGCAATTCGGACTTTAAGTAAGCTTGTCTTTATCAACTACTGTTTTAACAACTGATTAATTAGTGCTGTGGAGATCCAGGGGAGACCTTTATCTGAAGAGCAGTTCAGCCATTAGCAGCTCAGATAACAAGGGAAGATAATAGTTCACAATCCATCTTTGGCTAATGCAAACAGGAGCACTCCCTTAGTCCAACACAGAGGCCAGGAGAAAAAAAGCTCCCCAGATTCTTAAGATGCCTTGTTCTTTGGTGGAGGAACCTCTGCTCATTCTGGGCAGTGATTTTTAGAAGATTGTTTCCAGCTCAGCTGATATTTGGAAACTCAAATGATATCAGATAACTGTTGGCTGTTCAGAAAGTAGTCAATGCCAAGAGCATCCTGCAATGATGACGATGGGTTGATCTTGTTGGCTGAGAGTCAAGCGCGGGCCTGCAGCCAGTCATCCTATGAGTTGTGTGCTCAGGAACCAGCCATCTACCGCCCTTGCACTCAGTCACCCTGTCTGTAAAATGGAGCTGATGGCAGTGCCTGCTTTGTCCTGGTGTTGGTGAGCCATGGCTTTGATTGTTCTGAGAACACCTGGGGAATGGTCTTCAAATGTTGACATCATTACTAAAGGAGCTTTTGGTTTTTCAAACCCAAACAGAACTAACCAGAAGTTATTAAAATATGAGCAGAAACGATCCAGGCTGTGACTGGACATAGGTTTTTATAACTGTCACTTTCGCCGTTGTGGTCATGGCTCTCTGAGTGATGCTGAGTTAGCTGTACTTTCTACAGGCCACATGTCCGACCTCACAACTCTATGAGGGAGGTGCCATTTCTGTTCCCTCTTGACAGCTGATAGGTTGAAGCTCAAGAAGGAAAGGATGGCTGGAGATCGCTGGGAATGTGTGATAGACTTGACTCTGTGCAGCCAGGTCAAAGCTGCCTGCCCCCAGGACTCATTTTCACAGTCACATGGCTAGTAGGACTGCCTTTCCAGTTCCTGTGGCTTCCCACATTTGTGTGGGAATGTGTGGGGGGTGAATGTCTTAGGACCAGAACCCTGAGACTGAGACACAGTTGGGCTGGAATTGAACCCTAGCCTTTCACCATCTCTGTTCCATACACTCAGCGCTTGCTCGCTGTGTGGGTTTGTAGAGCCAGTGTTTCAGGGTAAAGGAGAATGGAGAGGCTGGGACCCAGGAATGTGGGATTGGACCATTTGACCCTTCTGCCATCTGCTCCCTATGGAGGAGAAGGAGCTGGGTGTCTAAAGATGGAAAGAATCAGAATTCATTCTCCATTCCCCTGAGCTATGTTCAACAGAGGAATGTGTGACTTGGTTTCCTAAACTCCTTTATTTGTGGTACCCAGAAGAGGCATTTTTCTTTTTAGCAAATGGCTTCTGGCTTTAAAACACTAGGCTACAAAAGGCAGGTAAGCTCTCTTGGTCGCATTACAGAGCTGAAGGAGATGTCTTAAGCCCATGAAGGCAAATTTCACAAGAGAAGCAAGAGATACACTTCAGTTACATTGCCCTCCTGCTCTAAACATGAGCCAGCACATAGTAGGAGATCAATGCATGGGCAGGTCTAGCATAAGGTAGGAGGTCATGCAGAGGCAGGAGGTTTTATTGAAACTGGTCAGAACATTCACAAAAGGGAATTCAAAGAAATTATTCCCACATCCGAGAGACAAAATGGGACTCAACACTCAACGGTGAAAGCAACAGGGACCATTGCAAGAAAATGGTCCCCCAGAGGGGGGTGGGGCAAGTCATGCAGGTGTTTAAAACTAGGTTTCCCACATTTGAGAAGTGGGATGCCATTGAAAGTCAGATGCCCCCTATTCTGACTTCCAACAGCAAAGCTTCTGTTAGTGAGAACTTCCTCTATGCCCAACTGCAGTACATTTCAAGGAATTTACAGGGACTCTAATCCAAAGCGGGGTTTCTCAATGCCTTGAACACTAAACTAATTTTCCAAAAGTCACATCTCTTATTCACCTGGTGGCAGATGCCCCAGAGGAACTAAGCATCCCCTCAGGATGCGTCTCCAACTTCAGTCCCTCATCTGCAACAGAGTGTCACATCCATCATGGGAGAAAGTTGGCAGGCAGCTGGGGTCACAGCCTTGAGGAACTTGTTGAACTTCAAAAACACTGATGGAGAACTTGACATGAACAAGGGCCTGGAGGTTCCATGATGAGTCTTCACATCCTCTCCTTTGAGGAATATCTGGTTACAGAATAAAAACCGAAAGGGTGGAGAATGGTTAGTGCTAGCCACGGGAGGGGCAGGAACACAGTGGAGATCTGCCCAGATGCTGTCAATGACTTTTACATTTTTTTCTATTGGCTTATGTAACTATACATGACAATGGGGCTTGCTATGATGTTTTCAGACATGTACGCTGTACTTAGATCACATTCACCTTCTTTCCTGTCCCTTCCACACTCCTGCTGATCCCCTATTCTTGCCAACTGCTCTCTACTATCTCATCTTCGCATGTGTGTGTTTTTGTGTGCGTCCATCCCAATGAGTTGAATTAGGATTGCTTACAGGACCATGAATGAGTAATCATTTGCAGGAACATGGATGATTTACCTGTGGCTACACCACTGAAGAAAATGTCTTTCTCTCTCTCTTCCTCAACAACTACTAACTTTCAGTAGATCCTCACCGAGAGATATGGCTTCATGAGCTCCTCCCCCGAAGGAGTTGCCCACCTGTAAACCCACAGGGAGGAGTGGGATCTTGGTGAGCCAGTCATGCTCCATGACCAGGTCCAGGCTCATGTAGGTGATCACAGCTACCAAGAATCTATGAATGCACGGCTATGTGATGTCCAGAAGTCAGTATCCCACAGCACCCCACCCCTTCCTCCAGTGCTTACATTTTCTCTTCCCGTTCTTCCCCAAGGTCCCTGAGTATTGGCCCGTTTAAGTCTGGATGCTCATCAGTCCCCTATTCCCAGCACGCTGAGCACTTGTGAGCCTCTGTAGTAACTCCACCCACTTCGAGAGTATTAACACTCTTTCTATGGCTTTCCCTTAGAATGAAAATTAAGAAATGACATGCCAGATGGACATGTTTTCTGAGGAGCAGCAAAGTAAGTAAGTACTACATTGATAAACTATATGCATTTGCAAGAGATGCTTATATTAATGTGTTAGTTATAAATACCCCAAAGGGGAAGGAAGCTTGCAGAATAGTTCATTGATGAGTTACTATGCAGCTATCAAAAAGCTTTAGAGGATCATATTCAGCAAGAAGGAAAATCATGATACACTGTTAATATCAAAAGTCAGGCTTGAAGATTGGGTCCACCAACTTATCATGAATGAGGAGGGCCATGAAGTCCCAGCCTTCCCTGAGGGATTATTGGCAGTAAACGGTGGCTGAAGCAAGGGGTACCCTTTTCTTCAGTGATGTAGCCACTGATTGGGCTACCTATACTCCCAATTATATTCATGGAAAAAACCCTAATTAAACTCAGTGGATCGCCCCCTCTCAGACACACACACATATGCACCCATGCACATGCACATGCACACACACATACACAGAGGAAAATACCATGGGGACTTGTTGGAAAGAGTTTCAGGGAAGGTGGGTGAGAGAGTGGAATGGGGGTAGAAATGTTTAAAATCATTATATCCCTTTATGAAAGTGCCAAAGAATAAAAAAATAAGGTAATATAAAAAACATGGAAAATAAGAATTACTTCTGTGTGTTCTGGAATAAAATAAAGCATTGGAGGCAATATACCAAAAGACAGACTTAATAATGCTTATCATTGACTTGTAGAACTATGATTGATTTTTCCCCCCCACTGAGATTGTTTTTCAAGTCTTCTAAGCTAACATGTGCAACCTTTATGTTATTGTAAAAAAAAAAAAAAAATTTAAAGTCAATTTAAGTCACTGTATCCATTGTCCCCTGAGTGAATCCAGCAGCTAAGTCCATCTGGTCCGGAGAGGACTTCTTCCCTCTGCATCTTCGCTGAGAAGTGATGGAAGCCAGGTTGGAAGAACCTGGTTCAGCTGACACTTTCTAGCTGGAGCGTGAGCCTTCGTGGGTAAATGTTTCTGCTTTGGTTTCTGATGGAAATTGTATCTCTTGGTTCTGTTTAAATAGCTGTATGTTTAGGTCACAGTTCCATGGTGTTTTTCTAGATACCTGTCTTAGGGACCATAGGGTCTAGCTGAAGAAAGCCACAGGATAAGACTCTAGCCGGGCCAGGCTGCCCCCCGACGATGGCCTTCTTGTATGGCTGTTGAGCCCAGGTGGCTGGGGATGTGGAAGGTGTGGTGGTGACAGGATGCTTTGTTGCTAGGTCCCTTCACTCTGGCATTTACCCACACCTTATCTTGGTCTTGTTCACCACCAGTGTTCAAAGATCCAAGCATGTAGGTGTCCAGAACCTGCACAAATCATGATCCCTTCACATGCTGTCCTTTTCAGCCAACCTTGTGTCTGTCAGGGTCACCTTCATGGGACTACAGACAATCACAGAAGCATGGAACTTCACACTTGCGAAGACTTCTGGCTGGGTGTTTTGACTGCTGTTACTGCTTTCACATCCTTGGTGGATTTTGGACAGAAGACCTTGCCTTTCACTTCTCGCTGGGCATTGCAGTCTGTGTGACTGCCCCAGTGCTTTAATCTCCAGATGCAGGTTTATGAGGAGACACTGGAGAAACAGAACAGGGCTTGTAGTCAGGTAAGCCTGTATCTGAATCTTAGCCATGCCACCCACCTGTGAGATCCTGGCAAGTTGCTTCACCTCCCTAGGTCTCAGTGTTCTCATCTGCAAAGCAGATAGAGACGCACACATTCTATAGAGTTGGTGTCTGACACCAATATACCCAAAGGATCAATATACCCAAACCACTAACACACACTTCACAGTAGTGAATAGCTGCTCACCAACACTGCATCCCTGGACGCCCCCTGACTAATATGCAGCAGCTTGGAAGAGTCTCCTCTCCCAGGAGTTACTTGCTGCTTTCAGACCTTTGCAGCAGGACTCCAGAAGTCATGGAACTTTCTGAGCTTCCTGAGTCTTCTAAGTTCATTGAGCTTTCTGAGATTTAAAAGCCTCCCCATCTCCCACACCCACCCAGGGCAGAATGTGCCAATTCAGAGGAAATAGCCGTACAGCTCAAGCGCAGAGACAAAGAGATGACAGTTTACTTTACAAAAGCATACAATGGCTTTTACAATGCCAGCTAAATTCCTAGGCTCAAGGACAAAGGTATATGCTGGATATTTCAAAAGTTTGTTTGGGTAGTTACAACTTAATATGCAACGTCTTGAAAATGGCCACACGGTGTTGCAATAACCAGAAGTCTCCTATTGTTTCATTTTTCTCTCATTTATATATTACATGACTTTAAAATTGTGAAGGCCATTTTCCTTATCTTCCAGTGTATATTAATTTTTTCTTTGTACCAACAGCGTGTTTTGTGCTTGCCAGTGCTGGCCTTTGACAGGGAACTTGTTGTTTCTCTCACCACCTGTGGGCAGTAGGGGCAACTCTGCAGCCTCCAGGATAGTCTGAAAGGCCCCATTCTGTCTGTTACCAAGTGATGGCTCCTTTCTCTCAGCCAAGTGTGCGCTGCTTTAATGTGGCCCTGAAAGCTGAAGAATAAACAGATTACTTGTAGTCTCTTTGTCTCTCCCATTGTGACCTGGTAACATTTCCACTGGCCACCTCCAGCAGCACTTCCCAGTGCAGAGAATGCCTTTATGCTGGCTTTCAGGCAAAGGGAGGCACCCCACCTCAAGGCCATCCCCTGACAAAGACAGTGAGCCCCAGCACCGAGTAGTTACTCACAACTTCGAATCATTTCAGGATAGTCCCTTGAGAGAATGGATACACAGAGGAGACTTTAAAAAAAAAAAAATCTCACATTGTACCTGTATGAATGTGGATGATTAATTTCTAAGAATCTGTGATTTTTAAATCTCAGAGGCTGGGAATGTGGAAAGTGTCTCCGTGGTGTTGCTGCTGTGCCTTTGAGAGGGCATCGCACAGCGCCTTCCCTCAGCACCGTTCTGTTCTCGCTCCAGACCCAAAGCCACAGGCCCTTGAGCAAGCCCTGCACATCTTCCAATGGCATGGGCAGGTGGGGAATCCCTCCTAGCATCTGAGAAAGCAGAGCCACACATCTGCCTGACAGAGGCAATCAAATACTTATCCTCCTGAAGTACTGCTCAGGAAAGAGAGGTCAATTTGACCTCCGGGCATGAACTTTGAACCAGTCAGTTCACAGATTCCACTTCCTTCACTAGAAATCAAATTTCTTTATGATTTTTAACCTACATTTTCACATTATAAAAACAATTTTTTTCCAGGGGCTGGAGAGATGGCTCAGTGATTAAGAGTACTGGCTGTTCTTCCAGAGGACCAGGGTTCAATTCCCAGCACCTACATGGCAGCTCACAAATGTCTGTAACTCCAGGGGATCTGACACCCTTATGCAGACATACATACACCAAAGCCATAACGTTAAAAGAAAAGTAATAATAAATAAACAAAAATTTCCAAGCATGTTATTGTTAAACAACGGTTTCTTGTTTGGGGAGGGCAGATTTCCTCCCAGTGGTTTTTAGTAGAAAATTATCATTCCTCAGAATATGGTGGGGTTTTGTGTGTCATTTCTTGATAGTATGTTGGAATTTTAATATCACAATGTAGAACATGCTGAAGAGAGCGGTGACGGCCAACGCTCTTCTCTGCTGGGAACCTGTATTTCCCGGCAGCTCCGTCCCTTCTGGCTCAAGCCCTAGGTCTGTCCCTAGAAAACCAGTGCTGTGACTCCAGAAGATATAGCCTTAACCTCTGGGCTTATCTGTGTACTTCAGGTATGATCCTCCATAAGATGCTAGAATCCAGAATCCTAGAGATAATCTGACCTCATGATGGATTAGAGGCTGACTTAGATCACAGAAACCCAGGGAGTCTGTGCTGCTGCTCCCAGTAGGCCCTGTTCCCTGCTGGGGGAGTCCCTGTGACTCATGTTAATTGAATAGGACCCAAGGACAGAATATCAGGAGGCCAAGGCTAGAGGTTGGCAGCCTTCTGTCTCTGAGCTGCCTCCCCTGGCATTACCCAGATCTCAGGTTTAGACCCACAAAGGAGATGCCAGACCATTCCTGCAGAGTGACACCCTCCCCTGCCTCCAGGAGCCTCCAGGTAGCAATTTGCCACATCCTCCGTGTTTGACAGAGGGCTAGGAATTAGAGGAGGCATCTGGCTCTCCTGTCACCTGTCTCCTCACGGTATAATTACCTGACTTCCTAGGTGCCACCGTGGTACATGAAGAGGTCTGAAGGAGAAATACAATATGTCTGCATTGTGATTCGTCATCAGCCCTTGATGAGTCTTTCTTACCCTGGAGGTAAGGGGCAAGGAGCTACACGCCAGGAAAGTGAGTCTTTGTCTCTCTCTCTCTCACAGGTGTTAGGCTGTGTGTCTTTGGATAATGCACTTAACACCCCTGAGTCTTGTTTGTTCTATAAAACAATAGGACAGAGCAGATTACTGATGAGATTTCTCCCTAAGCTGAACTTCCACAAATTCTGTACCTAACTGGGCAAGCACGCCTTTAAAGCCACACATATTTAACCCCAGTACTCTGGAGGCAGAAGAAGGAATATCTCTGGGTCTGAGGCCACCCCGGTCTATATAATGAGTTCTAAGCCAGCTAGGGCCCTGTCTCAAAATAACAACAGCAACAAAAATCTGTAACTCTAATTTAGACCCAAAATCACGATAGAAATATACTCTAATTACCAAATAAAAAGGATCAAAATCATCTCAACTGAGACACCTATAAGATAGTTTCTAGTTTTACATTCTTGTAGGAAATATCAGCAAGCTTACAAGGATCTAGACCAATTATTCTACAGAACCAGAGTGTCTTAGTTTGCTTTCTATTGTTGCCATAAAGACCACTGACCAAAAGCAACTTGGGGAGGAAAGGTTTATTTCACCATACAGTTTAGTCTGGCATGAAGGAAAGTCAGGGCAGACACAAGGCAGAGCCTGGAGGCAGGAGCTGAAGCAGAAGCCTACGGAGGAACACTGCTTACTGTCTTGCACCTCGGACATTCATCCAGCTACTTTTCCTACACTTACCAGGATCAGGTGCCTGGCATTTGCACCTCCTACAGTGAGCTGGACCCTCCCACATCAACACAAGAAAATACTCACAGACTCGCCCACAGGCCAATCTGATGAAGGCAATTCCTCAATGGAGATTCCTATGTTCCAGATGACTCTGGCTTGTGTCAAGTTGGGAAAAACAAACAAACAAGCAAACAAACAAAAAGCCTAAAAACTAGCCAGCAAATATGATATTTGTAGATTTTTTTTTTAAATAAGTTCAAAGTTCCTCTTGGGAATATATGCTCAGTCCTTATAATTAAATTGTGGGATTTTTTTTTTTAACCAACTTCACATGCAATTATTCCATCTAAGAGTCCTTAAAAGGAAAAAGAACAACTCCCACGAACCATGTCCGAGGCTCACCTCAGTCTGTCATGGGTCTTTTCTTCCTTTCCATGCTAAGTTAAGTCTTAGAGGTGGCTGCGTACAATGAGTCTTGGGTTCCTTTTACTCCTCTCACAGCATAGACAGGAGAACCAGACCAAACTCAGCAGAAATGTTTCCAGAATCGGACCTAGGTCCCCAGTGATACGTCTCTCTAGTCACATATCCGTAGCTTGTTTAACCTCTACGTGTGTTAGTGAGCGCCTCCCATCACCCTGTTTAGTTCGAAGGAGGGGCTACACCTAGTTTGTGAGCAACGAAACAACAAAAAAAGATGAGCTCTAAGAACGTGGAGAGAGGGCGCCAACAAATGACATCATTTGTAGAAGACATAAATATTTATAGCACAGTGAATTAGCCTGTGTTTCCTGAAGGGGGAAAATAAAACAAAACGAACAAACAAAACAAAACAAACAAAAAAAAAAAAAACCACAGTAGAAAAGCAGACTCCTCAGGTCTCGGGACTTGGGACTTGTGGTTTGAATAGGAACGCCCCATGGGCTCATATGTTTGACTGCTTGGTCATTAGGGAGTGGCGTTATTAGCAGGTGTGGCCTTATTGGAGGAAATGTGTTACTGGGGGGTGGATTTTGTGGTTTCCGAAGCCCAAGCCAGGCCCACTGGCTTTCTCTCTCTCCTGCTGCTTGTGAATCTATATGTGGAACTCCTAGACACCTCTCCAGCACCGTGGCTGCCTGTGTGCCGCCATGCTTCCTGCTATGGTAGTGCACTAAACCTCTGAACTGTAAGCCCGCCCCAGTTAAATGCCTTTCTTTCTTTATAAGAATTCCTGTGGTCATGATCTCTCCACAGTACTAGGACACTAAGACAGGACTTTCTCACCATGTCGCTCATACAAAGTCTAAGTTTAGGGAGTTCCAAAGAGAAATTTTCTTTCTGTGTGCGTGTTCACGAGTGTGCAGGTACGCCTGTGTGTATGTGTACGTGTGTGCATCTGGAGGCCGGAGGACAACCTTCACTGTCATTCTTCAGGATGCTGCCACCTTAGAGTTTCTCACTGGCCAGGAACTTGCCATGTATGCTAAGTTGGCTGGCCAGTGAGCCACGGGGATCTGCCTGTCTCTGCCTCCCTTGAACCAGAATTACAAGTGTACCACCTTGCTGGCTTTTTTTCAATTAACACCATTGGTTCTGGGGATTGAACTTGGGCACTAATGCCCAAACACTTTAGCTACTAAGCCATTTCTCCAAAACTCAGAGGAATTTTATTATTATTATTATTATTACTATTATTATTGCTGTTGTTGTTATTAGTATTATAACTCTGCTAGCCCATGGCAAGTACATAAGGAAATGTCATCCAAATTTACAAATGAGCTCCCTGAAATTCTATGAAGACCGAGCCACAGAGATCCAGGAAGCTGAAGATGACTGAAATGCTTGTGTAGCCTAAGAGATGTCGGGTAAAATACATCTTGAACACACTAAAATGTGTGACAACTCCCTCCGAAAACTGAGTGCTCTCTTTCCTCTTTGAATTTAAGATTGACACATGTCACACGAGCATGGGGTCAGCATGTTCTGCAGAGCTCTGAGCTTGAGCAGCAGAAAGATCAGCCTGGCTGTCACATTGTAAGAGCTCACACGTGTAATCCTCCAGCCTGAAGAGCCATCTCCTGTGATCCAGTGACCCTGCGCACCTCCCACAGTCAGCTCCCACTGCCTCGCTGGAGGCTATTGCAGAATCCATGCAATCTGTGAAATGATTCCTTCCTATAAAACCCTGGAACAAAGGGGCAAGCGCCCTGCCTTGCAGTACACCTCGCTGGGATATCTAGAACTGTGGCTTAGCTCCACAGCCTTGGGCCTTTGGCAAACAATATCATCTCTTTCAAAAGTTGATAATAAAAAGCAAAGCTTATCATCTTTAATACTTTTCCTTTCTGTCCCCCCTCCCTCTCTCTCCCTCTTCTCTCCTCTTCTTTCTTCTCTCTGTCTCTGTCTGTCTGTCTGTCTGTCTCTCTCCCTCTCTCTCTCATTCTCTCTCCCCCTGAATGTTTGAAGGTTTTGGAGGCAGAAAAAAAAAATCGAAGTTTACAGATCAGTAGCAACAACTTGGGACAGACTCGTTCAGCAGAGCTGTGGCTGTCTGCCGCAGCCCGCGTGAAGTCACTGGCTGCAGACACGCTCCGTCTTGCAGTACCTTGTCGAGTTCAGCTTTGTCAGTTGATGTCTCAAGAAAATACAAATCGTTTTGGATTTTAACTGTCTCCTGATACCTTAGTCAAGTAGAATATCTCAAAAAAGTTAAATGCCATAGGGAGATGCAGTCCTGAGAGCAGAGCTGCCGTGTGAAGTGAAGACTTCAGTGTGAAATCAAGCAAGTCAGGAACCCTCGGGAGCTCTAGCTAGGGACGACTGAGTCTAATTTAGCCTCTGGGAATGCATTAAGCTGACAAAGACTTATAACGGGGATATGCATCACAGTCCCTTACAGTTATGAGGGTCCTTGGCAGTTCAACTTCCTGGGATAGGAGACTCTCTGTTCTAAAAGCTGCCGTGGACAAGGGGATGGGGCAAACCCCTGGGAAGCTGAGAAGAGGACAGACACGGGAGAGTGGACACAAGGGAAGTGGCAAATGAGTAAAAGTGGAACAAAAAGAGGAACGAGAAATACGGTGGCAGTGCTGCTTTGGGGTTGGGTGGGTGACCCGCAAGGCAGATCACGTGGCCAGGGAAGGGTGAGAGAGAAAGACTGCAAGACAGATGTGGTGTCATATGCCTTTGGTTCAGCACTTGGGAGGCGGAAGTAGGTGGGAGTCTACATAGAGAGTTAGAGGCCAGCAAGTGCCTTTAGCTAGACCTGTCTTGAGGAGCTCTCAGGGGTAGCAGAGAGGGGAGGAGAGAGACAGAGAGAGCACAAAAAGCCCAGGAAGTGGATGGGATCAGAACCAGTGAAAAATGGCTCCTTCTCCACCAGATCAAGAGTTTTTCTTCTGCCTCACAGGAAGTAAGGCCAAAGTTGGGTGACTTGAGACTATGCCCATTTAAAAATAAGATTGTTCCTTGGAAAAATAAGCATTTCTAAAGGAGCAGAATGCTACAGAGAACATGAGAGGGCTGAGCTGAAGATCCAGAGGCCGCCTGCAGCACCCATGGGGCCTTAGTGGAGTTTGGAGGCAGATTGCAGATCACCAGGGTAAATACGGTCATTTGAGGATCAACACCGAACTTGTTGGTGGTGATTTATGAGATGTGAGATTTAATTTCTATTCTTTTTAAAGGGATACAAATGCCTTCTAGATCACACGTTTAGTCACAGAAACTGCTGTTTTCTTTTGTCTTGAGACGATCTCATATAACCCAGGTTGGCCTTGAACTCTTGATCCTTCTGACTTAGCTTCTCCAGAGTTGGGACTACAGGTATGAGCTGACAGTAAGGTTTTCCATTACAAAAAAATTTTATGGGGAATCTTAAAAACTATGGGCGAGATATGACAAAGTTAAGATATGAAACTTATGAAGGAATGACACTGATTTAATTAACATTTAATTGTAATGATAAAAGTACAAAAATTTTAATTCAACTAAACACAATTACTCCATATAAAAATATCACATGTGTATGTGTATGTGTACCTACCTGCATACGTGCAGGTATGTGCAGGTGGCACACGTAAGTATTTACATGCATGTAGAGGTTAGAGGCCAACATTGGGTGTCTTTCTTAGTCACTCTCCACCTTGTATTTTTGAAACAAAATCTCTCACTGAACTTGGAACTTGCCAGTTGAGCTGGACTGGCTTCCCAGCAAGCTCAGAGCAACAACTGTCTTTGCTTCTTCAGTACTGGGATTACAGACACATGCCACTGTGCCCAGCTTCTGATGTGCTGCTGTGGACCTGAAATCAGATCTTCATGCTCGCATGGTGAGCACTGTGAGCTGAGTCATCTCTACTGCCCAAGATGTTTCTAAGTCTGACGATTTTAAGGCTTACTTCATTGTTATTAATATGTGCATTAACCAAAATGTTTTAGATAAGACTTCTCACTTGGCTATGAAATCTCTGCTTGAAGCCTTGCAATGTTCAAGGATCACATGTTAAATAAATCTGATCATAACCGTTTCCATAAGTACCAGTGGGTCCCAGTACGGCTTCCAGCAAGATAGAATATGTTAGGAGCCTTGAAGTAACAGAGTACATGAATTTTTATGTTTTGTGTTCATTTTATAACCTAGGCTGGGCTTGAACTCACAATCCCTCAGGCTTAGCCACTAGCTGAGTGTGTACCATGGATTGACCTTTTTTACTTTTAATTAGTTTTAAATCTGAACTCTGGGTTCTTTCATGTATTCTGGTCTCTTATGAATAGATTCTGTTTCTTCTATTAAAAGCATTGTGTTCTTGCTGTCATAGGCTTTGGGTGAGCACATGTCCAGTCATCACGTAAGATTCTGTTGGGGGTTCTATTAGAATTTCTTTCTGTATTGTCTGGTTGTAACTTAGTAGTAGAAAATGATGGCTACTTTGAAGAACTTCTGTCTCTTCTTTAAAAGAATATTTTTGATGTTGCTTTTGCCAGATAAGAAAACAAAGAATCCTGAAATGGCTGTGTTTGAAGGGCCAGTAGAATTTAATTTAAAAATTTTAAATGTCTGTGTGTGCACGTGCATGTGTGTGTGTGTGTGTGTGTGAGAGAGAGAGAGAGAGACAGGAGAGAGAGAGAGAAAGAGAAAGAGACGGTGTGTCACCGCATGCATGTGGAGGCCAGAGGAGAACCTTGGGTGTGGGTCCTCTTCCACCTTCTTTGAGACAGTCTCTCCTGCTCTTTGCTGATGCAAATACCAGGCTAGATGGCCTGGCATGTTCTGAGTATTCTCCAGTCTCCGCCTCCTATCTCAGCCCATGTTCACAGATATGTCACCATGTCTGACTTCACACTGGATCAGGAGGTCTGAATTCTGGTCCTCGTGCTTGTGCACCAAGAGCTTTACCCACTGAGTATCTTCCCCAGCTGCACTGATAGAATTCAAAATGTGTAGACGTGATGCCAGACCGACAGACGGCTCAATAAACCTTCTATTAATTAATTAAACAAACAAACAAAAATCCTCCAGCATCTCAACATTTCAGGAATTGAAAAGAATGGGCTGTTTACTGTCTAAATTGGCTTTCTAACTGAGACCATGTGAACATGATGGAGAGCATCATCTTCCACGCATTGCCAGGTGATACTGCAACCCAAGAGTTTACCAGCTCCAGTTAAGGCTGGTGTGTTCACCTGGAACACAGAACCATTCTGTTGTGGCTCCTCAGTCAGCTGCCTTGGCAGTAGTACGTGCCAGGGTAAAAAGTTGGGAGTTATGTCTTACAAGACATATTTTTTATTAAGCAGAATTCCAACTCTTTTTTTCCTTTCATTTTTTTCTTTTTCCTTTCTTTCTTTTCTTTTCTTTCGTTGTTGTTTGGGGGTGGGTTGGTTTTTTCAAGACAAGGTTTCTCTGTGTTGCTCTGACTGTCCTGGAGCTCACTCTGAAAACCAGGCTGGCCTCAAACTCAGAGTCCTGCCTGCTTCTGCCTTTTGAGTATTGGGATTAAAGGCATGGGCTACCATTGCCCAGCAGAATTTCAATTAATATCAGTCGACTTACCGAGAAATTCAAGTGGACAAATGAGAGGAAAGAAAATGAAAATTTAGACCAAAACAACAGCCATACAATTTCAAAACTTTGCTGTCTACTTTTCTTAAAGATTCTATTCTGACTGAAAGGGCCCTTTTAGAAAGCTTGGGGGCCTATTCTCAGATCACGCTTACCTTCTTTCTCATCTCCAAGTCAGTGTTTTCCTTTCCTTACTCAAATGTCCTTGTTTTCTACCATGCACTAACCTCTCCCTTCCAACTATCCTGGAACAAAACCTAACCAAAATAAAAGTTGCTACTCAGGCCTGGGGAGAGAGGTCAGTGGGTAAGCTGCTTGTCAAACATGTCTGAAAACCAGATCTCAGATGCCCCAAACCTACATAAGTGTAGGATAATACTCAAGTAAGTGGTAGCTGCCTGTAACCCCAGCATTTGCCAGCCAGAGGTGAGGATCCCTAGGCAACTGGCTAACTAATTTAGCCAGAATTGGACAACTTCAGGTTCAGTGAGAGACTTAAATAAATAATGCAGGAAAACATCACAGGAGATAACCAGCAACAGCTTCAGATACCCACACGCATGCACACATGTGTACACACACAGATGTGCATCAACATGTATGAACATATGAGCTCATGCAAAAAGCAAATAAACAATAAAAAAGAAATTGCTACTAGCCAACTACACACACTTTATTATGAGTTTTTAATATGTCCCCCTGGGATACTTGTAGTTAAGCTATTAATGATTTTTATTAAATGAAATTGATTAGTAGAACTCCAGACAGAATTCTTGTAGAGCTAGAATTGCTTCCTAAAGTTCTTCCTTCAGTAAAACTAATTGCACTTGGTTAAGCAGTCCTGAAAAAATTTCATGTAAGATTCTGGACCCCGGGTGAATCATAAAATTATTTTTTTCTTTTATTTTTAACACTTCCTAAGACTTATTTGTATGACTGTCTTGCTTGCATTTATGTGCGCATACCACGTGTGTGCCTGGTGGTGCCACTGGAAATCAAAGTCAAAGTTCCAGATAAATTATAAACTGATTTTAACAGGAACTAAAGGAAACAAATTCAGATTTAAGAATCTTACTCAGACATAAGAGAGACAGGGGTAGGAGAGAGGAAGAATGACAGACCCATCTGGCGCCCATCCTTTCAAATGGGGGCAGAAAGAAAGAAAAGCTAGGAGCTGAAGTGGCATGTGAGGTCCAATAGTTTGATTTTGCCGATGACTGGGTCCTGCTTCTTCACTGTCAGAACTGCTTGTTCTCGCAGGTTAACATGAGATCAGCTCTTGGGTTTCCATATTGGTTTTGAGCTTTTTCATTTATTTATTCATTCATTCATTCACATACAGCATACCCTTGAGGGTCTCCAGAATCTAGGATTCCTCTGTAGCTGTAGAACAGAGCCATGACGAGCCTGAGGGTGTTCCCAGGCAGAGAATCACTGTGGGTCACTGTCACAGCTGTGGGTCAAGAGCCATTCCCTGGCCACCACACAGAACCCGCCTGACCTGTGCAGCTGCTGATGAGCAAACTTCCAGTAACTCCAATCAACAGAATGCTCAGCAGGAGCTTAGCAGCCACTGACAGAAGTGCTTTCTCACCGTGGATTTCAGGAGAATTTCAACTCACTCATTTCTGACTCATTGGCACTGTACATACCTGCCGGATTGTTAGCACAGGAAGACTTGTATCCAAGTCTTAGAAGGGTAGAGACTCACACATTCTACCAACAAATAGAAAATAGTCACAACACATCGCCTTGCTGTTCTCTGTGTATGTTTGTGTGCCTGTGAATATGGACAGAGCACAACCTCTGGTGTCACTCTCAGGAGCTCCCCACCATGTTTTTATAGACAGGGTCTCTCTCTCCGGCTTGAAGCTCACAGCGACAGTGGCAGACAGTGATCTCCAGGGATCTGCCTGTCCTCTCTCCAGTACTGTATTATAAGCACACACCATTGCACATGGTTTTTAACATAGGTAACTGGGATCAAACTCAGATCCTCATGTTCACAGAGCCAGCCAGCCTAACCTACTCAGAAAGTTCCAGGTTCAAAGGGAGATCTCATCTCAGAAAGAAAGTAAATGGTAACTGAGGAACAACACCTAAGGCTGCTCCAAGAAATACACACACACACACACACACATACACACACACGTACACACACACACACACACACATACACACACACACGTACACACACACATATATACACACACACACACATGTACACACACACATGTACACACATACACACACACATACACACACACATGTACACACATACACACATGTACACACATACACACACACGTACACACACACACATACACACACACATGTACACACACACACACATGTACACACACACACATACACACACATGTACACATACACATATATACACACACACACACATGTACACACATACACACACACATGTACACACACACGTACACACACACATACACACACACATGTACACACACACACACATATATATACACACACACACATACACACACACATGTACACACATACACACACACACATATACACACACACACACGCACACATACACACACACACATACACACACACGCACATACACACACACATACACACACACACACATACACACACACACATACACACACACACTGATTTGCTGCTACCTGCATATGCAGTCAATATTAATATTTTTCAAAAAGTTATTTTAAAATCAATTTAAAATTTGTATTCTTTTATAGGCTCTGGGGCTGGACATTTCAAAAGGTAACAATTTAAACTTTCATTAATGCTTTCTGATGAAATAATCACGCTGCTGAGCTGATGATATGCAAGCAAGCCATCTTCTCGTTGGATTATTTGTTATGTCGCAGTCCGAATGAATTTGGGAGTGACTGTTACCACTTTCTCTTCCCAGTACACTGACTGTTGCCTTTGATTAAGTAACTCACAGCCTGAAAGCACACTACAGGTAACTTTCATGACTTAGTAGACAGCAACAAGTTCAGAATAAAATCAGTATGGGATTTCAATTTAACCAATTTTTACAAAACTCATACTTTGCACCTCACAACACTGTGCTGTTTTTTATAAGTTTTTCTTATTTGAATCTCAAATCAATCCAATGAAATGGATTCTGCAGACGAACAAACCAATCTTCTGATCGAGACTCTCGGTACGTTACCCAGGTCACTCAGCTAAGGGCCTCAGACCTCGAGGTAGTCCAGTTAGAACCCTTCTTCTCTGACTCAAGGATTTGAGCTTTCTGCTTAACATATTGCTATGTGAGCTGTCACACTTGACCTGGGGTCTCCCAAGGGCACATGGGAGCCAAAGATGCTTCTAGAATCAAGTGCTGTGTGTTTCCCCTGGGATGGTGCCAAATGTCCTCTGTTTACTAATTGGTTTACTCATCCTTACCAAATGTCTGTGTTTACAGTTACCTACAACCACCTAAACCCCCAAATGTGAGGTCATCTGTTCCAATGAAAACCTCTCCTAGTGTCAGAATAGCCAACAAAACTCACTGGTTAGCAACAATTCTGAAACAGTACTGTCAGCAGTGAGCTCTTGGCCAGTTCTGACTTAAAGGAGAGTGTCACCTTTGTGGCTAAGCAAACCCTGCATCTCCTAAGTCGCAGAACTTACTTATACTTGAAGTCGTCTGACAGGTGTGACTCTTCACCTACTGAAGCAGAAAGTGTTTTCTAATTCTTCCAGAAGAAATGGCACAGAATTGTTAGGTAGCAAGACTGCTAATATTTAAATATTAGAGTGATCTACGTGTTCATTTCCTAAGGTGTTTGAGATGGGGGAGGGGTTAAATTTGCATTTTTATCTTGATTTAGTGCCTTGGTGTTTGGAAGACATGCATAAGAATCCAGAGAGCTCCCAGGTTCCAGAACCCACAGGACCAGTTTCTTTTCTGTAGCCTGTGATGAGTGTGCAGTTACACATGGCTTTTCTCATTTCTATGGGTTTGGTGACCCCGTGCTTGCTGGCCACTCTTCGTATTTGTCTTTGCGCCTTTGTGAGTCATTGCCACAAGATTGTCACCCAGGCTTCCTGAAGTGAAAGTCTAGGTTTGTTTTTCTGACACCCTAGACTATCCTATCAGGTGACTCTACTTTTAATTATATGACCTGACTTTGCTAAGTTGGCAATATATAGAAATGTCAACCCTAAGTCGTTATAAAATCTTTCTTCTGCTTTTCTTATGTCCCGGCCAATGTGAAAACTCTAATTCTGGGAAATCTATACATAAAATTTACAAATAATCTCCAGGTTGACCCTACTCACCACCCTAGTACATACCCACTGCTGCTCCTGGATTCCATTCTTGACCTATTCTAGATCAACATGTTGCTGTCCTAGGGGTTCTCTTTCCTTCTGTAAGATTCTGCTTCCATCCCTCCTGTGCCCACCGAATAAATAACTAATTGAATACCCAACATTTTCCTGAAAACCCTAGAAGTTGTCTACAGTATCCTTGTTACGTACATAAAGATGATATATTACTAAAATAACTTTGGGGATGCATTTCCTTTCTAGCTTCTCTCTTCCCAGGTTAGTGTCTTTCAGAAGATATTTGGACTTTCATATTCCAAACTGTTAGAAAGCAAAATGAAAGCCACTAGAGACTGCCAGGCTATGAAAGCCTTCCTAGTAAGTAGTGTAGCGTTATGCTCTTTTCCCTTGTGGGATCTGCAGAGAATCAGCAAGCACAAGCATAATGACTTATGATTTTTCTTCTGGTTGACCTGGGAATCTTGGATTTCAATGCTGACTGTACTGAGGGTCCTGCAATGCTCTTTATTGCAAAGATGAAGGTAAGTATCTGGAAAATATCTGTTTATACTGTTAACAAACATAGCATTGACCAAGTGTCATGAGCTGTCCAACATTTCGGATCTTAACCCACTTAGTCATCAGTAAAGCTCTTGACATGGGTATTATTGATGCCCTCATTCTACAGGTGATGAAACCAGACTTGGAGTGCTTAAGCAACAGCTGGGAGAGGCTAGAGCTAGGTTTTAAATCCGTAATTTAATGCTTGGATGAAGTTTTTAATCACCACAGTTGTGTTAGTTACTTTTATATTGCTGTAGTAAGACACCATGACCATGGCAACTTATTTAACAAAAGCATTTAGTTGGGCTGACAGTTTCACAGGGTGAGAGTCCATGATGGTAGAGTGAAGGCATGGCCACAGGAACAGCTGAGATCTCACAAGCAGGAAGCAGAGAGAGCACACTGGGAATGATGGAAGGCTTTGAAACTTCAAAACCTGCCTGCAGTGACACATCTCCTAATACCTCCCAAACAGTTCTACCAACTGGGCAGCAAGTATTCAAATAATTGAGTTTATGGGGCCCATTCTCATTCAAGCCATTACAACACTCTTCTCCCTCTTTGTGTCATCATAACAAGACTTGACCTGCCTGTAGCCATTCTGTAAAAGATAAGAAGTTGCCTTTTCCCAGTAACTCCCCATACAGTAAATATAATAATAAAAATATTATATATATTTAATGTAATATAAATTATATATTAAATATATCATTATTGTTGCTGTTGTTATTATTATTAAATAATGTAACGATTAAGTTAAACAGTCCACATTGTGACAGATATTCGTATGTCAGCTTGATGCAAGCTAGAATTATCTGAAAGGAGGGAAATTCAATTGAGAATGCTTCCATAAGATCTAGCTGTAGGGCATTTTCTTAATTAGCAACTTATGGGGGAGGGCCCAATCCATTGTGGGCCATCCCTAGGCTATTGGTCTTGGGTTCTATAAGAAAGCAGGCTGAACAAGCCATGGGAACAAGCCAATAAGCAGCACTCCTACCTGGCCTCTGTATAATCTCTTGCCTCCAGGTTCCTGCCCTGTTTGGGTTCCTGTCCAACTTCCTTCAATGATGAACAGTGCTGTGGAAGTATAAACCAAACAAACCCTTTCCTCTCCATCTTGCTTTGGTCACGGTGTTTCATCAGAGCAACAGTAACCCTAACTAAGACGCATGTAAAGGGCTGTCCAGCTGAGTGCATACCCAATCTAAGGTCCTCTCTTTCGTCTTCCTCTCCCTGTAAGGAAGACTATATAATACATGAACCCAGGGTAAAGTTAAGGAGGCATTGTCTCCATATGTAAAAGCTGTCATTATACTTATACATTATATTCTCAAGTGACTGATTAAAAGAACTAATACAGAATTGAACAAATGAACACGAACAATGGTTTGGAGGAAGCAGGAAATGACATCATCAATTGTCTATGGTAGTGCAGTGGTTTATTTTGGGTATACAACCCACAGGGTCTCCGCACTTTATCAGAGATGGATGTCTTTCCTCCCATACACTCTCTCATGAGTCCCCTGTCATAGAGATACTGAGATGTCTTTTTATCTGACCTGACGTTTATCAAGGTTTTCTCTCTTCAAAGAAGAACCATCTATCCCTTTTCTGAAGGCTCTAGTGTTCTGAGGGCTCAAAGGGTCTCCTGACAAAGAAGAGCACGTCTTCTGAGTCTGTTCCAGGCTTGCTTTCCACTCACAGGTGGGTTAGGGTTAGGGTTAGGGTTAGGGTTAGGGTTAGGGTTAGGGTTAGGGTTGGAGTTGGGGTTAGGGTTGGGGTTAGGGTTAGGGTTGAGGTTAGTGTTAGGCCGGGAGTCCTCCTAGCAGCAGCTTTTGGGGGTGTGACATCCATTAGTTGAGATTCATTTTTAGTTGGTCCTACTGAGTTCAAGACATCTTAATGATTCCCTGTTTCTGCTTGAAGGAGTCAAAGGAGGGTTATAGTTAGGGTTAGGGTTAGGGTTGGGGTTAGGCCTGGAATCCTCCTAGCAGTTCCTTCTAGGGTTGTGACATCCATTGGTGGAGATTCATTTGTAAGTGGTCCCTCTGAGCTCAGGACATCTTAATGATGCCTTTTTCTTCCTGAAGGAGTCAAAGGAGGGTGCATAGAGGAGAAGAAGAAATGAGATTTTTAATGACAATAGGAACCTGGTGGAGGGCATGTCTGAGGAGACAGGCTGGGGAAAGGAAAGGGGGAACATGGTGAGACATACAAAAGGAGACAGGTTTATTTTTATTGTTCATGCACAATATTTTGTTAGCTCTATCTCATTTGGCTATGGTAGAGGAGAGAGGAAGAAAGAGAGGAGTAGGGAGTGTTGTGTACAAAGAACTAGGGGGTAGGGGCTTGCGTCTGGTTGACATGTGAGAAGCAGCATTGACAGGGTGGCCCTGGCTCACAAAGTAGGGATCCCACACAGAAGCAGCTGTGTGACAGGGCACAGAACAGGTCTGCTGATGGACAACAGAGATCTGGGGCGGGAGAAGTCTAAGAGGGATGCTAAGGTCCAGTCTTGAGTAGGTAAAATCCAGGCCTACCACTGAAACAGAAATACAAGAAGCTTGGTGGGGAACGATGGATGATTTTGAATTTGAATTACGTTGGGACACCCAGTCACAGGTGTCTGCTCTGCTGTTGGGTTCGGACAGCCTGCACTGAAACTCTATTCTGTGCTAGAGATGCAGATACGGAGTTCACTGGAACATATGGACTGTGATGGAACTGGAGCTTTGGAAGAATCAGGGAGACAACAAAGAGGGATTATTCAGCAAGAAGTCAAATGAAGAGACGATTGCCATGAAACAAGGGAGGAGGAAAAGCACGGCCAAGACCGGGGTGAATTTAATGTAGATCTACAAAAGGCCACCATCATATCAAGTTAAGGAGGACTCTGTGGCTCCAGAAATTGTCTATAAAATGAGACTCACAGGAATGTGAGTGCATGTTCTTCTCACCTGTCCATGAGAGACACTAGCCAAGCGTGTCCGAGGAGAAAAGCTATTACAAGAAAACACATGTTATAGTCCTTGAGAACCACCATTAATTTGTGATTTTTGTAATTCATTTGCATTCAGTCTAACATCATAACTTAATTTGAACTGAACTTATCCAGGGAGGATTAAACTTTCTTTTAAAAGGAAGGTGGGTTTTATACCAAGTTGTGTTATCAGTATCGGAAAATTTTGGTCTTTTATTTTTGTTTTGTTTTTGTTTTGTTTGTTTTGTATTCATCTCATCCTACCGCTCTCAGTAGCATTCATCCTTCATATCTGTTTAAGTCCCAGTAACAGTGGCAGCTCAATCCCATATGCTGAGCCTCCTTGCCACTAGAATGCTTCTGCTTCCCCTGCTCCGTGGATTGACATAGAAGCGGCCTTTCTCTATAGCAGGAGTGGGCTCGTGACCCAGGCCCCATGCTGTTGAGAGCACCTCTGCAGCTTCTTCTATTCACGTTTTCGTTGAACCCAGCAGCGTGGCATCTACCTGAAGGATGGCCACTCCATCCAGCTTGTCCATCTCGTAGCTCCAGGACTCGCAGAGTTTCATCTTAATCTTCCCTGTAATGCAATATGACTTTGGAGGTTGACAGCAGCCTTTCTCAGACTCTCTGGGAAGAAGAGAAAAGTGGGCCAGAGACCCTGGCATCGGAGCTCACAATCCCTAGGAATCGTTAAGTGTGGCCTTAAATTACAGAGTTTGTTCTGTGAACATCTGAGCCAACTGTAATTCCCCCTTCCTCGTCTTCAACTGTGGACCAGATGTTTCTGATAATAAACTTTCTTACTCAAAGTCACAAATCTCCAGATAGTCCAAATAGAAGCATCTACCTGGTGTGTTCAACAGTTTGGCAGTGTGAGGAACATTGTCACCTACAAGTTTCATGTGAGAACTGCACAATCAAGTTATAAAAAAGATGTTTTTTAAGTAGATTTACTGGGTGGGGGGCAGGAAGTATTGCAGAATGGGTCACCTGAGCCTCTAGACCAAATCAAAACTTCCTATGGCACGCGTGCAATGGGTGGAATGCGAAAAGAAGTCGCTTGCTTCTCATTTTTTTGCCCGTCAGCTCTGGCTTGTTAAATCTCTGAACTCTGGTTATCATTCCCTGTTTCCTTCCCTCACAACAGAGCAGTGTGATTGAAAAGCACCTAGAATTCAGTTCTTGCTTCATCTGCTCCGTGACTCCTCCCTGCCTTGCTGCCTGTCACTGGCACGCTCCATCAATGGCCAGTTGTCTCTGTGTGATGTGTAAGACCCGGGCCAAGCAATTATGCTTTCCAATTATGCTTCTGGCTCCAACAGGGCAGGTCTAGAGTTTCTGAAGGCTTCGGGACAATCCTGACTTTGTTCCCATAAGTATCTCCTCTCAATCTTGTCTCATTAAGGTAGATTGCTAGGAGAACCACCCCGACAGTCTTCCCACTGGTCTGACTCTGCCTGGATAACTTTCCTTTTGCGTGAGCTTATTATTCTAGAATAACTTAGTAGACAAACATGGGAACAGCAGTTGTGTTGTCACCCATATGAAGAACTTGTCTTCAGCACAAACAACCCATCTTTCATATCATCATTTCATTCCAATAATTCATTTATTGACCTTTAGTCATAACCTAAGACCCACTGACCTATAGTATAACCTCAGATGATAATGATGATGATGGTGATGATGATGATGATGATGATGATGATGATGATGATCCAGATCCAAGCATAGAGAAGCAACAGTGACCACAAGGACTTAGGGGAACAGACTCTCTTAATCTCTTATGGGAATTTTTGGAGGCTAAAGCTTTTTGAGAAAATGTTATTAAAAAGTGATAAACTGTTCTGCATCTTGAAAAAAAAAGGTAAAATCTTTGATATGGGAGAAGAAATGAGACTTCCGGGTTCAGAGGCAATTTTGCTTAGTCTTTGGGAGACATGGTGTCCATGATGAGTTCTGCCTCCTTGTGAAGAATAGCCCCTCAAAAGCAGAAAAGAGGGGAGACTCACAATGACAGTGGGGCGGCAGGCAGAGTCCAGCAGGGCTCCAGCCGCTGCCCTCACCACCCCAGAGGAGCCTCTGGCTCCTCACAAGTTTGTGGATGTGGAGAAGCTATTCTGCCGCAGAGTTTAGGGAGGAAAGCTGAGAATTTAAAGGTGGTTGGAAAGGCAGCAGATCTGGAGAGTCGGCTGTGAGTAGAAAGCTGAAAGATGGATGAATGCAGCAGGGTGTGTGGGAGATGTGGAGGTAGTGTCTTGGCAGCGACAGACACAGGTGCCAGATATGGGGATGCTGACACTGGGAGGCTGGGGCCATGGGCTTCCTTGCCCCATTGCAGGCACAAAGACACTGAACTGGAGACGAGGTTGCAACGGTGGTGTGAACAAGAAGACGGACAAAGGAGCTTGGTGTCCCCAAATAGGGCAAGTACCCCATCTGCTGAGAGAATTGGGCTGCCATGCCCTGTCACTACCTACCAGGTAGGGCTGCAACTTGGAGAACAGAGTGGCACGGCGCTGGAGCAGGGACAACAGCAAGAACTGCTGAGAGACACATAGCTGGAGGCGGTGGCAGGTGCGGGCGCACACCAAAGGTAGACAAGGGGCTCGTTCTCGGGTGGCCACCAGACCCTTCGTTGCCTGCCAGGCCAGTACTGCCGCTCCTACAGCTGTGGCTGACACTCAAATTGCTCACCCTGATGGGTGGAGGAAGCATGGGCTGCAGAGCTTCCCTCAGGAAGCGAGCACAGAGGCCAAGGTAGCAGGATGAATGGTACTGGGGATAGGGTGGTTTGTAGCAGTCTGGAGCTTGAGCAGGTCTTTCCGGGAAACATGCTTCCAGATCTCAGAATCACCCTGATTCTGGGCAACAACAAGACATCCCAGCTGAAGAATGCTTCATTTTTCAGGGTTGAGTCTCCATGAAAGATCTGTGACCATACTACCACCAGGATCCGTGTCCATGACTGTGGTCCATGTTGCATCTGGAGTCCATGTTGACATCCATGATCTGTGCTACAGCCAAAAGGCATGTTGATGTCTGTGATCCTTACTGCTGCTGTGAACTAGGTTGATGTCTACGGTCACTGTGCTACAGTGATGTCTATGTGCTACACTGTGGGGATCATGTTGATGTTTGTAATCAGTGCTGTAACTGGAAACCATGCTAATATCCATGACCCACGCTGCAACCAGAGGCTATGCTAATGTTTGTGGTCCATGCCACAGCCAGAGGCCATGTTGGTGTCTGTGATCCCTGCTGATGCCAGGGACCATGTTGATGTCCTTGGTCTATCCTACAGCCAAGGGCCAGGTTGATGTCTGTGACCAGTGCTGCGGCTGGAAACCATGCTGATTCCTGTGATCCATGTCACCACCATCTTGATGTATGCTATCTGGGCTGCTGTGGGAAGCCATGTCAATGTTAATGGTCATGCTTCATGCTGCCAGTATAGAACACTTGATGTCCGAAATCCATCATGCGTCTGGAGACTGTGCACCCTCTAGATTTGTGCACCCTCTAGAAACCATGTAGATGTCCATAATTCAGGCTCCCACTGGAGTCTGTGTGGATGTTTGCTATCCACGCTGCCACTGAAGGCGATGTTGATGCCTGTGACCTGTGCCCACACCAGTCAGTCTGTGATCCATGCTACTACTGAAAACCACATTGGTGTCAGAGGTCCATTCTGTCGACGTCCTAAGGGCAGGAGAGCTTCTGTAGCAGTGATATCAATGATTGCAGATTCGTGGTTGAGAATAAGAGACACTGAGGGCTTTTGTGTCAACCCTGCACCCCCAAAAGAGAAAGTTGTGCTAGAGATGCTGAGGTATAGCTCTTCACAGGTGATGCCTTCTGGTGGGGGTGGGGAGGATAGGAGTCAGCTTTCTTTAAGGGTCTACCCACTGGGAGTCTTAACATGCTCAAACAATGATGCAGCAACACGAATGGACTTTTTTTTTGAGGGCACAGGAGTGGGAAGAATAGAAAGTGGGTTTGATCAGGATACATTGCATGAAATTCTCAAATAATTAGCAAAAATATGAAACTGGAAAAAAGCAGAAAAGGATAACAATATCTTAAAAGTAAAACTATTTAGGAAAGGAAACAGAGAAGTCGGAGGATCAGAGTCCTTGTCCTGGACGCAAGCTCCTGTGCTATTCATTTGCCTTTGGCCTTTGTTTTCTCATTTCTGTGGTTCCCAGGGAGCTTTTATAGCAAAGCTCCTGAGCACACGGCTGCTGGCTTCAGACCTTGGCTCCACCTCATCGTCTTAAGCCTTGTGTTGCCGAGGCAAAGAAAGCTCTTGTCCTGCCTGTACCATTTGCAAAGTGAAGCTTGGGGATGATCAGATACTGTGTCAAGTGGTTAAAAGGATGCTCAGCAGACAGTAAGTGCTCACTGAACATTGGCCTCAGCATCCCCCTCTGTGTGTGTGTGCACACATGTGCATGTTTATTTATACATGCCTGTACACCTGCGTTTGTGCACGTGTGCATGTATGTATGGATGTGAATGCTAAAAGTCGACATGGGTGTCTACGTCAGTCATTCTCACATTATTTTTTAAATTTAAAATGTTAGGGATAGGGAGGTATTAGAGGCAGAAGGTAACTTGCCCTAGTTGGTGCTCTCATTCCATCATGCAGGTCCCAGGAATCGAACTCAAGTCTTCAGGCTTGTCGGCAAGTGCCGTTTCCACTAAGCCACTGTACCACCCTTCACTTCTTTTGAAACAAGGTCTCCCTTCGATCCTGGAACTTGCCAATCAGGATAGACTGGCTAACCAATAATCCCCGATAAGCTGCCCCAGCCTTCCCAGCCCTGGAAAATCACAGGTACTTCTGAACTCGAGTGCTCACATTTGAGTGGCAAGTATTTTACCTAACTGATCCATCTCCCCAGACACAGATTATCATTCTTATCTACAAGGAGTTCTGAAAACCCTCCATGACATGTATCGGCCTGTAAGCAACCCACTCTGTTTACGGGTAACGTATGTAAAGGAGCTACATGAACTTGTCTCCCTACAGGAGCTGACATAAAGCCTGAAAGGATAAAAGCTGAGGGAAGGGACTAACGCTGACATGTGAGTGCTTTGTAGACATGAGCATATACTATTGGGCTCAGGACAGCCTAGCTAATGGCCGTCCTCTGTTAAAATAAAATTATGGCGCTTATCGGAGAGTCCAGACGTTGAAGTTTTCCAATGCTCTTTATTAATCACAAACCATGTCAAATCTCAGGGAATTCTAATACCCGGGCAGCTAGGCAGCGAGCTCACTCCATGGCTTCCTACCCCATGTTTTCCTCTTGGTTCTCCTCCTGATCGCTCGCTTCTTCTTCCTTGTTCTCTGCTGTCTGTCTCCTCTCTCCTTTCTCTCTCCTCTTTGTCTCCTCCCTCGGCCCTTGCCCTAGTTCTTTTTTATTCCAAATCCTCTCTCTGTCTCCACCCAGCCTTCCAATATACAAATCAATGGAGCCTACCCTTCATATGCCTTAAGGCTAAGGACTGTCCCATTCTTGTGGAGAGCCATATAGCCACTCCTTTGTTTACTGGTAGGCAGTGAATCCTTTACTTGCTTCAAGGACAGCATACTAGAACATTATCCATAACTAAAATCTCCCACAACAGTCCTCTGTCTACAAACCTAGCCTCTTTCCTCTCAAAGAATTAGTGTGGTACAGTGATGGCCTCCCTGATTCTTCAAGGGTTCGAGATGTACTCCTCTGATCTGAATCTTGAAAGATACTGATGTCCTAGTTAGCGTCTCCGTTGCTGTGATAAACACCGAGCACAAGCAGCTCTGGGGAGGAAAGGGTTGATCTACGTGTTATGGTCCGCCATCTAGGGAGCCGGGGCAGGAACTCGGCAGCTTGAAGCAGAAACTGTGGAGGAATGCTACTTACTAGCTTGCTTCCCCTTCCTCGCTCAGCTACCTTGCTTAGACAGTCCAGGCCCACTTGCTCAGGGATCGCACTTCCACAGTGGGCCGGGCCCTCCCACGTCAATTAGAAATGAAGAAAATGCCCCCCAGATGTGCCCACAGGCCAATCTAAGGAAGGCAATTCCTGAGTTGAGGTTTCCTCTTCCCAGATTCTATGACACTGATGCAATCCTCTGGATTTGTCTCTGAACATCTGTAGGATCCCTGGGACATTTATATCTTACTTCACAGATGCAGAAAGTGACCCGAAAGGCCAAGTGCAACCGCCACAGCCACCAGAAGCCCCGAGCACGCACGCTCTGACCGTGGAAAACACATTCTCAACAGCCGCGGCACACGGATCGCCTCCACGGATCCGTCCACTGACGGATCAAGGGCAAAGGGGCCGCTGAACTTTCACACTTGTACACTGAGCGCAACCAAAGGGTAAAGGGCCTGCAGTCGCCAGCATTCAAAGAATGCAATGGCTGATCTAAAACCTCTGTGTCCCCTGTGGTTTCTCTTCTTCCTTTCTTTTCTTCTTTCTTTCTTTTCTTCTTTTCATTCTTTTTATTTATTTATTTTTTTTTTTTTTGAGACAGGCTGTCTTATAGCCCAGGCTTTTCTCGAACTTTCTGTACAGTTTAGCTTGACCTTAAACTTTTGATCCTTCTGCCTTCACCTCCCAGGTACACCGCCATGCCTGGATTCTTCCTATGAGAGTGATAGTCCCTTCCCTTTCTTCTGGTAGCTTCCACTGTCCTGCTTCTGTAGTAACTACACCCATAGCAAGTGGCAGCAATAGTATGAACTTGAACAGCCACCGGCTCACCAGAAACAAAGAGACGCTTGGTAATTCCTCCAGAAGATTCAGTAGTCTTAGACTCACTTATTTGGGCAATGACACGACGATTACATGCTTTTATAAACGGAGACGCATTTATCCCAACGTACACCTCCATGCATGAATCCAAACACACCTTACAAACACTGTTTCTGAAACCTCTGAGGATTACAAACTACTTGTACATATTAAATGTTTATAATTTGGATGCTTAATGCTTAAAAAACTTAACTCGCAGTTAATCACAAAATCTGTGGTGGAGAAGAGACCTGTTACATCTCTGGGGAGGAAGAAGGCCACCTTACGGGTGATCAGAGTAAGCGCTTGCCAGGCTGCTGGTGCAGCCGGCCTAGCCCAAGTTCAGAGCAGGCATGTGGGAGACGAATTTGAAAAAGCAGTTGACAGGCTGGAGATAGAATATAGTTTGGTACAGTCCTGGCCTAGCATGCACGAGGCTCCGGGTTTGATCTTTAGCATGCCGTAAAGCCAGGAATAGTGGCTGTATCCTAGCAGGAGGCAGAGGCAGGAAAATCAGAATTTCAGTGTTGTCCTTGATTATATAAAGAGCTTGTCAAGGTCAGCCTAGGCTACATGAGATCCTGTTGAAAAAAAAAAAATTAATTAAACTAAAAAATTAAAAAAAGACTAGCACCTGACAGCGCTGGTTTCTCCTTCATAATTACAATAAATGGCACTATTAATGATAATAAAGAAGGTCAGAGTGAGCAAAGCAGGTGGTGGAAATCAGGATGGCGTGAGGAGAGGCATGATGGCTCCTCCAGCTTTGGGTAGCCACGGGCCGGGATGGTAGCAAAGGCAAAAGTCATCAAAAACTGATGAGGCGTTCTAGTAGTGATGGCTCTGCTCCTGTCCACACCTGCCACGGCTCCAGAAGAAAGTTTGATTTCCAGAATCATAGAGAGAGAGAGAGAGAGGGAGAGAGAGACGTTCAAAAGGGCTCAGGTTTTTTATTTTGAGAGTCTGTTAGCAGACAGTCAGAGGCTTAAATTGCTTCTCCAAAACAGATTCCAGATTCAGTGAGATGGGGTACACCCTGCACATGTATCTTGTCGGGCGTGTACTTCCGTCTAGGTCTTTCTCTATGTGTTTACCTACGTGCCCCTGGGTCTCAGTGTTCTTCAGGTTCTTCCTACAGGGAATGCAGTTGTGAGCAGAAGAGGGCACGGACCTGGCAGAGCCCTGCGCTCCCTGAGGGGACCATTGGCTGCAGAGAAGCCTGTGGAGAGAGCACACTCAAGCTGAGCTCTGAGGGAGTGGTGGGAATTATTTTGAAAATGCTTTTCTTCTTAGGATAGAAGTAAATTGCATTTATTTTTTCATGAGATTGATGGCCATTTGTGTGTGCTTGCATGTACATGTCATGTTTATGTGGGGGGAAGGGTGCATGTGTGTGTGTGTGTAGAAGGTAGAGGATACCTTGGGTGTTTTCTTTTCTCATGTATCTTCAGCTTTTTCCAAGATGGGGTCCCTCATAGACGTAGCACTCGCCCAAGGAGGCTGGACTGGCTTTTCACCCCGCCCCAGGAAACCACTTGTTTCTGCCTTCCCCAGCACTAGGATTATAAACACACACCTTCCCTGAGTGCTTATATGCCTCACCTTTTGTTAGTCGTATGGTTTGCTTTCATGTGGGTTCTGGAAATCAAACTCGGCTTCACTAACTGGGCCATCTCCTCTGCCCAATAGACTAGAACAGGGCATTCGCCACAGGTCTTCCTCCTAATCAAACCAATGAATCTACCTGTAGGTGGGCACGTGCCGTTGTCTCTTCCCTTAAGTGTTAACCTAGGTGAGCAGGCTGGTCATCTAGTCAAGGGGACAGTTCACCTTAAGCTGCACCAAAGAGATGGGAGGAATAATCAGCCGTTTAATGAGATAATGTGCTTTTCCTTTCCAGAATATTCACCCACCTAGCACAGTGCCTAAGAGCTGCCACGAGGTTCGTTTGGTTTGCCTGCCTTCATAACTTTCCCTTTTCCTTCTTTTGTCTCTGTCTCTTGGTTTCAGACCAGGCCTTTGCTTTCTCTGAGACTTTGGGCTTTGACACTCTTTTCTAAAGCTCTCCTCCACACCATGTGGCTCCTTGTCCACCATACAGGCAGACTGCCATGCTGGCTTGCCTCAAAGGGCATGATGTTTTCTCTTTCTCTGTTCTATCTTCCTCCTCCAGGCAGCTGCCAAGATTTACAGCACACCTGCCTTGAGATTCTTCTTTTCGAACTTCCCATTTGAGTCTGTTCTAAATTATTTTATTAATGAGATTAAAAAATCCCAAGAGGGCCAAATTTCCCTGGTTTCATATGGTGAGACTGGTAGGGCTCCCTCAAATTTCCAGCTACAGCACTACGGAAGTACGTGTGTTATAATGATACTTCTGTACTAATATATTGTTATGAACCAGCCTCCATGGCTTACACTAGAGATCCCTGCTCCAACCCCGCCCCAAGTGTGTGTGTGTGTGTGTGTGTGTGCTATACCTCATTCTGAGTTTTTGACACATACACACTGTCCTGTAGCCAACATTACAATATCTTATATAACAGCCTCGATGCCTCAATGCCCTAAGATGTCTCTTGATCACCCCCCACCCCTGGCCAGTCTGGACTTTCTTCTGCCTCCACAGCTTTGCCTTTTCCCAGAATACCATACAGTCGGATCGCACAGCGTGCAGCCTTTCAGGCAGGCTTCCCTCACTTAGTATTGTGCATTCCCTGTCTCCGCTGTCTCTCCACACTTTGATAGCCATGTTCAATTTTTTTTTTTACACATTGGATAAGAAGCCTATTGTGTAGAACCCCAGAGACGGACCCTATGGATGTTTGATGCACTCTTTCCATCTTGTTTTCATAGACAATAAGAGTGATATCAATGTGCACAGTACGTAAGCACATCAGAGGTCTCTCAGTTATCAAGAATCCTGTATCATTAACCCTCAGATTGTCAACTTACTCATGACGAGTGGCGAATCTCCCATTCCTGACTAGAGCAGTTTTTCTCAACCTTCCTAATGCTGTGACCCTTCAATACAGTTCCTCAGGCTGTGGTGACTCCCAACTGTAAAATTATTTTCATTGCTATTTTATAAGTATAATTTTGCTACTGTTGTGAATCGTAATGTAAATATCTGATATGCGGATGGTCTTAGGCGACCCCTGAGAAAAGATCATTTGACCCTTAAAGGGGTAGTGACCCACCAGTTGAGAACTGTTGGGATAGGTCATTTATTGAGTGAAGTCTCCATTTAGCCATAGGAAGGTGGTTGCAGATTTTCTGTTGTTGTGGATGATGCTATGACAAATATCCTTCTTGCTGAATAGCATCTCCATATCTTCAGGAAAATATATAATTGGGTCCCAAAGCATATGACATTTTCAGACTTTGCTAGAGATAGTTAAACTAGAAAAGTCTGCAAACTCAACTCCCCCAGAAGACCCGAAAAGACCCATTTTCAAGCACTTCATTAAAACACATTACATCCTTTTGGGTGTTTAAAATAGAGGGCATTTGGTTTGGATTTATTGGGCATTGAGAAGCTAGGAGAAAGGAGACGGCATGTGAGAACAGTGTGACCCGAGGCATGAGGGTGTGGAGGGATCGGGGTAGGTCTTGGAATGCTCTCCTGGCGGGAGTATAGGAAGCATGGTTAGGCAGCAGCATGAGCTGAAGCGGAAAAGTAGATCCCCGAAGTCCTTGAAGGCTCAGCTAGAGGTTCACATGTCCTTGGAAAACAAAATAGAACCCAGAAGACTTTTGAGGGGTGGGAGCTGACCGCGGCTGCATCCTTGATGAGTTAAGCGGAGGTACACCGGTGAGGAGGTGGCTCCCGTGCTGAGTGCGCAGAATCTGTCGTGGGGGGGGGGGGGGGGGGGGGTCGCTCGGGACATGGCAAGTTGTTCTGGGTTTGTGTTCACTTCTAGGAGAAGACACGAAGGTTGGAAATGAAAACCGTAGTTAGTTACACAGTCATTAAAACTGACTCCGGTGGGGGTATAGATTAGGAGGCAGAGGGCTTGCCTGCACGGGGCTCTGGGTTCTAGCCCCACCGCCACCTACACCCAGCATGGTAGTGTTTCCTTATAATCACAACATGCAGGCAGAAGCTTGAGACCAGAACAAGAACAATATACCTTGTATGTTAATGTGAGACCAAAACAGTAAGTAAGGCTTGTAAGTAGGCTTCTGTTTGTAGTTAAGAATCAGTCCTTGCAAGTTAAGGTTTCTATTTGGATTTAGAAATAAGCTCCTGTTTCTTAGATCTGGTGTAGCCTGCAAAACATGCTTTACAACCTACACTAAACTTGCGACCCCATTCACATGATGTATACCCTTGTCATTGCATTTTTCTAGCAATGTCTAACAGCCAACTATCTCGCCCCTGTAAGCACTGCGTCACTCCCCTAAAAGGGACCTCAAGAGGCCAATAGGAACTGTTCTCTAAAATCCCAGCTTACCGGCAGCCAGACAACTGGCTAGTCCCAGGTGCACCCCAAAATACAACTCGCTTTAATCAGACAATGATGGATTTGATTTTTCTCCTCATAATTCTCAGGTTTAACAGAAACAGGACATCAGAAGTTTAAGGTTAATCTTGGTCACACAGTAAGTTGGAGGCTGGACTAGGCTGTAAGAGACCTTGTCTTATGAACAAATAAACATAACGCAAATAAAAATAAAAAACAAACACTATTAAGAAAGAACAAACATAATGCAACTACATGATATTAAGACTGTCAGAAAGTGGAGTGGAGTGGTATGTGTCAGTACTTCGGAGGCAGAAGCAGGCAGATCTCTATGAGTTCAAAGCCAGCCTGCTCTACACAGTGAGTTCCAGGACAGTCAGAGCTACAGAGTGGGACCCTGTCTGAAAAACAAAACAAAACAAGAGTCTGGCCAAATTCCGGGGTGTTTGGCAAAGGCAGCTACCACAAGAGCCTCTCCTAACCACCCTCAGAGCTGTCCACCAAATTTGCAATCAGATTAGAGAAGCCAGGGGAGAATAGAAGGACAAAGGGAGGCAGGTTTGGAAACCCATGTCCAAATGTCCAGCCACAGTTCCCGTCAGTGGTGGCTTGAACCCAGAAGGCACATTCCCATAGCCATGCTGAGCGGGGATTCCACCATACATCCCCAACTGTGAGAATTCCTAAGTTATTTTTAAAACTCAACTTTGGTTTGTGTTAGGTGGTTTAACTAAAAGAAAAAAAAAATTAATCATACTGTGAGCACTTTGTCTAGACAACATTTTTCTGAATTTACAGATATCCTTATGTTTGGTCCACTGTAATTTATTGGTCCTTTGACAAAGGTGTTTTTGTATTCTCTCACTGACATGGCTCCATGTGACTCCTTCTCTGTGGTTGTCTGTCTTCTGTTATATAAGATCTTGCTGCTGTCTCTACCATGATCACACTTCGAGAGTCAAAAAAAAAAAAGATGTATTTCAGGTGTCGGAGATGAAGGAGGTTGCGTGAGTTTAACCTTCCTTGGTACCCTTGTGAGCTTTCTGTGTTTAATACTTGTTTTATCTGAAGCCTGTGGAGGTTCTAAACTATTAGAAGACACACTTTCTGAGAACTACCTTTCTAGTAGCCTGAAGATATACCATTGATGTTGGGCAACAAAGTTATTCTCTGTAATCCTCTTGATGTCGTAAATGAAAAAGAAGACGGAGCTAGCTCCATCTGAACTTTGGGCAAACCATTTGCTCAAAAGGATCATCAAAGGACCTGATCCTGCCAAAATAATATTTAAAAAAAAAAAAAATCCAGCAGAAAGGGAAAACATTGAGGAGCACGCACAGAAATGAAATTGGTGCAAATTACCTCCAATGTGATCGGAGAGAGACAAAACAAACCCCCACCGCAGCCCACAGGAAAGCCACACAAGATAGATTGAAGTGGTAGCCTCCTGGTAGCCATCTTTTAACAGCTTTCTTTCTTCAATGCTTTATCCTAAAAAAAAAAAAAGAAGAAGAAGAAGAAGAAAAGAAAGAGAAAGGGAAAAAAAGAAAAAGAAGAGAAAAAGCAAAGGAGAAAACCTACCCATTGTTAGGGCTCCTATTCATCCTTCATTCAAAGTCATTCACTCTGCATTAATTACCACCCTCTTGGGGCACAGGGGCGCCCAAACGCATCTTGTTTTCAAAGCCGCACCCTCCCCGCCTTTGCTATTTACATGCAGAGCCTGATGAAAATTTCATCCTAATACTTTGAGACTCCCCCTAATTTTTGCATACTGTAATTGTTCATACCAGAGGGGGGAAAAAAAGACAAAAGAATGATTCCAGGCTCTAGGACAGTTGTTTGCTTGGCTTTCATTTTTCTTTCCAGCTGTGACACGGGCAAAGGCGCTTTAGCAGGTGTCCCGCCAGCCCTCGGATAATTTTTAACTTTCCTTCACTCGCTTTCATGTCTGCACACTCACAGGAGCATATTTTTTCCCCCTCGCTGCCTGGTGCTGTCTCTCTCGTTTCTCATGTCAGTCTGTTACCTGGATTTTTCCTTAAGTCTCACTAGAAGGAAAGAGGTGAGATGGGAGTTCAGAAATTCCATCTAGGTGTTTTAATTGTATGGTAATTGGCTCTCTGAAGCCCACTTTCCTTTCACTCTGATTGGCTGAGCCAAGCTGAAATCTGTGGAAAGCACAACGTTGTCGGTTAGTATAAAAATGAATGAAGAGTTGGTCCTTCCACTTCCCAGCTTCAATTTCCTAATGCTGGTTGAATAACAGCCAGGAATGGGGGGGGGGGGTTGGTTCTACAATTAAACTTTAATAACTAGAGCTTAAAGAGGAAACATTTTCGTAAGTCAGTTCTGATACCATTGAAAATTTGTGATTCCTAAATTCACTCTTTAATATGCAACAAATATGTGTGTCGTTCTAAAGAAGCAATACAGAAGGCATACATAAAACGTATAGTTACAGGAGTGCAACTAGTTGAAGCAAATGGAAAAAGTAACCACATAGCCCAAAGGGACACAGAACGTTGCATGCAGACAGAAATCGCTTCAACCTTTTCTTTTCTACCCTTTTCTGTTTTATTGTTGAGGGAGCCGAAACCTAGATTGATAGGGACTTATCCGGTGTCACCCAGGACTGGTGGAAAATTCTGATCCAGCTGGACTGGTGGTAGCCTATCTTCCTGCAACACCTGCCACTGTTCAACTTCTATAGTCTTGGATGGGCCATCGAGCCACACAGGTGCGCTGTACACGTGCCTTGCCCATCCCTGGCATCATCTCAAGGCCCTGGTGTCCTTTGGGTCTGGTCAAGCTTCCATATCACTGCTGCAATGGTTGTAATGGAGTTGGGGCTTCAAGATGTTCACTGTTGTTCCTGTAATTGTTACTGCTGTTACTGGTGTAGATCCAGCCTGACTTCCTAACCATTCTCATTGGCTTCTTTACATGTGCTGGTTCTGTGCTGAAAATCATTTGCAGCACAGTTACAGTGTGTGTGTGTGTGTGTGTGTGTGTGTGTGTGTGTGTGTGTGTGTGTGCGTGTGTCTGTGTGTAGGTACCATTTGTGTAAGCCAATAATATCAATTTCAGCACCGTAACCAGCATCTCTTTCAGGTGAAGTGAATTTGAAAATATGAATTGTAATATTAGGAGCTCAGAACTGCAAAGGAGCTCATAGGATAGCTAAATGCATTAACCTTCTCATTGATAGAACCCTCTCATTGATAGAACCCTCTCATTGATAGAACCCTCTCATTGATAGAACTCTCCCTACTTTACATTAGATTGCTTACATTCGCAGTGCAAAGTGTCACAGAACATTCCAAACACAATATGAGAGGAAGTGAATCCTATAAATAATAACCACTGCTTCAGAACTGTTGATTCAGAACAAACTTGATGTGATTATTTCTAATGGGAACAAACAACAGCCTTGCAGGTTAAACATTCACAGTAACTCCAGCTTGGCATGCGACCCAACAGAGGGTGTAAGGAAAGCATTGCTGAGTGCGCAAATCTGGGAAGCTGCAACAGGATTTAGACTCAGGCTCATATGTTCAAATACTTGTTCTCCAGTTGGTGGAACTATCTGGGAAGGATTGGGAGGTGTGGCCTTCTTGGAGGAGGTGTGTCACTGGAGGCGGGACTTGAGATTTCCAAAGCTCATTGTTGTGGGAGTCTTTCTGGAATCAGCACCCTGACACCAATGAGAGTGCAAGCAAGGAAATGTCACAGATGGGCCAAAGCCAGGACAGCTCCTGAAAGTTCAATGCCTGGTCTAGTCTGTATTCTCATTTTATACTCTAAAACCATAAGGTGGGGCAGGCAGACAAGCAAGCAAGATTTTCCGGAAGTGTAGGTGGCAGTCAGAAAGTTGTTCTGAGCAATGGCAACAACTCATTGTCTCAGCTACTTGTTCCAGGTAGCAAGTGAAGTCATGATTGGCAAATAGGTAGTACAGACAGTGCTTTAAGTAAATCGCTACATAAATCAGTAAATCAATATCCAATAATTGGTCTTTTCTACCTCATTTTCCTTCACCATGGCATTTGCAGTTAGCTCTCTCTGCCTCTTGTAAATCAAAATGCAAGCTCTCAGCAACTGCTTCAGTGCCATGCTGTGCCTATCTGCACCCACATCCCTTGCCATGATGGCCATAATGGTCATGGACTCTAACCCTCTGAAACTGTAAGCCCCAAATTAAACACTTCCTTTTACAAATTGTCTGGGTCATGGTGCTCTCTCACAGCAATAGAAAAGCAACCAAGATAGGCCTCTTGGTGGAATGGTATCCCCGAGGGCCCCGACTGGTTCCTGACATTGTATTGGACCTGTACCAGGAGATGTCAGAGTCCGTGTGCGGCTGTGGGCAGCCCCCAACCTTCCTGAACTTGAATTTCCCCATTTAAGAGTGTTGTGGTCAGTCCCCTCTTGTCCTTCCCTGTGCAGTGGTGGAGCAGCCTGAGGCAGGGCAGTGTGATCCTGCCAAGGTGGTCTGTAAACTCCAGTGCACATTCTCAAGTTTTATGATGAGTAATGTTTCCCGTGTGAAATTCTAAAGACTCTTCATTAAGTTTGAAAAGTGAATTTTATTTGGTGTATAAGCAAGTAAATAAGTAAGAATTCTCTTGTTTAAGTAGAAACAGAATACCAGTATCAGCTTTAGCCTCTTAAAAAAGAGACTTACAAAGCACCTTTTGTCGTGTGTGTGTGTGTGTGTGTGTATGTGTGTGCCTCTAAGGCAATCTTTATTTAAAATCTAGAGAGAAAAAAAACAAACCTCAAACCCATTATGACTCTTGAGATGTAGCTCCATTTGCCAGGCGTTCATGACACCATTCTTGTTTTTCAGTTACAGAAAAGTAATCAATAAAGATTACTATGATATCAGAAACTCTAGATCATAACAGAGACTTGGAGAGACAATGTGGGACCCCTTCCCTCCCCCTGTCACCAGCTGACCTGGAGAAAACAGACAGGAAATAGGAGGGCCCAAGTAGATCAAGCCCATGCTTGAAGCAACCAGAGGAAGCTCCTGACTCCAGGCTCTTTCTGCTCCACCTCATTCCTGCCCTGGAGGACACAGAGCTGAGTGCCTACAGTGTGCTTTATAAGGCTGTAAACTCCTAGTGAAAATGTTTGTCTTCAATTTCAGACAGTCTTTAAGATATTGAGGCTGTCCTGGACCACCCAGGCCAGAGGAAGGCACCCTGAACTAGAGAGTATTTGCACAAGGGTAAATATGTGTATGTGTGTATATGTGTGTGCACATGTATGTACATACACACACATGTGCATATATTCACAGTGATATGCACATATGTGTGAATGCGTGTGTGTCACCCACACCTGCACAAGGGATATGCATGTGTACAGGAAGAAGAGGTGTCACAGGAAAGGAGCTGCCCTGTGGATGAAGATTTCAATATTGTACCTCCTCACTTAACAATGAAGACTGATGCTTGTTGGTAGAAACAGCCTAGCTCCCACAATGCCCAGTTCCTCCCCTCTTAAAGCATTTCAGACTTCCAAGCAGCTTTTTCTTGACAGTGTCCCCAAACACAACCTCAGCGCACAATTGTTTCTGATGCTCAAGCGTGTTGTGATGTGTCTTTCACATGACTACAGCACAGAGTACATGGCTTTAATTGTCCTGAGGCATAAGGAGGTCTCAGGGGATATTACAGAAGAGGGAGCAAGGAAATTCTAAGAGCTAGAGGATCAGGACATTTGCTATGAGATTGTGTCTCCTAGCAATATCAGAAGCTACACCCATAAGTTCTCACCATGACCTAATCAAAGACAGCAACAACAGACATGCCAAAGTGGACAGGAAAAGCCCATGAGGCCTCAACCCTACACAAAGAACTACAGACAACTAAGGAGTGCTGACAGTGGGAGAAATAGTATTCCCAGAAAAAAGCACATCAATTGGTTATCCAATACCAAATGGCCAGCCCAGAAGACATACATACAAGTAACATTATCCAGACAGAGCAGGGCATAATTAGGCATATATATGTATATACCGTACATATACGTATGTAACAACAGTTAGTGAAGAAAGAGGCCATGAATTTTAAAGAGAACAAAAAGGGATATATGAGATGGTTTGGAGGGAAGAATGGGAAGGGGGGAAATACGTAATTATGTTATTACAATCCCCAAATAAAAGAAGCAATAAGAGAGTGATTATTGATTATTTCTTAAAGAACTGCAATCTTTTAAAAATAATTAAAAACACACCAATTCTTTTCAGGAAAGCATAGGAATCAGGAAGACATATAAACAAAATCGGTAGTTTGCAGCCCATGGTATAAAAATAAAGGCAAAGCACTACTGTAAGTGCTCAATATTGGTATATACTGAAGTTGACTTTTCATACTCCTATTGTACTCAAAACCACCGTTGCTCTGCACTTTCACGTTAAGATTAGATAAGACATAAGCTTTCTCCAGCACCCATTGCTTTTCCTTATGTCTTTTGCCTCAACATCTATGAACCTTATATCAAAAGCTTGTTCCCCGTACTTTGAAAGGGAATGTCTGTCTTCCTGAACACAGCAGGCCCGGAGCTCCGTGACAGACACTTGCAGGTGATGCATGATGGGTGTTTTGAGTCCCCGACAGAGGAAGAGACTGTCAGATGGTGTTTACTTTCTAGAATGTTTACTTACTTCTTCGTCATATGAGGATTTTTTTTTTTAATTCATCAAGGATTATTAAGCTCTTAAGGTAAGTATAACCAACCATTAATGTCAGTCTTCCAGAAGCATTCTGGTTTCTAACATTGTATTTTCAGGTCACTTGGTGATGCTAATAAGACAGTTTTCCTGGTGTATGATAAAATGCAGTTGTGTTAACATTTGTTAAGCCACAGAACAAAACTGCTCCCATGGCTCAGCCTAAACTATTGGTGTCACCCAAAGCATATTTACAAGTCCTTGTACAAAGGACCAGCTTTCCTCCGTATGATTCCTCTACCGGGCCCTCCAGCTGCTCCTCCCTGCCTGCCAGTTTCCACAGACTCACAGATTCTTCACGGAAATCACTAGCTGGCATTCTAGGGGTAGAACAGGAACTCAGCGTTTACAAGCCATTCTGATAGAGAGCACTGATAACTGTCTTACTATCAAGAACTCAGGGAAAAAGTTACCTTTATCAATCACATTCTAAACCACTAATGTGGATTATCAGTCTATGTGTTATAAAGGTTATATAAAAGTATAAAAGTAACGTTTTCTGGGTCACATGATTGAAATGTAAAGTAGCAATGTTAAAAGGGATTAGAAAAGTACTTGTGGGCACATATTTGCCATCAAAAGTGTTTTCCAGTGTTGGTACTTGAAACAGAGTGAGTCTCTGAATGGCCAGAATATTAAGCAATACAGTACCTCCCAGTACTCTAAGCAAACCCAGAGGGTCCAGGCACCCAGAGTCCCAGGAGCCACTGTGGCTGATGTTACCACATCCCTTTTACATATCTAAAGACACGTTCAGTAATTTTCACAGAATCATAGCTAATAAATGGTTAAGCCACCTTTTACACTCATTCTTTCCTTTTATAAACATAAATGAACAAGATTGATAGACCTCATGAAGCTCTCCGGGGCCTCTGGAGGAAGGTAGATGCTACAGCAAATTCAGTGAAAATCTGCTTTTCAATCTGTGAGGGATTTTTTTTTTTCAGTGAAAAGAGTTAGAAATGTCATTTTGTTTTCATCATTTTAATTCCACCTTTCCCACAGTCTCTGAAAGCAGAAGTGATTTTTACTTATATTTATATGCTAATTCCTGACACACAAGAAGAAAAATGTTGCGTCCCCTAATTCTCATAACAACCGTGTCATAAGTTCTGAAATTGTTCTAAATAGAACTCAGAAATATGGCCGCACTGTGCCTCATGATATTGCTCAAAATTCAAACCTGACAGAACCAAGGAACTGATTAACAACAACAACAACAAAAGTTTGGTTTTTTTTTTCCCCAAAAACATTTCCAGTATTCAAAAGGCTCAAGGAATAAACATGAGAACCACTTTTGTTTGTCGTATGTTTCCACATAGCGTGGAGGGCCCTCCTTGATGCCAGAGTGCTTGGTCACACCTGTGATGGAGGCTCATGAAGATGCCAGGCTTCCCTCCCTCCATCCCTGGGATTGGTTTCGCCTGGCTACACCTTGACCAGCAGCACCTGTCCGTCAAGGAAGGTGACAGCTTGTTCCGTGAAAAGTTAATTCGCTCCAATTCCTGTGGCATCCCCCTTAAGATGAGTAGATAGAGGTGGATGACTGAGCCCCCCCCCCATCCTCCCCATCCTCCAGGCACTTCCTTACCTACGGCAGTTCTCCTTGGAATCAGCCGAGGCACATGCATGGCTTGCTCTCTCCTCTGTTGTTCTGTTGTTTGTTTTGCCCAAGCTGCTGTGTTTGCACTGAACACAGCTAGAAATCCCTCGCCATCTCTGCCTCCCGTCTGCTGTGTAAACAGCATCTGAGAAGCAGATCCCCAGCGCTGCCTGCTTGCACTGGGAAGTGGAGTTGCTGACTCTTGGCCAGAGCCTGCTTTAGCAACACACGTCTTCCAGGTGTGTGGCTGTGCCTTTTCATAAGCCTGCCTTCAAGCGTTCTTTCCACTTGGAAATGCTTACGTCCTTCAATAGCTACTTGTCACTGAGTATGGCCAAGCAGAGATTATCTGACTGGAGAAAGAACTTTTGCTTGACGTTGCATCCTGTGATTCCATGATTCTAAGGGGAAGGGTAGAAGGTCAAATATTCGTGCATTTAATTAATGCCCAATCAGATTGTTTTGACAAGAAAATGGCATGAGACAGAACTGAAGTTTTTTTTTTTTTCTTCTCCTAAGAGCTAGATAGGTAGTATTTCTGTATCCTAATAAACTTGCTAACAAGAAACAGTGGTGGATTGGAAGATGGCTCGGTTGATAACGTGCTTGCCTTGTCAGCATGAGGCATGAAGTTTGTGCTACAGAATCCATAATAAAAAAAAAAAGCAAGGCATAGTGGCACGGGAATCCTTGAGGCCAATGAGAGACTGTCGCACAAACAAAAACAAGACAGACGAGGAATAGGGGAGAGACTTACCTGGGAGAGGGGCATCACAAAAAGAGAGAGGCTGCCTTAAAAAAAACAAAAACAAAGTGTACAGCTGCTGAAGGATGACACTTGGGGTTGACCTCTGACTTTCCACATGCATATTAACACATATGCACTGCAGACACATGCGCGCACACACACATATATGTGTATGTATATATGTGCATATATATATACCTGCAAATAACTTACTAGTGGTGTAAACCTTAAATACCCAGTTTTGCCTGGACCGGTTTTGTGTACTGCTAAAGAGCTGCTATGGACTCCTCTCAGCACACTTAGATCTCAGGAAAAGGCTGAATGAAGTTCTACCCATATCTAATTGATCAGTTATACTTTATTTTTGGCTTATATTCATGAGTTATCTTTATGTTTGTGTCTCATTAAAACCTTTCCACTTACCATGGCTTCAAGGCCCACAGAAAACACAACCCACTTCCTGAAAGGTTCTGTGCACTTGTGTAGAAAACTAACACACCTGGAACCCAATTACCCCACTTGCGAATGGATTGGTATTTGAGACTTATTTGTCTCGGTGCAAACCAAACCAGGGAAACCTGTGAAGGTTGGTAAAAATCCAGGTGCTGTCTCGAATGTTGTATAGGAAGAAGATAACAGCGCAGCTGGCTGAGAACCACAGCCCCTAACTCACTGGGTGGCTAGGACAAGCAACCTCACCTGTCCTCTTAGTTTCTTTGGTTCTTATGGAAGGAGCAGACTGAGGTTGACTTCTAAGGTCCTTTGAAGGTTCTCTCTGATGCTCTCAGACTCATCTTTCCAGAAGAAAGCCCACTCCATCCTCCTCTGTGGATACCTGGATCTTAGCATACCCCCCAGAGCTTGCTGGTTGGGATACTTTCCTGTGCCTTTTTCAAAACATTGGAGAAATACATACGATACACACACGGCTGGCTGAGTCCCAGAATTATTCTTGAGGGGTGAAAAGGAAACTTCTCAGCTAGGCTTGTGCCTCATCTATGCAGGCTTTTTTTTAAGAGGTCTTCAGGCACGTGACAGACTTGGGGTGAGAATCATCACACGAGGCCACCACTGCCACCATGGTGACCATCAGGAGGATTTATATCAGATTGTTCTTCCATCTCAGAAGTGAAAGAGCATCAGGAACGGCATCTCCGAGGCAGCAGACACACAACCACCACGTGCTGCACTGTTCAGGCACTAACTCATTTGCTGACAGGACTCCGGTAAGTCGGTAGTCGCTACTGTTCTCATTTTAGACCGGAAGAAACCAACATTCTTCTTCAGTTGAGTGACAGAACCAATCTGTGTGGCAGGGGCATGACCCTGAATCTCTTCTTCCTTCCAGTATACCCAGCATACGAAGTGTGCATCTCAAACATTTCATCATTATTATTACTTACATAAAAAACTCCGAGGGACTCGATGATTAAAAAAAAAAAAAGATTCTCTAGATAAGTATTTCAGATGTTGCTTCCTAAATGTCGCTGTGTTTCTGTCAGCCCTCTCTGCAGCCTTCTCGGGCCGGTGACAGCTGATCAATCATTTGATTACCTGGCTCTGAGGGAGCCACGGGCCATCTATTTTTAAATGAAATAAAACTAATTTCACCTCAAGCGATTCTTTGGAGCATTTTATGACATTTGTTGAGATAATTGGGGACATCCTGGCGTGTCACAAAGCCGAGGCTGGGAATCAGTGCTCTGAGGTCTAAAGAAGCAAATTAAATTTTTCCTCTGGTTTTCTTCAGATAGCTTCATGTGTGGAGAGTCAACTTTCTGCGGCTTTCATTATGTTTTTACTTCTTTCTTGTCATCCTTTCTCCCCTTTATTTATTGTGTATAGACTCCTACACAGCCCGTCAGCGTGCCTCTAACCTAATTAGCTTTCTTCCGATGAAACAATACCCTTCATTCCAAGAACGGGCAGGATTTTCGAGCCAGGAAGGGGGCTGTGACCTTCTGAACTGCTCCGCTGTCAGGCTGTGCACAGGTGACTCATGAAACGCTTATCCAGGTGCAGGGAGAGACAGCTCAGCAAGACAGTGCCCCTGTCTCAATAATAGGAAAAGGCGTTTCAAAGAGTTGTGCTAGGCTGCTTTTGAAGGGATGTGACCTGACCTGATCGGATTCTGGGATAAGCAGAGCTTCTACCGAAGGGCCTTCATGCTCTCCTCAGGATGTGTTTATAGGCAAAGCCCAGACGGTTCCCAGGGAAGATGAAATGTGTCTCACTCGGCGGAGCCCATTTAAAGGATGAATCTCAGGAAATGTAAGGACTTCCAAGTGACTGCCCTCCACCTGTTTACCAATCATTTACCGCTTCCTTGTTGACTCAGGTCTTCTCATCGACTTCGTCCTTCGCCGATCATGTGTGCACACATTTAGCGTGCACACATTCATTCATCCGTTCATTCGGTTGCGCTGGTAGGAGGCCCGGTGTTAGCAGTGCCACGCTCATGACACTTTCTCAGTGTGCTTCCCGTTAACCAGCTCTGCCTCTTCAGGTAAGTCCTTGAACTGCTCTGATCTTCAGTTTTCTTGACTGTTGTGATAGGTACCCGACAAGATTCTAAACAAACCCTGAATTCATTATTTGGGGTTTGAGATCAACATGGTATTTATCCAAGAGAGGAAACCTTCAACTCTTCATGGACAATTTGGTATAATAGCCTTATGTTCCCTAATTGAAAATGCAGACTTCATACAGGCCTGGCCTTAAACCTTTTGACAGAAAAGGGCCTGAGTATCCAAGGAGTCCATGAGACAAACTTGATTTTAACACTGTTTCATTTGTTAGTTGTTTAATAAAGATTCCTGGTACTGAGCTCCCTGCTTTGAAGGAATGTATTTACAACTTGGTTTCCATATTTTTCCCATCCCAGTAATAGAACCAAACTGGTGGTCAGACTGGAGAAGACTGTTTTAGAGTTGTCTACATGTACCACGTATCCATTCTCCTTCTTCTATGTTTAGTAATAGGAGTCTCTTGCATTTAGACACACATTAAATACCCAACCGGGGTCTGTGTTTCTCAAGTTCTCTTAGAAGTAGGCATGCCTGTGAGGCCGTACTGTTCATCTGGGGACTACATTTCCTGGACTCTCTTGCAGCTAGTCATACCTATGAGGCTTCACCTGAACCAGAGAGATGGCTCATCTCCTTGATGGTAAGTCATCTGCCACACTTTCCCTGTTCATTCTCCCTGGTAAGTGGAAAGTTGCAGCACATGTAACAACCTTGGGAACTGGTGTTGAGGATTACCAAGATGCCTATGAGACATGAACCACAGTCCTCCAGACACAGGAAAGAAAAACAGTCTTGTTTTACTTATGCTATTATTTCTCATAGAGCTTTGTTACAACCATTTATCCTATAATCTTAGTTTTTCACCAAAAAGACAATACTTTTAGGAGATTAAAGCATAAAATATTTATAAATACCACTTAAGGGGGAATGTAAAGGGATTAAGTAGTTCCTACCATATTTCTAATATTTGTTAAAAAAAAAATCCAGCCACTCTTTGTTGGTATTTGAGGCCTACTCTATAAGAGCAGAGAATTCATGCCTATTTCCAGCTAAGAAGGTCTTGGACTGCAGAGGGAGTTTACTCCTGCTGCATAACTAAATTGATATGGCAATGAGCTGCCCTCTAAATATTTGTTTATATCCATAAAGGATTTGTTTTTGGACGATGCTCACAGTTCTGCCGGAGTCTTCCTTATTCCGTGATATGCTCTGCTTTCCTATACTATGGGGCTCTTGTTTGGAAATGGGAGACTTTTTAGTGTCTGCCACAGAATGTCTGAATGCCTTCATGTTCTTGAAAAGTCCCTGCATTGGTTAAAGGAACAGAAAATCTTCAGCCTCAGAACCTACCCTGTGCCGTTGTCGGAGAGGCTGGACCTATATAGTGCTTTCTTCAGGGATCCAAACTGAGGAGCAAAACAGGGCCTGTGCTTCCCAGCTTTGACCAGTTGGATCCCTATCATCATCTAACTCAATAAAGCCCAACAAAATCAAACAGGAAAGCCAAGGTGGCCACTGAGGCTCCGGATCTGTGTATCTGATGCTCTGTGAGGTTGACTGTGTCATATGAGTTTCCATATTTTAAAAATACCTACATTATGTTTACAAATCTGATGATGACAGTGTGTTTCCTACAGGGGAATAAATGGCAGCAGCTTGTTTATGAAATCCAACCCTATGGGCCAGAGTAGATGCAAGTTTCCCGGCTCTATATTAGCTAATCTTAAATGTTCAACTATCAGGTCCTTGTTTTTAACACAGAGACACTGGAACCCAGGATCACACAAGCCCCAGTCCAGTTCCGTGGGGCTTGAAACCCTGACTATTCCCCACATTTCTCACTCCCCGGAGATCAAAGGGATATTAGAATTAGGAAGCTCCTTTGTTATAAAACTGCAACTCACAGCCCAGAATTCACTTAAGCCACAATTTCCCTTAATCATATTGAAAATTCAAGGCTCTGACAGATAACATCACTTCTGAGCAAAAAGATGTTTTGTGAATGAAATGTCTCTCTCCTCATTTCTCCATTCCACAACCACCTCTCATTTTGAGACAGGGTTTCACTTTGAGCCTGAATTTCACTATGCAGTCTAGCTGACCTCCCTAATGTGAAGATTATTTTTTGGATTCCTCTAGACGCAAATGTAGAAAGGCACTTAACGGAATTTGGTAGCAATTCAGATTACTTCTTAAAAATATTTTCCTGTTTTAATGTCGTACCCCACATCTATAAAAGGTGTGTTCTCCTTAATTAAAGACAGGTACAGGGTGTAAGTCTGCTGTGACTTCCTCATCTTCTGAGTACTTCAAAGACGTCAGTCTACGCCAAACAATACCTGCCTGGAGGAGGGTTTGTGTTGTGTACAGCAGAAATGGAAGCTGTGAGTCGCGTCCCCTTCTGCTGTGCCCAGGAAGCACCAGCATCCTGGGCTTCCGACTTACTCGAGTTCTTTCTCATCACTATAATTTGAAAGTGAACACTCCTCCAGTGTTTGGACAGTTAGTCCCAGCTGGTTGCACTGCTCTGGGAGGTCTTGGAACCTCTGGGACCTGGACCTAGGGGACAGATTTAAGGCCAAGGGATGGGACTTATGGATTACAATGTTGCCTCAGGAACCTAGTTCTAGCCTCTGCTTCCTGGTCTCTACTTCTGAGCCCACTGAGGTATAACGAGTTTCACGCACACATTTCCACTGCCATGAATTCTTCCATGTCTTCATCCGTTCTCTACTCTCTGGGACCGGAAACCAACATGAATTCTGCCTCCTATATGTTGCTGCTCCTATGCGTCTGGTCACAGTAAAGAGAAAATTAACTAATCTGGCCATTTGTAGTTTGGGGCAATTTCTTCACTGAGGTCTCCTTACCTCCCCTGTCCCTAAAATAACCCTTATACCACCGCTCCTTCCACCTTTATGTTTTCCCAATGCTCTGACATAGAAACCTGAACGTGAACTTTGCCGCACCGTGTTGACCTGATCTGGGATGTGGAGCTACCTCAGGAGAACAAAGGAATCAGTTGGCCCAGGGAAAGGCTGAAAAGGGAAAACCAGGCAGTTAGTGATCAAGATGACTAATACGTGCGTGGAAGAGAAGGATAATGTCTTGTCATTTGGGATTAAAAAGAACTAGACTACTTCTTTTTCTGGAAAATTCTCTTTTGTTGGGAGCCGAGTTGAAACGCCATTATAAGATGGCGCCGGTTTCCTGTTTCCGGGTTCTTAGTAAACAAGTAACAGCGCAGGCGCAAGTTGAGTAATCCTTGCCGCCTCCCCCTATGCTAATGAGGTTCTGGACATGCATCCAATTGTTGATGGTCACGTTGCTTGCCGCCTCCCCCTATGCTAATGAGGTTCTGGACATGCATCCAATCGTTGATGGTCACGTTGCTTGCCGCCTCCCCCTATGCTAATGAGGTTCTGGACATGCATCCAATCGTTGATGGTCACGTTGCTTGCCGCCTCCCCCTATGCTAATGAGGTTCTGGACATGCATCCAATCGTTGATGGTCACGTTGCCTATATAAGCAGGGTGCCTCACACATTCAGGGTCTTTCGCTCTCAACACTCAATCAAGCTACAGTCCTCAATAAAGCGTGAACCAGAAGAATCCTGTGTGCGGCGTCTTCCTTGCAGGCGAGGCGGGCGTCCATGCTCTTTGGGGAGGATACCTTTAAAGCAAGTATATGTGAATTTGAGAGTTATTAAAAGCAGTTGGAACCTGTAACATTGTTATCGAAAATGAATTAAACAGCAGCTTCACCAGCCTACAGAACTCCAGATCGGTGCCTAGCCCAATCATCAGAGGCTTCTCTGGCAGTTGATGGGAGCAGACTCAGCGACCCGCACTCAAACAGTAGGAAGAGAGAGAGCCCAAACTGATGATCTCCATCGTGTCCCTCCTTTCGGAGCTTGGGGAACTTGGAGGAAGGACTGTAGGAGCCGGAGAAGTTAATTTCACCAGGAGAACACGGCCCACCGAGTCAGCTAAGCAGGGCTCACGGTGCTCACAGAGACTGGAGCAGCAAGCATGGGTCTGCGTGGGTCTGCACTAGGCCCTATTCATAGATGTCATGACCGTTAGCTTGATGTTTTTATGGGGCTCCTAACAATGAGAGTAGGTGTGTCTCTGACTCTTTTGCCTGCTCTTAGGACCCCTTTTCTCCTACTGGGTTGCCTCTTTCAGCCTTGATATGAGGGTTATTGCCTAGTATCTTGTGATGCCATACTCGATTGATATCCCTGGGAGGCCTGCTCTTTTCTGAAGGGAAGCAGAGGAGGAGTAGATCTGGAAGAGAGAGGAGGTGAAGGGGGGGGGTCCTGAGAGGAGGAGGGAGAGGAAACTAGGATCAGGATGTATTGTATGAGAGAAGAATAGATTTAAAAAAGTATTAAAAATGGAAGAATTGACCATTAGTATGTAAAGAGACTCATGCAGTAAACACCTACAGTCACATCCACACCCAGACAGTCCTTATTTGTCTCTAGCTACCTATACTGAAAGACAATTACCAGCATTTGGGTAGGAATGTAGTTCAGTTGGGAGAGTACTTGCCTAACAGGAATGAAGCCTGGTTGGATCCCTAGCACCACCTAAAGTGGGCCTGGTGTACCACCCAGATCCACCCTTACGTCTCAGAGGGTCCTGCTCGCTGGTGTCTTTTCCTATACTGCTGAGCAGTTCATCATTCTCATTTAGTCCTTATTTAGGGGCGGTCCACTCCTACAATCATAGCACTCTAAGCTACACAGCAAGCATAGAGCCAGCCTGGGCTACATAAGGCTCTGTCTAAAAAAAAAAAAAGAGAGAGAGAGAGAAAAGAGAAAGAAAAGAAACAAGTAGTTTATATAAGCTATCAACATTTACACTGACTAGTCGTTCTGTTTAAGAGGGCTGATGTTCTGATGTTGTGTAGCCCTTTCCTGAGCATTCCAGGATCCACCCGCAATGGGCCATCCTCCTTGCCCCACGTGAGCTACTTCTGGGATTCCTCACATCTCTGAGAGAGAAGCTTCATTTCCATGACACAGATGGCAAAGTGAGGTGTGGGCAACCACATAGGTCAGCAGCTGACAGACCTGCATTTCTCCCTCTGTCCCTGTGAGGCCTTGGGGTGCCACACTGGCATGTGACCGCAAGCTTCTCTTTGCCCATATTAGAAAGAAAGTATAGTCACACGTCTCTACACCCAGAAGGGCCTGCCTAGCTGGAGAGATGACTCGGCAGTTAAGAACACAAAATGTGCTTGTGGAAGACCTGATTTTGGCTTCAATACACTCACTCGGATGCTCACAGCCTCCTGTAACTCCAGTTTCCGGGACCCATCGCCCTCTTCAGGCCTCCCCCAGGCAGCTGCATGCACCTGCACACGCACACATAAACATAAATAAAAATAAAAATAAACCTTTTTAAGATCACAACTCTCAGATGCATTATTCGTTACTTTTCTATTGCTGTAATAAGAAGCACCACGACTGGGACAAATTACAGAAAAAAGAGTTTATTTGGCTCACATCTCCATAGGGTGAGAGGCTATCACCGTGGAGAAGAGGCAGCAGGCTGAAGTCCCACATTTTGAGCTGCAACTGGGAAGCAGAGAGAGCACACCAGCAATGGCACAGGCTTTTGAAACTTCACAGCCCACTTTCTAGTGGCATACTTCCTTCAGCAACACCACACCCCCTAAATCTACCCAACCAGCACCCCCAACTGGGAACCAAGTATTCAAATGTCAGAGACTATGAGGAACATATTCAGCCTCTCAGTCTCAGTCATATTCAGATGGCATTTACAGCCAGGTGGCATACATAAGGGCAGTTAAGTGACTGACCTGTCCCTTTGTGCCTCAGATAAGTGTTAGGTCTGTGAGCAATTGGAGTATCTAGATGCCAGGCTCATCCCTCTCCTGCTAATCGGGACTAAGGAAGTTGGCAGCTATTGGCATTGCCTTTTGGGTTTTAAGACTGATGATTAACTGTCACAGTAGCATAGGAAAAGACAACAGATGAGCTGGACCCTCTAAAGTGCAATGGAGGATCTGGATGGTAACCCTGCCCACTACTCCGCTTCTTTCAAGCTCTCTGAGATAACCTGCATTTGAATGTGTTGCAACAGTAGGGAGTATGCTGGGCCAGGACAGAAGTGCCTGTCCCCTTCACTGTACATTTACTCAGAATTGTCTTGAGGCCTTCTGCTCATAATAGAGCTGATCTTCCAAGCAACTCATGTAGTTTTCATTTCTAGGTACAGTAGAATCCCAGAAAATTCAGAGGTTGAGGGATTGAAAGTTCAAGGACAGCCTAGCCAACATAGTGAGAATCTGTCTTATAATCCCTGAATGTCTGAGGATGTTACTTAGTGGCAGAGAATTTCCCCAGGATGTGCAGAGCCTTGGACTCCCTCCCAGGTACCACAACAAAGAAAAGGGGGAAAGGAACTAATTCTTATTATTATCCCATGAATCAGGGTTGTTCTTTAAACCAGGGCCAACCTTACTCAAGGTAAAGTTAGTAACTAAATGCCTAAGTCAGGACTCAAATTGCAGGTCCATGGACCTGATAACCAGGTCACTTACTGGAGAATGCTCAGGTATTACCCTGACCACTAAGAGGAAGGACCAGGCAGGAAGAAAACAAAAGCACTTATTTTTTATTTATGTATTTGTTTATTTATTTATTCATTCATTCATTTCTTAATTGCATATTTGCTTGATTCATTCATGTAGATATCTATGCCCAGACCAAGCAGCCAAGCAGCTCAGTGATCTAAGGAGCCCTATATTAATGGGATGCCCCAGCTAGCTATAGAGTGTGGCACAAGGAGAGTGAAATGCACCCCGTTTTCTTTTCAGAGTGCAGCAGGAGAGTTGCCACACATTAAATCACTCAGAAATGAGACTGGGGTCATTTCTCATCTGTGTTACAAGTTATGAAGTTCTAGAAGTCGAACAAAACCCTCTAGAATGATCCACTAAACTCAGTGATTATTTGGCCTTCCTTTTACATGTGTGTTTCAAAAGAATAAAAGCTATATCCCTTGAATTCTCAAATGTTAAGTGTCATATTAACTAAATCTGTGATGGCTACATGTTAGGTATAGTATCAGAAGAGGAAGGCTCTCCTGGCATCCTAAATTTAAAACCTTACAAATAGGACCAGAAAATTTAGCAGCTACGGGCAAGGGCACACCTGCCAACCGTGGCTAAAGGCATCTCGCTCAACTACATGGTTCTGAAGCGAAGACACACATCACACAAAAAGCAATTTTCTACGGTTCATATAAGTATTTCTTCACGTAAGTGTGCTTAGCAGTTTCATCTGAAGAAATATAAATCAGTTACTTTATTTTAAACCACCCATGTTCCCCCTAATGGTGTTTACTAAGTCTGAATGGCATTTATTTAAAATAAGTAGAGTAACTTGTACATTGATTGAACTGTCTGTCTCTCAGGTAGATTGTGGAATTGCAATTTAGCACAGAGTTGAAGAGAGCATCAATTAAAGATATAGATAAGGCTGAGTCAGGCGCTCATCAGACAAGATGGGATTAAAGACAGGTTCGAAAATGCAAACCCCCAACATATGCAAAACCTGCACACCATAATATAATGAAAGCGAACCAACTGAGACGGGAATGAAGCACCTACCCGGCAGACCACCTGAGAAGTCTGGCAAATCCTGGCAAAGGGCAGAGGTTCTCAGTGTGTAGCACTCAGCCATGACCTGTGGGTCTGTAAAGTCACAAATCCTGCCATAGCTTGCAGGCACTCCACAGATAGTCAAAACTTCAGTCCTCAGTGGTCCACACCACGTGACCACTGACCTTCAAGCGAGAAAAGGGTAAGCCCTGGAGGTGTGGAGAATGGCTTCCAGTGTTCCCCGTGGCCTGGAGATCAAACACCTGGAGTTACAAGTACTGTAAACGCCAAAACCACATTTTTTAAAAAAACTGCTTTTTAAATTATTGTTGTGTTTTATTCTAAAAGGGACAGACTCCTTCAACCTCCCAACTTATATTTTAATAACCCAGCAACGGAAGAGAAATATTTGACAGAGTGATGACCTTCAACTGCTCCAAAACTGCACAAACGAAGTTTCAACAAATCCTTACACAGTGAATTTGCTGAATGGAAGACTGAAGGGCCAGGCCAGCCCTATCAGCAGCAAAGTCTCTAGCTTCCAAATCCTCGGAAGTCACTACCGCAGCCCTACGGTCCAGTGTGGCCTAAGCAACTGACATGCTAGACAAAAATTAGGGCTCAAATCAATTCACTGCTGAAATCCAATTCAGGCAGTGCTCAGTTTGCAGAGTTTGGGTTGATCAAATTCGAAGATGGGATTCAATTCATATTTCAGTAATGAAGATCAGGACTGGGAACTGATATATTGAAAGCTGTATTTTCCATTTCTTCTCCACATAAAATATTCATGGCCCCCATGTTCTACAGTGTACTCTGACAGTGTAACAGCTGCCAAAAACCTGGTACCTGAGGCCACTTCTACATCAATAAATTATCGAAGGTTACATCTGTAGCAAGATAGCTTTATTGGGCCATGCAAATAATACCAAGTGCAGAACACAATTCTCCCAGCTTTTGTTCCCTTGAGAAAGGACTATGGTTATATGAAGTGCCACAAAGCATGCTGGGAAACTTTGACCAATCAGCAAAATAGAAGGAGAAAAAAAAATTTATTTCTGTTCTGATGCAGGTGGTTTAAAAAAAAAAAAAAAGTCAGACATCATGAGCTGGGTGATTGTGGTCATTTCTATGAAGCTCAGCTTCTCTATAACTTAAGCACACACTATCTACCCCCGCCCCCCTGCAGAATCATTGCACCCCACCAACAGGCCATGTCTGTACAGTGCTTGCCAAACGGAGGCAGTCAACTAATACAATTAAGGAAGAACCTCCAAGAAAACCCAGGTTTTGAATTGGTCACAAGTAGAGTCCCAGACGCCTTCTCTCTCACTTTGGAAGACGTGTCTAAATTGGCTGATCGTGAAACCAGGCATACTGCCATATGTCTTGTAATCCTAGCACTCAGGAGGTAGAGGTAAGAGGTTCAGAAGTTCAAGACCATACTTGGCTTCATAATGAGTTTAGGGCCAGCCTGTGCTACATGGGACTCTACCTTAATAACAACAACGAAGGAAGGTTGAATGAAGAAATTCTATCTTCTACAGTTCTGAAGAAGTTGAGTTCACAAGTAAAATATCTATTCCCTTCCCATTCTTTCTCTCCCTGCATCTCTAAACTTTACAACTTTCCATCTTCCCGCCCACAAGACAATTCTGAATAGAAGAGGCACACCCTAAACACAACCACAAAGCCTCTGCTCTAAACATGGTGCTAGAGACTCCATGTTCTGAAAGCCTTTCACTGAGCTCTCCTTTTTTGTTTCTCGGCTGTGAGATTATACTGGAGAATAGGTGGGCAGCCTCATACCAAAGGCCTCAGAGGTCTTCGCTATGCATTCTGGGGTTCCCACCTGGCTTTAGAGAACTCAAAGTCTGCCAATGGATACTTGTGTTCAACGTATGAAAAGAGACAGGGGGAGATTGGAAAGCATGATTTTGATTTCTCTGCACAAGGCAGATGCTCTGGTGAGCCCCAAAGTGCATGCCCAAGAGGCCTCTGCAAAATAAAGACCAATAAAAAAACAGTCCCAGTTCAATGAGTTTCTTTTTTTTTTTTTTATCAACCTTAAAAAAAAACAAATCAGTAGTGAAATGTACCAGTCTGCTGATTGCCACATAGAATTCTAGCCTTTTTTGAAACACTGTCTAATTCTTACAAATGAAACATTCTAAACTTGGTTTATAGATGTTGAGATTGCTACAGAGAGATTAAGATTTACCTGTATCTACATGTCTGGATGAATTGAATGCAGTCCAGTCAGGCTTCAAATGCCCTCCTTTTGCACTGGATCACACTTCCTCCTCTATAACGTGTTCCTTGGGCTCCTGCATCTGAACAGAAGCAGAATCACTCAAGGGATTCCCAGCCTGACTCTAGCACCCACCGATGCCCTTCATCACTCCACCCAGGACAAAGCGCATCAAAGACACTTAACTGTGAAAAACATCCTCCCAGTTTCAGGACACCGAATCCACCAAGTAACCTTCCTTGGAGGTTACCATTAGGAAGCAATTACTTTTTTCACACTGTCACTTCAGTGAAGACCCTTTGCAGCTACCCAGAGTTGAAGGAAGCAGTGGCTGACTACCCCAGGGTCACCCAATATCTGAGTTTGGGTGACAGACCCACTGGCTTCTTTCCTGCCTGGCAGCAGTGATGTCCTTCAGGGTCACGGTCTGCTATGACCCCGAGAAGTGTCTGAGGCACAGACAAAGCAGTAGGGAGGGACTAAGGACCCTCGCAGCCGAGGGTCTGTCTGTTCACACAGAGCAGCCTGGAATGCTTGGGCATGTGCTGTAAGTGCCTTTGTCCTCCTGGGAGACACCAAGTCCTCTCGCTTAATTTCTGAGTACAGCGCTGTGGTCTCCTTCATGCCTCCCACTCCTTTACAGCCTGGGTCAGATGTCTGAACAGCAGGAACTGGAAAACACTCCCCAAGGCTGTGTGGCTGCACACGAACAAAGCCCCTCTCAGTGGCACAGCTCCCCATTTGCTGCCAACCTGTCCAACATTTGACTTATGTGAAAACGTCTGCTCATTGGCCAGGTTCATTAGTGAGAAATTTTTCAACAGTTCCATTTAACAACCTGGAATGTCCTTTGCAGAAGGCCAAATTAATGTGATTTCTACCTTAAGAAGCTTAGAAACATAGCCACCGCTAACTCAGTAATTACATTGTACTGCCAGCAACAATTCAATATTTTTTTTTCTCGCCTGAGGGTTACAACACATTTGCACTGTGGGGAAGCTTTTCCTCTTTACATCTCAAAACTGTACCACAAACTCTTCCTTTATTCATAACAGCGAGATCTCCAGCTGAGATAGGCACTTTTGTATTGCTCTAGATGACAGCTTTCTGTGTTCTTTCCAAGCACAGGGGGTTTAATAAACATATCTGGCAGGCCTTCCATAGCTGTAGGGCCTGGGATGACACTGTGTGCAAACAGTATGCTTGCACTGGAGGGAAACAAGTTTACTCAATTATTCAATTAATAGATTACAGTCAAGATACTTGTTATCCTACAATAAAAAAAAAAATGAAGCAAGAACTCCAAGAATTAGGGTAGGCCCTGGGATTAGCAACAGCCGGCCATGTGGCATATGCAGATCATAGGGTCTGGGCAAATGCATGAAGACATCCATGTAAAGACATAGACACTCTTGTCTGCTCTGTGAGAAGGAGGCTGTCTGGAGCCCAGACGTACACATGGCATTAAACACTCATGAAATATCTTAGCATGTTGCAGTTTGAGTTTGGAGCCTGGAGAGGGAGGGTAAAGAAAGGATGGGGTTAGGCTGGTGCTAACTGGAGCAGTTTTGTGACAGTCGCAGAGAGAAGCATTCATTGAAAGTCCTCCATGAAAGCTGAGCATCTTGGTAAGGCTTCACGAGTAGCTGCCTTTCTGCTCCGGGGAAGAAGCTTTCCTAGTGCAGAGCGTTTTTGAATGTTCTCTGTTCCAGAACATCTCACTTAAGTAACTCTTAGTGTTTACACAGATATGTCGAAATACACTTAGATGAAAGGCTGGGGCACTTGTGTTGCTGTGAGATGTTGACATACTTTTCAGATTTCACTGAGTGGATCTTCACAGAGAATTACTCCTAAGAAAGTGGAAGGAGAGGCCTAGAAGTTATTGTGAGAATACCAAAGAATCTGCTAGTTTGAGGAATTCTGGACTGGTGCTATGTGCAGCAGGAATCACTGAAGGTTCGTGGAGAGTCAGTTCCCTTTCCCTGAATTTTATTTAGAAGTTTGGAGATAAAGAGCTGAGGTAACTTTCAAGTGCACCAGAAGCCTCATGCACAGCAAATGTGGCTAGTCTTTTGGGAGATACATGAGTAGCTCTTTGCAGTACAAACCTGTAGAAAGCAGTTCTTTTCATGCTCCAGTATAGAGTTATTATTTTGAAATTATTCTGCTCTTCAGGATTGTATATCCCTCATTCACTCTGGATCCCCTGGTGGCCAGCTCACCTTAGATTCAAGATAACAGTGAGCATTTATTATTATCATTATTATTATTATTATTATTACTATTATTTATGATGAGGTATAAATAGAGACATCTTTACTTTACTGATTGGGAAATCATGCCAATGAAAGTGTTGAAAAGTTTTCTAAAAGAGACTAAGGGATCAGACAGGAAATGAATTTCCAGATAACAGAAACTTTTTGTCCTTCCAAGAGCTATTGGGAAGAGCCCTTGGCATCTTTAATCCTTGCCTCTGAGAGATTTGGCCAAATGGGAGAGTAGATGATTTTCCCAGTGAGCAGGCAGGCATGGGGAGTAAAGCAGATGGTGCTTTTTAGATACTAAGAAAGCCAGCCAAGGCAGGAGCCTGGAGTTGAATTTAAAGCCTCCCACTCTCAAGTACAGGACGCTCTCCAGTCCATGGTGTCTCCCAAGAGAAGAATAGAGAAATGTCTGTCATGGATGACTTGCCTCTTCATGATGAGGTCCCTGATGCTCAACCAGTGCCTACCTCAGCCCCAGATCCACTCTTGGGACAGCCTAGAACAGAGCAAGCCTTGACCTGTCCAGAGGCCAGCTCTGAATGAGAGGGTGTGGCCCCGTGGAGAAGGCTGCAGGTACTTTTTCCAAGCATCGCATGCTCTAATTTAAGCTAAGCTCATGTCTGCAGGAAGAAGGTCATGGTTGAATGTGTACACATATGAAGGACTGAACCTTAAGAGACAATTTATTGAATAAACTAGTCAGAAATAAGAAGAAATGTCTATGAAGACTTAGAGCTGCCAGGAATGCAGGAACAGAACAAAGGGGGAAGTGAGGAGGAAGTTTGGAGCATCCGTGGGACCAGAGCCTGTTACCTTGGCTGTTGATTCAAGCCACAGTTACCAGGTGGCCCATTGATTTTGAAGGGAGGGAAACAGAAAGAAAAGGACAGGGACCAGGTGACCAGCTGGTGGGATCTGAAATTAGTCTTGTTACCATGGATCTACTGCCTGCTTTGCATCCTGAGAGCCCAGGCACACATCTGGCCTCTGGGCTGGAGCCTTGTCTGGTCTTTATCTCCTTGGCCAAAGCTACTGCTTCTGTTTCCTCAAAAACAAGAGCCGATCCTGGATCCTATAGTCTTAGCTGGAGCTGAGAGATTCCCTTCATCTTAAGGGCTCTGATGAACACATCGCTTCTTGGCATCTTGTTTAAACCAGACCGATTTCCTAAAAGTGTGATGTCACCCAACTAGCTTTCAGGGACCACTGTCCACATGACTATGTTTCTGGCTTCTATCCACTTGATTGTCCCGTAACAGCTCTTGACATTTTTTGCATGGCATGTGTGGGGCAGACTAAGGCCCCTGATGGAGATAGCCTTACAGCATCTTAGCTTTTTTCATTCCCTCCAGCTGCTGCTGGTCTCCCTACTTTGTCTTTTGTAGACAACAGCTGAAGTCCCAGTTTTCCTGGGACTTGAAGTTGCCCAGGTTAAGGCGGTATTTCCGAGGTACCTTGGGTTACTCCTGTATGATATATATGTACCATATATAGCTAGTGCAGTTCTCAGAGAGCCTTCACGAGTCATTTCACCAGGGAAGGATTCACAGATCACAGACCACAAAAGATGAGTGCTTTAAAAACTTAGTGAGACTATATAATTGATGGTATTAGTGAGAGCGGACCACAGAGAGCCCCTCAGTTCTACTGAGGACAATGGAAAAGGGTTGCCATTATCCTTGCTCATAGATGAAGCCACTAAGACTTAGGAAGGTTAAGTGACTGCCTAAGTCACCCACTCATGCATGGCACCTGTGAGATTTCAGTCTAGATCTGCTTCTAAGGTTCACCCTTGGGCCTCTGTGTACCCACCAGCACGGCAGAGACGTGGAGACAGGCAGCTGTGGGTCTGAGAGTGTCTAGGGGAGTGCTGTTCTCATGCTGCTGTTCGGTTGCTAAAGCAATCTGGCAAAAGCGAAGATCACCACGGTGGAGTCTTCATGAGTTCTCAAGAAAGGGGGCTCGAGATGAGCTCTGAAACCTGGCAGATATTAGGTAAGAGCCTCGCCTGGGGGACTGGCGTGGAAAGGCCCGTGATATCATTTTGGGTAGCTTGAATGGCACCACAAGCAGAGGGACATCCAAAGCTAAGTCAGAGCATCTTGGGGAATAGGGAGTCAGCTTGGTACAACACTGGCCATTTATGTTTTCTTCTTACTCCGGGGAGGGAAAGTTGTAACCAGCTCATGCCCCACCTCACAAACCTCTTCCGTCATATAAAATCCGATGAATTACTCATAGGGTACAGTGTGCTTCTCACAGTGAGGCTGTGAGAGGGATAACCATACAGATTCAGCACTTTGCACATGGCATTGCTGAAGCTGATGACCACCTTCCAAACCCACTTCCACCCCGTTATCGTTTCTCATTGACAAAATGTGATCCCTGTGTGCCTCTACCTTCTTTTAATTCAGAAGTAAAATGTGACTTTAACAACAAAATTAGTCTCAAGACTGGAGAAAGCTGAAAAGAGGGAGAGAGAGAGCAGCTGTTGAGTCTCACCTTAACAATGTTTGAGTCAGCCAAGCACAACCTCATCTCTCACAGAATGACTGAGAGCTATGGTCCATCGCTAAACAAACAATCTTACCACCTGTGAAATGGATTGGATTCGTCTCTGGCTTTTAGAGACAGAAACGGGGAAAATGTTGATCTCATTTCTAAAGCTCTTTCTCGATATAGCCCTGTATCATCTGCTGGAGGTCCATGGACAAAATACCACCAGCCGGGTGGCTTAAACAATGGAAAGGTTCTGGAGACTGGAAGTACAAGACGGAGCTGTTGACAGGTTCACTTTCTCCTTGGCCTGCAGATGAATGCCTCTTACTGGGCCCTCAAGGGGTCTTTCTTCTAGAGCCTTAATCCCTGGTGCATCTTTATCTTTTTATAAGGACTCTACCATGGGATTGGGGCTCCCTATATGATTCCATTTTACCTTAATTATCTTTTTAGAGCTCCTGTCTCCAAATACAGTCATAACAAAGGCTAGAAGTTTAACATATAAATTTTGGAGACCAGTTCAGTCCGTAAGACGCCTGAACACAAAAATGTTGAAAATATTATGTTATTAAATATTACTATATTATGAATTAAACATTAAATATTACTATATGACTATGTATTATAATTATATTATAATTAATATTATATATAATAAATAATATAATTATACAATATAATATTGTATAATTGTATAATATTAAATATATTATTTATATTATAGTATGTTATAGTTATGATATTATATAATGTTCTATTATATATAATATAATAAGCATATAATATATAACAACCATGATTGTTAAAGGGGTTTTCTTTAGGTTACCTTACAGCAAAGGAGGAAGAAAGGGAGGAGACATGCCAAGAGCAAAGGTCTTCATGATACAGGGCTTGTGGGCTGACTTCTAACACTGACTTCTTATATGACCTTGAAGCAATAACTTTATTTATCTATATATCAATATCATTAAAAGACAGGACTTAAGAATAATGTCCCAGAGGGTTGTTTCTTACTGCAGCACCTATGATCCACTTCACTTAAAATTTAGTCAATCCGAAGCTATTCATCCAGAGATTGAGAAAGCTCTAAACAGTGGCTACATGATGAAACTACTTTGACTGGGGAACAAATACTTGCATTTTTGTCCAATAAGAACTCTTCAAATACAAGATAGAGCCGAGTTCTGGGACTATCAAAGTCATAGAAGCTGTGAGTTGGTACCTGGGTTACTGGGCTTAAATTAAATGCCAACTTTCCTCTTCCTTTGTTGATATGTGTGCATAGCCTACGTGACAGCCCTACGCTTCCTACTGTGCAAGCAAATTGAAGAGATTTAGGAAATTATGTGTGCTGTATATGCTTCTCCTTGGAAGACATATGTCCTATACTTAGCAGATTCTGCCTCTAGTTAACAGACTGCTCGTTTGGAAAGGTTTCCCTTCTGCATGTGGTAGCCACAGGTGTCATGGGTAATTGGTGATGAAAGTGCTTTAACAAAAGTTTCAGTTGTGATATAATGAAAGAAAGTGATAGAAACACCCTGTGGGTATGCAGCCAATCTACAAGTGCGACCAGAACATAATCCTTGTAAGACAAGGAAAGAGAAAAAGTGCAAATCAAGAGAAAAATACAGATAAAATTTTCAGATAAAATTATAACCTATTCTTCTTAAAGTACATTAAGCTTAAGACTTTCATTGAAATAGTCTCACTATGTGTAACTTAGCAAATTAACGTGGTTAATGTTTCATTTGCCCTCCAATAAGTATTCTGGAAACCCAGTGTTATGTGTATGTAGATGTAAATGTTATTTTTAGTTACTGTAATATACAACTTAATGTATACATTTTCTGGCAAATTCTTAGTATCTGTTTGTGAAATTACATATGAAACTGGATCCTCCAATTTAGCTCCAAAAGATAGCATGCACCCTCAAAGAATCTCCATCCATATTCCTACCCATTTATTTGCTCACCTGACCAATAAACCATATGCCCCACACCAGGCACTACTGTGCCAACTTGTGCACGGACTCATGAATAATAAGGAAGGAAATAAGCAAATCATAGATAACAATTGACAAGAGTAGTAGGATACATATTAGTTAGGGTTCTCTAGAGAAAAAGAACTGATAGAATGGAAGTGTGTGTGTGTGTGTGTGTGTGTGTGTGTGTGTGTGTGTTTGGTATTTTTAGAGTGGCTTATACTTTGTGGTCAGCTAGTCCAGCAATGGCGGTCTCACGATGGAAAGTCTGGAATCCAGCAATTGTTTGGTCCATGAGGCTGGATGTAGTAGAACAATAATGGTGGTTGCTCAGCAAAGAAGACAAGGAAGCATTTTTTCCTAAGTGCAAACCTTCCAGACTACAGCAGAGGGAACTACCATCATGACAAACTACCATACTGGACAGTGGAACCCAGAGCATCTGAGCTCGGGTATGTTTATTGATCCAGAACTCCTCAAGGGTTCTACTGACAACATGTGCATCACTAGCAATCAAACATCCCACACACAAATCTAATACCTGCAAACAAACACAAAATGCCAAGGCCTAGACAACTTTTCCCCCTACAGTGTACAAAACAATATTTTATACATAACTAAAAATAAACTTCTACAACAGCTGGATGTCTCAGCTGATATTAAGTATTGTTGGAATCTCAAAGAAGTAGGCTCTGATAGCCACAAATCCTGTTTAGTGAGGGCAAGGCAAAGAGCAAAAGCTTCTTTCTCCCATGTCCTTTATATAGGTTGTCACCAGGTTTGGCCCAGGTTAAGGGTGGATCTTCCCACCTCAAAAGATTCAGATTAAACATGGGTCTTCCCATATCAAATGATTTAATTAAAAAAATTCTCTCATATGTGTACTCAGCCACTTGAGTTTTAGTTAATTCAAGACGTAGACAGGTTGACAACCAAGAATAGCCATCACAGGTAGACTAAAAGGACCATGTGATACACCAGCTGCTCTAGAGTGTATACCCCGAACTATCACTTGGGAGGTTGTTAGAAATATGCCTTCCAGGGTTCCACCTCAAATCTACTGACTCAGGCTCAAAAACAGTCTGTTTTAGTAAATCCTCTGGAAGACCTAGACACATAAAAGCTTGCAAAGTCCTGTGGCCCATCAGTTTACATTGAGGTGAGAGAGTGCTGCAGCCTGAGAACTGGGTAAGGCCCCTCTGGGGTTACATTCGAGGCATGCATCCCCATGCAGAGGGACTGAGACAGAAAAGCCTGGTGGGTTTGAGATGCCAGAATAACAATGACCAGAAGAGAGAAGGGTGGCAGTAGATGAGGCTGGCAAGGCAGGGAGGGCAGACAGTTTGTGTCTCAAAGAAAAATCAAGGATCACAGGAGCCAGCTCATACAGAGACCAAAGCTATACCTGTGGCTCCTCTTCACCTCTAAACATGACCCTAGTATCTCTTCATTTACTTACCTGCTTGTACATGTAGTCACACGTCTATTTGACTGAGTGTGTTTCTTCTATTGCTACTCACTTATAAAATAACAACAGGACTGTGAATTGCATTTGGCTGTCTCTACTTGAATATTGGCAGGGTCTGTGGCTTGCTTCTGCTTATAAGAATACAGCAGAGGTGATGGGCTGGGTGCGATGACACATATGCAACTCTTTTGCTTGGTATTTTTGAAGAGACAAACTACCAGGGTAGTAGATAGATGGAGACAGAGTAGGCAGATGACTCTATGTGGGAAAGGACTGGAGGTAGCCTTGGACCAACAGTCAGAGGCTAAGGACATGGAGCCTGCAGCCTATAAGGCAGTAAATGTTGCTAGCAAATGAGAAAGCCTGTGGACAGATGCTTCCCAAGCTATGCCTCCAGTGACATTGCAGCCCTGGTCTGATCTGGGGAACCACAGCCCCAGCTAAGCCACACTCAACCTCCCCCCGCCACACACACACACTTGAGAGCAAGCACTGTGAAGCAGCTAAAGTGGCATTCTAAATGCCAGTTTGTATCCATGTTAGGATCCCAAAGAAATAGACCAATGGAGTCCAACAGGGGGAGTACATGTGTGCAATCTCAACTACTTAGAAGACTAGGGCAGGAAGAGTGTGAGTTCGAGCCCAGTCTGGTCTACATAGAGAGACTTGGTCAGTGCTAACAACTCTAGACCAGTTCTAGAAACTGATACCTGTGCTTGTAGACAGTCTCACAATTGGCCACCTGAAAACTACAGAACTACAAAACTCCGTGGTACAATGCAGCCCCAGTCTAAAGGCTTGAGAGCCAGTGGGACCATTGGTATCAGTCACCCGAAAGCCATGGAACTGGGCGTGTAGAGGGTGTGTTGCTGCTGGAGGGAGTCCCAGCGTGCAGATACCTAAGAATCAAGAGTGCCAGAGTCTTAAGGCAAAGCATAGTGTGTATCCCAGCTCACAAGTCTACAGACTTGCCTTCCCGCTGTCTTTTCGCTTTATCAGGTCTCCGGTGGACTCACTGCCCATCCTGGTAAAGGGTCTTTTTCTCTCGTGCTAATGAACCAAAGATGGTCTTCTATAAGACCTCACAGACACAGGAGGTCTATGCTTTACCAGTGTCCATGCTTTACCAGCTGCTAAGACATGCCTTCACTTGGTCAGTTTGGTGCACAAATCAACCATGACAGCTGCTACAACATATGGAGGAAGTAAATGGGGGTGTGGGATAGATGGGTGTTGTGACTTGTCTTATAAAGGTAAAATGGCCTGTATTATGAAAACACAGTAACTGATTTTAATAAGTAAAAAAACCATCATGTGGTTTGAGACATGGGGCAACTTCATCAGAATGACACAGGAGAATCGACCCAAGGCTGGCAGTGTACCTAACTAGCACTGCCCATCACCTTCCCACTGAGTCTATAAGATCTCTCAAAGCCTGTGGTGTCATGGTACTCCCCTACCTCCTGGCTTCCTTTCCCACTTCTGCTATGATAAATTACCACAAATTTACTATCCTATGGTTTCAGAGGCCAGAAGTCCACACAGGCCTCTCTGGAATAAAATCAAGTATAAGCAGGACTCGGTGGCCCCAGAAGCCGTGGTGCAGGATCTCCTTCTCCTTTCCCCATTCTAGAGGCTGCCTTCAATCCTGGGCTCCTGACGTTTTCCATCTTCAAAACCAGTAGTGGATGATGGAATCTTCAGGTCCAGACACTGTTCTGTCTCCTTTGCCACCTATGGAGGCTATTGATTTAAATAGACCCATGCAGAGCATCCATGTTAAACAACCTGTCCCCAGCTGAGCTGGTGACACTGTTTAATTCCTCTCTACCAGGTAGTCAAACAGAGTTTCACAGAGATGGGGATGGGCACATCTCTTGGAGCTCTTATTCTGCCACAGGTACCAATTCAGTTCTGCTGCATGAGTGAGCTTGGCACGTTCACATGCTCTCAAAGAAGTACTAAATTTTAGTATTCACAGTTTTCCTCACAATGGACTCCCAGATGTTCCCACTTAAAATACTACTGTCTGGAACTGGGGAGATGGCTGAGTCAGTGAAGTACTTGCTGTGGAAGCTTGGGAACCTGAGTTTAACATCTCTGGAACTCACATAAAAAGCCAGCATGCTTGTACGTGTCTGAAATCCCAGCACTAGAGAGGAGGCAGACAGATCCTGGAGCTCATTTGGCCGGCTAGCACGGGCAACTGGGGATCTCCAGATTAAGTGAGAGACCAGGTCTCAAAAAGCAAGGAATAGAGCAATTGGGAAAGATACCTTCTATAGATCTCTGGCCTCCACATGTGTGCACACATACATACATGTACCTAGAAGCACATGCATACAAACACTCATATATGTACCCATAGAAGCACATGCATGTATATACTCACAAGTACCTAGGAGAACCATATGCATGCACACACTCATACATGTACCTAGAACCACATACACATGTACACACACTTGCATATACCTAAAAGACGCATACACAAATCAAAATGAAGCAAAGTTCTACTCTGTACCCTTTGTAGATGCCAACACTATGTTCACTGGACTGATGAGTTACTCTTTCAGCTTTCCTGGAAACTAGAAATGTTTGCTTTTCAGCCCACAAGGTTCTCATCTTATTCTCTGTGGTCCCAAGAGCAGAGAGTCTGCTACTTTAATGAAGTCATTAAGGGGCATGGGTGTTCTGGGAGGAGGCTCTTATGAACCCTGGTAGCTTCTGCTTAGCAGCCATGCCCCTCCCTCTCATCTCTTCAGCTGCTTGTTCTTCACATTATTTGTTCCACCCTTTTGGTTGGCAGATAAATATCATTATTAAGTCAGCTCACAGCGAAAAGAAAGGACTTCTGGAAGATGAACAAAAGACTCCCCAAGCAAGCAACTCTTCCTCCTGTCAGTCAGAGTCGGGGGTCTCACATCATTCAGACTCCTCGTGGGTTCCACTTCGGAAACCTGGAACACGTGTACACAGTTGACCATGTGTCTACCTTCGCCTCCATGGGTCCCTTTCTGCTTTCCATGAGTCCCTCTCATCTGAAGATATTTTGGTTTGACTCCTCTTTTTTTTTTTTTTTTTTTTTTTTTATGTTTAGTGCATGAGAAACTGGGATAGAGAATCCACAGCTTTCACAAGCAAGAGTGGTCCTGGCCATGTAACCCTTGGAATCTAGGCCCCGCCCCTCAAGGCTCATGGCGGAATCCATCATTATGCCTTCCGGTCTCCCTTGCACCCATGAGTTCTTTGAACAGGAGCTTACCAGAGGGCCCTCGGCAGTCACCAAAGCAGCCTCAGATGTATCCACCTTTATTCACATGGAGATTATTCATGAATACATGATCAGAATGTCATTTTTCAGAGTTCCCTATCTCCTTTGAGGTGTGTTCCTTTTAAAGTCCCTGTCCACGCAGAGTGATGCCGTTTCTCAGTAATCATGTCTTTGATTTGGGGGCGGGGGTGGGGAGAGCATTCGGATAGCCCAGAAAGCGCATTGATCTGTTCATAGCCTTTCCTCTTACAGCTGCCTTACACCCTGAAAAACTCAGTCATCTGTCCAGTGAGCGGCACCACCTCCACACCCACCACACCTTGCTAAGGGAAATGAGTTCCCTTGTGCGCTGCGGAAGACCTGATCTGTAGGGAAGTGTAGCAGGACAAGGCAGAAGAAAACTCCTGCCAATCACTCGATGCTACACATTCCATTTGGACTGTATTTCCCTTACCCCTCTATCTATTTTTCCTAGGGTTTGGAAGGAAATCGTGAGAAAATATTTTTCAAAGTGGAGATAAATATGCTGATAGTCTACCAGGCATGGCTGCATTGGCCTGTAATCCCAGCATTCAGCTGAGGCAGGAGGATCCCAAGTTTAAGGCAAGGCTGGGCTACATAGTGAGACCCTGTCTTAAAAAATGTTAATTAGCCCAGTGTTGGTGGTGCACACCTTTAATCCCAGCACTCGGGAGGCAAATGCAGGCGGATTTCTGTGAGTTTGAGGCCAGCCTGGTCTACAGAGTGAGTTCCAGGACAGCCAGAGTTGTAACAGAGAAGAAGCCCTGTCTCGGGGGAAAAAAAAAGGAGGAAAGAAAGAAAGAAAAGAAATCAATTAAATTTAATTAAAAACAAGTAAATAGAAGGTCTTAAGTGAGTGTCTCGAGATCTGGGAGACTGAGCAGGCTAGACTTCCCTGGGGAACAGAGCTCTGTATCGATATTCACTGTGATCTCTGGGAAGCCTGTGATCTGAAAGAACAGATGAGCTTGGAGAAAGGGCCTGGAGTATTGGGAAACTGTGGAAAAACTGTACAGGAGGCTCCGGCGTGGAATGGGAACACTTACCAGGTGATGTGTCTGCCCCACAAGCCCTAAACTAATACTTGGCTGTTTTTGGAGTCTGCAGGGCCTGATGGGAGATGGAAAGGTGTGAGAGATGTGGCCTCTGCCCTCAGAGAGTTGTCACTCATTCCGATAAACACACAGGTTTTCAGGTTCCAGCACTTGTTCAGAACATGGCTTCAAGCTCCTTTTTGGAAGTCAATCAGGTAGGGGTCGGGGGCAGCTTATTGCGTGTGAAGTGGTCAAACTAAGGTGTACTTTTTGTTCAACTGTATAATATGTAGAAACACATAAATAATCTGCTATAATGTAATGAATGGTGGCTATATCAGACGGGACAGAGTAGGTGATGCTAAAACAAACAGCTCCAGATGTTCAGACCCACAACTGTTTCTCCTTTATGCCAACTGCCCACTTGAAATGTGGAATGACATCATACTGGGTTTCAGGGGGTGGCCTGCCCTCTTTTCTGGGGCATCAGTGGTCAAAATCCATATTTAAATTCTCACTACACTTGAGTAAAGGCAAGGAGGTGGAAATCTCCCTTAAACCTGATCTGTTTCAGGCTCCAGGGGTCCACTTTTAAAGCCGTCTGTCTCGAGTCTTACTCTTCTGGGACTTCTCCCTCACTTGTAGGTCATGGGTACACTGGGATGCTTTGTTTACCCAGTAACTTCTAGAATGTGTTTCCCTCTGCCCAAATCATCCCCCGGTCCACCTGCCACAGCCAGTATGGACGCCTACTTATATCTAACTCTTATGTCTACGTTGGGAAGTGAAAAGAAGACAGGAGGAAGTCTTTGGGAGAGGTTCTAATCTTAGGAAACCAAAGGATAATATTTTCTTTTCTCTGAAGTTCTAGCCATTCGCACAGCATTAATTTATTCGACACATCTCTACTGGGGTCTATCCTAACTTGTTTTGTATTACTCTGATAAACACTAAGCTCCCATAGTTTGTTCAGCCTGTTTTAATACCACCCACAACCTCAACTCAGGAGTGGTACCTCCCACAGTGAGCTAGGACCTCCCACATCCATCACCAATAAACAGATGCCCCAGAGGCTTGCCAACAGGCCAACCTGATGGGGGGATCTTCTCAATTGAGGTTCCTTCTTCCCAAATGGCTCTAGCTTGAATCAAAGTTGACAAAAAAGAAAAAGCAATAACAACAACGACCACCAAAGTTAACGAGCAGAGGCCCGGTCTGTAGGCATGCACTGGGTACCAGAGAACTAGCCTCTTTTCTCCTATCACAGGGCCAGGTGTAGAATGGCCATCCACTGCAACAGGCATGAGACAGGAAGGGAACAGTGCTGTCTGTGGGTGTGTGTCCTGTGAGAGTCTTTCCAGGAAAGTGGCATTTGAGCTAAAAAACACAAAGTCTGAGTTGTTGTGACCTAAGAAATAGATTGTAGAATTGACACGTGCTGACAAAAAACAAAGTGAATTGTTGAATGCCGTCTTACAGTGATGTTTCTTCACGTCACCATAAGTCTAAGAAGACTTAACAGTGGCTCACACCTTTAGTAAAATGACTGTACTATCACTGCAAGTGTGCACGCTGAGTATGTGGGGGCGGCGGTGAAGCCAGAGGTCAACAGCAAGTGTCTTCTTCAACCAGGGTCTCTCACTGAAACTGGAGCTCAGCAATCTAGCTAGACTGGTTGGCCAAAAAAAAAAAAAAATGCTATAGGCTGCTCCTGCCTCCCCAGTACCAGGCCTGCAAGCATTTCTTGCTGCAGTCAGCTTTCCACATGAGTGCTAAGGATTAAACTTAGGTGCTAGTGCCATATGCCATTCCAGAAAAGGGAACCGAAGTTGAGAAGATGCCCACATCAGGTCGGCCTGTGTGCAAGCCTGAGGGGCCTTTTCTTGATTGATGATGCTGTGGGAGGCCTAGCCCTCTGTGGGTGGTGCTGGCCCTGAGCTGGTGGCCCTGGGTGATATAAGAAGGAAGACTGAGGAAACAAGAACCTACCATACAATAAGCACCTTAAGGACTGAGCTGTCTCCCCAGTTCTTGCATTATATATCCATCTATCTGAAAATGGAATTGTGTGCTCTGAACTCCATACAGCTCTCTTCGCTATCAACATGGTGAGCTTTGCCTCCCACACGTCCCCAGTGAGCAAAACATGGAGTTAGCGGGGAAAATAAATTAAGAACTTCAAAGCAAATGATTCTGTCATGTGTTAGAGTAAAGAACAGCGTCAAATATTAAAAGACATAATTTAACAATTTTTATTTCCATTATAGAAATAATCACAAAGCTGATTGGTTGATGTTTTGAAATTTTTCAGTAGAAGACTTACAAAGGATGCCACTTCGACCCAAATGAAGCATCGCCTTGTCTTGGAAAAGCATCTGTACGATGCCAACACCCTGCAGTCTGGAGGGCTCTACTTGTACATACGTGTGATGAGCTTCATACATATTCAGCCTCCTAACGTGACAGTCACTTCTAAGAGCAGACAAAAGGCCGTTGGTTTTCCGCGTGGTGGTTTGTGAAGGGAGAATATCACACGCTTCCCCTGATGATTATATAGCTCTATCCATCTGTCTGCCACTGGAGGTTGGGAGACGAGATACAGCTCCCACCGTCGCCATAAACAAAAGTAGATGGTGCTGTCACCAGTCAGACATGCCAGCTAATTGGAGCTGTCGACAGACACAATATTCTGTGTCCACAGCCCTAGTAACAGTTTGAAGCAGCAATGATACGGTGGGTGATGGTGAGGATGGTCCAAGTGTCTCTGCGCACAAGCTAGAAATGACATAATGAGAGAAGAATCACTCAAATATGCCTCCTAGCCCCTGGGGCTCCGCAGAGATCTTTCTCTGTATTGCTTCCCAGGTTGACAGCTTAATTTGATACTCATAATGTCAAACTTTAAAATTAATCTTGCTAAAAAGATATGTTTCAACGAGCTACCAAGACTTACTCTTTTGGGAAATTAATAAGAAAAATAAAATGTCCCTTATTTGTAGCACTTCACCAAGAAGATAGCAAAAGAAATGGGGAGGGGGGCGTTTCGTGATTTTACCAGTTATGTACCTATGGATTTATGGTGATATCCGAGAAAGTAATTTTGCAACTAAATGTTTATATATGTTCATGGGTGTGGCTTCTTGCTGACTATCCCTCCTTGTTGGACAAAGTAGGCTCAAGATAGAAAGCGTTTTGACAAGCCTTTGTGACGTCAGTGTATGCCATACATTAATAAGGACGCTCCCACCGTGTGTTACTGCAGAAGTTCCTTGCTGCTTTCTAATAGTCTGCTCAGCTTCGAAAGAATCTAATGACTCTATCACCAAGGTTCGTAGTTTTGCTCAGCCACTGCTCTGTTTCAACCTGTTGGCGAGCCTCTCTTCGCTTCCAAACGCCGTAAAGCAGACACAGGACTGGTCCTTCTCTATATGTTTAAGAGGTTATTACACATGGAGTGCAGAGATCAATGCTGGGCCCATCGCAGTGACAAACCAGTACATACTTCCCTTATTATTGTTATTACTATGATGATGACCCATGGTCCGTTTCTAACGAGAGCCTTTAATAATTAATCAAAGTCAAAACTGTAAATACCAAAGTTTATAGGCTTGCAAGGCCAGCAGGAGAGGCCCGGGCATTGAGCAGGCTCAGACACTTAAGAAAGTTCTGACATGTATGCCTGTTTCTGTAAAGATTAAGGACTGCAGCCTCAATGGATACTTTCAGGAGGTGAGAGGATATATTCAAGGCATCCAGCCTATGGGTTGCAAGAACTATTCTAATGCTATGCATTTAGGGTGCTTGTCATTTTATATCACTTATTTTGTTTTGTCCTTATTAATTCTGCGAAGTAAAACATGACCCTGATTTCATAAAGGAAGAACGGGGCCACGGGAGATAAAAAAAGAGGCCAGTGGTACAGAGTCATAAACTTGGACATCTCCCCATCAGAACTCGATAGATACACAACTTTCCCAAATGTCCCTTTACCAGGTGACCAAACAACTCAAAGCTTTGTGATGGTTGGCCTCTACTGTCAATTCGGCTGATCCAGAATTCCCAGGACACATGCCTCTGGATGTGTCTGTGTGCTTGTTTTCAGAAAGATTTAACTGAAGAGGGGAGTCCCACTCCAAATGTGTGTGGCCCTGTCACACAGGCTAGGGCCCAGGGATGAATAAAAGGAAGAAATCAAGCCAAGCAGCACAATTCATCCCTCTTGTTTTCCGACTATGGACACAATGTGGCCAACCATCCCATACATTCTACTCCCCCATCATGGACTGTATCATTTCAAACCATGAGCCAAATAAGCACTTTCTTCCTTAAGTTGCTTTTTTGCTTGGTATTTGGCCACAGCAATAAAAAAAGTATGGGTATAGCCTTGCCATTTTCCCACTCAGTCCACAGAGGTGATATACTCAGATGTTTCTTCCAGCTCACATCAGCCTAACCATCTTCCCCTCATGCCTCACTCATTTTTACACACTCACTGTCCCGTTATAAAGATAACTAATCTGAGGCAGACAGTGATGGGATGCTGGTGCTTGTCTTGACCCCAACCTAGGGGATGTTTCTACCCACAGTGGACAGTGTCCTCCACCTGATTTATGTAATCAAGATAATCACAAGTATGCTCAGAGGCTAGTCTCCCAGACATATGTGCACTAGTATACATGTAGACAAACCCATAAGATTCTTTCCAGTCATGTATGTACTTCTATACAAGTAGAAAAATGCTCAAACGATTCTACCTCTCACCAAGTTGACAATTGAGATTTAAGCATCAAAGAGGTACATTACTTTTGTAGCAAATATTCCACCACTACAGGCTCAGTATGAAAGGCATTTCTGTCCCAGACAACATCTGCTGTCAGCACATAGGAATATATGGGAAACAATGTGACTGTGTAGCAGAGCTTTGCCAGACCACTCTCTCAGCCCTAACTTCCAATGTTTTAGGAATGTGGTTTTGCTCTGTGAGAGGCTCCATAAGTCAGCTCTGACTGCAAGACCTGCCTTCTGGAATGACCTGGGTCCCTTCTGGCATGACGAACAGAACAACATGGCTTTGGCTTCATCATCAGCTCCATGGCCATGATCACTGAATGGCCACCAGGTCCATCTGCTGCCTGGTCCCATTAGCAGAACCACTTAGGTTCTCTCTAAATCTTCACCTCTGCTCCTGTCGTGTCTTCCAGATATCATCATCAAACTCCACTGATGGGACCTCCTTCAAGCAGCAGCTTCCTCTAGGAAGGGCTCTCTGGTTCCCATGATGCCTGCACAGACTGTGGGCAGATCTTCATTTTCATGCTGGCCCATTCTCTCACCTCATGTGCTTTTCTTTTGAATTTCACGGTTACTTGAATGAACCAAGGAATTAACGAGCTCCTCTCATCCGTTCTCACTGTAGGTTCATGAATTGCATGTGCTTGAATAAACAAAACCCAGACCACACGACATACCACAAGAAGGGGAAGGGTTGTAGCGGACACAGCAGTAACTTCATCAATAGGGGGTTTAGTATTTTTTAAAATACATGCTTTTTTTATTAATATGTCTTCATTGCACATGTTAATGGGGTTCAGTGTGAAATTTCAACCATACATATAATATGCTCTAATTAAATCCACGTCTTCTACCACCCACCACAGCCCTTTTTAAGCTCCAAGAACTCACTACTCTATACTCAAGGTGATGTTTTTATAGGTTCCCCATAAGAGAGAGGACACAAGTTTCTTGTCTTTCCATATCTGGTCCATTCCAATGTGCAAAATGTCCTCCAACCTATCCGCTTTCATCTTCCAAAGGAGCTAACATCTAGATGCTGGAGAGATGGCTCAAGGTTAAAACATTTTCCCCTCTTGTAGAGGACCAAGGTTCAGTTCCCAGCACCCACCTGTAGCTTTGCAACCACCTGTAACTGCAGCTACAAGGGTCTCCATGGGCACCAGCTGTGCGGGCAGTCCGTATGTGTATGTAGACAAATGCTCGTACACATAAAATAAAAAGGGTACATATCATGTACATATGTACATAAAGGGTACATAATCAGATTACATAAGAAACTCGAGAAGCCTCAAATAGTTGGGAAACAAATGGGCAGATGTTCTGAAAAGGCATCTCTACAAGAATTAATAAAAATGATCAATAAAATTATTTTAAAATTTCAATAAGTATTCAATATCCCCAACCATTGTGGAAATGCAAATTAAAACTACAGTGAGGTATTAGCAGCCAGAGTGAGGATGGGAATTACAGAAATGATGAAAGCGACAGTCGTCAAAGGTATGTAAGAAAGGGGATAGTCCTCACACACTGGTGAACTGCCCACGAGTCACAGCAGGCTGGAGAGCAGCACACGCGCCATAAGAAACTAACCCAGATTATCCTGTGAGTGGGCCGTCCCAGGGTGATAACCAAAGCACACAGAGTCAACATGCCAAAGAGTCTTACACGCTCACGCCTGTTAAAACACATACACGCCAGCGGGTGAATGGGGAGAAACACAGCCTGTGCGCACCAACCACAAAGTGCTTAAGCTTTCACACATCAACCCACTTTCCCCTGGGCTTAAACAGCTTGAAAATACGACGGGCAGCAATAGACTCAGTTTTTTGCATATTCTTTTTGTTTGTTTGTTTTTGTTTCTTTTTGAGATTACTGTTTACCTGCAACGATTTTCACTTTCCTCCCTCCAAAGCCTTCCATGTACCCCTCTCTCTTCTCCTTCAAGTTTACGGCCTCTTGTTTGAAACTAATTGTTATCGCTTACGTATTTGTACCTACGTGTGATTTTCTAAGTATAATCTGTTGCTTGTATGCTTTCAGGGCTGCCTGTTTGGCACTGAACAACCAATGTTGTGCTCGTCCCTGGGGACGTACCTCTCCTGTTCCCAGCTTTCCTCAGTGGCCTGTAGTTCTTTCTGTAGAGTTTGTTCGGCATGTTTAGCGCGTTCATTGGTGTCAACCTTGCTCAGCTTGTGTTTGGGCAGTCATGTTGGTGAGACTTTATGGATGTGCTTTGATGTTACTGCAAAGTCTCACAGCGAACTCCCTGACCCCCTGGCTCTTACAATCTTTCTGTTCCCTTTTCTGTGATATTCCTTGAGCCTTAGCTGTGAGGGTAGATTGTAGATGTAGCTGTTCAGACTGGGATCCACAAGTCCGCATTTTGATTGGGTGTGGTTTTCTGTAATGGGTTTCTGCCTGTTGCAAAGAGACATTTCCTTGACTGGGAGGGGTGAAGACTACACTGATCTGCGGGTCTAAGGAGGACTGTTTATAGATTGCTGTTAGGGATTATGTGGTTTAGTAAAGTAGTAGTTGTAAGTTCTTCTCCAATAACCATAATTTCACTAGCACTGAGTAGTTAGCTAGGTTTCTAGAACCAGGCATAGCCTCTGTCTTGTTGAGTACATCTCAAGTCCAGCTGGAGAGCTGTTTTTACTGCCAAGGTATGTGTGCCACTACTGCCCCCGTAGTACTACATGCCCATAAGATCATGGTGGCATGCCAGTCATTGATATGATTCACAGACATCATAGCTGAGCAGGCCTATTGGCTGCCTCCTTCCTTTAGAAGCTTGCTTGGTGCCTTCTGGTACAACAAAAGCTAGTCCTCAGGGAGGAGACATTCATGTCTGTTCTAGCTCAGAGATCTCTAGGCCCTATTTTTGAAGCGTACGGTGTCTTCAGTAAAGGGGACTCCCCCTTCAGCTTTTGGGGTGTAACCAAAGGCCACAACAGATTATGTTTTGAGCATCTCTCAAATAGCTCTGGCCAACAACTCAGAATCCATTTTTATAATAACCATGAAATTTTAACTTAAAATCTATCATAAAAGAAGCTTTCCTGAATAACTAAGACTCTTTCTCATAAGTAATATCTTTACTAACTACCTACAAAAGTAGCTACCTTTGTTTCAGTGTACCTCAGGAACTCGTCACCTAGGTTTTCATAAAGCTTCAAGTTGAGAGGCAAGCCAAGAATAAAGACTTTTTAGGTCATGAGGCAGAGGCACAGTGTACAACTCTATAAGGTCCTGTGCAGCAGAGCAGTGTGGTACTGGCACCTGCTGGAGTTGTGCACCATCCAGTCTTCACCATGGAGGTCCTTGATTGGAGAAAACTCAGAGGAATAACCTTAGTCCGTAAGATACAATACATCATCACCTATATTTCAAGGAAAGAGAACAAACTATGCTTGGAATTGTGGTTCTAAGACGGTTGATAATTTAGCAGTAAGTCTTCTTAGATTGTTTATAGAAAGTGCACACCAGTGAATACAGCAGCAGAGTGCCTATCTCAGCTCATTACGTTGTTAATATTGAGCTCTTCATTATCGTTCCTCAGGCCATCTCCCTGCACCTGTGTGCTTGAGAATATGCACTCTGTAAAACTTTTAAAAACAAAAGAGAATAGAAAAACCTGAGGGGCTAAGTAATGTATGGGCCTTTCAAATTTCCCAAGAGCATGGCTAGTTGCTGTGGGTCCAATGTGGGCATTTTTAATTGCAGCCCCTGCCCCTGTGGTCTCCACATTTAGGTTAATTTGGGAAACACTGAAGAGACGAGTCCTAATGTGCTCAAGAGATTTCTGAGCAAAGGAGGAAGGATTAACCTCACTCTTTTACCCCTATCAGCTCTGAGAGCTTATAAGACTGAACACCTGCATGCACTGGCAGGCAAGGAGAAGATTCCAATGACCCAGCTCTTACTGGATGCTCCAGTTCTCACGGCAGATATCCCTCAGGAAGAGAGGGAGGCAGAGATAATGTTAGTTGGTCCCTTGAAACTTAATTCATAGACTTGAGAGCTTTTTCTTGAGGCAGTCATCTATGTGTGTTATCAACAACAGAAATCTATTTGTCTAAGCACTGTAACGTGTCATGGGTAACTCTGGTGTCCAATGACAGCTACAGAGAGGATGCCTTCTCTGTGCCCTCACATAGTAGAAGTACTAAGCCTTGACTTTTAGGTCTCTTTGATAAGGGCACTAGTCCCAGTGCTGAATGCTCTACCTGATGACTACCACTCTCATAAATGCTATGCCCACTAGTACTTAGTGGGGCTAGGGTTTCTTTTCCTCCTCTTTCTCCCTTCTTTCCCCTCATTTCCTTCTTTTGAGACAGGATTTGGAGTATTTCATGTAGCTTAGAATTTACTGTGGAGTCAAGGATGACCTTGAACTTCTTATTCTCCTGCATCTAACTCCCAAGAGTGTTAGATTACAGGACTGGGCCACCATGCTTGATTTATGCAGTGTTGGGAGTGAGATCCCAGGGCTTTGGATACGATGTGCAAGCACTGTACCAACTGAGTCAAATCTCCAGCCTGGGCTTCAGGGTTTCTGCTTAGGAATTTGAGGGAGACACATTCAATTCGCAGCTCATTTGCCTGGTCTGTTCCAGCTGATGCTGGCTGTTCTGTGAATGTTAGTAATAAGGTGGTCTTTCACTCACAAGAGTACCCCAAACTTGTAGAGTCACCTCTGCCCTCTTAGTCAATCTATATATCAAAAGTGGGGTTTCCATGTATTCTCCTTCATGCCTAAGCCCTTCCATTCATTTCTTTGAGACAGGGTCACCTGGCACTCACCATGTAGCCCAGGTAAGCCTCAAAATTTCAGCTTTCCTCCAACGTCCACCTCTTTGGCACTATGATCACAGGTATGCACCATCGTGCCCAGGTATGTGCGAGACTTTTTTCTTCCAGGTCAAATACTTAGTAATAAGTCAATTGTTCCCTTTTATAAAACAATATTTAATAAAGCTAGGAATTAAATCTCTTTCAAAGTGAGGACTTTCTACATAGGTGGATAATTTTGCCTCCAGAGGTCGTGGGTTAAATGAAAATCTCCATTCCGTTCATAGGACACTTTCCTACGACTTATTGGTCAGAGAAGTCCCAGAGACACAGGCTATTGTCATTGCTTAGTTGCCCATTATCATTGGATAGTAAGACTCTATCACTGAAGACAACAGTCACTTTGGATGCAGAATAGAGGGAAGTTCATCTGGATAGCTTACACAATACCCCAAAGTGCTATGTAGACATCGGTAGCATCACCCAGTCCTGGACCTTGCATGTTGTAATACTAACCTGTCTGGCAGGATGTGCCCACTTGTGCAATAGTGGCATGGCAGTTATGGGAGTAACCAGTTACTTTCTCGCTGTATGAGTCTTGCTCTACATGAGGGATGTTATGCCTGATATTGCAAACTTGAGCAAAAGCCCATAACTGAGGAAGTGATAAGCCCTAGGAAGCAGCCGGCTGTGCTTGCTATATTAAATGGCTATCCCATCAAAACCACCTTCTAACATTTGTGTTTCTAGTCATAGATTTGTATCGCTCTCAACTCTGGTCAAGGAATCTTCTTTTTGCAAGAAGGTTAATGCAGAGAGAGACTCAGAGTCAGTCTAAGTGCAGAGTATAAGTAACCACGAGTGCTCAGCAATGGGTGGGCCATCTGTATCAACATCCCTCTCCCACCCTCCATCCAGGGCTATGAGAACATCAGGGGAGAGCGTAAACTCGTAGATGCGGAGATCTGGGGAAAGTAAGGTGTATGCGAGAGCATGGGTGTGGACTTCTCAAAGAAGAGTCACGTTTTGTTAAAAAGAATTTTAAACATAAGAGTTGAGATAAAAAGAGTTACTTGGGATAAGAATAAGACTTACCCAAATGTGGGTACAGACTCCCATAGGGAAAGCCTCAGGATCTGGCCTTGACGCTAGCCATACTAAGACCCTGTTGCTTCCTTTGCTCTGTCTTCACACTGTGGGATTACAGGATGGCTTTGCTGGGGTCTCGGGTGGGAATACAATGATAAGGTGAAATCAAGAGCTACGAGGTTGCGTGGGATGGGGTAAAAGGTGTTCTTCTTATGGTAAATGGGGTTTCTGGTGAAATTCGTACAAAATTGTAGGTTTATGGCTACGAAAGGAGAAAGGCCCGTAAATAAATGTTAAATACGCTAGGATTCTTGAAGCCTTAACTAGACTGGGGGTTGGGCCCGTAGGGGAAACCAGACACAGGCACAACCCCTTTCCCTTCCATCATTTCTTTAATTTTCTCTGTCTTCCTGCCTGCTTCAAAAGGAGGGTGAGTGTGACGAGCTCAGTGGCTGCAGTGAGGGAACATCTGCTTGGAAGGAGTTCCAGTCACAACAGGACAGAAGCAGCTACCCACCCTCCGTCCACGTGCTCCTCTTCGGGAACAGTCTACTGACACCAACTGTGTTACACTCTGTTCAGGGAGTAGGAACAGAAGCAAAAATCGTTGTCTTAAAGCACATTCTAGCTAGGGAGAATGGATTACAACCAAGGTCAACAAAATATTTAAGAGTCCGATGATTGGCGCTAAAGAGAAAAGACGAACGGAGAGAAGACTACAAGGCGAGGGAATTTTAGTTAGGGTTTCCATGACCTACAGGGAGGGCTGCAGGGGTCCAGAGGAGAGTGCTTTAATAAGTAGACCACGTCAAAAGCCAAGGTTCTGGGACAGGTCTTTGAGCGGCTCGGGTGTTCAGAGAATTTTCAGGGGACTTGAGTAGCAGAGGAAGGTGTGCTCAGAAAGATGGGGCCAGAGGCCAGGGAGCGGGCTTGGAAAGTGCTTGCCACATAAGCGTGGGGACCCGAGGTCGGTCCCAGCAGCCATGGCGTGACTGTGGTGATGTGCGCCTGTAACCACAGCACTGGGAAGGCTCCTGGCAGCCGGCTTTGCTAGTCTGTGACCTCAACAACTGGTGAGAGACCCTGTCTCAAAAAGTAAAATATGAAGAGTCTTTGCAAGAGAGAGAGGCCCGAAATTTTCACAGTACGGAAGGGAGAGGAGGATGAATGTCAGATCTTACGATCAAACCAAGAGAGACTGCTAACAGAACCAGTGTGCAGTGAAGGAATAGGATGCCGTACCGGGGTACTGAGGTTTGTATCTTCAGTGAATGGGTCACAGTTAGTTGGGGAAAAGCCTGGAGGAAGAGGAAGAGGAGAGGGGATGAGCAGAGGACTCGTGAGAAAAGCCGCGAACATCAGGCAGCTGAGCACACAGATGCGCAATTTCAGGGAGTGGCCAGGATGAGCCCATCATAAAATTGAGCTCAGATGTAAAGAGGAGAAGCCAATCTGACAGAGAAGAGAAAAGTGGGTTGCAAAGCATGAATGCTCTGATATGGGTGCGTTTGAGGACATTCTTCAGTAGCATGAGCCAGGCTGGCTGCAGAGTGAGCCCTCCCCAGGGCTCAGCACACCACAAGGGAACCATAAATACTCCGAGCTGGCTGCAACACACGCCATGCAGACACACGATTTAACTTCTTGCCATCTGAAACCCCTCCGTTTCAAGTCTTGGAATTCAAAACAATTGCTAGCAGAATCAGTCAAGTGCAATGACATTTGTATAAACCTTCGAGCCCAGAGCATTAACGTGTAAAATAGTTAGATCTAATCTGTCTCTGGGGGCTTAGCAGCTGCTGCAGTCCGACCGTTGGCTATTTGTTATCAGCTCTTCACCTGGGCTGACTACATGACTAACGATCGGGTTTCTAGAAGCTTGTTAATTTTAACTATATACATAATCGCATGCACCCTGAAGTAGTGCAGTATAGGAACGTTCATAGACGTAGCAGAGTACAGAAATAATATGAGTACATGGTATGGGAATATTCAAAGAAATAGCATAAAATATATTAATGGTATAATATAACACCTTTTTTTAAAAAAAAAATGCTAGGCATTATACAACATACTTGTGATAGCAGCACTAGTGGCAGAGACAGAGCAACTCTGATGCCCATTGGCCAACTTGCCTGACAGTCAATCAGTGAGCCCCAAGTTTAGTGAGTGACACTGGTCCCGAAAATAAGGTGGAGAGTGAACTGGCCTCTGGCCTACACACACACACAAACACACACACACACAGGCAAGAAATACTCGTAGAAAAATACAGTATAGAATATTGAAAGAAATAGCGTAGGATAGAAACATGCATACACATATCTTTATGTGAATAGTTAGAAACTATTGGTGATTGTAAAATATTACAATATAGACATAGCAGACTGGGGAAGAAGAAGAAGGAGGAGGAGGAGGAGGAGGAGGAGGAGGAGGAGGAGGAGGAGGAGGAGGAGGAGAAGGAGAAGAAGAAGAAGAAGAAGAAGAAGAAGAAGAAGAAGAAGAAGAAGAAGAAGAAGAAGGAGAGATTCAAAGCAAGTACAGCCCAGAGTCCAGATGGAGAAATGCTTTCACCATTTCAGAGCTACCAGGTTGGAGCACTCCGTGTACAGACAAAGTGTATGGAAAGGGTGCATCTCGACAGCCTCTGCGGCTCCAGAAACGGTAACTCTCCGCAGTAGGTTCAGTATGTACATTGTGCTCCTTGGAAGACACAAGAGAAAAAACAGAAACAACGGTAATAGAGAAAATAAAGAAGAGAACCATGGGTAGAGAAAACTTTGTTCTGGGAAAATTTTTCTGATCAGTTTTTAATTCGTTGCCATTTCTCTATGGTATTAGAAATTGATGTATTGGATTTATAAAGAATATAACTCATGACCTTTGAGGGGGTAAACATGGAAATACCTTAACTTCCTAAATTTTCTAATATCCTAAAGAAGAACTGCATCCTTACGAATCCCACGACGTCTAATATTGACAAAGCGAAAAGACGGAGACTCCTCTTGGAGGACAGGCTTCTCTCAGCCGCAACTCGAGCAGTCACTCACACCGTGGGGTGACTCTACAGGGTTAGCACAAGCAGTCATTCATGATGCTGAGATTCAAGTAAACCCCCTTCTCCCTGGAGCTATGCCCCAGTTTCCAGAAGGCCCCGGGAGGGATCAGCACAAACACTGTGACCGTTATTTGTCTTAACTGTGAGCCAGGCAGCAGCAGCTGGCCTGTTTGCATGGTATGCAAATGGCGCTTCATGGTGAAGAAAGGCCCACTGCTCTGTTGCTTGCAGAGCAAACATGAACTGCTGTGGGAAGGAAGCCAGCAGAGAAACGAGACAGAAGGGAGTGGGCACTGGGGCCGGACAAGAAACATCTTCTGCAGAAGCAAAATGCGGTGGCAGAAAATGTTGACAAGGCTTGGCCCAGCTTGAGAAAGCTGGACAAACAGTACACAGAGCTGGGCGGGAGCTGGGCGGGAGCCCACCAGCCCACCCATCTCCTGCAGGTGCAAAGCCTTTCTCTACACTCAATTTCTTCCAGGAGGAATCTGTGAAATGTCTCAGGGGTGCAGAATATAACCGAGGGTGACAGAGCTTCATTGAGGCTCAGAGGTGAAGAGAAGAATGATAGATGGGAGAAAAAGAAGAGAAGGAAGAGAGGAAGGGAGGGAAGATCTGAGTGAATCAGACCTAGAACGGCTTGGGTTCCAGTAAAAATCCTGTTTCTCTAGATCTTGGCGTCCTTCCTGCCGGTGGTCATAGCAGCCGCAGCAGCAGCTCAGGGTAGAGCTCAGGGTAGAGCTGATGTGTTCTTTCCAGGCGTGAACTAGTTGGGATAAGAGCTGAGAGTCCAGTCCCTCCAGCTCTCCGAACCCCAAAACAGCAGTCCCCAGTGGGAAGAGATCTAGAAACTCTAGGGACCCACCGAGAAGCAACCTGCCTGTCACAGGCTGTGTGACTTGGTGTGGAATGTCTGCATGGCTCTGATGCAAATCTTCCTTCAACACTTAACCAGTTGTGGGTAAAATCTCTTTAAAACACCTGAGCTTAGCCAAGCCGGCTGGAAGCTTCTGGACCTCAGCGCACATTGCTGCTCACGTGCCCACACGTGCAGTATGTTACACGTGTGGTGTGGTCTGACTGAGGATCTGAATGCCTGGTGACTCCTCAGTTCCTCCCTTGCGGCTCGGGAGCAAACCTCTCAGAATTACAGCCTTCCTTCCAGGTCTGTCTCTGAATTTTTTCCTACAGTCCTAAATAATGCGCTGTTTAGTCAGGCTTGTCAGTTTTTATAATTTTCATTATAAGACTCATGCTGAAGAAGCTGCTCAGTGCTTCTTTTCTTTAAAAAAAAAAAATGCCTGTGAATTCTTATTTTTAGTTATATTTTTATCTGAATTTTTACTTAGTTTTTAGATTTATATTTTTATTTGTTGTTCCCCTTTATAGAGTCGCCTAATTTCGTTTACGCGCTTTTCTTAGCTGAGCACTCTTTTTCTTTCCTTTAGTTTCTTTCTTCCCTGCTCCGATGTTTTCTCCTTTTGCTATCCCTCTACTTTTAGCAATATTTTGGCTTTCCTGTTGTCCTTTTAAAATATTCACGTTTTAATTTCTCTATTCCCCTTCTTACAAACTTAACTAATTCTGGTTTTGAACTTTTTTTTTTCATTAATAAGAAAGGTCTTCTGCTTTGCCTTTTTCCTTACCTTTGTTCCTTCCCGCGTAACGCTCCCCTTTCCTTCCTTTCCTTCTCTGTCAGTTATCAAACATGGCTGTGCTTCTGTTGCTCACCTCGCCCCACTCACCCCCTCACTCTCTCCTTCGTCTTATTCATTGACTATTTCTATATTTACCCCCTTTTTTTTTTTTTACTTCAAAGCATGTTCTACAGTAGTTCTGCCATCTCCACTTTTAATGAGTATAAGTGTTTTTCTGTATCTTCAACTGTCTGATGTTGCTGCTCATACAGCAGCGGATTTCCCCCTGTCTGAATAGTATCAAGGATTAAGCCTTTAAGAGCAGGCTGCTCAGCAAACACCCCCCCCCACACACACACAAAAGGCTAGAAGAGTTATCCAAACCAACAAGTATGCAAATTACAACACAGAAATATGAGAAATATGAAGAAATAAAAGGTAGTATGACTGCTCCAGGATGTCATGACTTCCCAACAACTGAACTCAAAGACACTGAAACAGGAAGATGCCAGATGAAAAATTTTAAAGTTTCAGACAAAAATGATCAGTAAGGGAACCTTGCTTGTGAACACCATCTCCACATTCTGTAGAACAGTTCCTGATCCAGCTCAGCCTGAGGCAGGCTAGAGTCTCACATCAGACACGCAACCCGGGAAAGATGTCTCCGTGTCCGGGTCACATCACAGAAACAAAGCTGATATAAAGACCAAGATGGTGCCTCTCCACACACACAAGACCACTAGTTCTAAAGAAATGTTCTCCAATGAGAATAGACCCCAGGACACAGAACTTAAATGATCATCATTGATGTGATCTAAAAATTCATGGAGTTTAAAGAAGGACACAAGCAAACATGTAATGAAATTATTGAGGATAGAAACAAACTCTTGAGTGAGGTCTAGGAAAATACAAATGCATAGCTAAGTAAAATGACAAAGATAATTCAAGATTTGAAAACTGAATTCAGTAAAGAGATTAAAAAAAAAAAATACTGAAGAAAACTCAAGCTGAAGTGAAGATGGAATTGAAAACTCAACCCAGTTAGAAAACTCTCCAGAGCAGAGAAAAGCCATGGTAGTAGAATGTATCAGTAGAAAGTAGAGTATCAGGACTTGCAGATAAAGTAAAAGAATTAGACTACTCGAATGAAAACTATGAAAAAAAAATGTGAAAGGAACATATAGAAAACCCAAGAAACTTTGAAATACTAAACCTTTGGGTAATAGATATAAAAGGAGAAAAATCCCAGATCAATGGCTTAGGCCAGATCTTCAACAGGATCATAAGAGAAAATGTCCCCTAATTAAGGACAAATTTAATCCATATAGATACAAGAAACAACAGAATGAGACCAGAAAGGAAAATTCCTCACAGCACATTATAATTAAAGCATTAAATATATAGAACAAATAGAAAACACTCAAAACAGCAAGAGAAAACCACAAGCACATATAAAGGAAAACTCATCAGAATAACAGCTCATTTCTCATCGAAAACTTTAAAAGCCAGAAGATCCTGGAGCAATGTACTGTAAATTTTAAAAGACCACAGATACCAATCCAGACTACTTTACCCAACAAAACTATCTGCCGTAATTGAGGAAGAAAGAAAAGCATTCCATGATATAAACAGGCTAAAAGAATTCATGTTCACCAAATCAGCCCTACAGAGAATACTGGAAGCAATGCTTTGGACTGAAGTGAAGAATAAGCACAGCCAGGAGACTATAGAAAGCAAACAAGTGAAGCTATAATTATAGAAACACGAAATGGGACAAGAACACAGACAGCAAAAAAGCAACAAAATGATAGCAAGTGATGCACACCGTTCAAATGATAACTTTAAATATCAATAGCATCAACTCCAGAGTCAGAAGACATTGCGAAACAAAATTCATCTTGGGCTGGAGCCAACTGGACTCAGCCAATAAAGGCTGTGATCACAACAAGGAAAGAAGCAAAATAGACCTTTTTGTCATTGCCAAGAAACTTTCTTAGCTTCAAGGACAGGTGCAACCTAAGAGTGAAAGAAAGGAAGCACTCCAAGCAAATGGGAACAGTGAACAAGCAGGCATCACTATCCTGTTATTTGTCAAAATAGACTTCAAACTAAAATTAACCGGAAGAGCTGCGGAAGGAACTTCATTCTGACGCAGGGAAGAACTAACCTTGACAACATTACAATACTGAGTACCTATGCACTAAAAACTGCCACATCTGATGTTATAAAAACCATGCTACTAGATGTCAAGACAAAGTTGATTAACTCTAGATCAATGATCATGGGCATTTTTAACACCCTAGTTTCTCCTGTAGACAGGTTATCTGAACAAAAAACAAACAGAACAGCATCAGAATTAAATAGCATCATACACCAAACAGACTTAACAGATATCTACAGACTATTCCTTCCCACATTAAAAGAATATACATTCCACTCAGCACTCCGTGGACGCTCCTCTAAAACAGACCACACACTGAGACATAAAACAAATTATAACAAATTCAGAAAGATTGAAATAACTCCTAATTGACCATAATCCAATAAAACTTAAAATCAGCAGCAAAAGAAACTCTAGTAAGAACACAAACTCGTGGAGATTGAACAACACATTACTGAGTGATGAACAAGTCAAAGAAAAAAAACTCAAGAAAGAAAAATTTAAATTCCTGAAATTAAATGAAATAAAAACACAATAAAGCAAAACTTCTGGGACACATTTAAAGCAGTCCTAAGGGGAACGTGATTAGCACAAGCACCTACACTAAAAAATCACAAATCAATGACTTAATGAAACAACTCAAGAGTTTTGGAAAACAACCACAAACCAAACCCAAATGCAGTAGGCAAGAAAAGATAATAAAAATCAGAGCAGAGATAAATGGAATAGAAACAAAGAAAGCAGTGCAAAGAACCAATAGATCTAAGAGCCGGTTCTTTAAAAATATAAGTAAGATTGGCAGACCCATGGCCCAGTTAACTGTTTGAGGGACAGAGGAGACCCAAATTAACAAAATCAGAGATGAATAGAGAAACATTATGATTGATAACAAAGAAATTCAGAACATTATAAGGGAAAATGTATACTTCATAATTGAGAAAATACAAAAGATGCAAATGAAGTTTTAGATCCATCCAAACTACCAATGTTAAATCAAGAAGAGATTAACATTTTAAACAGGTCCATAACCAATAAGGAGTTCAAATGGTGATAAAAAGCTTTTTGACTGAAAAACGCCTAGGTTAAGGTAGAGAGCAGAATTCTACCAGACTTCCAGAGAAGAACTGTAATGAATACTTCTTAAATTATTCAAAAAATAAAAAGAGAAGGAGCTCTTCCAAACTCCTTATATGAAGCCAGTATTACTCTAACAGCAAAACCAATTGAAGATAGAATAATAGCAGCAGTGAACTAAAAATAACTATGAATCAATGTCCCTGATGAACACAGATGCAAAAGTCCTCAATGAAATCCTCGTAAACACAATACAACCCTATAGGAAAAAGACATCCACCACAACCAAGTTGGTTTTATCCCAGAGATGAAGGTACTAAGTGCAACAATTGACAACAATTCACGAGGGGGACTTCATAAAGCTAAAAAGCTTCTGCACAGCTAAGGAAACGATCAGTGGAGTGGGGAGGAGGCTCACACAGTAGGAGAGGATCTTTGCCAGCACACATCTGGCAGAGGACACATATTCAGAATATATGCAGAATTCAACAAGAATAAAGAAAGCAAATAGCCCAGTGGAAAGATGGGGTATGGGTCTAAACACAATCCTCAAAAGAAGAAATAAAAATGACTAAGAAATATCTTTAAAAGTGATCAATATCATTCGCAATTGGGGAAATGCAAATGTAAAAACAAAAACAAAAACCTTTGAAATTATATCTTACTCCGGTCCAAATAGCTAAAATGAACAAACAACTGACAGCAAATGCTGACTGGGGAGTGGGAAACGGGAGCCCTCACCACTATCAGTGAGATTGCAAGCTTGGACAGAGACTCTGGAAATCACTGTGTACAATTCTCAAAGAGCTAAAAGGAAGTCCATATGACCCGTAAGCACCATTTCTTAGCATATGCCCAAAGGGCCCCACATCCTACTGCAGAGATACTGAATCAGCCATGTCCACTGCTGCTGTACTCACAACAGTCAGAAAATGGAACTGTATATATTCAAAATGTCCAGATTATAGCACCATGCATGTGTTACCTTAAATCTAACCATAAAGCAGTTGATGACCTCATAATATTCATGTAGCCGTTGTACGTATGGGCATATCTTGCCATGCTGGTCATTATTACAGTTCATGAGGTTTACAGCTAATAAGACTATTGATGACCCCCTCAAAAAGACTACATGGCACCTTCCACTATGATGACAGCTGGCCAGCAGGGAGGAGACTTCCTGGTCAGCACCAACTTGATTTTCCCATGCCATGTGAAAAATGTGTATGATATCTTCAGCAATAAGGGGCAGGGTGTTTAAGAATGTGGAAGACTTTGGAACTTTGAACTAGAAAAATGACTGAATGCTGTAAGCAGAGGGTAAGAGGCCATTCTATTAGGAGCTTGAGAGACAACAACGCGTAGAGCTCTGTGGACGGCGAAAAATCAGCCCAAGAGGTTCCAGAGGGGAGCGATGTTAGCAACTCGGCCAGAAATCATTCTTGTGATATTTTAGCAAAGAATGTGGTTGCTTTATGCCCTCATCCTAAGAATCTGCCTGAGGCTAAACTGAAAAGTGATGTACTAATTTCTTTGGTGTAGATTCTAGGTCAGCCTAACAGTGCTGTTGTTCCATGGTTATCAGTAATCACTCTTATGCAGGTCTACAGTGAAAAAGAAGCATGAAACATAGAGTTGGATCCACCTACCAGCCCAACTTTATGTCTTCTCATTCTGTTTAAATCCTTCAATGTATTCAATGTGCTGACCACGAATTTTGGATGTGTGGACTTCCACCCCAGTATGCTCAACTTATCAAGGGCTGCACTCTTTTAAAAAACTGACTCTCCCTCTCCCAGCAGCTATCAGTTGCCAATACCTCCTCAGCTAGGGGTGGGGCTTCCTGCCCACCTCTCCCTTGCATGATGTTAAGTTTGCCTAGCTTGAGCTTGCACAGGTCTTGTGCATGCTGTCACACCCACCGTGAATTCATATGTGCAGCTGCCCTGCTGTATCTCAAAGACACTGAATCTTTGTAGTTTCCCACCATTGAGGCTTTATTTTTTAGTATCTGTATACTTTGATATTGTCCAAATTCAAATAAGCTTTGAAGCTCTAAAATGAAGGGTTACGAGAAGATTTTATCACCAGTATAATCTTTAATCTTTTGAATAGACTTAGACCTCTTCAGAATGAGTATGAAGCTAATTGACATCTGACACTCCATCTTCTAGACCACAGATCTCTACAGTGGAGCACACACACCTTGTTAAGTACAAAAGGTGCTCGTATTTGGAAGAGATAAGCCTTTTTATTCTTGAGTATTTTCTCTTGAAATTAGAAGGGGTTGATATTTGAAAACTTCAGTATTGGAACTGACACTGGTATCATTACATGGCCCACAGAAAGGACAGCCCACAGCAATGGGTTACCCCAGGATGGACCATGATACCTCACTCCCTTTCATTCTCCTGTACGTGATGCCTTGCTATTCTGTGTAAGCTTCGGTAAGCATATGTCCACATTATATTTTTCAGTTAGGAAACCCTCCCCAAATGAGCATATGGCTTCCAAATGTTCTCTGCACAAATACTGGGGAACATATTGAATATTAATATGAACAAGAAAATGACTGAGAAGACACTTATAATAAAAGCTTCTGTTGGCCACTTTACAAATAAACAGTTAATTATTGTACCTTATCTGATATGACATTGTTGTGCCTCAAAAAAATATTATCAAGAAGGCTCTTTGTAGATATGAGCAATTTAAGACTGCTAAGAGAAAGAGAATTACTCTTCCCCAGGGATGAGCCCCCAGTGAGCTGTCCAATTGCCAAGTGGTCAGTTCTAAAATCATACACATAAACAATATAAAATGGACACAGCAAGCTGTACTAATATATTTATGAATTTATATGTCTCTATACAATAGTAATAAGAAAAAGAGGCCATGAGTTTGAGAACATCAGGGGAGGAGAAATATGTAAGAGGGTGGAGGGAGGAACAGGAGGGAGAAAATGATATAATTATATTTCAATTTTTAAAATTGCAAATAAAATTTTTAAATTAAAAAAAGAAGCCTCTTTGGACATGAGCTAGCTGATGATGTGTAATGTATGCTATATAAATGTAAATATATTAGTGATAAGTTTGTTTGGAAAGATTTTAAGCCTACCATCTAGGAACCCTCTCATCAGAGTCCCCCAAGTGCTATGTGTGTCTGATAATTGTGATTGTGTTGAGAACATATCTAGGTGGACAACTCCTTCATCCTTCCTCTGCACTTTCAATCATCTGACCAGCTCTACTTTGTTTCCAAACTTCGGCGGCCTCACCCTGTACACCTGTACCATCCCATTGCTTTCCCCATAACTAGACAGGATGAAGGAAGGGAACCTGGTGAAGTGCTTCACAATTACTCCCAGACACTGACTCACTGGCTCACTGACTCGTTTTCATGGAGGCACTGATGCTGCCAGAGGCGAAGTCCACAAACTGTGTGGCTTGGCTTCTCCTGTTAATGGTTTTAGGTTGGAAATTCTTAAGTGAAATACATTCTGCATAGATAAGAATCTTTGAGGAGCCATGAAAAAAATTTGCATTTCTAGATGCAATGTATTCATCATTGCCTAACGTAGTTTCACAGAGCTGCTTTTTAGTTTAGAAGAGATTGGTACTTCCTACCTTCCCAACCTCTGAGAGGGACACCGAGAAATCATAATAAGGAAGGCTGTCCCTGACATCTTCCCCCACCCCTTTTTGCCCATGCTTCTGTTTTGTCTTTGCTGTTTGCTTTTGTGATTATTAGAACAACCTAAATGACTCCTGGGCTTCTAGAGAGCAAAGATTATTTATTTTGGATCTAATAAACTGATCTTATCTGGTGAATTTTTTGGCCATTGTTACTCTTTTTATCTCCTTGTAATATCCTGCCTATGTCCTAAAATCTTAGAGTTTGTTGATTGATTGATCGATTGATACATTCAGTAATATACTATCTGCAGTAAATACACACACACACACACACACACACACACACACACACACACACACAAAGAGATAGAACTGAAAGCAGAAAGGCCAGTACTTAAGCCTGGCCCTTGTGTATCCAGAGTGCATGTTAGCAGATACTGGTGGGTGGAGACTCAAGAAGAGTATTCTGGAAGTCTTACCTTTATCTATGAGGAGGAGGCCTAAGAACCATCTGCAACATACACACACATGGATCAAGAGGACCCTACAAAGAACCTTGGGAAATGATCAGTAGTGGCAAAATATTTGGGGTCAAGTCAAAGAACAACTCCAAATTTTACTAGAAAAAATGGACTTGAGGGATTAGCCATAATAATACCCCCATTTCACCCCTTCTTGATCCACTCACGTTTCCCCACCCAATGCTCTTCTAGTACTTTTTACCACTGTGTGGGAATTGTCTTAAGTGTTCATCATCATAAAACCAAAAGTCCTTCTTTACCGGCCTCCCATGATTACCATCACACTATTCTATGAGGTCCCTGCTGCTGATCAGGCTAGAGAGCTATGATCTAAGAAAAGCACATAGCTCATAACACATGATGTAGCTCAGTCTTTAATTATTACTTCTTACTGAGTGCTCATCATGTTCATAGAGCTGTTCCAGGAATAATGTTGATTGAAATTCTGATAATGGTAAAAGGCAATACCAACAAGTGCTACGTGAGAAAAACAGCACAAAAGAGGCACTCAGAGGACACAAAGAAGGCGTCTTCCTGTAGATGTGTCTTTTGTAACTGTGCCTGCTGCTCACTGGTGCATATTCCCCATTGTCAACACACAGGGGAAATGACAGCTTGTGATTTACAATCAACTGATGAACCCCAGTATGTATTTCCATGTCAGTGTCTCCTCCAACTTCTCCTTCTCTTCTTTCATGTCTTTTCTTCTTGTTCTTCTTTTGTTTATTCTTTTCAATGGCTGTTTCTCGTATTCTACCAAACATACATAGAACTTCTCACCCCATTAAAATGAAATTAAAGGATCATACAACAATGTGTTCATCACTTTACTATTCACAGATTTTTAAAATATTTTAAGCCTCTTGGACTGGTGTGACCTGTAAGATCCTGGTATGTGATAATCACCAGAGCTGTTCCCCGAGCTCCTCGCACCATATCTTAGGTGGGCATTGTGGACCATAACGCTTCTGTAGGCACAAATTGCAGAACAATTACTGGTGAGAGAAAGGTCATAATAATAGGTTACAAAAGTCTGGCTGGCTTTGGGACCACTTAGAAGGAACCATTTTGTTCTATTGTTGTAAAGATAAGAAGGAAGTTGTTTCAGGTAGTTAGAGGCAGGCAAACAAAAGCCAGGCCAGCAGAGCTCTATCCCTCTACTTTTACTTCCTTCCTTCTCCATTACTTGTAGCATTACTGGAGAAATAGCATGATTGGGATGACCTAAAGGTTAGGGAGTGGGCAAGTCTTACCTGGTAGGAAGGGACCGAACACCGTTGGTTAAACCTTTATGAAGGTGAAAGGAATAACATTTCACAGAACTCTAAACTGATGACAGTGTTGGGAAAGAACATTTAGTCGTTGCTGTTGTTTTTTTTCTTCTTCTTCCTAAGTGGGTGCCTTTTATTAAGGAAGAAAGATAGAATGGTGTTTTGCAGAATCAGGGAGGGCGGGCAGGGGTTGGTGGGAAGACAGATGGAATATCTACTACGACCTGTCTGCTGCTACAGCGACTCTAAACATTATAGCAAGAAATCAATAAGATACTGAATTGTTTTCAATCAATAAATATTTCTTGGGCATTTATTCTGTGTCAAAAAATGACTCCACAGAGTCCAAATATATTTTATTTCAGCACATACTGAACTCTATGGATCTTTAAAAAGCCTGTATAAATGTCATCTGGTTTCAGAAAAATTAAAAGATTTGATAGCAGCCACCATTCTTTAAGATAATATTAGTGACATTAAAGAAAAAAAACTTCTTAAAAAATGACACAAATACAAAAACATCAGAAAGATAAGTTATGCCATTACCAGCATCAAAAATGAACTTTTTACTACTTGCTATATATTTATGATGTTGAGTAATATTTGTGATGTTAAATCATCTCTACCATAAACTATCTCTTTCACCTATTGAGTATAAACAGTAATGTCAATATGACCAAAAACTGAAGTAGAAGTGGAGAGTAATCTATCCATGAATTTGAAGTCCAAAGATGATATTTCCTGGCTTTAGATATAAAAAGACATTGGCATTGGTCTATACCTGTGCAAGTTCAATGCCTGGCAAAAAGTCCATGCCTGGTATAAGGTCAGTGTCTGCTGCAATGCCACTGTCTGGTGCAAGGGCAATATTGAAGGTAGAAGCAAGAACATCCTTTCTCAAAAAAAAAAAAAAATTCACAAAGAGCCAGTAGAAATTAGAACACCAATTCAAACAAAAATTCCACCATGCTTTCTTCAATGATAAATATTAATTCATATATTTCTCAAACCACGATTGTTTTAAGATGTTTAATCTGAAACATTAATTAATGATTGCTCTTAAACTGCGTTGCCAAATGTACTGGTAACCACAAAGCAGATGAAATCAGTTCAGAGTTTTTCCTCTGCTTCCACAATCACATGAACGTCTTCAGCTTCAGATAAGCAGCCAAACTTTGAGGTGCTTACTAAAGTCCTGGTAGTTCTATTATATCTATCATCTCTGTCTTAGCTGGAGTTCTATTGCTGTGATGAACACCATAACTACAATCAGCTTGGGAGGAGGAGATTTTATTTCAGGTTGCAGTCCCATATCACTGTCTAGCACTGAAGGAAGTAGGAGTAAAAATTCAAGGCAGGAAACTCGAGGCAGGAACTAATGCAGAGGCCATGAAGGAACACTGCTTACTGGCTGCAGGAAGGAACACTGCTTTCCTAGGTTTCCTCCCCGTGGAGGGGAGGTTTCCTCCCCTGCTTACTTGATTTTCTTAAATACCAGAGGACCGCTTGCCCAGGGATGGCACCACCCACCATGCCCTCCCACATCATTCAACCAATATAGAAAATTGCCTACAAACTTGCCTACAGGCCAAATCCATGAAGGAATTCTCTTGATTAAGATGTCATCTTCTTCCAAGATGACCTTACCTTATATCAAGTTGACACACAAACTAGCCAGCACAATTAACCCCTTGTCAATTTCACCCATCAGCACTTCACTTTTTGAGCCATAACTTTTTATTTCTTGCTGCCCTCAAGATATCGTATGATTATTAACAACACAATATAAAACATTTCGCCTGTAAAAGTCTCATAGTCGTTAAAAATTCAAACACATAAAAAGTTCAGTCTCTCTAAAATATTCATAGTCCCTCTAAAAATTCAGTGCCTCTCAACTGTGGGCTCCTGTAAAATAAAAATAAGAAATACTTTCTCACTCCAAGAGGGAAGAACCAGGGCATAGTCACAATCAGATCAAAGCAAACCCAAAGTCCAACAGTTTAAAAATGTCACTGTTTGGCATCTGGGACCCACTCCCAATCCTCTGGGCTCTGGAGCCTGGGGAGCTAGCTTCACTTCTCCTGCTCTGCCATTCGTAGCTCACGTGGCTTGTCTGTTAGGTTCAGGCCAAAGCCACTTCACAGCTGCTACTTACTGTCCTTCACCACGTATTCTGTGGCACTGACATCTCTAAAAATGTTGGGATTTCCTGCTACAACCGGGCTGTACTTTTTCACCAATAGCATTTCCTGGGCTCTCTTCATGTTGCCAACTTTCAAATTTTTTCCATGACACCTTCTACTGCAACCATGGTGTGTTTGCCAATGGCCTCTCCCATCCTCTTTTCAGGGTCTAGAGCCCTCCCGCACAATGCCAAGCCTTCAGCTGATCTCCATAATCTCCTCATACCTTCAAAACCAGTTCTTCCCGCGTGGCCCCTGCACGCATTATCCAGTTCAGCTGACAACATGAGACCTTGGACCCCTCTGACCACAGGTTCTGTGTGCTGACCCTGAGGAATTACTCCCCGAAAAGTTTCGCCTCAATGATGCTAGTCTCTTCCGAATCACTTCTAACTCTTCAGACCCAGCTTGACACAATCACAGTCCATTGAAGCTCCAAATATCAAATGATGGTCACGACAAAGCCTTTAAGGGACTCTTCAACTTCACTCGGGAATTTCAGAAGCTGGGTTTCCATTGTTCACACTACTCTGGGCATGCTTATCTTTCAAGTTCCTGTAGAACAGCCCAGTGAGCTCTGAGCACTCAATGATTTTTCCAGCCCAAAGTTCCAAAGTCCTTCCATAGTCTTCCCAAAACCACATGGGCAGATCTGTCGCGGTGATACGCCATGCTCTGGTACCAATTTCCGTCATAGGTAGCGTTTCAACTGTTATCATAAAACACCATGTCCAAAATCAACTTGAAGAGGACACATGTAGTAAGATTCTTAGGAGTTTTGGTGGATTGGGTTTCTTTAAAAACACAGAATGGCTTTTGGAATATGTTTTGTGCCCATCCCATATGTAGTGGATGACAGTGAGTTTCATTATTTGTAGCTGGTGGCTATGATTTGTTTGCGTGCCACCATTTCGCCACGTGCAGCTTGTCCTTATGATTGCATGCCACTTAGAACTCTGGGAACTTTCTCAGAGTATATATTAGTTGAAACTGGGAGAGCCAGGGGTTGGTTGGTTGGTGGTTGGTTTGTTGTTGCTTGCTTATTGCTTAAAGGGACTTTGGTTGGAGGAAATAGGTTCAAGGATATTGTTATTCCAGCTCACTATTGGTTCCTGTGAATATTTCTTCCTTTCTTTCTCTCTTTCCAGGCCACCAACAAGAGCAGTGAAGACTTACTTACTTACTTACTTACTTACTTACTTACTTATTTATTTTCTTCTTTTTTTCTTCCTTCCTTCCTTTCTCTCTTTCCCTCCCTTCCTTTCTTTCTTTCTTTCTTTCTTTCTTTCTTTCTTTCTTTCTTTCTTTCTTTCTTTCTTTCTTTCTTTCTTTCTTTCTTTCTTTCCTTCCCCCTGAGCTAGAGGGTAAAAAGGCATGGTACCAACATGCTGCAGAAATGCTTACAGTTTTTGAGCCCATCACTGGGAAAAGCCAGTGAAGGAACTATGGGTAGGAATCTGCAGGTAAGAACTAGAACAGAGGTCCTGGAGGATAACTGATTACTGGCTTGCTCTCCCAGACTTACTCAGTTTGTTTTCTTATACACCCCAGGAGCACCTTCCCAAGGATGGCACCCACAATGAGCTGGGCCCTCTCATACCTATCATCAACCACGAAAATGCTCTACAGTCTATAGACTTGCCTACAGGCCAATGCTGTGGAGGCATTTTCTCAACTAAGATTCCTTCTTCCCAGATGACCCTACCTTGTGAGTTGATCTCAGAACTAGCCAGCATAATCTGACACACCTCAAAACTGCATGTGCCCTTCTAGTGATGCCCACAGGAAACAGAAGAGCACCAGAGACACAGTACAGCCCCTGGCTATGGAAAATCTACACAATGGACTATAGGATGAACAAGCTGACTTCTTCAACAAAGAAGGAGAGGTAGAAAGAGAAGGAATATAGAAATAACTTGTAAACTTGGAGTTTTAAAACTCCAAACTTATCAACCTACCTGTGAGTGGACATTATTTTCCTTAGTTCATTACTGAACATGAAACCTTTTCAAGGTATGACTTTTTGAGGAATTTGAACACTGAATACTGAATGTATATTTATTCACATTTAAATTTTCACTTTTTTAGAATGATAATAGCTTGTAGTTAGGATTTTTAAAAGCTTTTATCATTTAAAGATAACTACAGATAAATATGATGCCGGGCATGTTTCAAAGTGGGGGAAGAAGTTGGTAAGATTAAAATGAAATAATTGTTCCTTGTAAACTAATCATTATCACAGGATGATGGATAGCTGGGAGTTTTCTACATGATTTTGACCTACTTTTGTGCATACATCTAAAATTTTTCATAGTGAAAAAGTTTCTTTTAGAATCATCAGGTATAGGGGCTAGAGTTAGCTCTGTGATTAAGAGCACTTACTGCTCCTGCAGAGGACCTGTGATTGGTTGACAGCATGCACGTGGTGGCTCAAAACATACACGACTGCAGCTCCAAGGTGTATGATACCCTCTTCTGACCTCAGGCACCAGGCGTGACCGTGGTGCACAGACATGCAGTCAGATCAAACACTCATACACATAAAATAAAGATAAATTAATTAAACTACAACAACAAAACAATTATCAGGAAGACTAAGATCAGGCAAAAAGACATAGAACTGGGGGCTGGGGAGGTGGCTCTAACAGTAAAGTATTTTGCTATCAAGTTGGGGCCCTGAGTTCATTCAGAGAAGGCAGGCATGGTGCGTATCTGTAACCCTAGTGCTGGGGAAGGGGAGCAGGGACTGTCACTGAGTATACCAACCACACACCAGGGCAGGCCCCAAGCCCCAAAGTAGTTGGGTAAAACAAAACAAACTCCATAGTTTTTTAGGAGGTGTGTAGGGAGACGAAGGCTTTTTGTTTCTTTCGTTGTTGTTTTGGCTTCTTTTTTTTTTTTTGTCTTAATGGTCTTTTGTTTGTTTGTGATATTTTATTTTTTAAAGAGAAAAAGAGAGAGAACATAGAGAGGAGGATCCATTTTATAGGCGCTCATTGGTTCAGCTAAACTGGCTGGCTGAGCCAAATGGATCCCCCTGCCTCTAGCTTCCCAGCTCCAGGACTACAGGTGTGCAGATTCGACACATGGCTGCTGGAGATGAGATTCCTCTCCTCATCCTTGCCTTGGCAAGTGTTTTACTGAAGAAACCTCATCTTAGCCCCCTTCAGCTTTATAAAATAGTTACTGGCCCTATCCTGAAGATTAGCATGAGTATTTAAATGAATTTGTCTTTACTAAGGGACCCTAAACCAATAGGATTTTTTCAAACATGGTCTCACTATGTAGACCAGGCTGGCGCTCGACACTCAGAGATCCACCTGCCTCTGCCTCCCAAGTACTGAAGTGAAAGGCATGCACTAATTTTTTCCTTCTTATGTGTTCAAATGTGTGAAGATTTTCTGCTCTTAATAGCAGCCTTCTGGTTTCTTGTTTGTGTTTCAAAATCACTACAAAAATTAGAGAACTAAGTATTAATGACTCACAAAGTCTGACATTTGTATTTTCCATTGATCAATATTGACTTAATCCATAATTCTGTACCACAAGCAGTGCATGTAATTATTGACTGCTTCTATAGGTGGTAATACGATCTATGAAGTGGGAATTGAGTCTAGCACTATAATGCCTTTGGATAGCAGGATTTGTCACGCTTTTGAATATTTTCTTTATACTCTGTACTTAAAATTTCATTCAGATAACTGAAAAATAGGAAAACATAAATGCTGGCAATAAGATATGTCACTAAAATGATGATACTACCCGGTGGTGATAGCACATGTCTTCCCAGCACTCGGGAGACTGAGGCAGGTGGATCAGGAGTTCTGGGTCATTCTTGGCTACTCAGTCAACTTAAGACCAGCCTGAGTTACATGAGACTCTGTCTCAAAAAACAAACAACTAAAATAATTAACAATTGGATTGAATGTTTCCTTAAAACAATAGAAATCATTAAACACATCAAAAGTGGAGTCTTCAGTTTGATCCAGTAGGATCCTTAAAAGAGCTGAGATACTCTGAAGGAAAGGAACAAAATTAAAACTGTATACAAAGTACTTGAAGTGGCACCACTGAAACTGTGTCACTAAAATTGTGTCACTAAACCTGTGTCCACATTTGTCTTTAAGTCGCTGCGAACGAAATCTTTACTATCTCTAGGACCATGGCTTGAATTTTTCATATTCAACTTACACTCGTATTTTTAAGATGCTCGTCCTAGACATAAAGGGGACAATTACAGCAATGCCCTTAAGAATATCTTTCTGATAAGAATGTATTTCTAATCATGCATTTTTAATTCAGCCTCCTTATTGCTTGACGTTGGATTATTGCCATGCTGGACCATGGACCCTAAGCAAAGAACTCCATTTGGAAATCAGAACACGTTTCATTTAAAAGCTCCCCATTGGCCCCCACTCAAGCACACAGCTCACCACTTTCTAACTTTAGCTCTGCCATGTCAAGGTCATGTGAGGAAAGAGCACGGTGGGAAACTCAGCCTTGGAGATTGGGCAGGTGTGGGTGGGTCCCAACACTGGAGTGTGCTCAACAGGGAAATGTAGCGCCTACCTTCTTCGTAGATCATGACATTTACACTTGTTTTTTCCTTTACTTAGAATGATCTCTCCTCAGTACTGCAAGTCAAGTCTAGGACTGGTACCTCCTAAGACACATTATCAACAGAAAGTCATTGAGGGAGGCATTATATAATTCATAAAAGATATACATTCTAAGAAATGAACAATTCTCAATATAGAAATATAAGAAAAAAATTTGAGAGAGGGCTTCTTTGTTGTCTTCTTTGTTGTTCTTCTTGTCTAACTCTGGCTGTCCTGGAACTCACTCTGTAGACCAGGCTGGCCTCAAACTCACAGAGATCTGCCTGCCTCTGCCTCCTGAGTGCTGGGATTAAAGGAAAGCAACACCACCCACAAACAGTTAAATGAGTTAAAGAAGGCAACACAAGACCTGAAGGAGAACTGGACAGAGACCAGGAAGAACACGAAAAGCTCTCAAGGTCAGATGGAAACATTCGCTGACAGCCTAATCTAACAGATTAGAACAAGTAGAAGAAAAACCTACAGACCCTGAAGACAGATCTTTTGATTTGTTAGTGTCAGATGGAAAGAACAAAGGAGAACTTCTTTTAAAAAGATGAAGAGAAAATTCAATAGCTCTGAGATACCCTTAAAAAAATCAAATATTTGTCTCATTGGCATGGCTGAGGGAGAAGAGCTACAAGTTGGAGCATAGAAAATCTCTTCAGCAAAGTGTCATCAGAAAACTTTTCAGATCTTAAGAAAGACACAGACACCCGAGCACAAGAAGCATTTAGAACCTCAAACACACGTGGCCATAGAAATATGTCATCATGACAAACTCTGAAATTGTTTAAAATCGACAGGACAAAGAAAGATTACAATCTGCAAGAGTAACATTTAAAGGCAAATATATTAAGCTAACTTTAAATTTCTCGGGAGAAACTCTATGTGTCACAAGGATACATAGTGATATATTTAAAACTCTGAAAGAGAACAACTACCAACCAAGATGATTGTATACATCAAAGTTGTCTTTCACAATTGAACGAGAAGTGAAAACTTCCAGGAAAAGGATAAGTTAAGGGAATTCATGTCCACTAGAACAGCATTACAAAATCCTATAGCCAGAAAATAAAGAACTTAGTGAATACCATTTTTAAAATATCCTAATAGAAAAGGGATCTTGCCAATGAGAAATGAGAAAAAATATTACTAATAAACTATAAAGTTTACAAGGTAAGTAGGAAGCAATAAGCAAAATATATTCAAAGCCACTTGAAGAAAATCAGAATAAAATATAAATTTATATGTTGGAATAGTACCTAGTTTTATTTTTAAAAAGAGAGAGAGAGAGAGAGAGAGAGAGAGAGAGAGAGAGATTTAGGCCCTGATGTAACAGGGGATAACTTTAACACCAAGAATAATTTTGTGTAACTGGAGAAACTATCCCAAAGTACATGTGAGAGCACAAAAGTCTACAAGTAGCCAAAGAAACCTGAGCAAAACCATACTGAATGTTGCAGAAGTTTGTTTTTAGCTATGTTTAAAATGGTGGTTTTGTGCATTGCCGGGTGAAGGGCTGCATAGGCCTTGGCTTTTGTATTGTCTGCAGGTGTTGGCTTTATGTAAAAGATGTTTGATTGCTCATGATCTGTGTGTGCTTTCAACAGAACACCTGTGGAGATTAGGTATCAGTAAAAACCCCTGAGATGAGACGTTCAGGGTCCCACCATCCAGTATGGCTCTTGCCATGATAGTGGTTCCTTCTGCTGAGGTCTAGCAGGGTTTGCACCTATGAAAGCGCCTCCTTGTCTTCTTTCGTGAGCCTACACAGTGGCTAACTACTACAACCGAAAGCATAATATTAGAGCCAAAAAGAGGCACAAGAGAAAGTCTTCAGGATATTGTCACAGATGTATTTCCTAGATACAATTTCAAAAGTAGAGAAAACAAGAACTAACAACTAGAATTACACCGAAAGGCTCTGCCTAGCAAAGTAAATAGTTTTCCCTCTGTCAACTTACGGGATGAAATGGTCTGTGGTGGTTTGAATAACAGTGCCCCCAATAGGCTCATATGTTTGAAAGGTGGTCCCCAGTTGGAAGTGTTTGGGAAGCATTAGGAGGTATGATCATGTTGGAGGAAACTTGTCACTGCAGAGAGCTTGAAATTTCGAAAACTCACACCATTCCCAGTGTGCTCTCTGCCTCCTGCTTGCAGATCGAGATGAGGTTTGAACTCTCAGCTGTTCCTATGACCATAGCAAAGAACCTTTGCTCTTCCATTATGGACTCTAACTCTTTGGAACCATAAGCCCAATGAAATGCTTTCTTTTATTTAAAAAAAAAAAATCTTGATTATTAGGCAGTTGAACCACTTCCCCTTATCTATCTTTCCTCCTGAAAAGCAGCCATTTGATTAGTTTTATCTGTTTTGTTTTCGTTGTCTGTTGGTTCGTCTTGACAGGTCTTGCTATATCTCCCAGGCTGCTCCCAAACTCATGGCCCTCCTACCTTGTCCTCTAGAGCACTGAGATTATATGCATAAACAACAATGTCCAGCTAGTTTCTTCTATTCTTCGGTATGGTCTCCTGTAACAGTTACCTTCCTATTCTTCTCTAACGGCCACTCATCTTGTGTATTTTCTGCTGCTCCTTAACGTGGAGGGTGGAGAAGGGGCCAGGGTGTGGATGGTAACAGGGAGTGAGAGGCAGTTCTTTCTCAAAACCAGGCCTGTGGTCCCTCCAGCTATGGTACAGCATATACCATATCGTCCATAGGCTGGGCATGGTAGAATGAGCCCTGGATGTGGCCTTGAGGTCTAGTCTGCCCCAAAGGCTATTCTGCCATCAACTTAGGGTCACAAACAAGTCATTGAACTTTCTAGTCTGAGCCTCTCAGGTGGGGATTGAAGATAATACAGCTCTGCCCAGTCCATTAACATTCATCCTGCATGCTTAAAATTACCAAACCCAATGTACTACTCTCATGGTTTTTATGATTCTGCTTAAGAATTCCAGCTGGGAGTATTAATCAATGCCTCTCTCCTTTCATCTAGTCTTATGGGTCTTGTGATTTCAAAGATGAGTCCAGACTTAATCAGTTGATCATTTTTTTTCTATCACTACTTTCTCTCCCCCCCCTCTCTCTCTCTCTCTCTTTCTCTCTCTCTCTTTCCCTCCCTTCCTTCCTCCCTCCCCATCCTTCCCTCCCTCCATTTTCTTAGTAATTACAGTTACTTCTTCCTGATCTCCTTTCCTTTAATTTAAGGTCATCTTTCCTTGCGCTCCAGTTTCTGAGCCATTATCTCAGTTGAGGTCACCGACATGATGTCGGCACTCTCCTGTTTGGAAACCCCACTTAGCCCCTGACCTGATCTGAATCCACACTTCTCAGTCCCACTCTCGGCATCATGAGAAAGCCCATGTCTTTGAATCTGCCTGTTGTGGGTAACAGAGTTCTGTTCCTTGAGTTCTGTCCCTCAGTTCTCCTGGGGCTGAGACCATTTTCTCACGTCTCCTTCGTACTGTTGCTTCTTACAGGTCGTTAGCTGAGCATCGGCTCGGGTACATGGGACTAAAAGTTCACTTCCTTTGCTTAGATTCCTTGAATACACCTACACAGCACACTGACTTAGGGGCATTTACTGCAAACAGATGCCTCAGTCACAATGCCAGTGTGCACCCCCCTGTTTACTGGGGTGGCATTTCTGTTAGCTGGTTCACAAGCCCTATCAGATCTCAAAGCCAGCGAGGCTGTGCTTGCCTGAGGAGGGACGATCTTTTTAATTCACAAACACGAAGTGTGCAACGGACCCACTCCTTCTGCTCAGTAGACCACATTTTTGTCTAAAGGTATGGCCTGCGCTGCATTTCCCAAATGTCTGGCCACTAAGCAGTTTTGTTGTATTTTTAATGTACAAAGTATTCAATGTCAATGAAGTCACAAAGGAACTGAGAGAGTGTCACTACAGTTTGGGAAACAAAGAAAGGGATCTGGGGCTTCAAGGTGAGAAGAGATGAAATTCAGAGGCCACATGTGTACCTTTAGTCTGTGGTCAGACAGGGAACATATAGCTAACCTCATGCAGAATCTAGCTGCCAACACTGGCAGAGTCAGGCTACCCCAGCTCAGAATTTGTGAAGGATGAGCAGATAAGGGTTTCTGACACAAACACATTCCTGAAATGGACAAAAAGTGATGGAAAAGAACTTGCAGTGCACCAGACCGCTGGGACTGAGGAAATTTGGAGAGCCTTCGCAAAAATTGCCATCAAGGTGTATGGTATAAAAAAGATACCCTGGTCTTTTACAAATACTATTAACTTGGAGAGAGTCTTATAATTTATTTTTGTACAAATGGGGACAGGTCAGCTATCATTAGAAACTGCAAAGTAAACTCATCTTTAAACCAGGCATGATTTCTAAATGTGACTGTGGACAGAGAGCCACAACAGCCACGTCACATGGAAGTGCCACCCTTTGTTTCCCTAATGTTTCTCTGGAATCTTCAACTTCGTTGCGTGTGATAATTCCAACCTTACTGTATGATATGAAACCGTGTTCTTCTCTTGCCTTCAGCTGTGGTGATGAGAAATAAACGAGACAGGTATTTACAACTCCATTTTCTTACTCTCTGGAATATTCTGTGATTTTTTTTTCCCTCTCTGATTGGATTCACGCAATTACTTTGCTATTTCCAAGCTATTGAGTTCAGGTTGCAACTCGATCAGAATTCACCAGGAAGGGCGGCTCAGGCGAACAACACCTTCCTGAGGTGTGATTCCCACGTTACCGCCACTGATTTCCAGTCACAAAGGGCAACCTCAGGTTCTTTGTTTTTTTTATTTTCTTTTTTAGATCTCAGAGCACAATCACACATGCTTATTACAGGTAATGAGGGAGAGCTATTGAAAAGTAGCTTTGAGAAACGAGATACCATTTGCTCATGCATGCACCACTCAAGAACTCTTGAGGAAGTTTGTGCTTCTCCCAAAAATGTTAGAATGGTGCTCAGCAAAAGAGTGATTGACATGCGTCATTCTGTGATCTACTGAAAACTTTCATATTAAGTTCCATAGCTAAGAACACATTAGAAGAATTTTAGAGATAATAAGTTTTTTTTTAATTAGCGTTGCTATAACAAAATATCTTAGGCATGCTAAATTTCTGAAGCATACGAATCTTTCTTGCCACTAATTTCTCATTAAAATATGATGGGGAAACAAGTTCAAACTTAGAAGCTAAGCTATGAACTGAATTGAAGTGGGGCTGCTGTCCACCTGAGGCTCTTGTTTGGTCCACTGCCCACCAGAGAACATATACACTTCTGTCAGGGAGAGGAGACTGGCTTTGTTCCCATATTCTAAGGAACTGCCTAGCTTCCTTTGAAGTATAGGGTAACATCAGTTCACCTCAAAGATCACTGTGACCAGCAGCAAAAACGTCCAGAAGCCACTGACTGATACATGGAACCACACTTGCAAAAGAAGCAAATTGCATTCATTCTGGGGCTCACCTTGGTGGGTATTCTTAGACCTTCTTAAGTAGCCTGACCTTTATAATGTCTTTAGTGACTAGACCGGAAAAACCAGCTACATACTACAGACAACATTTAATGAATTCTCTTTTATTTGGCTCGCTATGGTGCAATCTCTGGGATACACTTAAAACAGTATCAAGAGCCACCGGATGCATTTAGAAGCCTGTTTCCCTTCTGAAAACTCCCATATCAGAGGTTACTCTTTTTAGTCTGTTTTTCTGCTCCACCTCCCATTCCTTCATACAGCTAACCTTAAATTTTAAGCCATTGTTTTCCATAAAATTCAAAGTGAATGACAATTATTTCACGTTCTTTAATAAAGCACTTCAGTCACATGCATTAAAATCAATTTTTCCCTAATGTGTAACGAAAAAAAAAAAAGAAAAGTGTAATTTCTAGTTGATAATATTCCCTTAAACTCTTAGAGTTTTGAGTCTATTGCTTACTCTTCCTTCTTCAAAGCTTCTGGTTCAGTTGACAAAAATTGCGTTAAAAGACACGAATTCTTTCTATAGGCTCCACAGTGAGCCTTTCCCACAGAGCCACATTTCCTTGGGCTAATTTTTCTATTGTTGTTGGAAGAAATGGGTGAAATAAGACTGGGAGGTCAAGACAATTAAAACTGGTGTCACTGAGTCATGGAGTTTAGAATGTATTTCCAAAATATCTTTCAAGAATTATCAGTGCCACTTTAACAAAAGAGGAAAGATGCTGTGTGCCCCCGCAAGCCTCGGTAGTGTGAAGGCATTGGTGACACTGCTCTTTCCTCCCTCCCTCCCTTCCTTCCTTCCTTCCTTCCTTCCTTCCTTCCTTCCTTCCTTCCTTCCTTCCTTCCTTCCTTTCTTCATCCCACTCCTCTTTTCTGTTTGGAGACAAAGTTTCACCAAGTCTCCCAGGCTGGCCTTGAACCTGTGATCTTCCTGCCTTAGCCGCTCGAGTACTATCTCACTATCACGCACCATCATGCTCAGGGTCAAATAAGTCAATAGTATTATTTCTGTCTCAGACTTTCTGGCACCCAAACACTCTATTTTGTACCCCTGGAAGGATGCTGACATGTTATCAATGAAGAAGGCTTATAGTGTACTGTTGCTACTTACACTGAGGAGACGGGCGTACACCTCTGAGGCTTGACAGGAGAATGTGAACGAGCCTTAAGGACAGGCGGCTATTTTACGGCTCGCTCCGGCCTGGTTCCAGGTGCACAGTGAGTCCTCAGTCAATGTTGTTTCCATGAATGAATTGGTCTCGCCGTGGACATTCCAGGCAAATTCTTAGTGCTCTCTCCTCAACTTGAGCTGTACATTTACTGTTTATTTCCGCCAAGATTTTACCTGCGTTTCACATTTTCTTAATGTGGTGATTAAATTCAAAATTTTAAAACTCTTGTGGGGGGCTCTGGAGATTTGGGTCAGCAGTTCAGAGCACTGGTTGCACACACAGAGGACCCAGGATCAGTTTTGAGAACACACACGGTGACTCAAAACTGTCTGTAATTCCAGTTCCAGAGGATCCAGTGCCCTTCTCTGGCCTCCTAGAGCACGAAGGTGGCATGCAAACAGACATCCACACAGGCCAAACACTTCTACACGGAAAATAAAAGTAGTAAGTGAAACTTTAAAATTCCTTTGGAAAGACTTAGATTTTAAAGAATGGTTTCTCCAGTTCCCTGACTTTACAGTGAACATCGTAGTGGGCATTAGCAAGGATCTCCTGATGCTTTCAGTGTCCATTTTTATGCTGAATCATGAGAACAAGATGAGCTGATGGGTGTCAAATTCAAAGATGCTCTCGGAGCTGGGGAGATGGCTCAGTTGGTAAAGTACTCCCACAGCCCAAATGCAAATTATGGCCTCAGGGTCAAATGTCAAAGTCAAGATGGACCGTTGTAAGAACAGTGTGGTAGGAGTGTGAAAAGCTCACACATTTCCAACAGGCGAGGCCTTTGATATTGACAGCAAACACGGCAGAATCCTATCGGGAACTGAGGTCTCAAAGCTGGTGTTTGTTCCATTCCTTGAATGACAACACTAAACAGTAAAGCCATAATACATTGCAAGGTACCCCAATCACCAACGACTGGAGTGACTATTGGTCACTCAGCTGAGTAAGTGCTTTAGAGTCAGTATGTCCACCTGGGAAGAGGGTCCCTGAGGCTCTCATGGATTATCATTATAACATGCTCCCACGGCAAAATCTCCAGATAAATAAAAATACCTCTTTTTATTTTATCCCTCGAGGAGATGACATCCAGAAAGCATAGTAGCAAGAAGATTAAACTCAACCTTAAGCAGTTGTTTGGTTCATGGCAATTGGTTTGTGTTGAACTCAATGATCAGAGAACACACGCACAAGTCCACAGAACTGCCTGGCTACGGCCATGTGGAGTGTAATGGATGCCTTTCATGATTATTGTCAGTGATATATCTGTGAAACTTGAAGTTCCCTGTCCAGTCAGTGGACGAGGAAGGTGGGTGCCTTGGGGCTAGCCTTCTGCAGTCCTCATTGCTCCTGCTTTCCGAACCCTTTGCCCCACTCAACCTTAAGGGCCCACAAATTCACCAACACAGGGATAGTATAATCTCTGACATCAGTAAGTTTATCTGTACAAAACCTTCAGAGGGCCCCAGCTGCTCCCTGACACTGCTTATACAAATGTGTGCCGCCTTCGCTGCCTCATGGGCTTTCTCTTGGGAGGACTTGGCCCATCGTTATAATAAGAAATGCTTGCTAGTTAGTGTGTGTGAGCATTTCCCGCGTTGTGTCTCTGTGCCCTTGCAATTTCTAATTGCTGTGTTCCTTTCGGAGCTGGGATGCTACCGAGGGGTTAATTTCCTGACAGAGATGTGCTGACATACCTCACGAACACTGTATGCGCGTGTGTCTAAACGCTAATAAGTATTATGCCTGTTCTACTCCATGTAAATTTTGTGGTTTTATAAGTATAAAATATACCTATTAGAAGTAACTTAATGAAAAGTGATTTAATGCCTTGTTCTTTCTAATATCAGAATTAATGTATTTTATATATTAAAACATTTAAAAGATTTCATAGCACTTAAACTTTGTAAAGAGTACTGTGAAAAGTAAAGGCCAGTGTCTGCTCTGAGGGTACTTGTGCTGCAGTGGCGGCTGCGGGCTGGGCCGCCCCATCTGTTAATAGTTCCCACTCAAAACTGCGAGGTCAAAAGGAAAGAACTGTGAGAGCCAGGGCATACAGTTCTCTGGCTGGACACTTACCTGGTGCTGTGATTGGTCACTGACACCACAGGAAGAAAGCCAGCAGGCAGGCCAGCAGGAAGCAAGGAGGGAGGGAAGAAAGCAAGGAGGGAGGAAAGGAAGCAAGGAAGGAGGGAAGGAAGCAAGGAGGGAGGGAAGGAAGCAAGGAGGGAGGGAAGGAAGGAAAAGGAAGGAGAGAGAGGGGAGGACGGAAGGAGAGAAGACAAGGAGGTCACAAAATTGAGAATCAATGTAATCTGCAAATTTTCAGATCAAAATTGCCTTTCCTTTGATTCTCAGAACTTTCCCCCATTAACTTCTTAGAAATTTATACGACTGAGATGCAAGAAATCATTAAGTATTTCCTCAAATTCCCCCCAGAAAAACTTTAAATGAGACCATGAATGTGAATCAGAAATGGCTGTTTCCTTTGCACCACGGGTAAAAGCCACATAAAACATGGGTTATAACATGAATTTCTGGAATTATAAGCATTTGAGTTTATTTTTGCAGTCGAATGTGTGTCTGAAATTGCTCAGAAATCAAAAGTAAGAAGCTAAGCTCCCCATTAAATACCTCCAAGTACTCGATTAGCAGGTAAAATGAGAATCACACTTTTCCTAGCTGTTGAGCGTGTGGGAACACGTGGATATATCCCCAAGGCTTTGGAGTGATGTAGATTTTACCACTTCCTTTAATAGTGTAATTTCATATTTTTGACATGAGTAAAATAAGCCCCCTAACAAAAACCATTTGCTTTTAAGCAAATCCAGTCTGTTTTCAAAGATCGGTGTGTGCCTCTCACACCTGACTTATCATAAATGGCAATAACAACCCCGGTTAGTTTCCTTCACCCTCCGATATTCTGCCCCCAAAGCTCCCGACTTGCAAGGGCATTTCAGCGTATTGTGTTACATCTCTGACTGCCAGCCTGGATCCTCCTAGTGCGTGTTCCGTACAAACCGGCTGAAAGCATGCGGCTCGGCGAACAGCGTCAGCTTTTCCCTCCCCTTCTTGCCTCCTTGTCTCCCGCCTCTCCTCCTGCCTCCCTCCTTCCTTCTTACCTTCCACCCTCTGTTCTTAATTCTTTCTTCCTTCCGTCCTTCCTTCCTCTCGGTCCTTCCTCCTACCTTCCCTCTCTTCCTTCCTCCCTCCCTCCCTTCCTTCCCCTCTCGGTTCTTTTTCTCTCCTGTCTTTTTTTTCTTTTCAACATTAAGAGTCATTATCACTGTCTAGACTTCTGTCATAACAGTCTGCGCTTCTCAGAATGGATGTTTTTCAGAACAGATGTTTTGTTGAAGTTCCGGCCTTGATGGTAATCGTCTTGATCCCTGCTTTCTGTACTGTCTGGCATTCAGACCTTATATGAAAGACATTAAATCAGCTTACACTTTTGGGTTTTTTTTAATTTGCAAGGTGAGTTTGGGTCCATCCAAACTTGTAAGATGCAAAATATCTTTTCATAGGAATATATGCTTTTTTTTTTCAGCTGGAGCTTAAGTAAATTGAGGGGAATGGGACTGGATTTCCCAGCCCAGGTAGGATTTTTCCCAGACAGCAAATGGCTGGAAGGTGAGGATGTGAACAGCTAGCCCGGAGGACAATGTCCTGGAATGTTTCCAGTCCCTTCTCCCTTTCTGTGGCCTCAGTGGCTTCTTTAGCTTTTACTCAAGTGCTCGTGCAGTTGGCCTGCTTCCTGCTTCCAGTCGCTCTCACAAGTCACTGAGCGGGAGCAGGGGACAGGTGAACGGTCTTGATGACAGTCACTCTGATTTGCACACCGGAGCTTTAAATGGCACTGATGTGCTTACTCTACATAAAGGAACGTATCTGTCCTGACGCTCTCTGTGTCTTCAGTCACCCGTCCCACCTGGGCTGCAGAGTTAAGTCCTTAGGAGTCACAGTATCATTTTGTGGCATCTTGTAACCATGGTGACCACAGATTTGATATGGTCTGGTAGCTCTGGTGTAAAACAGTTCAGTCTGAGTCTTTATAATTTTTCTTAGTGTATATTCACCATACGAATTAATTGTTTTTATTATAGCACCTCCATGCATGCATATAATGTACTTTGACCGTATTTACCCCTACTGCCCTATCGTATGCTCGTGCCCCCTTTCCCCTCCCACAACCCAAACGATCCCCCCTCTTCATAAGTAACATTGTTAACTGTTCAGATTAACAGTTCCAGAGTGTGACATTTTCCTCTCCCTGAGAAACAACAGACCACAAGGGTTCCAGCGCCTCTTCGGGGTTCTACACCTCAGATGAGACAAAATCAACAGGACCACATGGAGGCCAAGAGTATCAGAGCAACCTAGAGTTGGATATGCCTTGGCTCTCACTTGCCTTTGAGTGAATTTGGCCTTCTTGTTCGCTGAGCCTTTTCTTGCCAATCTGTCCATTGGGAATACCTACTCTTGTGGTAACTGATTGTTATGGCATTGATTAAAAAAAAAAAGATACAAAGAACACCATCAGTACACACTTAAAGCAATCATTGGTTAGATGCAACAAAGTTATTTTAAACTATAAAGAACATAATAGGTCTGTTCACCAGAGAATATGCTAGCCGGTTGACACCACCTCTCAACGAAAATGAAGCCTCATCCACTACCCCATTAGTCAGGTGAGATATCAATATACTCACAGAAAACTGGATGTTTCAAGCCCAGTTACTCCTCTTCCCTTTCCCCATTAACACTTGCTAAGATGTCATGTTTAAACAAACGCAGGGGGAAGCGTTCCCTTAGTTAGGGAACCTCAGAGAGAATAAACGTTCTATTTCTTCCAGGCATGATTGTTGGTTAAATCCTCAGTGTCCTGATAACACACACACTCACTCTTGCAGTGTGGGTCCAGCCCCTAGGTCACGGGTGTGCCCTATCTGAAACTCTATGCGTTCAGATCAGGCAACAGAACCAGCCCACAGCTGACATTCAGTCCTCAGTGCCTTCTGCAGAAGCAAGACCCGCAGAGGGTGTTCAATAGCAAAGAAGCTCCTGGGAGTACTTGTTAGCGTCTTGCTCCACTTCACAGAAAAATTGATTCTTTTAGGAGGTCAAATTATTTTTGTATTTTTTTTTCTTTTTTTCATGCACGGTGACTCCATTCTGTCACCTGGTCAGTTCCTTTAAGAAAGACTCGGTTAGGGGAGCTGCCTCTTATTATCTCTTGCCACCAATGCATGGCGCAAAGACAGTTTAATTCTCAAGGAGAGAGTCACTTAAGTGTGACCTATTGTGTGAGCCTGGGTGCTTTCATATCAAGCACCGGGAGCTAACGAGGTCTTTAATTTGTCTAAACCAGATTGATAACTTACATTGAGCACACAGTGCTCACTGTCTTTTCCAATCAGCTCAACTATTCCCAACTCTCTAAGGTGAGTTTTACATAACACCAATTCTTTAGCTAATGGGTATAAAAATGGTGTCTGGAACAGTTCAGTGGCTCATAGGAAGACTGTTGCTCAGCTAAAATGATTTTGCAAAATCATACACTGGTTGCTGTAATGACGTTTTGCCTAATGTGGGCTCATTACCGGCACAGGCCTGTCTTCATTCTGGAACAGCAGTACTGAGTGGTCCAATATAGAAAGCACCACAGTCCCAAGATACACCTCAGAGAACAGGTTTGAGGCTGGGCTCCAGCCCTTGATGTATGGGTTTGCTCATAAAACAATGTCCCCCACACAGAAAAGGAGTGTCCCACACACAACCAATACTAGATGCAGGCTGTGTCTTCTCACAGGACACAGTTGAGCCTTTCAAAGGCAGGAAGGTAAACAGAATGCTATCAAAATAGAAATAGTAAGCAAGCATTATAAGAAAGATGCTTTATCTGCTCGACCTTGTTTAGAGGCTGGAGAGATGGCTCAGTTGGTAAAACACTTACCCTGCAAGCGTGAGGATCTGAGTTCAACCCTCATAAGCAGTATAAAAAGCTAGATGCTGTGGTGGGCTCTTGTAATCCTAGCTTTCAGGAGGAAGAAACAGGAGGTTCCCTAGAGCCCCCTGGCCAGCCAGCCCAGCCAATCTGGGGAGTCCGGAGCTGATGGGGGACCCTGCGTCAAAACACAATTTGGGCATTGTGTAAGGGCGACAACTGGCGTTGTCCTCTTGCCTCACACAGAGACGAATATGGACACATGTGTACAGGAGCACACATACACAAATGCTGTTATCTTACTGAATCCTGAACACGCAGAAGAAACATATACATGTTTTTTTTTTCTTGAAAGACTATGAGTCTTGGTGAGAATGAGCTGCACGAAGTTCCAAAACCAGAAAGTATCGAAGTTAAGATTCAGTCCATTGAGTGTTTTTGATCAAGCCAGGAACCATGGCCACCTACCAGCCCTCTGGTTCTGATTCTGTGTGGCTGTAACAGGGACTTCCGGTTAGGTGCCCTGGAAGCTGGGGCAGGAATGAGGAGAGCTGGGTCAAAGGTAGCACACTGTCTTAACAGCAGACAACACGACCCGGCAGCAATTTGTGCAAATGTTCATTTCCTGGCCTAGAAGCCCCTTCCCAAACTGTGCCTCACCGCCATTTCTACAGTATGAGAACTTGTGGCTGAGAATCACATGAAAAACACGTTGAGTGTGAAGTTTGGGGGAGTTCATGATCTTCTTTTAGGGCTTTTAGTGTGTAAAGCAATAGTTCTCAACCTTCCTGTTACAACCCTTTAATACAGTTCCTCATGTTGTGGTGACCCCCAACCATAAAATTATTTTTGTTTCTACTTCATAATTGTAATTTTCCTACTGTTATGGATCATAATGTAAATATCTGATGTGCAGATGGTCTTAGGTGACTACTGTGAAAGGATCGTTAACCACAAAGGGTTCATGAACCACAGATTGAAAACTGCTGGTGTAAAGCCTTTGTGGACCAAACCTGTCTCTTGTCAGAGGCCGGGGTGTGGTGTTATTTTAAGGTTCAAATTGATCTGAAACCAATGGGGTGGGGACTTGACAAAATACACATTTAGAAAGGTCCTCTGCTTTTAGTGACCTACTCACAAAAACTCTTGCAAAGGCCACGTAGACTAGACTGTGAACAAAAGTACCCCAACCAAAACGTCGTGAGTACCCCTCCAGGTAAGAGGGACTCATTTCCCTGAATTCTGGTTAATGTCACTCAACAAGACTGAGAACTGGAAAAAATGTTCTTTACTGCTCCAACCCAAAAGTAATAAAATAATTAAAAACAAAGGAATTTTTAAATTCTCCTAGAAAACAACTCAGAATCGCCACTTATATCACCAGGGTGAATATGGCCTGTGTCTGTCTAATGACTTCAATTTGGCCTCTTCTCAGCTCCGTCTAATCTTCCAATGGCCGCAGGAAGCCCTTCGAGGGTTTCATCTATTTGAGGAGGCGAATTCTGAAGTTGACATGTGGAGAAGCAGTGTGGCTACTGTGCGGCCATGAATACTGATTCTCAGATGTTAAATGGCCAACTGAATACTGTCATTCGGTTGTTTCTCTTCAGGTCAGCCAGAGGACAGGTCAAGGAGCAACTTTCCCTGGAAGCAGAGCACAGTGAGAGTTTGCTCATTTCAGTGTCTGAATGTCCAGCTTAAGAAAGAACCTGGGTTTGATCCCCACACCAGGAAAAGTTAGGTGCATCTCCTTCTCTTGCACTTACGCTGTGACGATGCACACATATGCACATGCGTGCACAGTCCTGAAGGCGGGCTCTGACCCTGCCATCCAGGAGGGCGCTGCTCCTCTGGGCTTTCATAAAGCTTAGGTTCACGAAACTCTGTGGCAGTGAAACCTGTCGGAGTGCTGCCCGGATTCCCGCTGCGGGCCTGTCTCCCTCCGCTCTTGAGAACTCAACTGAGAAGATGAATCCTTGTCTCACACTGGCGTTGAATTCTCTCAGTCAGAGAATGATCAGATTTTCTTAAAGATTCCTCATGCATGCCGGGCTCTCTAACTCAACCCCACAATTACCGCATCTCTTCCTGGCTTCTAAAGGCAAAAGCACATCTGTCTCATTCACCACCCTTCGCTAGGGCCTGTTGTGAGCACGAGCTTCGTAAACGTTTTCTCCGCGATAAAGTTAAAGATTGTTTACAATGCCGAGCTCTGTCTCAGTGCCCTTTGCACTTAGTGTCCATGTTCACTGTAGGAGAGTCTCCTGGTAGCCCTGGGGGTCGGGAAAAAAACCACATGAGCTTTATGAACACAGAACCCGGAGAAGAGCTCAGATCCCTGCATTCGTACCTTTGTGTGTCCCCCACACGCAGTGTGTGAAATAGGGTGTGGGGGATTCCAAGGAAGGATCCTGAAATGGCATCAGCTTATTGGTCAGTCCTACTAGGGGATGCCAACTGAGACTCCCAAGCAGTTCTGTGAAGAGCTCAGTGTGGGAGGAACTGAAGCTGCCTGCCTGCTGCCCACAGCAGCATCTCTCCTGAAGCAGCCCCAGCCTCGCTTCTGATGACTGCAGCTTTGCACCTCCCCGACAGACCCTAAACCAGCACTCGTCTAAGTTACTCCTGAGCTCTGTCTTGCAAAATCTGAGGTGGTCAGTGTGTACTAGCCTAAAATGCAGCTTGAAGAGGAGACCGATTACACAATAACAGGGAGCTAAACCTCCAAATGTCAAAGGCAACGGCAATTCCCTCACCCTGCTTTCCTTTCCTAGCCACCTGTCCCAACTGCCCGGCCTCCTGCCAGAGAAATTCAGGTGAATGTGTACAGTAAATGCATCGCAGGTACCCAGAAGGACTTGTTCCCTCTAAACGCAGCCTCTTCTGACAGATAATCATCTTAGAGAAAAGAGGTCACACAGAGCGTCCTGGTGGTGCATGCCTGTTCTGATGGTTAGCACTGGCTGTCAACTTGACAGAAGCTAGAATCACTTAGGAGATAGACCCCAGGCATGTCTGCAGGGTATGATCTGTAATATGTTAACATAATATGTATGGGAAGATCCAGCTTAATTTTGAGTGGGGCTATTCCCTACGCAGAGAATTCTAAACTGAGTAAAACAGAGAAAATGAGTCGAGTGTTCATTCATGCGCCTTTGTTCCTGACTACGTGTACAATGTCCCCCGCCATAAGGGACTGCGAGCTAGTATTGGAACGCATAATAAACCCTGCCTCTCTTAAGCTGCTTTTCTCTTACCCGCGTGAAAGTAACTAAGACATCTTTCATACTAGATTCTCATAAAGAGGAAGAGGTTGGTGAGAGGGCTCAGTCGCTGAAAGAGGCTGTTGCCAAGCTTGACAACCGGAGTTCAATCTCCAAGACCCGAGTAGTTGAAAGCAAAGAACCAACTCCTGTAGTAGTGCACTGTTGTGGCAGCTCATCGAGGGAGACATGGAGGCATAGTCACAGGTGCAAACCCTGCCAGACCTCAGCAGAGGGAACCACGGTCGTGGCAAGTGTCATGCTGGACAGTGGAACCCTGAGTGTCTCATCTCAGGGGTTTTTATTGATCCCTAAGCTCCTCAGATGTTGCACTGATAGCACATGCAGATCATGAGCAATCAAACACCTTTTACGTAAAGTCAACACCTGCAGACAATACAAAATGTCAAGGCCCAGGCAGCCCTTCTCCCGACAGTGAGTAAAACCACCATTTTAAACATAACTAAAAATAAATTTCTGCAACAGACTTCCAAAGTAGTCTTCTGACCTCCACACATGTGCAATGGCACACAGAAACACAGACACACACACACACACACACACACACACACACACATACACATACACATACACACGCAAATAAAATGTAATTTACAAAGAGAAAAGATGGAGAGTTGGAGACCAGCCAGGGTAACAAATGAGACCCTGTATTTAAAAATAAGTTAATTAAATAAAAATTAATAAAGGTGGCATAATGAATTCTATTCTCTTTGAAAACATGAAATGGAGAGAGAGAGAGAGAGAAGAGGTGAAGGGAGTAGTATGATACAGCTTCCCTCTTCCAAAGTCACCTCTTAAATCTCTATCAAGACCAAGATAGCTCCTGGACTAACTCCAGGGATCTCAGGAAATCCTTTACATTAAATTTTACATTAAAATTTATATTAATTTTTATTAATTTTATTAATATAAAATTTATATTAAAAGAATAAAACACTACAATTACAAACTTACCTAAAGACATTGGCAGCAGGAAGTCAAGAGGAGCAGTGGACACAGGAAAGACACCGTTTAATGTGAGATCAGGCCCTTCAAGGACAATGTATTCTCATTGGGTCTATCTCAAATGCCATTTGCATATTTACATAATGGAAGCCTGCACAGAATCATGTTTATTCATTAGTGCACTGAATAAGACTGAACGTGAACTTGCCTTGGAAAAGGCACGATCATCTGTCACTCTGTTTCTGTATCCACACTACCAGCCTAGCATTGCCTAACACCAACACAGATCTCTAGGTCTTCCCTGTCTCCAATCCTCTCTACATGTAGTTCCTCAGAGAAGCCCCTTAAAGTGGCCAGGTGAGCCCATCTTGTGCTCTCCCATCTGTCTAGAAGTTGGTCCAGTTGGGTGGGCTTATGGAGACTGGCTCTGGAATGCTTCCCAGCAGAAAATGGTAAAACCATGGTAAGCTTCCCAGTTTCTATCCATCACAGGAGGTGAATCTTGACCAAAGACACAGATTCGATGTTTACGAAGGCATGCTCACTCTCTCCCGGTAACAGGGTCCTCACAGGTAGGATGGAAAGGGGAGGGCATCTCACTAAGTCACCGCATCCCTCTTGACCTTCGTGGTTTCCGGGCAGCTTCTGCCAAAAGAGAAGTATGGCCATGTACTCTCAGGAAAGGACTTTCAACCCTACCACCCCCACACAGTGTGATCTGGGACACAACATCTCGTTCTTAAGAATCTCAGTTTTTATCTACAAGCACGTACTCTGCCTACCTCACAGGGCTGCAACTGAGCAAATACCTTAGTGTAGGAGAAAACGTGTGAGGAGCACGTGCATGAGATACATTTCAGGAGCTGGGTTTCCCAAGAGAGGTCCTAGCAAGATGAGGAGAGCCGTCAGCACAGTCACTGCTGTCCTACAAGCCTCGGCTATGGGTCTTTACAAGGACTCGCCCTTGGTTTGTAAATGAGACTCCTGGATGTCTCTAAATGGTAGAACTACCATTACCACCCAGCTACCGCTGTACCTGCAGAAGCCCCGTCAACGTTCTGCAGAGATGCTTGTGCATCGGTGTCGGCAGCTCTATTCACAGCCAATATGGAATCAGCTGAGCTGTTGATAAGCAGAGGAGTGGATAAAGAAAATGTGGTACATGGATGCTATGTATTTATGAGAAAAAATGAAATGATGACATTAGCAGGAATATGGATGGATCTGGAAATCATGGTGCTGAGCAAAATAAGTTAGACTCAGAAAGACAAATACTGTACGTTCTCTTATATATTGAATCTAGATATAAAATTATATGTGTGTATGTGCGTACGTGTATGTGTAGATTATAAAACTAAAAGCGATCTGAAGAGATGGTACTTGCTATTCTTGCAGAATACCTGGGTTCAGTACCCAGCACCCGCATGGTGGCATATAACTGTCCTTAACTCCAGTTCCAGAGGATCTAGCCCTCTCCTCTGGCATCTTTGGGTGCTATGCATGCACACCGTGCACATACATACATGTAAGTAAAATACTCATAAGCATAAAATAATAAACCTTGTAGCTAGAAAGGGAGTAAATGGGATACATGTGTCAGAAAGCAGAAGGGGCTGGCCGGAGAGTTCTGCTGGTAATGGTGCTGCAGCCAAGACTGACAATCTGATGTTGATATCTGTTCCCCACGTGGTAGAAGGGAAAAACCAATTCCTGTATGTTGTCCTCTGACCTCCACCAGTGTGCTATGGTGTGTGTGTGTGTGTGTGTGTGTGTGTGTGTGTGTGTGTGTGTGTGTGTGTGTGTGTGAACTCACTGAGAGAAGGATGCAAACCAATTAGAGTGGGGAGGGAACAAAAGAGGAGGAGGGGGAGGTAAATAAGTGAGGACAGAGTAACATGTCACATGCATGAAGATGCCATGATAAAGTGCATCACTTTATACAGTAGCTTAGATTTTTTTATTTAAAAATACTCCAAGGAGTAATAGACAGAGTTGAATTAAGAATTAAGAAGTGTCCGACTGGAGAGATAGCTCAGAGGTTAAGAATGAGTACTTCTCTTGCAGAGGCTCTGAGTTCAGTTCCCATCGCCCATGTTGAATGGTTCACAACTGCCTGTAAATCCAGCTCTCTGCCTTCCAAAGACACTGCTCTCATATGTACGCTCACATGTGCAAAAGCTCATGCTCTCTCTCTCTCTCATTCTCTTTCTCTCTCTCTCTGACACACACACACACACACACACACACACACACTCATAAAAACAAATCTTCTTTTTAAAGATAGAGAAGTGCAAAAGCTTACATCCCGGTGGAGGACACATGCAATAAGCAACACACATATGCAAACTGTGTATTCCATATTAAAGGAGGAGAAGTGCCACGGAGCATGGCTGGAAAGCTGAGAGGAAGCATGGAGTCCACTGCGGTACTTGTCTGTTGCCAGAACAGCCTTCAAGAAAGGGGGAAGGGTGCAAATAGGCTGGGGGCCAGTTCAGGGAACAGTGCTGGCTTAGCGTTCGAGGGGGAGGGGTGCGATCATGGATACATTTTTTTAATGACAGAGAAGCCCAGGATCCCTCTTGAATTTGAGTACTGGTCACCTAACATTCAGCACATATGACAAGCAGGTGTTTGTATGTTCCAGGAAAAATAAGAATGAGTCAATGGGGGAAAGAGGGCGATCAGAAGTAACTCTGGAAAATGGCGCTTTGAGTGGAAACTGTAAGACTAAAGTAAATAGAGCTGTGCGGTGTTTACTCTAGTGAGTGAAGTTTCTCACAGGGGAATAAGCTGACGATTATGAGATCTCTGTGCGCACACACTAAGAATGAACAAATAAACGCAAGTGGACAATGTATGATGAAACCTAAATGTCTCACACTGAGACAGACACTCACAGTTAAGTGTAGAGAGAAGCTACGGTGAACTCTACACTACTGAGCGGACTCCGAGAGGTCAGCCTGTACAGACACGCCCCACAAGAACGGAGGACCACAGCATTTGTGGATGAAATGTAACAGTGAAACCCGCCACTTTATATGCTAACTTTCAAAAAAATAAAGTTCGAGGCTGGAGAAATGATCTGGCTGTTAAGAGCACTGACTGCTTTTGCAGAGGACCTGGATCTGATTCCTAACACCCTCATGGCAGATAACAGCTTTCTATAACTCGAGTTCCATGGGATCTGATGCCCTCTTCTGGCCTTCACAGGGACCAGGCGTGTGTGTGGTATACAGACATATATGCAGGCAAAACACTTGCACCCATTAAATAAAAATAAATAAGTCTTTTTTTTAAAAAAATAAGATAAACCAATTTCTATGTATCTATAACATGAGCTGCTATAGACACGCATTTCTGGTTCTCTTTACTAAGGGGTCTAGGGATGGTGACACCCCCGTGGCAATAAATCCCCCTGCTCCCAGATCTTGGCTTTGGATGTCATGTTTAATCAAAGGAACCAGAACTCTTTAGGAGTCTCAGACTAGGGCTGGAAATATAGTACCTTTTATGCCTAAAGTATCGTTTAATGTCAGAAAGTAAAGGACATGTGCAGAACATGAAAGAACGAGGTATTATGGTACCCAAGGCCCAAGGTGGAGCCATTGAACAACAACAATAAAAGGAACTATGTGTGAACTACAGTGTGATTGCACATCAACACAGCCATATCGATAAACAGAATTAGGTAAACAAATGGGTAGAAAGAAATATCCCAAATCATTATATAAATACTCCCTCCTCTCGGAGCTTATTCCCTCCCCACTCCCCACCTGTGGGCTGTGGTTAGTTACTTACCTCTGAGGTAGGGGGCCTTTGGGGGTCACCTTCACTCAGACTGATACCATCACTGCTGCACTAGTGTTACAGGCCCTGGATGTGACACACGAAAATGACGGTTCACCTGCAAGGTCTTCCTCCCCAACAGGCACCAACCCAGGCAGAAAGCACAAGAAAACATGAGGCAAACGCAGATGGATGGATTTTCTACAAAATACCTGCACAGCAACACTTGTCAGAACTGTGAAGGCATTCAAAGCCGTGAGAAAATCTGAGCAACTCTTGGAGTCACTGGAGTGGACGCGGAGATGGTGTCTTCATGGCTGTGTATGTCAGACAGGATCCTGAGTCAGAAAAAAAACACATCAAGTAAAAGCTGGTGAGAGCGACAGAAAGTAGAGAGCTTAACTAATAATACTGTAACAGTATACTCCCCTGGCTAAACCAAATGCACCAGGTAACTCACGTAGGATGTTTGCAGTGCTGGATATAGAGCAAGCTTCTTCACTGTCTTCAGGAATTTCCCAGGAGTCCCTAGCTCATCTTTTTCTAAGACTGTCTGTAACACATCCCAAAAAGTGAGAGATTAGACCAAATTATTCTAAAATTCTCTTCTAGTTCCAAGATTTGATGGACCACTGGCTAAAGGCGCTTGTGTGGAGGGGAGGGCTGGTCACGTGATGATGAAAGCGAAGTGCTGTCTTTGCTTCAAACGTCCTCCTCCGCCTGAAGTCCTAAGCTGGAGGCAGAGAGAAGAGTCTCTGAAAAGAAAGCATCAAAATGTGTCCAAGGGACAGGAATATTTATGAGATGGAAATCCAAAACACATAGACATAAAAAAAAAAAGGTCATTATCAAGGGTAAAGTAAAGAAGTTGTTAGTGCTATTTCTGTTTTCCTTTTGGATACAGTTTAAAAGTGTCGGGGTTGTCTTTTTAATCATTTTCTCACTACTTAACAAAAGCAAAGCAAACTTAAAATATCCGAGGCCTTCTGAATTCCAATGATGTGATCCATAGCTTAGACATAATACTTGTGTGTCCCCTGAGGAGCAAAAAGTGCTTCCTGATGTCATGAGTTCGCAGCATAGAAAGCTGGAGGCGCAGAGCTGCAGCGTTTCTCCTTGGGACACAGCGATGGCAGCTCTTACGCTGACTGAGGAAACGCATTTAAGTTGTATACACCTTTGACTTAGATCTGAGACAAGACTCGAATGCAATTTTCTAGCTCTTTTTCATTCTCAACTCACAATACTTTTAAACTACAACACACACACACACACACACACACACACACACACACACACACACGCGCACACACACACACACACCCCATCAAGTAGTATGAGTTCTGGGGCAGGGATGCATCATGAAATGAAGTCCCATCATTCGTAAAGAGGCTAAGGGCACGACTAGGAAACATCTCCAAATGGCTCCAAAAGTGGCTGTGAGGGCCACTCCCCTGCAATAAAAGCAATTCTAGCATCTTAATCCAAACCCGGCTGGAGTGCACTTCCTGTGAGAAGCTGACTCCGGGTGGGTGAAAGGGTTAAGTCCATGAAGAAACTCATTTCTCAGCTACTGGTTGAGGAATCCTGGGTAATTACCGGGGCTTACTCCAGACCACACCTTAGATAAACCTGTAATGCTGGAGTTTTCTACATTTTCTTTGCTACAAGCTGCGGCTTGTCTCTTTTGTATGTTTGTCCTGTGTTTCCAAGCTGATTTTCCAGTGCTTGCTTTATCTTCTCGATACAGCCAATAAAACAGGGTCTGTTCACTTGGCTTCAAATTTCTGCGGCGTTTGCATGAGGCAATCATGTCGGATACATGGAAGCGGGGAGGGTCAGGCTGGATGAGTTCTTTTCCTTTCTTAGGAATGATGGGGGGCGGGGCAGGCACAGACTGGTTCAAGTAAAGGTTATGATTTAATTTTTCTTGTTTTTAGGCTTTGTTTGGAGGTTGTAGCATTAGACCCATTTAATTTCTTAAATTTCCTAATTTCTTCTAATTTTATGAAATATCACTCACTCTGTGCTCTGTAGACCAGCATGGTTCCGGGCCAGGAATGTGTTATATACGAGGCTGATTCTCCATCCTGATGCGCTGTCGAAATGGAGTAGTAAAGCTATCTTAGGCCATTCTAGTCTAGAAACAATTGTGGTTTTGGTTTCTAGTTAACAACTAAAAAGTTACTTCTTGGGGTGGCATGGTCCTTTGGGGAGGAAAAGAAAAGTCATGTGACATCCAGGGTGGCAGGGACATGCCTTGAGTCCTCGAAAACTGCTTTCTGCTCTTACCCTCTATCTCTCTCATCCTACCACAGATGCCATCGCCTGCCCTCTGAGAAAGCAAAGGGAATCACAGACTCAGAAAAGAAATGCCTTTTAAGAACATTCAGAGTCCTATGGATTTAGCCAAAGTGTGTAGTGGGGGGAGGGGGGCTGTCTTATCTGCTTTTAGCGTTAGATAACAGGTACAGATGATTGGTCAAACACATGAAAGGAGGCCACAGATGGGGGTTACCCCTCAGGCCAATGAGATTCAAGTGTCTCATGGCCGCTCTGGATAACCGTCAATATCCCCCAACAACACTTCTCACACAAGTGTAAGCGGACTGTCCGGCTCGAGCACCGTGTGCCTGGGAAGACAGAGCAGTCAGATGGGAAGAAAAGCACTTTTAAGCCGAAGGCTTGAAGGAGGAAAACCATAGAGGAAGGAAAATGTATTCATTAACTTTTTTTTAAATTTCAAAAGTAAGGAAATATGAATGTTTTCAAAAACGTAAAGTTTTTAAGGGTTGAAGATATGGCTCGGCAGTTAAGAGCACTGGATGCTCTTATAGGGGATCAGGTTCAGTTCCTAGCACCCACATAGTGGTTCACAACCATCTGGAATTCCAGTTCCAGGGGATCTGAAACCTTTTCCTGGCCTCAGTAGGTACCCAGCATGTATATGGTGCATTTACATACATGCAGGGATATTGTACACATTAAAAAGTCAAAATAAATATTTTAAATACGTGTATTGTTTTTTTAATGAATGAAACTCCCATCCTACTATTGGCTAGTGTTAGCAGTCTGATGCATGCTTCTGGTGCCTAAGACATAGCAACGGAACTATACGAAGAAGGGTGGAACAGAGGAATGAGGCTGGAGAGCATGGGCTTATATTCAAGAGAAGGAATGTAGGAGGCACCCTGCCTGGTGTGCCCTCAGCCTGCCCCACCATAATTAGGATACTAAATTCCAAGCAGCCAAGACTAAGTTTTGTCTTTTCTTGGCCAGAGTCGTTGTCCTGCTTGTCCTGCTACGAGCTGGTGAAAACCATTTGAACCTTTTGTTTTCCTATTAACCATTGTTCCTCTCTCCCATCCCACGCACAGTCACCCACTGCTGCCTCCAACTACGCTCAAGGATAGAAAAACAGAAAACCAGATAGGGAAGAATGATGCTCTGCTGTGGGTCTCAGAGAAGATGCTGTTGGGGACATCTGGCTTCCTTAGGTCAACCTGAGACCTTGGATCACTGACCCTCCAAATCTTACTATTCCCCAACACCAGGGTGGCTGCTGAGACAGACCCGTGGCTGCTCATTGAGCATGCAAGCCAAATGTGGCTGCAAGGCCCTGGCAGGACCTATATTGTTGACAATGCCACCAGATCCTAAAGTAAAGCTTAATGCTGTTGTTCTTTGAGTTGGGGCTTTTTGAGTTTCCCAGGAACATTAGTGGTGAGTTGCAACTTGGACCAGTTACCCCATTACTGTCATCATCTTGCCTTCTCAACACACACACACACACACACACACACACACACACACACACGAATTTGATCAGTCTGCCTCTTTTTTAATGATGCGTCTGCTCCCAGATCTAACCAGAGAAGTCCTGCCCGGATAAAATGCCATTTCAGAAGTCAATCCTTGGGATGCCACAGGAAGTCAAAGTTTACACAGCTCGTGGGTCTAGAACAGAGGCAAGGTGATAGACAAGAGCTGTAGAGTGACGACCATGGACCAGAAGACATAAGATAGACTTGTCAGCCTGGAGAGGGAGTTCCAGGCACAGATGATGTTGACTTTGGGGGACACAAATGATGACAGGACCCCAGAAATTTCTTCCTTTGGTGGGTGGACCTTGGACAATTCTTACTGGTGTGTAGTCAGGGACAGAGCATAGGATACTCTGGACAGAAACACGGATTGTCTTTCCAGAGTAAGTAAGCAAAGGAAAGAGGTCATTCCACGGTGGTGTGTGTGGACAATAAGTTAACTCTGGCGTTTTCATTTCATCTGAGAAAATTATGACATTCGTCACACTAACTTTGGGACACGTGTTACATCAGATTGTACCATTGGGGCCACTAGTGTGGATGGAGTACTAGATGGTCCTTGACCTCTGACCCATGTCCTTGGATGCCAGCATGGTGACTGGCAAGCCCCTCCCAAATGGCCTTTCAACCTACCTCTTACACCAGTGAGCATGCTGAACTTACAAAGCTGATAGAGCTATACTTCATATATATATATATAATCTGTAATCTAAATTTGCATAAATTTTAATTAGATGCTTGCCTTTCCTCTCTCAATTAATCAAGACATATGGAGTTTTGCCATGAAATTGCCACCAAGAGCTGTCCGTGGCATGGAAGCACTGTCGGTTCTGCCTGCCAGCAGAGAGCTCTGACATCTGGGATAATGAACAGGTGTGGCTAAATGGCACTCGATGCAGAGGGACTCAAAGTCATGATAGGGCTGCTAAAGACAGAAGGCTGAGTGTTGGTTGAGACTGGGTACTAGAAGGCTGGGCCAAGGCATGTTTGTGAAAACATCTTGCAGGTCTGGTCCTCAACCCCTGGGGCCACAATGGTCCTCAAATCCTAAGCTGTCTTTGGTGATCCTGGATCATGAAGTCACCTTTTGAGCTTGCCAAAATGTACAGCCAGGACGGCCCAGGCCCTGCTGCACACATGCAGACACCATTTCCTCTTAAAATATTTATTTGGGCTTAGATTCCAGAAAGAGGTGTTCTTCCCCGTTCCTGTGTCTGTCTAAAAGGTTATCTGAGGATTTCCTGGTCTTTTACTGAAGAAAGCGTTCCCCAGAAACCTGTAAATAGGTTCTATAAAGTTGAATTGTCACACAAACTGTGTCATATAGAATGTCTTTACCTACTGTTCTAGAAGCCTTTTTAAAAAAATAAAGAGTAAAATATTCCATTTACGTCATTGATTTCTCACTGAGAGACTAATCAGGAATACATCTTTTGTCCCTTAAGATTAAATTCCTTTTTTTAAAAAAATTGTCTTCTGGCAGGAATGTTGTGACTCACAGTATGAGAGATCCAGACCCACGTGGAACTTGTGAAAATTACTCAATAATGAATAATTCCTGGAAACGACGAATTGACACACTCAGGAGCCCTGGGAATAAAATTTTTAAAATGGCCCATTAACAGGGAGCACAGCTGGATTCCACTGGCCAGAAAGGAAAACCCAAAGTGCACGTGGTCCAGCACTCCCAAACCTTGGGCATTTCATATTTGCAGTCTGCGATGAAGCTATCACCATTCACAGCACCTGAGTAGGATTATTGATGTGTCAAGGTTCACGGCCAAGTAGCTGTCAGGTAAGTGTGGACATCAGGTTTTCTACTCAGATTCTACCATGCTTTTCACTGCACTGTGGTATCTCTCAGGCATGAGTATTACATATTCCACTGGCTGCTTTAGAAATGAGAATTAGTTTAAATCTGAGATTTCCCATAATCCTGACAGGCTCATCAGCTTAAAGCACCAAACTGCAATAGAGAAGATATTTTCTAATAAAGGCAGCTGCCTCGACCTTTTTTATAAAATTTTTTTTTAAATAAAGTGGCATATGTATAGAAAAATAAAAATTGAGAAAATTAGGAAAGAAAGGTTTCTAAATTGTCTTAAGATATAAAAGAGTTAGATATTATCAATGCATGCTTAGAAATGCAAGATTGGATTCTGAGAAAGATACCTTGGATGAAATACATTGTTATTTCCAGAATCCTAATGCAAAGAGTGGTAAAGAGAGTCTATCCTTTGAGTTGAGAGAGAGAGAGAGGGAGAGATGCTCTTGAAATAAATAAGCCACAGCAGTAAGTGTTAACCACACCATGTTGGCTTAGTAGTTATGGTTTGCTAAGGATAAAAGTTGGGTGCAGAAGCATGAGCTCACAAATTAACAGCTCAGTAGGTAATGAGACAGAGTAAAACAGACCTCGGTGAGCACACAGGTATAAGGGACCTTTGTCTTGTTTTGTGTGTGTGTGTGTTTAATTTTTAAGAATTACTGGAGGATGTGAATTAATATCCTTAAGTAGTCATCAGCTCAAAGCAAGTACTGCTTATGTCCCACTAATGAGTTCTGTTACCTCCGCAATGGTGATGCGTGTGCTGCCTGTGGGAGTGTGAGCATGCTCTGAAAGGGAAATTAGAAATAACCGGTAATTCTGAAGAGACATGAGGTAAGGGGATTAACTTATGTGTGTGGGGGGGAGCACAGCCCCAAAAGATGCAGCGTTACAGACACTGCTGTGGCGAAACACAGGGTAAGGGATGTTGAATTCCAAACCACATTTCAGAATGAATGGAGACGTCTTAAACCTTAAACCTTGGCTCCTTCGAACCTACAATCCCCTCCACAAGGCTGGTCCCTCCACTGGCCCTCTGCCCTGCCACAGTGTGTGTGTGCGAGTCAAGGGTAGCCATTTTTCTGGTGGAGTGGTCATCATACGCCACCATTCTGTGGGTAATCACAGAGTAAGGATTTAGCACTTTTCATCTTCAAAGCTCTTAACAGTTGTTAATTAATATAAACAACCCCCTCAGGAGACAAATTAATCACACTGTAACAGCCCCTGTTCCACCAAGTGAAAAAGCTGAGGTGGGGTCGGGGAGCGATTGGCGCAAAGCCATGGAGAAACAGTATCTGAAGACGGGAGTGGGGGTGGCGTGGGGTGGGGGGTGGCCTCAGGGGCTCCTCAGGCTCAAGTGTTAACAAAACATCTGTTTTGTGCCTTCTCTCCCTTATAGTGTAGACCAGCAGCCCAGTGGCGAGCCAGGAAGGATCCTGGTGCCCACACATGGAGGGAGTCAGCCTCCTTCAACAAGCTGACCTCAGACACTACCATCCCTAATCCCAGTCTTTAGGTAGAATTTTACCTATGATTACTGGGTCCTATTAAAGTATCGTGCACCTCAACTGCTATACCCATAGGATGACTGGCTCCTCACCTCGGGCATCATGTGAAAATGAGGCTCACAGCCCACGGCCCCTCCCGCCACATGCTTAAGATGGAGTAGAAGTCAGAAGTGCCCACCTGAGCCCTCCGGATATACTGCCATTGCTCAGTATTTAGAGCAAATCGTGGTGTCTAACTATTAGAAGAAATGATTAGTTAACTCCATATGTCTGATAGACAAATTAGTGGCACAGCATGGGTCTGGAAAGTGGAACACCTAAGTTATATGATTTTCTCATCGCATATTCACACACAAAACTCAAGCTTGTGATACTCAGTTTCCTCTTTGATACTAAAATCTTGAAAAAGAATGTACGAGGCAGTTTACTGCTAAGACAACAGCCTTGGGCTGAGTGTGGTGACAAAGGTCTATAATCCCAGCACTTGGGGCACAGAAATGGGGAGACTCGAGGTTGAAGGCTAGCCTGGACTACACAGCCAGTCCTGTCTCAAACTGAGGGAGTGGGAGAGAACGACAGAGGCTTTTTGGAAGGACATTCTTATATGGCGACCACTAGAAACTGTCCCCGTACAGTAGTCCTGGCTCTTTCTATTCACAAGTCCGTCAAGGTGGCTGCCCAGGAAAATTCGGCGCCACATCCACCTGAAGCACCGCTAAGGAACTGGTGTTGGCCATTTTCACCACCTTACAGTATTTCGGGTCAGAACTTAACCTACTGTCTCTTATTCTTATTCTCAAGAGTGATGTAAGATTTTCTGCCTTTTGTCACACCACCACACCGTCTCACAAGGTGATGGGAAGACTGCCGACCTGTCAGTGAGAGCTGGTCAAGACCAATTTCATCCTTAGCCTGAATTTTGGCCTCTGTGTTTTCTATGGCTTCCCATGATTCACCATCAAATGCTGTGGTCTTCCAGAGAAGAGTTTTTAGGAAAGTCTGTACCTCAGCAGCAGTTCTTCCACAGATGGTGGATGGGAAATAGACCCCTTCTGGACTAAGGGCAGCGTGTTCTGAGCCACCTATTCTTGGGAAGCCTTGTTTAGGACCATTACAGAGCTCTGATAGAATTAGTAAAGAACACTTTAAAGGGTAACCACAGGAAAACAAATATAGGTCACCAAGATGAGAGGTGCTTGTTCTGCTGATAATTACAATAGCCACATAGTAAAGTGATATTGACTTACTCGCTACATAGCAGACCAGGCCGCTGCTAATCTTCCAGTGCAGTTTTCACCAGCAGTGTTAGCCCCGGGAGACTTCTGCACTGCTGCTGAGATCTTGAACTGGATAACCACTGTGTAAAGAAGCTTTCAGTGTTCTCCAACAAGAAATCCCACTACCATGGACGCCAACCATAACACCTTTGGGGGTGTAGCTGAAAGAATCAAATCGGCATATAGTAGAGAGGCTGCACACTAGTCACAATAAAGAAAGTATGAGGTTAGCCTAGATGTCCATCAAGGAACGGCTGGTTAAGGAAAATGTGATTCAGCCATAAAGAAAGGCAGAGTCATTCTTTTGCAGTCAGATGAATGGAACTGCAGACCATGATTAAGCAAAATGAGCCAGACTCAAGTACTGCACATTTTTCTCTCATTTGTGGAATCCAGAAAAGAAAGGCATAAAATTAGGATGGGGATGACTGGCGAAGATGCGAGGGCTTAGGGGAGGGAGGAGAGAGTGAGACGTCGCAGTAGAGGGTGCATGAGAGAGAGCAAGGCACAGCGCATGAGTGCAGGGAAGTGTCACAAGGAAGGAACGCTTGTATCTTTGATATATAGAAGTAGTACATTAAAATTTGTGTTTGGGAAAAAAAAGTAGAAATTAAAGTAAACATTTCTACTTAGAAGGAAATAAATTAAAATGATTCAAACGTGTGAAGAATCCTTTTAAAAGAAGTTGTTCATCCCAGCACACACACTTCTAACCTAAGCAGTCAGAAAGGCAGAGGTAGGAGGATCTCTGTGCGTTCCAGAGCTACACCATGAGACATCCTCTTAAACAGAACCTTTTCCCTCTTCCCTCCATATGAATGTCCTGGCAGATGCTCTCAAGAGCGTCAACAGCGCTGAGTAGAGAGGCACATGCCAGGTCTTCGTTAAGCCGTGTCCCCAGTCATCACTCCGTTTCTGACTATGACGGGATCCGGCCCCGGCCCCTGGCCTTGTGTGGCTAGTTGCCTACCAGACCATTTCACCAGCCTGCAGAATTCATCTTTATCTTCTCTGAGCCACACAGGAATTTCTAAAAATGGTACCATTTCCTCAGTCTCAGTAGCCGTCACCAATTCAGCCAAACTTCTTGAAAGAATTTGCTGCATTTGTCTACACCTCTCTACTTCCCACTCATCCATTAGCCAGAGCAATTGGCCAAAGCACCACTTGCAGCCACCGTCTCTGAGGCATGCTCATCGGGGAAGGGGTGACCCTCCCACTTGTCTCTCTGTGACCTGTCTGCCTTCAGATCTGGATCCCTTTGGTGAGATTGCCTGGCTCAGGAAGACTGGCTGAGCAAGCTGATCCCAGTGTCTTTTGCTGTCTCCTTCTATCTATACAGTTCTGTTCCTGCAAGATCGTAGGGGAGTCGTGGCTTAAAGGAAGTTAATAAAAACTGTCACTGTCTTCCTGACACCACATCTGCCTGTGGAAGTCAGCCTTGCAGTAGCCGGGGAGGAGGACTTGGAAGTCAGCCTGGCAGTAGCTAGAGCGGAGGACGTGGGTGTCGGCCTCGCAGTAGCTGTGGGATCTGGAGGGTCAGCAGAGCAGTAGTTGGTGCAGGGTGTGTGTGGAAGTTCAGCAATGTGGTACCTGGATGGGGATGTTTCTTTCTAGGTCTCTTTCATGTGCACTTGATCTTTTAGAACTCTGCAGTAGCTTCTAAGATTAGCAGGAAGACACTGCTCCATATTTATCAGCATTCCAGAAACTGCAGAAATAGGTGATGCGTGTGTTTCCTCATACATCACCGAAACATTCAGAAGCATCTAGTTTCTCACCATAACTGAATTGTCGATGTCCGAAAGAAACGGGCACAATGCAAATAAAGCAATTCATAAGATGAGTTACTCTGAAGAAAAACAAAACAAAACATACTTTTACTTTTACCTTATTAAAATAACCTATAAATGCCTCACCTTCTTTCAGTGAGGAAATTTTAAATAACTAAAGGAATGGGTTGGAAAATTGAATACACACTGCTAAAGAGTTAGACGATAAAGTAGTAAGCTAAGTCAGCATTTGCTCGCCATGCAAGAGACTCACAGCAAATGGGAGAAAATAAAAAGGGGTTTCAAACCCGGCTTGAAACAAAGAAGAAAGCCTTGTGCTTTTAAACTATTTAATAGTTACAAGTAAAGAAAATTCCTTATAAATTCAAAAATCAGATCTTGAATGCTCAGTTCAGGCAGGAGTCACGTCTATCTTCAAGGACCTTGGCAACTCATGTGCGAATGAAGACACTGACTTACCACCTCAGCCTGTGTCCTCTAGTCAGAGGGAATGGTGAGGCCCAAAGGAGCTGCGGAGAGAAGAACGGAGGAAGGATCGGATTCTGGAAACAAGTCACACGTTAGCCTCTCTGTTCAGTAGAAATCCGAGGTCAGCCAGTTCGGAAACACAGCGATATGAAGAAACACCAGGAGATGTGCAGCAGCTGGAGAACACCGGGTAAAAAGAGAGCTTCAGTGCAGGAGGGGCCAAGGAAAACATGATTTCAAACTTTGCAGCCAAGGTGTCTGAATGAAGGACCAACAGACAAATGCTCCTGGGCCCTGGGACCCGCATTTGCTGAGCAAGCCTAGCAGCTGGAGCCCTTAAACCTCAGTTTTATTTTCAGTGAAATTGAAGTATGAGATAACATGACATTTTAAAACTAAAACTTAGGGGCTGACAAAATGGCTCGACAGTTAAGAGTATGCATTGCTCTTATAGAGGGTGTGAGTTTGATTCCCAGCATACACGTCATGTGGCTCAACCACCTATACCTCCAGCTCCAGGGGACCCATTGCTCCTGGCCTCCACAGGCAAACACACATATATACTCACGATTAAAAATAAATCTTTTGGGAAAAAAAAAATCAAAAGTTAACTAGGAAGAAAGGGTTTTGGGGAGATTCTGCAAGGACACACAAAGCTCTATGACAGAATGAGCAGCCTCACTCGTGGCTGCTAGCTGGGGTGAGCTAGCTGGACTGCAGATGGCTGCTCTCTGGTCACCCTCTCATTCACTTTAGGCCTGCTCTTTGCTGCTCTGCTCTGGCTGAGCAGGTAGTTAGAACAAGCTGAGTCGTTCCGTTCCACATTGAGATTTAGGCAGCAGCACATTAATAAAGCCTGCAAGATTAGTATCGGTTTGAAAGGCAAAATTCACACAAAACAATTAATTATGAGCATTAAAACAAACGCATTGCCTATGGCAGAATTGAATCCCGTATACAAAATGGGTTAAAAAAATTTTTTTTAAAGGAATGCTCTAATTGAAAACCGGCAGCAGCCGAAGACACAGATAGTTAAAACAGTATCTTATCAGAAAATTAGCAGAATGTAATTTTTTATTGGGTTTTACAGATGTTATTTTTAACCACATCAAAAATCCCACCTCATGGCTATTGGCACAAATTGTCATAATTACTGTAATTGGAAGTCTGAACGGTGGGACGGCTTTCGAGATAGCTATCTCCTCTCAGACGGAGACTGCGTTCGTTGAGCAGCCAGGAGAAGGAGCCCATGTTTTTGTACTTGGTCTGGACTTCATTTGTGTCTTTTATCCAAGCTCATTCTTACGAATATTGAAGAATAATTTTTTCCCACCTGGAACACTGGAGGAAATCAAGAGGTTAGTATTAAGAGTGCCGGGGTCACCTTTAATTAACTACCAATCACCTCACCTCCGTCTGCCAGCTCGGCGCTCCGTTCTGTTCTATTTTTACATTTGCTGGGGAACATGATCACATTTAATGCACATACTAAATTCTGCACCTAATAAATTCAGCTACCTTCATAAATGTGGCTGATAAAGCCAACCTAAGGAAAAAGACAACTTTTAATACCCAGATACCCAGATTAACGTGATGAAACCTAACTTACCAGTCAAAAATAACATCAAGAAAGGCTGTGGGGGGTATTCTGTAAACCACTCAAATTCAGAGATTCTCGGAGACACTAAAGAGTGAAAATAATTGCAGCAATGTATAAGTGTAGATTTGGGGCAAGATTGGGGGCCCTCAGCTCAGTCAGCATGGAGAGCGAGTTACAATAAGAGAATAAAACAGAGACCTGAGAAGCACTTTCAGATAAAAAAGGGCAGAAGTAACAACCTGCAGCAGAGGCTGCAGACAGGGAAAGAGATTTCAGAAAAGAGGACATTGGCTCAGTCTTGGGTTATAAACCGTGCAGAAGGTGAAACAGTTTAAACACTGAGACGTCTGCTAATTGGAAACAATCCTTTCCCGAAACACCCTATTTCCCCAGACTGGGACTTCATTCTATCGAAATCAGTCCTGGGAGCTTCTATTGCCACAGCAAAGTTTAAAGTATCAAGTATTAAGCTTTGAAAATTAGTCAGGCTTCTATCTACAGCAAGATTCCAATGTATTACATACACAGTTTAAATTCCTATGGAATAAAGTAAGATGCTTCCCTCTTTCATGGGGAATGGAATGAACACAAGTCCCCTCGCTGTTTCCTCTACATTGGATGCTAACTGACAACATTCAGAAAACAAATGTGTGCTTCGTGTTTCCATATTTCGGCTCCCAACGACAACAAGCAGGTCAGGAAGAATTTAAATTTTCTCAAATATCCCAAGCCTTCCCTTTGTGGTTCTCAGTGACAAATCCCATTTGCTATGTTCAGTGAAGGAGACTGTCCGGCTGCCCACTTCTCATTTTTAATCTGGTTTACGTGTGCGCAAAAACAAAATAGCACAAAGGAATTTCAAATAAGATGCAGTTGGTGAGTTAGAAAACGCCACGCTGTGCGCTGCAAACACTTCAAAATATTGTGAGCCCTTTTCAGTGTTAAGATATTCCCAAAACAAAGCAAACAAGTGAGCAAAAGAGAATTTTGTTGCAGAAGCAAGAAATATGATAACTAATAAGAACAATTATAATCATTTCCTTAGCATACAGCAACTATGAATGACACATGTAAATAGCTCCAATATATTCATTTAATATTGCTGATAATTAGCATGAGCACTAAATTAGAATTGCCTTTATCAGCCAGCGCTGTAAAGCATTGCTGCAGCCTGGCAATGCTAGAGGAGCAGATACCTGGGTAAGGAATACGCTCAGCTTGCTGATAACGGTGGAGGGTTCAGACTTTTAATTCTACAAATAAATAGAGCGCTCTCATGCATCAGACTTCATCAGACTATAACTGAATTAATTAGTAAACATGCCCTGCATGTTGGCCTGAATTTTTTTCTTCTCTGCGTGAGTCAATATATATTTCCTGGTTTGCATCTGTGAGATGGAGAGCTGCCCTAATTTTGAAATTTGAGCAAGCCCTACAAAATGCATTGAAGGTATTTTTGTAGTAATGTTACAGTTTTATCATGTTATAAGGTGATTTGTCCAACATATCTCTTGCCTTCTTTTCAGATATCATAAAAGTAAAAAATAGAACTCTAGTTAACCAATTTATGATTTGTTTTTTAAAAATGCAGAAAGTGTAGCTCAGTGGTTAAAGAAAGCACTTGGCTCATATACATGAGATCCAGTATTCAATTCCCAGCTCTGGGTAGGACAAAGTAAGCGAATAAATCACAGGCTCAGGCAGTGTTAGCTTCAGTTGTCAACTTGGCACAACCTCAAATCTCCTGGCAAGAGGGTCTCAATGGGAAATTACCTACGTTGGGTTGGCCAGTGGCCTTGTCTATGAGGGATAGTCTTAATTAATCGCTGTGGGAAGATCCAGCCCACCCTAGGTCAGTGTTTCTCAATCCGCGGGTCTCGACCCCTTGGGGGGTGTCGAATGACCTTTACACATGATCACCTAAGACCATCTACATATCAGATATCTAAATTACAATTCATAGCAGTAGCTGGACATGGTGGTGCACGCTGCCTTTAATCCAAGCACTTGGGAGGCAGGGGCAGGTAGATCTCTTGAGTTCGAGGTCAGCCTGGACTACAGAGCTAGTTCTGGGATAGCCAGGGCTACACAGGGCAACCCTGTCTCAAGAACAAACAATGATTAAATCTGCTTTACATAACAGTAGCAAAATTACAGTTATGAAATAGCAATGAAAATAATTGGGGGTCATGATAATATGAAGAACTATATTAAAGGGGCAGAGCCTTAGGAAGATAGAGGACCACTGCCCTGGGTGCCTCGGAAGGGGGTCTTCAACTGTGTTAGAGTGGAGAAGTCAAGCTGAGCATACGCAGGCAAGCCAAGCAGGTGAGTGTGCCATCCCAGTTCTCTCTGCTCCTGATGTGGATTCAATATGGCGATGACTTCCAGCTGCCTTAACGTCCCTGCAGTGGGCTGTAATCTAGAACTGGGAGCTAAAATAAATCCTCTCTCCCCTAAACTGCTTTTCGTCAGGAGTACTTTATCACAGCGACAGAAATGAAACCAGAACCATACATTAAACAGTTTAAACTAATGAGAACTGCGCACCTGGGCAGCCCAAGCACATACATCCGGCTTCTGTTAACTATTTGATAAATGCTAAGCCCAGCAAATCTGATGAGAGGAATTAAGGGAACCTTAAATGGACAAATAAAGCCAAGTGTTCTGAATGGATGTCGGTTTCTGTTTCTCTGTGGTAAAATCATGTTTGTAAACTTGCTGCTTTGATATCTCAAAAATCCAAGTCCAAGCTGGCTTTGGTGCCCGGAACCTGTAATCTTAGCACTCCAGAGTATGAGGCTGGTAGACTGTAAATGTGAGGCCAACCTGAACTACACAGTGAGTTACAGCACAGCCTGAGCAGGATAGGGAGATACTGTTTCAAAAACCCTTTTAATTAAAATCCAGTTAAAAAATAATTCCAAGTGCTAAGGTTTATGGTCCTTCCTCTGACACTGCCGGAATTCAAGCCATCGCCTTCGGATTCTGAGGCAACAGAGGTCGTAGTAGTCTGCCTGCCCGGTTCCCCAGGCCTTGTCATTCTCTGTTCTAGAAGTGGGTGACCCCTTTGTAAAACTTTGTCCACATCCCCCCTGCCCTCAGCACACAGCCATGAGCCTGCTTTCCTCTAGTGCCATGACTCAGCACTCCCTCTGCCCTCACCCCTGCAGCTCTCCTACAAGCTTCTCTCACCCTGGAGCTTCCTGTGCCTTCTGGTGACAACCACTGCTCCCTCCTCAACCCCCCCTCCATCCTTCCATCTGGCTTATCCTACTTGTCTTTAAGGCTTAGCTGGGACACTGCTCCCCCTGAGTTCATCACCCCTCTGCCTCTCTCAAGACCGGGCCAGTGCAACCCCCTAATCCCCTTGCCTCCTGACTCACAACATGACTTCTGTGGTATCAGGCTATCATATCAGCACCTCGCAGAAAGCCTGGCATAGAGCTGGCGGTCAAGAACCTTCATGGGCAAACCAGGAAGATCTTCCAAACTCATCAGATCTCTTTTTATGCCATTGTCTTATCATAACTAATGAGGCAAAAACTGAATTGTAGGCGATGAGGTAATGCGATGAGGGTACCAGAGAAGAGTCCTGGGTCCTCATCCTGATGCCTGGACCTGTATGTCATCTGAAGAAAATGTAAACTTTCTTGTTGGAGAAGTTTACTTTTAGTTGTGTTTAAAATAATTGTTTTTGTGCGCTGTTGGAATGTACCTATCCTTGGGCACCCGGGGGGCTGTTCCCAGGTGCCTAGTCGACTCTACAGTGTCAATACCATCAGGAGGGTGGCATTCTGCATCTTGACTGAATGTGGCATCTCAGGGTTTCTCCTCTTAGAAAGTGGTCTGTAAAAGTGATTGTTTCCTTTATGATGATGCTTGGAAAGGAATTAAAATTTTAATTTGTGTTTACCTGTCGCTTACAGACCTGGATCAGCTTTGTGACAACAGTCTTGGGTTTGTAAGCGAAGGGCTTCCCTAATGTCCTCCTTTGTTGTGAACGGGATCGTCTTGGACTGGCTCTGGTCTTATTTTTAGCTCACGTGAAGTTATAGCACAGGAAGATCATCTGTTCCCGCAAAAGCCACTTCTGAGAGCAGAAAGGACTGAGTGACCAGGCTGAGCCCAGGAAGAAGCACTTTCTGGCTAAAACTCCAGCCTCCCTTTCGTATCTAAATCTATCTGAAAGGCTCCAGCTCTCTGGTTTGGGCTGCACCCGGGTTGACTCAAGCTGATCAGAACAGCTTTCTTCTGCAGTGAGCTGTTAGATCAGGAAATAAACCACAGAAATTCCTTAATTCCTAGTCACCTGAGTGTGGGCGAAAACAACAAATCCCCACCAAAGGAAACAATACCATCTTTTTCTGATTCTCTTCTTATACAAGCTGAGAAAAAACATCGCTGCCTGCAAAGGGGCCAAAAGAACGGACAGAAGACCACTCTCCAAACTTCATTTCATTGCTAGGAGGAGTTAGCTAAGGACTCTGTCCACATCAGAAGTAGCCATGACAGCTACAACTTCACTAGCATGATGTTAAATGTGTGCGCACATGTGTATGCTGTATACCGTCTTCTCGCCGCCCTTGTGCAAGCTTAATTAAACCAATTTGTGTGTGTTCTCTCGTGTAGGTGGGTGCATGGCAGCGGGTAGAGGCCGTGGACAGCCTCTGGTGGTGCTCCTCAGGCACTATCCACCCTGCTTTTTAAGTCACTCTCTTGACTGTGAGCTGTACTGTCTGGCCAGTGAGCCCCAGGGATCTGTCTGTCTCTGCTATCTCTGTGCCGGGGTCACAAACCTGTGCTACAACACCGTGTTTTAAAACTGATTATTTACAAGGAGAAACTGAGGGTTGGAGGTCTTTAAAGACTTTCTAAACTATTAGCATCTGAATTAGAGGATCCTTCCACAGCAGCTATAATACAATTGATCCCTCCTGATAGAGCCACAATACAGAATTTAGCTTCCTTTTGACTTTTCTGGTTGCTCCGGTTTCTTTTTTTGTTTGTCTTCATTTTTAAAATGTGCACAGCAATGAGCCTAAAGATGCATGAAGATGTTGGCATTGTCATCCAGTAGTAATTAGTGTGGGGTTTGAAATTAGTGCCGATTTTCAAGCAAAATCCCTATGGAATTGACAGACTTGACTTTCAGAAGGCAAATCTTGCAGGACAAAACATACAGAGCAACAAATGAAACATGGCCGAGAACACTATGCCTGCTTGCCAGCCACAGGGACTCCCCAGCTGGCAGTATGAAGTCTGAGTGGCCCCAGAAGGACATGGAGACCTCTGCCTGCGCAGCTTCTCCTTAGAGATGAGGGGCCAGGGCCATGGGTGTCCTAGAGCAGTTGATGACTAGATACAGGGCGTGGCTTATAAGTCTGTGATGCACTCCGTATTGTATGCGCAAGCGTCCTGCTTCCAGTGTGGCCCAAGTCAAGTTCAGCTCCTTCGTGGAAGCTCTTCTATCAAAGGGCAGCTAGTGCTGGAAAAGCCCTGGCTTCTAAACTCTGTCTTCCTCAGTGGGAGATTTCCTGCACTAACGTGGGAGTGGCATGGGTTAGGGTAAGTCAAAACCCGACAGCTGTGCTCCGATTTCCTCAAGCTTCTCAGGCACGTTAGTGACAGAGAATTGCCCTTTGTGGGACTGTTGCTCCTCTCTCTTGAGGAATCTTCAGTAGATATGGGTCACCTGCTGCTCCCAGGGGGATTCCCCCTGCTGCTGAGAAAATCTCCCCTTATCTATCTCCTCACTCTGTCCCAACTTCCGGGCCAGGTTCTTACTATAAGCTCTTAGGTACCATTTCTCATAAAGTGGCCTCCCATCTAACTAGAAAGATCTTCAAAGTGTGAATAGATAATATCTCAATACCCTTCCTCTCAGAGCACCTGGGCCTGGGCCTTCTACCCTCAATTACTTCAATCCTGAATCATGGTAGAAGTACAAGGGACTCTCAGCAACCCAAATTCCACTGAAGTTGGACCCACTGCACAGAGGCCTGGGTGTCTACTCCAAGTACGACAGGAGGGAGTATATCCGGTATGGCGCCCAGCCACCAATGAGGGTGCCTGTACTCCACGCCATTATCTTGTTGGTAGATTTTGCATGCGATTAACTCCCTAGGGCAAAGACAAAGAATAAGATCTCTGGTTTTCACTAATGATGAATATCACAATTCCAGTTTTCTGTCTGTGACCAATGGGAGTCTGGGGAGGAGAGGAGATTCTTCTAGGGTCTCTTCATTCCTAAAGGACAGCCATGACCCACCTGTGACTTCTGTCTGACAATATGGTCATCAGTTTTTCTGGCCCTCTTTCTGTCAGCCACTGAGACTCACTGACATGTCACCCTGATGCTGATGTGTCATCTCCCTAGCAGGTCCTCGGCAGGCTTCCCACACCTTGGGAGAACCTCCTCTGTGTTTGCATTATTAAAAGGTAAAACATTTCTGGGGCCACTGGTTCCCTCTAATGCACACGTTGACAGAGGAGTGGACACTGATTCATCGAACTTTCCAGCGAGATGGGAGAGCACACTGTCTCACTGTGCACCGGCCTTTGTAGGACAGTCGGCACATGGGGATGGGACTTACACGAGGACCCTCCACAGGCAGCTTCCAGGACTGTTGTTTCTCGGAATTTGTTTGTAAAGAGCGAACTTCTTACAGAGCACAGACCTTGACGCACCCAGACCACCACACTCACCCACCCCCGTCTTTCATCTTTAAGTTGTCACAACAACCAGAATATATATTTTTCCCCTGGCCTCCAAACAGCCTTTGTGTGTGGTATGTGCTTCAGATCCTGTGCATCTTCGAAGCTCAAATCAGTCACCTCTCGCCCTCCTGAAAGCTTCTTGGGCCACCAGGACTGAAGGGGGTATGGCTCCTTCTCACTGTATCACCGAGCTTGAGCTGCTCCCTAGCAATCATAGAGAGGATGCATTTGATACTGACTCTTCCCTGGTATAAATGACCTGTGTCATAGATCAGGCAATACATCTCAGTGCAAGCAAGAGCCCAACCTAATGTCACAGACACTGACTGATAGAACCATGTCTGAGCCCCGAATGTGATGGTGTATGAGCCCACCCTTTAAGTTTTATATTACGGTGAATCCCAGGGGCTGTGAGCTGCCTCAGGCTGGGGATCAGTTTCTCATTTGTCTTCTATCATAGTGAACAACAGAGCCTTAATAAAGAATCGTCACTGTAAGAGCTGACGAGATGACACTCTGCAAGTAAAAAAAAAGTCCTTCAGCCCTGTGACCCACTGACCGTCACGGGGACAGGTAGTGACACCAAGCTTTTGCATCTTCCTACTCCATCTGTGGCAACTTCTTGCTTCTAATAGCTGATGGATTAGTGCTGATCTGCTCTGATTGCTCACACCTGTGAGTCAAGCTAACCCCTGTTCCGCTTTGTGCAATCAGCCATGCCCAGGTAAGACCAACGGGCTTCCCAAATGACAAAGAGAGACCCACCTAACGGGTCTGACCAGACACCTGTGAGATCTGTGAAGTGGGAAGAGAGGGGGGATGAGGGAGGGGGATGGACACAATTAAGTTGCTAAATGTGAACGCCAAACCAACAAGTATACCAGCTACCCCTCAAGATTAGGAGCGCTGGAGACAGAAAACAACAAAGGTCTCCAGCGAATGGGGAATGAGCCAGAAGCGGCTGCAGAATACCCACAGGCATGCAGGTCTACTACTACAGTTTCTCTGTGCAATAAGCTGTAGTCAGACATGCCACATAATCTTTAGATACTAAACATTACTGGACACAATCATATTTCGATTTCTGCGATCATCTCCCACCAGCAAGCTGTAGACGGAGTTGTCAAAGTTGTCCTAACAATCCTTAGGCCATCTCCTGGGGTGTGGGTGCAAAATGCTTTCTGCTAGGGGCTGGGATAACTCACATGGAAGATCTGTGACAGGGCCAGACAATGTGTCACTCCTCTTGCAAAGCGCATAGGCTTCTCAGGTATGTTTCCCATACTGGATTTCTCCTGAGTCTTCTTTTCAGTGCCACAATGCCTTCTGGAAACACGTGTTGTTGTGTTTTTAGGTGCATATACCTCTGAAAGATCAGAGTCACAGAAGCAAACGACACATCCACATTTCTCACATCCCTGCCCTTGGCCATTCATACTGTCTTCTCAAAGAAAGAATCAAATCCCACAAAACCCGAAGAGTTCAGGTGTCAAGCATAAATAATCAGATTTTCATGTATTTCCTTTTTAGGGGGAGAAGTAAAGCCCACTCTTTCTGTGTCAGATGTTTATAAAAGTTTCAATGAATTTGTTCACTGTGTGATTAATGTTCCCCAGGATGCAAATAGAAAGGATCAGAGAGGCTAACAGAAAGTCTTATTTGGAGCCGGGCATGAATCCCAGCACTCGGAGGCAGAGACAGAAGGATCTCTGTGAGTTTGCAGCCTGGTCTACAGGGTAAATTTCAGGGCAGTTAGGGTTATATAGAGAGAGACTCTGTCTTAAATAAAAGGAAAGAAAAAGAAAGCTTTATTTGTGTGTAAGATGTTCTTTCTAATGACAGAATCCTCTCTGTAAGTTGTTATTTTTGTTGTTGTTCATAATCATGCTTATTAAAGCCTTGGACCAGGGGATTAGTCCATTCAAGGGTGGTTGGAGACTAGCTGAGACTTACAGGACTGTAAGGCTGTGAGCATAAGGGCTCTCATTTCCTCCAGAGACTTGGTGGTGACCAGAGACAACCGTGCCCCAGGGCTTCCACAGAGCATTCCACAGACTTTCGTGCATGGCAAAATGGCTCAACTAGTGACCAAGGTCTTCTCGCCCTTCCCTGTGTCTCCTTTTTCTTTCTTGCTGTCTTGTAGTATTTTGAAGACAGAAGGTACATTTGCCCCTTTGTGCTTTCAAGTTCTGATGCGATGCCAAAGCTTAACTGTAGAATCCCTCTGGTGGAGCAGAGCCCAGTGGGACAGTGTCTAAAACCTCCCTTGCTTTGCGGTGAGCCACGAGAAAAGCCAAACGATGCCAGGCGGTGGCCCCGTACACTGCACGTTTCCACTCTGAATGTCTCACAGCTGAGAAAGTGCTCTCAGAATCTGCGTTAGGCAGAGGAAGGAAAGAGGCTCGACAGGACATCAACTTGGAAACACGTGACAACGAAACATTGGGAAACTATGTCTGAAGATCCGAGGAAATGTCTCCATGGATAAAGAGCATGTGAAAGCACGAGGGCCTGAGCTTGGATCCCCAGAATCCGTGGAAAGGCACCACGGTAGCACAAATCCGCAATCCCACAGTTCCTAGTGTGAGAGGGGAGAATTCCAGAGACAAGAGAATTCCTGGAAGTTCACAGGTCATGTAGCTGGAATATGCAACCACAAACAACCGAGAGACCCTGTCCCAAACAAGACGGAAGCTGAAAACCTACCCACCAGGTGTTCTCTAACCCATACAAATGCGTGCATGCATTTTTCCATACACACATGGTCGTGCACAAACATACAGAGAGAGAGAGGGAAAGAGAGAGAAAAAACCAAGTCTACCTACATTCGAGTTATGTCTCCACTCTTCTTGGCAACCTTTCACAGCTGATCGATCCTTGTGAGGTTCCTGAATGAACCGAAGGGTGGAAATAACATGTTGCCTGGCTGGCACATCGTGAATGCTCAATACCAATTGAGCTTAAGTGTTACAACAACCCTAGGAAGATGTGACATTGGCACCAGTTTGTAGAGAAAGAAATACACTCTTCACCCCCTTCCAAGACTAGAGTAGAAACATTGGTGGCACAGTCCCTAAATCTGTATATCGTGCAGACCTGGGGGGGGGGGAGGGCTAGTACCCACTAACTGTGGAAATGACAGGTGAATCAGTGTGTCCACGATGCGACCACCCCTAAATAAAGAAAGCAAGCTTCAGTTTGATTCAAAGGCTTGTGTTCTTCCCACTCCACACACTGTCAGTTCGGTTGTGGGTGGGGCCTGCAGGCTTTCCCCTACATTCTGATCCCACCCAACTGGGGAATGTGTTTCTCTGAGTTCCTGCCCAGCCTCTATTCTGATTTAAGAATCTTGTTTCCTCTCCCCAAACCTAGAGCTTTCACATAGCAAGGGGGATGGATCTTGGGCCGCCAGGAGATATGATGAAAGATTGTACTGTCTCGAGGAAAGCTCATGCTGCCTGTTGAATTTTCTTCCAGATTTTTTTAAAACACACAGTGAAAATTAAAGATGGAGGCAGAAGGTATAGCCAGCCTTTCAGCTTGAAGAGAACACAAGACTGCAGACATATACCTAGTCTAGGACTACTGAACTTTGGTAGTTCAGCTGACAGGTGTGGAGGGGAGACAGAGGTCCCATCCGACATAGGAACTTAGGGTTAGGTTAAGCACTTTTCACGGTTGGACAGACCCCATATGAAAGCTCCAGTGGCTGGTCCTCAGGAAGATGCATGTGGACAAAAGAAACAGCCACCCAGTCTGATGTCATGCTTTACATTCTGAAGTAACAGGAACTCAAGGGGAATCTGGTCCTCCAGCATCACTCTCTGGTCTCCCATCAGAAGTGACTCCTCTGACGGCCACTGTGTCTATGATGGGTCAGCTGCTCTTTACTATCGTGATCTCAGCAGGGGCTGAAGTTTCTCTTCTGAGGCTGTCGGACATGTGCAGCCGTCTCTCCTCATAGGGTTCTGATGTGAATGTTTGGGAAACTCGCAGAGTTCCAGGGAGGGTGATGAAGAGCCATGGCTGAAGTCGCTGGGAATTACAGTTTCCCCTTTCAGTGTTCTCACAGAGTTGGTCTTCCCGATGCCACCAGATGATGTCCTTTGTGTGCCCAGGTCACATCCTGTGGTCCAGCCTGTGGTACATAAACAAAGTTCCTTGACCGGAGCCCCTTCCGGAATGAACAAACAACTGCTTTAGATTTTCCTCCACCGACTCCCTCCAGCTGCCTCAGCATCCAGAGTGGACCAGACAGAGAAAGCAAGTTTTTATTCATCAGGCCCTGGTCTAGAAGTCAAGTTCAGTTCCCTCATACGGGAGCATGAGCAGATAACAAAATAGCTGTACAGTGAAGAAGCTGTCCATCAAAGTACACAGTATGCATGTATGAAAATGTCACAATAAAAGCTAGGCAAGTGGCACATGCCAGAATCCCAGCACTTCAGAAGAAGAGGCAAGAGGATCAGGTGTTCAAGGTTACCCTCAGCTACATTGCAAGTTAAAGGACAGCCTGACAAGCATGAAATCCTGTCTCAAAAAAAAAAAAAAAAAAAAAAAAACCAAAAAGCAAAAAACAAAAAAAGGAATGTCACAATGTCACTCACTAGTTTGTGCAATTAATATATTAAAGTAAAAGGAGGAGGTGGTGGAGAAAAATGAGAGACTAAGATGAAGAAAAGGAGGAGGAAGGAGGAGGAAGAAGAGAAGGAGGAGGAAGAGAAAAAGGAGGAAGAGGAAGAGGAGGAAGAAGAGGAGGAGGAGGAAGAGGAAGAGGACGAAAGCAGCAACTGCCACCAAACCGAGAATCCAATAGTGTGACCTAGACTAGCCCCTGCCATGTTAGGCTTTCTTTTTGGACTTGGGGTCAATATGGGAGGTAAGAGGAAGGAGAAACCTGTTACATCACGTCACAGTGTGATGTGTGATCCTGAAGCTGAGCTATAAACATGGCTCCTCCGAGCTCAGGAACCACGTGGGCTCAAGCTGAACACTCACCTTAAACCAGGATGCCAAGATTGTTGTAGAAGTTTTTTAGTTGTGTTTAAAATATTGTCTTGTGCACTGTTAGGTGAGGGGCTGCCTAGGTCTTGGCATTTTGTATTGTCTGCAGGTGTTGGATTTACGGGGGGCAGGGGGTGTTTGATGGCATGTGATCTGTGTATGTTATCAGTAGAACACCTGAGGAGCTCTGAATCAATAAAAACACCTGAGCTCAGATGCTCGTGATTCCACTGTCCAGGGTGGCATTTGCCGTGATGGTGGTTCCCTCTGCTGAGGTCTGGCAGGGTTTGCACCTATGAATATGCCTCCTTGTCTTCCCTGTGAGCTGCCACAGTAGGTGTGCTACTACACAGGAGGGACTGAAAAATCTCTCCTCTGCTCACCTGAGGGATGGAGCCAGAATATTTTCAGTTTAATGACTGGGTTCTCAGCATCTAGACAGCAAAGTCCACACAAACACAACACTGCAACCAAAGCTTCATTCGCCAAGTTTAGTCTTTGAAACAACTGTCCCATGTGCAAAACAGACATGATTGACACTTGGAAACCAACAAAGCCAAAACTTCCCCCTCATCTCTCACCGAGACCACAACTTGAGAAAAATAATTGAGCCAACTTTGAAGAGCCTCTCTCGGAGTTCGTGTGTCTTACCCATTAATGTAAGCAAAGACTCTCATATTGACTTTATCTTCCTCCTCCATTCTGCACACGCAGACTTCTTTCTCTTATTACCAAAGAATCCCTGAATAGAAACATTTCTTCCCTGACCTGAGAAAATTCGAATGTGCTGTCAGGTCCCAGACTCACAGCGACTGTCCCCAGATTTGGGGTGTCCTACTTCCTGTTTTGTTGTTTGAAGATGGTCTACCTTCCTTCAAAGCTGATTAATCTCAGGGGCCTGGAGTGAAGGCCACAAGGCCATGGAGCATTCAGGCACCAAGAAACTTCAAGGCACAGAGTATTTGCAGTGCCCAAAATTAGAACACCCTCCCCTCCTTTGATTTTTGACAGCCTATTTTTTTTCTCCTGCTACAATTTAGTTTCTTCCTCCTCTAACAACTTGAGTTAATTTCTGTTTGGAGCAGAGTCAGAAGTGAAGGATCCAGGCTAAAACTGTGGACTGAGAAGGGCTGAGGAGAGACAGGATGCAATGGTCATGGTGGTTTTCCATTACTGATGTGGGGAGGGACTGTGAGAAGCAAAGGCTTGAAAGATGAAGAGATTTGTTCCTCAGAGGTGACAATGGGAGATGCTCGGGATCAGAGAAAGATCCAGAAGCTTCCGCTCCCACGAAGACAAGTTTTGCGTACACAGTGACTCCCAGGACTCTGAAAGTAAAGTGTTCCTTCAGACAATACGTTTGCACACACGCATTCCCACATGCATAATAACTCCCTGAGATCATGCCATTCAAATGCACGGGAATCATTTTGAAAATGTTTTTTTCATTAAAGTCTAGATACACATTGTATTGTAGAATTCTGCAGAGTTCGTGTGTAGCCATGGGCTTTTACACTCCACTATAACCATTGCTTATGCATCACCTGTATGTGATGAAAAGCTATTGACTCTTGTGTTGAGGATGTGAATCATCACAGGAACACTTCATGAAACTAGCAATGTTTAAGCTGTCTCCTTCCTTTACATATGATATTTCCAAAGCTGTAGCACTAGCCCTGACCATGACTTGAGATACGTTTATATGTTTTACTTGCCATCCCGGGACAAAGTGAGTTTCTCACTATGCCTATGTTATAAAGTAAAGACGTAGTACCTTAAACACAGGTACATGCCACAGGCCCTAGAGCCGCAAGTTTCAGGTGAAGTGGAAAAGGAATGCAGGCGGATGTGTGTGGAGGGAGAAGCGTTTGTGAAGCTTTTCCAGTCACTATCAGATCCTTACACTGGAAGCCCAGTATGTGCTCGTACGGATCCCTGAGCGCGGTGAGCATTCTTTCCCAGTGGCATCTGCAGAGTCTGATGGGTGGCCTCTGGGTTTGAGGGCAGAATGCTCTGAAACTCGCCTCTGAGATCTGCGAGCCTTAGTTTATTTCTTTGGGAGAAAAGAACATCAGGGAAATGTACATCAGGGAGAACCCATCAGCGTACGGAGTATGGGAAGCTGTGGTCGGGACACTGCACCCAGTTCACCTGGCATCTACACTCAAGAGAGACAACATCTCTGGAAACACAGAGTATGGGAGAGCCTTGGCCAGCAGGCAGCAGCTCACACCAGCATCTCCACACAGGAGAGAAGCACTGCCATCATAACCAATGTGGAAGAGCTTCCCCCACTGCCCATATTACCGTTACCGCTACCATTGTGGGAAAACTGCTGTTGCCAGACTGACCTTTCCAAACGCAGAGATGCTGAAGGGTGAGGGTTCCTTTTTTATTTTGCTGTAAACGATAAAGCAAAAACGCTAGAAACAAATCGCACGATGGGATCAAAACTCTGATGACAAACTTTGTGCCACTCAACACCGGGAGCACTGCAGAGGAAAAGCAAAGTGTTGGTCTTCAGGTGGAAGCCTGCACTGGCCGGCCATTCTGCACAGTGTCTCCAGCACATTAGCGAGGAACGTGAAAACACCTACCCTGTTTTTATATCTACTCCACACTTACCACTTGTAGAAAATGCCCAGGGAAGCCCCCGATGTCTTCCAAACAGTACAGCCTTTGCTCCTGACTGCCCACTGGAACTAGGTGTAAGACCCTATTGCTGAAATCACCACACAGTTTGGCTCCAGGACACAGAAAAAATCAAGCTGGGACTGAGCTAGAATTCTACTCCCTGGTGGCTAGATTCCATGGTGGGGAAAGGCACTACGCGGCCTGCTGGCGGAAAGAGTCATCGACTAGTCCAGTTAGGAGCCCTGAGTGCTACAGTTACCGTGGTGAATTGAGAATGGCTCTCGTGTGTTTGAGTGTTCGGCTTCTAGTTGGTGGACTGCTTAGGAAGGAGTAGGAGGTACGGCCTTATTGAAGGAGACATGTCACTTGGGGTGGAGTCTGAGGTTTCAAGAGCCCACACCAGGCCCAGTCTTTCTTGCTGTCTCCAACTTATAAATCAGGAGGTAAGCTGTCAGCCACTGCCCCAGTGCCAGACCTGCCCTGCCTACTGCCACGCTCCTCACCATGGTGATCATGGACTCACCCCTTGAAACCATGAGCAAGCCCCCAGTAAGTGGCCTTGGTCATGGTGTCTCGTCATAATAGAAAAGTAACTGAGACAAACACTGACCTTCTAGGCAAGATACATTCAAAGTCGCAATAGTAGGAAGACTATTTGGTGGGAAAAGAGTCACTTTCTGGGCGAATTTAAGGCCTGCTTCATGGGAAGGAATGCCTGACCTGGCACCATATAATTAGGTCAAGAACCTATGGCCCCAAACTCAGAGTTCACCTGCCTCTGCCTCTGCTCCTGAGTGTTGCGATTAAATGTGTGCGCTACCATGCCCTGATAAAGATTTTTGTTTTTTATATGTTGAGTGTTTTGTCTGCATGTATGAGCACCACTGGTATGCATGCCTGGTGCCTATGGAGGCCAAAAGAAGGTATCAGATCCTCTGACACTGGAGTTACGGTTGCGAGCTGCCTTGCAGGTTCTGGGAACGAAACCTGGGTCCTCTGGAAGAGCAGATAGTGCTCTTAACTGCTGAGCCGTCTCTTCAACCTCCAATCCAAATTTTGACTACATTGTGCATGACCTCCTGTAATTCCGAGCTGTGTGGCCGCATACACAGTAATGCCAAATATCAGATCACATTGGATTAAGCATCAAATTTATCCTAAAATTATTTGGTGATAAAAGTGTAATCAGGGCCTGTACTGTGTAGTTTCTTTTGCTATTCTCTTCAAATTACCTGCTCGGGTACTCACGGTTTTCCACCAAACAGGGAGAAACCAAAGGCTAGTTGGATTCCCTGCTTGACTCAACAGAGAGAAATAATCATTTATCTGTTTTGTCCTGCTGAAACACCTGAAGTCAACACCTCAATTAGTCATGAATGTGGTCAAGAACTTCCATGACCCACAGCCTTGGAACTCAGAGAGCACCTGGGTGCTTTCAGAGCACACTCTCTCGGAGTACACACTTCCGAGGAGCACAACATTTTTACTCCTGGGAGATCTCAGGTTTGGTGAAGAGCCTAAACCAGGAAGAAAATCCACCCTGACTCCCCTTTTTTTTTTCGTTTTTTGTTTGTTTCTTTTGATACAGAGTCTCTCTACAGAGCCCTGGCTGTCCTGGAGTTCACTATGTTCACCATTGACTCCTTTTTCTCTTTACTACAGGCCGTAGGACTTGACTGTGTCCCGTTTAGTTGGAAGATTTTTCTAATTCTTGCTTCTGTACGAAAGGATACTACCCTTGGAGAAATGAGTTTAGTCTGTTTACACTGAGACCTCTCATTACCTCCATGTTATTAGTATCTTTGCACTTTGAACATACAGCTCTACCACTCCCTGCCCAAACGCAGTAGGAATGGTGTGTGTCTGGAAGCTGGTTGTGGTGGTTTTGTCAATGATACAATCTAGAATCAGCTGGGAAGAGAGCCTCAGTGAAGGATTGCCTAGGAAGCATTGGCCTGTGGGCATGTCTGTGATTGTCTTGATTTCATGACTGAGCTAGGAAGACCTGCCCTGTCCACCGTGGGTGGCACCATTCCCTAACTGGGACCCAGGATTGTATGAGGATTGTATGAACAGAGGATCTTAGTGGAGACAGGGGTTTGTTACTTGGCTGTGGTGTGATGTAATCAGTTGCACCACTCTCTTGTTTACGTGACTTCCCTGCTGATGTGGTCTGTAACCTGTCACAGTGAGCTGAAGCAAAGCCTTCTTCCCTTAAGTTGCTCCCTCACGGTATTTTATTACAGCAGCAGAAAAGGAACCTAAGACCAAGAGAAGCTAGATGTCTTCTGGAGTAAATAAAGGGGGCTGTTAGAGGGAGGTTACCTCTAGTCTGACTATTAAAAGGCTGACATTTGTCTCAGAGGAACCTGGTATTTGAGAGGGTGCACAAACTGTCTCTGCCTACAGAGGTTTGAGAGACAGGATCCAAAAAATCAAAATCTCTAGAGGAAGAGAATCCACATAACTTAAGCTCTCAACACAAATGTGCCCCAAATTTCCTCTACAGATTAGTGCTACTCCCAGTCTGGGTCAGAGAAGCTTCTTTTTGTAGTGGGCAGGGCTTCTGCAGAGACTGCCTGACTGAGAATTAGTGACTGTTGGGTGCTCAGCCTTAATAAGGGTCTCTATGGCACCCTACCCTACCCCAAGGCTCAGGGAACTTTGTTCAGAGTTGCTGGCAAGGTTGGGGGGTGGGGGGGAAGACCTGGGATATTTGTCTTCTAGGCATGGTATGGCTGACTCACCTGCCCAACATTTTTGAAAGACTGAGTCTGGCAACATTCTGGCATGGATAGGAGCAACTACAGGCAGTTGATATCTGCTGGGGGAGGGGTGAATCATTTTTCACCAGTGGCACAGCCTTCCCTAAGCTACACAAGCTTCCATAAATAACTCCATATCTACGGTCATGGGGCGACCAAAACTAAATGCAGTAGGTCATAAAAGGAAAAACAAAAAAGGCAAAGTAGGAGGAGGACTTGTTGGAAAGAAGGGGATACAGGGGGAGTGAGAGGAGAGGAGAAAGGGTAGAGTGGAGATGATCAGAATACATTATATACATGTATGAGGCTGTAAATGAATAAACTTCAAAATACTAAAGAAAAACTTTCTCTTCTCTCGTGGCTTAGGTGTAAGAGGAGGTTTTCCTTTTTAATGACAAAAACTGGCTATGGCATCAAATAACTATTTAAAACTTGCTCAGCTGATTCACCCCCAAGTGGATAACTTAATCCCTTTACACCTCAGTTTCCTGCTCTGTTACATGGTCACAAAATTGAACTTGCTACTTTGCTGTGATAACAGTACCTGGACTGTGGGAGGTACTTAACAAGCACTCCCTCCGGATTTCCTGCCACCGTGAGGTGGGGGGAGGGGAGAGCTGGAGGGATCCTTTCTGTGTTGACCTCCTCCCCCTCCGCCCCAAGTAGAAAGCAGCAAACTGGTGTGCTGGAGACCCGGAGAAGCAGTCATGGTCCCTGGAAGGAGTCTGTAAGCTACGAATTCTAAATGGCAGCTGACACTGACTTGTTCAGAGTTCTCTCCCAGCGCGGAGCAGTCCCTTTACATCACGAGATGGAAATGCAGAGTTTTTCAGGTGGATATTTATACTTTACAACAAACTGTGTAATTTCAGACTAACCTTACTATAATTGTGTATATAATTAAGCACATTATATACACACTTTCAATTATAATTCAGCCATTATTGACATGGAGATGGCTGGAGAATGCCAGCCGTGGATGAGAAGCGGTAAAGGGGCTGAGATGAAGGGGACAGCCGTTCCAGCCGAGCCAGCACCTCAATTTAAAGAGCTAGAACATCCCCTCACTCGAGGCTCCTCGGTGGTGCCATAGAGCTGAACAGCCAGGGACAGAGTCCTCTTAGGAATGCATGAAGACCAGTCCCTGATTTTTTTTTTTTAAATTTTATTTGTATGGGTGTTTTGCCTGCATGTATATCCGAGCACCAGATTTGTGCAGTGCCTGAGGAGGCCAGAAGAGGGCGTCAGGTACCCCGGAACTGGAGTTAGAGAAGGTCGTGAGCCACCGTGCGGTGATAGGAATCACACACTGGTCCTCTGCGAGAGCATCCAGTTCTCCTAACTGCTGAGCCACCAGATCGCTTTCTACAAGTACTTCAATTGTTTCTGCCTTTCCCTTCCTGCTCCTGTCCGTCTCTACCCCTCCAGCACCTCCCAGCCAAGCCCACGTCAACAATTCCCTCCAGTGTGCGTAGTATTAATGCTCATTCCGTTACATTTACGTTACATTTCTTTCCGTGCTTCTCCAGGCTGAAATATACAGACACGTACATGTGTGGGCACATACAGTTTTTATTGTTTTTCACTGTCTTATGGAAACAGATTGTCTATGATCCACAGCAAGGACGGATTGATGCATACTTAGCTCAGTCTCTCTCCGCCTTCTACAGGAAACATTAATAGTTTAATGATGTCTGACATAACACCAGAAAAATATATATATATAATTTAAGAATATTGTAGAAAGCCGAACTGAAATGAAGAGATTTGGGGTGATTTGCAAACGGTACCTTGTCAGAAAGAGCTTAGTGTTCAGGCCTCATCCCCGTGTTTTACCAACTTCCCTTTTATTTCCTTTCAGTTACTAATTTTGTGCCCTCTGTTCCAAGGGATGCTGTGTCTACAAACGTGAGTCAAGCTTGCTGGAACCTTAGCATTAGCCGCGGTACACCGACACAGTACCCAGAAGGTCGTGGAAGGAGGAAAAGCCACAGTGTGAAGAGTCACTGTGAATGCAAGTATACACTGTCGAGGAAAATGCACCAAAGCAATCTGCCTCAGAACGACGCACGGCGGCTGCCCCTCATTTGTGTTCAGTGATCAGAGCCTGAGCTGGAGTCTCCTTTGCCTTGGTGTCCTCAGAAAAGCCCAAAAAACAACAAGAACAGAAGAAACAAAAACCCCTCTTGTCTTCTCACATACTCAGTACCCTGAGATCTCAGGCCTCTTCCCCATAAAAGCCTCATTCAGTGGGAGAGAGGGAAGGGTCCCATTCATACGAGACCCAAGTGAAGGAGCTCACCTGAATTGCCTGCATTTGAAAGTCTACAATTGTTTAGGCTCAACAACAGAGTCGATGTCAAGGATGAGAGAAGAGGTCCTGAGAGTAGTCTAGCACAAGACTCTCCAGAAGGACCTGGGTACCAACCCAAGGAGCGAGGGCTAGCCCGTGTGAAATGGATCACTCCACCTTTCTGAGTCCCAGTTTCCTCATTTGTAAAATGAACATCTTGAACAGCCAACTTCAGGGGTATGCCCAGGTCTGTTTTGGATTCTGGTCTGGTCACCACAGCCCCTTCATCCCCCCAAGAAGTCTGGGCTCGCCACAGTCCTTGAGGAGGGTCTCGGCAAATGCAGGTAGAAACTTCCAACTTTATGTTGGCTCCCTCCCTGCCCTAAAATGTCCCCGCTCACCCAGAAACACATGGCTTTATGGTAGGGAGTGGTAGTCCACAAAACGCTTGGGTTCTCATGACATTTTCCTCCAGCTTGACCCATAAGACCAAACTCTACACTGCTGGTGGGGTTTTTGCTTTTGACATAACAAGCTGATCCTGGCCCCTGTGGCTCATCTGTCTGCAAGAGCCTCGGTCACCTACTCCAGCAAACAGTTACTTAGCAACCCACAGCCCCCGATCCCCGGTTTCTGTCAGAGGCCTGCTTCTGTTCTAGCTTTCTCTACCTGGACAAGATCTCAGAAGAAAAAGGCCCATACATCCCGGGCAGGACCCAAGACAAGGATGAGACTTGGTGGGTGCATGCCTCTTGACAATGAATGGTTTAGAGTTGGATGTGGGCTGTACTTCTGCCGCTGAGGCCTGAGGTTGAGTCTGACCGATTGCAGATTTCTTATTTTCCTTGCTGAGGGAAAAAGATACTAAAGAAACTGAGCAGCCAAGTATCTCATATTTGTTTGTTTTCTGTCTAAGGCAAAGTCTAGGAAGAAGAAAACTGTGGGAAGCCAGGATCCACTGAGCACTGGACAGTGCCATGTCCTCAATTACAGAGTCAGGCCACTGATTCAGTCATCCATGATGGGCCCATCTTTGAGCATGAGGGTTACACTTACGTATTTAAGCCAAATGAGCGTGAGTTCCTGATCCTTGCTTCTGGAAAGCATACTAACACAACCAGAACCCAAACTAATGGACTGTACTTGCCATACATGGTTTTCATGCTTTCATTTTTACTGTTCATCTTTCTATGTTGATGCCCGCCTCCCTGGTATTCCCGCTCCTCAACGGTCCACCCTGGGCAACATCCCCATTCGTCCTTCGTGCTCCATTGAAAGCACGCGTGGCCTGACTTCCCCAGGTCCACAACACATCAAACATTCCTGCTTTTGATGCAATTGCTGCACACCTGTCAACTGCACTAGACTGTGAACTTGTTGTGGGCAGCATCGCCAAGGACCCGCTTCTCTTTATCACCAGCTTCCGCCTGTGGCTCGCCCTATGGGTACACAGTCAAACGTGCTGAATGGCGCAATACCCACACTCACTACCACATCAGGAATGTACTCACCCCTCCGGTGGTGCAGTTACTTTGCATCTTGATGTGGGTGGGCCTTGTCCAGCGAGAATGGCTTACTTCCCACAGTCTAAAGTGGAAGCAGCTCCTGAGACCACCACACACAGCACCACCTGCAGAGCCCATCACCAACAATGGCTTGTGGCTTTGGGCACTCCATGTTCGTACCATCAAAAGAGTGAGCAAAGACGAAAATGTGACCTACTGTGTTCGGAGAGTAAAGGGATCCAAGCCTGAAGTTCAGCTCCAAAATGCACAGATGCTAAGGCCTGGAGGGACTATCTGCCCGCCCTGCTCCCACAGCATCAGTGCGGGGCTAGTCTTCAGCAACCAGCACTCTTCAAAGGGAACCGTGAAACAAGGGCTCAGACCACGGATCCCACCTGGATCAGCTCTGCCGAAGCCCCCTGCTCTCAACACCACATGGCCAGGACCCCATACAGCTGTCTGCACTGTGCACTTGCTGCTCCCCTGCCCCCTGGACTCTCTCACACACACCCACTTCAATCTCTTCCTGCAAATAAATGCAGCTGTTCCAGCAGCCCGAGTGAGTGCCCAGATATAAAACAAAAGACATAGGATATTAAAAAAAAAAAAAAAAAAAAAAAGGTTGATAACTTCAGCGATCCTTTGTTCAGGCCCAAGCTTACTTTTTTGGAAAAGTAGATCAAATGTAGTGTGGTGGTGTGAGCGATTACGCTAAGGTTATGATGACTCATTTGGATGGCACAATTCAAATCCCATTTGTCTTGCAATAGAGTAAAACACCAAAGGGGTTGCTTTACTCGTTATAAGGGGGAACAAAGTGACAAGGAGAAAACACAGTCCCGGGACAGGCAGGTACCAGAAGTTGCAGGTTGCCGAGGTAACCACAGTGTTGGCTTGCTCTGAGAGCAAGCCTGGATCAGCCTTCCAAACACAAATAGGGGAATAGGGGAATTGGCTTCTACTCTTCCTGGAGTCGTACTGCACTGACTCCTCACTGCCTGAAAAACACATGAATGCTAGACTAGAGACATTCCACCATCAAAATATACTGAGTGCCTACTGTCTGCTAGCATAGAGAGGCGAGAAGATAATGCTCTCCCACGTTGGGAAGTCCTTGAAATGGGAAGGAAGACAGGCAAAATGGCATGACCAGGGTGGGCATGAAGCAAATAGAAATGGTGCTTCCAGAAAGATTAACATCACCTGAGAGTTCCCAAGCAAGCTCGTGGCCCTGAGTCTGAAATGTCTTGTAGAAAGGAAGGGTATCCTGGGCCTCCAACATTAGTCTCAGAGACAAGCGAACATGTCCGAGGCAGGGATCTGATAGGGGGTAAGTGCTAAAGCTCCCTGAGACACAGAGGTTAAGTCTCACATCTAAACCCAGCCACATGCTGCCCTCAGCTCCATTTCCCCGCAGCTCTCTCTCTTGACGTACCCTGGCACACCCCCAGTGCCCACATACACCTCCTGTCCTTTCTTTTCTGAACATGGGCTTTGTCTTCTGCCTCCGCTTTTTCCCTTTCTGATCCTTCTCTGACTAGGCCTCCCATGTCCTCGGGAAGTCTTCCATATTCCAGGGAACTGAGGGGGTCCCTTCCATATCCTCTTGTACGGCTACTTGGTCAAATGGATCATGTCTTGACCTTTAACAGACACCATCCCTACCTGCAGGATCAGGTCCTCTAGAGGGGCTGTGAACCTAAAGCCTTGGGACACAAGGTGGGGTACACAGCAAGGAGACCCAAGCAGTGAGATTCCTGGTGCCTCAATGGACAGGGAGTTCCAAGTGGCCTCTCTGTGTAACACACAGGTCTTCAAGGAGAGTCACAAACTTGTCTCTTCTATTTACAGTGCCCATGCTGAACCTCATAACTTGGGACCCCAATTTTGGTGCCTTGCCAGAACCTTCTTTTTGGGGGGGAAGGGTGATCTGATTCTTTCCTATTCTTGATGATCAGAAAACAACACAGCAGCATGAGAGGGAAAAAAAACACCTTTGACCTTGGGTAGAACTGAATAGCTTGAGTCTCAGCAGCAGCGATTCAATAGCTCACTAGAAAGACTCAAGCAGCTGAAGGCATTTCATCGTACCAGAAACACCCCATAAGTGCTAACTCTCGGGGCTGTGAGCACACCTTAGGACCTCACAGGACTGCACCCACCCATCTCCAGGCTTAAGATTTGCTGCCCTGCCTCCCGTTGCTCAGCAAAACTGACAAGTACTGCAAAACTACAGGAATATCGTGAAGCAGTGGCATTTGTGAAATGTCAGAAAAACAAAGAGGGTCCAGGCCTGTGGGCCAAGCAAGAAGAAGGCATGCTGACAAGGAGAAACTGGAGTGAAAGAGGCAGCAAAGGGTCAATGGTGTTCTTGCGGGGAACACTGGGTGCCTGGCATTTGGACTGTGAGGTCCATACCCAAGAGATACTAGAGTTCAAGCTGGACAGAGACTGACACAGCCGTGTCATTCCTGGAAACATACAGGACTGTGGGGGCAGGGGGGTGTAGGGTCACCGTATACAGCAAGGGAATACAGAGCACTCTGGTCATAACCTCCGAAGTCCTGGGCTCCATCATCTCCAGTCGACGAGGAATGTGGTCTTGCTTGGTACTTCAGTCAGCCCATCTGTAAAATGAGATGCTTGGCCCTCATGCTAAACACTGATGCTCAAGTACCACCGCCGTCATTTGAGAGAGACACTGATGATAAACGGAAGCAGGGAAAGAAGAAAAAAAAAATCTCAGCCTTTTCCTCGTGGTGCTCCGGGAGACACGATGTCAACATTCACACCTGACACCCAGCAGAGATCAAACATGGTACCCGTCTGGCATCTCTGCAGGCAAGGCATTTCCACAGGTGCTCCTACTGTAGAAACAAGCTATCCGGCAAAAATATATCTGGATCCCGATCTGGGCCAGTCTCGTCAAGTAAAGTGACGGGTATGTGACGGTTTCTCTCAGACACACGTCTTCAGAAACGTGTAGCTGAGGGAAACGTACATATGCCTATGAGTCCCCAGGGTGGGTACACTCGCGTAAGCTTGGCTTCTCAACCAGCACAGCTCGAATGAAGAGTCAGTGTTGTCTCATGGGGGAGTACAGCCTGCCGCCTCCATTCCTGCTGGATCCATGGAAGACTCTAGAAGACAAGCAGGTGACAAATTGTAAGTGTTTGCCAAAGACAGCAAAACCTACAGGTCTCCAAATTCTGTCTATAAGGGATCACTTTGGTCCCCTTTCCAGAATCCAGAGGCGAAAAGCTTAGAGATTCTCCACTATGGATTAGGAGGTCCTAACCTTGGGTCTGAAAAGAAACTCCGAGAACGCCTTGTTCAAACCCAACCTCCCTGCACACCGGGGTCCTTCTCCCTACGGTCAGCACTACTGACTTTGCACCAGATTTTGGCGTGTCTGCCTCCCACAGGTCAGCCACTGCGCCTGCTGTGTCCTCAGCCCCAGGCCCCAGTGCACTCTGTAAGCACTGTTTCTCTGCCTGCTGTTTTCAAAGCCCTGAAGGAAGTCCCCACAACAGAGAGTCACTCTGTGCTATCCCCTGCCAGTACCAACACCAGCTTATCCTGTCCTCCAGGTTCCGGGGTCTCTTCAGGCCATTCAGGAAACATTTCGTTACTCACCCCGGAGACAGTTCTGACCATTGGCCTTTCTTCAGTCCTCAGAAGACTGATATTCTAAGCATGCTTTCTCAGTTCTACCTTGGGATCTGCCATCTGCTTAGTACCCTCAATTTCTCCTCAGTACCCAAGCTTCCCTGTTCCTCCGCGCCCTGGCATCTCTCAGAGATGCATCCTTCAGACAGACAGCGGGACCCAGGTCCGACGGCGCACCTGGTCTTCTCCTCCGAGATGGAGTACGGGTAGGTGGCTCAGTGGGTCAGAGTACTGCTGGGTAAGCAGGCAGATTTGAGTTTGAACCATCTGTGTGAAAAGCTGGGTATGACCGCACGCACCAGCAATCCTAGAACTGAGAACAGACAGAGAAGGATATCTGGGTCGTGTGCCATCAGCATCTCAAAAAAGTTAGAGCGATAGAGCGGAGTGCCAAATGTCCTCACCTGGCCTCTGCTCGTAGCCGTGTGAGTGCACACACACACACACACACACACACACACACACACACACACACACACGGGTATAGAAACACACTCAAAAGCAATCGTAGTGAATTCAGGAAGGATCACATGGTGGTTGGGAACACACGCCTTTAGGAAGGAAGACTGGCAGTCAGTGGAAGAATGTAGAAACTTTCTCTCCTAGATTGTCTAAAGTCTTACTTTGGGTGTAAATGCCACTTAATTTTCAATGGGGAAAAAAACTGTGGGTGCCGAGTGGTACTGCTAGAGATAATTGTTTGGGGGAGGGGTCAACACTTGTGTTTTGCTCAAACGGAAGGCACTGTGCTAGTGACCTCAAGATACGTACAACTAACGGTGCGCAACAGGGCAGGAGGCAGAGACAGGGTGGTCCCCATATTGCACTCCCCCTGTAGAAGTTTTCTGTCCCCCTTACGGAGGCCAGATGGGAGACCATGGTCTCCACAGCAGGCCTGGTTTCCAAGGAGAGGCAAAGTGTGGTCCCTCCACTGAGGACCAGGACGCGCACGGAGAGGCACTAACTAGCAGGAACATATGTCAGTCCTGCGCTGTCTATCAGCAGAGTCCACACCACCCCACCATCACCTCTCCCTACGGAATCGCGTCCCCCCACTGATGCGGCTGTCCCCACAGCTATCCTAAGACCTTCAGAGCCACCCCTTGCACAGCACAATGCAGTGAGCTCTCTGTGCTGTGAGGCGGCCAGGCAGGAGCTCTTCGGACTGAAAGCCCTCCTCCTGCCTTGTGCCTAGTACAGAACTAGGAATGTCTGCAGCAGAGCGACTCCATGAAGAACGTTCGCCTCCCTTGCGGCAGCATCTTCAGTCTTGGGGCCTCATGCCTTACACCCCTTTCTTGGGGGACACCTGCGTCTCACATGCAGCTGAGCTCTCTCTTCTCTCCTGTCTTTTCAAACCCCGCTTAAGGACAAGTGTTTCTATGCTTCCCCCTTCCCAGAATTCAGTGACCATGCACCCCACTGTCTGAGTTAACAACTTAACTTGCATATGGACACTTGGGGGCTCTGCTAGGGGAACCTGCTTCTTCCTCCAGAGCGTCCCCCCTGACCTGTGCTGTGCGGTATGGTGCCTCCTGCTCTCGGCACTCACCTCTCTCCCCATACTCTCCCCAGTTCTCTTCTGAGGCAGGGGGTTGTGTGTCTCCCCAGCTGCGCTCCACACTTCTGATCTCAGCGCATTTCTCAGCAGAGCAGAGCCACAGGAAGTTCCAGTGCCGTTGCCACATGGGTCTGGTTACCAGTCTCCAAGGCCCCTACGGAGAGCAAAGGGGAATGCAAGGTAAAGGCGGGCCTTCCTCTAAGAGAAGACAGTTTCCTCCGATCTGCAGAAAATGGAAAGAAAAACATGTGCTGTGTCCTGGCTCTGCAGCTCTAAACACGTTCACCTCTCGAAGCCCTTGGCTGTCATTCAGACGCCACAATAACCTTCACCGCGGGGTGGCTGCTGCAGGCGGCACGGAGGCTTCATCATGTGGCACACCGCACAGTAAAAACTGAGTGAAGCACCGTGAATCTGATAGGCAGAAGCTACATGGAGGCAGATGAGGAAGAGTCTTCCTCCTACTCTGAGCTATCTTTATCTGGGCCTGTGAATAAATCATAGCCTCCAAGACTGGCCTGGCTCCCCAACACCCTGCATAGTCAAAGGAACCTGTGGGGTCTGTTGGCCAGAGCTGCCACATCATGGTGACATGCTGGCCTCCAGTTGGTCTGTCTGCACCGAGGCCAGTGGTGCAGGCTTGTCAAACAGGGGTGTCATCCCAGGCGCAGGTCACTCGCTTCCTGTGAGGACATCTTCCCACAGAGTCTGCCTCAGCTTTCCAAAGGCCACTTGACATTAGGGCACTGCCTGCCCTTCAAAGGCCTTGTCTGCAGTCAGTGTGGACAGGTAGAGGCGGTGGCTGTGGTGGCCGCGGTGGCCTCAGTGACCTTTTCGTAGATTCATTCCTACTTCTGCGTGTTTCTGCATCCTGGGTAGGGAAAAGTTTTATGTCGACAGCTTCCATCTACCGGGCATAACCGGAGTGTGGAGGCCTGGGATCTGTAGGACAGTGAGCCAGAGGAATACTCCTCCCTGTTCCTTTTGACTTACAAGAAACCAATTGAGGACAGACACCAAGAAAGATCTGGTTCATCTCTTTAAAATAGCCTCTGGCTCCTGGGAAAATTCTGCCGGAGGGATCCAAATTCATCCTCCCCCACTCCAGGGGCAAGTCCCCCCACACACTCTGTGGAGAACTTCTATGAGGTGGCAGTGGGGTCTCCAATGTCTAAGCTGAGCACCCCTTCTTAACTCTCCATCAGCAGACCTTATCTTTCCAGAAAATAGATGAAAAGGTCTGAGGGAGGGTGGGTGCATCGGGACAGGGATGGCTTTTATTAATGGAGTATTCTCTCAGACCTTAACTAAACCTCATCCACTTTTGTCAGTCAGGGCCGACAGTTGAGAGCAGTATTAGAGGAGGTAATTGCACGTATCAGTCAACAGCCTTTGTCCCTTGGCCTCCCAGAATTACAGTAAAACGGTCCCAGGAAAGCAGCAGGTTGGATTAAAGCGGAGGAGCCCTTTCTCCGGTTTCTCACACTTGCCAGCTGTTCTGGGCTGTAGGCACACAAGCAGCAATAATGTCTGGGGAAATCCAGCCTGCTCGGTCTGGGCTCCTTCCCCCTTCTGCTTCCACTCCACCTTGAGAGTGATTTATATTTGACTTTAAAGGGAAACATTTTCAAAAAGCATTCTCTCTCCCCATAGCAACTAAGCGACTCCCTCTATGAATTTTTGTCCCATGAAAGTATGTGAATACACATAAACCTGAGCTTTCTGTCATTTCTCAGACTGACTATAAACTAACCAACCCAGAGCCTTTGAAGTCACTCGGTTATAGGTCCTGATAGTTGCTTAAGTAAACACCATGCAGGACACAGACACGTTTTATATGCTCATGATTTCAAATCGTTCCCGTTCCACTCCGGTGAAGTCAGTCTGGAGTCCAGCGCAGAAACAGGAGTGCTGAGTTAAGTCTGGGGGGAGGCAGAGAAACCTCACCTGTACCTGAGCACTTGACACCAATATTCCTCCTGGGGGAGTGTGATTGTGCCCAGGGTCCTGATGATCCAGACATGTGCCTGAGCCCCAAAACTCATCATCAAGTCATCCCCTTTCTGTCAACTGCAAGAGAAGACTACCTAACAGAAAGCCTACCAGGTCTGGCTATGGAAGAGGAGCTGTCCCGGGACTATGTTGACTGTGTATATCAAAGCAGACTGTCCTAAAGATGGACCAAACCTCAGGAGGCAGATACCAGAAAATGGCAGGCCAGAGCCTTTTCTGGAGGGTCTTCATGAAACACCGGCAGAAGTAACTTTAGCTAGCTTTTACTGTGGTTCTGCCCAGGGCCAGCTGAGACACCGATGTTGAGGGCTACAGGAAACCTGTTACTAAATAAGTTATGTCTTTAAAACCTAGAAGTGTCATTGTACATCAGAGCAGCCAAGATCAAGCCATGGTGTAATAACGGTCTTCAATCTTAGGGATGGAGAGGCCCAGGTTCCCACACATTAGGAAGCTGCTGAATTTGAGCAGCCTATAAGCAACACAGAAAAGATTCACACTCAGCCAGCCCCTTCAGAGTCACCTCACTCTGGGGTGGGCACTTGATTCTGGACACCAGGGGTACAGAGAGCTCCTGAGGGATCCACTATCTTCCTGAGACAACAGATTTAATTGGACATCAAAGGACAGCGTGGTTTCATGGGATGAAGTGGTTCCAAATGACATTTGCACCTTACCTTTCACCTTGAAGTCAGTGGTGTGTTAGTGAGCAGGACAGTGTTGGATTAGCGTTCTCTAAAAGGTTGGCCCAGCTGATATGATTCAAAACTCAAAAAATCACATGACAGGAAGTAGGAAGCTTCTCTCTCTGCTGCCCTGTTCTCACTGGCAAATACCGGTGTGTCTCCCTATGCCTGCATGTGTAAAAGACAAAAAGCATATATTAGGGCCCACTTTGCCCTTTTTAAACACAAATAGAGCCAACTAAGCATGTTTTCCATACTTCGACCTTTTAAATTAGAAATCTTAGACTTCAAATCACTTTTTTAAAGTGCCTCTCATTCTGTGGATAGCTGCTTGGTGCTTTGTTATACTGCTGCCTGTTTTAGTATGTTGACTGAGTTCTGAAAACACAGCACCACAGACTGATTGCTGCAGAGAGTACCCTTGATCTGATTCAGTTCACACAAGGGAAAACACGTGTACCGCCTTGCTAGAAGACCTGCTAGATCTGTGACATGCACTTCTCTTTTGGATGAATAGTAGCAGATTTCTTTCTACAGAAGTCATATCATCTGGCTGTGAGCCTCTTCCAGTGCCAAGCGATGGTGAAATCACTCTATAACAGTGACTGACATTTTTCCTGAGAAGGGCTGGGTAGCATTTCCGAGGCACAACAACCTGTTCTCTTTCTCTCTGCACAGCCTGTGCAGACCTTTTGCTTGCCTGTTACAGGGTCTAGGGTTTGTTTAACTGGCTTATAGAGTTCCTCATGGCACAGAAACACACGCTTGGCTGGGGACATGAATTGCAGTTTTTCTAGGCCTCTGGCTGTTCCTTCTCTTCTCACCCCAACTCAGTGGCCCTGGCCCAGTGCTGAGCCTCCACACCCAGGCACCTGTACCTCCTAGATCCTGCTCAGTTTCAACCTGGCCAGATGAAGCCAGGCTTCAAAATCAGGTAGTCTGGATAATATATCAACTTAACTGAACCCTGCTAGTGCAAGCATCCTGGCACCATGGAGGCCATACATATCACCTACACACACACACACACACACACACACACACACACACACGCACACACATATACACACACACAGTTACACAGAGAAACTTCACTGATCATACCTGATAGTAAAGAGAACACACTGGCCAACTATCAAAATGACATGAGTTGCCTCTGGGGCTGAGACAAACCATGTTTTGCTAACTCAGAGAATGACAGGTACCTCCCAGCTACTGGGAGGCAGTGTTGCTGGGGCCATCCACATCCATATCTGTGCCAGCAGCTGATGCCAGCCCTCAGTATAAGCACAGGATAAGTCTCACAATAAGTGACCAAGGGACACCCGCTTCTGAATGCCATGATCTTGCTTATGCAAATAACCTTGCCCAAGTCAACACAACTCCCATCACCCAAGAGTGAGTGACTCATTCAGTGACACTGGTGCCACCTCTGCAAAGCAGGGGCATGCAGCACTTCTGATTTCTTAACTTACAAATGACCACCAAACAAAACAAGATTAAGCTGTGTCTTTCATTGCAAGCCAAAAGACTGGCTTCCATTTGGCTAGCCACACACAGGCAGCATCCGAGTGGGGCTGTATGTGTGTAGGCACGTGTATGTGTATGTAGAGTATGCTTCTGTGGGTGTATGCATGTTTCTGAATGTATGTGTGTCTGTGCGTGTGTGTGCGTGTGTGTATGTGTGTGTGTGTGCGTGTGTGTATGTGTGTGTGTGTGTGTATGTGTGTATCGGTTGGTTTTTGTCAAGTTGACTCAAATATAGACATATATGGGAAGAGGGAATCTTAATTGAGAAAATACCTCTGTAAGATTGGTCTGTCAGCAAGTCTGTGGGGTATTTCCTTGATTAATGATTGACTCCTGGGCAGGTAGTCCTGGACTGTGTAAGAAAGCAGGCTGAACAAGCCATGAGAAACAAGCCAGTAGGCAGCATTGCTCAGTGGCCTCTGCTTCACTTCCTGCTGACTTCCCTTCCTAAAGGATTTCAAACTCTAAGGTAAAATTAACACTTTTGTCCTCAAGCTGCTTTTGGTCATGTTGTTTACCATAGCAATAAAAGCCTAACTAGTACAGTGCGGGTGTCTTATGTGTGTGTGAGTATGTGTTTGCATCTGTGTATGGATGTGTGTCTCTGTGTGTGTGTGTGTGTGTGTGTGTGTGTGTCCACATGTGTGGTTTTGTGCTAAGGTTTTGTGCTGAACTCAGGATTCATTCCTGTAACTGAGAAATTATGTGCAGGGACAGGGAAGACAAAATGCTCACTCTAGTTTGTAAAGCAACCCAGGCATCATCCACTTTTAAGCACAAATCAAATTGTCTGTTCAAATCTAGTCACGCAGACGGTGACTATCTTCTCGTTTTAGTTCTTTCTGTGAGAAAGATAGAGACCTGTGTATGTCTTTGGTGCTGGGGGCCAACCTCGAGCCTTGCACGTTCTGGGTACATGCTCTGTATGAGGACACTGAGCTGTGTCCCCAGCCCTCAATCTTTACTTTTTTATAACCAATATTCACTTCAAATCTGATGACTAGCCAGGTGGTGGTGGCGGTGGCAGCGCATGCAATCCCAGCCCTCGGGAGGCGGAGGCAGGTGGATCTCTGTGAGTTCGAAGCCAGCCTGGTCTACAGAGTGAGTTCCAGGACAGCCAGAGTTACAACAGAGAAACCCTGCCTCAAAAAACAACAATAACAAAAAAACATGTGATAACTATTAACAAATTATTAACACTCTAGTCATTTATCATGCTAAAAGCATTTTATGAGCCACTAGTTTGCATTAGAGGCTTAAAAAAAAGGACAAGTCAAAAAAAAATGAGTGTCCATGAACTGGTAGGAACTAAGACAGCAGCTGCGATGGCCTTCTGAGTGCAGTTACAATGCCAAGGGTGTCAGTGAGCGTCTCAGGGAACTTAAAACTAGGAAAAGTAGCAGAAGAACCAATGACAGGGCTGGAGGGTTGCCACACCCAGAGGCCATAGAAAAGATATCCAGGCTGGGTACACATATGCCCAACCAGGGAGTGGCGGGCACAGGCACCTGCTATGGCTGTGGCTCCGAGGGCCAGGACCAGGACCAGAGAGGAAGCTCTGAACACTACAAGAGCCAGGTTGTGAAAGGTTAGACCCCAGTACACACTCATCCAGAAATCCATATCCAAAGCAGAATGGGCAGGTGAGACTCCACTTCAGAGGGACCTCCCTGAAGGCAGAGTAGCTAAAACTGCTAAACAGGAAGCAACTGATATTTCCTCTTGTCTCCATACTGGAGGAGACATACGTAATGTCAGGTTTGTTTGTTTTTTTTATTCCCCTCCCCCTCCCACACCTCTCTCTGCTGACTTCCTGAATGTCAAATCTTAGGGATTCTTAGGGAGGAGATAATTCAAAGTATGGTACAAATGACTGATAAGACTCGATTAGTTATGTTTTGATGAGACAAGTGTTAAGCAAAGGGATGAACTCAATTGTGGAATTTTCAAAGATCAAATTAAGCTAACAGGGTACATACCTGGGTAGAAGAAACCAATCAGCTCCCTACCACTTCTACCTGCCTCTCTCTCTCTCTCTCTCTCTCTCTCTCTCTCTCTCTCTCTCGCACGCACACACACACACACACACACACACACACACACACACATACACACACACACACTCCACTCCCTCAAGGAGGAAGTAGGAGGCAGGAAGGTACACTATCTGAGGACACTGAAAACACGTACTCCTGAATGGAGAGATTTGACCTCCCCACCACAGAATAGATCCTGCTGCAGGTCAGACTCCTGACAAGGAGCACATTATGCTGGTGAGTCCACAAAGTGGCAGGAACTATGTCAACTGATACATCCAAGGAGGTGATTTGAGAGTGTCAAAATTCCAAATATGCATATTACTGACTCCAAAATTCAACCATCTGGAGTTTTAACACACACCCATGCAAAACATTTACAGATCATTCATTAAAATAGTATTTCAACACCACATGATGAAAACAACATAAATATTCAGCATTTAAGTTTAAATAAATTATGATTTAAAAATAGAATGAAATACTATGCAACTATACAATGAAAAAAAACTCATTGGTTATGTTAAAAAAAATCATCAATACACATCACTAAATGAAAAGGAGAAAACATAAAACAGTTCATTGGTGTTTGTTCACAAAAGTTGTTCCGGTGGTGGGGGGCACCTGACCACCGGTGACTAGGAAATGGGGCACTGAGGGAAGAAGACTTTCTCTATTCCTTTCGCCATGGTATTTCCTTAGTCAGAACTAAAGAAATCAAAAGAAAAAATATATATACCTTTGTCTTTGAATAGTTCAGGAAAAAAAAAAAAGGCAAACAATGACTATATACCTGAAAGCTGATCAGATTTTTCTGATAAGCTATAACACAGAAGGAATAGGGACTTTTGAATGTCTCTTGCCCAGAGAAAATACAGCTGGAAAGTGTGCCATGCATTTTCATTCACCCAACATGTCAGTGGCACCAAAACTCCTTAAGGCGCATTACCGTGGGCATAGAGAGGGGGCAGCTCAGCACTGGGGCTTTTTGCCCAGTGCCCTCATCCTCTAGGTATAGCAATTGGAACCCAGTGAAAGAAGGGACTTGCTCACGTGAGACATAAGTTTATGTGCCACACCCAGGGCCTGGGCTGCTCTCACCTGATGGTAGCACAGTCCCGTGTGGCATCTGTCTTTCCATCCTAGGCCCTGTGGGAAGTGCTGTCAGACACTGAGCTCTCAGTCCTCAATCCCTGTGCCAAAGCAGGGTTCAAACCCCCGGGCCCTCCAACGTGTGAAGTCTTGGGCATAGACAGCTCCGTGTGGCCCACTCTGTGTGGCTAATAAATTTCAGTCTTGGCTTTTGCCATTAACCTTGCATCTGTCCGTTCCAAGGGTCCTCAGTTTCTCCCAAGCAGCATAGATTTCCACTCCCGTGGCAGGAGGCTGTATGTGCAGCCTGAGCCAGGCAGCATATCTCTGTGACCTCTGAGCCCTGGCTTGCTAAGACCGCTCTAGTTCTTCCACTGAAGTGTGCTTCCCACCCAGGACTTCCATCTGCCCTGCAGCCCTACGCAGTTAACACTGAACTCCCTTTGGCCTCTTTATTCTGCTTCTTCTTCCTCTACACTGGGTAGCGGCAGCCCAGACCTAAAAATAGGTCCATCTTCATCCTGCTGTCTCTTTTATCCTTCCCCCTCCCCCTCCTCAAAAGGGGGTTGGGGAGAGATCTTGCTTTGCCAAATTTAATAATGACAATATAAATGGTAATTCTGAGCTGGCAAAATGGGTCCACAGGTACCTGTGGCCCAAGCACAAAACGGACCCCTAGAACCTAAACAATGTGACAAGAAGAAGTTGACCTGGTCATGTATTTTTTCACAGCAATAGAAAAGTAACTAAGGCATGGGAACCTCATTATTCATTTTTAAAATAGCCATTCTACTGAGATAATACCCAAACCTGGCCTCCCGGCCTGAAACCTGTCTCCTCTGAATCAGTCTTCCTCATCCTGTCACAGTGATGTTGTTCATTGCAATATCTTAATAAAAATCAGTAAAAGATTCATCACTTACCTGTTTTGCGGACACAAACACAATATCCCAAGGACAAGAAGTGTTCAGTATGTTTAGCCAGTGACTAATGAGCAAGCAAGAGAAAAATGTGCTGTGTGAACTTCTGATGGGAGATGAGTAAATATTTACTTGCCCTAGATAGGGAACCAATGACAGAGCAAAGATTCTACCCAAGGCTAACTTGGGAACCAAAGAGTTTAACCGTGGTACGTTCAGGAACACGGGCAACTTCCTAAGTGGCTGGCTACACCACCAAAGAAAAGCGTCTCTCCCTCAGCAACTGCTAACTGCTTTTACATGTCTGGGCAGGATCTGGGCCTCTTCTGGGTAATCACAAGACCTGAGCGCTCAAGAGAGCAACAGTCACACCATGCCCAGAAGACGGTGTTCCACAGAAGCATGAAAGAATAGTCAGATATAGCTCAGTGGCAGAGCACAGGTTAAGCACGAGAGAGGCCTGAGTCCCACACCCAGCCACAAAAGAAGGAGGTGGAAGAGGAGGAGGAGGAGGAAAGGAGAAGGAGAAAAGGAGAAGGAGAGGAAGGAGGAGGAGGAAAAGGAGAAATGAGAACTCAAACTCAAAGCAGGAAGCCTGTTATTGGCTCCGAGGCTGTCTGGTTTTATTTTTACTCCCTAATGACCGCCCAGCATGCGAACAGAGTCAGCCAAGCGCCCTCCGATCCTGCACAGCACAGCTTCTCAAAACATCCCTTTCCCCCATTAGGAATTAACACTATGAAAACCCCCTAACTGACATAGGAAGAAGAGTCATCATGGAAAATATTTCCAAAACTTGAAACGAGTAGGCTTTGGAGATGATGGAATGCTAACTAGAAGCATCATCACTTGACATGCTATTAAAATGATTAAGTTTATGTAGCCACATAACAAGTGAGCAAAGTATCCAAGGAGGCCACTGTGAGAACAACTATGCCCAACATGTGGGCACTGTGCAGAAAACACCACCAGGAAAATGGCTTGGAACCCTGGTTTCCCAGTTTCTAGATGGTGTGAGTTCAATATCGGATGTGAACATAAGAAACACTAAGATATCGGGTCTCATAGGAGATTCCAAGGAAGCAAGCATTCAAGATGGGATCGATACCATGGCACACCCAGGACGCTGGTACCATACTACCTTGTCTGTGTTTACTGCATCCTTTTCCTTCCCCGCCCTGTGAGGAAGACCCGGATTGAATCGTTCAGCCTACGGTCCTCTTGTTCTCTTCTCCTAAGGGTCCTATAGCTTCCTGCTTGGCAGGCTTCTCTGTGCAACCCGGAATTAGTTGCTTCTCTTACATGCACACGGGTCCCAAATCCACAACACAGGTCTCCGGAAAAGTGCATCTCAGATCCCTCTCCAGGGGCTGGGCCTTCAGCCTACAGCCATTGATTTTTAAAGTGTAACAGTTGGAAAAACACACAGTTAAGGAACATAGAAATCGTCCAGAACTCAGCCAGCAATCTCTCTTCTTTGACTCCTTCAATCGAGTTTTTTTTTTATACTCTAATAAATAACTAATAAACTACTAATAAAGCAAGCCCTGAGTCGGGCTTTCTCGGTTTCCATTTTCTGCCCACCTAGCTTTTGGAAAAAAGAATTTGAGATTATAATTACATTATTTCCCCCTTCCTTTTCCTCTCTTCAAGCCCTCTCAACTGCTCTTCCTTGCTCTCTTTCAGATTCATGGCCTCTTTTTTGTTGTCAGTGGTGTTACCTGTGTATGTATTTAAGTACAGAAATACAACCTCCTTAGTCTGGGCAGTGTTACTTGTATGCATGTTTTTAGGGCTGATCTTTGGTATTGGAGAACCAGTTGGTGTGTTCTTTCCTGGTAAAGACTGTTTCTCCCCTCTCAGCGTCCCTTAGTTTCTTGTAGTTCTTTGTGTAGGGTTCAGACCTCCCGAGCTTTACACCATACACCTTAGCATGACTGCTGGTGTTGTCCTTGCTCAGCTCACGTGTACCGTGAGCTCCATGTTGCCGACACGTTTATATTCACCAACCTAGCTTCACCAGCTGGAGAAGCCAGCGGATTGACACTGCGCTTGTCTTTAAGAGCAGCTCACTCTGTGCCTTCCCTGTGTAGAATTAAAATGTCACCAGTGAGAGTACGTGATTAACTTGTAGACCAAAGGCTATGCCAACTGGAGAGGCAGGTGATGGTGAAGATTCTAGGTAGACTCCTGTGAAACATGGGCTCCTCATTCCACCACAAGGATGTGTCCAGTCCAGGTTTCTGTGCCCATTCTTTCCCTCAGGACAGAGCCCTGCAAGCAGATACCTGCCATTGTGCCGGATCCTTTGTACCTTCCACAGTCACCCACCACCAATTACATGAATGCATGTGACGACAGCGTTTGGCTATGTGGATGCATTACAGGAAAATAAAGGTTAACTCCGAGAGTCAGTTTTCTGACAAAACCAGACTAAGTTCCCATGGATATACAAAATAGACCAATGCCACTGTCTCCTTACAGCGTTTCATTAGACAGAACGTATCGATTTAATCAAAGCAAACTTGGACTCTGTGGACAGCTGAGGAAAATTCCTCTGTAACATAGTGGCGGGGTTTCCCACCGTCCTCCTCTTTCGGATGAAATTAACTCCCCACAGTTGGTCAGCAGGGTAATCTTATTTTAGCCAATCAGCTTGGGAGCTGCAGTTGACCTCACAAGGGGATCGGAAAGTATGCGCAGTCATAGCAACCGCAGCTCAGCACGCGGGGCCCTGGACCCTTTCCCTAATGACAGACCCTGGCTAGCTTCTTCGATGATTAAACTTTTCCCCTGTGATCCTCCTTGAATACATTAGCCAAACAAGTCTGATAAATTTGTTTATCCCAAGACAATCATTAGGAAATTACCTGCAAAAGCAATTCTCAACAGAGCAGTCTGCAAAGAGAGCGCCATATGGCGCTGAGAACCGGATGAGCACGGAAATCTTTCACTGTGCATTCCAACAGGTCAGGCAAGGTTTCCCCTTCAACTTTATTATTTTGAACAAAATCACAAAATCCCAGTAGCCCACAGGCCATGTCATTTCACGTGAGTGAAATCTTTCTTCTATAAGCACTAGTGGTCCTCCAACCAACACTGCACACCTACTACGTGATTGGACTGGAGATCAGTATCTTACCCAGTCCTGTGGTCTTCTGGGAGGAGGCAGATGTGTTAACAGAATGATTACAGCTTACTATGAGGTATGGGATGCAGAAAACAGAGGAGCAAATGGATAACCCCAAAAGGCTTTACCATTTAGATTGGGCAAAAATAGCTAAGACTAATGTCTCCAGGAGGAGATATTCCAGGCAAATGAACAGCATTGGATAATTGTGACTCTGAGTTCAAGGCAACTGGAAACATGTCACATCTGATTCTAGGGAATGCATCTGGAAATGGGGGGGGGGGCTGTAAGCCCCCTCCAGCCATGCACCACAGTTGCCGGAAGCTGTGCTGGGGCCCCAGGCAGCCATTGAGATGATGCCTGGGCCACAGAAGCTGCTGCTGTCCTCAGCTGGTGCTGCAGTAGTGCTGCACCCAGAGGTGCAGCTTAGCTGTGAGGCTGTGGTGTGTAGGCTGTTCAGGTCCCCAAGCAATTAAGCCCTGCTCCCCAGACCTCTGTAATGGCCCCTTAATAGGCCCCTCCTCCCACACTATTCAAATAGTACCAAAACAAAATACAAGAAACACCAATCCCAGGCCACTTTGGACCGCTCCCTCCCCCTCCAAAAGAAACCATTCTATAAAGAGCCCCATTCTGCTCAGTTCTTAGCCCAGCTTCAGCTGAGAGGATGCAGCTATGTAAGCCCCTGGGATTTTTCTCTCCCAATAAATCTCCTTTGTGAGATTTGTTGCATGAAACTGCCCTTGTCGGCAGGTCAAAGCCAAAACGGAGCAGAGCAGAGAACACTTCTCTGGGATATCAGACTGGGAGATCTCCCCCTTAGAGTCCCAACACCGGGGCCTCGAGCTGAGCCATACACGAATGAAGGCATTTCTTTTTCACTAACGTATGCTTGGACAGTGTCGTACCTGTGAACAGTGGCGTCGAATCCCAGCTGCATGTCCAGTACTGAAAAGAGAGCCTTGGAAGTACTTATCTGAAAGACAAAAAGGTGCTGGGCTGGAGATACGGCCCCGTGGTTAGGAGCACTGGTTGCTCTTGCAGAGGACCCGGATTTGATTCCCGGTTAAGCCTCCACGGTGGCTTACAATCATCTGTAACTGTGGCTCCGAGGGATCTGGTGCCCTCGCTGTTTAAATAATGAGGTGCTGCTATATACTCAGGTGGCCTTGTTTGACAAAGAAGGAAGCCGGGAGTGGTAGAGCATCGTAGCCCAAGCACTTAGGTGATAGAGGCAAGAAGAGTGGGGCCGTCCTTAGCTACAGTTGAGGCCAGTGTGGGTAACAAATGAGTCTTGTCTTGAAAAGTCCAAAGACAAAAGTCAATAAAATTAGGAAGAAGACAACTGAACAAATGAACAGACGAAAATGGTGAAGACAGACAGCAAAGGGAAAGAATGAGGGTAGGGAGGAGAGAGGGAAGGAAAGGGGGGACTCAATCACTTTTTAAATACTAAACAAAAAGAATTATCTGTGTGGTGGCCATATTCTTAGCACCTGCTTGCCAGGCTCTGAAAGCTAAGAAAAAAGACACTGGGAGTCTGGAGGGGAAGCACGCTCGTGGAAAATGAATGGGGCGCGCGGTGTATGCCTTGAGAGAATGTGGCCAAGGACACCATACAGAGGAGGCAGGCATGCTTTTGGGGCGTGTTACAGTCAACTACAACCCCGCCACCCTGAGGCCTGGCCTTCAGCTCTGGGCATCTGATGACAGTGCCGGTTCCCAATGCACAGGAATCAGCAGAGGCCACCGGGACAGCACACAGGTGAGGACGCAGAGCCTGGACTTCAAGGGCATGATCTAGACTCATGAAACGGCTCCATGTCACCTGAGATCGAAACCAGGTCTGCGTGATTCCGAGAGCTTTTCATTTCACTCACAGAAATTCACCATATTCGCATTTTAGAAATCATAGAGTTTAAGAGCAATCAGCCTTCATTCAGAAGCTGGTTTCACAGGCACACAGGGCAGGATACACTTCTCTCGATGGCCATCTTCCTCATTACCTCTCCACTCTGGAGATCCAGAGACAACCATCTCCAGAGGACAGGAACAGAGACTCCTGACTCCAAAGAACCTGTGTTTTAGAACTCAAACCATGGCTACACGTTTGTTTAGATGTTTAGATTTTTCTTTCTCCAGACCTCATGATTTGACACGCCATGGCTTCGATAGACCCCCCCTCCTCCGCTCGCTCTCCACTCTACCTTTCTACAAAGGTGCTCTCCACGTATCCTCTCCTCTATGAAATCCATGTTAGGCCAATCAACCTAATCTTGCCTTTTCAAAGGAAAAATCTGCAAAGACTCTGCAGGCCTAGAGGATGTTTAAAACTCAAGTAGAGGAGACCCGAGGGCCCGTTATGAGAAGTCTGGCCCCTTAACTGACGCAGAATGAACCCTGAGGAGCACAAAAGGCCCAAACACCAGCTCTTCCCATTCCTTTCTCCACTCGCATTAGGTAACCAGCGGGGCAAATCTACCTAGGCAGGAAGTCTACATAGTAACAGTTGTGCAACCCCATCATCAGACTCAGGGTGTGGAGTACCCCCATGTGGATATAGATACTTCAGGGAACAGAGTCCTAAAGTAAAGATACTTTGATTTCGGAGCAAGATCCTTCTTGAGCAAGCCAAAGACTTAAGCAAGGGTGTTGGTCACCTAGCCAGAGGATAGACACCTTAATGGGCTGATGACCTTTGGCAAGATGGTCTAAGGAAGACATGCCAGCTCTAGCAGAGAGTGACAGAGCAAACCAAGATCTGGGGCAGAAAAGACAACAGACCACAGTAGCATTTCTGCAACAACCATCTGTCTGCTGAACATCTAGCCTCCAAGGTTTTATCTAAACTATACCAATGATAGTGTGGTTCTGTTTCCCTGCTCAAGAACCTGCCACAGCTCCTTGTTGCCTCCTGTTGCTAAGGTGACCATGTATCTTGGCTTGCTCACGTTACCCAACTCATAGCTTGTTATAGGATCTCTGATTTCTCTCTGCAGTGCTCTACTTGGTTGATCACGTGGTCACTCACCTCCTCCCTATTTTCAGAGGACCCAACCCACCTTGACATTCTCTTATGCTTAGGGATTCTCCAGAAAGGTCTTCCCAGCTGGGCCACTGTTAACATGGTTTTCCCCTGAAACCTGAGCAATGCCGTAACTATGCAAGTGTCTAGCAAGCTGCCTCTCTGTTCAACTCCACATTCTAACGAGCGCAAACTAGATTTTGGAGCTGGGAAGTCAAGCACAGCTATCTATCCCGGTGGTGTCATTTATAGTCTGTGTGTGGTCATAGGTAGTAACGCGTTCTTTGTCATCTTCCTCGTTGGAAAACACAGTAATTTAATTAGCCAAATTTGGGCAGGAAGCTCTGAGCGCTTAACTCACACAGGCTGGCTAAGGTGAGATGGTCACTACTGCCACTGTTGGTCTCTAAGCACGATGCTCTGACAGCCAGTCTCTCCTATGGAGCATGTCTTCCTCTGTAGCACAGACATGCTGTGAGCAATACTCGCAACTCAGAGGCATGTCTGGAGATGGTAGTACCTTAGACAGCAGAACCTGAGATAGGGACGGGTCACTAAGAGAGCATCCCCAGGACACTGACTTTCACACACAAGTGTAAGTAAAGACAAGTTGCAGAGAGAGAAGAGATGCTGAGCAAGAGGTAACTCTAGAGCCCAGAGTATGTCTCAGTGACCCGGTCCTTGAGCTATTAATAGGGATCTATTACTGCATGACTCCTATGTGGACCCATAGGATGTCTAGGTTGCTAGACAGCCCAGGAAGACTCTGCAGCCTTGGGCATTTCCTGTGTGCAATCAACGGCATCTCTGAGCCACGGTTCCTTTATTTCCAAGACGGCAGCCACAGTATGCACCTTATAGGTGGTTAGGAAAATTCAAACATAACTTTCTTAACCCTATAGTAAATGGGCCCCTATGTCTCTCCTGTGAGCCAGGTGCCTCTGGGCACCATGGACAGCACCTATGTTCTTCCGCTCTGCCTTTGCAGCTCTCACCCTGGAAAATGTCTCACATGCGCACACACGCACATGTGAACACACACACACATATGCACTCTTGTTTCAACCTGCTTTCGACCCGCATGCCTCCACGTGTGGTTTTCTTTACATTTTTCACTTCCGAGTCCTGGTTCATATTTCACCTCCTTCACTACCTTCCTCAGTCTCACACTGATTCTGCTCATCCCTAAAGGCCTTTCTTCACACAGTTCCGTAGACCTGAACATTTACTCAATTGACGGTTTTGTTTTGGTTTGTGTTTCACGATAGGACCTCATGCATTTCTGGCTGACCTTGAACTCACAGAAAGCCACCTATCTCAGATTTGTTCCAAGCATGTGCCGCCACACCCAACTCACTTAATTGATTTCTCATTGTAGATGTTTGTTTGGTTAGCAGTCCTTGATCACCTTGCCCCACCACAGGGCTCCAAGCAGGAGCACGCGCGTCCTTCTGTTTTAATTAGCGAGTGTCTTCTGATCAGGATAAGGAAGTGCCTCGGTTGACCATTTCAATTCTCAGGACTCTCAGAGCCAGTAAAAATCCTTCCCCGCAGTCCAGAGGTGCTCAGCTGACAACCTGAGCCGACCATGCATGTAAAATGAATGGTAATGGCTTCCCCTGCCATTTAGGTCACAGATGAATCTTAGGTGAGACTTTTCTATTGGGTTCTCACAGTTCCTGAAAATTGGCACCCTAGGAGGTGCAAAGTGAACCCCCTGCACCATTCTGATTACTGACACAGTTTATGCATGCATTAGGAGGCTGCCGCAGGGCTGGCCACCTCCTGTATCCAGAAACTGCTTGTTAAATCAGACCTTAAGTATTTAGCAAGTACGGTGCAGCCTAATTTACACAATAAGAATATTTTGGGGAAAGCTGATGCAAATTGAATTTGGTAGGGCAAAGGTTCACATTATGTTTTAAAACTCCCCTGGAACCATCTCTAAGGGGCAGTATCATACTGAAATTTTTTCTCATAAATATTACCCACCTGCTTATTTAACCAGTTTTAATGTAAAGTTTTTAGTTGTCTTTTTTCTCTTCCTTTGAATCAGGATATATCTGTATTTTCTCTCCGGCTTTTTAAAAAATAAAATGAATCGATACTATTCTACTTTTTGCCATCTTCTTTGCTAATTAATTACTTCATTAATTTCAAATTACTACCCCTCTTTACATCATAGATCCTTTTTAATTTTTTTTTATAGGTAAGAAAATAAAAATTCAAAGTGATCAAATCCTCTGGTTGTACCGTTTCTCAGCCCTGAGGCTAAAGTGGCTTGAACAACAGAGATAAATGTTCTCAGAGTTGTGGACGGGAGGCCAGGGTCACCGTTTCTTCTGAGGGCTGCTTTCCTGGCTTGCAGCTGTCCCTCAGCAACCATGGTCTAAACGCCTGTGCCCTTTAAATGCATTTGCTGAAGACCTACCCCCAGTGGGGTGATAATTGGAGGTGAGGTCCTTGAGAGGTCATTTGGTTTGGATGAGGTAGTGAGGGAGGGGAGGCCTGTGACCGGGTAAGTGACCTTTGAAAACAAGAAGAGACAAAACAGCAGAGCTCGCTTGCTCTCTCTCTACACACACACACACACACACACACACACACACTAATTTCTCAGCTTCTCAAACTCTCATAACTGTGATAAACAAGCCACCAACTGTAGCATCCTACGTCGGCTTGAGCCCAGGCCTCTCTCCTGTGTCAACAAAAGCCCACATGTCTGTGCCCTAACCTCTTCTCACAAGGACACCAGTCATAGTAGACTGGGCCCGCCCAAGCCTCAACTACTGTTATGATGTCTGTGAAAGGCCCCTCCTGATGCTGCCCCATTCTGAGATACTGATGGGTGGCTTCCCATTTATCAGCCTCAAACACAATGTCGTCTTTAACTCATGGATGGGTGGAGGCTCAAGACTGAGTCGCTTCCTCTGCACCCATCTCTCCATACTTGTTCATGGGCATCATTTTAAGACTAAGATATTAAGTAAATATAGAGTTTCACTTGCATTTCTAAGCCCCCCACCTCAGTAACACAATAAACCTGACACACGCCATTGGTACACGAGCGTGCGTGCACGTGCACACATCCACGCGTGCACGTGCACACACACACCTTGCCTTCCACAAAATTGTCTGTGAAGATAGTAGGATTTATGGAGAAAATTTAAAGATGGCGACCGGGTGGACTATTCATATTCAATCTGTGACATTCTGTAATATGGCAATAACAGAAACATTAACCAGATTTAAAATCCATTAGCAGAACTGGGCACGGCTGCTTGTTCCTGCGACCCCAGCAGTTCCTGGGACAGAGACAGGCAGATCCCAGATCCTAAGTGCTCACTGGCTAGCTAGTCTACACAAAAAGACAAGCTGATGGTTCAGTGAGAGACTCTTGTTTCAAGGCAATAAGGCAGAGACGGATAAAGGAAGTCACCCAACACACACACACACACACACACACACACACACACACATACACCCCAACACCGTGCACACAACCACACCATAAACACAACACACACACTTACACTACACAACACACTCTAATTTTTTAAATTCCCCAGCAGTTACATCTCCATTGGCATTTGCAGACCACCGTAAGTCAGCCTCCGTCTTTCGTAGCTTTACGCCACGGCTTGTGAAGAGTTCCCTCAAGATGCACAAATATTTTCCTCTAATACGAACCGCGTTTGTCAAATTTTTAAAATCTGACCCTGAGCTCAGGTTTCATCAAGACAATTCCTTCATGCCCCCTTATGTTTAGAGGGCCCTGCTCATCTGAACCAGTAAGCCGGAGCCTCCTGACCCGTGAGGTGGCCAAGTATCGCCAAGGCAAAGACTCTCACGGGAATGGAAAATGACCTCCATAGCTCATAGGGAGTGGCGCTATTAGGACATGTGGCCTTGTTCAAAGCTGCGTGCCACTGGGGAGAGGGGGGGTGGACTTTGAGGTTTTAGAAGCTCAAGCCAGGCTGAGTCATTCTCTCTTCCTGTTGCCTGCTGATCTGGAAGTAGAGCTCTCAGCTCTATGTCTTGCCTGCACCACCATGGTTCTCACCAAAATAACAATAGACTAAACCTCTGAACTGTGAGCCAGCCCCAATTAAATGTTTTCCTTTATATGGGTTGCTGTGGTCCTTGTGTCTCTTCACAGCAATAGAAACCCTAACTAAAACATCAGCTGTATTCCAGACATCCATTACTCTCATTGTTGGGGCTCTGAACATGCAAAGTCCACAGTGCTGGGCTCCACATCTGGAGAGCCCCTGCCCCTACCCAGTCAGTAGCAGCGCGGGGGGGGGGGGGGGGACCCTGCTTTGGGAGGGCCCCACCCCCTCTATAGTCCCAGCACAGGGCTCCCGTGTCTGGAAGGCCCTGGCCTCCTACACAAAGACCACAGCCCAGGGCTCTCCTTTGGGAGGGTTCTGTCCACCCCCCCCCACCCTACTCCCAGTCCACAGCACGGGGCTCCCATTTCTGTGGAGAGCTCCACCTCTGACACGCCCCCCCATACTTATCCAGTGAAGACCTGGGCCCTGCTTCCCTCAGCTCCCCTCAGCTTCCACAGCAGGACTGTTGACCCCTCCCTGTGGAGGGAGCTCAGCCTCAGGCCCACCCTTTCAAGCTGCCTTGACCAGCCAGCTGAGACCTGCTTCATGGTGGGCCCTGCAGGCGGCCTTGGCAGCAGGAGGACTGAGTTGAGGACTGGGCTGCTGGCTGCCTGCTCCCTGCCCAAAATGACACCTCACACTTCATAGTTTCTGCCAGGGAGCAAACCTGACTTTCCCCAGCAAGCCTAGCCCCTCCAGCTGCCAACTGCTGTTCAGGCTAATGCTTGCCTCCTCTGCCACCCTGCTGGGGACTCCAGGGACCCGGCCACCATCCCTTGTGCCCACCATGAACCCCAAATGGTGCCGAGGACCACTGGGGAGCCAGTATATTTCCCGTTTTGGGGAGTCTGGCTCTGCAAGGTCAGGGAGCTCTGAGACTTGAGACCTCCCATAAGAAAGCTCCTTCCCCCTTGGACTATCAGGGACCCCACTCCCAGCCAGCTATGGGGTCCCCCAACCTGGCACAGCAGCACAGAAATGGCCCCAACTAACACAAATGGCCCTAAGTTGGGCCCCTCATCCCTCCCTGGACTTGCCAAATAAGGGCAAAAATTCCCACCAATCACAGGTCACCCTGGGAGGCTCCGCCCCTTCAGGGACACTATATAAAGAGCAGCTTCCTGGACTCTACTGAGAGTACGGAGGGGGTGCAGCTTCTGCTGCTGCCTTCCTCCCAAATGGGGGCAGCTGCCGAGAAGCATGAAGAACACCTCAGCTCAGCCAGAAGCAAGAAGAGCACCTCAGCTCAGCCAGGGATACTTCTCTTCAAACTGCAACATTGGGGACACCTTTCCATCTCAGAGCTGTATGGTCCCTAGGCTCCCAACTGCCAGGGCACCTTCCTGTCAGAGCTGTGTGGTTCCTGGGCTCCCAAATGCCAGGTCACTTTTCCATCTCTGTTTGAGCCTAATAAAAACCTTAATACTCGTGACACACAGAGTAGACACTTGTGTCACCATCTTTAGGCCAATAAAATGGAGCTTCAGCAGAATTATAGGACATCCTTAAGAGCAAATAAATGCCTGCCCTACATCTGAATTTCATAGTAACCTATGTAAATTACCAGTCTCTTGCCTTCCACCCACCACCTGTCCTGCGACCTCTATGCATTCTGGAATGTCCCTCAATTATGAGCACTGACCTAGTGTGGATAACATCCTGGGTCTTGGGCAGGACCCTGGGATTAAAAGCGGCATCACATGCCTTTAATCCCAGCACCTGAGAAGCAGAGGCAGGTGGATCTCAGCGAGTTTGAGGCCAGCCTGGTCTACAGACTGTTCCAGGACAGCCAGAGTTACAACAGGGAAACCTTGTCTCAAAAAATATTTTTTTTAAAATCCTGGGTCTTGTTCCCACCACATGTCTGTGCTGCTCTGCAGAATTGATGGAGGTTACATGCGCTCATAAGATCATCAGTAAGGACACTGATAGAAACAGGGTTGAGCAGACCCACAGCATTCTGAGGACCGTCTGTCTTTCTGTAAATGCATTGCTTTACCCATACAATAATACTCAATGTTAGCTTATAAGACATATAGCTCTGTAATTATTTTAGCCTAGCCAATCTGGAATATTAACTTTATCGTGTTAATGTAAAGACAGAATAAGCCATTCAATTAAAAATTTCATACTCTTTTACCAGATGCTGTGCTGGTAAGGTTGCCCATTAGGGGGTCTCAGTCACATTTTTTAAACTCTAAACTCTTAGGTGCTTGGCAAAAAACATTTTTTTCAATAGTTTTCATTTGCAACTTATGCAAATTTGAAGAAAAATTTAATCTTTTTCATATTACTATAAAGTTATCCTGAATTCCCAAAAAAACTAAGAAGTAATTGGTATTTTAAATTTTTAGTGTTTTTAGGAATTTTCTTAAATTCCTCAATAGAAAGGAATATATCACAGGAAATATATCACAGGAAATACAGTCCTGTGATATAGTCTTGATCAAGTTGACAGAATTTAGAGCCAACTAGAAAACAGGCCTCTGAGCAGGCTCCTGGAAGTATTTCCAGAGAGAATAAACTAAGGCAGTAAGACCCATCTCACAGTAATTGGCACCCTTGGGTCTTCTAACATGGACTGAATCCCAGGGGCTCTCCAGGGAACTCTCAGGCCTTTGGCTTCAGACTGGGACTGCCGAGGCATCCAGCCTCATTGACTGAGCAGGCCCCAGGTTCTCAGCCTGCCATCATTGGGCTATTCAGGCCTACCACACAAGCCATTCTAATGAATCCTCTTTATAATATAGATATACACATTCTATCAATCTTTTCCCCTACAGATCCCTGACAGATATATAGATATCTCCTAAATATAGAATATGTTTCAGATGTCCAGGACATTACTGAGGCCAAGGATCAGCCAGTAAAGTTTTCTTTCTCTTGCTCAAATTATGTTTACTGTGAGACATACACACCTGGAAGCAGAAGACAACAGCCCTGCCATGTTGTCTCTCCACACTGAGTGAGCATGGATGTTATAATCCAGGGATGTTTAGGCTCAAGGCACAATGGACCTCAAGAATGCAGCCTAACTAGTGATTGCACCCAGAGTAGAAAGTCCCCTGAGAACTGAAGCTGGCCATGGCGTGGTAGGTTGACTCTTGAACTGAGGGTCCCTCCTGCCTGACATGCTACTAGACCCTCCGACCCATGCCCAAACTGTAGTGGGTGCAATGTGGCCCACAGACATTTTGGTCAAGTCAAGAATGAGTCTAGAGTTTGGCAAGGCTAAGCCTGGAGAAGGTGGGTACCAGGATGTTAGCAGGAGGTAGCAAGTACCCAGAGGAAAATAACCAATGGGATGTAGAAGACATGCTTAAGAAGTAGCTCGCCAGAAAATGAAGGAAAATCCCTGCTTTGTAGCATCTGGTGATGTTCCCAGTGTCAGCGTTTTGACTGTGGAACCGAGCGTGGAATCTAGAGATGCAAACAGGTGTCCCTGAGACAGTGTGAGCTGCTTCAGCACGCCATGACTGGCTGGCAATGTCAGCTCTATACCAAGGGTGTGTGCAGCATGTGTGCACATGTGACGATACTCAAATGAGAAAAGGGACTATTTCAATTCCCCACCATATATAAATGTAGACAGCAAGATGACACAGACTAGTCAACATGGGATGATAATCTATCATGATATTTAATGTCAAAATATTGAATATAGTATAAGCAGCATATTGGAAATATTAGTTATAGTCAAGGTAGTTGAGAGTGAAACAGAGGAGTATTAAAGACTAAATGTCACAAACAATAGGGAAAATGTGACATTTTTCCTAAAAAGAATCTGGATTCATCATTAGTACTTAGAATTCTACCTTGACTGCCTTCATGAGTAAGAGACAGATAAGAACCCAGAAACCACAGCACAAATCATCACAGACAGAAACATGAGAAGAATCGGAAAGAACTGCTAAAAATAAAACAGAGAAAGAGAGAGAAGAAACGGATAAATTGATAATACAACTTTTAAATAACTACCGAAGATCTAGAAACACAATGTAAAACGCACGTCCCCGTGAAGGAGAATCCAACGGGGCTGAAGATACAGCTCAGCTGTTCAGAGCGCGCAGTCGGGGAAGACCCGAGAGGGTCCCGGCATCCTTGTCTGGTAGCTCACAACCACTTGTAACTTCACTTTTGAGGATATCCAGCCCTCTGGCCTAGGTAAGCGTCTGCATTCACATTCACACACCTACATGCAGAAAAACACACATAATCTTTAAAATAAAAAAATATTTAAAGAGGAAATCAGTGTAGTTGGTGGAGAATGGGCTAGAGGGTGGTGGTCTGGGATGAGCCGAAGGGAAGAGATGGATGCGATTTAAATACAATGTAGTCGTGTCTGAGATTATCAAAGAATATATACAATTTAGAAAGAAGAAGTCAATCTAATCAATTTTTTAAAGTCAAGAATCAGGAAATAGGGGCCAGAGAGAGGGCTCCATGGTTGAACATTTCCTGCTTTCCCAGAGGATCTAAGTTCAGTTCTCAGCACCCATGTGTGACAGTTCCCAATTCCCGGTAACTCCAACTCCTGGGGATCTATAGCCTTTTTATTGAGTCCACAGGCAATCACCTTCACACATGCATGTACATACACAATAATTAAACTTTGCTTTTAACCTTAAAAAGTCTTAAGCCAACCTTCAATGACTTATTATTATACCCGTCGGTCAATGCATCTCTCGTCACTCATCAAAGAAACTTCAATTTCTAATAGGTGGTGATTAACACAGAGACCCACGCTGGCCAAAGTGCAGAGAGCAAGAGATGGAAGAATGCTCAGCCCTAAAGGGATACGTACTACAACCCTTCCCAAGGCTCAGGAACCGTTGCAAAAGAGATGACAGAAAGAGCGTAAGACCCATAGCTGTTGGAGGACTACAAGGAAACAATTTCTGGACAGCACAGGGCAGCTTCACATATGAACTCAGAAGGACTAGAACAGCATGCACAGCACTGTGCAAATGCAAGCCAACCAAATGCCAGCAGGAGAGAGGAATGTTGAGCACACAATCACACCCACAACCTCAGAGCTGCTGGCACTTGTTAGCTCCTAGGAAAGGGAGAGACAATTTTCTCTAAGACAGTGGTTCTCAACCTGCCTGATGCTTCGACCCTTTAAAACAGTTCCTCTTGTTGTGGTAACTCCCATCCGTAAAATTACTTTCATTGCTGCTTCCTAACTGTAAATTTGCTCCTGTTATGAATCATAATGTAAACAGCTGATATGCAGATGGCCCTTGGTGACCCATGTGAAAGGGTTATTCCACCCCCAAACTGGTTTCGACCTACAGGCTGGGAACAGGTTCTCGAAGAGCTAGATTGACCTCACTTCAGTGTAAAACCACACATCCACGAATATTTGGGCAACACAAATTGGTCTTGAAAGGGTTTTGCTTTTTTTAAAAAGACACAAAATTGGGTGGTGTGGTGTTTGAATGCTACATCCCCTATAAAGTCTTCGGCATTTTAACACTTGATCTCAGGTTGGTGGCTGTTTGGGGGTGGGGAGAGGGATTAGGAAATAGAGTTTGCTCTCTCTGCTTCCTGATTGTGGATGGAGATGTGTGCTCTCAGCTGCTGTGCCTGTTGCCATGCTCCCCGTCATGACAGTGACGGACTTTTATTCCTCTGGAACTGTAAGCCCCCAAAAAGCCCTTCCTTCTGTAAGTTTCTTTGCTCATGGTACTTTATCACAGCAATAAAAAAGTAACTAAGACAGACAGGTTGGGAGGATGAGATGGAACGGGGCAGGGTGTAGTGGCAAATAAAACCAAAACAGGTTGTATGAAACTTTGAAAGAACTAATTAAAATATAGATTTTAATTCATTGTGAAAAGTAAATCTTTGAAAAACTAATAAGAAAATAAACACAAAGAACAACCAGGCATGGTGTCTCACGCCTGTAAACCTTGAACTCCGGAAGCTAAAACAGGATTGCAGTGAGTTCGAGGCTAGTCTATGCTGCAAGAGGAGAATCTGTCCAAAAAACAAGCAAAACAACCATGCAAAGCAAATCGAATACGCCTGTGGGGTGTGTTGGTGGAAGAGCAGGCACCTAGCAACTGTAAAGCCCTGGGCTCAATTCTCAGTGACCTTCCACCAAAAAAAGCATAGAAACAGACAATGCAATAGCTTCCCAGACCAGTATATAAACAGAAATACAGAATAATAGAAATAAGTCTGTAATCACAATAAGTGTCATTCACCTTGCTGATTAGGTCACAGATTGTTGCATTGTGAAAGGGGTAAAGAATGTGCAAGCCACGGTGGTGGCACGCTCCTTTAATCCCAACCGTTCTCACCCAAAAAATCCCAGCACTCGGGAGGCAGAGGCACTCGGATCTCTGTGAGTTCGAGGCCAGCCTGATCTACAGAGTGAGTTCCGGGACAGCCAGAGTTACAACAGAGAAGCCCTGTCTCGAAAACAAAAAAAAAGAAAAAAGAAAGGAAGGCAGGAAGGAAGGAAGGAAGGGAAGGAAGGAAGGAAGGAAGGAAGGGAGTGCGCTACATACAAGGGGCACATCTGAAAACAAATTCATATTTTAAAGGATTTTTTTTTCAAGACAGAGTCTCACTAGGTAGCCCTGTGTATTAATTACTTTTCTATTGCTATGATTAAACTTTCTGACCAAAGCAATTTATAAAAGAAAGAGCTTAATTGAGCTTACAGTTTTAGAGAGTTGGCATCCATTATGGTGGAGCAAAGACAGGGCAGTAGGAACAGCTGAGATCCTGATCTCAGACTGCAAGCAGGAGGCAGGGAGAGCACGGGGAATGTCACAAATCTTTTGAACTTGAAAGCTCAGCCCCAGTGACACATCTCTTCCAACAAGACCATACCCTCCTTAATCTCCCCAAGGGTTCCACCAACTGGGGACCAAGTATTTAAATATATGAGCCTATGGAGGCCATTCTCATTCAAAACACCATACCCTGGATGGCCATGAGTTACCTACGTGGTAACTCACCATGTAGACTAACTGGCCTTTAACTCAGATCCACCAGCCTCCACCTCTGGAGCCTTGGGATTAATGGTGTGCACACACGCCTGGCAATTTCAAAGGGCTTTAAAGATAGATCTAAGTACACTGTTGAGGTGAGGTTGATGGTGACGGGCCATGCCTTCTGAGTAAATACCACACTTATAAACTTATACTTATAAATCTTTTATTGTTTGGATGGTCTGGGTTTTTTTTATAATTTAAAAAAAAAGTTTAAAGTGTATGTGTGCATGCCTGGGGTATGCATGAGCACCACGTGTGTGCAGAGACCAGAGATGGCCAGAAGAGAAGGTTGGCCCCACTGGAACTGAGTTACAGGCCATTGTAAGCCATCATGTGAGTGCTGGACCCATATGGGATCCTCTGACCTTCTACAAGAACAGTAAGTACCTTTAACTGCCAAGCAAAGTCTCCAGCCTGTGTGGTGTTTTTAAGACAAATGTCTTGAGAACTGCAGAAATGGCTCAGCCATTAAGACACACCAGCTGTTCTTCCAGAGAGCAAGGTTCGAATCTCAGCACCCACGTGGTAGCTACCAACCAACTTTAACTCCAGTTCCAAGGGATCTAATGCCCTCTTCTGGCCTCTGCAGGCACTGCACGTATGGGGTGCACAGACATACATGCAGCCAAAACACCCATACACATCAAATAAAAATAAAATATTTAAAAGAAAAAGACAGTATCTCACTATGTAGCCCAGGCTGGCCTGGGACTCACAATCCTACTGCATCGACCTCCTAAGTGCTGGTATTTCAGGGGTATATCACCCAGACTGACTAAAAACTGTATATTCTTAGAGTACTTCATGCTCTCGTGCTGCCCGTGTTTACATGCTGGCATTATGTGAGAAACCATATGTATATGGCAGACCTTGGATTGCCAGTTATGTCTCAACAGCAGAGGTTTGGGTCTTCTCTTTTGTTCTTTTCTACTAAAGAGAGAGACAGACAGACAGACAGAGACAGAGAGAAATACAGCCAAGGGCCATAGACTGTCACACTAAGTGCCTTGAGTGTTCCTCAGGTAAACTAGCTTTCTAAGACCTCGGATCCTTTTGCAGATGTGAATGACCGATGGGCCTAGGAAAAGCAGAGGCCTGTAAACAGAAGTACGCACACACGGAGGTCACAGAGTCTGCAGCTCCACCCCACAGCCAACCCCTAACATCGCTAGATGGATCACAGATCACACACATCTGCTGACAAAGTAGCAAAAGGAGTCACTGGGGAGAAAGAGTACCTTTTCAGGTGTGGCAGAAGCTGGCTCAGAACGGGGCTACCACCCCCGCTCCTCACGCTGTGGCGCATCTGTTCACCCTGTCATCCCAGCCACCAGTCAAAGAGTACACCTCTGTAATACACAGAGGAAGGAGCCCAACAAAAATGCAACTGTAGGCTCCTCCTGTTCCCTTCATCTTCAGATCTGGAAGGGAAAAGCACTATTAGCTCAATGAATGCAAAAGGGTCACACTGTGCCAATTACAACAAAAGAGTTATGAGAGCATATTAAGTTTGGAGACCTTGAAAATGGGTATCATGCCTTTACAATCAAGCAGCATATGGAGGAAACCTTGGAGCAATTAGGGAAAGGCAAGTTGTTCTCCCTTCTAATAAGGAGCTTTCTGGGAAGTAGAAAGTTACCTGTCTCAGAAAAATACCTGGATCCACCAGGAAAATGTGTTTCGTGATTACAAGTCATTATTAATAACTTGTAGACTTTTAACAAGTGAGGGGAATTCCCTTTCATGAACTCACACAGGGCTGGTCAGAGTGTCTTCCTCTAAGAACTTTTTAAACAAGGTCTTGGCAGGTGACACAGACAGAAACAGAAAAACTCCTTTGATTTGGGAACGTCATTATATTTCCTTATGGTTCTGTTCAAAAGCTGAATTTTCTATTCTCTGCTTTCAATACCCAGAGATACCATGATTTCATAAAAGTGACTCAAAAATTTTTTTGCAAGAGCTGAGGTGTGGTGGTTCAAATGAGAAATGTCCCCCATAGGCTTGAGTATTTGAAGACTTGGTCCCCAGATGGTGGTGCTGTTTGGGGAGGGTATGGAACCTGTAGGAGGTAGAACCTTGCTGGAGGAAGTACGTCACTGGGGTTTGAGCTTTGAGGGCTTATAGCTCAACCTGCTTCCTGTTCTTGCTCTCTGCTTCTGTGTGTGGCTGAAATGTGGCCAGCCAGCTTTTCGCTCTTACCTCCTGCTGCTTGTACTCTGCCATTATGAACTCTTCCTGGAACCATAAGCCAAAATAAACACTTTCTTCTACAGGTTGCTTTGGGTCATGGTATTTTAGCCCAGCAACAGAAGAGTAACAATATGTAAGCACATCAATAACGTTTACACTCTCTAGCCATGGGAACCCTCCACTCCGCGTTCAAGCTGGGAGAGCAAATAAAAATTGTCGCTTCTTCACAAAGTTGAAAGGTGCTGCTTGGAGTCACAGACCCATCAGCTGCTCACCAACTGTTATCTGCTTGTTGATGCCTAGTCCAGGGTCAGAAAGACACCACGTTGGGAATTCTGAGTGACTATAACCAGAGAATTCAGTCTCTGATGTTGCTATTGACAACGGAATTTCTGAACTTCAAGCAGCAGATGAATGGATCTAAAACATGCCAGGCCAACCAAATACTCTGCTTGAGAGAGTGAACTTCCTTATGAGAGATAACACTTTGACTAGGTGACGGACCTTCTTTTTGGGACCTGGCATGATTGTCTACTGAAGTAACAAATAGCCCATGGACTCCCGTTGTACACTTACACCATTATTTGAAGCTGCAGCATGAGGAAGGATTTGTTTTCAGCTGTTTTAAAAGATAAGAGCAAACAGGGAGAAGAGGAGCCATTCAAAACACATCAAAATACACTGCAAAACCCAATAGTGATTAGCTACTCCTAGTTTCATTGCTGTGACAAAATCCTCTGACAAAAGCAACTTACAGGAGAAAGGGTTTATTTGGCTTACAGTTCAAGGTATAGTCTATCATGGTAAGGAAGTCACAGCAGCAGGAGACTGAGAGAACTGGTCTTAGTATAGCCACAGGTAAGAGTAGAGAGCAAGCGAGTGAAACACACATGCTTGTGCTCAGCTCTGTCACATCCCAGAATCCCCTGCTCTGGGAATGGTGCACCCACAGTGAGGTCATCTCACCTCAATTAAAATAATCAGGGTAGTCCCCACAGACATGCCCACCAGCCAACCTAACCTAGACAATCCTGATTGAGACTCCCTCCCCAAGTGAGTCTAAATTGTGTCAAGGTGACAACTAACACCAACCATCACATTTAGTCAATGAAACCACTGCAGTTCTTCTGAGCCTGAGATCTGGGGCTCAGGAAACTACAGACAAGTGCAACCGACACCCACGCACAGATGTGCATCTAACAGCAATACTCAGAAACTTGGGTTTCCAGTTACGAAAAAAAAAAAATTAAAAAGAAAAGTGAAAACTAAACAAAAAAGTAAACTAAAGTCTTTGTCTGTCTGAGGTCAGTGTTTGGGAGGCTGGGGCAGGAACATCTGGAGTTGGAGACAGCCTGAACCATGCATTGCCACAAAACAAAACAAACCACAAACCAAAACAAAAAAACACAAACTCCTGGCTTCTGGGCTCCTCTGTCCTGAAGCTTTCCTGGATCAGAGTGGGGGTCAAAACCAGGAAGCCCAACTTCCCTAAGCACCCCTGAGTCCTGCATACCCACCCCACCCCCTGGTGCTGTTGAAATAACCAAGCCAACTCCAACTCGATATCCTGGCCAGTCCTAGGACTTGAACCAGGAACCAAATTAAAACCCAAAAGCAAAGGGATATAAGCTGCCACTTCAAAAACTTAGGAGCATGTGACAAATCCCTCAGGCCCAAGCCATTTTGGACAAAAGTGGTCAACTATCAGTATGCACTTGCGATTGAGCCATGCTCAAAGTGAATCAACCTTCCAGCTAGAGCAGTCTCCTGGAAACCAAAACAGGAAGTAAGTTCTTTAAGAGCAGAAGATCTTTAGCCATCAGATCCTTGTAGAGTGAGGACTGAGGAGAATCAAAGGTAGCGAGAGCCAGCTCTTTAACATGCAGGTAAACAGTGCTAAAACGTCGCTTAAAAGCATAATAGGATGGGGTCTGGGAGACAGTGCAGTAGGTAATATGCTTGCTCACAAAGTATAACGACACGGGTGCAGTCCCCAGCACCCATGTCAAAAAACCATGCAGAGTGGCACACGCTTGTAATCCAGAGCTATTGAGGCAGAACACAGGACCCCTGGCTCTCACAGGCCACTTAGCCTAATTTAACGAGTGAACCGCAGACCAATGGGAGATTCTTTCTTAAAAAAGAATAATAATAATGAGACCCAAAACTTGACTTCTTGCCTCTACATGTGTGCACGCAGGAAGACAGACATATATACACATGTACACATACACCTGTGTACACTTGTATGCACACACACATATACAAAAGTATATATGTATATATATGTATATAAATATATGTATAAACATATAAAGGAAGCTCAGAGCAGTCATCAAGGCCAGTTCCGAAAACCTCAGACCGGAGTTAGCTTCAGTAACTGCCTCCACTCATCTCAGAGCCTCAATCACACCAACAACTGACTTAGGAAGGAGATATTTATACAGTAAAGAAGGAAACATTTCCTCTCTGTCATTTCACTGGAATTTGTATCCTTATTCTTTATGAAGTTAAGATCACCGATCCCTTTCACTTAGGGAGAGCTCCAGTGAACATGCTAACGTAAGGACAGGAGAAGTGAAAACCCTAAGTATCCCAAGCCTCAGATGGATTCATTTTATGAAGAAAAACACAAAGAATCAAATATTTTCCATAGCAATAAAATAGGATTTTCCTAAGGGAGCCTGGAAAATTGCCTCCAAAGTTCTGATTGATAAGCTTTCACAGTAGAAAGAGTGCATTTTGAGGTAATAAATCGCCAACTGACATGTTCTGCACAAAGCGGCAGTGTTTGATACCAAGCTGCAGGGATAGGAGCACAAAAGCATCAATTATCCCAAAATAGACTGGGGCAGAGTCCAGTGAGCTATTAGTTCTTTAAGCTGCGTCCACAGGGGATGGAGAGAAAGGGGGATTTGGCAATCAGCTGGTTAATTTGATCACTGCAGACAACTGCACTGTATAATTTAGGTCGGAAACAAACCCTGACCTGGAGTTCCTAATTTGGAACATTCATCAAATTAATCAAATAATTGTGAATTCTCGATTTCACTGAGCCCTGAAACAGAGTTCCAGGAACACAGATCAAGTGCCCACTTACTGTCATCAGCAACATGTGGCGTTGCACTATCTGGGCATCTTTGTCTGTCTGCTGTGTGCTTCTTCTCCCCTGGCCTTGTGGTCAGCTCCTCTTATCCCACCCTTCTCTGCCAAAACGAGTGTGTGTTCTTCCCTGTAAGGAATGGATCTGTGAGACTCAGAAGCTTTTGCTTTGCATATGTATAAACAGGCACTGAAAGGCACTGCACAGGCACTGTATGGGCACTGCACAGGTGCCACGCAGACACTGCACAGGTGCCACACAGGCACTGCAAAGACACTGCACAGGTGTCACATAGGCACTGCACAAATGCCACACAGGCACCACACAGGCACCGCACAGGCACTGCACAGGCACTGCACAGGCACCACACAGGCACTGCACAGGCACTTCACAAGTGCCACACAGACATGCACAGGCTCCTCACAGGCACTGCACAGGTACTATACAGGCACTGAACAGGCACTGCACAGGTACTATACAGGCACTGCACAGGCACTTCACAGGTGCCACACAGACATGCACAGGCTCCACACAGGCACTGCACAGGTACTATACAGGCACTGAACAGGCACTGCACAGGTACCACACAGGCACTGCACAGGCACTTCACAGGTGCCACACAGACATGCACAGGCTCCACACAGGCACTGCACAGGTACTATACAGGCACTGCACAGGCACTGCACAGGTACCACACAGGCACTGCACAGGCACTTCACAGGTGCCACACAGACATGCACAGGCTCCACACAGGCACTGCACAGGTACTATACAGGCACTGAACAGGCACTGCACAGGTACTATACAGGCACTGCACAGGCACTTCACAGGTGCCACACAGACATGCACAGGCTCCTCACAGGCACTGCACAGGTACTATACAGGCACTGCACAGGCACTGCACAGGTACCACACAGGCACTGCACAGGCACTTCACAGGTGCCACACAGACATGCACAGGCTCCACACAGGCACTGCACAGGTACTATACAGGCACTGAACAGGCACTGCACAGGTACTATACAGGCACTGCACAGGCACTGCACAGGTGCCACACAGACATGCACAGGCTCCACACAGGCACTGCACAGGTACTATACAGGCACTGCACAGGCACTGCACAGGTACTATACAGGCACTGCACAGGCACTGCACAGGTGCCACACAGACATGCACAGGCTCCACACAGGCACTGCACAGGTACTATACAGGCACTGCACAGGCACTGCACAGGTACTATACAGGCACTGCACAGGCACTGCACAGGTGCCACACAGGCACTGCACAGGTGCCACACAGGTGCCACACAGGCACTGCACAGGTGCCACACAGGCACTGCACAGGTACTACATGGGTACCACACAGGCACTTCATGGGTCCCACACAGGGACTGCACAGGTACACAGGTGTGCACAGGTACCACACACACTACACAAGTACTGTAGCACACCCTCCTTGGCTGCTGCCTCAACAGGGGCCTTCCTGTCTTAATACAACCACTTCTCCAGAGCCCACCACACTACTTCTCAGGAACCCCTATGGTCTTCTGGATCTTTGGCCTCTCCCTTTATACTGGTTCAGGCAACTCAGCAAATAACTGATCCTATCTCGGATGAGAAACTTCACACACTATTGTTACGTCTAAATTAGCAGGAACTTTCTGCAAAACAACAACAGGTGTTGAGGTGGATTTTAGAAGTTCAGATCATAGACCCTATAAAATTAGGGTTTGGGTTTTTTGGGGGGTATTTAAGATAGGGAGAGCTTAATTTTAAAGATGTGCTTGGTGCAGTCGTGACTGTGAGGAGGATTAAAAGAAAATTAAAGAGCAGCCGTGAAGGGACACATTTCTGGAGGGTTTTGAATGTTGAGGGGTTGTACAAATGTGTACTGGAAGTGTGCCCATGTTGGGGGGGGCGGGGGCTCAGTACCTGTAACTATGCAGGAGGGAGTCTTCTGTGAGCGAGGCTCCTCCAGCAGGAAGGGTGATGCGTCTGCCATAGGCCTGCCCCGGCTCTCAGCAGCAAGCACATTCTACACCATGGACAAGTAATAAATCTCTGGTGAATGAGTGGATGAGGAGTTTTATTTCTGTCTAATTAAATAACTCCATATGGAGAAATACCCGGGGAGCGGTGAGGAGACAGGGGCTCGCCAATTACATCAGCCAAATCGACCGTGGCAATTAATTTGGGGCAGATGCTGGAGCCAAACCCTGCAAAGCAAAGGCAAAGCTCACTCACTCACTCATTCAGTCTCCGCAGTTAAAATGCATGGAAAGGACTAGAAGGGCCAGTAATGACCAACAGCAGTTTCTGATTATCGCAATGGGATTGTGGGTCAGTTCTGTGGCTTTTTAATACCTTCTTGCAATGTCCCAATTTTCTCCCTATTGCTAGGAAGGAAATTTAAAGTCGCCCATCTTGACTTGACTTACCTGTCTCACTGCTCTGCACCGAGCTTCTGGAAAGGCCTCTCTGCCACTTACTCCCGAGCCACATCCTGACACCACCATGCTAAGCAAGGCACTACCAGCATCACCATGGACCTCGCTGTCAAATCTATAGTTTAAACCTCACCTTTGTGACCCCTACATCATCAAAAGCCAAAGGTTTTTCCTCCTTTGGACCCGGAAACAAAATTCCTGACTATTATCCTCCAGCTTCCGCTCCCGTGACCGGAAGCGGCAGGCAGCCCTCTCGCTGCTGACAGTGTGTAGCTGCTCTCACACAGCCTTACATCGAGCAAGTGTTCAGGCAGCTTGAATTATTTCCCTAGAGATCTGACGGTCCCACATTGCACATCTAACTGCCAACAGCATGTTCCATTAAACCCTAGAATCGCCATGTTGAAAAGAAACAGCCAGTGCTGGGTCGGGGTGGCATATACCTTTAATACCAGCAGAGGCAGGCGAATCTCTGAGTCTGAGGCCAGCCTGGTCTACAGAGTGAGTTCCGTGACAACCAGGGCTATGAAGAAAATTATGTTTAAAAAGAGAGAGAGAAAGAAAGAAGAAAACAAAAAGTAACCGTGCATCGTGTCTGTAGGCCTGATCGCTGCTCTTGCACCACGCCAAACACAAGGGACCTTTGGAGGTCCCATAGCCACCTCCAGACCCAGTCTTGTCAGCTCATCAGCAGGTAAGCTTGTTCATGCATTCATGTGTGTTCCATCCTTACGGGTGAAAATTAATTAGGTCCATCTCTTGCCTCATTAGGTTTCACCATCTAATGAGAGAAACAGACACACCGTTCACAGACAGCGTGCGTGTTCAGCAGCTGTGGGAGTGAAGAACGGCTGAGGGAACCAAGGAGGGCTTGCAGCCAGGGATTCCTGAAGACAGGCAGGGTGGTAGCAACGCCCAAGAACAGATCCTTCCAGACAGTCTCGGGAGTTTGGGTGCTAACCCAGCATCAGTGTGCGGGCGAGGCCTAACAACAAAAGAGGAGATGCACCTTTAGAAGAAGTGTCCCTCAATAAAACAAGGGGCGTGCCAGATGCTGAGAGACACCTGTGTCTGGGCAGGTCAATTGTCTTGGCTCTCTGGGTGAAAAAGTACAAAACCTGACATGTGCAGGACCTTCCACTGTTTGCTTTTAGGAAGGGAGAAAGTAAGAACCCAGATTCTTGTGAAGTACAAATAAATCTGTGTTTTGTGGCGAATACATAAAGAACCCTGAAGGATACATAATCAACTAGAAAGTCACCAGGCCTCTAACCCCAGCACTCAGGAGGCAGACAGAGCTCTGTGAGTTCCAGGCCAGCCAAGTCTACCTGAAGTTCCAGGCCAGCCAGGATTACATAGAGAGACCCTGCCTCAAAGAGAGGAGTGGAGCAGGGAAAACAGTGGCTACCCCTAGAAACTTGAAGAACGAGCAAGGATTATGTGTTCATTTCTCGGTTTTCTGGGTTTGAACTATGAATGAGTTTTTTGGGAGTTTTTTTGTTCTGTTTTGTTTTTTGCGGAAGGGGAACAGAGAAATCAGTCTCACAAATAAGACTGTGGGCTACAAAGAAATAAGGATGTGGCCTGGACGGCGACAGCGGTGCAAGGGGGCGGTGGTGAAGGGCGGGGGTCTGGAGATGAGGGACAGGACCCTCTCCGGTGCAGGATTGGCAGTGAAGGAAAGAAGAGATGAGGGCTTCTGGAGAACCTCCTGAGGAGCGTTGCTGGGGGGCAGGGGATGAGGGGCAGGGAGGAGGGAGGCTGAGGAAGATGCTGCACCTGGGTGCAAGCGCTCTCCTCCTGCTCTCTCGCTCTTAAGGACACACACGTTCTCCACGTCTTACCCCACTACCCTCCTCCCTGACAATTTTCACCTTCAGAAGGTTAGCCTGTTTCTACGTTTGCTTACATTCCTACTAATTTACTTTTGTTAGTTTTTTTTTTTTTTTTAATGAAAATATACCAGGTCAAAGTCAAAGGATGTTTAACACCAATGAAAAAATTTGCATGATAAACAAAAATAACAAAATACCCCACCATGCAACAGTAAAAAAAAAAAAAAAAAAAAAAAAAAAATGCAGTAAGAATGTCCTCGGCTTTAAGAATGAGGAGGTGGGAGGTGGTAGCCTCAACATGGGAAACGCCCGTAGGTACAACCATCCCCACCCCCACCCCCCACTCTCCCATCAACCACAGCACTCATCTCCGATTTGACTGCACACTCATCTGTTCCCTGGAAAGTAACCACCACGGAACTTTTTAAGAGTTAAGAGACAACGTGAGTCATCCTCTCTAGTCCTCTGGCTGCACTGCGTCTGAAAGCTGTGATTCTGCAGATTCAAATGGCGTTTATATAGGTTCCTCACATTGCTGGTTCCGGATCTCAGTGCTATTTCCATGCCACGGAGCAGAAGTTTCAGGGTCAAAAGGTAAGAACCTTTAAATTTTTAGTAGCTGCTGTCAAGGGCTCTCCAGAAATGTTCCAACAACTTACAGGGTTACAGACAAGCTCTCATTAGATCTATCTGTGCATAAGAGAGACAAAGAGAACAAGACGTGAATGAAGTTAACAACTGTCAGCAAAACCAGAGCACACAGGAGCGGCGAAGACACACGGCTATGCCCTTCCTGTGTTCCAGCTCTCACCCAAGGGTCACCGAGGTGCCTAGCTGAGCTACCCGATGCCCCAGATTGCTCTCTGGATAAGAGAAGGAACGGAGAATGTTGAAGATGAAAATTATTGAAAACAACTTGCAAGAGTCAGATCTTATAGATAAATCCACCAAAATAGCATTTTACTATCCATGTTGTATGTGTGTGCAAAAGTACATGTACATCTAAAAGAGGGGTCCCTAAAAACAGATGAATGAAGAATGATAAAGATACATTATAATAGACGTAATGTATACATACATTTTCATAATTCTCAAACCTACGAGTTTTTGGCCAAGATGCTGACTACATGCGTTTCTGCTAGTGCTCTAGTGGACTGCTAAGAAAGCAAGTGACAAGTGACTTGAAGAGTGTCAGCTCCGTTTGCATTTTCCTATCACTATGACAGAAAGTGTATAGATGTGTGCACACGCTTAATGACAAAAAAAAAAAAAAAAACCAACAGCCTAGCGTGATGCACTGGACATCAGCATTGCCACCAGCATGGACCTGTGAAGGGGAGAAGGCCGGGAATGGGGACAGCAACATTAACCTTGTACTTTGGTAAGTTTTTAGGTAAAGTTTAATGGCATAGATATCTTGTGGTGCTACATCTTGCTCCTGAAACTATTCTGTAACATGCTAGTGGAAGAATCGCCACCGTTCTCCTTAGTGCTGGAGAGAAGTTCCTTGGACAGGGGAGGCTCTTGTTTCAGCAGGAAACATCGAAAACACTCACAGGAACGTGCTTGGCCTGGTGACTAAACTGTGCTTCCCGTTGCCCTCGCTCCTGTCACTCAGCTCTCAAGGGGCCTGGAGCACCACAGCTGGAGCACCACAGCTGGACTCAGGTTCAGTTCACAGGATGTGATTTCACCCACTCACCCCCGAGAAAAACTCTGTGCCAGGTGTCAGCAACTGTCAGCGGTGCCAGTGTGGTGGCTCTAGAGCTCATGGCAGATGGGGAAATGCACTTTGTGGGTTATAATGATTCCAAATGGCAGAATATCTTCCCTCTGGAAAAAGAAAATATAAATGCCATGGGGACCATTTCTCATCAGAATGCTCACTTAGAAATGGTTTCGGGATACAGGCTTACCCAAGCCTGCCAGGCCCACCCAGACCTCCGCTTCTCCGTATCTCCTGAGATGACAGCAGCTCACAGCCCGTTAAAGCAGCTTTGGTCCACTAAATCAGAAAGACAAGACAACCCATCAATCAGACCAGAAACCCAAAATACTCCACCATGAAAGGGTTTTCATCTTCTCCAACCCTCCACCGAATCTGAATTTGATTATTACAAAATCTGATCTGGAGACCGGAAATATGACTCAGTGTTTAAGAGCACATGCTGCTCTTCCGGGGGGTCCTGGGTTCGACTCCCAGGACCCACAGGGCTGCTCACACCATCCAGGGGATCTAATGTTCTCTTCTGGCCTCCTTGGGCACCAGGTATGTACACAGCACACAGATGCACATGCAGGCAAAACAAACATGCATATCAAATTCATTAATTGGTTCATTTTAAAAATTATTTTAAAGTCTGATCTGAGCAGACATGGTGATTCATGCCTGTAATCCTAGCACTCTGTTTCGGAGACAGAGGCCAAAGGATTGCCTCAAATTCAAGCCTCGTCTAATCTACATAGCTAACTCTGGGCCAGCCTCAGCTACATAGTAAGACCTTTAAAAAAGAAAAGAAGAAGAACACACTTATCTAGCTGGGTAAAGTCAGGGCCCACAGTTCTAAATGCCTGTGAGGCTGAGATGGAAGAATCGCTGAGCCTAGAAGTCCAGGGCCAACCTGGGCAACATAGAGAGACACCTCATCCCCACCCCGTCCTATCTTAAGAAAAGGACAAACCAACAGGATCTGGTCATGCAAAGCTGTTCATTGGCTGTACACTTTTGACCTCGGAAGATGTTATAATGACAGGGCATCACCATCCATTTCTAAAATAAGATACCATCGTGCAACACCTAGCCCTGAGAGTTCCTGTTTTCTGAGACAGCTCAGACTTTAAGCAATCCTCCTGCCTCACCTTCCTGAGTGTCGTCACACTTCACCCACCCTAAGACCCTCCCGTGTTAAGGAGGGCCGATACTCTGTGATTTGTGACAGCACTGGAAAAAAAAAAATCACAGCCACACTTCTCCAGTGATAGGAGGAATGTGATGCACACAAGGGCCTCGTGGGAGTCCTGCCCTCGCTAATACGGAAAGCACAATGATGATCTCAGACAAGTGTGGATCAGAACTCTGGTTCCCAGAGCCCGGAAGGCACAGTGGAGCGGAGTACACAGAGAGCGGGTCTTGGGCACAAGGGTGCAAGTGGGTGGGAGAGACGTGTGCTAACGTTCTAGAGAGCGGGTCTTAACGTTTTCAGGTAGCTGGTGGAAAGGACTACAGGTCAAATGTCTGTGATGAAGGACCTGCTACCCACTCCGACTGATCATTGTACAATGAGTGTGTGTGTGTGTGTGTGCGCGCGCACGCACGAACTCCAGAGTATCTGTTAAACATAAATCATACTTACACAGACCAAAAGCTCATGGCATCAACTGTGCCTACCAATATAAATCTCACTCCTCATCAAAGAAACTTCTCTTTGCAGCAGACCAAGAACTGAAAACCACAACTGGTCAAGCTACAGAGGACAGCCGACTGTGTGGTGCTCCGCCCGGTGGACACATCTCCAACACAACCCCCGCACCTAAGGCTCGGGGGACATCTAGGGAGACGAGGGGCAGAAAGACTGGAGAGCCGGAGGACCGGAAAGCCTTCTGTGAGACTGTGTCCCTTAGAAACAAGGAAGTTACACCCACGATACCACAACACACCGGCCGCCTAAACAAGACCTGAGCAGCGACAACACTGGCGTGACAAGACATGCTGACGCGGAAGGGGGAAATCTCGTGGCGCCCTGCCCTAGAGGCAGAGGCTAACGACTCCCGCTAAGATGAGTTCCCAAACTGGTCATCCATTATCAAGTGGTCGGCTCTGAAATAGTGTGCATGCAAGCAACACTGAATGGACTGGACAAGTTGTATTTATATAGTGTGTGTGTGCGCACGTGTGTGTGTGTGTGTCTGTCTGTCTGTCTGTGCGTATTTATATGTTAAAGGAGCCATGCCTTCGAGAGAAAAATGTTGGGGCAGGGCATGGAAAGGGTCAGAGGATTGCCTCAAGAAAATATGTTTAATAGACTAATGGATTTCAAATGACAGAATATCTTCCCTGTGGGAAAGGAGGGACTACGCAGAGGAAAGAATAGGGGGGAAATGATGTAACTATATTCTAATTAAAATAAAAATAAGTCATACCTTTACAAAAAAGACTATTACATGAGGTGTGTCTTACAGCTGAGTGAGACGCAGTGTTTCACTACCTAGAGAAATACAGCGGGAAGCCGGGAGAGGCACGGATGCGTGTATCGGACCTTCTGCTCTTAACTGAGCGGACTTGCCCTACACCAGCACGGTGAACTCTCTCCTGAAAAGAATGTTCTATTCGTGTTCTAGAAAACAAACGTGAGTTTGTTTTGAGTGAGTGAGACCTCACATTGTACCTTAGGAACGTTCTGGAGGGGCCGATCACCAAGACCACTGTTAGCAGGGGTCACATGTGGCCACACACTAAGGGCATGGACAAGAGGGCCCAGAAGCTCTGTAGATCTAACCTACGTTACTTCTGACTGTGGCCTAGGAGGGCCATGTAAAGGATACTAACTCCATCTAGTCTTCAGATTAACTGAAGAAATCATCTTGGTTTTTTTTTAGGAAAGCTTCCTGAAGAAAATGGAAGACAGAATCTGTGTGACCTTGAACTCGGTGTGTGTTCTCAAATATGACACCCAAATTACAACCTTAAATGAAAAAGTTAACAAATTTAGACCTCATCAAAAATTAAAGACTTTCACTCTTCAAATACGAAAGCAGTTAAAAGGCAAGTCCCAAACGTAAGGAAAATACTTGCAAATCAGCATCTCTATACGCATGACACGTAGAGGCCATGCTTTATACACGGAGAGATGCTCTGCTTGTATTCAGAATATAAAGAACTCGCACCAAAACAAAAGAGCAACAACTCAGGAAAACAAAGCCAGAAGACCTGAATAAACGCACAGAATACATATCGCTGCTAAGAAGCTACATAGAAAGGGGAGTCAGTATTATAATTTATTAGGAAAGTGAAAATTAAGATAGCGTGACATCCTTCCCCAGTCGCTAATATATCTGTTTAAAACAAAAAACAAAAAAACCCAGTGTTGGAGAGGAACTGACATACATTAGTCGCTAGCATGTGAATGAGACGACTAGTTTGCAGCACAATTTGGCAGGGTTTCATGTTCAGTCAAATATTCATTTATCATAAGAGTAAGTAACTCTACTCGCAGCTACCCAGCCTCAAGAACTGAAGACTACGTGTCCATACTAAAACATGTGCATTTTGCAAAAGTTAAAACAGCCTTAAAACTGGAACGATACAAATAAATGTATCATGAGACATCTGTGATCTGGAACGCAACAACCCAGTGACAAATTCAGATAGAAGGATGGGTAAGCCTTAAAAACGTGCAGATTAGCAGCACTAGCTGCTCTTCTAAAGAGTCTGGATTTGTTACCCAGAACCCACATGGCAGTTCACAACCATCTGTAACTCCAGCCCCAGGGGACCTCACACCCTCTACCGACCCTCCACAAGCACCAGGCACACAAGTGGTGTACAAACATACATGCCAGCAAAACACCTATACACAGAAAAAAATAAATTAAAAAAAAATGCTTTGCCAATGAAAATAAGCCAGGCCCCCAAAACCACATATTCTTATCCCATTCACGCAAACCTAAGGACAGGGCATGACTTATAAAGGCAGAGTTTAGGTTGGTGTGTGTCGAGGCAGTTACAAACAGGTACAAGGGAACTTTCAACCTGGGCTATGCTGATGGCTACACAGGTAAAGAGGTGAATCAGAAATCACCCAACTGTTTAAAAAGAAAGACACTTGGGTTTGTTGCAGTTCTTTGGTTTGGTAGGATGCATGCTAAGTATACACTCAACCAGCAAGATGTACCACCAGCAGAAATCATTCCTTCCTTCATATATGATGCTAATATTTTTGAGAAACATGGGCACCAAGAAGGAGTCTTTACCAACAATGAACAGGACCTCACCAAACTGAAAAGCTTCTGTGTGGCAAAGGACACGTCAGCAGACCGAATGGCAGGCTACAGAAGTTCATCTCTAGGAGACTGAGCAAAGCTCAAAGGTGGGGTGGGGGACTTGATTTTATTCATACCGTGTGTGTATGTGTGTTGTGTGTGTTGTGTTAGTGTGTTTGTGTGTTAGTGTGCATGTGTTTGTGTGTGTGTATTTGAATGAGATGTCCCCCATAACTAGGAGCATCTGGGTACTTAGTTCTTGGGTGGCTGCTTGGGAAGGATTACTAGGCGTGGCCTTGTGGGAGGAGGTATTTAGGGAGCAAAAGCCCTGAGGGAATGAAGTCCTGAGTGCGTGTGTATTGCATTGTTGACCCTGGCAGGACCATAACCAGGACTTCGATGCCTCAGCCCCATTCGAGAGGCAAAGAGGCTCCAGAGCAAAGCTCACAAGGGAGAGCAAACAGCTTCCTGCTCCAGGATGTTAATACCCAGGACTGCCCAGCCAACAGAGACCTCCTACAGAGATTAGCTACCACTACCACCCCCCAACACGTTGTACTTAACAGGCTGGAGGTTGGGTTGCAGATGGAATTGGATGCTCCAACGGAACCCATGCCATCACAGAACCTCCTGCTGTCGGTTGGAGGTGTGAACTCTCCGCCGTGCCCTGCCACCATGTCTTCTCACTGTAACCCTCTGAAAACGTAAGCCCAGTTAAACGCTTTCTTTTATAAGTTGTTTTAGTCATGGTGTTTTACATCAGCAATAAAAACCCTAAGGCAGCATTTATGTTCTTCTGTGGAGGTGTGTGTCTTTATTAGGAAGAGAATGTATGTGTGTATGTGGGGGGAGGGGCAAGGACCTCCACTGTCATTCCTTCCTCACAGTCTGTCTTGTATTTGAGACATTGCCTCTCCCTGAACTTAGACTTAACAAGCAGGCTGTGCTGGCTAGCCCATGAGCCTCAGAGATCCACTGGTCTCTGCCTCCTCTTGTGCTGAGGTCACAAATTCTCAATAACACCCTTGACTTTTTTATTTGGGATCTGGATATTGACCTCAGATCCTCATTCTTAGAGAGGCAGCCAGCATTTTAGCATTGAGCCATCTCTCCTGCCTGGGCTTTTAAACTTTAATGTTTGAACTTCCCATAAGTACCAACTTCGTTTCACGGGGTAAACACAATGCCTTGGCATTGTGACCAAGTATCACTGCTTCTCAGCAGGCCCTCGCTGCTCGGGAAGCTGGTTTCCTTTAGAATGTACAATAATAAATTACTTCAGAGTACTTTGGAAACCATGTCACAAACCCTGTCAGCCTGCAGTTCGATGCCCTTGGAACTAATGAGCAGTTATCAATAACGCCCGTTTGCCATGAGTTCTCCATCAGGACAAACCCATGGGTTAACACAACAGGTCAAGTCACCTGCTGAAGACAACCCAGGTGGAAGTTTTAAGTCTGGTGTTCTTTATTCTGCTGTGTGACGCATCCCAGGTGATACAGGTGCTAGAGACCTCGGGGCCTTCAGTAGGGCCTGGAGAGCTATGAATCATCAGGAAAGGTCTCATTGCATTTCATGCAGGTTGAATTTTATCATTCTTTATTGTGTTTTACACAAGAAAATGTGTGTTGCACTTAGGTATAGTGTATACTGCTGCCCTTTGAGAACGTCTAAGTACCCAGAGGCCTCTTCCCAGGCTCAGGTGCAGGGAAATCGCCCTAAGTGGATTCTGCTCACAGCTTTTGAGTCTTCCTGTTAAGAAGAAGATGCCTAGGGCCAGAAAGATGGCTCAGTGGTTAAGAGCACTTGCTATCCTTGAAGAGAAGCTGGGATAAGGTCCCAGCACACACATAGAAGCTCACAATCATTGATAACTCCACTTCCATGGAATACGGTACCTCTGAGGACACCAGACAAGCACATGGTACACATACATGTATGGAGCAAAACATTTATATTCATTAAAAAAAAGGATGAGGATGAAGGAAAGAAGGACGAGGAGGAAGATGTAGAAGGTAAAGGAGGTGCTCAGCCATACTGCCTCCCCTCTGCTCTCATCTCACAATGTCTTTAAAGAACATCTCAGCTCCAGGAGTGGCACAGCTCAAGGCAGAGAATCAAAAGGAGGGTTGCCCCACGTCAGCAAAAGCCTAGGGCCTGCACCCTCAAGCTTCCTTCCTGACACTCCTCCTCCGGTGATGAGTCCCTGGATGCTTCGAGTTTTTGGTTTTGTTTAGTTTTTATTTTGTTTTTGTTTTTGTTTTTTGAGACAGGATTTCTCTGCTGTAAATCTCACTGTCCTGGAACTCACTCTGTAGATCAGGCTGGCCTCAAACTCCACAGAGATCTACCTGCCTCTGCCTCCCAAGTGCTGGGATTAAAAGTGTACACACACACCCCCAGCTGTCATTTTGAATTTTAACAGCCTAATCCCCCAACCCTCAGAGGCTTAAGTTTGTGGTTCCAGCCTGCATACATTTCGAACAAAGCCACACACCTCAGTCTACCTCCTAAAAGCCCCCAAAATGAAGCAGGATTCAGTAGCTGCCTCTAGGAACTATCCTGCACCCATAAATTCTGAAATACAAGGTTGTTGCTGGGACACAGGCCTGCCCTTGCTATTTGATGGCGGCTGTGGTACATGCTGGTTGCATTATCTCTGGCTACAGGCTCTACAACCCCACCTATATGGCAGTGGAAGGAAAGGACTTGAAACGCAAAGTCCCCTGGGAAGTAGCAGTGAGGAGGCATTCACCAAACCCAAAGCCCCTGGGGTGGCCCACCAGAAGTGCAAAAGACCAAGGAACCCAAGTAGCACACTTACCAGAGTGTGCTGACCAGTAAAGTAGGCAGTGCCACAGCTGAGGAACCACAGAACACTGCCCCGGAGAAAGAGATCAAGAAGGACCTACAGGAGGTACAAAAAATTAAAATTAAGAAACTATCTTAAATGAGTTATCTGGTAAAACAAACAAACCAAAGACAGTCACTTGCAAAGCACAGAAGCCTATTCAAGAGTGATATTTAGCAGCTAGTGACAAAGTCGGGTTGGTATGTTCTTTAAGCAGGGGGTGGAGTTTTGGAATTGGGCATTTTTGAGAAGAAATTTTGCTCTGCAGCCCAGGCTAGCCTTAAACTGGAGATGTTCCCGCTCCAGTCTTCTGACTACTAAGGGTACCAGAGTAAGCCACATACTCAGCCTGATAGTGATATTTTGTTAAATAAAATAAACACTTAGGCAAGAGAGGTAACTCAGTTATCATATTTACTTAAGATGCACGAAACCCTTCCTTCCATCCCCAGCACAGCACTAACGAGTTATGGTGGTGCGCACCTGTAATCTCAGCACTTGGGAGGTAGAGGCAGAAGGATCAGAAGGTCAAAGTTACCTTTGGCTACACAATAAATTTAAAATCAGCCTGAGGTACAGGAGGCCCTGTCATCCTCCCTTCCCCATCTCTCTAGATATAGACCTGTGTAGAGAGATGATTGATATAGAGAAATGGAGATATAGAGATATTCGTGCATCTTTTCAAATATATCTTGGACCAAACATAGAGCCAAATTCTAAAAAGAGCTCCTTTGTGGCATCTCTAAAACTGGCTGCAGAGGATGGTGGAGAGAACTGCTGGAAGCCAGAGAGTTTTTTTCAACAGGCAGATCCCTCCTTACCATTACTTCAACAAGTAACCGGTATGTTCACACTTCTCTGAGAGGCAAGTTGCTGCTCTGAGCTACACAGCTACGCCTGAAACACCCTGGGAACAGCGTCTGCCCTGTCCTACCCCTCGCCACTCACTTCCGACTCTGACTACATTTGGGCAATGGGCAATGGGAATAAGAAAACATTTTTTCATGGCAAACTTCTCTGTCCCGGGTGAGTAGAAAAAGCAAAAGTAGTCTGCCTAAGAGTGTTAACCTTTAAATGCGCGGTGTGCTGACCTCATGTTTGCAAGAGAGCCAGAGAGAAGATGAGTGCCTGTCTGAAAATTCCCTGAACTGTCTACTGCTTTGCATATTCTGTCTTATATTTTATTTTTCACATACGGTCTCGTTCTGTAGCTCAGGCTGTCCTAGAACTTACTTTGTAGCCCAGTTTGGTCTTAAAATTGAAACAATCTTCCCGTTTCCGTTCCCAGCGCTGTAACTACAAGCATGTATCACCTCATCCAGGTGTGTACATCCTACGTAACAGCATTTATGTACACAGATGAAATGTCTCTAATCTAAAAATCTAAAAACTAGATCAGAAAGTTCTGGAGTGCTAATATGAAGCGGAAACTCTGAGTTAGCCTCAGGTGATGAACCAAAGTCAAAATGCAGGCACACTAAAAATATGGTTTATAGTTAAAGTGTCCATGAAGTCAAATGTATTTTACGTTTAATCTTATGTTGATATATATGCAAATATTCCTAAAGAATCTGAAATCCTCTCATAGTTGGGTTTTTGTTAATTTGACACTAGCTAACATTTTCTGGAAAGAGAAACCTCAACTGAGAAGATGTCTCCATTGAGACCGATTGATGTCAGGCAAGTCTGTGGAGCATTTTCTTGATTAATGATTGACGAGGGACCAGTCCACAGAGGGATATGTGTCACCTGTGAGCAGGTGGCCTCCAGTCGTATAAGAAAGCAGGCTGAGCAAGCCATGAGGGGTAGTCCAGTAAGCAGCAGTCCTCTGCGGCTCCGGCTTCAGTTCCTGCCTCTAGGTTCCTACCCAGAGTTCCCTCACTGATGGAGTGTGACCTGCGAGTTGTAAGCTGAAATACACACACCCCCACCACCACCCAAGTTACTTTTTTTTAATCAAGCAATAGAAACCTAACTGAGACAAATCCCAAACACTTCTATCTGAACTATGTCAGATAAGGGAATACTCTAGCTATTGTAAAACAAAAAACCAAAGTGAACTGAGGTTTTCCACCTGAGGCAGTAAAAGGGACTTCTACAAACAGCTGCGTGGATAAAAGTTAATTTGCTGCTGCCTTACTGTCTCAGGAAGTTCGTTTTCTCTGAGGAGGTAATGTCTTACTGTGCGTCCAATACTATACATAATCACACCATACACAGTCTTAGTTTAATTTTCCTGTTGCTCTGATAAAATATCCCAACAAAAACAGCATGAGGTCAAAAAGGCTTTACTCCAGCTCATAGTCCAAGGGCCACAGTCCATCAAGGTGGGGAAGTAGAGGCAGGAAGGGCTCGGGGCTGCTAGTCACATCATATTCACAAACAGGAGGCTGACCCAGTGACACGCACTCAGCTCTCTTTCCTTTGAAACAGTTCAGGACTCCAGCCCTCAGAATAATGTCACCAGCTATAGATCTTCCCGGCCCAGTGAGCCCAATCAAGACGATTCCCCACAGACACGCCCAGATATCCACACTACAGGTGATACTAGATCCCATCAGGTAGGCAAATCTAAACACTTGGCCTTTCGGCTTCAGTTTTCAGACTTACAGCTGCTGGCTGCCTGCTCTCAGGCAGCCATCTTGGATGAGCACAGTAATGACACAGCGGGCCCACCAGGAAGTTGAGGCCTCTGGTAACAATTACTAGAAAGCTATAGAGCAGTGGTTCTCAATCTTCCCAAAGCTGACCTCCAACCATCAAATTATTTCATTGCTACCCTGATAACTGTAATTTTGCTACGGTTGTTAATTGCAGTGTAAATAGCTGATATGCAGATGGTTTTAGGCAACCCCTGAGAAAGGGTCCTTCGACTGTCAAAGGGGTGGTGACCCACAGGTTGAGAACCGCTGCTATAGAAAACCCTGAGTGGCACAAAAGCAGCACAATGGTTGAAACAGCCCAACAGAATCAAAGGACATCTCAGTTCTCCAGGGGCTTTAGTCCCTTGGTGTTTCCCCAGCTCTCTCCTTAAGACTCTACCTTCCCAGAAAAACCTTTGTCTGAATTGCCATAGTTCTTACTGTTAGTGTTACTTTAAAATATGACTTCTTTGTACTGTCGATCTTTATGTCCCATATTTTCTGAGAGCGTTTAGCCTTTCTTTAAAAATTAAAACTCTTGAGGCTGGGGATGATGGTGCATTCCTTTAATCCTACCACTCAGGAGGGAGAGGCAGGTGGATCTCTGTGAGTTCCAAGGCCAACCAGACTACATAGTGAGATCCTGTCTAAAAAACATGCTAAGTTAAAACATTGTCTCTCTGTCTCTCTCCTTCTTTCTACCTCCCTCCCTCCCCACTCCTCTCTCTATCCTCTCTCTCCTCTCTCTCTCTCTGAAACACAGTCTCATGTAATTGAAGCTGGTCTTGAACTCCTGCCTCTCCTGCCTCTTCTTGAATTCTGAGATAACAGGTATGCACTATCATGAACAGCTTACAACTTTCAAACTAAAAATCCCACACCCCTCCAAGCAGAGCCTAGAAAAAAGACACACAACTGGAATTCAACCCCATAGGGGAGCCCTGCTCTCCCTGGGCTCCAGTGGGCCTGCAGTCCACCTTTCTCCTGACTATATGTCTGTACTGCCTGTCTTCTCATGGGCCCCAATCTCAGTGATTCTTCCCCTCCACCAATGACAGACACATCTGTTTCTAGTGCCCAACTCTGAAATGCAAGAGCCCATATCATATTTTGGTTTTGTTTTCAGTTATACCACCTTGTCATTACAAAGCACACAGACTCCCTCTGCCCACGTGACAGTCTCCTGTGAGGTCAAGTGTCAGCTCCTGGCCATTCCACATACCCCTGCACACGTTCCTACAGCTGAGTCTAGCCCAAGGGGCCTGGCTCCTTACCCTGGTTGCCTTTTTCTCAGGAACTTGGTTCATCAGCAGATCCCTAAGCCTAGCCCATCAGTTACAACGGTCAGTATCGGAATCCCAACTGCCAAGGTCTTTCCCATGGTGCTTTTGGGCACCAAGCCAATCAGAGAGAGCCATGTGAGGCTGGTACCCTTATGTGTTCTGTGATAGTTAAAGGAGAGGCTTTCTGGTTGAAGCACAGAGAGGAGAGGAGGGCTAACTAATAAATCAGCCAATTCAAACCTGGTGATGACAGATTCTAAAGTTTCTGACCAATAATTGACAAAAATCCTGGGAAACTTAGATGGGCTTTTTAGTGGGGGGTGAAAGTCATGTTGCATAGCGCATCGGTTGGTAGAACACATTTTTAACAGAGCTTTGGTTGCACAGTAGAGAGGTCTGCTGAGAAGGTGCTGGGGACTCGGGTGCTTGTGCTGCTTGTTTAGGTTGGCCTCAGGGTGACAGCACCCATCCTTAGCAATTCATGCACATCCCTGGCCATTCCCACCTCACAAGTTGAGGAAAGTTCTCACAAGAACCAGACTCTCTTGTTATTGTTGGATGACCCATTCTGGGTGTCTGTAATAAAGCTACACACAAAATAAGAGTCTGTATTGTTCTGTTGGCTCTTTTGAGATTCTTGGTATCTCATTTGAGGGAGTCTTTGTTCCCTCAAGGTAGAGAGAAAAAAAACAAAAACAAAAAACAAAAGCCAGAAACCCACATATTACAGGCCGTTTTCCTCAACTGTCACAATACCAGCAGTGTGAGAGTCGCTGTGCGTGGGAGATGATGCTTACAAAGATCACTTCCCTTTAAAATGGGGTGCTTAATTATTGTTTTGGGGGGCAGTTAATGAGTGAAACGTGGAGGAGATTAAACACATTTGGTTTGGGAGGACCATTGGGGTGAAAGGAAGCCACCATCCTTCACTCGTGGAGAGGAGGCTGAGTACTTTGAGTCTCGATATTGAGTCTCTTCTCAACCCCACCCACCACGGGCTTAACAATGGCTGGCAATGCCCAGGAAGCCACCCAGCCCTGAAAGCCATTCACAGAGGACATCCCAGTCACTATGCATCAGTGTGGACTCAGCACCCCACCACCGAGAATAAAGGGGACAGTGCCAGCACTTGAATAAGAAAGCCCCGAAAGGTCAGAGTTCACCAGTCCTCATCTTGATACCAGGAAAGAGACAGCCTCTCAGGGAGCTCCGCCTTAGGGCAAAACTAGAAGAACATACACTTAAATTGAAAAGGCAAAGCGGTGTATCAAAACAGAGGCGTGTACAAAGGGGTTATGGGAACCCAGAGCTGGAGATAATGGAAGGTTGCAGAGAAGAAGGGGTGTTTGAGCTGGGCTTTGAAGGAGGAAGAGGAGTTCCTCAGATAGATGGAGTGCAGTTGCTCCAAAGAAAATACAAACAAAACATCCATGGAGACAGGGGAACCAAATCCGCAAAGCAGTTTGTACTTGTCATATGTCCCGGCAGTCCTGGCTATGCTCTCATGAGTCATGAAAAGAATGCATGTGAAGCATGCTCTTCCCTCCCTGCCTGAGCTTGAAAATTGAGTTTGGACGCACAAAAAAATGGTCCACTTTTTTCACTCAAAGGGTTAAGCAGCAGCTAAAGCTCCATCTTGGGAAATCTGAGAACAGAGCTAAGCTGGGATTTGCTTTCCCTTCGGAAGCTGATGACCAGGTCCCCTCAGCCTGCTCAATACTAAGCATTAGTGCTACACAGGTACGTTAGATGTGACTTCTCCCGCCCAGAAGCCTAGAAGAAATGAAAATGCACTGGCCAGGCCTGGGGTGTGGCTCAGGGGGTAAAGTGCTTGCTTCACAACATGAGGACCTGAGTTCAGATCCCCAGCTCCTGTATGAATGCTAGGCAGATGTGGCTTGCCAGAAATCTCCGCACCTGGAAGGCAGAGGAAGAAGTGATTAACTAGACTGGACCAATAGGCAAGCTCTGGATTAGAGTGAGAAACCTTTCCTCGATACATAAAGTAGAGAGACATCGAAGGATACAGCTGACCTGGACCTCTGACCTTCACACGAATGTGTACCCATGCATATGTGAACATGCATACACACGTGAGTGCACACCACACACATGTGCACACATGAAAGAAAAATAATGCTGAAAGGAAAGCCACACCTTGGTATGGAGTCACAAATGGCTGGTGCTGGGTGGACAATGGTCCCCTGAACCTGAGGGAATGACCAAGCACGTCCTCCAGTGCTTCCTTCCCGTCCAACCTCACCCTTGAAACGCCTGCACACCTTTTTGCAACTGGAGAGGGCAGAGCATGCCATCGCACCAGAAAGTGGGTTTCACCTTTCATGAGATGTGTTTCATTCTTTCCATTGCAACGTTGGTCACTTTCTGATGTGTCAGGTGGAAATCAGATGATTTACATGGCTGCAGCACCTCAGCACTGTCTTCCAAAGACGCCTTGCCCCTTCCTTTAGTGTGCACGCACACACGTGCACAGAAGATGAAAACATGCGGTCTGCAATAAATGAACAAAATGTTTCATGAATGTTTTTTTTTTCAGTTTTATCATGTAATTACTTTGGAAACACTTAAATTCAGACATAAAAACAGACTTTTGTTAGACATATTTAAAGAACTAAAAATTAGTCTTCCAAAAACTGCTGAAGCTAACTTACATATGAGAAAAAATAAGAATATCAAATTATAAAGCAAAGCATAATGGTATACTGCTTTAATCCCATCTCCTGGGAGGCAGAAGCAGGCCCATACCTGTGAGTCTGAGGTCAGCCTGCATTATGTAGGAAGATACTTGACACCTGCTTACAAAGGAAAAATTAGTTTTCTACAATGAAGTCTCCCTGGGTATACTAACCACACAATAGCAATAAATAGTCAACACAAAATGAATTCAGTGGTATTTTTGTAGACACTTTGTCTCATATTGCTTCATTTGGACTTTTTTTTTTTTTGTCTTATTGGTCTTTTGCTTGTATATTAAGATTTCCAATTTTGTATTTTTATGTTTTGTATGTGTGTCTTGTTTGTTTGTTTTTTATTCTGCTTTTGTTGTTGTTTGCTTTCTAAAGAGAAAGAAAGGTTATGGAGCTGGGTGGGTGGGAAGGTGGACAGGTGGGAAGGATCTGGGAGGAGTTGAGGGAGGGAAAACCATGATTAAAATATTTTTCATGAAACTGGGCTGCGGTGGTACACACCTTTGATCCCAGCACTCAGGAGGCAGAGGCAGGCAGATTTCTGTGAGTCTCACTGAGGCCAGCCTGGTCTACAGAGTGAGTTCCAGGAGAGCTAGAATTACAACAGAGAAACCCTGTCTTGGAAAAAAAAAAATATATATATATATATATATACATATATACATATATATATATATATTTCATGAAAAAAAATTCTTACAATAAAGGATAAAGGGGAGTGGGGACAGAATATATGCCCTTCCCTGGCAGGAGAGATGCCATGATGCAGAAGGCAGTTTTCCGAGGGAAAGCTCATGCCTTGCTCTTGGAATGTGCTGACCCTACCATTCCCCATATGCAGGAAACTTTGCACAGTTTGTGGTAATAAATAACACCATTTATGCTTTAAAAACTAAAAGGGAATATGACACTTGCAAATTCCCTGAATTTAGAAGCTACTAGGTACCTCTGATGTTTGGGCACTGTAGGTTCAGCATAGAAAAAAACTCAGTCCTCAGTTAAATCAAGGTCCCACATTCTTACTTTAAAAAAAAAAAAAAATATATATATATATATATATATATATACACACACACACACACACACACACACACACATACACACATATAGAGAAAATTTTGTATATATGCAAATATATGCATAAATATATGTTCAGAAAGATAAATATCACTGTTCATGAGCAGAATCTAAGTACTTTCTAAAACAATTAAAAGTTCACCTGTCCCCACCCTACCCTGATCACTTAACTAGTGTCAGTGCTGGACACCGAGGTGTCCTGGGAACACAGGCCTCTCTGCAGTGAGGCCCAGATGTTGTAAATCCTTAGTTTGGACGAAGGTAGGATTACAAGAAGTATGACAGAGTGAGATCCAGAAGTTGTGGGGGTAGGAGAAGGGAATTTGAAGGAGCAATGATGATTCCAGTTAAACTGACAGAGGCCAGAGATACCCAGCTCCACTCTCCAATTTGCTTGGAAAGTTCTCATAGGGGAGCTAGAGGTGTGGCTCCATTGGTAAGAGTATTTGCCTCCCATGCAAGGAGCCCTGAGTTTCATCCCCGACATCTCATAACCAGGTGTGGTGTTGCAGATCTCTAACACTAACACTTGAGAGCCGCAGACAACAGAATCAGGAGTTGCAGGTCATCCTACAGTGAGTTTGAAGCCAGTCTGATGTACATGAGAAAGATTGGGGGTGGGTGGTAAACAGTTCTCACTGAGCCAAGAGCCAGACCTACTTCACAGTGTGACCAGAACTCCCTCTCCCCCAGTGTCTCAGACCGGTGCCTGGGCACCAGTCACGCACACAGAACTAGAAAGTGACAGTCAGGATTACATTCACAGCATCAGTGCCATTTGCAACCCAGTGTTTAGAAAGTAGGCCGTTTCAGATCTCAGCTTGGGGCTGCGAAGCAAAATGACTTGAGCAGCAAGGGCCACTTTGTCTCTCTCTCATCGTTGGCTCTTCCTGCACACTGTGTGCTATCGTGGCACACCTGTAACTTTATAGTACCACAGAGTCTGCCCCTTCTCAGACAATACTGTGAACCTAACAATGCAAATGGCATGGTGATGCATGGCCTTGATCTCAGAGCTCAGGAGACACAGGCAAGTGGATCTCTGAGTTCAAGACCAGCCAGAGTTATACGATGACACCCTGTCTCAAAAAGACTCGACAGTTCATTACAACTTTATCTTGTCACTCCGGTGGTCAAACTGTGTGTGTTTGCAACTGAGTGCTGATGCATGTGAAGGCCAGAAGGCGACCTTGAGTGTCACTTATCAGATGCCAGACCCTTGTCTTGTCGATTGATTGATTGTGTATGCACATGTGCCAGAGTGTATGTACGTGCACCATGTGTGTGAAAGAGCCTGCAGAGGTCAGAAGAGGGCATTGGATCCCCGAGAACTAGAGTTCTAGGCAGCTGTGACCTGCCAGGTGAGTGCTGGGAACCAAACCCAGGTCCTCTTCAAGACCAGTAAGTGCTCTTAACCACTCAGCCGGCTCTCCAGCCCCAGTTCACCTTGGGTTTTTGTTGTTGTTGTTTGTTTGTTTTGTTTTTGTTTTTTGTTTTTTGTGACAACATCTCTCAGTCGTCAGGAGCTCCCCAAGTAGGCTAGTCTGGATAGTCAGTGAACCCCAGAGATCCGCCTGAATCTGCATTCTCAGTGCTGGGATCACAAACATGTACCTCTACTTCCTGCTTTTCATGTAGGTGCTGGGGAATTAAACTTAGGTTGACATGCTTGCAAGGCTGAGCTGTCTTCCATTTTTGCTTCCAAAACTCTCCATCTCCTGTCCCCATGTTCTCTCCCCACTGTGCTTTTTGACTGTCACACATTGGGCTACCCATCCTCACAGGCTCCTGGGTTGAGATCAGTTTAGCTGATATCATTAGCTCTCCTTTCCTGTCTGCAAAGAGTAGATAATCCTGGGATAAGCTCACTAGTCTTTATTAAGGATTAAATGTGACTTTCCCACAGATAGTGCAGCCTGTCTGCAGGTTACCTAGACTGTCCTTACTGTTTTACTGTCTGCTTTTCTTCTTGTGTATTTGAATCTCAACCTGTCCCTTTCTGGGTTGCCTTTTTTCCTCCCTCCTCCTCCTCCTCCTCCTCCTCCCCTTCTCTCTCCCCTCCCCCTGCACCTCTGTCATAGTCCCTCCAGTCACTCTTCATAGCATAACTCCTTCCAGGAAACTGAAACTGGGCAGGCACCTGGTCCCTCAGCACTGCCCTCCTCCTATAGTGGGGAAATTCCACTCCACGTAGCTTTCAACTGCAAGATGACCCAGTGGACACGCCCTAGGTGTGGAGTCAGGCCACCTGCACTGGCGCCCCTGCTGTGTCAAGCAAGTTACTCCAAGAGCTGGTGTCCTGCCTCCTAGGAGCATCCAGCGAAGTCTCATCACCCCATGCTGCACCCCCATTCCAGAGTCACCTGGGCTTGACCACCGTGCTGCAGGCGTCCAGCCCAGAACCTCCATGTGTATGTAGCTAATCCTCAGAATGGAGAGACAGCCAGGGTCTGGGAAAACAATCACCAATCCTTTTAGGTCAAAAACCACAAACTGTTATCACCAACATGGCCTAACAACTCAAACTGCAAACTTCTCAATCATAATGATCCGGTTACAGCAGAAAACCGAAGCCTTTCATTGCTGTAGAACTGTGCTGTGACCATAGAGACCAAGATCAGCTAAAATGAGTTTTGTCTCAAAAGGCCTGGCAGGGTATTGGAGGCCAGTCAGGTTCTCTGCAAAGCAAGTGGTTACACCAACCATAGCACACGTTCATGGCAGGTATACAACACAAAATAGTGTGGTTTATCAGCTTGTCAATTAAAAGATGGTTTTTAGTGCCAGACATGATAGTACAAGCCTTTAATATCAGCACTCAGGAGGCAGAGGCAGATGGATCTCTGTGAGTTTGAGGCCAGCCTGTTCCACATAGTGAGTTCCAGGACAGACAAAGTTACACAGAGAAACCCTGTCTCAAAAATGGGGACTGAGATGGTGGCAGGTTGGAGAAATGGCTCGGTGGTTAATAGGGCCTGGGTTCAGTTCCACTAGTTATAACTCCAGTTCTAGGGATCTGATGCCTTCATCTGGCCTCTGAGGATACTAGGTACACAGATGGTGCACAGATATACATATAGACAAAATACTCATGTATGTAAAAATAAATCTTTTTTAAAAAAATTGTTAAGAAAAAATATATAGCAAATGTAAAGGTATCATTTGACATTTTCACAATAAAACACTTGTAAATCACCTATTGTAATAATGTTATTATTTATTATTATATTAAATTGTATTAAATCACCTAATATAAATGTCATCATCATCAAAGAGGAAGCAAACAATTTAAATTTCGTTAGAAACAATTGTTTTAAAAATAAAGGCAAAAACCTAAGCACTGAATTAAGAAAACTGATCGATTCCAATCAATCTGTATGTGTGTGTATGTATATGTGCATGTGTGTGTGGAGATATGTATATATAACTTGAGTGTATCTGTGTATCTATTATATGTACATGCATGTTATATATGTGTGTGTGCAAATATGCATGTGTGCGTGTGTTTGTATGTGATTGCATCTCTTTGTTTGTAAGTGTATATTTGTGCATCTGTGTCTGTATACACAAACACACACACACACACACACACACAGGTTTTAAGTGCTGTCTTTCTTCGGTTATATTTACATTTTACTCCTCCTTATCTCAGGATAAATTCCTTTGCTGATGTGTTTTTTGTTTTTTTTTTAAATCAGAAAGCTTCTTTACCAGAGAGTCACCAGCCTGGTGGACCTACTTTGTTAACCAGTGTGCTGAACAAACTCGATGTGGACAGAATGAGGCCAAAAGATGAAAATTCAGCACCGGGGACAATCAGAGTGTTACCATCACTTTGTGGACTTTACTGCTTGTTTCAGGGCCTGTTCCTGCCCCTCTTATTGTTCCGTGAGCTCCTGTCTGCCCTGCAGCCCACTTCTCCCTGCAGGCTTCAGAGCTGGCCCTGGGGCTGGCCTCTGCTGCCTGCGTGTTGTGTCATGCTCAGGAAGACTGCGGTACCCTGACTTTCAGACAGACAAGCCACCAAAGTAAACAGCTTGGGGGGGCACACCTACAAGACCCTGACATTTCAACCATTAGCACTTGTCAACGTGGTTTAAGATTGATTAAAATGATTAGTCCCTTGCCCTTAGAAGCCTTGCTTCCCACCCCTGAGTGAATTGTCTCCAAGTTTCCATTTCCTGCAAAGTGCCAACACTCAGCAAGCTTTGGTAATGCTGCAAAATCTGGAACAGAAAAATGTCACAGGCTCCTCTGTGGGGCACCTAGTCACCTGAGAGTTGGTGTTGTGAGAAAGAGGGAGCTTTTCCAAGTATATAAAAAAACAAAAAACAAAAAAAAATGACCCTGGAAACATAAGAGTACAGGCACAGAAGCGCTCTTGGAGCTGACGGTGTAGCTCTGCGCATGTGCCTTTTAATGGATGCTTCACAGTGCTTCTACTTCTCAGATCAGTTCTGAGCATCCAAAAAGAATGTTGAGTCCAAATTTCAGGAGGAAGTGATAACACACAGAGCTGGCAATTGTCTAGATAAACCAGGTTTTGAAATCTGAGTAACAGTAAACAGATCCTCCCCGGGCTTCCTCTGTAAACAGCTCCCACTAGGCTGACTGGGTCACACCAAAAGAAAGCTACAGAAAGGGGCTGCTGGCTGGGAAGAGGAAGGGGTGAGCAGGAGGGGGCGGGGACAGGGCAGGGCAATGGGAGTGAGTGTGATCAAAATGCATGATGCACGTGTGTGAAAATGGTACAACGAAACCCATTATTATATGCAATTAATATAAGCTAATAAAAAAATAAAGAATTCAAATCACAGTTTTCTTCACTCTAAATGTGCATTGAAATCTGGGTCCTGACCTAGAGTTTTCAGTGAAAGTTTACTGGTTAGCTGTGTAATGTATGAAATAAACAGAGACACAAACTAGGACGCAATTTTCTTTCCACCTCTTTGGGAATTAGGGAGCTACTTTGTATGGAGCTTCTTTGGCCCTCCACCCCAAACAGAAGCTCCACGAAGAGCTAGCTCTCAGCACACTACAGCCAGAGAAGAATAAATCCTACTGTACTAGACACACACTGGGGTGACTATGACTAATGGCAATCTATTGTGCTTTTCAAGAGTTTCTCACCACAAAGAAATGAACAAGTGTTTGGGGGTGATAAACACACTGACTCCCCTGAAGGTACCACCCATGGTGTAGAAAGTATCACTGGACTGAGGACTTGGTAGCAGTGTGTGCTCCACACACGCAAGGCCCTGGGTTCGATCGCCCACACTAGAGACACAACAGAAAAACCAAAGGAAAAATAAACATCAGGCTGTCCCCATATGCCTGTGCAATTACTTTATTGCTATTAAAGTTGGAAGACAGGGCTGAAGATGTGGCTCAGCAGCTCAGAGCACTTGCTGTCCTTACAGAGGACCGAGTTTGGTTCCTGGAACCCATGCCTTTGACTCAAAAACAACTGTAATTCCAACTCCAGATGATCCAGGACCCTCTTCTGGCCTTTGTGGGCACTACACTCATACGCACATACCCACACAAATAAGAATAAATCTTTAAAAAAACAAAATGAGCCAGGTGATGTTGGTGCATGTCTTTAATCCCAGCACTTAGAAGCAGAGGTGGGTGGATCTTTGAGCTCCAGGCCAGCCTGGTCTACAGAGCAAATGCCAGGACAGACAGGGCTTCACAGAGAAACCTGTCTCAAAAAACCAATAGTAGTAGCAGTAGTAATTGTTGTTGTTGTTGTTATTATTATTAATTATTTAGAAGAAGTCCCTGATAGTGCTTGACTAAATTCGAACTAATTTGCTCCCAGTTCTTTTGACAAACATCTGGCCTTCAGTTCTCCTGCCAATCCCAATTCTCAGGGTACAGATGAGAATTTGTTGTCACCATGATAGGACACTTGAAATTCCATTTTGTTCTCTGACTTGATTTGATTCAAGTCCACTCCAACTACACAGCCCAGCTTCTCAATTTCTCATTCATCCTATCACAGATCAATCCTAACTCCCTCTGCCGCCGGAATGTTCCATACTATCCGCTAGGATAATACGCATAGAATTTCAGGATGTTTCTCAGCCAGCTTGGTGCCCTCTCAATTGGTAAGTGGCTTTTCTACATTTATCAGCATTAAATGTTGACTCCCTCTCTCTTTCTTTGGTTAATAGAATTTTTTTTTTCAAATAAAACAGATGTAAAGGTTGATTTGTTTTTAATTATGTGTATGGGTGGTTGGCAAGAATGGGCATCAGAATGTGAGCGCAGGAGCTGGAGAACACCAGAAGAGGGTGCTAGATCCCTTGGCACTAGAGTTGCAGGAAGTCGTGAGACACCAGACGTGAGTGCTAGGAACTAACTTGGTTCCCCTGCAAGAGCAGTATACGCTCTTAACAGCTGAGCGGCTGCAAACATAGCTTGTACTTCCCTTGTTTTGTGCCGCTAAACAAACCTGATGTGCGCTCTTTGTCTCTCCCTCCCATGGACTGTTCTTCCTTTCTCTCTTTGGATCTGTCTATGCTCACAACACCTGTCTCTCCAGGAAGCACGTATCCCATTTCTTCAGCTCCTGGAGTAGACATATATATTATTTCCCCGAGGGTAAGAGAAAGCTATCAGAACTTGGCAACATATAAAGTAAATACCCACTAATTGCAATACATTCATTTAAGACGGTCTTTATCCCTCATTCACATTGTAGTCGATGTCTCTCTTTGAAGTCCTGTTGAATTTGTCCAAAATTACCTCGCCCGAGGCAGGCAGCTGTTTGGAACATTTGTTCTGAATGATCCCCAAAGCAGTAAATCTCAGCACTGGTACAGGCTCACATACCACAAAAAGGAAATGTCCTGGGCAGGGCGAGGATCCAGGCTTAGATCCCCATTGTAAGAAAAGAAAAGGGAGAGAAAGGGAGAGATAAGCGTGCGGCTCTCGGGGATGTGATGTTTGTACGCCTTGGTGATGCTATAAACCACAGCCTTGCGCGTTACTCACATAGACAACCAGCAGCCTGCTAGTGCAGCTAGGAACGTCTGTCTGTCTTTCTTCCCCTGCTGCACCCATCCAGGCATCAGGCATCTCTCATATAAAAGTGATTTTGGAGATAACATCATTTATTTGCTTTAAATGAAAGTCACTTATGCCCGTCATCATTTCAAACTCACCCCAGAACTTTATTTTACCTATGTGAAGAAGCACATACTATTGGCAGCAGGTACTGAACCTGCCTTGATGTGTACTGTCCTTGCATGTGATGCAAGCATGCTCTGAAGTCTTCAGACATTTCCAAAGCTTTCTACCCGGCGCAGAGTACGTATGCTTCTTTCCTATTAGAAAATTAAGTGGCTTCTCTGTGTTTCCTGCCAATGTCCAGGCTGTGCGTTCAGAACCGTCTCTGCAGCAGCACTGGGAAAGATCTGGACTTGAGCGAATGACTCATTAGCCCACCTTTGAGGAAGCAGCCCTTAGCATGAGCAGCTTGAGTCTGACAGTGAAGCGTTTTGACTTTGCAGAGTTTTTCGGAGACACGGGCACATGGGAAGGGGCAGGAGACTGGGCTGCAGACACAGTGATGTCCCATCTTCTGGAGGTGGCAGATGAAGCAGTCAGAGCATGAGATAAGAGCTCTGTCCCACGGTCACGCTGGAGGAGGCCAGTGTGCTCCATCAAAATGAGGGCCGTGCTAAACATGATGGCACATGCCCAGAATTCCAGTGCTCAGCACACAGGAGACTGAGTCAGGATGATTGAGAGATGATTGAGAGTTTGAGGCCAGCTTTGGGGAGGGGGATGGGGGGGTTGTAGAGGAGGCTAGTAAGCAGGTGATTTTATATTCTAGAACAACTCCCAGTAGTTACAAAGGAGCTCAGCAATTATATCAGTAACAGTGGTGTTGTTTTTCTTTCTCTGTGCTTCTTACATAATTACATTGGTGTCTTTAAGAACTAGAATTTTCAGAACTAGAATTTTCAGAAATTATATATATATATATATATATATATATATATATATATATATATATATATTCAGCAAAGTTAAGAAAAATCCCATAGTCCTAAATCTGAATTAGCAGAATTGGCAGGAACTCACATGCTTTACTCATGCATTCGCATAGAATTTGGAGGGTGAGGGGCATGATCTTGTAAGCTTTTAATCCCAGCACTTAGGAGGCAGAGGCAGGCATATCTCTAATTCAAGGCCAGCTGGTCTACATAGCAAGCTCTTGGCCAGGTCAGAGCTGCAGAGTGAGACCCTGTCTCAAAAGAAAGGAAAAAGAATAAATAAGTAAGTAAGTAAATAAATAGATAGATAGATAAATAAATCTATCTGGGGAATCTACTAAATGGTGACAAGCCAGTAGCAATAAACACCCCTGGTGCCCAGACACTGTCTCTACACTGTCTGCCAGTGGTCAGCTGAGAAGCCTCTCTGGAGAAATGTCTAATTCCAGCTCTTGAGTACGAAAATGTACAGGTCAGCTCTGGAGGGAGGGAGGAAGATGTTCCCTCTGGTAGAAGGATGTTCTAAGTACTGATATGGGTAATAATCACCACGAGTGTGAATAACCAGAGTGGTCCTGCCACAGCCCCGCCAATGCATCACTGCTAATGACCGTATGTCAGAAGCTGATGTAGGGATCTCTGTATCTCTATGATGCTCATTGCTGGCATATTCATTTGATAGTGAATGATATGCCACTTGATCATTTTCAACTCTATCCTACCTTTTATATGTATCTGTTGTTACAATTATTTATTTGTGGGTGTGCTACAGAGTGGGTGTGGAGGTCTGAGGCAACTTGCATAATCAGTTCTTTCTTTCCTCCATGTGGGTCCCAGGGACTGAGCTCAGGTTATTAGGCTTTGCAGAGCAATCTCCTTTGCCCACTGAACCATCACACTAGATCTCCTATATGCTTTTTAAAAGTCTACTCATATCTTAGAATCAAATTACACAGGGTGGAGGGTGTGGCTCAGAGAGAGGAGATATGGTTATCATCCATGAAGCCCTGGGTTTAATCCTCAGCGCGCACGCGCGCGCATGCGCGCGCGCGCGCACACACACACACACACACACACACACTGCAGCAACATTTATATGTGACCAAAATCAGTCATAACATGTTAAAAGGTAAAAAGAAAAGTCTTTGCACTTACACACCCTAACCCTGGATGATTATCCCCAGTTCCTCTTCTAAAAGGTCACTGTTACCTTATTCTTGCAGGCACCTTTTGAAATTATACTTATCCAAGTACATACGTGCATTTTGAGTCATTTCTTTAATAACAAATAAAATAAAAACCACAAGTGGGAGAATTCTAAAATCATTATTCAAACACCTTTTCTCTTTAAAAATGCACCTTGAGGTATTTATTCTGAAATCCTAAGGCCCAATGTAGCCCTCTTAGTGATAGCAAGTACCTGTTACCTGGGTGTCCATAGTCTGTTGAACCAGCTCCACCAATGAGAGTTTGTCCAAGTTTTGACTTCTACCTGACTTCTTGTGCAACTTCACAAACAAAACTTGCTTTCCTATTTGACTTTACATACATGTGTAACTGACTTGACTAAATTCTCCATTTAAGCACTGAGCCCAGAACAAGATTCTTTATGTCATGTGCTGTAAGTTCAAGAAGATAATTCATATATCTAAGACAGTGTCTGTTTAGCCCTCGTATTGAAAGATTTCTTTTTTAAAAAGCTCAGATCCAATTTCAGTACTAGGCAGTTCCACGGCTTCACGTTTGAGATCTGAGAATAGATGCCAATCATCTGTCATGGTTCCTACAGCAAGGGGGGAAAAAAAAAACAGCAGAGCACTTAGCACTCTGTAAATCAGAGTAGACACTTCTTCATAGGTGAAGCCATCAAAGCAGAGGAGAGCAGAAGCCAGAAGCAGCTCTGAATCCTGAAAACTACCCTCGGAGGATTCGGGTTGGTTTTGTGTTGTAACATCAGATTTGTTTGAAGTTGGAGGGGAACGTCAAAACTGAGCAACCCGACAGTGCCGCTACTGTGCTTTAAGTATTAGTAGTTAGAAAAGGCAGCTATGAAAACCAATGGTGTATCACTAATTTGTTTTTAATCTATATTTGTGTCTCCCCTTGAAATAGTTTCTGTGAGTAGGAATTTGGAAGTAGCATTCTCTGGCTCTGCTGAGAACACACGGCCCAGCAATCCCAGACACTAAAGTAATTTCTTCGGAAGCCACTGTCTTGCATGGTGACATGTTGGTCCTGCCTCCACCTGCCACCCTCTGTTGTCTTTAAGATAGGAAAAAACCAGATTGATCTATAAAACACGTTTGCCTGTGTCGAATAGTGAAATCTTATGCTGGGAAAAGTCCCTATTTTAATAAGCTTTAAACAACAACAACAAAAAAAAAAAAAAAAAATTCTACCTTAGGTGCTAATTAGAATCTAGATTCAGGTGTGAACCTCTCTGACTGAAAGTGGTGTTGAGTAACTGCAGGAAATGGGCCAATTTGAGGTACAGCAGCAATTACTGAATTAGTAGAAAAGTTCAAGTCAGGCTTCAGGTATCAGATCATTACAGATCTTTCTGGGTACAGCTAATCCCGCAGCCACTGGGCTCCCAGCACCTGTGCATGCTTGTGTGAGAGCCCAGGGATGGGAGGGAGTTGCTTACACCTCAAGGAAATAACTCACAAATGACTGCAGAATCAGGGGCTGACTGACCGCCAGTGTTTTTTCCTCCTTTACTTCAAACATCAGAGAAAAGAATATCTTAGAATCTAAATTCATTTTATCTGAGGAGATGGCTGCAATCTTAATTTCAGAATTAGCTACATCCTCCATGTCCTGAGAAGGGACAAATATTATGTCTAGAAACGTCCAGCTCTGATGTAGTCTTCACGTCCACGGGAAGGGGAGGGTGGGGCGCATAATCCCTGAACTTGGTTGTTGCCAAAAGTGAAGAAAAGCCTTACTCTGCAGCTGTGAGTCTCTGAAGACCTTGGAGAGGGGAATCCCTGGGAACCAGGGCTGCCTTTCTTGTTGGTGGTCTTCGGCTCCTCAGCTGGTAAGAGTTTCACTCGACCATCAGGGCATCTTCAAGTGTTCTAGAGGCCTTCTGCCATTCCCTGAGAAAGGTGATTGGTGAGCCACTGCTGCACACTGTCCATCAAGACAGCTCATTTCTGGCGGGGAGGGTGTGTGTGTGTGTGTGAAGAGGTGGTTCAGAGGTTAAGAGCACTAGCTACTCTTCCAGAGGACCTGGAATCAAATCCCAGCCACATAGCAGCATGCAACTGTCTTTAACTCCAGTTCCAGGGGATCTAACACCCTCATACCAATGCACATAAAATAAAATAAAATAAAATAAAATAAAATAAAATAAAATAAAATAAAATAAAATAAAATAAAATAAATACAAAGTCAGGCAGTGGTGGCACATTCCTTTAATCCCAGCACTCAGGAGGCAAAGGCAGGCGGATCTCTGAGTTTGAGGCCAGCCTGAGCTCCAGCTTGAGTTCCAGGTCAGCCAGAGTTACAACAGAGAAACCCAGTCTCAAAAAAAAAAAAGCTCATTTCCCTCCCAGAGTCATTGGAGACAAGACTACTATAAGCAATGGGTTATCATCCAGAATCCGGGGCAATCTCTTGATCCAGATGATCAAGCCCTCCAGCCTTGCTTACAGGCCTGCAATCATTTCATGCACTTTGCACAGATGTAATTCACTTTTCTTTTTTCCTTTGTTTTGTTTTTTGTTTGTTTGGAGACATGGTTGTAGTATATAGCTTTGCTGGTCTGGAAAGCAATACATAGACCAGGCTGCCCTCGAACTCACAACGATCTCCTAATATCTGCCTCTTAGGTACTGGAATTACAGGTGTGTGACACCATCCCCACACCCCACACCCCGCAGTTGATCATTTTGAGTCCAGCTTTAAGACTTACATGGTTTGGATGTACTCTCCTCGTCCCCACCAGTCGGAGCGATCCGAGTTCACTGATTTCTTTCACCCGAAAGCATAATGAACATCCTACCTTCTGTTCCATTCGCAGCCAAGTTTGAAGAACTCTCTAGGTTCTCTGGGCTTCCAGCTTGACTCATCGGATCTTCAACGCAGACATGAACTCTTGTATCCTGTCATCTATCCTGAGAGTCTTGTCAGATTCAGAATCAGATTGAGGAATGAAATTGAAACAGCTGGGTGTGGTGGGTGTGAGCCTATAATCCTAGCACCCAGGAAGCTGAGGCCAAAATGTCAGAAGTGTGAGTCCAGTCTAGGCTATATAGCAAAACCCTTCCAAAAATGAGAAGGGTGGAGGACTGGAAGGAAAGAAGGAGGGAAGGAAGGATGGAAAGAAGAGAGATGGAGAGATGGAAACACTGGTATACACCTGTAATACACCTGTAATCAGCACTTTGGAGGTGTAGGAAAGAAGATGAGAAATCAAGGTTATCCTCAGCTGTATAGCAAGTTTGAGGCCAGCCCGGGCTACATGAGACCCTCTCCAGAGTGTGAGAAAACAACACTGAATCTTCAAAAACAAAATGCAAGAGGATCAAAAAGAGAAAGGAAGTTAAAAACAACAGCAAACAAGCTTGTCCTTGTCTCTAGAGCTACTGTAACAAAGCACTGGAGGCTGGGTAGCCCTCACACACAATATTCTTACTTCTTAAAACTGGAAGCTCAAGATGGTGGCATTGATAAGAGGCTAAGTCCTCTCTCTTGGTTTGCAGAGGACTGTCTTCTGTGTCGCACAAGGTCTTCCCGTGACACCGGCCTCTTCTGTGACGGTGTCAGTTATGCACCTCAATAATCTCACTTTAGGGCTGGGCATAGTAGCACGTCTTTAATCCTAGCAGGATCGGGCAGTTCTCTGTGAGTTCAAGACCAGCCTAGTCTACATAGTGAGTTCTAGGACAGGATGCATAGAATTTGTCTCAAAAAGAACAACAAAATCATCATCATCATCACCATCATCATCATCATCATCATTATCTCACTCTGAAAGATATCTTTCATTTCTGAAAGACCTAACCTCATTCCAAGGCCCTGAGAGTAAGGACACCAAACTGGCTTTTGCAGACAAGATTCAGTCCAGCTATTGCCTTGACCTTTCTGTCACTCTGCATAGAGGTGGCCTGCGAGGCTTTCGTGACACTTCTGCTGAAGGCTCACACTTAACCTTGCTGAATTTATAATCTGATTGCTCAACACCCATGTTGGCACAAGCCTAATATCTGTAGTTGAGTTTGACTTCAAATGGATGAAGCCTAAGTATGAACCAACATGTCTAAAATTCTTTGTACACTGCAGCTGCTTTGAAAAGGGCATCCCTTGCTCACAAGACTACCCATTCTTGTACAGGCTTGATGTGGGCAGATGTTAAGGTGCATTCATTTTCCTGCCATGGTCCTCAGCTACACTCTGGGAGAACACAATGAGAGTATGCAGGCAGGGTTACCTACAGATGACTTTTCTAAAGAAATGCAGTTATTTGACCAAGTGAGCTGAATTGCGTGCCCTAAACTGGACTTAATAACCTGAATATTTACCTTTCTCCGTATCTTGTTATAGCAAAGCCTTGCAGTTTACAGAGGACGCTGAGGCCCCTCAGAAGGAAGGCAGTGGAAACCTTTGAGGAGAAGTCATGGTAGGTGCACTCAGTTGCTAACTGCCCTCTGTGTACCAGACTTCTGAGAGACTAGACATCACCAGGTGCTGTGAAGAAAGTGGTTTAAAAAGAAAAAAAACCAAGTATAAATCCAACCACATGGAAACTGTAGATGCTAATGTCCCTTTAGAGTTCCCTGGGAGCTCTGAGGTAAAGCTCTCAGGTTCTAGACCTGCTCCAGTTATCATAATAGAGGTAACACGTTATATAGAGCAGGAGTCTGGATAGAAGACTACCATTAAGCTTAAGAGTTATCTTGATAGACTGTTAAGCTGGCCACGCCTTTAATAAGCGACTGCAGGTAATGCTGTCCTCTCCATATAACCAGGCTACCCCAGCTTCCAGCAGCACCAGGCAGCTGTGAGACAAGGTCACGTGTGACCCAGCTGCACACAGAGCTTAAGGCAACAGGAAAGAGGTGGGGAAGGGGTACAAAAGATGCGATTTTTTTTTCCTTTTTTTAAAAAAAAGGTCTCTACAGGGCCCCACATAGGTTCCATGGCCTCAAACTTACAGTAGTCCTCCTTCGTTGATCTCCCGAGTGCCTGGATTACAGGTCTGTGGTACTCCACCTGGCTTGTGGAGGATGCAGCTGAGGGAAGCCTCTAGAGGATGCTTAGAGGTTATTAGCAAGCACACTAGTGGAAATCCCTTTCAAAACTAGAAATGGAGCTACCACAAGACCCAGCAACTCCACTTCCGAGCAGATCTCTCAAGGAAAGGAAGTTGGTACGTATGTCACAGACACCTGAGCTCTGACTGCATAAATATTCATAGACTTAGGATGTGACATCAGCCTGCCTATCAGCAGGTGAACGGTAAAGAAAATATGTATTTATGCACAGTGGGATATTACTCTGCCTTAAAAAGAATGAAATTGTGTCATGTGTAGCAATATAAGTGAGCCTGGAGGACATTATAGAGACATAAGTCAGGTTCAGGAGGACCCCTATTTCATGTCTTCGTATACATCAGCTAAAAGCCTTGATCTCCTAGAAGTAGAATATAAAATACTGATTACAAAGGCTGAAAGGGGGCAGAGGAGAGAAGAGCTAAACGGCGCAGGGATGTAATTGGGGAGCAGGAATAATTCTTGGTGTTCTGGAGCACAGAGAGAAACTATGGGCAGCAGCAATGAGCTAGAGAGTGTTTGGAATGTCACTCAAAGGAACAACCAACATTTTAGACACGTTTCTCAATGCTGTAGCCATTGGCTAGGTACAAGTGCTCCTGAGAAATAGTCTTTTGCCCAGGCTCCTGTACGCAGTCCTAATGGGGCTCAGATTCCACTTACACACGGGCAGGAGTACAGAGGAGGATCCGTGGGAAGGCAACCAGAGAGGGTAAAGGATGAATATGACCAAAATGCATTATATGTCTGAAGACAGCATCCTGAAACTCATTAGTGTGTATAATTCCTATATGCTCATAAAAACATACTTTTTAAATAAATAGTTAATTTTGAGGTAGTAACGATGCCAGTTACCCTGGTCTGGTTGGTCATGATAGGACAGTAGTGGAGTCACCTGTGACCCAGTAACATACAGCACCTAGAATGTCAGTAAAGGGAGCTAAAGCTAACTGGAAAACAGCATGTAAGTGACAGTCCACTGTTTCCTTTTTATGAATGAAATAATACATGGTAGGAGGTATAATAATTTTTCTGTGGATTACAACTTTTAAAATAAATTTTTATATGTTATGTGTATGGAAGGGTGTGAGCGCATGCACACATGCCAAGACACACATGTGGAGGCCACAGGACAACTTGTCAGAGTCATTTCTCTCCTCTTTATCATGTCGGTCCGAGGGGTTGAGCTCAGGCCTTCAGCTTGACAGCAAGCACCTGCACGCACTTAGCCATCTCACCAGCTCAGCAACTGCAACTTTTAAAGTATGTTTTCAAAAAACCATCAAGACAGAGTCCACAGACTAGCAAGCGGTTCAGTTCGTTGTAATAAAACACAATGGTGGTCTGAGGGTAGAGGGGAACAAAACCAATGATGTGTTCTTATTATCTCTAGCTATGAGGAAACCAAGACTTGCACAAGGTCATTAAACGTCTTCTTAACCCCTAGGCCATCTTCCCTTATTTTGAAAAGTGCTTAGCTCCGGCTACACGGCAGTGGGACCTGACTGTCATCGCACGGATCTTTTCTCACACTCAGAAATGTGACAAATCCCAGCAAAACCTGAGGTGGGGGTGGGCTGGACACTAACGGGACACCAGGCGGTTCTGAAGGGAGAGCATCGGTGGTAATGTGACTTTGAGCCATCTGTCTGTGAACAGGAGGTTGGCAGTAGCAGGTTAAGTTAGGGCGACCATCGCCGAGGGCAAAGGCCTCATTGCCGCTGTTTGCTAGACTGAGCTGTCTAGAGCTAAATTAGCTTCCCAGCTAGCCACCTGACATAAAAAAGCCCTGCTCTGTGTGCGCTAAAGTGAAACCAGCCATTGGCTCATTAATAGATGTGCCCAGAGGAATGTTCCATGGTCCAAGAGGATCCAAGGTTCTACTTACTCGGAGCTTAAGGTTGGAGGAGACAGTTGATTAAATGAGTCACTGCACATGGTCTAACGGGGTTTCTGACATGCGTGGTAGGAACACACTAATAACCCTGGGAGAGGGAGACGGGTGTCTCCAGGTAAAGACCTGTGTTGATGAGGCCAGAGAGCAAGCAGTGCTTTGTGAACCTCAGAGAGGACTCTGGACATCAGCAGCAGTGAAGGAAGCTCTGGGATGTGCTAACACAGAGAATGACTGGCTCTGATTTGCTCTCTGGAAAGACACACCAAAGGCTGGAGGTGCAGCTCACTTGGTAAAGTGCTTACCTGGTTGCACCAGAGCTTCGGTTTGAATACCAGCACCACACAAACCAGGTGGTGGTGCATGTCTGTCTGTGACCCCAATGTCAGGGGATCAAGGGTTCAAAATCATTCTCAGCTACACAGTTCATGACTAGCCTGGTTTACATGAAACCTTGTCTGAAATAAATAAATGATGATTTTACATCTGAAACTCCAGCACTGAGGACAGAGAGAAGTAGGAGGATTGTGAGTCAGAAGTTAGTCTGGGCTATAGAGTGAGACACCGTCTCCAAACAAGAAAAGGGGTTTTAATAAATAAACAAACATGTTTGCCAATTCAGATTCTAGTCTGTTCTACCATAACACTTGTTGTGCAAACACAGATTCTTCCAACACAGTTGATATATTAAGGAACAATTGAGTACACTCAAACATCACATTTGCTTACTGTGTTTGCAAGAAATGTGAGATGAATGGGAAAAAACTGTAAGCACCTGGAAATGGGCAATGGAGGCCCAGAGAAGCCATGCTAATGCCTCACACATCACCAGTTCCCCAAGCCTCTATCACCCTACGAAGTCACGACTTGCTGTTCGTTCTGTGAACTTTTCCACAAAACAGACTCTCATTAAACATACCAAATTTCTCTACATTTCCTGGTTCAAAATGCAGAAGAGGGCATTAAAAACAATGCACAATCTATATGCAAAGACCTCAACGGGAACTGAGCAGATCCAACACACATAGTCAGGCGGTGACATGTCTGTAACGCCTGCAGCTCTCTGCAAACCAGCAAGGACATGGACGCAGCAGGAAAAGCTGGGACTTTGTGTCCAGTTGTTATACAGAAGTAATCTGAGAAGGCTCCTCATTGGACCCCACTTTGGATCCTGATGGGAGTGATATCTGCTATGAACAAGTGCTTAGAAGGGATCTACATCTCAGATGCCAGGTACCACATACATTTACATGCAGATACATGCATGTGTATATGTGTGTGTGTGTGTGTGTGTGTGTGTGTGTATATATATATATATATCTGTGTGTGTGTGTATGTATGTAGCTGGAGACGCAGGTCTGTTGGTAGAGAGCATACATGAAACCTTTGCACCATGCCCAGCACATATGAGCCAGACACAGTGGCACACAGTTTTAATCTCAGCACTGGGGAGGTAGAGACAGGAAGAGAAGTTCAAGGTCATCTTCAACTACACAGCTAGGATGAGGTCAGCCTGGGGTACATGAGACTCTGTCTCTAAAAGCAAATAAGCAAATGAATAAATGAGGAAAGCATGCCGAAGACTGGAAGCTATGAAAGATAGCTCATTGTGATACTTAGTGCTAATACCAGTCTGCGGCCAATAAGCTACACTGCAGCTCAGAAAACGCTCCTCCTCCCTCCTGGCAGCAACTCACCGGATGTGGTTCCCATGTGCATCAGGAAGCAGTGTGTCTTTAAGCAGAAGGACTGTTTATTGCAATATCTTTGTGTGTGTATGTGTGTGTGTGTGTGTGTGTGTGTGTGTGTGTATCTGTGTGTCTGCATGTGGGTGTGTGTATGTAGGTGTATAGGTGTGTATCTGTATCTGTAAGTATGTAAGTGGGTATGGGTGTCTGTATCTGTAAGCATGTGTGTGTGGTTGTCTGTATCTGTATCTGTATTTGTGCATATATGTATGCGTGCACACATCAACCAAGACATAAAGCACTGCTTCCCAAGGTCTTCAAAGTTGGAGATCATATAGCTTAACTGAAACAAGAAACCATCTGGGACCTCTGAGAAGTTCACTCCTATGCTAAGGAATATTCAAGAGACCCTGGCAAGGTGCCTGACTACTTCCTGTTTATAAGTAACTAGGTCAGGTTTTCTTCCAGGCAATCCATCAGAATGGGAAAAGTTGGGAGGAGAGGGATAAAGGGATAAAGGATAGATGCCCAGGTAGTGAAGGTATGGAGGGTCCCTGCCATTGCTGTCTTTGCTGCATGTTACTGCTTTTCCATAGTAGAGTTAGAGTACCTAGCAGCAGCTGCAGAGCCCTGCCTGCCCCAGAAGGACTGTACAATTGAGCCACAAGTCAGTTTGGGAAACCCAACAGCTAGCTCTGCATCCACTGAAACAAACAACTGTTTCTGTGCGCTGGTTCATGCTGCCTTTAACCTGGTTTTCCAAAGCACTATGCATTTCATCTCACTCAAATACTGTTTTGCATTTAGGTTTAGTAAGGAATTTGTGGGGGACTCTTACTCCCAACAAGTTTAGTTCTGTTGATGGTTATTGAGAGAATATAGCATTTAACTGAATATCATGGCCCCCTCTAGAAGTTATTTATGTGTACATATTCAAGGAGCAAGCTACTTGAGCTGAAATAAATTAAACGCTTAGTACTCAAAGCCAGCTGAAGTGAACCCACCACACAGCTGCAACTGGCCAAAAAGGGGAGAATGCTTGTCCCTTGTGAGAGATGCAGGGCATGAGTAGTTGTGCTCTGATAGCTCAACAGGAAAATCAGCATCATCGCCAAGCTTCTGCCTAACCCTAACCCATGTAGCAACCATCACAGTCTCAAGCTGTGGCTCTCAATTCAACAGGTGGTCAAGCCAGAGGATTAGGCCAACAATTTTCCAAAATAAACATCCTACTGTAGCTCAGTGATAGAGCAAGCACTTAGCATACACAAAACCATGTGCTCATGGTACAGGGTAGAGTAGCGTAGGGTAGGGGGTAGGGTGGGGTAGGGGGTAGGGTAGGGTAGGGGGTAGGGTAGGGTAGGGGGTAGGGTAGGGTAAGGTGGGTAGGATAGGGTAGGATAGAGTACAGTAGGGCAGGATAAGGTAGGTAGGGTACAGTAGGGTAGGGTAGGGTAGGGGGTGGGGTAGGTTAAGGTGGGAAGGGTAGGGTAAGGTAGGGTAGGGTGGGTAGGGCAGAGTAGGGTGGAATGGACCTTACTACAAAGCAGTCTTCAACCCCATGCAAGAGAGCACTGCAGTCCAGCTTCTCTACAGAACCTACCTCACTGTAAGCAGAACCCAACGCAAGAACAACCCCTGTTTTGACACGAATAACTTGTAGATGATTTAGGAAACCCATTACAATGAACAATCTTGTACAATAATAACTAGTGTAGTTAACTCTGGTTAACTGCGTTCTATTTGAAGATACGCATGTATTTTTTCTTTAAAGCACTCACATTCAGTATGAATGAAATGGACACCTTAAGTAGATTTAAAGATAATACTTACAAGGAGCTATTTAATTTACACAACAGTCCCCTGGAGTCTCATTAAAGACTTAAGTTCTCTAGTGGAAACAAAATGGTTCAGTTTAGGATACATGTTTCCTGAATCTAAGACCCGTTTGGGAGTACCTCGCTTCTCAAATAGGTAACTATTTGAGATTAAAACTTGGAGTCGGGGAGATAGCTCACTGAGTAAACACTGGCTGTGCAAGCCTCATGAGCCCAACCAGTGAAACCCATGTAAAAAATTGATGCAGTAGTGAAAACCTATAATCCCAGCATTCCTATGGTGAGACTGGAGGTGGAGACAGAACCTCCCAGAACTCCAGCTGCCCTGGAGTGCACAGAACAGCAGCAGAAATAAGAAACCCTGCAAAATGACAGGCAAGAATTGAGCCCTGTGGCGTGTACATGCACCTGGGAGCTCAGCGTTTTCTCACACAATAAAATTAATCAGTCAGTTACAAAGCAAATTAAAAGGAAATTGACTCCCACAGAGTATCCTCTGACCTCCACATGCACGCCTCTGACCCACAATTGCCTAAGAAAGTAACAGTGGCTAGGAACAACAGTTCCAGAACATTCACATGAAACCTATTTATTTTGAGTCTAGCTTTTAAACTTTATCTTCTAAACCTTGATGTTAACACTCAACACTGAACTGTCATCTATAAGGAGACACAACGTCCTTCTCACTAATGTCTTCCTCAATATTGCTTAGTAAAGCACATTTAGATTTCAAAAAAGACTTAAGAAGAAATAACAGCAGGGCAGAGAAATGTCTCACCTGTTAGAAGAGTGCCCTGCTCTTGCAGAGAGCCTGGGTTCAGTTCCCAACACCCACATCAAAAGACTCAGAGCCAGCCGTAACTCTAGCTCCAGGGCATCCAGCAAACTCTTCTGGACCCTGAGGTCACCCACACTCATGTTCACATACACACACATACACACACATACACACACACACACACACACACACACACACTAACAAAAATATATACTTATAAACAACAATAATAAATTAAATCCTCAATCCTTATTATCTGCTAGCACAAAAGCTTCGTTTCCAGCCCCACTCCAAATGCAGATTTGGAGAGAGCCCCATATTGATTTGGTTTTTGAGACAGGGTCCTTCTATGTAGCTCTGGTTGAACTAGAATTCACTATGTAGATCACCTGGATTTTAACTGGCAGTGATCCTCCTGCCTTGACCTCTTAACTGTTAGAATCACAGCCATGTATTCCATACCTCAATGTGAGATAGTACTTCAGTTCCAGACCACTTTGTGATATTTCCTTAAAAGTAGTGTTCTTTAAGAAAGGATACTATAAGCTGGGCAGTGGCGGTGCACACCTTTAATCCCAGCACTTGGGAGGCAAAGGCAGGTGGGTCTCTGAATTCAAGTTCAGCCTGGTCTACAGAGCAAGTTCCAGGGTTACACAGAGAAACCCCGTCTCAAAGAAACTAAAAAGAAAAGAAAGGAAAGGAAAGGAAGGAAGGAAGGAGGGAGGGAAAGGGAGAGAGAGAGAAAAAAAAGAGGAAGGATAATAAGGAAAGACATGCCATATGTATCTTTACATATACATATGCATGTACGGCATAGAAATAGACAGGGACCATTTTCAGGAGACTTTGTCTCAGAAAGCTAAGAAGCTGTAGGAGGAAGAACAAGGGAATTGGAGAAGGGGGTGGGAGGAGAGGAGGAGAAGAAAGAACCATTGATACCTGCTTGGCATATCACTCAGTGTAGACAGAGCTGTTCTTCTTTCCTCTCCACTGAGAGTTCTAGACTTAGCGTTCACTGGACTTTAATTCCAGTGAGCATAAACCTCACTAGCTTTGTTATGCATTCTGCTTTTTTGTTCCAATTATGCATTCTAGACTTCAGGAGAACAGGACAGTTGTGGGGTACCCCCAAAGCTACCAGATACCTATGCTGGGATAGATCTTCCTTGTAAAGTTTTGCCGTGGGCAAACCTTGCCTGAACACTTGACACTTGACCCTTGACTCTTGACCCTTGAGCCCCTACATCCCACAGCACTGTGTTGGGTCCTCCATCATGATGGGTGAGCACTGGCCTTCCTTTCCACTTCAGCTGCTGAGCACCTGACCAATCACTAAAAGGGTATTACATACCTGAAAACCAAACACCAATCTCCAGGACTCAGATCCTATCCTCTCTTCGAAAATCCAGCCTTAATCCAGTTTACATTTTCTCCCAAAGCAGCTTATTCACTAATGGAACAGCCAGATTCTTGCAATTGCACATCTGTTAGAAAAAGAAAAAGAAAAACTTGAAGTGGGGACCACCTGTATCGGAAAGGCAGCTGGCTGGAGGCTTGTTTTCTCTGAAAACAGATTTTTCAGGCGCTGTGCATACCTGAGTCTCGCTTCTGTGTGGCTCTCACAAGCCACTCTCCATTCAGAAGAGTCCTGAATGGCGACTGAAGCTAAACAGGTGTTTGTCTCTAAAACTGTGAGGTTTCCCTTCCGCTTCCTCCACGGGGCACCAAACATCACAACCAAGCTTTTGTCCCATCGGCTGAGATTCACCCACTCAGAAATCTGCATGGTGACAAGTTGTGAACTGATTTCTCAAGCTTAATGCCCAGTGATGGTAAAAAAGGAAAAGAGGAGGAGAGGAAAGAGATCAGAATCCATTGATGTGTGGGCTGCTGTTAATCATGGGTAGAATTCGGGAGCTGGAGAGATCAGAGGTTAAAGAGCAGAGAACCCTGGTTTAGTTTCCAAAATCAGGTGGTGGCTCACTGCCACCTGTAACTCAAGCCCTAGAGGATCCTATATCCTCTTTTGCCTCCTCAGACATCACATATAAAAAAAACGGAGAGAGAGAGAGAGAGAGAGAGAGAGAGGACTACACAAAGCTTCAAAGAAAGATGTGTAATTGACTGACAAACTAGGAAGTTTCTGCAAGGTCACTAACGAGACCCTTTCACAGAAAGATCACACTGTTAAATGCTTCCTCTACTCCCCTGTTGATGTTGGCCAGTGGGGTCGCAAATAAACTATTTTGTAAAGCGACTTACAGCAAAAGTTTCCTACAGGAAATAAAAAGTCTGGGAGTTTTGCATTTGTTTGTGTGTTAATTTGTTTTCTGTATGTTTCTGTGAGCTCAAGTGTGGAGGTCTGAGCTCAACATCAGTTATCTAACTTGGATGTTCAGTTTGTTTGGTTTTTGAGGCGGGGGTCTCTCACTGGCTAGACACTCAGCAGGTAGGATGAATCAGCGCCTCCCCTGCACAGGGATTGAGAGTGTCCATCACACGCTGGGTACTTTCAAGTGGGGTCTGGGGATCCTGGGACTTAGATCCTTGTGCTTGTCTCCGTTCCAGTAAATGTCTGTTTTAAATAGAGAATTTCTTCTTGTTAGTTGCTTTGCCTAGAATGACCCAAACCTGAATTAAATACTGTTAACCAAAGACCATGACCACGGATGATGAGCCAATGTTTTCTGCTGAAATTGCCTCCAGCTCTTTTTCTAAGTGTTGCTTTTTCTATGTCGAGAAGAAAGCCCACCCAGCGAAGCGCATAGAAATTTTTGTTTCATAACAAGGAGTTTTTCGATGCCTCCGTGGAAGTTTGAGGAGAGCCTTCTGCTTGGGAAACATCGAAGTTCTCCTAGACCAGTATACAGTCTTACTCGGAGTAGGTTAGGGGCAGACAGGAGGAGCAGGCAGCGAAGTTAAGAGGGATTCATGATCCTGCGGATGCATGCACCTTGCATTCAGAGTGTTCTTCCTGTTTTTCATAGCTTTTCTGGACGTGGAGTCAGCTCTGCATTCCTCGGCCTCCACTGTGAGGACCGCTGGTTAAGGGTTTGATTCGCCTCTTTCAGACAACTTATTTAGCTAACTTGATTTTTCACTGATGACAAAAATAAAAAGATCCCCCTTTCGTACATACAGTATGTGTAGCCCGGCACAGCAAGCTCTGAATATGCCACCATATGCCCGGCTGAGGATGGAATTCAAAGGAGAGCACTCGCTAGCATGTACAGGGCCCATGGGAAGAACATGAAAAGTCCAGTTGATGAAGAGACTGTGCAGACTTCTGAGGAACGCAGAGGGGCAATGCTTTCTGTTGAAATAGCCTCCAGCACTTAGAAATATGCGGTGCTCCTATGCCCAGTATTTGCTGGCATGTACGAAGGGGAGCGAAGATGTCAACTCTTGGCAGAGTTTGTGTCCCCAAAAGCTGCTGAGGCTGGAGTCAAGGGAGAGGCCATTTGAGCTGTAGAATGTCTCCACTGAGCCTTGGTCAGCAGGCTCCCCATTCTGAATGAGGGGAGCTCCCCACTCGTACTCTGCACAAGCCAGGGATAACCCAGCACGCAGGATTAGGGCCTGTACAATCTGCTAGTTGCTGCAATGTGACCCCGAAAAACATAGAGCCCCCTAAACCCCGGCACTCGTGTTTCTAAACTGACAGCCTTGACATTGTAGTCCTTGGCAGGCTTCAAGATGAGCAGCTGCAAAGGTTAGAGGCAACAATGCCTTTAAAGCACTGGTGTGTTCTGAGTGTTCAGTGCAGGCTGTTACTATGGACCAGAGTCACTGTTCAAAAGCTCCATAAATCTTCCTCTGGCTTGTCACTACGAAGTTGCAAAAATCCTCTCTCTCTCTCCCCCTCCTCCCTTCCTTCCTCTCTCTCTTTATCTCTCTTTCTCTCTCCCTCCCTCTTTCTCTCCCTCTCCCTCCTTCTCTCTCCTCCCTCCTCTCTTTCTCCGAGACACACACACACTAACACACATACACTCACCCATCCATCTGTCCTTCCTCCCTAGCCTGCCTTCTCTCTTTCCCCTTTTAACTTTCTTCTGTGTTATTAGTCTCTTCCTTTTCTGAAGTTGTATGTCTTACTCCATATGCTTTATTACAGAAACCTTAAAACACAACATCTGACTTGTAATCCTCTGGCCCTCAAGAGGCTGACACCCAGGAGGATCTTCAAAGGTTTGAGAGTCAGGATGGGCAATACAGCACACATCTTTAATTCCAGAACTTGGGAGGCAGAGGCTGACAGGCCTCTGAGTTCAAGGCTAGTTGAGTCTATAAAGCCAGTACCAGGACAGACAGAACTACACAGAGAAACCTAGGTGGCTACCTAGCAAGGCCTTGTCTTGAAAGGAAAAAATAGTAAAAAAGATGTTCACTCAGCTTCAATAATTTTCTATTTATAGCTTATTTTTGGAGATGTGGCTCAGGGGTTGAATGCTTGACTAGCATGAACAAGGGCTTGAGGTAATTCCCCAGCACCACGAAACAATGAAGTAAAATCTGCACGGGATTTTAATGTGATAGTGAAACCCAACTAGCTCAGTCTGAGGATCATTTGACAGCAAAGGCTGAGAGTGGTGTCACTTGACTCTGATGGCAGTAGAGGCAGAGGCAGGTGGATCTCTGAGTTCGAGGCCAGGCTGGTCTGCATAGCAAGTTCCAGGCTAGCCAGGGCTACACAGTAAGACTCGGTCTCAAAAGAAACCAAAGCAAAAATAAATAGATAAATAAAAAAAAAAACATTAATTCTGTATTTTTAAGTAAAATGTATTATTTTCTCTTCAGTTTGCTTATTGCAATTGAGTTTCTCATATTAGAACCTCAACCAGCCGGGCAGTAGTGCGCATGCCTTTAATCACAGCACTTGGGAGACAGAGGCAGGAGGATCTCTGTGAGTTTGAGGCCAGCCTGGTCTACAGAGTGAGTTCCAGGACAGCCAGAGTTACAACAGAGAAACCCTGTCTCAAAAAACACAAAACAAAATAAGACAAAACAAAACAAAACAAAACAAAAAACCTTCACACATTCCCAGGCATGGTAGCAACGCCTTTGATACCAGCACTCAGGAGGCAGAGGAAAGCTGGTCTCTGTGAGTTCAAAGCCAGCCCGGTTTACATCATAAGTCAGGTCCAGTCAGGCCTACAGTGAGACCCTGTCTCTAGATAAATAAAGTAATAAAATAAAGCATCTAGTATCTCAGAAAGCATTTTCAAATACAGTTTTCTTTCCTTTTAGCCTAGGTTTTGTTTTTTTTTAAGTATTTCAGTCTCTATGGAATCATGGTTTACAGTAATACACACTGGAAACAAAACAGTATAAGTGTACACAATCCATCAAGCTCTCAGACTCAGCGTGGATGGGCGCAGCACACGGACTGAGTGGGCTGAGAGCTGTAAGAAGTTTCTAAGTCCTCTAGGAAGAATATTTTTCCTGAACCTAGTCCAAGGGTTGGATCCTAGGCAAAATACAAAGAAAATGAGTTTAGGCAAGCTTTGTCCCCCAGTTAGACAAATTCCCCATAGCTCCATCACTGGGAATTAGGTCTTTGTCCTCAAATGTGGGCCTCTGTGGGTTCTGTGTACAGAACCACCAACCTTATTACAAACCACATCTCATGGTCTCGGAAGATGAGTTCTCGGTAATGGCAAACTAATTATGTGATTACCAGACCCTTCATGTGCCGTTAGTCAGAGGAAGCTGAAATATGCCTGTTTTCAAGGCAAATGGCTCATTTTCAATTGTGCCTCAAAATGCAGCGTCTCATCTTTGGGTTGAAACTGGAAAATGCAAGCCACATTTTTCAATGAAAACTCTGAACAGCAAATCTCAGGCAGGCCACAGTCCTGGTGACTGGGCAACCTTCTGTGACACCTCCTCAACTCCAAATGCCTGGGAGCTGGGGACAAAAATCACAGCTGCTTCCATCGCTACCACTCAGAGCAGGCCGTTGTGTCCCTGGCAAACTAATCACACAGCAAGTCCCTGTCTCATCTTGGGGATGACACTGGAATCGTCTTTAGATCCAGATTCACATGCACATGTGTGCCCTGCCTGCCTCGTGGGAGTGGGAAGCAATGGGGAAGGGGAGAGGTACTGAGCATTTCAGTCTATGGAGAACTCCTCAGCACCGAAACCACATCCCTATTTGCTTTTGTAACCACAGTGCTCAGCACACAGTAGGATGGCTGCTAATGTTCAGTAAATCCAATTGAAAAGAAAAGAAATAGGTGGCCAGAGTAGCTAAGAGTGTCTAACATCATCAGTTCGTGAAGCTCTCAAAATCTTCTGAGGGTTGCTCCCAGGCTTAGTTATAGTTTTCATCCAGCAACAGTTCATAAAACCAGATATGAATCTCACTAAACTCCTGCCATGTGTCAGCAGTTGCAAGATACTAAAGATCTTAGCCACGTTACCTTGCATCACCAGGAGCAGGGGAGAAACCAAGACAGAGGCTCACTGTGTGCCCAGCAAGCTTGCCATGTACACTCTGGGGCCGGAATGGCTGCTTGATCTGAATGGGTGTGACAGTGCAATTTATCCTGTGTCCAAATAGGACTAAAGCTACAATTCAGGCTGCAAGATGCTCTCTGGGGACAGCAGGCACCATGCTGCGCAGAGAACTACATGGTGTTGATCTTGAAGAAACATCAGCTGTGGGAAAGTAAGTTGCCTAGCTGGGCCTTGGACTCCTTTAAAAACAGCTCTGAGAGAGATTTCCAAGTGAGGCTGGTTGGTTGGTTGGTTGGTTGGTTTATCCTTCTATGCTTGGACTTAAACTCAGAGTCTTGCATCCGCTAGGCAAACTCTCCCACTGAGCGACAGCCCCTGTCCACACTTGTGGTTTAAGTTATGAACAGCACTCAAGTTCCATCTTGCTCCAGCACCAAGCTTTTGGTTCAGGTGTGGTCTCCACCAGGCACATTAACAGCGCACACTTTCCTTGACCTGTCCCGCCTTTCTGTAAACCGGTACATACAGGGGCTGGGGGGTGGGGGGCAGAGAGAACGAGAACCCGAAACTAACTCCAATTCCAGGCCCTGCATGCAGCTGCTCTAGGGTCTCCAGCAATGCTTTCTGTTGGTGGAGGCAAAGGAAAGGGTGTGGCAGCTGGGGGATCTGGAGACAGGGCTGTATCTTCTTTTCATAAGCTGAGAATGAGCCCTGTACCAACAAACATCTGGGCCATCCGTTCTCCCACGCCGAAGGATCAGGAAGTTTGGGTAGCAGAGACAATGTGGAATGCTACAGACAAAAATAATTACTTGAATCAGTACAAGTCACAGTGTCTGTGTTGGTTTAAGATGCTCTGTCGGCTACTGTACAGTCAGAGCCGTACAGCAGGCTTCCCTTTGTGTTTACTTCCCAAGCGAACAAATACGTACAAGATGAGCAAATAGAGTCCACAAACCCGGCGGGCGGATTCAGGGAGTGAGCCCTGTGAGAGCTGTAGGAAGCTAGGCTTGAGAAAGAAAGGGTGGGGTGAAGGGGAGAGAGGAAGGGAGAGGAGGGGAGGAGAAGCTGATTTGGTTGACTTGGCCTAGCTTGTGCAAAGCTCTGATCTCAACCCCCCAAAAGAAAGAAAGAAAAAAGAGGGGGAGGGGAGGAGGAGGGAGAAAGAAAACTAAAGAGAATGCTGACTGGAGGTTGAAGACAGCTCATTAAATATAGCCTTTGTTACGCCTTACATTTAGGCAGTCTGAGTGAAAAGACACTGTCTGACATTGTTTACGTTTGATTTTCTGTATTTCCAAACGCTGCTTGGTGAGGATATGTTTCTTTTATAATGAAGAAAGGGTTAATTTATGTTCTCTACTATTTGAAAGGTGGGCATCAAGGAAAGTGCATGGGGCATCTGCTCCTACACTACTGCTGTGAAGAAAAAGGTTAAGACTATTTTACAAGAAATCCTCTTTAAAGGGGAAACTAATTCTAAATGTGCAAATGTGGTTTAAAATAATTATTTTTATGTACAATGGACCTGGGGCTGCAGTTGGGGACCAGGGAGCCAGGCTAGGGGCTCAGAGGTAGAATATTTGCCTATTGTATAATGCCTTTAACTGTATCACCAAAAACGCAGACAGCCATAGCCTGTGGGTTGGCTCACAACGGTAATTCCAGCTCCAGGGGCTGAGGCAGGAGGACTGAGGAACAAATGACCCTTAAAAACTGTACCAGTGAAAAGAGCTGGGAGCCAGGAGACAGGCAGATCACCCACCTGGAATTGGCACTATCTTAGGTACATCTCCTGGTACCCCTGCCACCCAGCAGCCAGACGGAGATGACGATGTCCACTCTTGCCTTCCTTGGGTGACCTCAAGGCTGTATGAGAAAAACACAGGAAAGAGCTTCGAAAGCTTAGAGTTAATGTGTGCATAAATGAAGGGAGTTATCGCAGCAGCATGGACTCGTACATGTCCATACCTACTTAGGGGTCAGCCTTACTTTTGAAGTGTTATATATCTGAACAAGACCTTGACTAGCATAAAAGCTAGGTTTCTGAAAACTAACACAAGGCAGGAGAAAAAAATCCCATACCTAGTGTCGTAAAAATTCCGACAAATCAGTGGTCACTAGCTTTCCGTGTGTTTCCAAAAGTAAACACGGGTGTTGCTGATCTACAGTTTCACAGGCAACAAGCATCCTCCGTAATACAGCACACCATTGTTCTACGATCCTGGCGGAGCTCCTCCACCACCATCTCATCTCCTTGTTTAGTTTCTCATGAATGAATGGGTCATCGGGGAAGGTGCCGGTGGGCTGACATCCTGGAGCATGCCTTCACATATGGCTGGTGAATAATTCATTTCGAATAGTCCATTTTAAACGACACACATTCGTTGCTGGTGTCAGGTTTATTGTTATAGCGTTTGGAAAGCAATATGGCAAAATCTATTAAGCCCCATAAAAATACCCATCTATTTCCACACTAGTCATTACGCCCCCTGGGAATTTAACATGGGAAATAATTCATGTGGAACTTCGTAAATGTTCAATCATGGTTGTAACATATACGCTGTCATTATGGGCTGGGGAAGTAGCACAGGTTTGCCTAGCATGCTCAAAGCCCTGGATTCCATCCCTCACAATAAATAAACAAATACTCAATGAGCAGAACCATGGCAGTAAGAAAATGTTAAGGGCTGGGAATACAGTTCGAGGGTGGGGTGTTTACCTAGCATTTACAAGTACCCGAGTTCAATCCCCAGCACCAGGAATAATAATAAAAATAAGTTTTATTGCAAAAGCAGAATGCCAAATAGTATTCTAATACAATCAAGTCTGTAACACATATGGTATGTAAATGAGGACCAGAAGTAATAACACAAAATCAAAATAAGATGTTAAAATACATAAATTTTGTTGTTGTTGCTGATTGTGTGTGTGTGTGTGTGTGTGTGTGTGTGTGTAGGAGCCCATGGAGATCAGAAACGCTGTCAGATCTCTTAGAACTGGAGGTACAAGCAATTTATGAGCCACCCAATGAAGAGGCTGGGACCTAAACTCAGGTTTTCTACACGAGCAGCCCATACTCTTAACCACTAAGCCATTTCTCCAGCCCTCCATCTTATTTCTTGAGACAAGGTCTCTCAGTGAATCGGGAACTCACCAACCGGCTAAGCTGGCTGGCCATCGAGCCCCAGGCCCCCACTTGCTTTCATGCCCGGTTCCGGTATTACAGGCACATGTCTCCGTGCTTGGCGTTTTTACTTGAACGTTAGGGTTCTGAACACAGGTCTGTGTTAGCACTTGGCTGACTGAGCTATCTTCCCAGTGTCCTTTAAAAAATATTTATCATTATTATGATTCTGTGTGTATGAGCAAATGAACACATGCCACAGCGTGTACGCGCAAGTCAGAGGACAAATTTTGATCTTTCCACAGTGGCTTCTAGAGATCAAATTCAGGTTGTCAAGTTTTGGGTAGCAATCACTTTTGCAAGCAAAGCCAACTCACCACCCTTCCAGGGCTGTGTGTGTGCGTGCGCACGTGGCGGGGTGGTGGGGTGGGGATGGGGGTGGTGTCTCACTATGGCCCAGGCTGGCCCGGAACATGTGGGCTCTGGTCATTTTCTTCCTTCAGCTTCCATAGTAGTTGGGACTGTGGTCCCTAGCTCAGCATGGGTATCTGCTAGGCTGGTGTGCTGTTGATTTTGTTTTTGACAACACAAAGAGGTAAATGCTGCCATCCTGCTGCTTGATTTTCACACCTGTCCTGGTCAGAATTTCTGTCTTATCCAGGAAGTGACTGAGCCTGAGCCTGAGCTAAGCTAACATCTTCATTCTCATTCCTGTGTCCCTCCTCTAAGGACCTGACTGAGGCTCATCTTGGGAAGGGCGGGACCCTCCATCTCAGTGTGGTTTGCACGTAACTTCTAGGTGAGGTTTTTCTCACGGGCCCCAACCTTTGAGGTACCATAGTAATCTCAGAAAGTTCATTTACCTTAAAGGACGCTTCCCTGCCCACCTCTGTGTCTCACTTAATCAACAACAGTCGGGCCTCCAACCTGCGCAGAATTTTGGAAAAAAACCTCCAGATCCTTTGGACCAAAAATAATTTCTTGGGAAATTAAGAGTTAGATGAGTAGTATAAAAATGCTGATTTAAAACCTTCAAGAAACAGCCAGCTCAGAAGTCCACTGAAATGTCACAAACGGCCTCAGCTACCCTGGGTCACCACACACAGGTAAACCCATAAACCCATAAATCCCAGAAGGAGCTGCATCCTCCAGAGTTCATGGATTGCAGTCAAACCAGACCAGATCAAGTGCCCAGCACTCAGTCCATCATGCTGAGAGTAACACCGGGAAGGACCGTGGTGTCTGAGCAGTTGAATAGAAAACATGACTCAAATTCAGTTTCTGTGCTCAAAGCCTCAGCCCTGAGGCGGCCTCACAATGTGCTGTGACTGCGTCCTTGCAGAAACCGAGGATGGGGAAGAGCAAAGACAAAGAAAGGTGTGGGGACAGGAGAGAAATCATTCGGCCAGGTCGAAAATGTCTAGGAGTTCATCCTGAGGCCGGCAGGTTATTAGCATTTTGATTTGTGAATACCTGGTAGATGATAGCAATAGAGAAGATGACAATCTCCCTAATGAGGGCTGTGCTAGCTGACAAATGCAGTTTCTATACAATAACAACATGAGAGATGAATCAGAGGAAGAGTTAGAACAGCGTCTGGATAGCATGCATAAGCCCCGGTTCATCTCCAACACTCAGAAAACTGGTCATGGTGGTGCACACCTGCAGGCTCTGCATTCTATCGGTGGAGAGGTAGGGAGCGTCAGGGGGTTAAGATTGTCCTTAGCTATACAGTGGCTCCAGGCCATTATGGACTACGTGGGACCCTGGAGGGGGCACAGAATGAATATCATCATTTTGCAGACACTGAGGAGTCTAAGCAAAAATCTTCAACAACCACTAACATCTTAAAAGGAGACAATCTAGTCTGTCCTGTGAGGCATTGGCCAAATGCCTCCTGAGAATACTCTCATGGAAAGAAGAGCTGAGCAAGAATCTGTGAAGACTCTGAATCCAGACACCAACTTCATTTGTATATAGTGAACCCCAAGCCAACACAGAAAGTCCTGTCTATAAAAAAAAATAAAAATAAAAAGGGTAGCAGAAGAAGAAAGAGGAAAAGAATGAGGAGACACTGCTGGTTTTTGTTTGGTTGTTTGGTTGTTTGTTTTGGGAAACAGAAAACTAAGTGTAGGTTCTAGAAACCTTAGAAATACCCGAAACCCAGACTGTGGAAGCTACAGGCCCAGCAACAGTGATTGCTTCACAGGCACCTCACACTGCAAAAAGAGGCAGGGAGGGGTCCTCGGAAGACAACGGAGTAGTTAATAAGGAGACACTGGATTTTTTTCAATTTAATTGCTCTCTTTAAAACAAAGAGAAAGGAGAAGCCTGAGTGTAGCTATGGGAGGCTCCTGAGGGAAGACAGGTGGAACGGACTTAAGTAAACCTGGGTACCCCCACATGAGGAGGTGGGTGGGGTTGGTGTTTAGAGTAAACCTGGGTACCCCCACAGGAGGAGGTGGGTGGGGTTGGTGTTTAGAGTAAACCTGGGTACCCCCACAGGAGGAGGTGGGTGGGGTTGGTGTTTAGAGGGAAATCATGACCTTGATTGGATGGTAGCTGATGGAAAGATTATAAGCCTGCTCATGTGTGGGCCTAGTAACCCAACTTCTGCTCTTCAGGCTCCTACAACGATGGTCTACACCTTCCTTGAAGAGTTTGTGTATTACTGAGAGACGAGGTGAGCGCCTGCTGTGAGCAAGTCTCACCCGCAGTGTATTCCTAAGGTCAGGTTTATTTGCTTCTGTGACCAACGAGAGGACCAAAGATGCCACTTAGCCATCATCACCTATGCATACCAGGCTCCGTCCTCACGGTCCAGAGACTTTTCTAAACACCGCTATTATCTATCTACCTCCCCACTACAAGCATGTGTGATGAAAAGCCTGCAAAAGTGATGAGCAAGCCTAGGAGGTAGGAATAGTCTTCAGTGCCCGAGAGATGAATCAGTGGTAAACTTGAATCTCCAACATCTACATAAACAGGCATGGCAGTGCAGAACCCCATTGTTATGAGGAGGTGACAGATGGATCCCAGGAGCTTGCTGATTGCTAGGCTAGCAGAACGTACAAGGTTCAGATCCAATAAAAGACAATTTTGGGGGAACAGGGCACAGAATGATAGAGCAGGACACTGGACATTCTACTCTGGCCTTCATGCATGGGAACTGGGCCATGAGCCCACACCCGTACGTACACCTCCTGTGCCCATGAGTGTGTGTCCACACACACACGAACATGAATAAATAATTAAGCCAAATATGAGGGTGCACACACAAATATGCATCGCACAGGAAAGGCAAAGGCAGGTAGACCTCTGGGAGTAAGAGGTCACTCCAGTCTACAAGCTGGGTTCACGGACTGCCGAGGGCTACAGAGAGACCCTGTCTAAATAAGATAGACAGACTAACAGACAGAGAAATCGATTGATGAATGAATAAAGTGGTCTTCAGACAATTTGGACTGAAATGCCCACCAGCAAATATTTGGATAAACATTATGCTCTGTGGTGAACTCGGTTTCCCTTTGACACCTGATACCCTGAAGACCTCCTTTGTAAATCTATCCCTGCTAGAGCATGGCCTCAGGACAGGAAGTAAGCTTGGGTGCCAAGTCCTGGGCTCTTGGGCCAGGGGACTCAGTCTAGAAGAACTTTCCAAGAGCTTTGGAGCCTCCTGTCACTTGATCCACAGCACGGCCTCTGTCCTTTCTGTCAAAGGTAAACCACCAAGCACGAAAATAGCCATCTCAAGAGCAGAGTCTCTCAAACACCCTATACGCGCTAGAATGTGCAAAGTCCTGTATTTGATCCCCAACACCTGAAACACATGAAGGCGGGGACTCTCTAGGAGCAAATGTAATATGTAATTTAGAAATTTTTTAAAAATCACTTATAAAAAGAGAGAAATACAGATCTCTGAGTTTAAGGCCATCCTGGTCTATATAGTGAGTTTCAGGCCAACCAGGGCTACATAGTAACACTGTATAAATATATACATACGTAAATATGCGTGTGTGTGTGTGTGTGTGTGTGATAGAGCTGGAGAGATAGCTCAGTGCATAAGAGCATTTACTGCTCTTGCAGAGGACCTGCAATCAGTTCCCAACACCCACACAGTGGCTGGCAACTGTCTGTAACTCCAATTCCAGGGGACCCAGTGCCTTCTTCTGATCTCCACAGCCACCAGGCACACATCTGATGCATATGCGTACATGCAGGAAAAACATTTAGACAAATAAAATAAGAATAAGTATTTTTTGAAAGTATATTGTTGCTGGTGGTGGTGGCACAGGCCTTTAATCCCAGCACTCTGGAGGCAGAGGCAGGCAGATCTCTGTGAGTTTGAGGCCAGCCTGGTCTACAGAGTGAGTTCCAGGACAGCCAGTTCCAACAGAGAAACCCTGAGTCAAAAAACAAACAAACAAACAAAAAATATACTGTTATGGTATCAATAAGAAGTAACACACAGGGCTAGGTACGTAGCTCAGTAGACATAATAATTGCCTAGCATCAGAGATGGAGAAGCCTACCACGGACAGCACACAGGTTTGACGCTCCATCTCTGACCCAGACAGGTTCACCCCTTCTTAGGCAAACTGGTGATCTCTCACTCCCAGGAGGTTACTATATTCACACTAACTTTAGAGCCACGGTCCTTATGGCACACATGACTAGGAAGATCCACACCAGGGCAGCCAGAATCTGGAGGCAAGCGGCTGCACACGGGAGCTCCGGGTGTTTGTTTGGGTGAATCCCATGGGAGGGTCACCTTAAATATCAGGAAGCATCATGTTTACAGAGCCTGAGTCAGCGCCTCCGCCACCCACTGAATCAAAGTTGCTCCTGACCCAGCTTTGTTGCAGGGTTTGCCGCAAAGATAAAGGGACTATGGTACCAGGGGGAAGAAAAACCACCAGACTCTAATGTCTTTTCATCTCCACTTGGGTGGCACTCGACACACCCCTTTCCCAGCACCAGCTCCCATCAGTCTTCAGAGCTGCCCGACTCTCACGAAACCCTAGATGGTATGCCCAGGTGGCTTTGTCCTAGAGGAAGCATCCCCTGAACACAATCAGGAGACCAGGAAGCCACACTGTGAAAATAAGCCATAGATGGGGGATGGGTGGGTGTGGGAGTGGCTAGTTCCCAGAATACTGGCTTCTCCAGGATTGCTGTCTCTACATAGATGATGCAAAACAGTAAACTGGAAGCCGAAGCCATTTTTAGGAAGAACTTTAAGGGTATGTACAGGTATAATATTAATATAGAAAATGGATTACACGCATAATATGTACACATCAAACATACACATTGTATATTCTAATGGGTTATTTTTTTCTTTTTCTTTTCTTAGGTTCTTGCTGTGCAGCTCCGGCTGCTGGCCTCCTATTTCCCATCCTTCCTTCACTATCCTCCCAGATGCTAGGATTAGGGCCTGTGCCCAGCTCTCTACTCCACCCCATCCTACCCCTCCCCCAACCCCAGCACTTGGGATTGAAACTATAGCCTTGAAATCAGAGTGTATTCATTTCTTTACTTTTCTCATTGCTGTGACCAAATACAACCCAGTACTTGTGTGTATGGGTAAAGCTGCTCCCATGGTACTGAATAAAGAGCCCAGTGCCTGAAGTGGGCTATGTGCTTACACGTTATTGGTAGTGGAGACTCCTGAGTCTCTGAAACAATACAGATAACGGCCCCTGCTGTTGGCTGCCCACCAGAACTAGATGGAAAGGCTCTGTTGCTGAAGATACTACGCGCCTTGGTGTCTTGCCGACAGAGAAGTCAACCTGGGTTGGAAGCTTCCTCCCTGCTGGCTAGCTCACATACTGCCAGAAGGTGTCATGCACACTGCTGGGGGAAAAGTGTCACCCAGTCTCGTTCAGCTGTGAGCCCTGTGTGCAGTAACTTCAACCAGTCAGGCAAGACGAGCTTGGTGACGGAGGCAATGGTGGAAGTTCTCTTACGGAGGTCACCAAGCGTCATCAAATACAGAGGGCTCGTTTTTCATTGGATGCCCGCTCCACAAGAGGGATGCACATCCGGTACTGCAAACCCATCAAAAGCCTGAGGCTGGGGAGGTCATAGGCTCCTCCCTATTTGTTTGGCTAAATGGACGTGGTGTACCTGTGGAATTGCCTTCTTAACTGGCTTACACATATGTGCATACATTAATTCTGCTGTTAGCCTTGGTCAGTGAAACTTCCCTTCCCCTACCAGGAAGCCTTTATTGAGGACCTTCTTACTCTCAGGCTGTGGGCCCATGGAGATGGGGAGGAAAACAGCGCTTCTCCTGGCTGAACAATGAAGAGCCACGCCTGTCGGAAGAGAGGGGAACCACAGATGCCACAGGGGTCTTATATCTGGGATGAGGACAGTGGAAAGGTGGGTGACAATGGTGAGCCAGACTAGGGAAGAGGCATGCTTGAAGTATTCAGTGCTGTCCACGCAGAAGCAATGAGACTGAGAGAGCTGCTTAGCCGGCGCTCGGGCAACCTTGGGCAACCCACAGCTGACTGGGGCCCATCGAAAGTCAGTCAGCCCAGGGCCAGAGAGGCTTCCTTTTGACGTGAGTGATGATGACTACAGAGACTCATATTGGCAGCGCTGACAAGAGTAAGTATGATAAAAGCTCAGCCACAAAGGGGACTGACATCTCTATCACCTCCTCCAAGACTCTGGGAAGAACATAAGAGCAGGACTATTGGGTGGAGTGTTTCAGAACAATGGCTTCTGGGTGTGGTATGGCTGGTCTGCTCATGAACTCACAGCCGCTGTCATGACCTGCGCAGTATTGGGCCAGTCCACATCCTGTAATGCAGTGGTTCCCAACCTCCCTAATGCTACAACTCTTTAATACAGTTCCTCGTGTTGTGGTGACCCCAAGCATAAGATTAATTTTGTGCTACTTCATAACTGTAACTTTGAATATGTTATGAATTGTAGTATAAATATCTGATATGCAGATGGTCTTAGGTGACCCCTGTGAAAAGGCGGTTAGACACCACAAGGGGTTGTGACCCACAGATTGAGAACCACTATTGTAATGGCTCTGTAAGCAATTAATAGTTGCCCGAGGAGGGAGAGACAGTTTCTTCAGTGGTATAGGCACTTGTACAGTGCCCATTGTCCTGCGAACAACCCCTTACCCAAGCTTCTACTAAGCAGCCCAAATGAAACTCACTGGGTTATTATATATATATATATATATATATATATATATATATATATGTCGAAGAGGGACCAGAGGAAGGGGATCTGCAAGAGTGGGATGGAGACCAGGGAGAGCGCTGGACGTGAAACTGGTCGAAATAATTATATGCACATATGTAAATGTCACAAGGAAATGCATTATGTATAATGAATATGTATTTTAAGAAATTTAAAAAAGAAGCAACAACTGAAGGGGGAAGGTTCACTGGTCCGTGGTTTGTGAGCACAACCCATCCTGGAGGGAGCTGCCTAGTGAGAGAAACGTAAGGCCACTGACCCGGAACTGCATCCATAGTAGAGAGTGGACAGGAAATGGCCAAGCTCTAAACCCTCAAGCTCCGCCCCCAGTGACCTATTTCCTTTAGCAAGATTCCATTTCTAGGTTTCATAACATCCCCAAACAACACTATAAGCGAAAAACCAAGTGTTCAAACACCTGAGCTCCCCGGGGCATCCCACCTTCACCCCAGTAAGGTACTCCACCCCTGAGCTCCACCCCCCACCCTCAAGGATGATTAGATTAAACTGAGGAAGAAAAGAACTTAGAGAACCATCTGGTAGACCTGGAAATCTTTTATTGGAGGGAAACGTGTGAAAGTGCTGGAGATTGCACACACGAACTTGTGTATGATGGGCCAGTTTCCTATAATTCCCAAAATTATAATATTTCTTCTGAGTCCTTTTTTTTTTTCCTCCTTTAAACAAATTAATTACCAGAAAAATATCCTGCCTCAGGACGGGAGAGATGGCTTAGTGGTTAAGAGTGCTGGCTGTTCTTGCAGAGGGACTGGATTTCATTCCCCACATACCAGGCAACACCTTCCTGTAATTCCATTCTTCTCTGGCTTTCTTAAGTACCAAGAATATATACATAAGGCAAAACACTCATGCACATAAAAAATAAAACAAATCTTTAAAATCGCCATCATGATCATCATCATCATCGTCATCTTATCTTCCAACTTCCTATCCACTGCTTAAAGACATCTGTCAGAGAGATGGGGTGACATGCCAACCCTCTTAGCCATCCCCTTATGGTTTCTATCAGTACAAGGACTCCCTCAAGCTCAGGGGGAAATAGGTCAGACCCATTGGGAAATGTCATTGGCTCACAGTGCTTATCCTCAGGATTCCAGAATATGGACTTGCAACTGTGTTCTTCCCTCAGCACAAACATAGAGATATTTTTTTCTTTGTGAGCAAATTCTTCAAGATAGGACCAGACATGGTGGTTCACGCCTTTAATCCCAGCACTTAGGAGGCCAAGGCAGGAGGATGTCCGTGAATTCCAGGCCAGCTTGGTCGGAGTTGCAAGCCAGCTAGGGCTACATAGTGAGACCCCTGTCCCAACAAGAAAAAACCACAGAATAGAATTTCATTCACCTTAAGAGAAAAGGAAAGCAGTAGATTTGTACTGAGTCTAGTGACTCCTAATTGTGAGTGTACATGTGACCACCGGCCCCAGGGTAGGGCTATGCCTTTCATCCCTCAGATCTGTCTCTATGTTTTGTCTCCTAGCACAAGATTGCTCAGCAAACACGTATCATATTCATTTCTCTATTTTATGCACTTTAGAATACATATTGTTTTACATATGTATCGTAGAAAAATGTGGATGTGCTCCATGCAAATTCATATACATATATGTACAATAAAATATGTTGCTTAGGTAAGGAATGTGTCTATATTCTTCTTTCATTGAAGAAGTAGGCCAACTTTAATTAACTTGTTCCTCCAAGTTTGAGTGTTAGTCTCATGTGATGTGATGATGAGCCCATAGGCTACGTGAAGTAGTAGTAAAAGAAAATGTCTGTAAATGCATTGGGCCTGTGTGCTATTTAGACTGGGGATCACACTCTGTCTGGGGGAGGTAGAGCAGCAACCTGGAGCACAGGGTCTAATGGGAATTAACTTTAGAGATCTTTAAGCATCACCCATCCATTGGTATATAATACACCTAATTTCCAAGAATACAAATGATAAAAATGGAGCCCAAGCCAAGACTCTGGGTGTCAGGGCAGCTTGCACACTGTTTGCCATTTCTGTTGGGATGTCTATACAGCAAGCACCCTGGAAGCTGTCCGGTAGACTCCTCTTCACATTCAGCAAGGTTCTTTAGAGCATTCAGAGTCTTCCTGGGGGAGAGGGGGGACCTACAAGTTGGCTTTTGGCCTGTTCTAAAGACTGGCCGTGCTGTCTCCATATGCACTCTTGTTCATGGAGTTGGTATTCCTCCCACACAAAGGTGGGGTTGAGGTTTTGTCTGCCTCACTCAGAAGTAATGCAACCTAACTTCTGTTCCCCCTCTTCCCCTTCTTCCCCACTGTGTGTGTGTGTCTCTGTGTGTGTGTGTGTGTGTGTGTGTGTGTGTGTACTAAACTTGGTGCATGCTAGGCAAGGTCCCTACTACTTGCAATTTAAGACTCTAGTCTTAATTGGTGACTCAGCTCCCCTTCCCTGAGGCCTGGCCACCAGGTTTTGAGAGCACCCCAGCCCTCCTGGAGATGTTGTAGCCAGCAGACCAGGCTGAGGTCTGCACTGACAGCCAGCGACACCTCCTGACCTATAAAGGAATGCACCCTCACCTCCATGCTGACTGCTGACACCAGAGAGCCCCACCTCTGGGTTCACTGACTTGCAGCTGCAGGCCTAGCCTCCACTGTGCACAGGACACTGGGAAAGAGACTGGGCTGGCGGAGAACTGAGACAGCTGATGCAATTGCTTCCTGTGTTCCTACCAGACCTGTGCTACTGAGGACCACCCTGCCCAGTCCCCTCCCAACCTCCAACTATGTGTCCATGCATGGTCCCTCATTTGGTACCTCCTTTTCCCTTAAAGAATTGGAATACTGGGCCAGTGTGATGGTTCAGCCAGTAAATGTAGCTGCCACCAAGCCCAAGGACCTGAATCCAATCCCCAGAACACAAGTGGTGGAAAGAGAGAATTGACTTCTCCAAGTTGTCCTCTGACCATCAAGCATGCCCGTGTGGCCATGAAGGGGAAAGACAAAAGGGAAAGCAATGAGAGGATGGGGGAGGGAGAGATTGAGAAAAAGAGAACAAGAAAAGAAGGAAACGAGGTGGGGTCAGGTGGGGACCCCGCTTGGGTGGTTTCAGACAGCTTCAGAATACAGGTTGACTTGTGGAAGTTAGAATCAATTTGCAAGGTTCTGGGGCCCACTGTTACCCACTCACAGCACTGTGAGGTGCCAGCATCGGGAGCTGCATACACCAGAGAGAATGCTAAGAAAAGGAAGGCATGAGCCTCAGCCAGGATCACTCAGCAGTCACAAACAGGGAAGATCTCGAAATCCAGAGGAGTCTGGGATGTAGCTTAGGGCTGAGCACCAGCCTGACAGCCTGACCATCCCCAGGACCACAGTATATGCAAATAAATAAACCAAAAAACACGAGGACCAACCCGGATTGATGCTATCTATATCTCAGCCAAGAGGAGAATGACAGAAAGCATCTCTCCAGAGACCCAAGAAGCCGCTGATCTGCCGCTGGTGCCCTTTTACAGGACCGTAGGTCTCAGCCAATGGGGGAGGCTTCAATATGCCCCAGCAGAGCCACAGCCTAAGGCTGCTCTCTAGGGTCATTCTGGGCCTGGAACAAATCTTCCAGCATTGCGTCCACACTAGCAGGAAGTCCATTCTATTCCCCACTTAGTTTCCCAAGTAAAACCTCCCCAGAAGCAACTGTGTCACATGACCCGTAAACTCACTAATAATGCAGAGCGGCTGTCGCTCATTTTCTCTCAACAGGTGAAGACGGCGAATGTATGATGCGAGACTGGGGAACTTGGCTCCCTGATTTAGCTGAGACTCGTAATGTTATTTGATGCAATTTTCTGTATTTAATTAATTTAACATACCAGATTTTTAATTTGCATTTAATTTAACATTTCGGGTTTTTAATTTGCCAGATACTGTTTATCAAATATTTATTCCAGAGACTTTCACCGTATATACAGTGCACACCCTCCTTTAATTAGTGTGTGGTAAATTAATTTCTCCATCCTTGCTCCTTCATCAGATATTGGGTTAAGGAAGTTGAAGTGTTTCAACATACCACAGAAACCCATTCATTAAACCAAGATGGCACATTTCCCATGCATGTGTTGCTAGCTGCCTTCCTGCTTAACCTAATGAAAAGATGTGGTTGAAACCAGATGTCTTGAGCTGGGGGTGTGGCTCAGTTGGAAGAGTACTTACCTAGCAGGCACAAGGCCCTGGGTTCAGTCTCCAGCACTACATAAATTGGGTTTGCTGCCACATGTCTTTAATCACAGCACTTGGGAGACAGAGGCAGGAAGATCAGAAATTTGAAGTCACCCTCAGCCACACACAGACTTCAAGGCCAGTTTAGCCCACCTGGGACCCTGTCTCAAAACAAACCGATAAGAAAACCACAGGTATTTTTTGTTCTTTGTATCTGGCTGCTTGGTTTGACAATTCGAGGGGTAATCTTTTAAACTCACTCCAATATTTGCCCCAGTCTTGCTCGGGTCCTCTGGATTTGGATCTAGGGGCAGCTGTGAGCCAGCTGTGGACGCTGGCAGCATTCAGGGCCTCTGCAAGGACAGATCGTCAACCCATCACTCCAGGTCTCTTCGTGGCCTAACAAGCATCCTTTTCCTGCTCAATTATCCAAACCATGTGGCCAACTGAAGCTGACTGGAACACGTTTGTGATGGTTCATCTTCATGGTTAACTTGATTAGATTTGTAATCACCCGGGAGACACATCTCTGGGTATGTCTGTGAAGGTATCTTCCTACACTTTTCTCTGAGCGAGGAAAACCCACTCTCAATGTGGGCGGCACCATCCACGGAATGGAGTCCTGGGTTGAATAAAAAGGAGAGCCTGAACATGAGCCTTCCTTTCTCTCTGCTTCTCGTTGCGGGTGTCACGGGACCAGCTGCCACAGGCTCCTCCACCATGCCTTTCCATCACTGTGGACTGAAGCCTCCGCTGTGAGCCAAACTAAACTCTTTAGAGTACTTTTGTCAGATACTTTCTTTTTTATTACTCTATTTATTTATTTACTTATTTATTTACTTACGTTGTGAGCATGCGTGTATGTGCACATGTGCCATAGCTCACCCGTGGAGATCAGAGGAAAATCTGCAGGTATTGTTTCTCTTCTTCCACCATGTGGGTGGGACCCAGGGACTGAACTCGACCTTGGCAGCAAGTGCCTTTTACTCACTAGGCCTCTGCCTCCTCCACTATCACAATTCTTTATTTTCCACAGTTAGGGATTACATTCCATGTTCTTTGGGGTTTCGTTTACTTATTATTTATTTATTTATTTATTTTTGGTTTTCGAGTCAGGGTTTCTCTGTTGTAACTCTGGCTGTCCTGGAACTCACCCTGGAGACCAGGCTGGCCTTGAACTCACAGAGATCCCCTGCCTCTACCTCTCCAGTGCTGACAGATGTGTGCTACCATTGCCTGGCTACTGGTTTTGTTTTGTTTTTTTAATACCCTCCATTTAAGATTGTATTCATTTCTCCGATAAATAAAATCCTCCTGTGTGAGGTACTGTGCTGAAGGAGGGCACAGGACTGCCTGCAGGGTGGAGACTGCCCTTGTTCCCACAGAGGTTGCATTAGTGGCTTTTCTGTCACTGTGATAGAACACCAGGACCAAGGCGATTTATAGAGGAGTTTGTCTTGGCTTATGGGTCCAGGTTAGAGTCCACCATGGTGGGGACAGCATGGCAGCAGGCATGGTAGAAGGGGCAGGAAGGTGAGTGCTTACATCTGGAACTCTAAGAAGGAAACACACAGAGCAAACTGAGAATTGACCAAGGCCTTAAGCTCTCAAGGCCTACCCCTACTGACATAGCTCCTCCAGCTGGAATATGACCTCTAAACAGAGTCATCAACTAGGAACTAAGTGTTCAAATGCCAGAGACTATGGGGACATTTCTCATTCAAATCGCCACAGAGGTTAAAAACATTCTTCAAATTTTTCTTCTTTAATTATGGTTTTTCTGAGGCAGGGTCTTCTGCATAACCCAGGAAGGCTTTAAGTTTGCATCTGCCTGCCCTGCCTCCCAACTGCTGCAATTGTGGGTCTGTATGCCTTGCTTAAAATTATTGGAAATGAGCTGGGTGGTGGTGATGCACACCTTTAATCCCAGCACCCGGGAGGCAGAGGCAGGTGATCTCTGTGAGTTCGAGGCCAGCCTGGTCTACAGAGTGAGTTCCAGGACAGGCAGAGTTATAAAAGAGAAACTCTGTCTCCAACACACACACACACACACACACACTTGAAGTGCTTGCTGGATAATGAGGGAGCTGCTCACTCCAGCAGGGTATGCATGTGCACCACCATATGCATGCCTGTTCAGGGAAACGGTATAGAAACCCCTGGAACTGGAGTTACAGAAAGTTGTGATCTACCACGTCGATGCTAGAAACCAAATCCCAGTCTTCTGCAAGAGCAACAAGTACTCTTTAACTGCTGAGCCATCTCTCCAGTCCCAACTCTTACTATTGATAGAATTCTTCACTAAAACTTCTCTCCCTGTGTGTTACATCCCTGCCTCCCTCAGCACCCTGCTGGAACTTCTTTTTTGTTTGTTGGTTTGTTTGTTTGTTTGTTTTGGTTTTTTCTCGAGACAGGGTTTCTCTGTTGTAACTCTGGCTGTCCTGAAACTCACTCTGTAGACCAGGCTGGCCTCGAACTCACAGAGCTCTACCTGCCTCTGCTCCCCAAGTGCTGGGATTAAAGGCATGTGCCACTACTGCCTAGCTAAAATAAATCTTTAAAAAATAAATAAAAGTGTTAATATGTATTACATTGGATATGTTAACCAAAAATAAAAACAAATTTAAAAAATTTGGAAGGGGATAAGCTTATTAGATTGATTCACACTTCTGAGTGCAAGAGAGACTGGCAACCTGGTAGTCACTCAGAGACAGCCACAGCAGTCCCAATGTGCTCAAGAAGGTCTGAAGGACGTCTTGAGAGCCACAGGAATTACAACCATGGTGTAAGCCAGAAGAAGCTGGATTTCAATGGTGCCATCAACAGAATAGACGGTCACCAGCAGTGGGTGAAGGCAGTCAGGGAAGGAGTCCTGCTTTTCCCTTTGTGTCTGGGCTGCAGCCCAGACCCTGCCAATTTTGATGCAGGGTCTTTGCCTTTCAGTATTAATCCTTTTAAAAAATACCTGCTCAGACTCATCTTTCAGTCAATCCCAGATCCAATCAAGTTGGCAACCGAGATTAACCAAGATCACGTGAACGAACTAAGGCACAGGTGGAGCCACACAGCAGAAGTGGCCAACCTGAGAACCAATCCCGGAGATTCCGGGTCCAGATACATTCCCAACCGCACGCTCTGCCAACACACATACGGCAGGAAGCCTCTGTTATGCATTCACTGAGTGGGTCTGTGGCATACAGTAAACCCTCCACTGAATGTCAACTTCCTCATCTTGGGCCTCACATCTCAGCCAAACAGTTACAACTATCATCCCATTCTGCCAGGAAGTAGGGGGAGGGGGTGGAACAGCATGGCCCATGTGGGCAGCTAGGCACAGTATATCATTGCTTCCCATCCCACCCCGATGCTAATCATAAGCACTTTACCACTAAGCTGTATCCCAGAATGGTTTTGGTTTAAGACAAGACCTTACTATGTTACTCAGGCTGCCTCAACCTCCTGAGTTGCTGGGATTACAGGCTGCAATGTCAGGTCCAGCCAGTTTGTCATTTGTTAAGGAAGGTATGAGTGAAAGAGGAATAATGGATGGAGTCCTGAAGCCTCTGAGTGTCAGGAAGGCAGGCTAGCACAACACAGAACACAGCTCTGTGACCCCCAAACATGGCTCAGTTGGTAGAGTGCTCACTTAGCATGAATGAAAGCCTGGGCTCAATCCCCACCCTGCATATAAATTTGTAATCCCAGTACTCAGGAAATGGAACTAGGAGGATCAGAAGTTCAAGGTCATCCTAGACCACATAGTGAGTTCAAGTCTAGCTTGGGCTGTATGAAACCCTGTGTCAAAAGAAAAAAAAAATGTTGCTTTGGAAAAGAATGGGTTCGAGTTCCAGGTGCCACATTATAAAATGGTCAAAAACAAAAGCATGGGGGCACATGTCAGTTGGAGCATTCGTCCAGCGTGCACAGGGTCCTGTGTTCAGGCCCCGGCACAATATGAGCAAGGTGTAACGATACGTGCTTTTTAATCAATTAGTTTTAAAAAGAGCTGTCAAGATCAGCTTCTGCAAATTGCCAACTGACATCCACACATGTGCCAGGGCACCTGATGTACATGCAAATGCGCAGACACACCACACACACACACACACACACACACACACACACACACATCATTCATACATGCATGCACACAATTTTTTTTTTTTTTATGTAATAACCTTTTTTTCAAGAGGAAAATCCTTGGACACAGCTGCAGTGCAGAGCCCCAGGCAGGTCTTGGGTGGGATGAGGTCCCTGTTCTTACGGTCATCTTAGCCTTACCATGGTGTCCCCGATCCAAGGCTCCCCGACTCTGAGTCCCAACATAACTGTAGCAATGGCAGCAGGCCTGCGAAGGTGCTTTAACCTCACACAGCTGGGAGGCCACTGGGATTAAGGCTTAGAGTTTCATCTGTGAGCCAAGATGCTAAACACATGAATGAACGTGCGTGCCTTGTTATGCCCTGAGTTCCCTTTCTGTCTCTGAGTCTTAAGGGAATGCCATATGCCAGGAGTTCCTGGCAGCAGGAAACCAAAATACTAACAGAATAAATTACTTTACATTAGACACGTGCTGTTGACCTGCTGGGAGGATCTAGAATATTAACACAGCACAGTCTCTGAACGAGAGCCTTTGCAGCTTGCTTTCAGCTGCTCAGGATCAACAGCTTCACCTCCCCGAGGGGGAAAACAGTTCTCCAAGGTGCTTTTTCTATGACACCGAGGTGTAAGATGCTAACCTGGGGACAGTGCCAGAACCCAAGCTGCCTGAGTCTGCAGGGCCAGTTCCAGCACGACCCAGACAGCAGAAGAATGTGAGGAAGGCACAGGAGGTCGGCCTTGGGGAGAGGAAAGGCTCACTTCCTGGCCTTTGGGGCTGCCTCCAGCTAAGAAGGGCTGCCAAAACCATGTCAACCCCGTCATCCACAGTCATGGAGGGAACAACCCAGATTTGTGACTAAAACACAACCTTGAAGAAAGTACCTCTTTACTCCCAGGAGCTGGGTTTTAATGCCTGCTACTTGGACACATTTCCTGCATAAAATATGATCCTTGCCAGCCTAGTATGACACACCTGTAATCCCAGTAACTTGGGAGAAAGAATTGTGGGTTCAAGGCCAACCAGGTCTACATAGCGAAAGTGATGCTGCCAAAAAAAAAAGAAAAAAGAAAGGACAGAGGGAAGGGAAGGGAAGGGAAGGGAAGGGAAGGGAAGGGAAGGGAAGGGAAGGGAAGGGAAGGGAAGGGAAGGGAAGAAGGGAAGGGGAGGGGAGGGGAGGGGAGGGGAGGGAAGGGAAGGGAAGGGAAGGGAAGGGAAGGGAAGGGAAGGGAAGGGAAGGGAAAGGAAGGGAAGGGAAGGGCCAGTGAGATGTCAGCAGGTGGTATTTACTGCCAGCCCTGATGAGTGAGTCTGATCCTCATTGACTGCAGCAGCAAACTGTCCTCTAGCCTAGACAAGTTCTCTGTCTCTCTCTGTCTCTCTGTCTCTCTCTCTCACAGGTTCACAAGTCCAAAACCATTTGAAGGCGGATCCTCACTTCTACCACCCCGTCAGCCCGCTGCTCACTCCCTCCTGCCCGGAGTACGCTGTATTTATAGTTTCTTGTAAATTTTTCTAGATTTATGGCAAAACAATTTTTTACGTGAAAAATAACGTATTAAGCATGTTGTTCTCCTTGTCATTTTTTTTTTAATTGGCAAATGTATCATAATTCCTCCCACGGTGGTACAAAAAGAGCCTTTCAGACAGGGCTATGTAGTGAATTCGATCACGATATAGACCAGGCTGGCCTGGAACTCAGAGATCTGCCTCTACCTCCACGCGTTCTAGGGTTAGAGGCGTGGGTCACCACACCTGGCTGCTGTTCCTATTTATGACTGCATAGTAATTCATTGTAGATGGTATCCCTTTGCAGCGAGACTGTTAGTGTCCACTGTGTTTCCTGGTGATGGGGTGAGTGGTAGGGCGTGTTCTGTTTTGTTGATATTTGAGCATTAAGGAAGCCCAAATCACCAAGTTCTGTGAAGCTGTATGCTGAAGTGCCTGGTTCATCTCAGAAATATATTCCATATCAAATGTAATAACAAATTATTTAGTATATTCATTATGTACGGGGACGGGGCGGGGCGGGGTGGGGGGGCAGCAAATCCAGAAAGCATCTGAGAAAAATTAGAAGAGTTTGGTCTCAGGGTTTTACTGTGTGTGGATCATGTTTATTAATAATTCTATTTTGGGTGCTACAGCAATGGCTAAGCAGTTAAGAGCACCTGCTGCTCTTGCAGAGGACCTGGGTTCAGTTCCCAGCACCCAATGACAGCTCATAACCATCTGTAACTTTGGTTCCAGGGAATCCGATGCCCTCTTCTGGCCTCCACGTGTCTTACATTGACATACATGCAAGCAAAATATCTATACACACTCCAGTATGGCAAAAACAAGTAAGAGAAGAGAAAGCAAATGGGGGGGGGGTGTAAAGGGAGGGAAGGAGGGAGGAAGGAAGGGATGGAAGGAAGAAAAAAGTAAAATTTGAAGTGGAGCCAGGCATGGAGCCTTTGTGCCTGTAATCCAAACACTCGGGAGGCTGAGGCAAGAGGATCACTACATGAGTCATTTCTCAGAACAGGGGAAGAAGAAAAGAAAGAATGGTGGGGACAAGGGAGGGAGGGAGAGGAGGAGGGGAGGGGAGCAGAGGGGAGGGGAAGATTTCAGTACAGATTCAAAGTCTTTCTGGGCTCCTCTCATGACTTTACACGGAGTATTTATGAGCTGAGAATTAATACAATTAATAATGGATCTTTAATGAAACAATTTAGCAAAGAACTAGTTAAGGAGATGATCATGCTGCCTTTCTTCTCTGCTACTCGACTGTCCATCCTTGGGTTATCGCTACCATCCGAAGCACGGACAGTAAACATACCAGACTGATGGGAAGTGTAGCCCCAGCGCACAGCACACTCACCATACTAAAATCAACAGCTAAGAAGCAGCACAGCTTTATTCTGTAGGAATGGACAGCAAATCTGGTGCTTGCATTTGCTAGCCAACCACTCTACCCCTGAGCCTCAGCCCCAGACCTAAATGTGCGTTTCAGAGCCTAAACACTTCACACTGAGAAAGAGCTGCAGTTCTGCATGAAAGCAGGGTCTGCTGGCCAGGCTGCCTACCACCGGCTCCCTCAGTAAGGGGAAGAAGACCAACAGCAGAAATGAAATGAGAGGGAAAAGAGTGGAAAAACTAGAACTCACAAGATACGCCACGCGTAAGAACAAAGGTGGTGTGGGCACTGGGCTCCGGAGCTGAGGTGGGGTGTCTGGAATGGGACAGACCGCCACACAGAGGCCAGCAGGGTGCCCGTGTGCCCTGGGGAGGGCGGTGTGACGGGATTTGGGTATTGCTGTGAGCAGCAGGCGAGCTGGGTACCACTTTCTGTGTTTCACTAGCATTTGTGTGGGTTTCAAGTGGGTGAAACTGAGCAGAATCCAGTGCAGTCCGCACAGTGCTCAAGCAGCCGCAGCAACTGAACTGGGAGGAGGGACGCCTTCACACCGAGAGTGGTGTCAGAACTGTGTCTAGACGGCACTTAAAAATTTGATGCGTGTGCCGCACATCGACCTAACAGACTACCGGTCGTTTAAATTGTCTACTTTCTACAGCCGGCTGCTAGAGCTCATGCTTGCCATCCCAGTGTACAGAACGCTAGGCAGGAGGACTGCAGCAAGTTCAAGGCCAGCACATATACTACATAGCAAGCCCTGTCTCAAAACGAACGAGCAAGAGCCAGGTAGGAAGGCACAGACAAGCAATCTCGGCACTTGTGGGGTGGAGAAGGTAGTCTGGGCTACATACAGAGACTTGGTCCCAAAAATATGTAACAGGGCTGACAAGATGCCTCACTGGGTCAAGGTACCTCCAACCACACCTGATGACCTGAGTTCAGTCGCTGGTACCCACATGGTAGCAGTTGTTCTCTGAGCTACACACATACACACACACACATACACACACACACATACACACACACACACATACATACACACACACACACCACACACACACACACACATACACACACATACACACACACATACACACACAGACACACCACACACACCACACACACACACACACATACACACACATACACACACACACACACATACACACACACCACACACACACATACACACACACCACACACACACCACACACACCACACACACCACACACACACACACATACACCACACACATACACACACACCACACACACACACCACACACATACACACACACCACACACACACACCACACACACACACACACACACCACACACACACACCACACACACATACACCACACACATACACACACACACCGCACACACACACACACACACACCACACACACACACCACACACAAGTAACTAAAATGTAAACAGTAAATAAACAAGGGCTAGAGATGTGGCTCAGTCGGTAGAGAGCCTGCCTGGCATACATGATGCCCTGAGTTCTGCCGTAGTACTGAATAAACCAGGCCTGGTAAGGGTGCCCATGATCCCAACATGGGGGAGGGGGCAGTCAGGAAGGTCAGAAGTTCAAGGTCACCCTCAACTATGGAGAGAGTTAGAGGCCCACCTGGTTTAAAGGAGGAAAAAAAAGGAACGAAAGAACGACTTCTCTTTCTTCTGTTAATTTCTGCAAATGCTAAACATCTCTCAAACAACATGTATCAATTTATAATAAGAAATCGGAAAAAATGTTTATACAATTAAAGGCGTAGCCCTGGGGATATGGTTCAGTGGTAAAGGCCAAGAATACAGTGCACTAGATCTTGGGTTTCCTTTTTCTTTTCTTTTCTTTTCTTTTCTTTTCTTTTCTTTTTTCTTTTCTTTTCTTCCTTTCCTTTCCTTTCCTTTCCTTTCCATTTATTTATTTGTTTGTTTGTTTGTTTGTTTGTTTGTTTATTTTTGAGACAGGGTTTCTCTGTGTAGTCCTGGCTGTCCTGGAACTCACTCACTCTGTAGACCAGGCTCAAACTCAGGGATCCCCCTGCCTCTGCCTCCCAAGTGCTGAGACTAAAGAAGTGTTGCCACCATGCTTGGCTGATCCTAGGTTTCAATCCCTCGTTCTGCCACTTTAAATAAGATTTATTAGATTGACATAAATTAAAAATTCTCCCCAAATAATGTGATTTTGCTCTAAATAAACAGCTGCAAAACTAGTATTCTCTTCCTGAGCTAAACTATTTTCCTTTAGCTGGTTTCCTGGGGTCACAGTGGGGCTCTGCTTCAACTCCACTCAAGGGGTTACTGCCGGTTAAGTCTCCAGCCACCTGAGGGCTAGCCTTGCCCAGCCTCCTGGTGTCCCCACTGGAGGAACAGCCTGAGCAGCTGCAATGACTGGCCCAGGGTCACGTAGCATGTGGGTCACAGAGCTGGCACAAAATCACGTATCCTGGCTGCACTTTAATTATCCTTTCCACTCTTCATTTGTTCTCCCCCCACCCCCAACAGTCACAGAAGTGCTGTAGGATTGAGCTTGGTACACACAATAGCAAATCAACAAATCATTTCAGACCAAAGAAGTCTAACAAAACAAAACTGTCAGCTCTGTGGAAAACAAAATCATGCCAACTTCTTCCTCATCACCGTGTAGAAAGAACCTGCAATTACGAGTTGTTCCCTCTGCAAGGGCGGTTTCTCGTCAGGTTCTCAGCATCTATGTGAAAGACCCAGACATGGAGGGGTGGGAGGGGAAGAAGGAAACAAGACTTTAAAAGGCGTATTAGTAACTAAACTTGGAGATATCCCCAAGTGCGCTTGCCAGGATCGAGCAGACCGTTTGGTGTAAGTGGAGAACGTGAGTTTTGCTTGATACTAACGTGAGGACCCTGCGGCATCATCCTAATGGTCTCCAGCAATGGTTCATCAAGATGAAATCAGAACAATAGAATAGTTTATGCTGTTTTGTTGTTGTTTTGTTTTTGTTTTTTGTTTTTTTGAGATAGGGCTTTACATAGCCGAGGCTAGCTTAGGCTGACTTGGACTGTAGGTTGATCCAGATTTCTGGTCTTTCTGCCTGGTTTCCTCATGCTGGTATAACAGGCCCGTGCCACCACACTCAGTTAATGCAGTGCAGGGAATGGCCCAAGGGCACTCTACCAGTTGAGCTGCATCCCGGCCTGGCTTCGTGCCACTTGCACACAACTAAGCGATGAATCACTGACCCCAAGTTAGGTTTGTGTGTGTGCCTTAGATGACCCTTTATCAGCTACAGCTTTCATGGAGCTGAAGCCTCAATGAGATGAGAAAGAAAAAAATCTTTTTTGTCAATGAGCAAAGACAGGAAGCCTCAAAGGGCCACGTGCTGCTGCTGTGGGATCTGATGCGACAGAGCCAGGGTTCCAAGCTTCAGAACTGGGGCTATCTGCTATTTTTGCTCACCCAGAGCATCTTCTACCCACAGGAGGTTATGCAACAGGCCAGAACCTCCATACCAGCTGGGATGCAAAAGATACTCACTACCTTCTTGTTAAAATAAAAGCAGAAAGTGGATTATTTCCAAAATATAAAAAAAAAAAATCCAAGTGGGACATGGTGTGCATGACTTTAATCCCAGGCAGAGGCAGGCGGATCTCTGTGAGTTTGAGGCCAGCCTGGTCTACAGAGTGAGTTCCAGCACAGCCAGGGCTACACAGAGAAACTGTGTCTTGAAACATAGAATAAAACAAGATCCAGAACTCGGCAATCCTTCGATGAAATATACTCATTTGCATACGGATCACACAAACTAGGAGCAGCTGCGGCCAGAGGGCCAGGCCTCCAGCTATCCCAGGGGCAAGGAATTCATGGCAAAGGACTCTGCTTTCCACTGAAGTGTATTCGCTGATGATTTGACTTCTGTTTATAGTACTTTCTGATTTAAAAGAGAATGCTCAGAATACCTTACTCTAGAAAAATAGAAATCACAAATTCCAAATAAAAGATTAAATCCACACAGACTCTTACCGCACAGAGATAACGTTGGTATGAATATACCTCACATCCCTTCTTTTGTGTAAGTGGGGCTGTGTAATCTTATACCATGCTTTTCTCATTTGACAGCATTCATAATTTCCCTGTGGCTTTACATGGTTTTGAAGAGTTACATACCATTGGCTTGTTGATCACCCTCAGGTGATCAGTCCCGGAATTTCTCACTTTTCAGGAGTAGATGTTCAGATTGGCATAGGCTTACCTTTTGACGCTGATGTATGTATTTGTTGTGTGTGTGTGTGTGCGCCCATGTACCCACACGCCGTGGCACACGTGCGGAGGTAAGAAGACAATCTGGTTCTCTGTTTCTACCACAGTGGTCCCTGGGATCCACAGTGGGTGGATCCCCAATGCGGGTCTTCAGGTTTGATACCAAGCACTTTTACCGTCCGAGCCATTTTCCCTGGCCTAGTAGTCTTATAGCTCAAATTAGTCATCAAGTTAACCCTAGGATGTAGGTAAAAATTGCAAGAGGAAAGTAAATAGCGTCATACCTAGAAACACAAAAACATGAACTTGAACCAATACGGCCTTTGCCTCTCTTCTAGAGGAAGTTACAGAGGGAAACGTGTAGCATCCACACTTACAGTACCTGTAACCAGAACCTTCAGCACCTGTGCTCAGTACCCTAGGCACCGGTACTCGGTATCTCCAGCATTTGTATTCAGCATCTCTAGCATCTGTACTGAGTCCCTTAGGTGCCTGTGCTTGGTATTTCCAGGCATCTCTACTCACGATCTCCAGCATCTGTACTCAGTATCTTTGATGGCATCATGTTTTTTTATTCTTCATATTGTCAACTTGTCTCATTTCTGTCCTGATGAATTCAACTAACGTTGTACCGATCATAAAGTCTGTTGTTGCTTTAAGTTTTCGTGCTTTGGGACTGGAAAGATGGTTTAGGATTAAGAGCATGACTGCCTGTCCTACCAGAGGATTGGATTGGATTCCCAGCAGCGACAAGATGGCTCACAGCCATCTGTAACCCAAAATCCCCCCAACTCCAAGGGGGTACCACACTCTCTTCAATCTCTCTGGCCTCCCTGGGCACTGCACAAACATCTGCACAGATATACGTGCAGGCAGAACACGCCTACGCATAAAATTAAGTTTTTTAAATGTATTTAAACATTCCCATTACATTGTTCATTAGTGATTTCTATTTTTGTGGTCATCTTGTATTGGATTTTTGAAACAGAATCTCATTCTGTAGCTCAGGCTAGGCTAGAACTCAGTATGTAGCCTAGGCTTGCCTTGAACTCAAGATCCTCCTGTCTTAGTTTCCCGAGTCACTGGGAAGATGGGCCTTTACCACTGGCTCCAGGTGACCTTAAGTACCCTGAGCTGTACGTTTGTCTTATGTGCAAGTGTGTCCTACTGCCAAACCCAGCCCCAGTCTCTCAGTGCACCCAAGGGCATGTGGGTTCTAAGGACAGCAGACCTGAAGTACAAGCTTGCTGAAGGCACTTGCATGTAGGAAAGCAGTCCTGTCACCTTAAAATCTGCCACCAATTTCTATCTCTCTTCTTCCCTAAAAGTCAGACCTGGGCATGCAGCAAGTTAGCCAAGCTTCTACCTCTGAGCTATATCCCAGCCCAGCCACCAACTGTTTAGAAAGGAAAAGAATTGGTAGTGTCTGCCTAGCATGTAAGAGGCTCTGGGCTCAATCCCTAATACTTTGTAAAACCGACTGTGATCTTAGAAGATCACAGACCCTATACCTGTGATCCTAGGACTTGGGAGGCTGAGGCAGAAGGATCTCAAGTTCAAGGCCAGTCTGGACTACAAAGTAAATTCAAGGCCAGCCTGGGATCCATAATACCCTGTGATGGTATTATTGACTATTGTCAACTTGGCAAAATCTGGAATACCCTGGAAGATGGGGCCTCTGGAGGTGTATTGAGGGGGTCATCTTGATCAGGCAGGCCTGAACACTGTGGGTAGCACGGTTCCCTCAGTGGGGTGGGGATTAAATAGCTAGAGAAAGGGAAGTGAGCGGGCTGTTTGCATTGGATGCTCCCTTCCTCTGACTGTGGAAGTCAGGCGAGCAGCTGTTCACGCTCCTGCTGCCATCCCTCTTCACGTTGCTTTTGTTGGTATTTTATCACAGGGGCCAATAATAAAGAAGACATCGGTCTCAAAACAAACAAACAAATAAATAAATAAGAAAGCGAGCTTAGGAGTAACAAGACACTAAAATGTCATTGTTACTATCTTTCACAACTTTGCAACTCCTCTGTATCTCCCCAGGGGTGGTGCCTGTATGTGACAAGAAGCACTAACAGCACTGACAGTGCTGTGTGAGAGGAGTTCAAAAGGAAGGATGAAAGCATTCTGGCTAACCTGACTTTAAAGTGACAGGACACAAAATAAAGCAGCCTCCCTGGAAACGTGGGCTGCGGAAGCTTCGTGCTTGGAAAACAGGCAAACAGTCCCTTCTTTTCGCCGTTATTTTCCAAACTGCATGAGGCTTTAAATAAACAGTCATGTTATGTTCAAAATGGCTCTCGGATAAAAAGGACTGAGAGCCAAGCATTTGCTGAAGATGATGGCTGCAGAACAAGCAAACTTGGAGCAGTGAGACATCTGGGGTAGAAGATCCTGTAGCCAACTCTCAGACCTGGTTCTGGAAAAGGCAGATTTCTCAGACCTAAACAGAAGAAAAAGAAAGAAAACAAACCTGCAAAGATTTTTTTTTCCTCTCTCTCTCTCTCTTGTTTATTTGGTGCCTTAAGGGCTGGAGGGGAGTGTGGTCTATGCGGAAGGCACTGAGACGCAGAAAATTCTCAAAGCCAAAGCACAGCAGGGCAAGGCTCTAGGGCCTGTCCTGTCACTCAAGCTGTGCCCTAGATGGCAACAAACAGAGCTGTTCCTGAATCTGGCTGAGGGACACTCTCCAGAGCTTTAGAGAAAGCACCAGGGGCTTTTAAAAAACAGACAGCTCTGGAGGAATGATAGAACACTCCTGCAATCGCAGCACTTGGGAGACAGAGTCAGCCAGGTCTCTGAATTCTGGGCGAGGATGCTCGCTCCATATAGCGAGTTCCAGGCCAACTAGGGCTGCGTAGCAAACCCCAGAAGCAAGAACAAAATTCAAAAAAAACAAAGTTTAAAAAATATCAAATAATACAAGAGAGCAGGATGTCTTTGAACACAGAACACTTAAATTCCCTTTGGGCTGGGGGTATAGCTCAGCTGGTAGATTGCTTGCCGAACAGTGCAAAGCCTCAGGTTCAGTCCTCAGCCTTGCATAACCCAAGAGAGATGGAGCATCTGTAACCTCAGTACCTGAGAAGTAGAGGCAGGAGGATCAGAAGCTCCAGGTCATACTTAACTACACAGTGGGTTCAGGGCCTGCCCGGGTTACAGAAGACTCTGTCTCAAAACACAAGCAGCCGGGGATGCAAATACACGCCTTTAGTCTCCCAGCTCTAGGAGGCAGAGGTAGACAGATCTCTGTGAGTTTGAAGCCAGCCTGATCTACAGAGTGAGTTCCAAAGCTACATAGCGAAACTGTCTCAAACAAATAAAACAAGAAAACACTGAAAGTAAGTATGGTCACCTGGGTCTACTATGGGGGGAAAACTCTAAAGAACATTAGGAAAATGACTGTAAAAGTGGATGCCAATATTAGTAATAATTGATGTTAAATTTCCTAAATTTGATATGTACTGTAGTTACGACGGAAAAAACTCTTTTTTGCTGTTGTTGCTGTTTTGTTCCAGACAGAGTTTCTCTGTTCTAACCCTGGCTGTCCTGGAACTCGCTCTGTAGACCAGGCTGGCCTCGAACTCCAGAGATCCGCCTGCCTCTGCCTCCCAAGTACTGGGATTAAAGACATAAACCAGCACCAGCAGACAAAAACTCCTTGTTCTTAAAGAAACATAAGTATTTAGGGCTGAGTCAGATTTAGTACAACAAAACTCTTTTTATTATCTTTATTAAAGTTCATTTAATTCATTATGAGAGGCCCAGCATCCCCAGTGGTGGAGGCATTGACCTTGCCTCTTTGTTTAATGTCAAGTGCTCACTTTCCTAGAAACCTTGGTTTCCTTGTGACATTTAATGAGCCAATTCAATATTCAGGTTCTGACCAATCAGAGAGATCCCCTGTTTCCTTTAAAAACCCATGTGGCCAGCTTTCTGGGTCGCCATCTTGACAAGTGGACAATTTGTACTCATACGTTCTTTTTTCTTTCAAAAAATAAAGTAGGCCTTTGCTTGTTACATATGTGGTCGCAGTGGTCTTTGTGAGGCAGATTTCGGACCTAACACATTAATTATTTTAAGCTAAAGTCTCACTCTGTAGATCTGGGTAGCCTGGGACTCGCTATGTAAACCAGGCTGGCCTTGAACTCAGGGAGATTGCCTGCCTCTGTCCAACAAGTGCTGTTGCTAAAGACCACAACACAGCTATTTTTGTATGTATCTCTGTGTGTGTGTGTGTGTATGTGTGTGTGTCACATGTGTGCAGGTACCCACAGTGGCCCTGGAGCTGGAGCTATAGGTGGTTGTGAATCATCCAATGTGGGTGGTGGGAACTGAACTCTGATGCTCTGAAAGAGAAGCAAGTACTATTAACCACTGAGCCGTCGCTCCAGCTCCCAAACGCAGTATTTAAGAGAAATGGCACTTGCTTGTAATCCAGCACTTGGAAGGCAGAGGCCAGAAGATTACAAATTGAAAGCCTGCCCGGGTTACCTGGCAGGTAAGCCTCCTCCCACCAAGCAAGGGGTACAGCCTTGGCCTTGGGTTTTTTGGTTTTTTTTTTGAGAGAGAGAGTCACACTGAAGAGTACTAACCTGAAACTCATGGCAATCCTCCTGCCTCAGCCTCCTGAGTACTGAGATGACAGGCCTGTACCATTTTTAGAGTGAAAAACTCCTGCTGTGCAAAATCCCTGGCCTGCATGGAAACCTGACATTCTGCTTAGGCCGGATTGATCACTCCTCCCCGTGCCTCCCCCCTCCTCCTAGTCAGGCTCTTTGAGCCAAGAGTTCGGTAGAATACTCAGCTCTTTAATGAGATGCCGAACTCGGTCCTTCCCAGAATCCCAGCCCCATACGCAGCAGCTCACAGTCAGCCACTGCGTAGGGCTGGAAGTCTGCCCACCTGGGACTTTTCCGTTTCTCTGGGCTATCTGGTAGGAAAGCACCCTAACCATGTTGGGCTCCCACAACATTTAGGACTTCCTTACTCCCTCTAAAGCCTCCCTTCCTGCCCCGTGGCTGTTTAGCTGCCCTCCATGTCTGCTTTGACAAGTATTCTTTTTTCCCTACTCTCTTCCACTTCCCAGGGGTTTAAAATTGGCCTACGCTGGGGGGGGGGGGGGGGGGGCGTTTCCTTTAAACACTAATAAAATTGTCCTTGAGCTTCCTTTTGAGCCTATTCTTAAATTCTTTTATTAATGAGGCTGAGAACCCACAAAAGGGGACAGGTTTCCCCAATATCATCACACCTGGTCTCTGCCTGGCCTGGAGGACAGAGATTCCCCACCAGCCCAGGTGCAGCCCCACCATAGTCAGCTGAGTCTTGCTTACATTGCTGGAAACTAGAGCCGGCTAGGTGGCTGAAGTCTAGAACAGGAGCTGATGACTCACTGCTCCTGGCATTTCATCACCTCTTCTAAACTGATAAGGGCGCCTTCTTTGAAGAGTAAAGCAATGACGAATGCCTTTATAGTACTCAGGCAGCTGAGGCAGGAGGATTAGGAATCCAAGACCAGCCTCAGCTACACAGCATACTGCAGCTACAGAAAATCCTGCCTCAACCTCCTCCAGCCCCCACCAAAAATAAAAGATTAAACTGTGTGATATTCGAACTTCTGAGACAGACATAAAATGAACTCCATTGTTCATTGAAACAGGGTCTTGCTATATAGCTCAGGCTGGCTTGACACAAAATAAAATTTAAGATGGAAATTGTGGAGCTGGAGAGACGGCCAAGTGGTTAGGAGCACTGGCTGCTCTTCCAGAAGACTAGGGTTCAGGTCCCACCACACAGACAGAGGCTCACAACCATCTGTAACTCTAGTTCCAGGAGATCTGATGCCCTCTTCTGGTGTCCATGGGCACCAGGCACCCACATTCATACACAGAAAATAAAGTAATAATAATAAATATTTTTAAAACCAATGGCCAGGCACGGTGGTGACGTTGGTCCTGGGATTTAGGAGTCAGAGTATGAGACCTACCTGGTCTAGGTAGTGAGTTCAAGGCCAGCCAGTCTACATGGTAAGACCAAGTTTAATTTAACAAACATGCTCTACGCAAATCACAGGTCAGAGGAGAGGAGACCTCCTCCCAGTTATCAGTCACATGAGCAGGAAGAGGAGTGAGGGAGGAGAAGGGATGGGGGTGGGGATGTTCCAAAGAGAGTGGCTGTGAGGGGGGCGGAAGGCGGCAAAGGTAAATAAACCCCCAGCACAGTTTTGCCAAAGGCCAAGTGGTTAACTGGAAGTGTCTGAGATTGCAACCCCCTCACCAGGAACTAAGAAAAGCTAGGTGTGGTGGTGCACACCTGCAGTCCCAGCACCAAGGAAATGGAGGCTGGAAGGTCAGGAGTTAAAAGTCAGCCTCAGCCACACAGTGAGTTTGAGGTCAGCCTGGGCTCCTTGGGCCCCTATTTCAAAAGAAATAGAGCCTCAAGCCTGGTGAAGGACCCGAAGTAGGGGAAAACAAGCAGAGCAGGGAGAACACAACTAGCCTCCTGCAGGAAGCAATACGGCAGAGGGGAAGCAGCATGCAGCAGGCCAGAGCTGCGGAAAGGGCCACGTGGCTCCAGGGCAGAGGCTTTCCCCAAGTCCCTGTTGGGTTCAACTGCCAACATTGCAAATAAATAAAGTACACAGAAGCTTGTTTTGTTAGAGGAAACTGTGGTGTGCAGGCACCGAAGCAGAAACACCAGGAGATGGTTCGTGCATTTGCACACCCTGGAAAGAGTAGAGAGGTTAATTGGGCCCTCACACTGGGGGCGCATCCACTGGGAGGACCAGGCAGGAGGCTGAAAACCTCGAGGCCTCCAAGGTTGTTGTACAAACCTATGGAGACCCTGCCTTACAACAGCAACAAAATATCCAATGGATGGAGACACAACTCGCTGGCAGTGTTTGCTTAGCGTGCTGGAGGCCCGAGGTTAACCCCCAGCACCACAAGTTCTCGGCAACAGCACACCTGACAGGCTATATTTTCAGTTATTTGGCATATGCTGTATGTATGTCCTTATCTATGGAAAATCAGTCCATGGGGACAGGGTTTTTCAATCTCTCTTACCGCTTTAACCTCACGGCCTTCTTCAGTGCTCCATGTCCAGGAAATATTTATTTGTTGAATGAACTAATGAATAACAGAAAGAATGAGTTAATGAGTGAAAACATAATGTTGGAGTGGCAGTGCAGGCAGTCACCTCGGTGCTCGAGAAGCTGAAGTAGGGAGTGATGAGCGTGGGGCAGGCTGGCCTACAATAATGAGCTCAAGTCCAGCCTGGCCCACAGCAAAGCCCTGAATGCAATGGATGGAACAAAATAAGTTTGTTTGTTTGGTTTGTTTGGTTTGGTTTTTTTGAGGTAGGGTTTCTCTGTTGTAACTCTGGCTGTCCTGGAACTCACTCTGGAGAACTGGCCTCGAATTCAGATCTGCCTGCATCTGCCTCCCAAGTGCTGGAGTATTTAATGAATGATCTCAAACTCCTGTTTCCCTTGCCTCTACTTCCTATGTGCTGGGATGACAAGGTACACCACTGGCTTAAATGGTTATTATTGTTAATAATAGTCCTTCCTGTGGTCAATTGTTTACCTAAATGATCTTCGTTACAATCTATCCTTCCTTCTTAGCCAGGTGCAGTGGTTCAAACCTGAAATCCTGGAACTTTGGAGGCTGGGGCAGGAGAATTGTTGTTTGTTTGAGGGTCACCAGTCTCCTGGTGACTTCCAGGAGAGCCGAAGCTACTGAGTGAGACCCTGTCTAAAAAACTAAATAGAGCATTAACATTAGCCTTAACATTTCTCTCTCGCAAGAGGGCTGGCAAATGGCTTAATGGGTAAGGACCTCGGAGACTGATGGCCTGAGCCCCACCACCAGGACCCAGGTGGTGGAAAGGACTCCAGCAAGCTGCCTTCAGATCTCCACTAGAGTGTCATGGCATGCACATGCCCCACACACCCACCACACAAATAATTTTAAAGGATTGAAAACTTGAATAAAGCCGGGAAGTGATGGGGCACACCTTCAATCCCAGCGCTTGGGAAGCAGAGGCAGGCAGATCTCTGCAGCCTGGTCTCCAGAGTGAGTTCCAGGACAGCCAGAGTTACAACAGAGAAACCCTGTCTTGAAAAGTCAAAATGAAAGAAAGAAAGAAAGAAAGAAGGAAAGAAAGAAAGAAAGAAAGAGAGAGAGAGAGAGAGAGAGGAGGGAGGGAGGAAGAAAGGGAGGGAGGAAGGAAGGGAGGAAGGAAGGAAAGAAAGGGGGAGGGGAGGAGAGAAAGAAGAAAGAGAAAGAAAAGAAAACTTGAATACATATGTATATATGCCTTTTAAAGTCTTTATATATAAGATAGCTAAGTCTTTCTGTGTTAGTCTCCTTCACAAAGACCTCCAACCCTTGCCTGCAACATTTCAGTTCTTCCACCTCCTGGGTGGTGAAAACCTGGTGTGAGGCGGATAATTAACATAATGGAGTCAAACGAATAACAATGACAATACTTGTCCTTAGAGGTGTCCTGGGACTATGCTAAACAACTTCCTCAATAGCAGCCCAGAGGCAGGTGTCATTTGATTCCCTTCTCTAGGAAAGTAATTTACTCAAGGTCAGACTGTTGTGTGGACAGCTAGACAAGGACTTGGTCTTAAGCTTTTCCTGAGTGGTGGCTCCAAACCAAGGTTTTCGAGGCAGACCATTGCAGGAGAGCGTTCCTGACCTCACAAGGCAACTTAAAACTATGAGGTTCGTTGTAACTGTGTTCTTTCCTTGTGAGAAATGGAGACTAAGAGCTGGACCCAAGCAGGAATGTGACACTTCCAGGCAAGGATCCAACAGCCATTCTCAAAGCGGCTCTTCCCCGGCACCAGGTGACCTTACAGTTGGACACAATGAAATTATTCCCTGCTTTTGGATGATTTATGAAGGAAGACAAGACATGCACACTTAAACTCAAAATGATGGTGATGCAAGTCAGTTATCCCAGTACTTGGGAAGATGAGGCAGGGGTCGTATCATGAGCTCCAGGCTAGCCTGGGCTACAGAGTGAGACCATGTCTCAAAAGAAAACCAATAACTTTCCCTACTGTCCCCCCCCCAAAAAAAAATAGAAGCACAAAATGAGAGTCTAGTGGTACAGCCTGCTGTCCCAGCTACTCAGGGGCCTGGGGCAGGGAGATAGCAAGTGTAAGGCTTGCCTGGACTACTGAGTGGGTTCAAAGCAACCTGAGCAACTTAGTGAGACCTTCTTTCAGAAGCTAAGAAGACAGCTGGAGACATAGATGGTGGAGCATTTGCCTATAAAAGTGAGAGGTCCTAGGGTCAGTCCCCAGCACATGTGTGTGTGTGTGTGTGTGTGTGTATGTGTGTGCGTGTGTGTATACATGCATACATACCACACATACAAAAAAATGTAGCCAAACAGACAAAAATGAAAGCCATCCCTAAGAAAGTCATGCTTCACCAGACCCGGAGGAGAACCTGCTAACAGGAAACTTTTCTGATTGAAAGAAGTCCAGGCTGGGTGGTGGTGGTGCACAACTTTAATCCCAGTACTTGGGAGGCAGAGGCAGGTGGATCTCTGTGAGTTCAAGGCCAGCCTGGTCTACAGAGTGAGTTCCAGGACAGCCAGAGTTACAACAGAGAAACCCTGTCTCGGAAAACCAAAACAAAGAAAGAAAGTCCAGAACTAGTGATTCACACTTCAGTCCCATGTGCAAAGTCCCTCAGGTAACTGACACTGGCCGCTTCTTAGGAGCCTTTGAGTAAGGGACAGAATGAATCTGAGTATATATACAGGCATGCACACATACCAGAGAGCCATCTTGGTGTTTAGAGCATTTAATGCTTTTCCAGATGACCTGGGTTTGTTTCCCAGCACCCACATGGTGATTTACAACTGTCTGTAACTCCAGTTCTGGGGGATGTGATGTCCTCTTTTGGCCTCTGCATGTATCAGGTGCTCACATGGTGCCCACATATATGTGCATGTATGTATGATGGCATGATTTGATCTAAACAGGTCTCACACAAGCCTGTAATTCTAACACTCGGAAATAGAATCAGGAGGATGAGGAATTCAAGGCCAGTCCAGATTACAAGAAATCCTGCCTAACAAAACACTGGCAACAAGGAAATGCAGAATTGAAAAAATTGGGGGTGGGAACAGGAGTGAGGTAGTTGGTGTGGTGGCTCAGGCCTGTAATCCCAGGATTCAGGAAGCTGAGGCAGGAGAATTGTCTCCAGTTTGAAGTCAGCCTGGGTTATGAGCGACAGCTTGTCTTAGAAAAAAAGAAAGAAGAATGAGACAACAAGAGAAGGTAATGGAGGAATTAATAGGATCAAAATGCATTACATAAATGCCTGAAAATGTTACAATGTGACCCATTTCTTACATATAACTAACACGTGTGCTAATGAAAAGATTAAAAGGAAAAAACACAAAATAATTACAGAAAGAAATACATTGAAATTCTAAGTGATTTAGTGGGACAATGAAGGTGTGGGCAGATTTTAACTATTTTTTCTATTTTCTACTGGATACTTGAGTTACTTGAGTTATTCTATGAAAACATTTAGCAGTCCAAACTTGCAAGTCTGCAAGTCTCTAACTTGCTGGGCAGTCTCCGACACACTCCACAAAGTCAAATATTTGTTAGTAGTGTCAAATTTTGAAAAAAGTAGGTTTCCCAGGTTGTCAGTGAAAAACCATAGCTGAGACTTCCTCTGAAATTCCAGGAACTTTGTGTCATTGGGCACCACCCAAATCCATACTGATGGGGAGGCAATGGGGGTGGGGTGCAGCAGACAAGCTGAGGGGTCCTTAAGATTCTATGAGAATGTCTTTGGCAGGAATGATTGATGGGAAATACACAATTAATTTCACTTGACAAGCATAAAGGAGAAGCCCCCACACCGCACCCCCAGAGTCTGTAACCTGAGCTAAGGCAACCCTGCTTCACCAGGGCGTGTGTTTAGACTGGATCTCACCTAGGTGACTTAGCCATTAGCAGGAATTCACTGTTTACTTTCAGGATTCTTATCAGTACTTAGACTGTGTTTGCCTGTGATTTTCTCCCGATTGCTCAACAGACTCGGCCATCTATGATTTAGAAATAAGTGAAAACATTGGCAGATCACAGAAAGCTAATCTCAGCTCAATAATCTTCAGACTCCACAGTTGGGTTCCTCCTCTCTTTCAGGATGCATTAGTGTTGTCTCTGGAAGGAGCCTATAGCAAACAGGATATCTCTCTCAGGTGCAATAAACTCAGGCTGTTTTGTTTCCTCTAAGGAAGCCTACCCTCGTTCTTCCTATCCTCATTCTTAAACATTTTGACCAAATGTCTTCTCCATTCCCACAGGCAGTCACCAGTCCTTGGAGTGACTACCTGTGACATCCCTTCTAGAGGAAGTTCCAGAAAAGCCCTTCTTTTTTTTTTTTTTTTTGGTGGTGGGGAGATGCTTGAGACAGGGTCTTGCTATCAAGGACTCTTCCTACCTCAGCCTCCCATGTGCTGGGACTAAAGGCATGGACCACCATGCTTGGTAATAAGATGCCCTTTAAGAGTTTATAAAGAGGGTTGAGGCTATTCGTAGACTGTTTGCCTGTCACGAGTGAAATCCTGTGTTCCATCCCCAGCAGGAACCAGGCTTGGTGTCAGACACCTGTAAGGAGACAGAGTAGGGAAGATCAGAAGTTCAAAGTCATCCTTGGCTACAGAGTTTGAAGCCAGCTTGAAATACAAGATACCCTGTCTCAAAAAAAAGGTCATAAATAACTTTTAAAATAGAATTTTAATCTTATTTATTGGGTGCACATGACAAGATGCTTGCACGGGGTCAGAGGATGACTTTGTGGAGTTTGTTCTTCCCTTCATCCTTTATACTCAGGTCCTTGGGCTTGCATGGTCCAGCGCTAAGTAAGCACTGTTACCAGCCAAGCCATCCCACCAGGCCCATAAAGAACTCAGGAAGGTTATAACTGGTTAACACTAGACAGGGCCTAGGAGATCTCACTCTGGTTGTATGTTTTCCTATCCATATGACTTCAGACAAGTCACCCCATATATCAGGACCAACTGGGGAGTAAGCTACACAGAGGCGTGAGAGGCAGGCTAGTGGGACTCTTCTTCATAGAGTAGCAGAACGTAAGCAGAGACTGAGTCCGCAGACTCTGGTTCATATCAACCTTCGTTTAGAAAGCTAAGAAGACAGCAGAGCTCTACTGTGTTTTAAGTCCTCAGAATCAAAAGTGTGGGTACATCATTGGAGGAGATGTGTTTATCCTCATCGATGGCTAGAGCTGCCTCCCCAAGTACTGAGGAGTAACCAGGCCAGAAGCAGCTGAGCATCAAAGGGAAGCTCCCAGATACCTCTTGGCAGCCTCCAGAATCTTCCAGAGCCCTAGCCAGTGCTGCTGTGATATCATCGGGTGCCTGAGGCAGCAACAAGCCAGGCGGTGCCTTTGCTTGTCACTGCCCTCCTGGCCCCTGAACACACCTGGTGCCAGGTGTGTGCACCAGGGCGCGGATGGGGGTGGAACGGAGCAGATCTCACTGCCCCCACCCCCCCACACACACACACTGGAAGCCGTGTGGCGATCCACTTACCTTTGATCTCAGCTGCTTAGTCTCATCTCTAAACACCTTCCCTTGGTGGGTGGCTTCTTCCTCAACCTTCAGGGACGTGCCCAATGGCCTCTTCCATCACTCTCAGGGCCACCGAGGTGCAAGTGAGAAATGCTTAGACCTGCTTCTCACTTGCTTTCCCAGTTCTACTTTTGTGCCCCTCTGCTCACACACATATTCTCTCACACACACACACACCTTCTCTCCCTCAGCGTGATTAATTGATTCCATCCAGCAACATTCCACCACCTTCCATAGAGCTGACTAAGCACAGCCTCCTCGGACATCTCTCTCCTGTGCTCCTCTGCAAAGGACGACAGTACTAGCCTCATCAACTGTGAGCATTTAGTGAATAAGCATGCAAAGTGCTCAGCAAAGTACCAGGCACGCAGAAGGCCACAGTACAGGGGTTAGCCGTGACTAACAAATGACTGCAAGCTAAGGGTTAAGAACAGCTTGGCCCAAGGAGCAACCCTAGCTGACACACCACTTCCTACATGGCTTGGCACAGGCTGCAGCCAATCGTGTGGAGGGAACGGTCCCACCACAGTCTCACTGTCACCCAAAAGCACCACTGTGGCCCTGCTGCCTTTGCCTTGTTCCAGAACAGTTTGGAGTGAAACAGTATTAATTGCAAAGTAGGTGTTCCCAAACCAGAGCCTGCTGCTTAGCGATGCGTATTCAAAGCAAATGTTCTCTGAGGACTGAACAAAGAATGTTTCTCCTACACACAGTCATGTCCTCAGCCACCTTGAGGTTGGAGACCACCAGTTCTCTCCTCCCCAGAACGTCTAGCATCCTTCTTTTGTAACAGTACTGCGGAGACTGAAGCAGGAGGATTGCCATGAGTTTGAGTCCAGCCTAAGCTATAGAGTGAATACCAGCCAGAAAACAGAGCATGAAACTGCCAGAAAGAAAGGAAGGGAAGAAAGAAGGGAAGAAAGGAGGGAGGGAAGGGAGGAGGAGGAAGAAGAGATAGGTATGGCGACTCATACCTATAATCTAAACACCTTGAAGACTGAGGCAGAAGGATTGCCATTAATTCCAGGCCAACATGAGCTACAAAGTAAGACACTAAGACACTACCTGCCCCCACCCCTACCCCCCATTAAAAAGTGAGAAACAAGAGCCAGGTGTGGTGGCACATACTTTAAATGCCAACCCTTAAGAGAAAGAGGCAGGTAGAGGCCAGCCTGGTCTACATAGCAAGGTCCAAGCCAACTAGAGCTACACAGTGAGGCTCTGCCCCAGAATTACTTACTTACTTACTTGCCTAATTAATTAATTAAGTAATATACTAAAAATCAATAAGTAAAATTCAACAAAGCAAGTGACTGCTCATTGAGGAGCCCACACCTGTGCTGTGGGGGTGTGTCCTTTCTTGTCAATTCTTTTTCTTCTTATCTTCATGTTTAAAATCTGTATTAAAATATCCTTAATAAAAATCCCAATTCTGCTTTTAAAAAAAAAGAAGAAGAAAAAGCAGCTTACATTTGTGGGGCAAGGAGAAGAGCAAATAAATTCATCTTTTTTTTTTTTTTCCTTTTTGAATATAATGGCCTTCTATTTAAGGTTTTCCATTTCTTTTCTAACTTTAATTTTGTGCTTTTGAGTGTTTTGCCTGCATGTCTGTCTGTCTGTCCACCATATGTGTGCAGTGCCCCAACGGACAGAGCCAGAAGCAGGTGTCAGATTCTCTGGTACTGGAGTTACAGGCGGTTTGTAAACTGCCATGCAGGTTCTGGAAATCAAACCCAGGTCCTCTGGAAGAGCAACCAGTGTTCTTACCTGATGAACCATCTCTCCAGGCCATGGACTTCTTTTCTCAGAATAGCTGTAGACACACAGAAAAATCTAACGGAAAGTACAGAGATTTCCCAAGCACCGCTCCTCCACATCCTCCCAGCTGTAATAACTGAGGAATTTGTCTTTGTCTTTGAGGGCCTCTCCTGACTTTGCACTCTGGGATTTGATATATGTGCAATGGCGTGGGCCCTGTGTGGTGGTACCATCATTCAGGGTCGGGTCACTGCACTGGAAACCCATGTCTACCTCGCCGCCCTCCCTGGCCACAACTGAGCTTCTTGATTTTTTTCAGAATGTCATATGCCCTTTCAGGTGACACTCGATTGGTAGGTAATATGAGCTTCATTATGAGGTGTGATGAGAGGCGGGGTGCTTTTTAGCTTTCTGAGATAAGGTCTAGGTAGCCAGACCTGACCATGAACTGATCCTTCTGCCTCTATTTCTCAAGTACTAGGATTACAAGCATGAGCCACCATACTAATCTGGTTGGTTGGTTGGTTGGTTGGTTTTTTGAGACAGGGTTTCTCTGTATAGCCCTGGATGTCATGGAACTAACTCTGTAGATCAGGCTGGCCGCCCAACTAAGAGATCTGCCTCTGCCTCCTGGGTGTTTGTTTTGAGACAAGGTCTCACTCCGTAAGTCAGACTAACCTGGAATTCATTGTGTAATCCACGTTGGCCTCAAATGCAAGGCTGTCCTCCTGCCTTAGCCTCACAAATGCTCGTATTATAGGTATGAGCCACAACTTACAACAATAATATGCATCAAGTCAATCCCTGACTGTTTCAGGCATGACAGCTAGTTTGTTTTTATCCCGTTGTCCAACTGCACCTCAGATAACTTATTCATCCACCTACTCAAGGGCATCTTAATTCTTCCAAATTTAGGCAATTATCACTAAAGTTATGGGAGGAAACAACCATGGGCATGCTTCCCCGTAGACACAGGGTTTCCGCTCATTTGGTAAACACCAAAGGCTGTAACGATTAGATCTGGTAGTAACAGCAGGGTTAGTGTGGACCGTCTTCCAAAAGCTGCTGTACGCTTCTGTCTGTCCATATCTCTGCCAGCCTTAGTTGCGACTGTCATTGCTACACATCTGGCCTTTCCAAATATATGTGTGCAATGTTTTTATTGCTTTTATGTGCAACTCTGACCGGTCTCAGCAGCTCTTATCCCAGCACTTGGGCAATGGAGAGTGGAGAATTAGAAGTTCGAGACCTGCCAGGGCTATAAAAAGAGGAAGATGTTGGAGAAGTAGTTCTATTGGCAGAATGGTTACAGAGCATGAAGGAAGCCCTCAGCACCCAAAACCACCTGGGTGTGGTGTGCACAGGTGTAACCGCAGGGGGCTGGAGAAAGAGAATCGGGATTGCGCAGCCCCCTAAGCTATATACCAAGGCCTGTGTGGGCTGTGAGCCCTTGTCTCAAAAAGTATGAAAACTATCTGCTATTTCCTGAAGATCTCTGATGGTGACTGTCATTTTGTGCTTCCTTGTTTCCACTGAGTGATGGGATAATATATGCACCACCATACCCCATCTTTGTAATGTGGAGGGTTGAACTCAGGGCTTTGTGCATGTCAGGTGAGCACGTGCCCAGCTGAGCACACCCCTGAGAGGCTGTTGGTCAGCCACACGATCCAGACAGGTCTAGTCTCCAGTCTCGGACCTCCAGTTTCTAGCATGTAAAATGACAGTGATGTGTCATAGCTTTCAAGTTGCCTCTGACCCAGTGCATCGCTCTGTCTCTTCCATCAGAGCCAGAGCAAGGGGTGTGCTTCTCTGATGGGAAATCCTGAATCCATGTGGGTGCTACAGACATGAGCCCTTCCTCCTTGGATTTGGCAAGTAACTTCAGGTAACAAATTTCAGAGTTGGGATTTAATGCAAACTTGGCCAGTGCATGAATTAAACAAGGCCGACATACCCACCAAGTACCACCAATGGGCCGCAAAACAGATTCAGACCGATCACAGCGAGATGTCAATGAGAAAGCGTGCGTACATACACACAATTACATATAGGGCAGAACATGGAGCGTTTCTGACCCAATACATTTCGTGAACGCAAAGAGAAACAAAAATAGAAACCATCAAATAGCCAGATGGCTGAGTTTTCTATTTTTAAACAGACCGTGAGTTCGGCGGGAGAACGTCATTAGTGAAACCATGGAACATGGCGGAACCTTTAGCATTTCCAATCTTAAGACAATATTACACACGGTGGGCGGGAACTTCCCAACCAAAGGGAAGAGGTGACTGCTCTCAACTGTCAAGCTGTCCTTCGGCAACGCAACCTGATTAAAAGCATTAATCAGGCTTCCTTCGTGCTTGAAGCTTGGGTTATTTACCAAGACTGTAATATTTCCAAGAAATACCTAAATTAGCGGGTGAAGTTACCTTCCCTCTTCTCACGTTTCCACACTCGGCTGCTTTTCAAATGTCCTAATATAGCCATGGCGCGTCCACAGAACGTGACAGAGTAAACACATCCGTGGGTCACTGATGAGCCAAACTTTGCGAAACATCTGAGAAAATGTGTTTGGAAAAGGACTGCACAGTTTAGAAGAATTTTAGAGTAACTCACGAATCGGCTAACCCAGTCAAAAGATTACTCACTTGAGAATGATATAATTACTTTCAGTTTGCTTAAAGCCGGGGGAGAAGTTGACACAGTGATTAAAGGGAAAACGAGTGAAAAAAAATAGAGTTACATTCTACAGACTAAATTCAGGCTGTTCCGAGGAGTAGGCCCGAGGCTTGTTTGAGGAAAGATTATCTTGACAAATTAGATAAACATTTTCTGCATGACAGCATGCTGATGGAGAGTCAGCTCCACAAGCACACCTGGTAGTGGTTAGCTTCGTGTTTGACCAAGGTGTTCAGTTCGCCCGAGTTCTCCCAGGGGCTTTGTTTACCATTCTGCAGGTAGGGGCAGAGCCAGGGGAGGCCTTGGTAACGGTTGTTGGGTTGTTGGGTTGTTGGGCACTGCAGATGTCTTACCCCACCCCAGTCCTACCCCCCACATCTCTTTTTGGGCCAAAACAACTCTTGAGTAGACTGCTCCATGAAAGCCAACAGCAGACTTAACAAACAGGCCTGGAGTCTAGTGTTCCAAAGGCAAATAAATGCACCCATACGCCTTCTCCCTTGCCCTCTTCCTCAGTCAGCAGGGATGGAGAGCACAGGGAACTACCATGGACCCAAAGCTGCCCGCACACCCATCTGGCAGCTAGGAAGGAAAGAGTCTCATGAGTCTCTACTCTCCGTGTTGCCTGGACCCCAGGGATTATGGCCGTGGGAAGTGGGTGGTCTCCCCTTCTCAAGCTATCTCAAGATCTCTGCATGTTACAAATGTCTGCTAAACATGGCATCTGTGAACGGCAGTTACTTCCTAGAGACAGAAAGAGGAAGAATGGCTCCCTACCTCCAGTATTTCTTTCTTTTCTTTCTTCCTTCCTTTCTTTCTTCTGTTTTGTTCATTCTTTTTTTGTTTTTGTTCCAGTATTTCTATTTATTGCTTTCTTTGAAACAAGATCCTGCTGTATACACCAGACTGACCTGGACTTGCTATCCTTGTGTTTCAGTCTTGCTAACTCTGAGATTTCGTTGCTTTTGCTTTGTTTTGTTTTGAGATAGTCTCTTATAGCCAAAGCCGACTTCAAACTCATTTACTTAGCCCAGGATAGCTTTGACCTTCTGATCTTCATGATCCCACCTGCCCATCGCTCAGATTACAGGCATGTTCCCCCATACCTGGTCTGTGTGGATGGAAACTAAAATCCAGGGCATCACAAACGCTGAGCAAGTGTTCTACCAACTGAGCTACATCCTCAGCCTTTCCTTTGTGACAAAGGACTAATAATGTATCCATCATAGAAGATAAAAAGTGCTGAAATAATTAACTTTAAGATATAGCAGGCCACACCTTTAATCTCAGCACTTGGGAGGTAGAGGCAGACGTAGGCAGATCTCTGTGAATTTTAGGCCAGCCTGGTCTACATAGCAAGTTCTAGGCCATGCAGAGCTACACAGTGAAAGCCTGTCTTAAAAGTATAGACTATAGACTGCATCCTTTTTAGTGGAGACAAGGAGTTGCTAAATGACTCAAGTTAGCACAAGCAGGTGTGTGATCAAGTTCTGTAGCACGCTATCAGAGACAAAGTCCTTATCATGGGGAAGTAGAGTTTTCAAAGGGCTAAAAAAAAGTCACCTTCAAATTCTATATAGGCAGTTAAAGTCTTGCGGTTCCCAGAGACAACATCTGATTGTGTGGTGTGGTGTGTGTGTGTGTGTGTGTGTGTGTGTGTGATTTGTGGTATACCTGTGAATGTGTGGTGTCTATATGCTTGGGACAGGGGAGCTGTAGATATGTTTTGGCACTAGATTTCACTATGTAGCTCTGTCTGGCGTGGAACTCACTATATAGATCAAACTAGCCTAAAACTCAAAGAAATCTTCCTGCCTCTGCCTCCCCGGCATTAAAGGGATGCTCAACCCTTCCCGGCTCTGTTCACATTTTATAGACAGGAAGCACAAAGGCTCCTGCCCCAATGCTCTGTGCTGAGGCTGCTCAGGACTGAAGAACGGGTCTGATTTCAGGGACAACAGAACATCTGCTTGCTACCTTGAGTTGCTCAGGCAGAAGATGACAAAAGGAAGAGAGTCTGGGGGAAAGAGAAAGGTCTAGACTCTAAAAGAGGGACACATTGGAGGGTGTGCAGGCTAAATCCTGGGACCGAGAGCCAGTGATTTCAGTTACTTAATATTCGTGGCTGTTTCAACTGGAAAAGATACACAAGGGTATGGGAGTTGGTTACCCAAGGCAACTTGAGCTCTGCAGTTACAAGCTATTGTTTATGTATTGAGGGTTTTTTTTTTTTTTGCTATTTTTTTTCTTGTCGTTATTGTTCGTTTGTTTGTTTAGTCAGTTTGATTTGGTTTTTTTGGATTTTTGTTTTTGAGACAGGATTTCTCTGTTGTAACTCTGGCTGGCCTGGGACTCACTCTGTAGATCAGGTTGGCATCACAGTGATCCTCCTGCCTCTGCTTCCCAAGTGCTGGGATTAAAGACATGGGCCACTACCACCCGGCTTTTGATTTGTTTTTTAAGACAGGGAATCATGTAGTCCAGGCTATCCCTGAATTCTCTGTGTCACTGAGGATGACCTTAAGCTCACACCTTTGCCTCTTGAGTGCTAAGTTTACAAGGGCTGCTCACAACTCATGAGTCACTGTAACCGTGTAACCCAGGGTAGTAGGAAGTTCACCGGATTCTCTCCCCTTTGCCTCCTAAATGCCAGACTCATAGGTGTGTGCCATCTCCACCGGCAGCTGTAGCATTTCGATGAGACAATTTTTCTATAGCTAAACACGAGAGGATAATCACACGGTCTGCTGACTAGTCATACTACATCTTCCTTGTTACTTTTTTTTTCATCCTCTTTTGAAACTGCTGACTTTTCCTCACCCATCAGGTCTCAGCTACACTCTTAGCTGACAAATCAGCTTCATCCTCTCCGGTAGAGCTAGCTGTCATAGATAGTCGCCACTAGCTGTATGTTACCATAAAGTTAGCTTAGTTAGAGATTCACTGATGGATCAGACGGCCAAGACAGCTCAGTGAGTAAAGACACTTGCTGACAACCATGACAGCCTGAGTTCAGAATCAATAACCCACATGGAATAAGGAAATAACCAATTCCAGAAGTTGTCCTCTGACCTCCGCAAGGAAGCTGTGGCACATTTCCATATACAAACCAACAAACACACACACAGAGGAGGGGAGAGAGGGGAGTAACTAAATAAATAATTTACAACTTTTTAAGTTGATTTAATTATTTTATGTGTACAAGTGTTTGCCTGCATCAATGTTTGTACACCATATGTATGCAATGTCTGAAGAGACCAGAAGAATACTTTGGATCCTCTGGAACTAGAGTTACAAACGGTTATTATGACCAGTCATATGGGTGCTGGAAATCGATCCGGGGTCCTCTGGAAGAGCATCCAATACCATTTTTTCCCACTGAACCAGCTTTCCAGTCTAAAAAAAAAAAAGATTCACAGCTGAGCAATCCTCAGCAAGTGTAGGCAGGAAGATCAGAAAGTGCACACCTTTAATCTCAGCACTTGGGAGGCAGAGGCAGGCAGATCTCTGAGTTCCAAGCCAGCCTGGTCTACAGAGTGAGGAAGAGGAGGAGGAGGAGGAGGAAGAGGAGCTTGTTTGTGTAAAGGAGCAACTGCAACAAAGAGAGATGCAGCTTGCATCCTCCGTCCTAGCCTCTAATCTGGCAAGTGAATTAGATAAATGAAAGGCTGAGAGAGGAATGGTGAAATTGATAGCAGAAACCCTTCAGGTGTGACCTTTAAAGAAGGGGGTGGTGGTCTGCAATCTAACATGCACATAGGGGCATTAACTGTGATCCAGTGTAAGAAACGAGGATGATCAGGAAACACTCAGCACTTGAACTGTTGAGACTGGGGGAGTCTTTAAACAAGCAATGAAAGAAGCTGTCACAGAACCTGTGAGGCTAGGGGACATGGGAGTGGGTCGGCTCAGCCTGACTTCTGCGGAAGCAGAACAACTGAGTTATGTGGAGCTCCCCATGCCTCCTCAAGGCAAAAGCTGCATAACTTGAGACAGTAGGAAAGAAATCAGTCCCTGAAGCCTGGCTTGTCAGAGTCATTAGGAACACTTGGTTATCTCCCCTTCAAGTTCCCATAAATTTCCAAGACTGAAGGACCACAGAGAAGAGGCAGGTGTCATTGAGGGAACTATGAATAAGATAAGCTGTGTCTGAAGCCCAGTTCACTAGGTCAGAGAGAACTGTGGTCGCAGAGGAATTAAGAAGAGGAATAATTCAACAGACAAGTCTGTGACTTTGCTGAATCTCGTGGTGGTGGGATGAGCACTTTAAGAAGTCGGGGCAGCTCTGGCCGATTGAAATGAACTAGACTCTCACATGAATAGGTGTGTAAGGTGCTAAAGCACTTGGTAGGAGATGAGAAGGGTAACAGTCTCCTATCTGAGTAACTCAAACGCAAATGTGGTGATATCTGTATCACCCTGGAGTCTCCTAGGGAAACATTGATAGAAAGCCAACTTCTGAGCTTGTGAGTCTCTGGGTGGTCTTACAAACTGGCCAGCAGTTCACCAAAGGGTTAAAAGAAATGGAAGACAGGGAAGTAGAGGTGGTTCCCACAACACCTCTGTAGAAGAAGAAGGTGCTCCAGAGTAGGAGCTGCCCAAGATGCTCCAGTCACAGGGTGGCCAATGTTGTCTACAAGTGGGAGCTATAGCTGATCACCGAGCCTCACGTTGAGTCGAAGATTTATTGGTCCCTAACTAATGTTCAAAATAGTTGGACTTTAGTGGTATTTGTACTTTGTTCTGTTGTGGGTTCCCTATCTCAGATGAATAGACATTTCCCCAGGAAGGGTCGTTACACACCTCCTAATTTGCATTAGGTACACTGCATGTCAATTAAAGTATCTGTATTCAGCGGGCCCCACACATACAACATCCCCTTACCTCAGAGACCTGCGGAGCAGCGCTGATCCAGAAAAATTCCCTCATCGACTCAAATTGGTCTGCGCAATATGGTAACCCAAGCTTCCCTCCTGTCAGCAGAAGAGGTAGTCACACATCAGACAGTGTGAGTCCATCTGAGTGGCTTCCACAGATGGTGCACAGACATACATGCAGGCGGAATGACTATAGACATAGAATTAAAAAATGAAAAAAATATATAAAAATAAAAAAATATATAGTTTGTCTTTTCTCCCGCTATGACAAAGCACCATGACCACGACAGCTTATAGAAGAGTTTGTTGGGGTTTGCAGTTGTAGAGGGTGAATTCCTGACCATCACGGTGGTTAGCTGCATGGCAGCAGGTGGATGTTCATGGTGCTGGAGCAGTAGTTGAGAGCTTATATCTTATCCACAAACACAAGGGGGAGAGAGAAAGAGAGAAGGTTGAGAATGGCGTTGGCTTCTGAAACCTTAAAGCCATCCCCAGTGACACACCTCCTCCAACAAGGCCACACCTCTGAATCCTTCCCAAACAGTTCCCCCAACTGTGGAATGGGCCTATGGGGGCCATGCTCAGTCAAACCACCACATACTTTTTCCTATTACTCCTAGAAACCCTTGGTGGGATAGGTTGGCTCATGTCTGTGACCTCAGCACTCAAGAAACTAAGACAGGAAGATTAACTTGAATTGGAGATCATTCTGAGCTACAGCAGGAGAACTTGTCTCAAAAAAAAAAAAAAAAAAAAAAAAAAAAAAAAAAAACAAAAACTGGGGGCTAGAGAGATGGGTTAGCAATTAAGAGCACTTGCAGAGGACCCAGGTTCAGTTCCCAACACCCACATGATTGCTTACAATTATCCAACTGGAGAGTTCTGAGGGATCTTACGTTCTCTTCTGACATTTACAAGCACCAGAGATGTACATGATACACATATGTTCATGCAGACAAAACGCTCATGCACATCAAAAATAAATAAATCTAAACAAAGCAAAGAAAAAACAACAGTCCAGTCACACTTGTAATCCTAACACTCAAGATGCAGAGAAAGGTTGAGTCCACAAATTTGAGATGTTTCATCTGCTCAGCAAGTTCCAGGCCAGCAGGGACACACAGCTAAACTAACACACACACACACACACACACACACACACACAATGGAGAGAAGGCACCAGCATACTTTGACTAGGACTTTGAGCCCAATGGCAACTAACTAAGGTCTTGGGTCCTAGGGGTCTTTTTGCAAGGATCAAGGCAGAAGCCACAGAGCCCACAAAAATAGCCCAACCTACTGAGTGTTGCAGGAAAAGGCCACTCTGTAAGATAGGACATTCAGGTAATAGCTGCTTCAGTTGTATCAAGTGCCCCAGGGGAGCTGGCACCACATCCGGAGTGGAGGGCTTGGCCACTCTTCCACTGGGGTGGGGGTGAGGGTGAGGGTGGAGAGATTGCCTCAAGGTGGTGTGGGAGGATGTCAAACAAGGACTTGATGATTTTTCCCCTGCTGGCCAGTAATAAGACCCTTCCCCTGGGTCAGCAGAGACAGCCAGGAAGAAGTCCCAGACTTACACACTGATTGGCAGAAACAAAGCATTCCTCTTTCCCCCATTGGGTAAGTCTAAGGAAGGTCCGGAAGAAACTCAGGATCTTTCCCAGGCCCCTCAAGTAAAAGAGCACCCACTGCACTGTCGCTGGAGACTGTGAGAAAAGGCAGAGCCTCTGTCTGATGTGAGGAACTCTGTAGCCCAAGGGCCAGCAGAGACCTTCGTGAGTCTCGAAACAGCATGAAGATAACCAATCATTCAGAATCCCAAGCACCATCGAGATTTAAAAATGAATAAACATAGCTGAGTCTGCCAGTTCCTGCCTATAATCCCAGCTGTGTGGAGGCAGAGGCAGGAGGACTGCTGGGAGTTTGGGGGCTTCATAGTGTGTTCCAGCTGAGCCAGGGAAGTACAATAAGGCCTAGTTTCAAAAACCCACATAAGTAAATACATGAACACATTTTAAAAATAAGCAACAAATTCTCCAATTCATCTTAGGATATGAGCATTACTCTGCTACCAAAACCAGATAAAATAGTACAAAAAAAGAAAAGAAAAGGAAAAAGAAAGAAAGAAAAAACAAAAAAGAAAGAAAGGAGAGAAAGGAAAACCATCAAGCATCCTCATAAAAATAAACATGAAAATTCTTACCAAACAATCGTCAAATGGTCCAATAAATTCTATTAACACACAGAACCCAATAATACATATTATATAAAAGACGTACAGATACATGATAATTGTATTTTTACCTAAGCATTCAAGGCAGGCTCAATATTTGAAAATCAGTTACATAATCTACTCTATTAACATGCTCTACAAAGCAGAAAATGAAACGAAATATGAAAAAAATGCAATAGTTACTCGTGATTTTTAAAACTTTGAGGAAAAACAAATCCCATTGTTCATTTTGCTGGTACATGACCCAATTCTCATGAGGCAGGGGCAGGCAGATTTCTGCGAACTTGAGGCTAGACTGCGTCTACATAGCAAAGTCTAGACCATTCAGGGCAACATGGTGAGAGCCTGTCTCAATAAATAAGTGAATTAAATTAAAACCTCCAAGAAAGCGATATAAAAAATGTAGGTGAGCCGGGCGGTGGTGGCGCATACCTTTGGTCCCAGCGCTGGGGAGGCAGGCGAACCTCTGCGCGTTCGAGGCTAGCCTGGTCTACAGAGTGAGTTCCAGGACAGCCAGAGTTACAACAGAAAAACCCTGTCTGGAAAAACCAAACAAACAAAAAAACAAAAAAAAAAAAAAAAAAGAAAGAGAAAAAGAGAGAGAGTATCGGTGACTCATGCCGCCAAGCCTGATGACTGGGTTCCATTCCTGGGACTCACGTGCTAGAAGGTCATCGCTGACCTCCACACGAGAGCCTTAGCATGTTGAACACTCATACGTACATACTTACATGCACAACAAATTAAATTAAATGAGAGATTTAAGATATTAAATATCTTTATTTAAAAACTTAAAGTATCTTAAAAGAGGTTAGTAATAACAGGTCACATTGAGGGACAGGAGACAAAAAAAAAAAATGTAACAGTCTAGGTACAAGATAATGAGGAAAAGGCACCTGACCTGGTAGGCAACAACATAGGAGGGATGAAATTTAGTAAGGTGGGACTGGGCAGATTGCTCAGTAGTTAGGAGCACCAGCTGTTCTTATAGAGGACCTGGGTTTAATTCCCAGCAACCACAGGGCAGCTCATAACTGTCTGTAACTCCAGTTCTAGGGGACCTGATGGCTTTTTCTGGCCTCCATGGACACCAGCCATGCCCATGGCGTACAGATGTATATGTGGGCAAAACACACATACATTTAAAATAAAAATAAACAAATCTTTCAAAAATGTATTAAGGCATTATGGTCGACTGAACCTGGAGCAAAGTATGGTGGCACTTGGGAGACTGAGGCAGGAGGATTACCATGAGTTTGAGGCCAGACTAGGGAACACAGTGGAAATCTGCCTCAGGAGACAGACAAAAAAAGACATGAAGTGAACAGACATAGGGGCTCACATCACTAATCACAGCACTTGGGAGATCACTAGTGCTCCTGCAGAGGAGCAGGGTTCGGTTCCCAGCCCCCACAAGTGGCTCAAAGCCATCCATATCTCCAGTTCTAGGGGATCCAACACCCTCTTCTGACCTCTGAGAGCACCATGCACACACATGGTGAGCATACGCGTATGTGCATGCATACACACATGTAGGCAAATATTCATACATATGAAATAAATCTTTAAAAAAATCTTTTAAAGAAGTTAGACTTTGCCAGGCATGGTAGCACACGCCTTTAATCCTAGCACTGGGGAAGCAGAGGCAGGCAGGTCTCTGTGAGTCCAAGGCCAGCATGGTCTACAGAGTGAGTTCCAGAACAGCCAGAGTTACAAAAGAGAAATCCTATCTCAGGGAAAAAAGAGAAAGAAAAAAAAAGAAAGAAAGAAAAAGGAAGAAAGAAAGCACATATACACAAGAAAAATAAACCAGAAAAAAAAAGACAAACACCAAGTTCCTCCTGTGTTGACCAACTGTTCCTGTATGCAGGCCTACCTACCCTGGGGTGTGGCCGATATATACCCAATGTCACTCCATGGAAGAAAACTTATTTTCCCTCTCCCAGCAGCTATCAGCTGCACAGAGCTTCTCGGTTACGGGTGGGACTTGGTGCCTCCCTTCCCCTTCTTTGTGTGACTTGAACCTGTGCAGGCGTCGTGCGTGCTGTCAGAGTCTCTGCGAGTTCACAGGTGTATCAGTCCTGCTGTGTCTGGAAGACACTGTTTCCCAGGAGTCACCCATCACCTCTGGCTCTCACAGTCTCGTCTTTTGTCTAGACCCCTGAGCCTCGAGGGGAAGGGTTTGATAAAGACCATTCAGGGCTGAGTGCTCCAAGTCTCTCACTCTCTTCCCATTTTTCAGTTGTGGGTCTCTGTGTTAATTACCATCCACTGCAAGAAGAAGCTCCTCTGATGAGATCGAAATTTTTCTTGGAATATAATGCAAAAGGAGGTTCTCATCAGCAGTCCACCGTTGGCACACGCAAGGGTAGAGTAAGTGCCTGTGCCCTCACTTCCGGCATGCTTGCACAGTCTGTGCCCTGCTCCTCCTCCATCTGAACAAGGAACAAGGAAGTGCCACCTGTGTGCTGTGACAGATGCCAAAAGAGCAGCCTGTCACTAGGCTAAAGTAAGCAAGACTCATGCTGCCACACCCCTGTGCTTCCCAGCTCTGTGACCATCTGTCCCTAACTCTCCTCCTGCACCTCTCCTTGCAGCTTTGCACCCCATGTCCAGAGTCCCAGCTTTACAGTGGTTTATGTTGCTGTTTCTGTTGGAGGATTATATATCTAAAAGGCCCTTTACAAATATATATACATATATATGATATTATAAACATATGTACACATGTAGAATTTATTATTGAGTATGTGCATGTGCATGGCAAGGCACATGGCAGGGTGTCAGAGGACAACTCTGTAAAGTAGGTTCGCACTTTCCATCTTTCCATGGGGTCCAGGGACCTATCTAACTCAGATCACCAGGCTTGTGCAGCAAAGTCTTTCACCCAACAAGGCATCTTAACAAGCCCCTTTTACAAATATTTTTCGTTCCTCTTACAGTAGCCATCAAATGCCTCTCACTTGCTCTCGTGCCCGCGTGTGTGTGTGTGCTCCTTCTGCTGTTTGCAGTCTCGGCTGTGACCCCTGGGAGGATTAGGTGCAAATGTCACTCTCCCTTTCCTGACTTAGATTATGCAAGTAGGAATCGGATTGTGTAAGGTGCGCGCTGGCTCTTTCCTCCAGTACTAACACAGCAACAGTGTTTAAGAAACTTTTTTTTTTTCTTCCTTGTAGAGGGAAGAATGAGCAAGCAAAGACTCATAGCTTGCTTTCTTGGCAGGCAAAGAAGTTGAACAGAGAGTCTACCAAAATGCCAGTCCCTGCAGGGAGAGTCCCACATCCTGGGATTGAAATACAACATGGCCACTCACTGTTCTGACAGAGATGGTTAGAAGATCCCCCTCCAATGTTCTCCTTGAGGGCAGCCTCAGTGATGAGGTTTCCCATGTATTCAAGCTAGCACCCAAGAAACGATTTTAGTAGAGATGAAATTAAGACTGTTAAGCCTGATGAGGGTACCAGTCTCTGAGGCAGCCTGACAGAGCATGTCTGAACTGTTTGCTTGCCAATCGAATCTATAAATTAAGGTGCCACCTGTCCAGGCACATGGTGTGGAGCACAGCACTTCAGAGTGTCCTCTTTGGAGATATTCACACCTACCTGCAGCAGTGATTCAGTATTTAATGATAAAACTCAGCTTCAGGGCTGGGCTGTGGTGCAGTGGGTAGGGTTCTAGCCTAGCAAGCACCAAGCCTCAGGTTTTACCCCAGCACTGCATAAACTAGGCGTGGCAACACTCCCCTGTTATCCCAGAGCTCCACAGGTAGAGGTAGGAGGATCAAGAGTTCAAGGTTGGGGCTCAGTGACTAAGAGCACTGGCTGCTCTTCCAGAGGACTGGAGCTCAATTCCGAGCTCCCACCTGGTAGCTCACAACTGTCTGCATCTCCAGTTCCAGGGGATCTGACACCCTTACACCAATGCACATGAAATAAAATCAAATAAATTATTTTTAAAAAAGAGTTCACGGTGATCTTCAGCTATATAGTTAGTTGTTACATGAGAAACTGACTCAAAGAAAACCTAAAAAAGATAACCTAGAAAAAAGAACTTTCAATTTTTTTCAATTATTGTATTTTTATTGTTTTAATAAATTACATGCTTAAATATTTTCTTAATTATATTTCTATGCCTGCATGTGAATGTGCACCTAAACATAGTGTCCCCTAGAGTTGGAGCTGTCCTACATGGGTGCTGGGGACTAAACTTCAGGCTTCCGCAAGAGTGGTAAGGGCGTCAGTCCAGCCCCAGGGTCTTATTTTCAAAGTGTTTATTTCTATACAGTAACGTATGTACTTATGAGACACAATGTGCTAATCTTACATGTATGCAACGTCTGACAACCAAAGCAGGGCAGACAGCACTCCGTCGGGGCACGCGGTGTTGGCTCCAGCTGGGGACCTCAGAGCTCTTCTCCAGTTCGTGATAAAATAAGAAACCAGTTGTTGAAACTACAGTTGCTGCAACTCATTTTGAAGAACTCATTTTCCAAGTGGACATGGTAGTGCCCACTTACAATCCCAGTGCACACTTACAATCCCAGCACTCAGGAGGCCCGAGGAAAGAGGACAACAGCAACATTCAGTTTTTTCGCTTTTTTGGTTTTTTTTTTTCTGAAAATTTTAAGACAAGAGCCATCAAGATGGCTAAGTGGATCAAGGCACTTGCTGATGACCTGAGTTCAATCCCTAAGACCCAGATGGTGGAAGGAGAGAACCAACTTTTGCAAGTTGTCCTCAGGCTTTCACAATCCCACTGTAGCACATGCCCCCAGCACACACACACACACACACACACACACACACACACACACACACACACATATACACACCATCCACACACACATATACACACCACCCACACACACATATACACACCACACACACACACACACACACACACATATACACACCACCCACACACACATACACACCACACACACACACATATACACACCACCCACACACACATACACACACACACATACACCACACACACACATACACCACACACACATACACACACCACACACACATACACACACCACACACATACACACACCACACACACATACACACACCACACACATACACACACCACACACACATACACACACCACACACATACACATACCACACACATACCATACACACACACACCACACACATGCACACACACACACACACACACACACAGATATACTACACATATACACATACCACACACACACACCACACACACACCACACACACACACATATATACCACACACATACACATACCACACACATGCACCACACACACACCCACATATACTACACTCATACACATACCAAACACACCACACACACACACCATACACACACCACACACACCACATACACACCACACACACACACACACACCACACACATGTATACATGCACACATTTAACAAACAAATATAAAAATTGTTTTTTTGAGACAGGATTTCTCTCTGTAGCCCTGACTGGCCTGGAGCTCACTATGTAGACCAGGCTGATCTCAAATTCACATAGATCGACCTACCTCTACCCCCTAAGTGCTGGGCTTAATGGTGTGTACCACCACATCCAACTTTTTAAAAAAAGTTTAAAACAAAAACAAACTAATGAAGAAATCAGCCAGATGTGATGGTTCATGTCTATAATTCCAACAACTGGGAAGCTGATGCAGGAGGATTGCCATGAGTGCCAGATCAGCCTGGGCTACAGAGTCAGACCCTGTCTTAATAAACAACAATAACAGCAATAATGATTTATGTTGCCATTGTTTTACAAAGAGTAAGCTGTGAATTCATGTGTGTGTGTGTGTGTGTGTGTGCGCGCGCGCGCGCACGTGTTTATGTCTGCACATGCATACCCATGTGCTGGGGACTGAAATCGGGGTCCTTACTGCCGGCCAGTTTTTGGACTGCTCTGAGCTGAGATTTGTTTCCAGCTTTTGAATTTTATTATTTTATTTTCTTTCAATTTAGTTTAGTTTCATATCTTGGGACAAGTCTTCTCACATAGCTGAGACTAACTCCAAACTTGCTTTGTAGCTGAGGTTAACCTTTAACTCCTGACCCTTGAGCTACAGAGTAAGTCCAAGGCCAGCCCAACTGATGCAGTTCTACAGCTTCAAAACAAAGAGTACGAAAAGTATTGGGCAGGCAGCTCAATGGTAGAGGGCTTGACTGGTTATACGAGAGGTGCCGGGTTCAATCCCTTGAACAAATAAATGAATGATCATGTTTTAAAGGCTCCTTCAACCCAGACAGCAGGTTAGTTTGCTTGAGATTAATAATGGAATTAGATTTTGTTCCTTAGGTTGAGGTTATAAATATATGGTGTTTCCTATACACTCCTACAGGGGATTAATACCCAGGACATATGAAGACCTGCAAAAACTAAGTAAGCACACACATATAAAACAAACAAGGAAACAAACAACAACAAAAAAACCCTCAAATCACCTAACAAATACATGGGAACAAAGGGCTCTGGGCAGAAAAAATGCAGTGTTCAGCACCCTTAGCCATAAATGCAAATTAAAACTGATAACACCTCACCTGGTCAGACGGCTATCTTCAGGAAAGCAAATGATGTCCAGTGAGATAACTCAGCAGGTGAAGACAGGGAGCCAAGCCTGACAACCAGACTTGCATCCTCAGGACCCTCTTGGTAGAAGGGAACTAAGTCCTCTGAGCACCACATGCTCACGAGGATGTACACGCCCCACCATCTTACACATTAAATGGAATTTAAGAAAGAAAGGAGAAGAGGCACCAGATGCTGGCTGGGATAACCCTCATTCACTGTCAGTGAGAACGTAAGCTAGTGTAGTATGGAAACCAACATAAAGGCTCCTAAAGAAGCTGCAAATAGGACTAGCACAGAACCAGCTATACCTGAAAGACTCAGTGTGAACACACTGCAGATGTACTTGCCCGCCCGCCCATGTTCATTTCAGAGCGACTCAAAATAGCTAGGAAGTGGAGCAAGCCTAGATGTCCACCAGGAGATGAGGAGATAAGGAAAATGTGTCACATACACACAGTGGAATTTTATTCAGCTATTAAAAAAAAGTAAATGATGACGTTTGCAGGAAAATGGATGGCACCGCAGATCGTTATGTTAAGAGAAGCCAACTAAGAAAGGCAAACACAGTGTGTTTTCTGTCATATACAGAACCTAAATTTAAATCTGTGTGTGTGTGTGTTGTGTGCGTGTGTGTAGGTTATGCATCGAGAAATCACTATGTAGCTAAAGATGACTTTGCATTCTCCTGATGCTTTTGCCTCGCCTTCCGGGCTCTCGGATTATAGACAGATGTCACCACCTCTGGCAACAGCACTATCTTGATTTGTTTCCTCAATTTAGTTTACCGGTTTTGTTGTTGTTGCTTTTATTGCTACATTTTAGTTGTGTGCTAGGAATCAAATGCGGAGCCCTGGGTATGCTAGCTAAGTGTTCTGCCCAGATCAGTTCGCAACTTGGAATTTACTATGAAGGAGTCCTAAATGAGTCTATTTGTTGCCAGGCACAGGGACTCACTTCTGTAATAGCTCCTCTTGGGAGTAAAGACAGAGGATGAAGATTTCAAGGTCATCTTCAGCTACATAAGAGGCTGGAGGTTGGCCTGGAATACAGGAGACCCGATCTCAGAGAAGTACACTTTTATGGCCTTGCGACTTATATATGAAATACTGCTTCTGTGCTTACACAGTGCACACACAGCAGTTTAATGAGTGAGCGTTCCAGGTGTCACTCAGATTGATGACAGCTCATCTTTATAGCAATCAGAAGAGAACACGTGTCACAGCCAGATGGACCTACCTCCAGTCCCACCCCAAGATCTCGTAGCAGTCCAGGCTGTTCTGGAATTCACTGTGTAGCCTGGATGGGCCTTGAACTTGCAGCAGTCCTCCAAGTACTGAGAATAGAGGCATGAATCGCTCGCTGCATGTGGTTTACATGACGACAGGATTGACAGGCTCTATGCATGCTAGGCAGGTACTGTACCAACTGAGCTACGTCTCCAGCCTCTAAATGTCCGTTTCTTACCGCCTACTCGTAGGTGATGTCAGCTAAATTGTGCTTAAGGTAAACCCTAGGCTGTACAGTAAGTTGGAGGCCAGCGTGAATGTGATGAGCATAGTAAAAACGCCTCTTTGACATGTGAAATAGCTTATGCATGAACCCCACTACCCCAAGGCTGCACCTGACAACCAGAACCCAGTGCCAGCACGCACTCAAGATAACCAGTCACAGGCCTAGAACTCCACGGCACCCACTTGACAAGTGTGAACCTTGTTTGAGGATCTCAGCATAATAAAACATAACTTTTTTTTAAGTTCCTTTTTTTTGGTTTTTCGAGACAGGGTTTCTCTGTTGTAACTCTGGCTGGCCTGGAACTCACTCCATAGACCATGCTGGCCTCGAACTCACAGAGAGCCTCCTGCCTCTGCCTCCCAAGTGCTGGGCTTAAAGGTGCCACCACCGCCCGGCTAAAATATAAATTTTGTTAACCCAACCACCACGACTGGCGCCTACTTGCTTGCTCACAACAATGGACTACACGGCGCACTGTTTCAAAAACAGAGGAAAAGTAAAGAGAAAGGAAAGGAAAAAAGAAAAGAAAGCAACATTAATATCTGCATTTGTCAGGTAATATGCTCACAAAAGTTTACTCTCATTTATCCCACAGAATAGTAATTCAGTTCACATAAAAGCGTCCTCTTATCTTGTCTATGGTCTCCTCTCCAGATAGTCCACGTATCAGTGATTAGCTGGGGGTGGAAGATATGTACAGTACAATAAGATAGTACAATAAGATAAGGAGATAACATATCCATGTAAATTTTGTTAAAGTACGTTGTTATTCTCTTCTGTGAGTTATTAGCCTACTGTATCTAATTTATAAATTACTCTTCATCATAAATGTGTATGTATGTACTTGTAAAATTGGTATTTGTCAGTTTCAGGCCGTGCCTGTAGGTCTCAGCAGGAGTCTTCCATGGATTAGGTGGTTTGAAATTTATTTGTATCTGTGCTGTCTCCCATGAGAATTGTCTAATACATATTTTACTTATTCATGAAATTTTATTTAGCATTACCGTTTGATAGGGATTGTGCTGCTCCCTAAATAAATATAAGATGAACTCTGACCTTTCAGGGCTCACAAAATAGCTAGGAAGAGGAATGTGTGTGTGTGTGTGTGTGTGTGTGTGTGTGTGTGTACGGTGTGAGAATGGATGTATGCATGCCAGAGCACATGTGTAGGAGTCAGAGGACAACTTTTCCAGAGTTGTCTGTCTCGTTCTACTTTGTTTTGAAGCACGGTCTACTGTTGCGTCTGTATACTCCCAGCTAGCTAGGCTGTGGGCTTCCCATCTCCAACTTCCATTGCTTTCTATGTAGGTTCATGGGTCAAATTCATGTCAGGCTGTGCAGCAAGTGCTTTTAGCCACCCAACCATCTCCCCTGCCCCTAGCAATTTAAAACTCCACTTATTGTAACATTCAGCAACCTTTGCTGATTTCTCCCTCCTATGTAAGCATATGCCAAGTGCTTCTATGTTCTTTACCACTGTAGTCCAGCCTGCCTTTCCAAATACATGCCCTGCTCTTGCAGGACCCCTACCCAGGCTCAGGGAACCCTTACCAGAAACCTCTGGGGCTCTGTTCCTCCTTTCTCACTTCTCTCTCTCTCTCTCTCTCTGTATGTATGTGTGTGTGTGTGTGTATATATATATATGTGTCCATGCTTCCCCTTCCTTCTCTTGGGAAAGTACATCTTGTTTGATTGGGTTCTTTTTAGATAAGGTCTTATGTAGCCCAGGCCCGTCTGCAACAGGCTAAGTAGCTAAAGATGACGTTGAACCTCTGAGCCTCCTCCTGCCTCCACTTCCCAGAAACTGTGATTACAGGCCAGAGCCACCATAACTAGATGAAAGCAGGTTTTTGTTGTTGCTGTTGGTGTGATTTTTCTTCTGTTTCGTTTTTTAGAGACCAGCCTCGTTCCATTGCTCGGGTTGTTCTTAACTCAAGATTCTTCTGCCTCAGCCTTTCAAATGCTGCTTTACAGATGCCAGGTCCTTTGGCAACACGGGAAATGATGACTGACATTTACTGCACAGTCCATAGGGTCAAGGCTGAAGGAATCCCGGCGAAAAGCCGAACTGCAGTAGTATGAACAACTCTCAGGTGCTAGAAACTTTGGGTTTGGAATGCAGGGACAAACCTATTGATCTGGCCATCAAATACAACCAAACCATTGGGATCTATGGCCTGCACTTCATGTGGGGCTGGGTAGGCCAGTACTCAACATAGAGGACGAGAAACACAGTATGAGCTGCTTGAGCCAAACGCAGCATTACGAAGCGGAGGCCATGTGCTAGCTCCAGAAGAATGAGGCTCATCTCCACGGGCAAATGCATCCTACCCAAAAGACCAAGAAACATCTCAGTGAAAATTGGACTGATGTTTTGATTTGGTTTTTGGGGGTAGGGAGATGTTTTGCTTTGATACATAAAGTCTCACCATGAAGCCTTGCCTGGCCTGAAATTCTTTATGTAGACCAGGCTAGCCTTGAACTCATAGAGAGCTGCCTGCCTCTGCTTCCCAAGTGCTGAGATTAAAGGCGTGCTTTTCATAATGAGCAACAATTTCTCATGTATTAAAGCGAAACAGTGCAGGGTAGAGTGACACATGTCGTTCATCCCAGCACTCAAGAGGCACAGCAAAAGGATCGGTGGCTCAAGGCTAGCCTCAGATATGTAGCCAGTTCAAGGCCTGGCTGGGTTTCATGAGACTTTGTAAAATAAATACATAACTGAATAAATGAATAAATAAATAGCTAAATGAATAAGTTAATTAGCTAGACTAGCCATATTGGTTTTGAGTGGTGCTGGCAGTGGACAGCTAACACCAAAACAAAACAAAACAAAACAAAACAAAACAAAAACATACTATAGACAGAGCTGACCTGCCATAATACTACAGGCCAGTGTGGTTGCACACACCTGTAACCCATGCATTCTGGCTACTGAGGTAGTCAGCTCTCTGGGCTGCATATGGAGTTCCAGGCAAGACCCCGTGCAAAACACAAAGCAATGAACAAGCAACCAGTCCTGTGTGATGCAAGCTACCACCTGGGATGTCTGGACATTCTGACATGAAAGACACAAGATACTTTTTTTTTTAAAAACTTTCATTTGGAACTTAACCAGGCTAGTAGATTTTTATAACAATGTTACATGAATGTGCTACGTGAAATTTTAAAAAGAATTAGAATTTCAGCTTGCTTGGAAAAATAATAATTTGCGTGTGTGAATGTGAGGAAGCCTGTGTGGACATCAGAGGGCAACTTTGAGACGGTGGCTTTTCCTTTCCACTTCGTTTCTGCTGTGTTCAGTACTCCTGGCCAGCTGTGACCCCCTCCCCCCAGTTTCCAGGCACTTCTGTCTCTACCTTCCACCTGACTCTGTGTGTGTGTGTGTGTGTGTGTGTGTGTGTGTCTCTGAATTGAATTGGGACTGTCAGGCCTGCATGGTTAAAGGCTTTTACCTGCTGACCCATTTCACTGACTGGAAAACTCTTTTTGTACTAGAGCGATGAGGTCACTTAATTTGCTTGGGAAAGGCTTCCAGGATGAGGTGATCTTGAACTGAGTCTAAAAATGAACAAATACAAGGCTAAAAGGCAGAGGAAGATGACATGCAGAGGATTAGGGGTGGATTGTCGGGGCAGGGGAGGGAGCCTGAAGCCCTTTGGCTCCTTTCAGATTTCAGGAGCATTACAAGACAGTGAGGCCTGAGGTATATGAACCACACTTCTTGCCTCACAATTAAAAGGAATTCTGTCCGAATGAGGCAATACACTGCCTATGACCTGAAAACAACATGCATGTAAGAGCATGTTCCTTTACGTAAAAACAGATTACCGATGAGTGTAATTATATGAATGACAAATCCATGTATAGCATCAAGACTGAATTACTGGGATATTTACTTGTTTCACATCTCTGAAGAGCCACTATTACAAATTATATTCTCTTGGTGTATTAACAAAAAGAAAGAAAGAAAAAGGAAAGCTGAGAAAAGCTATCAGAAATATCACTCTACCTCACCATGATTCTGTTTTTCTTTTGCATAAGCCCGTGTCTTTCAAAGAAATCCACAAGCAAATAGCTCCATTCTGTAGATGAGAAATTATAAAAGGCCATGTAATCATCTGACAATGGGACTGAAAACAAGCCCAGAGGAAACGCAAGGCTGTTCTTGAGAAGTCACAATGTGCGGGTCTGTTTGCTCCCACTTGCAGAGTGTCTACTTCTGACATTTCTTGTCTTCTAATTGGACTTTATGAATGAGAACTGAAGGGTGCTAGCTGCTCAGTGAAAAAAGGGATCTGCAGAGGCAGCAGAGGTCTGCACATACTGGAAGCTAGCCTTTGTGTGGGGGCTTGAAGAAGACGCAAAACCCACAAACTCAGAACCCCAAATTTATAAAAATAAGAGCTATTTTCTCATTAAAATGGAGGCCGTGAGTAGAACACAATGACATGTGGAACAGAAACCTATGTGTACAGGCACAGATTTAAAACTGTTCTGCCTCCTGCCTTCCCAGAATCCATCGGTTCCAAGAGTGTGCGCCAGAAGGAGAACAGTCTCTCACCTTCACCTTCAGCTCAGCTGCCCCATCCCACTGCCAAGCGTCTGTAAAAAGTATGCTGACTGCCATACTTTTGGTATGGTCTGCTGTGGACCATCTCTTCTTGTTTTTCTACTGTATAGCCCTGGCTGGCTTGGAAGTTGCCATGTAAACCACACTGGCCTCCCTCCTGCAGCTGCCTCCTGAGTGCTAGGATTACAGGTATATCCTGACACATATATCTTGGATAAACAAAAATGTTACAGAAAAAATATTAAAGAAAAATATTCTCTAGAGGTACATAAAATAAAGAAGAGTTTCAAAAGTGAGTCAGTTGATTGGTGTCTTTAGTGACTGCCAGTCATATTGATGGATAGCATTGAGTTCATATATTTGGCTTCATTTTCATTTTTATTCTAAAATTAATCCATCGATTCATGCATTACAACACTACTGATTGAGTCTAGGACCCTGCGTATACTAGGCAAGCACTCTACCACTAAGCTCTGCCCTCAGCCTGTCTTTTTATTTATTTATATTTATCTCGGTTTTGTCAGTGCTGTTGCTGTGTTGAGGCAGAGCCTCAGCCAAGTGTAATGGCAGACTCTGGTAACCTCAGCACTCAGAGAGTTAACACAAAGCATTAGGAATTCAAGCTAACCTCTGCTGCACAGTAAGTTTAAGGTTAACCTGGGCTAGCTATATGAAACCCGATTCAACTAGACAGACAGACAGACAGACAGACAGACAGACAGACAGACTGCCTCCTGAGAACCTAAGTTGCATTCCCAGCATGGGAATACAGACTGCTCACAAGCACCTGTAATTCCATCTGCAGGGAATCCAGCACACTTTTCTAGTCTCAGCAAAAACAGAGACACATGTGACACACACATAGACATGTAAGTAAAAATATATTGTCTTAGTCAGTGTTCTATTGCTGTGAAGAGACAGCATGACCACAGCAACACAGTGTTAGTAGCAGAGTGCAAGGCGCCTTGGGTGTGCAAGACAAACACTCAACCACTGACCTACATTGCTATCCCCTAATTGTATTCCCTAAAATATTTAAAAAATATTTTACCAGCTTTTTAAATTATTACATAAAGGTGTGCCTGTATGTGGCTATGCGTGCAGAGTGCAGGTCCCTGAGGAGGCCGTAAGAGATTATCGGGTCCCCTGAGGCCGGAATTCACAACAGGCAATTGTGTATGACCTGCTGGGTGCTGGAAATGAACTCAGGCCCTCTGGAAGGGCAGCAAGCACTCCTAAGCATCAAGCCATCTCTCCAACCCCCTAAATTGAATTTTTAATCTATTTGAAAAAAAAAAAAATCATGAGATACTGAGAACAGTAATAGTGTGTTTTGGACTAATATATTACATCTAAACTTTAAAAGCTGTCACCTCAAATGGGGTGTGGTGACTCACACCTGTTATTCCAGAACTTGGAAAGTTGAGGGAGGAAGATCATGAGTTTGAAGCCAACCTGGGCTACAGAATGAGAACTTGTCTCAAAACAAAAACATCCCATCACCATAACAAGGAATGGAAGAAAGGAAAGGAAAAGGAGAGAAGGGGGTGAGAAGGAAGGGGAGAGGGGAAGGGAGGAGAGAAGAAAGGAGTGGAAGAGAGGGGAAGGAAGGGAAGAGAGGATGGGGAAAGGAGGAGAGGATGAGGGTTTTCTATCTGTGTCAACCTCTCTGCTGTTAGGGTTCCTCTCCCTGCTTTGGTCAGATGAGTCGGTAAGTCGGCAGGACCCCACAGTTTATGAAAGGGTCATTCATTCGGGCTGACCAAGAAAGACCTAGCCACAGTGAGCTATCTGTCCTGTGTGCACACCCTCAAAGTACAGATGGATCCTCAGGGCAGGAATTAGAGCTGAAGGGAGAGGTTCTTGGTGTAATACAGTGCGTTGATTCACTCAGAGGCACCAGGGTGGGTCTCTGCTTCATGGCCTTTTCCAAGATGCCCGATCTGGCCCTGCGTCTAGTCACGGTACAGAGGACTACTCCCTCAATGTGCCTCCGACGCTCCGCAAAGGAGGACCATGGCTTATCACTGAATTCTGAGCGAGCTTCCTGAAGGCTTGAGAACATTTGAAGCAATTTAGAATTGAGTCACTGAAGGCTGGGTGTCATCTCCGCAGAAGGCCCAGGACAGACAGAGCCTTTCACTGGTGGATTCTGGCTGCTGGCTGTGGTCTGCCGAGGAGGGATGGAAGCAGAAGCAGGAGCCATGCTGGGCCAGCCCAACATCTCCTAACTCTTATTATATAGAGGACATGTGGGCTGAGGCCCAGGCTGCCGCTGGGCCTGCTGAGTAAACAGGATGAGATGAGAAAGAATGATGCTTTTATATTCTTGTCTGTTTTGGGGCCAGGGAGACTCTTCATCTGACATGAAAGGCAGAGGCTGAGTTAAAGCAAGTTGTTTCTGGAGCTGATTGTACAGGTCCCTGGTGTCCGCTTCCCTATGTCCTGTGGGAGGGCTAGATGCGATCTGTCATTGCTAAGCAGACCTTGCTGCCATCCTTGAAGCTACAGCTCTGCTACATCTCTACCTCCAGAGAATACTTTTCATTTATTTCCTAATATCACTAAAAGTAACCGAGAGCTAGTATTACCCAGTCATTGGGGAATGCCTGGGTAATTCCAGGTACTGGAATTCCAGGCATTGAGGAATGCCTGGGTAACAGTGAATTCACCTGGTAGTATGAAAATACAACACATGCAAACTAGACCCAGACTCCTGAAACAGGAGCTGTGCCTGGAGTCAGCCACCCAAGAACAGAGCGGGAGGATTTCTGGAGACCAGACCCCAGGAATGCAAAAGCTTAGAGTCTTGATCCGACATATCGTGAAATGGGGGCTAACATAGGTGTGACTCTTTCCCTGAGCTACATGACCAGCCCTCTTTTTACTTTTTTATTTTGAGATAGTTTATGCTAAATGGCCTTGAACTCATTCTGTACCTGAGGCTGTGCTTGAACCTGTGATCCTCCTACCTCCAGTCTTCTAAGTAGCTGGAATTACAGGCCAGTGCCCTGAGTTTTGGCTTCCTTAAGTGATACAGGTTAAGTGATGTAGCTAGAGGTAAAGCTACAGCTTAGCATGTGTGAGGCCTTAGTTTCCAACCTCAATAATACAACACTGATGTGTGCTTGAATGAGAACTGCTCCCCTTGGGAAGAGTCAGGAGGCGTGGCCTTGTTGGAGTGGGTGTGTCACTGTGGGTGGACTTTGAGGTTTGAAAAGACATCTCCCATTCCCAGCATGCTTCCTGCCTCCCGCTTGTGGTTCCTGATGGAAGCTCTCAGCTGCTGCTCAGCCACCTGCCACCTGATACCTATACTCTGCCATCATGGACTCTAACCCTCTGCAATGAAGCCCCATGTAAATGTTCTTCTATAGGTTGCCTGGGCCACAGTATCTCACCACAGCTTTAGAACAGCGTCTCACACAATCATCAATTTTATTAACATCAGCAAATCAGAAGATTCTATTGTTAAAACCTAATTTCAGGGATTGGGAATGTAGCTCACTGGTGGTTACCCAGCCTGCAAAAGGCCTTGAGTTCAATGCCTAGCATCATGCACACATGCTGGAGATTACACTTAATGTTTCTTTTCTTGTTTTTTGGTTTTCTGAGGCAGGGTCTAGCTGTGTATCCCTGACTGGGATACACAGACTAGTGAGTCTAGACTCACTATGTAGGATCTGGCCTTAAACTTCCAGACTGCCTCCCTCCCCTGCCCTCTGGGGCTATAATTACAGCTATCACCTCTTCAGGCTTAGATTTAATGCTATATATACATATATTATAAGCACTGGGTATTTGGAAAACTTGTATATAAAGCATTGCACCTTGCTACAACATATAAAAAACACATATGTATCAATGACACATTCAGCCACAAAAAATACAGCTAGTATTAAAGAACTAAACTATTAACAGATTTTTTTCAACTATCAATTTTATTTCACACAATATAAAAGAACTGAGAACTTTGTCAGTTTCAAAAAAAAAAAGAAACCTACTTTATTTCATGCCATTATTTCTTTTCAGTGCGCTAGCTAAAAACACATCCATACCCAGCTTTTGTTTCCAGATCCTTATTATAGTGTCCGTAAAAATCATTAGAAATACACTGTTTCAGACAGAGAAGCTGATTCCCTCATCTGTCCAAATTGTTAGTTTTCTGATTGACTTCAAAAACCAAAACTTTACTCTCTTTGAGGGAAAATAATCTATTTTCCTAGCGAATCCCAATCTGTCAGTCACTCTGATAGATGCACAGCTCCTACTGTGTTATTTTTTTTGTTTCAACGAACATATCTTAAAGCCATTTTTAAAGGCGAAGGCAACTCAGTATCTTGATTAGTTCCAAAAGTTCTCTTTTTTTATAGGGAGAGGGCAGAGTTTTGTGATTGTTGTTCTTCTGCTTTGCTTTGTTTGAGACAGAGTCCCACAGCCCGGGATGGACTCCATCCGTGCATGATGAAGACCGACTTAAACTCCTGATCTTGATTCACCTTGGCTTTGTCTTCTTGTTTGTCTTGTTGGCCTCCAGCCTTGTTTGTCTTTTTTGTTTTGACTGTTTGTTTTAGACAGGGTCTATCTGTGTAAAACAGACTGGCCCTGAACTTGTGGGCAATCCTCCTGTCTCAACCTCCCAAGTGCTAGGATCACACACACGAGTCAACACTCCCGCCCCAGGAGTTCTCTAGTCATCCAGAGGCTGCCAAGGTCTCTGATGTAAGTCATTCCCTTCAAGTAGCAAACAAATCTGTGATTGGTCCAGACATAAGAACTGCACCCACACATGTCTCAGTGGGAGAGGCAGCACTGCAAAGTTTGTAGCTCATATATTTTTAGTTTTAAATTGCACAGCAAGTCACTTTAGCTCCCAGACATGAAATGATTAAAAGGGAAAAAAATTAAGTTCAGGAAGTCCTTGCTGCTCAGGGGTCTAATCAATGATTCATTTGTGTGGGCCAGAAGGACTGTCACAATGGGTCACTATGTGAGGACACCGACGGCAGTGTCACTGCACTTCCTCTTGGGAACTAGAACATTCAACATCTCTGGCTCCAAGTAGAGATGGAGGTTAGAGAGGGTTTTTGCAATTATTCTTTGAAGAATTCCTCTATGAAAACTTGTTTTAACCGCTGCAGAAACAAGAAGTTACCGTGCATGCTGAGAGTTTTCTAGAAGCCAATTATCCAAAAGGGGGTCAGCCTCGAAAATGACATATTCAGTAAGCAAGTATTTGGGAGGACTAGGCTCTCCGTTTCCACCTGTGGGCCCCAGGGATCGAAGCCAGGTCATCAGGCTTACCAGCAAGCACCCTTACCTGCCCTCCCTAAATTGATACTCAGAAGGAAGGAACTTGATGGAAATATTATACAAGTTGGTGGAATAAAATGAAGGAGAGTGCTTTCTTACTTACCCGCTTCTTCCCTCCCTGCCTTTCTGTATGTTTCTATCCTGCCCCTCCCCCCACCACACTTTCCATTTTAAACCTTATTGTCTTTAGCCTGGACAAGACTTGAATCTTGTGTTTTTATGATGCTATATTAAGAACACTCTGCCAGAGTTTCAGCATAGCAGTTACTCACCAGTCAGAACCTTCAGGGAAAACCGATTGAGGAGCCAGAATACAGCAGGTCTTTGTGGGCCTAGACTCAGTAGCTTCAACAAGCAGTGAAGAGCAAGGACTGTTGTTTAAAAGTATGTAAGGCTTGCGCTTAAGCCAAAGGTAAATTATGGTACAAGAAAATGCTTCTTTCAGTAGCCCAGGCTGATCTTAAACTCCCAACTTGCTTCAGCCTCCAGAGTGCTGGGGACTTGGCTTTCCTGATGAGTTTCTATAATATAGTCTTTAGTTTGCATTAGGATCAGTTGGTTATGTTTTATATTGAAAAGATATAGTCATAGAAAATACCTTGCCAGCCAGGCCGTGGTGGCACACTTCCTTAATTCCAGCACTTGGGAGGCAGAAGAAGACAGGTCTTGGAGTTCAGAGGCCAGCCTGGTCTACAGAGTAAGTTCCAGGACAGCCAGGACTACACAGAGAAACCCTATCTCAAGAAAGAGAAAGGAAGAAAAGAAGGAAGGAAGGAAGGAAGGAAGGAAGGAAGGAAGGAAGGAAGGAAGGAAGGAAGGAAAAGGAAAAGAAAGGAAGGAAAGAAGGAAGAAAGGAAGGGGAAGGAAGAGAGAAAGAAAGAGAAAATACCTAGCCAGCTTCCTGAGCCAATTCACCATGTGGGAGCTTCCTATAGCTCCAGTTGCTACCTCTGAGACTATGCTGTGCTCAGGCTCTTACATCCTGAAAATGCACTGGGGCCCAGTTAAATTTATTTTATGAGGTAGGGTCTCATGTAGCTCAGGTTGGACTCAATTTGCTGTGTAGCTGGAGATGACCTAGAACTCCTGCCATTCCTGCCTCCTGAGTGCTGGGGTTACTGGTACAAGTCACCACACCTGGCTTCCGGGTTACCGGTACACGTCACCACACCTGGCTTCCGGGTACTGGTACATGTCACCACACCTGGCTTCCTCTTTCACTTTATTGAACACTGGGGTCATGGTGAGCACTGACTTTTTTATTCATACATTTTTGCGTTGTACCTTGATCATACTCACCTCTACCCTGTCTTGTCCCTCTCTCGCTAGATCCCTTCCTCTCTCCAGCTCGTCTTTTGGGGAGGTAGAGGGTAAACCTATGTGCCTCATTGGGGTGCGTACAGGAGCGCGCCGGAGAGGCTGTTTACAGGACAACGGGCACCTTTCCGTGGCTACAGCAATAAAGGACAACATGCTTCTCCCCTCCCATCAACCACTAACTGCTCACAGATCCCCAGGGAGGGGCGGGGTCTCCTAAGCTTCTCTCCCACGGTGATTTTTTTCACCTGTTCACCTGATCTCTTCTCAAAAATTCCACCTTAGAAATTCACCTCTCAGCAAGTTGAGCGGCCCGTTATCCGAGCACTACCTCATTTCTTTGCTCTTCCCTCTGCCAGACGCAGGGAGAAGATCAGGGCCGTGACACTCCAGTGTGGTGGGCCCAGCACCTCCAGATCTTCCAGTTTGTCCCGGGAAGCTGAGAATACTATTCACGTGAAGTCTCCCGGTTTCTGAATAATGAATTTGAATTTATCCAAAACTGGGAGTGATTGGGTGCACCGCTGCATCCCACCACTTGGAAGAGGGAGGCTGGAGAATCAGGAGTTCAAAGACTTGGGCCACATGAGAATCTGTCCAGGAAAATATAAATAAACATAAATAAAATGAAACACAGCACGTCTCAGCTGAGTCCTTACCAGCTTCCGCGTCTCCTTCCCGGGAACACCCCTGGAACACTCTGCAGCACTTTGTCCTCAGCCTGGTGCTCAGCCTGCTGTCAGTTTAGGCAGCCTCCTAAGTCCACCTCTCCACAGGACTTAGTGTGCCACCTTCGTAACAGGCTGTGGAGAACAGATGTGGTACCACAGCGCCCCTGTTTTAGAATCACGTGAATCCCAGACTGGAACTAATTAAGCAAATACTTTTCTTTGTAAGACTTTTTTTTGACAGGGTAGCCCTAGGGTCTCAAATCACAATCTTCCTGTCTCCATCCCCCAGGTGTTAGGATTACAGGTATGAAGCATCATGCCCGCTGTAAGGGTTAATAGTGTTAACAATTATACACTGTCCTGGGCCATCTCTGTGACCCAGTACAGTAACTGTACCTAAGAACCCTGGGTCTTCTCATCTTCCTGATACAGAAGCAGCTGGGCCCTGAGGTTACTCTGTTCATATTCTCTGGAGTTAAGACATTCGTATGCGGATGTGTGTATATGTATGAAAGTATATGTGCTTTTGGCTAACATAGTGGCAGCAAAAACAAAACCACTAAGGGCTCACTGAGAAGGCTCTGTGGGCAGAGGCCCAAACCCCCAATACCCACGTGGTGGAAGAACTAAGTCCTGAAAGTTTGTCCTGTGATCTCTGCATGCTCTCTGTGGCACTTGAGTGTATGTGTGTGCACGTGTGCAAATAAATAAACGTAGTTAAATTTGTCTAACAGGAAAAAAAAGTTGGGAAGCAGACTTTGGGCTAAAGATGTATATATCTCAGTTGACAGAGTTCTTGCCTGTTGTGTGTGAAAACCTGATCCAATCCCCAACCTCAGGAGACCAGGTGATCCTTCCCATTTACCTTTCCTGGGCTGGGATCGCAGGTGTGGATTGTCACAAAATACCGCTTTTTATTTGGTGGGTTGGCTGTTGTTTCTTTTTTATTATTAATTTTTCCTTTATGTGTATTTTATGCATTTCGGTGCATTACCTGCATGTCTGTCTGTGAATTATGTGCATACAGTGCCCTCAGAGTTCAAAAGAGGGTGTCAGATCCCCTGGGACTGTAGTTACAGATGGTTGTGAGCCACCATGTGGGTCCTGGGAACGGAACCCAGTTCCTCCACAAGAACAGCCAGTGCTAGTTACTGCTGAACCACCTCTCCAGTCCGTTTGCTAACTTAAGACAGAATCTTTATGCCTTATACAGCCAGGCTAGCCTCTGCCTCCCAAGTGATCATAGGTATGTGTTACCAAACCTGTTTGCTTTTGCTTTTTTTTTCCCCCCATGATATGTTTAAGCTATCTTGTTTCTCCAAGGGGATTTTTGGATCTCTCCTCAACCCTGTAAAGCTGGGTGACCACCCCTCCCCATTCCTGTAAAAAACTGATGGTTTGTTTTTTTGGAGACAGTGGGTGACCTGGGATGACCAGGTACCGCTAAGGACAGTACTGTGCTGAATCTCAGAGGGACTCAGTGATGTGCTGAGACACCTCCCCCAAACACCCACCCACCCACATAGATAGCAGTCTTTTTTCCACACAGGGCCTACTGCCCTTCAGCCTAGAGCTGAAAATCAGAAGCGTGTTTTCTGACAACCCAAGAGGAAAAGTTCTAAAAATTCTGTCTGGGAGAAAGGTTTAGACAGAGGTTCCCACACAGAACTCGTCCCACCCTCTTAGGAGGGAGACAACCATGACTGTCAAGAGCAGCCTGCAACACTAAATTAGTAACTAAGACAAATGCATTGACAGAGGCAATTGGAATGAAGCAAAGACTGAATAACAACAATGGCAAAAAAGATCAATATCGCCAGATAAACTATTGCAGTCACGGTGCTGGTGATATGACTCAATTGGTAGAATGTTTGCCTAGTGCGTGCAAGGCTCTCTCTGGTTTTGATCCCCAACATAGAATCATACTGGACATGGTGGTGAATCTCAGCATTCAGGAGGTAGAGGGAGAATCAGGAATTAAAGGCCAGCCTTGGCTACACAGGAAACCAGACATCTGCCCAGATTACATGAGACCCTGTCTCAAAAAATAAAAAAATTAAAATAAAAACCCAAAGCTATTGATGACCATTCATTTATTTGTTCAACAAATTATTTATCAAGGAAGCATTGTGATGCTGAACTTTTTCTGTAAGGATGCATGAGGGATACGGAAAAATGTCCTGCCATAGAGAAGTGTACAGCCCAGAGGGGGGACAAGTTCCCGATAACAGGGAGCAGCAGAGAATACCAGAGGGACAGGGAACTGCACGCTCTGAGGCTGACCGGAGAGCAGCTCAGCTACCCTCCTGACCAGGAGGGCCAGACTGAGGACCCATAGCAGAGGCTCAAAAAGCACGTCCCCTGCAAGGACAAGTTACAGGGTTATAGACTAAAATAAGCCACAAAAGACATGCTAAGAGAGTGAAGAGATTTGGATTTTTCCTTATATTTTCACTTTGATGTATGTGTGTATACACATGGCAATATTTATATAAATAAAACACTGTCCTAAATATTAGGAATCTAAGCATAATATTACAGTTCTTCTCAAAAGGATGACTGGGATGTGACACACAACCGAACAGTCCACCCCAGGAAGCAAGGCTGCTGAGAATGTCACACTGACCCAGTGGCCTGCCACTCTTCAAGAAGTACCATCCAGGCTGGGCGTGGTGGCGCACGCCTTTGATCCCAGCCCTCAGCAGACAGAGGCAGGAGGATCTCTGTGAGTTCAAAGCTAGCTTAGTCTACACAGCAAGCTCCAGGACTACATAGAGAGACCCTGCCTCATCCTCCAACCTCCCCCACCAAAAACAGCACCATGGGATTCCGGGTGGGGGGTGCTCAACAATTAGGAGTGTGTGTAGCTCTTGCAGACTTCTGTTCCCAAGACCCATGCCAGGGAGCTAAAACCACCTGTTACTCTGCCTCCGAGGGTTCCAACACCATTTCCTGGCCTTCGTGGGTACCAACATATGTGTCACACACACACATACGCAAAGAGAGAGAGAAAGAGAGAGAGAGGAGAAAACAAGTGAGAGAGAGAGAGTTTTTTAATTAAGTCTTAAAAAAAAATCTAAAAAAAAAGAGCCTGGTGGCGTTGGCACACGCCTTTCATCCCAGCACTCGGGAGGCCGAGGCAGGCAGATCCCTGTGAGTTCGAGGCCAGCCTGGTCTATAGAGTGAGTTCCAGGACAGCCAGAGTCACAACAGAGAAACTCTATTTTGAAAAAAAAAAAAAAAAAAAAAAAAAGAGTAAATAAATAAAAATTAAAAAAGTAATAGGATGCATTGTTGACCTTCAAACAATTCCCTAATATTTCTATGAAACAGCATATTGATGAGAGTTGGCAAAAGGCCATTAAGAGACAAACAGGAAGGAAGGGAAGGAGGGGAGGAGGAAGGGAGAATATTGAGTTCTGACATTAGGATGTAAAGAAAGATTGGAATGTCATGTTCTCTCTCTCTCTCTCTCTCTCTCTCTCTCTCTCTCTCTCTCTTCCACCTTTTTGCTTTTTTATATCAAGATATTTTCCTGAGGAGACATAAACAAACATGTATTTCACACCAGAGGCCTACTCGCCTGAGATGAGGCTCTGCTGGACAGCAGTGGGTAGACAGTAGGTGGGTCCTAATGAGAGGAAGTGGGTGTGTCTTTGGGGGCTGTTCCTTGTCTCTGGCCTCTTCCTGTCACTGTATCTACTTCCTGTCCACCCTGGATCTTCTCTGTCACCACAGCCTAAAATGACTGACTCCCAAGTCTAATATCTGAAATTAGAGCAAAATAAATCCTTCCTCCCTTAGGCAGTTTATTTCAGTTATTCTGTCGTAGCAAGTAGCTAACACAATCTTGAATATGGAAATGATCCGACAAGCTATGACCCTGTTTCTACACATTTTTGTTTTGTTTTGTGTTTTGAGATACAGTCTTGCTGGGTAGCCCTGGGTTGCTGGATCCTTGCTATGTAAACAGGCTGACATCAAATTTACAGCAATCCTCCTGTCTTACCTCCTACGTGCAGGAGGATTCGGAGTTCAAGGACATGATACCTATCTCAAAAAAAAAAAAGAAAGAAAAGAAAAGAAAGGAAAAGAGAAAAGAGAAAAGAGAAAAGAGAAAGGAAAATCCCCTGGGGTATCGCCTGGGGCTGGAGAGGCTCAACTGTGAAGACTTGTTCCTGCGGAGAAGCATTCGGGTCCAAACACTCACCCGGCGGCCCACAACCATCTATAACTTCAGTTCCAGGGACTCGGAAGCTCTCTTTTGACTTCTGTGGCACTAGGCAATCACGTGGTGCACGTACATACATGGAGGCAGAACATGTATGCATATTAAAAAGATAATTAAAAATAAATAATTTTAAAAAATGGTCGTCCCGTTCCCTTCCAGCCCTACGGAGGAAGCCATCCTGGCATGGGACTGGAGGTCTGACATGATTTCTACGATTAGGAAAGTTGCAAAAAGAGCTCTGACAAGTATTTTCATAATTCAAAATCACACACTTTAAGAAGGAATATTTTCAAAACGCTCCCTGCAACCAAAAAAAAAAAAAAAAAAAATTACTCGGCAGAAGTATAAAACAAAAGAAAACAAAAAAGGGAGGATCTATCTGCAGGAAGCAACACAAAAGAAGCTGACCTACTGAGAGAGCCACACACTCGGAAATGAGCATGCAGCCCCCCCCCCCTTGTGTGACCCTCACTCATTAGAGGAGAAATGTGCTTTGGGAGAGCAACAGGGATTTGGGACTGGTGATTTCAGAAGAACTTCTTTTATGTTTAGGATCCTAATTTTTTTTCTTTTTTGCAACTTAAATATTTGTATGAGTTAATTCTGTAATTACATGCAAAAACTTCTTTCCGACCAGTGTGGTTGAGGTGAAGAAGGCAGCTTGTGGCACCAGATAGCTAGTTCCAAGTCCTGTAATCTTGAGACACGTCCTGCTTAAGTTTTACGTGTATAATAAGCATGCGTGAGATTCTGACACTATTCTCATACATTGTGATGCAGGTTCGTTGCTTTGGGGAGTCAGGGCAAGGAAGGAGGTTAAGAATGGGGTGCAAGAACCCTATAGTCCTATAGATCTATAGACCCCAGTAGATCTCTGAGATCTAATTCAATCACTGCCTCCAACCTCCAGTTCCCCCAACATGACCTCATCTGTCTTTTTTGTTTTTTATGGTTTTTATTTATTTATGTACATGAGTGCTCTGTCTGCAAATACATCTGCACGCCAGAAGAGAACATCAGATCTGAGCCAATATGTGTTTGCTGGGAATTGATCTCAGGACCTCTGGAAGATCAACCAGGGCTCTTAACCACTGAGCCATCTCTCCAGTACCCCACCCCTCTACCCCTGCTTTTGGTTATTTGATTTTATAAAAAAATATTTGGTTATTTTTTTTAATTATTTTGGTTATTTGGTCTCTCTATTACGTAGTTCTGGCTGTTCTGGAACGCACTATGTCAATGGTTCTCGACCTGTGGGTCATGACCACTTTTGGGGTCGAGCTGCCAGCACTTTCACAGGGGTCATGTGACCTAAGACCATCTGTATATCAGATATTTACATTATGATTCATAACAGTAGCAAAATTACAGTTATGATTTTTATGGTTAGGGGTAACCACAACATGAGGAACCATTAATATTAAAGGGTCATAGCATTAGGAAAGTTGAGAACTACTGTACTATGTTAGATCAGGGAGGACTAGAACTCACATAGATCCATCTGCCTCTGTCTCTCGACATGCTGGGATTTAAGGCATGTGCCACTATGCCAGGCTTGTCTTTTCTTTTTAATATTTATCTATCATTGTGTGTATATGTAAGTTTGGGCACACAGATGCCCCTGCACTCATTTGAGGGTCAGAGGTCAACCTTTCTGTGTTGATTCTCCCCCTCCATTGCACATTTCAGGGATCCAACTCAGGTTGTTAGATTTATGCAGCAATCCTTTTTACCATCTTGGCAGCCCTTGTTTTATTTTTGAGACAGAACTTCAAATAGCCCAGGCTTCCCATGAATTCACTGTGTAGGGGAGGGTGATCTTGAACTCATGATGTTACTGTATCTACTTCCCCGGTGCTAGAATTCTTGGAGCTGCCACCATACCAATCTATGAAGTTCTGGGATCAAATCCAGGGCTTTGTCTATTCTGTAGACTAAGCACATCCTCAGCCTATTCTGATCGTATCAAGAAATCAAATGCAGGCTGGACGTGCAGGCCAGCTAGAGAGCAAGTGCATAGCTTGCAAGAGTCCCCAGGTCCCAATTCTATGACCTAAATAAATAAAAACCAAGACCAGTGGCATCTGGTGCACAAAACGAGTTCTAATCCAGAACAGGGCCACCACCCCACCTCTCCTTCCCCACTCTCATTTCAGGAAAGCACATTGCCTAAAGACACAGGTCAAACAGGGCATAGTGGTCTAGACCTGTACTCTAAGCATCAGGAGGGAGAAGCCGAAGCAGAAAGATCAGGGTTCAAGACCAGCTCTGTATATAGAGTGAATGTGAGGCCAGCTGGGGTCACATGAGACCGTCTCTCGCCAAAAGACAACTACAGAAACAAGAGACACCATGAGTCCCTTGGCCCAGCCTAACCCTTGCATTGCTTCCTGCCACCTCCTCTGTAAGACCTCTCTCCCTCTCTGTCTCCTTTTCTTCTTTTCCCTCTTCTTCTGCTCAGATGGCTTCCCACTTCTAAAGATCAATCTGAACTGTGTCTGGGCCTCGCTTTGCTCTCTCTCTGTAAGGAGCTACATTCGGGGAGGACTGGATTCCTGTTTGCTCCCTGCTCCACAGTAAGTCTCAAGGATGAATCAGTGAGATGGCTCCATGAGTAAAGACACTTGCCACCAAGGCTGGCAACCTATGTTCAGTCGCTGGGACCCACAGAGTAGGAGAGAACAGGCTCCACTTGTCCTCCAGCTTACACAAGCTTGTGCGTGTACACACACACACACACACACACACACACACACGTAATAACACAAAAGTTTTTAGGAGATGGAGTCTTCCTCCCATCTTCACCAATTTCAACCATGATCTCTGAGTTCTGTGTCCCAGACCCAGGGCCTCTGGCTCATTTCTCATCTAACTCTGTCTGTAAAGCACTGAGATTTGCCCACCATACAGTCATGAGTTGATCTTCTCTCAGAGACCCGGCAGCTTGCTGAGGGGTCAGCAGCAGCAAGCAATGCTACTACCATCAAGCCTGCAGCTTCCCACAAGCTTCCTCACCCTAAACCTGAAAGTTACCCCCTAAGTCTCCTTCTTTCTGGGGCCTCAGTCCTTAGTCAGCAGTCTCCAGGAAGGGTTTCTGAATAAACGGAGAAACCAAAAGCATGCTTCTGAGCATGTGCATCCCTCTGGTGCTGCTGGCTCAGAGCCTTCATTTTCTGCAGTGCTTTTTCTGTGCTGATCCCTCATTGCAAAGTCCCACTTTGCTGTAAAACTAAAGTTTATTGTGGCCCTGTTTGTTAAGTACCCTTTAAAGCAGAATCCTCAGCAAGCACAACCTCTCAGCAGATGATGGGGTTGGCCTTGCTCTCAAAACACTTCTAGAAACTTCCTCAAGGGCTGGAGCCTGCGGTGTGGCTGGAATGTATGAGCAGTGTGTCCTTGGGGCTTCTTGTCTTGCTTTTAGCCTGAGACGTGTTCTCTCCGTGTTACCCTGAAGGACCTCCTGCTGTCCTTCCTGCCTCAGCCTCCCACAGCGGCTGGGATTATGCTCTTCCACCCACATGTCTGACTTCTTTGTATTTTATATAATATATAACACAAACTGAGACATGGAGGGAAAAGTTTAGACTGTAAAGGTTGCTGCAGCGCTGGGGCTACAACTCAGTTGGTAGAGCGCTTGCCTCCTATGCACAAAGCCCTAGGTGGGATGTTCAGCACGGAATAAATGAGGTGCAGAGCTGGTGAGCTGGCTCAGCAAGTAAAAACTGTTCTCTGCCTAAGTCTGAGGGCTGAATTCAGACCCCAGAAACCACGGCAGAAGGAAAGAACGAACTCCTGAAAATCGATCTCTGAGTGCCACCACGCAAGTGCACCAACAGTCATAGACCTACACACACAGAGTAATAAATAATTTGTTTTTTCCAAAAAAGTTCAGGTATGGTGGTGCACACTGGCCATCTCAGCAGGATAGGGAGGTGGAAGCAGGAAGAGCAATATCATTCTTGACTATGTGAGCCATTTCAGACTACATGAGACCCTGTCCAAAAAAAAAAAAAAAAAAGAAAAGCCAATCCAGAGGCAGTTGTAACAGTAGTGAGCGCAGACTCAGTGGGCACAATGGTTCACCGCTATACTTGGGGCTGTTGGGGGACCCAAGTAACTTGTTCAAGCTGCTGAAACCCTTCAGAGACCTGGCTCCAAGGCCCCTGCCTATGTTTACTTCTACCCTGACAGCACAAGAGAAGCAACGTGAATATCATCAGCTACAGCAGGAACAACTTTGTCATGAGAAAAGTCCTTCAAACCTTTAGGGACTCTGGTCACCACATAGAAAACCAAGTCTTAGAAGCCTGGGACAATGTGTGCGGGGACGAAGAGGAGGAGGAAGAGGAGGACGAGGAGGAGGAGGAGGGGGATGTAGAGGAGGAAATTTCACCCTATTTATAAATAAGTTTTAGACTTAGGCTTCTGTTTTTCTCATCTAGTCCTCATTATACATCACCACATATGTGCAGCAGACATCCGCATTCACGTAAATATTAAATTCCACTACGAGACACCTGAAGCTTAGACTGAGGAAGCCAGTGGTCATAGGCGCCTGACTCAGACTCCCATAGCTCCCTGAACAGTATTCTCTGCACCACGCAGTTCCTGACATCACAAAGCAAGTCCACAGTGATTGCGGACACCACCAAGGGAAAGACTGCACAGCCGGCAATCATTCCTGCATAGATTTTTTTAAATTATTATTGTTGTGTGTCACATGTGTGATGTATGTGTGGGCACAGGTGCTGTGCGGACATGTGTGGAGGTCAGTTTCCAGCTTCCACCTTCAGGTGGGATCCAGGGATTGAACTCAGGTCTCTAGGCTTGTTTAGTAACCACTTTTACCCATGAGCACTCTCACTTCTGCTTCTTCCTTCTTTCTTTCTTTCTTTCTTTCTTTCTTTCTTTCTTTCTTTCTTTCTTTCTTTCCTTCCTTCCTTCCTTTCTTCCTTCCTTCCTTCCTTCCTTCCTCCTTCCTTCCTTCCTCCCTCCCTCCCTCTCTCTCTCCCTCTCTCTCTTTCTTTCTTTCTTTCTTTCTTTCTTTCTTTCTTTCTTTCTTTCTTTCTTTCTTTTTTTTTATTGCTTCTCATGTAGCCCACACTGACTTGAATTTGTCAAATAGCTAAGAACGGCTCCTGATCTCCTATCTCCTACCTTGGTCTTCCTACCCAAGTGTGAGCATGACGGAGACTTGTCACCACATCCAACTTTCTTATAGAGTGTGTGTGAGGGGGTGCACAAGCGCATTTGGGCACTTGTAAGATGGGTGTCCTGCTCTATCCTTCTCTGCCTTATTCCTTTGAGACAAGATTTCTCACTGAACCAGGAGTTGGGCTGGCAGCAAGCAAGCCCCAGCAATCACCCTGTCTCCAACCTTCTCCTCCAGCACTGGGGTTACAAGTAAGCATGTGTGGCTGTGCCCAGCTTTTCACATGAGTGCTGAGACCTGGACTCAGGTCCTCCTGTTTGCATAGTAAGCACTTTACCTACTAAGTCACAGCTCTCGCCTCCCAGAAAGATATCTATATTCATGTCTACGTCTATGTCTACAACTACATCTACATCTATATGAAAACACATGCTTCTTTTCCCAGTACTTAAAAGGTAGAGGCAGAAGGGGTTCAAGGCCACCCTAGGCTGTAAGAGAAACTGTCTCAAAAGAACAAAAGCAAGCAAACAAACAAAACACAAAACAAGAACAAAAACAACGGAACAATGACTGGAGACATGGCTCAGTAGTTAAGAGTACTTACTTCTCTATGGGAGTGAGGATCAGTGGAACACAAAGACCTGTAAATTCATCTACACACACACACACACACACACACACACACACACACACACACCACCATCACCATCACCACCACCACCACCAACAACAACACCAGCACCATAACAAACAAACCAGAAAAAGAGAAAATGCCAGAACCACTACAACCACACCCAAAGTCTGAAAGGGACAGTTGGCTTTCAGCAAAATTGGTTGTCTGGGGCAAACTTTGTGGATCATTCAAACATTACCTTTAAAAAAGAAGGAGGAGGAGGAGGAGGAGGAGGAGGAGGAGGAGGAGGAGGAGGAGGAGGAGAAAGGGTTTATTTTAAAATAAGTGCATGGGGTGGGGCTGTGTTGAATCCAGAGGCCTAAGGTATCAGATCCTCTTGGAGCTGGAGTAATGGGATTGGATATCATGAGAAATTGATCTAAGGGAGAGAGCCAGCTGGCATGGCATGGTGATATGGACATTAAATCCCAGCAGTGGGGAGACAAGTTTGAGGCCAACCTGGGTCTGTATAGTGAGTTTCAAGCCAGCCAGGGCTAGACAACAAGATCCTCTCTCAAAAGTAAAATGTAAAATAACAATAAAACAGGAAAGAGCCTGCCAGTACTGGAGAGCAGGGACAGATCACACATCCCAGCACAGGAGGGTCAGCCTATGGCCTCCCATCAGCTTAGGGAGCCTTGAATCCAACTGGCCATTCACATTCTTTATCACTCCATGGTCTGTTGGTAGCTTTACTGCTCTCTCTCTCTCAACTTGGGAAGATTGTCAGCAGAGAAGATTTGGCTCTGAGGAGTCATTAGGATATTTCTATAGAAATGTCCAGTATCACTTACAGGAAATAACACTTCTAGACATTTGTAGGAGCTTGGCTGTTGAGCTCTGCAGTACCTTAATAAAAGATCATTTCTCTTCAGCTAAATTTCAGCTAGAAACACTACAAGACTGGTCTTCATCACCCTCTGCTCTAGTCTTTTCTGCAATTTTGGACACTTGAGGTTTCCATGCAAAATTCACTGTGTACCGAGTCTGGCTTCGTGTGATCCCAGGTTTTCTCTTTGATGTGATCACTTAAGTGTATCCATCCTGGTAGAAAAACAGCCGAGTTTGGGCAAACAGTGCTCGCTCAGACCCTGGCTCCCTTTCAGGCCTGGGGACCCTTCATCTAGCCCAGTTCCCATTCTTGTGTCTCTCCCCGCGGCTTCCCTAGTGCCATTTTATTAAAGCCCCAGTTCATCCACATCCAGCCGCACGACTTCTTACAGGCTTCAGAATAAATCACCACATCGCTCCGATCTTGGCTTCTCTGCCCTCGGCTTTCAATTAAATTTAGAATTGACTTTAAAGGTTCAACCTCAATGTGCATGGTGGAAAATGACCTTGTTTCCCCTTTCCCACCACCTGCGACTTCCTGCGAGGGGTTCTTACACTCCAGCTCCCGGTTCAAAAACTAGAAACAGGAATTTGCTTCATGCTCCCGTGGCAAACTGTAAGTCTCAAGCTGTTTAAAGACTTTAAAGTCCTATCCAAAAGGTAAAGTATACTCTGCAGAGAGAAATCTGGGGGCCGGAATCTGTGTCTGCCTGCATTCAGGAAGAGACACAGAAGGAGAGGAAGAAGACAGACAAACCCATCTCTGAGCTGAACACTTTTAATTAGTTTTGTTTCTGAATTTTTCACTCATAATATACATCCACCGTTAAGGTAATGGCGTGAAGTCTGTATAGACTCGGTGATGAGAGGCCACTAAGGCAGACTGACATCAAAACTAATTTTTACCTTTTGTTTTATCACTTGGCTTCTGACTCTTAGCAAGGACCAATTGCAGGCATGATGGGCTCTTTACAATCCCCTGACGCTGCCACCCTAGACCCCTGCCCTTTGGAGAGATAGCTAATTTGGAAAACACTTCTCTCTCTCTTTGTTAATGAACCATTAATATTTTAAGAAACATGATTCTATCTAGCCGAGGGCAATAAGGTCCCTCCAGTTTGGAAAAGACGAAGAGAAGAACGATTTGCTTGCCGAAGGATCAGAGGAGATTCTGTATGGGAGAAGGGTGCAATCCCTGAAGGTGATTGACAACATACCAGACTGATTTCTTCATTCCATATCAACCAGTTATTGGGCATTTATCACATGAGCCTCACTTTTCTCCCCTTGGAAATGGGTATGGAGACCCTTTATCCTACAGTAGTGGGAATTATGTGAAAGAATACATGCAAGACAAGATCTTTTTAAAATCATTTATTTATTTTTGCTTTTTTAAAGATATACTTATTTTCATGTATATGAAAATCATATAACACCGGGTCTCAGAAACCCTGAAAACTGGAGTTACAGACAGTTGTAAGCCTTCATGTGGGTGCTAAGAGCTGAACCTGGGTCCCCTGCAAGGGCAACCAGTGCACCCAACTGCTGAGCCATCTCTCCAGTCCCACACGAGGGTGTGTGTGTGGGTGTGTGTGTGTGTGTGTGCACCTGTGGAAGTCAAGGGGCAACTTGTGAGAGTTGGTTCTTTTCTGCTACCATGTGGGTTCCAAGACTCAAACTCAGGCCATGAGGCTTGGCAAAAAAAACACCTTTACCGTACGAGCGGCCTTTTAGACCTGGTTTTGGAGCTTTACACAAACATACAAGTTTTCTGAATGTGTAGGATCTGGAATATAATGAACAACTGCCCTGACACTTCTTTTTCGTTTTTTTTTTTTTTAATCCCCCGCCCCTTCTTGTGTTTTTGGGTGGGGGTGGCATCTTGTGTAATTCAGGCTAACCTCAAAATCATTAAATAGTCAAGAATGACTTTGAACTCCTGATTGTCCGGCAGCCACCTCCTGATTGCAGGTGTGCGATTCTTAGGGTTACTATTGCTGTGATGAAACACCATGACCAAAAGCAACTGGGGGAGGAAAGGGTTTATTTTACTCATAGATCATCATCAAAAGCAATGAGGGCAGTTATTCAAGCAGGCACGGAGCCTGGAGGCAGGAGTTAATGCAGAGGCCATGGAGGGGTGCTGCTTACTGGCTGGATCATCATGGCTTTCTTAGCATGCTTTCTATTAGAATGCAAGACCACCAACCAGCCCAAGGATGGCGCCACCCACAGTAGGCTAGGCCCTCCCTCCTCATTCGCTAAGAAAATTATTAAGAAAATGCCCTACAGCTGGAACCTATGGAGGTGTTTTCTCAAGTGAAGTTCCTTCCTTTCAGATAACTTCAGCTAGTATCAAGTTGACATAAAAACTAGCCAGCACAATGTGTTACCACAGCTAGCCTGCTATTGGCTTTTAAGCATAAAATTTGAAAGATTTAAGTACTCAGACCTCAAATCAAATACTTTTCTATTGATTTCCCTTCAGACATATTTACTAGGGCTGGGCAGACAGAGGTAGTGCATGCCTTTAATCCCAGCATTTAGGAGGCAGAGGCAGGAGGATCTCTGTGAGTTTGAGGCCAGCCTGGTCTATAGACAGCCAGAGCTACAACAGAGAAACCCTGTTTCAAAACAAACAAGAAGAGGAGAAGGAAGAGGAGGAGGAGGAGGAGGAGGAGGAGGAGGAGGAGGAGGAGGAGGAGGAGGAGGAGGGGGAGAAAAGAAAGAAAAGGAAATATTTACTAGGGCTAAAGGATAGAGACAGAAGGATGGCTGCAAGTTTGAGGAAACGGGCTACATAGTAACTCACAGTAGGCCAGTTAAGCCTACACAGTGAGATCTTGTCTCAAAAGAGCACAAGGGAGAAAGATTTACTAAGAAAATTGTAAGCGTTTTAGTCCCAATTCATCCCCCTTCTCTCTTGCTGAGTGTGTATGCGTGTATTTGACCCAGTGAGTTTCATTCAGGTGGCTTACAGAATCACAGGTGAGAGATTATCTATAGGAACACGGGCACCTTACCTGTGGCTACATAAATGAAGAAAGCATCTCCCTCTCCTCAGTAACCATTAATTACCTGTAGAGTTGATTGATAGGTCCGACGTTGTGCAGGACTTCTGCAGATAATCATGGCTGGTGGGACTTCGTGAGTGCAACGGCCATGTCATGCCTGGAAGAAAGCACATTACGTCACTCCGCCCCTTCTAGCTGTTAGGTCTCCAATTCACAAACTGCTGGCTGAGATACCTATGTAACATATCAAAGTGGGCCTAGATACAAGGTTCTCCCAGCATCCCTCTGCCCCTACCTGTTACAGGGTCTTCCTGGCTTGCATACCCAGGCCCCTACCCTAAACTCTTCAACCCAGGAGGCTGGGATGACCTTGCCTATATAATTCCAGCCATTTTGGTTACTCTTTCTCTTGGCCTCTTCTGGCCCTCCTGGCCTCTTGGTCTCCAGGTTCCCCTCTTTCTCCTCTCTCCCTTCTCCCTTCTCCTCACACGGCCCCTCAGCTCAGTCTGGTCATGTCCACCCTGGACTTTCCCTGATGTCTCTGCCTCTGGCTGTGCTCTCCCTCACACCTATAATAAACTTTCTCCTCCACTATACCTAGGAACAGTCATGTTCTTTTCCTTTTTATTTCTCTTTTTTAATTCATCTGGTGCTGAAACCCAATGTCAGGTCTCAAATTTACAGGAGCTTTTAGCCTTCTTTCTGCTCTTTCTCCCACGGCGTTCTCTGAGCCATGGAGGACACGAGATAGATGTTCTATTTATGGCTAACTCTTCAGGCTTTCAACAGTCACTTATGCCTAACACTTTGACCAGCTACCTGGTCTGCAGTCACCACTGCCCATTGTGAAAAAAAAGCTCCTCTGACCAAAGCTTATAACAGGGATAGTTTACACCAGAGATAAATGTAATTATTTAGATAGCAAGTTTGTTATGGGGGTAACCAACCACTCTCAGATTGGAATAGATGCCCCACCCCTACCCGGGCGGGAATGAATTCATATCTGGTACTTAGTACAGCTGGTTAAGAGCTGATGGCTGGGAGGTACCTAGGCTCTACCAGGAAAGCCATTACTGTCTTGATAATGGACCTCATGTGCCTGGGAGCACATCCTGCTCAACAATTAAATAGTATAACGTTTTGGTGGTAGAGGATTTGTGTTTGTTTGAAACAAAGATTCCTATAGTCCAGGCTGGCCTAGAACTCACTCTGTAACCAAGGCTGCCTTTGAATTCCTGATTCTCCTGTCTCTATCTTCCAGGGCTGGATTTGAATTCCTGATCCTCCTGTCCCCACCTCCTGAGTGCTGGGAATTTTGGGCATGTGCCACCATGCCTAGCTTGATGAGTTTAATAGTTAATTTCTCACTTTGTCTTGCACATAACATTCTACAGTGAGTTTCCTTCTTTCCCATTTAAATTCTTCCAGGTAGAACTTTCCTTTTTCAGCTCTAAAAGATCAATATTGGCAGGGATGTTTCTGACGGCTTTGATTCTCTTTTTCTTTCTCTCCAGCACACTTATGCTTCTCTTGGGAAGGGAACCACACGTGTGGAAGGCTGTGAACTGAAGACAGGAAAGGAGGCCCGCACCGCACTGACCCTCTTCTGAAAGGCCACCACCACCCCCTCGGTTAGCTGATTCCTCTCTCCTAATTCAGTATTTCACAGCCTTCCCAAAAGGTAACTCTTAAGTGGATGTGTCCTGTTCTCAGCCTCCCCCATCACAGGAAAAATGAGTCATACATTAAAGTCAAACCCAGGAACCTAGGGGCGGAAGTCTTCGCTAGGTAGATCCATCGCTGTTGTTGTTTCTGTTCTGATTGCTTGGGTTTGATTTGGCTTTGGATTTTTGAGAAAGTGTTTCACTATGTATCTCAGGTCAGATTAATTAATCCAGGTCAAATCCTGGATGCATAGGTGTGTGCCAACATGAAGAAGCATGCTGGGTAGGTCCCAAGCTCCTTAGTATTTTGAGGTTATTTAAAGGAGAAGTCAACTGCCCTAAAATTGCTCTACCAAGACTGTCACCCTCAACTCAGTTGGCATTCTCTCTTCAGTGTCTGCTAGGCACAGCAGCATCTGTACAATGTACTTGGCCCAGACGAGCTGCTTGAAATAAGTCTGGCCACAGAACAAAAGGCCTTGCATCATAGGAAGGATTCTTTTTATCCCTTCCCCCTTCCGTCTTTTCCTTTCTCTGCTCTTCTTTAATTTCCAGAACTAACTGGTTTTCCCAGTACATAACAGGAGGGCACCACACTGCACTTTCACTGCCTGGCACACACACTTCCTTGCCCTCTGAGGCAATCCGTAAACTTAAGGATGAAAGGTTGAAGGATAAAAATTTCCTTTTGGGGGGGGGGGGGCGGCAAGTTGGAAGAAGGAAAGGGATACTCTACTCTTTTGAGAGTTTCTTGTAGAAAACAAATGTGCTAGTCACAACGTGTGTCGTGACCCTGCCACGCCTGGGCAGGGTGTACTGTGGGCATGCCTTGTCGGTGTGACTTATAGCTCTGGGTCCGAAAGGTATTTGGCCTTGAAAATATTGTAAGTCTATTTTTTTTTTTTCCTAAAACGTAACCATGGAATCTGGCAGGGTGAGACAGGCCTGTTACTCCAGGTACTTGGGATAAGGAAACAGGAGGATCACGTGTTCAAGGCCAGCCCAGGCAACATAATGAGATCCTTTCTGAAGATAAATAAATAAACAAATAAACAAATAAATAACAACTGGGAATGAATATATTCCCATTGCAGAGCACTTGCCTGCCCTCACGCAGCCCTGTGTGCAGTTCCTATCAGTCTACTTCTTCATCTGTGAAATGGAGGTATTAGACTGGCAATAAAGGCTCATTAATGGAAACTCAGTCAAAAGAATGGAATCTGATGCGTGGCATGGTAGCACATCCAGCACTGGGGAAGCAGAGGCAGGAGGATCTCTGTGAGTTCGAGGCCAGCCTGGTTTGTATATATAGTTCCAGACTAGTCGGGGCTACAGAGTAAGATCCTGTATCAAAACAAAACAAAAACACAACAAAATGAAACAAACAGACAAAATGAGTGAAAGGTGGGGGCGGGGGGTGGGAGTGGAGGAGATAACGGAATCTCTGGCCTGAGTGGAGCCGTCACAGTTGAACAATGCCAATCACCTGGCCAAGGGACACCCCTAGGAAGGAGTGTGTCTACCTTAAGCCATGCTGAAGAGACTTTTTTCCTTTAATGAGATGCTGTACTTTCTTTTCCCAGGATTTCTGCTCATGGTGCATCGCCATCAGGATCCTAGGGACTGCACGGTTTTCTGAATGTAACCTTCACCTTTTTTCTCTTCTTTCAGCTGCTGGGCAGAACTAAGAATGCTTTTTCTGATACTTTGGGCTTCTTTGACTCTTTTTCTAAAGCCTCCTTCCCTGCTATGTGGCTGTCTGCCACCTTGTGAAAGACCCGTAACCCAAAGGGCACAGCTGCTCTCTCCTCTTCCTCCTGGAGTCTCCTCCTCCAGGCAGATGCTGAGGATTACAACTCCCCTGTCCTGGGGTTTTTCTTTTAAACTCCAAGAAAATTGTCTTCAAGCTTCCATTGAGTCCATTCTAAAAGTATTCTACTAAGAAGGCTAAGATCCTCAAAGGGGACCTCGATCTCACCATCGTCTGGGTGCTGTTTCTACTCTCAAGGGTAGAAACGGTGCTCTTCCCGGTGCTCTGGGAAGCCTGCACTCTGCAGCAGGTAAGGGACTCAGGAAGGGTTAAAGTCCAGATCTTTCTCTTGAAATACTGCAGTGGAGTCGGGAGAATGAGGTCCAAGAAAATGAAGCTCCAGGGTTATGTCCCCTCAAACTTCCTCCAGATGACCACAGCTTCCTCCTCACCTACAGAACCTTCAGAGGAGGAGAGTACACAGGTAGAGACACGGTCATATCCACGCCAAGCCCTGTAGGCTGTGTTGTTAGATAAAACTAGGCTTAGTCAGGAATGGGCCTGAGGGTCCCTGTGTCAGCTATACATCTCCACAAAGACACCGACCTGGGGAGGAGGGAGGGGCCTTCCTACTTCCTGTTTGCCTCACTGGGAACTCAAAAGGTCAGTAGGTTTCCTCCTGCTCAAGTGTCATTCTTTCAAGGACACGGTCATTATCTGGTCTGAATCAATTAGAACTCTTGCCTTCCTGGGACTCTGCAACCCTTTATCTTGTTTATGCTTGAGGTCAGTTCTCACTATGCAGTCCAGTCTGGCCTTGAACTTTCTGTCCCCCTGCCTCAGCCTCTAGGAGTGCCCTCGCTCATCCAGGTCAAACCCCATATCTTGAGTCACTTTTTCTCTATTACTTTCTTGTCTTTCTCTTATTTTTATTTTCGAGACAGGCTCTCTAGCCTTGGTTGGCCTCAAACTCAGATCCCTGCACACCTCTGCTTCTCAAGCGCCCGGATCAAAGGCATGCGCCACCACACCCTACTCCCCTTGACACTTACCAAGGTATGAAATCCCACTCCTTATTTAATCCTTGCTTGCCTTCCACTAGAAGGTAATACCCATAAAGAAGGAATATATAGGACTTTCCCTAGCGAGTGCCATTAACTGCTAAGTGATGAGACTGTGCCTGTTATAGGTGTGAAATGACGGCACTCCAGTTTTTATCACTCATTTATTTTGTAAGTGTGTACATGAGTGTGCACTCACGCCGCAGCATGTGTGTGAAGGCCGAGAGGACAACAAGTGGGAACTGGCTCTCTCGACCAAGTGAGTTCAGGGATTCAGGTTAGGTGGCCGGGCTTGTGGGCAAGTGCCTTTACCTGCTGGACCTTTTCTCTGGCTCTATAATCTATATCTATATCTATAGATATCTATAGATATATAATCTATATCTAGCACTTGTCATTACAATGTAGGCTCCTCAGACCAACTCTTTTACTTCTCATCTTTCTTTCTATCTGCTGTCATCGCCCCAGGTAATGCTCAAGAAGCCCCACCCGGAGGGCTTCTTAGGGTCTGGCTTTCCCAGGCTTCTGGGTATCACAGCACACTGTTTGTATCTGCTGTCTTATCTCCAGCCTTTACATCTGATCTTTCAGCTGGTGTTTTCAGCTTTCTGCTGGGGTTCATAGGATGATTAATTTTTTTAAAAAATGATTTTTAAAAAAATTTAAAAAAAAAAGAAAAATGGACCTTCTTTAAAATTGGTAAATTTCACTTAAATAGAAAAACACCCATGTGGTGGAAATGGTGGCCCGGACTTACAATCCAATCCCCGCACTGGGAAAGGTGAGGCGGGAGGATGGCAAACAAAAAGAAAGTCATTTTACTAAATCCAGGCAGACTAGGAGACCTTCAAAACAGATCTGACCTTATCACCCTTCCCCTTACTGCACACCTGTCATTGCCCTGGGTAATGCTCAAGAAGCCCCACCCAGAGGGCCCCTGAGGGTCTCTGGCTTTCCCAGACTTTTGGGTGTTAACAGCACCCTTTTTATCTCCACACTCAGACTTGACAAAACAGCTTCTCCACCTCCTAGGAGAACCACCGCTTCCCTCCCTTAGTCCAGCCCTGCTAACTCAGTGACCTCTGGGACATGCTGCACAGTTAGGGAGACTGGAAATGATTTGTGCCCCAAGGAGAGGTCGAGGTATCTTGACCATACCATTCTTTTCCAGATGAGCAAACCATATGCCACGGAGCCAACAGAATTTTCAGCCATCTCAAGGACCAAAGAGACTCCAAGAGAAGCCGCTAACATAACTCAAATTGGCAAACAGCTCAAGACAATCTGTCAACTTCATGACAGAAAATACATCTTAGTAGAAACAGGGGCTCTCCAGAGCTTCTAATATGAATTGGGTAGGAAGATAGTTCATTGTTCTGAAAAAAAAAAAATCAAAATTAAGACTCAAGGACTAGGACTATAGCTCAGTTGGCAGAGTGCTTACCTAGCATTCACCAAGTCCTGGTTTCCAACCTCAGCACTGCTAAGTATGGTGGTGCATATTTGTAATTCAGCACTTGGGAAGCAGAGGCAGGAAGATCAGAAGGTCAAAGTCATCCTTCGTTGTCTGGACCTCATCAGACCATATCTGAAAAAAAAAAAAAAATAGGAAACAGAAATCTTGTTTTGTCTAACTTCAGGCACTGTAGAATCCTGGACAGCAACGTGGATGCTCTGAGTCTGTCCCCAGGCCTCTACGGTCATGTCTAAGATTCCTTCTTTAAATGCTACGGGAAGAGGCCCTTAACCACAAGTGAGCAGACATGTTGGACTGCGATGAGGTAAAATTCATCTTTCACTCTCTCACAAGAGCCTTTTATTTTTATTACCCACACTACTGTGGCAGGAAACTTTTCTTGAATTAGGACTATCAGTGCTTATACTAGAGAAACATATTGTGTTCACCAGCAAGAAGCCTTTCTTAAATCAACAACGAATTGTGAGCATCTAGTTGTCCCTGTCTCCTGTTCCTCCGTAGTGTGAACAAGTGAGGAGCCCCAGTCACCAACCTCCAGGCTGGGCGCTGCCTCGCTCTCTCACCATGGTGGGCTATAAGCCCTCAAACTGTGAGCTAAAATCATACAAAAGCTTTTCCTCTGTGAAAACAATCACAAGACATGCTACTGTAAAGAAGGAGATGCTGGCATTTGGCCATCTTAGGTTTGGGGTTTAGACCACCGGAACCGGCTTTGAAATCAATGGGTCACCCTTCCTACATTGTTAACTACTCCAAGACTCCAGGAAGGAAAGACTCCGAACTGAGAACTGAGAACTGAGCTGACATATGGAAACAAATTCATGTCTTGAAAGCTATAGCTGTGAAAAACATTTTAGAGCAGCTATACACACGCACACACACATATACACACATACGCTCATACATATACACACATACACACATATATACAATATATACATATATACCACACATACACACACACACACATATACACACATACGCTCATACATATATACACATACACACATATATACAATATATACATATATACCACACACACACGTATACAAATATGTGCAGGACAAACAAGAGAGAGCCTACATGAGTATGGTGGTCCATGCCTGTAATCTCAGGCAGAGGCAGGAAGACTGCCATGAATTCCAAGATATTCTGGAAAATGTAGAGGATACCAACTGTGGTACATAGTTTGAGATTCTGTCTCAAATAAGCACAGAAATAAAAAACAAAAAACAAAAAACCACAGACAGCTGGGGCATTGTAGTGTATGCCTTTAATCCCAGGACTCAGGAGGCAGGGAGAGGTAGAAGTCTGTGTTCCAAGTCAGTCAGGGCTAGACTGTGAGATTCGTGAAAACAAGCAAACCACAGCAAAAACCCACACACAAGAATGACAAAAAGAACTTGTAATCATAGATGTTTCTTTCCTTTTCTTCTTCTTCTTCCTCCTCCTCCTCCTCCTCCTTGTTTTTCCAGACAGGGTTTCTCTGTTGTACTGGCTGTTCTGAACTCAATCTGTAGACCAGGCTGGCCTCGAACTCACAGAGATCCACCTGCCTCTGCCTCCCCAGTGCTGGAATTAAAGGCTTGTGCCACCACTGCCCAACATTCTTAGATGTTTCTTTTCATTTTGATTTTATTTTTAAAATGTATGTGTTATAATTATTGGGATGTGTGTGTGTGTGTGTGTGTGTGTGTGTGTGTGTGTGTGTGTGTGTGTGTGTGTTGTGTGTGTTTGTACTTGCCATGGACCCCATGTGAAGAGGTCAGAGGATGACTTTGTCAAGTTGGCTCTCATCTACCACATATATCCCAGGATCGAACTCAGGTCCCTAGGATTGTGTGGCAAGCTCCTTTACCCACTGAGCAGGCTATTCCCCACTCCTCACCCATTTTGGGTTTTAAAATAACTGTTTTTGGTAGCTTTCCTTCTTCCAAACCTTCCAAGCAAAGAAACCTCAAACTCATAACATATGTCTTGCCATAATACTACGACATTTATATCAATTTTAGAATTGGAAAAAAAATTACTGGGGAAGAATGAATGTTCATGCATTTACAGATGCAAAATCGATTCAAATGAAGTCTATGTGACCCCTTTTTTCCTTTTCTCAGCCTAAAAATAAGCCCCTAAGAATAAAGGCGGGCATCATCTTTAACAAAAGTAATCAAATAAAGCCAGAAAAAAACGTAGACCCAAACCACACAGACAAGACTGATAGAAGTTATTATTTCAAACACACAGCTCTCCAATCTCGTCTCCCTGGAAGAGAAAGCCTGGGCACTCATCGATCGCATCCTCGCGTGGCCTCCTGCCCAGGCAGGGTCTTTCGCCTTCCTTCAGGAAGATGGTGTATGGGGGTTGAGGGGGTGCTTCTCTACGTGGCCTCGTGGTACAAGTGACCAAGGCTGCTGAGGAGGAGAAAACCCCATGAAGCTGAAAAATTTTTGCAAAGAGAAAACAATTGTCCCGCAGACTACAGTAAATAAAATAACAGCGGTGGGGCGATTTGCAAGCATGTAACGCGCTTTTGTGCGGGGCTGTTCCCGCGGGCCTCGAGGGTTTCTGTGTGCCTTCTCCGCAGGACCTCCGCGGCTGGCCTGCAGCACAAAGGCCGAGCCTGCGCCCCTCCTCCCGCGGCTCACCCCCAATCTTCCCCATGCTGAGGAGGTCTTACAGAGCACTGAAGACTTTCAGTGGGGTGCAGGGCAGTGCAATTTAGGATTTCTGCAGTACGGGGTGGATTTCCAAGCCTAGCAGACAGGGGCCGGATTTAAAAATAGCCTTTACTCACCCGATTAACCCTTTCCTCGCTCAGCTGCTCTTTGCGATTGCTTGCTCTGAACACTGTAAGACCCAGCTCCTCGTGGGCTTGGAGATCAGCTGAATAAATGTCATGATTCATTGCCAAAAGAGTTATTTAAATCATCGTAGTCTTTTATGGCAGGGTGGAAGGTGGAAGCGGAAGAAGCTAGAGAGCAGGGGAGAGATGACGGAAGAAGAGGAGAGACATCCCGGGTAAAGAAGGAGAAAAGGAGGCATTGCCCTCACTTGGGGACTGAGATGAGTCTGTGATTACTTTAATGACCGTGAAACTTGAGTATTCAAAGAAATAAATGAAGCTATGTAATCACCTTCTAAGTCGTCTCAAAGGCCGGTGAGAGCACGATGGGAGGGGCCGGTTATATAATAGCATTTATGTCCCACAGGGCTCTGCAGGCCAAGGAAAGCCAGGGCCTATGTGTCAGGGGGCCTGAATTCAGCCCTACCAGGAAGGCCTTATCTAAAGCAGGGAAGGGCAGTCCGACCCTCTGGGCCGCGGGGGCCCCTCTGAGCATTTTTGGCCAGGAAAGTTCAGCTGAAGTTCTGGGTTTCTGAGAGTTTTGCAGTGTGATTCAAACTTCAGTGCTACACAGACCAAACCACGATGATGCAAACACCATCCAGCCTGTGACTGTATGTTTTGATTTTTAAATAAAAACACACGCCCCAATCAAAAGACAAACTTCTGATTATCTCAACGTGATGCTGTTTTAATATCTCTATCTCTTTTTCTGTTTGTTAACGTAATATTAGAAAGTAACGCTAACTGACTGCCAAAGGGAGAGATGCCAGATGTTGGCCTCCAGCTCTCTCTGGAGCTGAGGATGGTTTTAAATGGTTGGTCCTTCTGACTCTACCTCCCAAGTGCTGGGACTACAGGTGTTCACCACTACCCCGGTGCCTGGTTTATGTGGCATCTGAGATCCGACGCAGGCCTCTTGAATGTTAGGCGAGCACTCTACAAACTGAGCCAGGGTCAAGCCTCAGACACTTGTGATTTAAATGAACTTTAGTGCTTCCCAGCTCTGGAACAAGTCCCGGCTGGCTTGCCAGGCTTCTTGCCCTCATAGCTGTCTAGGTCAGGATGCTAGGCTCTCAGTTTTCCCATCTGGAGACCAGGTCTTCTTCTGCAGATACATGTTGATAACTGGGTAGCATCTGCTGTGTGACTGACAGAGAAAAAATGGTGTTGCCCTGCTCTGAGGTTCCAACAGCTCACAGAAATTCTCAATATAATCCATAGGAGCCTTGGAGAAATAACACTTTTAAAAAAACAAAATAAGCCTGGAAGTGGTGGCACACCACCATAATTCCAGCCCTCAGAAGGCAATGGTAGGCGGATCTTTGTGAGGTCGAGGCCAGTCTGGTTTATAGTGTGAGTTCCAGGACAGCCAGTTACAGGGAAACAGTTACACAGGGAAACCCTGTCTTGAAAAACAAAAACAAAACAAACAAGCAAAACTAAAATAACAACTTGAGCCCTTCTAACCATGAGTGTGTTATTATTGAAATTCTCCAGGAAAAGGAAAAAGAAAAAACAAAATCCAAAAGCCAGACACCCAGTTAAATTTGAATTTGAGATGAATAGCCATTTTTCAGTGTAAGTATATCACAGAAAAAAAACAGATTGTTTAAAATTGTAGTTTGGTTGGCCAGACAGTTCCTACATTCCAATCTTGGTCATTTAACTCCAACACTGAAGACCTGTGGATTATTTGCTTACAATACTGGGGATTGAATGGAGGGCCTTCCCTAGGTCTTCAAATGCTTTACCACTGCTCAAACCAAGCCTGAGACCTAAGAACAGATAATGCTCACTTTCTTTGCACCAGTATCTACTAAGGTAGCAAGAAAGACATACTCATTTCAGAATGTTTAAAAGTAAAGTTAATATTATTATTTTCACTTATCCAGAATATAATTTCTCAACATTATAAAAGGACAGCCATTTTTACACTTTACACCCAAACCTCAGCAATGTGCTGTTTTAGGGTTATCGGGCCAGTGTATTCTAAACAATGTTGAACACCTGGCTTCTGGTGGGTTCTGTTTGATTTCTCCTTCCCTTCTGCCCCATGGAAGCTTATCCACAGGTGGGTGTGGTCCTGACAGGGTGCAGCCAGATGCTGCCACACCAGGACACACTGTCAGAAGAAGAGAAGCCTTCCAGAGAAAATGACAAGATGAGCAAGGAATTGACAAACACCTGAAGATGCATAGGTTGAAGGTGCACAAGGGTGGGTGAGGGCGGTTGGCAGTGAAGTCCACATTGCGAGTTCCAGGCCAGCCAGAGCTGGGCTGACCCTGAATCACCAGAAAAAAAAGAAAGAAAGAAAAAAAGAAGAAGAAGAGAAGAAGAAGAGAAGAAGAAGGAGAAGAAGAAAGGTAGGTTAGAAATTCATTGTTAAAAACAAAAACAAAAAAAATTTACAATGTAACAATAAATTAATACTTGAAGCATGAGCTTTGCGTTCTTAATTCCATGATACTACTTTTTTGTATGGAGAATTTTAATAAGGATTTATAATTTAACTTAACAAAACACCAGAGTAGAGGTTGCCTTCACGCATAATTACTTAGCTTTGTGGTGACATATCTGATAACATGCACTTCTACATAAGTTAATGAATGCTATTAACTGACAAGAAAAAGAAACAAAGGGAAGCCAGGCATGGTGACTCATGCCTATAGCTCCGGCACTTGGGAGGCTGAGACCTGAGGATCACTGCAGGCTCCTGACAGTCTCAGCTACAAGGTGAGATGCTATCTCAAACAACACAAACAGGTGCTGGGAAATAGCTCAGTGGGTAAGAGCAATTGCTGCTCCAGCCACGGAGACCTGGGTTCACATCCTCTGCGCTCATAACCACATTGCTGTGGGGACTGCAGAATGGAAGGTCACCAGCTCTTTATTGCAGGAATGAAGTGGTCAGCCGAAGAGCAGACACCTGGCATCTTCATCTGGCTGCCACAGGTTCACATACACACACACACACACACACACACACACACCGTATACAGTCCTACACATACATTAACAAGGTAAATAAACCAGTGTGTTTTTAAAAAGAACATCTGCACTGCCGCGAAATCTCAGCAGATAAAGGCACCTGCCATAGAACATAGAACATTCCATCTGTGGGACCCAGGTGGTAGAAGGAGAGACAATCCACTTCCACAGGTTCTCCTCTGACATCCACAGGCTTGCCACAACAAGTGTATGTGTTTACACACACACACACACACACTCACATATGGATACAAAGTAAATAAAATGTAATTTTAAAAAGAAAAGAATAGGGACTGAAGACATGGCACAGTGGTTAAGAACACTTGTTCATGCAGAAGACCCAGGTTCGATTCCCAGCACCCATATGGTGTCTCACAACCATCCATAACTCCAGTTCCAGGGGATCCAACATAGTCTTCTAGTCTCCAGGGCACTGAGCACACGTGGTGCAGAGCCAGCATGCACTCAAAACTCCCATACACAAAATAATAAAAACAAAACTGGATTTAAAAAATAAATAAATAAAGACTTCAAAGTGGTACTTTTAGGGTCTTTTATGTTAAAGGTTTGAAAGTTGTGGTCTGCTTCTGTTTTTTTTTTTTTTTCATTGCTGACTCACATGAATTATCTTAATTTTTAGTTTTATCATAACCAATGCTTACTTAGGTGCAGTATCTTTAAACACTTGTAAGTAAATTTTAAGGACTGATTGATTTTGGAAACTTTCAAAAAGTTTATCGCATCAGTCTGCCTTTCATTCTACTTTATAGGTAGCTCTGGTTGTCCTGAGGCTCACTATGTAGACCAGGCCTTGAATTCAGAGAGATCTACCTGCTTCTGCCTCCTGAGTGCTGGGATTAAAGGCGTGTGCCACTACTCCTGGCTTATATAACAGTCTTTATTATTTTTTAAAAAAGAAAAAAGGCATGTGTTTTTATTTTATGTGTGTGAGTGTTTACTTGCATGTATATATGCATGTCATATGAGTGCCTGGTGTCCACGGAAGCCAGAAGAGGGCATCAGATCCCTGGAATTTAAGTTTCAGATGTCCTGAATCCTCTGCAGGAGCAGCCAGTGCTCTAACCACTGGACCACCTTTCCAAACCCTCATCCTACCTTAGTGCTTAACACAACCAAAACAAAAATGATGGGGCAGCCATCTGTAACTCCAGTTCCAGGGGATCCAACACCTCAATCCCACACCTTCTGGCCTCCATGGGCAACAGGCACGCATGTTGTATGCAGATATCTGTGCAGGCAAAACACCAATACACATAAAAGTAAAACTTTTTTTTAAGAAAATAATTATGAAAGTAACAAAGAAAGAGCCAGAACACCTGAACAACTTGTTACCATTTGAAGGACAGAGAAAAATTCCTTGTAATTCAGGCCAAGCACTTTCTAGAAAACTATAGCTCAAAACACTTTTAGTAGCGGTGATGCATGGATTTCAGCTGCTACATGTCAGTCTGTCAAAGCAGTAGACCAAACTGCCACAGGTCTTAGCACAAATGGCATATGAGGGATACAGATGTGGCTCTGAAAAGAATCCTTTGCTTTTTGGATACCTGCAAGAACCCCCAGACCCCAAACAATTGACTGGCTTCAGTCTGCCGCAGCCTCACCTGACCGCAAGCTCCAAGTAGCAAAGAAAACATGCCCAGAAGTACAGTTTCCCATTCCCACTTGGAAGACCTGTGAGGGCTGATGATGGACAAATATGGAGTAGATGTCACCAGGTCACACACCTGCTCTGGTTGTCAAAAGAGTTTGTGACAGAATGAGCTGCATTTTTCCTCTTCTTGTTAAGTAGCTTTGAGCAAATTCAAGCTTCCTTTTTCTGATGCTGGGCCTGTTCTGCAATGGGAAGGCAGACTGAGCAGTCTTTGTACCTCCCTCCCCAGCAAGTGAACTGCCTTCCTTTTACAGGTAAAGTATGGCCACCTTTTGGTTTGGGTAGATGAGTAATCGGCAGTGATACTGCAGTCATTTCCCCTAGATGCTTAATAGCAAATACACGCATGTGATTTGTTTTGTTAGGATAAACACCATGATCAAAACTGACTTGGCAAGGAAAGGGTTTATTTCATCTCAGAGCTACAGTCCAGCATGAAGGGAAATAGGCAGGAGTTCAGTGCCGGAACATGGAGGCAGGAACTGAAGCAGAGGCAATGGACTAATGCTGCTTACCGACTTGCTCTCCATAACTTACTCAACTCTGTTTTTATACATCCCAGGTCCACTTGCCTGAGGGTAATGTTTGCCACAGAGGCCGGGCCCTGCTATGTCAATCATTAATCAAGAAAATGATACAGTCTTGCCTACAAGCCAATCTAATGGAGACATTTTCTCCATTGCTTTTCCTCTTCCCAGATGATTCTAGATTGTGTTAAGATGACAAAACTTAACTCTGTGTATGTGTGTGTGTGAGAGAGAGAGAGAGAGAGAGAGAGAGAAAGAAAGAGAGAGAGAGAGAGAGAGAGAGACAGAGAGAAGGTTTCTTGGGTTTTTTGTTTGTATGCTTTTTTGTATTTTTAAGAAGAGAGAGAAAGGGTGTGGATTTGGGTGGTTGAGGAGGAGTGAAAGATCCGGGAGGAGTTAGGGAAGGTAAAAAGTGTGACCAGAATATATTGGATGAAATAAAATTTTCCAATTTAAAAAAAAATAAAAAGAAAGAACGAAAGAAAAAGCCAGATAGTGCTGGCACACTCTTTTAATCTCAGCACTGGAGAGGCAGAGGCAGGCAGATCTCTGAGTTTAAGGCCAGTCTGTTCTACAGAGAGAGTTTCAGGACAGCCAGGGCTCCCCAGAGAAACCCTGTCTCAAAAAAAAAAAAATCAGGCTAGTGAGATGTCCCCGTGGGTCAAGGCAATTTCTGCCAAGACTGTCTAGCTGATTTTCATCCCCAGGACCCTCTGGTGGAAGGAGAGAACAAAGTTGTCCTCTGACTTCTCTGCGTGCAACAGCACCACCACAGATAGAAGTAATTTTAAAAATCTTTTAAGTCAATATTGAAATAACTTAATATACCCCAACTCTGCTTCAATGAAAACAATACATCAATGTTACTTGCCAATATTGTGATAGCACTTCTATCTTTTTCATAATATTACTGTCTGTCTCGTGTGTAATATAAATCTCAAGCATAAAAAAATAGGTCTTTGGAGTTAGCAGCTACACATATGGACAGGGTCCAAAACATGTTCAGAAAGAACACCAGAGGGGGCAGCCTGCCCAGAAATGGGGGACGGGTGTCTGTGGCTGAGACTCCGGTTCACGTGTAAGTTATACGTTATAAGTCGTTTGTAGTCAGAGGTGATTGGGATTAGCAGTTTAGTTGCTGGATGCATCGAGCTGAATTAATGCATGAGCTTCTGTGCCAGCTTCTTAGCGTTGCCATAACTCGGTGAGAGAAGCAGGGAAACCAAGTTTGATAGGTGAACTGATTTAGTGAAACCTAAGATGTGTCTTTATTTTATTTTTTTGAGTCAGGGTCTCTCTATGCAGCCCTGGATGGCCTGGAACTCATGGAGATCTGCCTGCCTCTGCCTCCCAAGTGTTGCAATTCAAAGCGTGTGCCACTACCGACAGCGAAGAAATGTCTTTAAAATGCATGGTCGGTGAGATGGCTCAGGGATAAAGGTACTGGTCACCATGCCTGAATGCCTGAGTTCAAGCCCTGGGTCCCGTATGTGGAAGGAGAGAACCGATTCCTGCAAATAATGAAATGCACAGAGCGTCAGTTTCTCCACGGTGCTTCAGTGCGTTTCTCACACTTCTAAACACAGCATCTCTCTCGTGGCAGTGGATTCTGACGGTCTGCACCGCCCAGGCCTTTCCAAAATTCCAGACAGACTTCCCTTAGCTTCCAACAAATCAAACAGCCTGATTCTGTTTGACAAAGAGGACATTTCAACTCAGAAAAGCATTAGCCTCTGTCCTATAGTCACTGGATGCTCTAGCTGAGCATGAATCCGAAGTTTAGCTTTATAGAGAACAGCATGATAGTATGTTCCTGGGATCCCAGAACTCAGGGAGCAGAGGCAGGAGGATCACAAGTTCAAGGTCATTTTCTAGTTCAAGGCCAGCCTTAGCTTTTTGGGACCCCCTCTCAAGTAGACAGAAACTAAGCAGACACTTGTCTAGTTTTTCTCTATATTTTTCTAGTGACTGACAAGCTCCGACAGAACCAATAACAATACACAGACAATGACTTCCTGGGTCCTTGGCTTCCAGATATTGCTGATTAGAAACAGGGATTCCCACAGTGAACACCTTGCTTTTGAGGGCGTCATCTAGAGAGAGGATCATACTTACCTCAGAGCTTACTGTATTATAAATAGACCATAAGGGCACAAAAAACTGAAAACCACTATAGTCGATTTTCCCTGGTATGGCGGTGCACACATTTAATCCCACCACTTGGGAGTCAGAAGCAGCAGGCCGATCCCTGTGAGTTTGAGGCCAGCTCGGTCTACAAAGTGAGTTCCAGGCCAGCCAGGGCTACACAGTGAGGCCTTTTTTCAACAAAGGAAAGCAAAAGCAACTAGCTGGCCCAAACCCCACTCCCTGCCCCGCAAAGAGCAAGTATCAGCAGTATCAGATTCTGGTTGGAGTAATCACTTGCACGTGCTAGAAGACAAGAAGGATTTTCAGACATCTTCAGAATGTACAGCAAGTCATCCTCCGGCTCTACAGCCCTATAGTGTGTGCTGGTTTCAAACTGTGTTAGCGCTTAACAATGGTATCTTAATTTTAGGATTCTGGCTAGTGCTTTCCAGTGGTGCCTGCGTGTCTCTCTGCTCAGTCCCTAGGTAGGACTTCGGGAGGTGACTGTGTGCTGCTTGTTTTAGGAAGCAGGTTGTCCTGCTGTAAGGGAAAGAGCACTGGGTTTGTGAAGCTATTCCCCAGTTTAAGTACGGCCCTATGATAACAATGCACTTTTGAGCTCCGCCACTTGCCTGGTGCACGATCTGCAGCAATTTACAGATTTTTCTGAGTCTCATTTTGACCGTTTGTAAAATGGGGTACGTTATACACCTCACCTGTCTTCTCGTGTCAATCATTTCACATTCGATGGTAAAATACACCAGTTCCTTTGATTGGACGCAACCCTAAGTGACCATCGACAAAATTAAATATGCTGTGACCCAGACTCACTGAGTTACAGACTCAGAGGCAGTTACAGAGAGTGAAGGAGGGGCTGGAGACAAGGCCCAGGGGTTAAAGGTTCTTTCTGTCATTGCAGAGAACTAGGGTTCTAGTCCAGCACTCACTTGGTGGCTTACAACCACCACTAACTCCAGTTCCAGGGCCTTCTATATGCTACATACATGGTGCATAAAAATATATTCGCACTCACAGACACACCCTTAAAAGAGTGAGAGTGGGCTCCTGGAAGATAAAGTATTTGATGCACAAGCCTAACATGAGTTCCATCCCTGGGTGGAAAGGTGGAAGGGTGGAAAGACAACTGTCTCCCCAAAGCTGACCTCTGACCTCTATGCATGTCCATTGTATGCATGCATTGTAGACATTGTACACAATAATAAAATTAAATTTAAAAAGTCACAGAACGAAAGCTGGACATTGTGGTCCCTGCCTATAATCCTCACACTGCGGAGGTGAGGCAGGAGGGTCAGGAATTGAGTTCGAGTCAGCTTTGGCTGCATAGTGTATTCAAGGCCAATCTGGGATACAGGAGACCTTTACAGGCCCGTGGGAGCTCAAGGCACACAGGTTCTATTTCCGGGTGGTAGTATTACAATGAAAAGGAAAAGAAAGAAGATGCCAGATATCCAGCTTTCAAAGATATGAACAGTAAAAACAACAACAAAATCCCAAAATGACAAGAACAACAAGAATGAAATCCATCTCCCTGTGTTGTCGGTTCTGTATCAGACAGTCTCCCTGAAACATTGCAAAGTAAAAACATGTATGTGGTAAAGTCTTATTTACTTATTTATTTGAGCCAGGGCCTCACTGTGTACCCCTGGCTGGCCTGACACTTACTTCGAGTATCTCAGGCTCTGCTTTGAGTTCACAGAGATCTACTTGCTTCTGCTTCTGGTGTGCTAGAAATAAAGACACACGCCCCTGCGCCCGGCTCCCATCGTCTATCTTATTTATTGCTCTTCTGTTTCTCTTCTACCCATTTATCTGTCTGTCTGTCTGTCTACTTACCTCTCTATAATCTCTCTAGTAATTGATTCACCAATATTTTGTGCACCTACTGATATCTATCATCGATTAATCAATCTACATCTTTTCTAGCATCTCTCACCTACCTATTGATATATATGCCTATCATTTATAGATATATATCTTTATCTATCATCTATGTGTTTGCATATTTCTGTATCTATCTGTGACTGCCTAACATATATAATCTATCAACTATCACCTATATATCTATCTATCTACCATCTATCTCTATCTATCTATCATCTATCCCTATCTATCATATCTATCATATCTATCTATCTATCTATCTATCTATCTATCTATCTATCTATCTATCATCTCTCTCTGTTTATGGTTCCAGCTCTACCTCAATCTTCTGAGACACATACTTCTGGGGTATTGATAACAGTCTCTTTCTCTTGTTATTCTGCATGTTACTTTCATGCTTCTTGACACATCTGAATTGTTGTCTGTGCCACAGTCAAGTTTGAAATTACGGTGCTGGGCATTCCTGATGTACAGCTGTTGTAATTACCGAGGAAAGCTTTACAAACAACTGGCCCTTACATAGGTACCGAGGGCTAAGTAAGAGATTTGCTTTGGACTGAGGCCTAAATACTCCTTTGTTGATATCTTTGAGTGTAGGAGTTGTGACCTTTTCTCCTTTTCATTGTAGCTGGTATTTTCAATAGAACCTACATAACACCTTATTCTCGGGTCCTCAAATGGTTTGTCTTCTGACTGAAAGAAGTCTGTGAGTAAGAACCTCTTAGGGCCAAGCACAGCATGAGGCTCTGAGCCGAGCAGGTTGCATTGACCCTTAACATACTTCTGGACCTTCAGCAATGCTCTCTTCTTTATCAGCTGTGGACAGCAGATGCGTTTTCTCTGCCTTCCCAAGCTCTAGAGCTCATCTTCATGATGAGTCTCAGATTTCATTTTGAGTTGGTGTTGAAATGGACTGAATGGATCTCAGGCTTTGGCTGTGAGTTAGTTTCCACCGACTTAAGATTTCATGGTAAGAGCTGGGTGTGGTGGTGCATGCCTGTATGATATCAGTGAGGGGTGGGGATGGAGGCAGGAGGACCAGGCGTTCAGCTCATCCTCTACACCGTGTATTCAAGAAACCAGCCTGAGCTACAGGAAACTCCAACTCAAAGGAAAAAGGGAAGGAAAGAAGGAGAGAAGAAAAGAGGAAGGAAGAAGGGAAGAAAGGAGGAAAAGATAAATCACAGTAAGATCAGCACCCGTGAAAATATTCTTTTCCTCCTGTCTTATTCTAAGTCACCTAAAACCTTTGTATTCATTGACTAATTTGATGATCACAGGACAACCCTGCAGCTTCTGGAATGTGTTTGTGGCTTTGATTCTCTGCTTCTCTGTCTTTCAGTATATTTGGGCCTGACTCAGTAGTGAAAGTAGTGAAAATGGTCCCAGCACTTGGGAGGTGGAGGCAGAAAGGTTAAAGTTCCAAGTTAGCCTCGGCTACATACCAAGTTCAAGGCCAGCCTGGGCTGCAGGAGACCCTGTCTCAAAGAGCAAAACAAGATGATTAGTGGGGAGAGACTCACAAGGCCGAATCTGTCCCCGAGGATCTTCAGATAGTTAATGGTTGTGGGAGATAGTTAATGGTATGTGTCTTTGATACTCACAGGACCCTAGATCGGAGACTCTAGTGAGTGAATCCAACTTTCTCAGCCACGGAGCACAGACGCTTTTGTTATATACTCACATGGAAATGCTGTATAGCAAAGATTGTAAGAGCCAGCGGATCAGGGAGTTGGCTGTGAGGTTGCATCTCCTAGTAACATCACCCTTAAAGTCTCACCAATGTGGCCACCCAAACATGAGCCGAGCAAGGAAGACATCAATGGACATGCCAAACTGAAAGGGGAAAAGCCTATGAGGTTTCAACCCTACACAAAGAACGAGAGGTACCCGAGGAAAGCTGGGAGCTGGAGAGGTGGTCCTCCCTACAGAAGAGCACACCAATTGGTTGTCCAATTGCTAAACGCTCCGCTCTGAAAACACACATACAAGTATAACTATAAAGACTCAAGAGGTACATTTAGGAATATATGTGTATATACATGTACATATATACTTGCATAACAAACAGGGAGAAAAGAGGCCATGAGTTTGAGAGGAGAGGAGTCTATGGAGGGTTTGAAGGGGGGAAAGGAGAGAAGAAATGCTGTAATTAAATTATAATTTCAAAAAAAATGCTATATATTAATTTGATTACTTTCTTTTCAGACTTGATTCCTAAAATAAGCTTGAAGAAGATTATCAAGATTTTGAGAGGAAATTGGCAAGATCTGTGACAGTGACCGCCATCTGCCATCCGCTGAGGACTGGAGCCTGGCCAACAGGGAGGACCGTCCTGAGGGTTCTCAGGCTTGTCACAAGCCCAAAGTGAAGAGAAGGTTTTGTTGTGTCATGTAGGCCCAGAACCCAAGCTGACCCGTATTTCATTTGTCTATTTGTCGTTGTCCTTTGCTGAAGGAGGCAGTTCTCCTGATTAAAGAAAGCAAGGTCCCCAGACAAGTTCTCTACCACCGAGATACACCGCTTGGGTGGATGTCCTACATTTTAAGATAAAGATGCTAAAGGGGGGTGATTTATCAAAGAAGAGAAAGGTGAGCAGGAGAAATGAAGGTGAGGGGTTGGGGTGAAAAGAGGAGGCAGAGGGAAAGAGAGGGCAGAGACAAGGGAAAGGGGTGGGGGTGGGGGATGGGAAAAGAAGGAGAGAGCGAGGGAGGGCAGGAAAGGAAAAGAAAGCAGGAGACAGAAAATGTGTTTTGAACAACAGCCAGTGAAGAGACAAGGGGGAGCAATTCGTGAAGTTACTAATAGAGGAAAGGACTTCAAACATTTCAGGAGCAGCTGCATGAACACACCTGCTAACTCCAGAGCATTGGTTTAGTGTTGAGAGAGAACCCAGGCTTGGCCTCCGGCCACTTTATTTTTTTAATTCTTATTTTGTGTATGGGGAGACACCGGGAGTGTGGATTCCAGCGCCTGATGGCCCACTTCCACTTCATATGAATACCTTCAGTGTAATGTCACATTTTCTTAGGAAAGTCTGACTACAGGAAGGGCAGAAGGGCTTGGGAAGATGGCTCAGTGCTTGCTATACACCTGAAGAACTGAGTTCAGGTCCCCAGCACCCATGAGAAAAAGAAAACTGTGGTAGAGCAAGTTAGACGCCCCAGCACAGGGAGGCTGAGACAGGAGGATCCTTGGGGCTCAGTCAGCCCAAATGGGTGAGCCCCAGGCTTAGTATAAGTGGAGAATAATAGAGGAAGACGCCTAACATTGACCTCTGACCTCTACGTGTACGTGAACACACATGATTATATCACACACGTACATTTTCTGTTTTTTCGAAGTTCACACAGGCTTGTGATCCCCCAGCACCGAGAAAACCAGATGCAGGAAGACTGAATGGAGTTCAAGGTCAGTTTGGTTAAAAATAGAGATCCTATCTCAGACAAACAAAACACAATGCCTAAGGCTAGGCATGACAGTGCAAGCCAGTAATCCCAGCCCTTGGTAGGTAGAGGCAGAAAGACCAGGAGTTCTAAGAATAGCAGGCTAGATATAGTAAGGAGTCAACTTGGGCTACCCAAAATCTGTCTCTGATCCCTTTGGGGGAAAAAACAAAGAGTCAAATGTTAGCATCATTTTGTCCATCTTGATTTTTTTATGTTTAGAAAGGGCTAAATTAACACAAGTAAACAAAACTTTCTATGACCCCTGTACCATTTCTGCAAGCCCCCCCCCCCCTCGTCCTCGTCCTCGTCCTCGTCCTCGTCCTCGTCCTCGTCCTCGTCCTCCTCCTCCTTCTTTTGAGATGGGGTCTCATGTGTAACCCTGGCTGTCCTGAAGTTGATCTGTAGACCAGGATGACTTTGAACTTAAACTGTGTCCCAAGTGCTAGATTAAAGGCATGTGCTACCATGTAGGGCACTGAAAACTTTTTACAAATGAGGAATAAGACCTCAAGAAGAACAAGAGTAGTATATAATTTTGTTTCTCCAATCTTGATATTAAGAGATAGCAATCTACAGAAACTAAAGGACCGGGCGTGGCTAAGTCGGTAGGGTACTCGACGAACAGCAGCGAAGGCCTGGGTTTGATTTCCAGCACCGAATTGAAACAGAAGCCTATAAAAAGCAGGAGGATCAGAAGCTCCAGGCTAAGCTTGGCTAAATAGTTACTGATACACTGAAAGTTCTAGGACAGCCTGGGATACATGAGACCTTGTATCAAAATAAGGAAAACAAAGCAAAAACCATCAAAGGGCACAGAGGTAGAATGTTCGTGTAGCATGGTTGAAGCTCGGGTTTGATCAGAGCTGGGGGGTGGGGGAGGGGCCATATGTGAGTTAATTATACAAAGCTGTCTCGAGTTCTGAAAGACTGTATTAAAATCATACACAACTCACAGAGGCAGGCAGATCTCTAGGGGTTCGAGGCCAGCCTGGTCTATCGTTCCAGGCCAGTGAGGGATATGTAGTAGAGTGTGTCTTTATCAATTAATAAATAAAAATATTTAATTAGAAATCACATACAATGGTAAACATAGTTGACAAACTTCACTGAATAAAGTCTTCTTGTTTTTAAATTTTAACACGCAGCTTCTCTGCGTTCACTCCAGGCTCACCTTAGTTTAACTCCTCCTCTTCATTGCTGAGGTTCATAGGTGTACATCCCCCAACCATGTCTTTAATTAATTATGCCCCTCATCTCCCCCCCCCCCCCCGTTCTCTGTCTCTCATGTCATCTCCCCCCACCTTTTTTTTTTTAACCATCAGCCTTTGTTTTCTAACTTTTTTTCAATCTAGGAGATATAAAAACTTTACCACTCTTCAGTTCAAAGTGTTGAGAGTAAAGGACAGGAAACACAAAGATTATTAAAAGCCCATTTTGTATATGTTCTGTGTGTGTTAAGCTATACAATCTATGAGCTCTATAATCTATGTTGCATGTAGATTTGAGCTATAAAATCTATGTTGGGGGCTGAGACTCAGTTGATGTAGTGCTTGTTTGGCATGCATGAAGCCCCTGGCTTCTATCTCTAGTACTGCCAGAAGCCAGGTGTGCTGACAAATGCTAGTATCCCAATTCCTGAGAAACAGAAGCACAGGATTGGGCGTCCAAGGTCACCCTTAGTTACATAGTAAGTTCAAAGCCAACCTGGACTACATGAGACCCTGTCTAAAGATAGCAATACAAATAAATTTAAAAATAATAATAATGTAAGTTGATGCCCCAGTTAACCATGGCCTGCGACCACAAGACAAGATTCATGTTGGGTTTTTCCTAATGTAGTTACAAAACTAGGAGTCAAAAGGTATTCCAGGGCCAGCATGATGGCTTGGTAAGTAAAGATGGCCAAGTCTTACAACCTAAATTAAATCCCTGGGATCCACATGATGGAGGGAGAGAAGTTTCTCTGACTTCCATATGCTCCATGGTATGGACTTGTCCAAACACTGGAATGTGCATGTGAGAGCACCAGTGTGCACACACACGGGTACACACAAATTCATGCACGTACACACATGAATTTTAATTTAAATATAAAAACATCAGTCTGTAAGTCATAGTACATTTCACAAATTTTTTTTAAAGCTTTTGTTTTTATTTATTTGTTGAGACGAGGTTTTACTATGTAATTTTGCTGCCCTGGAACTCACCACATAGACCTGACTTGTCTTGAACTCACAGAGACCTGCCTGCCCTCCACCTCCAGAGTGATAAAATTCAAGGAATGTACCACCATGCCTAGATTCCACAGAGAAAAATTTAGATAGCAATTGTGTTTAATTGGGAAATCTATTTATGTGAGGTGACGTCACTATCATTTCACCCACGTCTGAGTACACATACCACCTGGACCAATCTGTCTACAGATCCACAACCTGAAGGTCAACCTCTCCTGTCAGACCTGTGCCTCGCTGGGAGACAGTGTCATCACTGGGACATGCTTAAGACAAGGAAGTACATTGTGAGCGTGAAGAGGAAACAGCAAAGGTACTCTTTCTTAAGCGCGAGGCTCTGAATCTATCTGTTTAAGATTAATCACTATTCTCTTGTTAAGCTGTTGTCATGTCTAACTTTCCTCGAGTAGAAAATAATCTACACCTTCCAACTAAGTTATTCATGGTCCAGTTTGTTCTCAGAATACTATAATAGGCTTTGTGGAGATAAGTTTTATAATAGGGATTTAATGGAGTGAGAAGCCAAGGAAGTCCCAGGCCTTGGAGCAGGAAGCATGTGTGCAGAACACCCCACCCCCCCCACTCCCCGTGCATGCGCGTCACCCTCCCACTCTGCACCCCAAAGGATATTCAGCCTTATTTAGAATCTAATTTTCACAAAAGAATCAGATGGAAAGGCATGGCAGCCACTGCCTATGGGGAAGGGACTTGCCATTTGCAGAGCTGGCAGTGGGGAATTAGCAAATAGGGCTGAGGTAGGAACTCTACAGGGGTCAAGGCAGAGCCCTCCTGAGCCTCTTCTGGAGAGTGGCCCAGACCCCTCACTCGAGGGGCCCCTCACTTTCAGAGGGAAAGTGAAACTTGAGTGCTGCATTCTGAAAAAAGAAGGGGTGTGTGCCCGATCACAAGGGTTTATACCCGTTAGTTTTTTGACCAAGCTCTGGATAGCTTAAACGTGTACAACGCTGCTGGGAGTTGTCATTTTTTTCCTTTTTTTCTTTTTTTAGCTCTGTGTGATGTTACTTTCCTATTGACAAATTTTCCCTACTTTGTATCCAAATGGAGCCTACTAGTCATTTGCTTTACAAAGTAGCAAGGGATGGAGGCAAACAATTTATCCTCATTCCCCACTGTCCTGATTAGTCCTAAGCTGTTAAAACTCCTCTTTTAAAACATTTCAAAAACGTATACACACTTTACTATTTAACAATGTTACAAGTTCTTTATTCATAAATTTTAATAATCAGCTTGCTCTTTCTGCCACATGATATCCACGGCATATCCGGTTTGTTGCACACCTGCCTATCTTATTTGCATATTTGTAGCAAAGTGTACGAAAGAGTAAAGACTTGCGGTTGATTATTTACATAAAGCTTTGATTTGGATCAGGTAAGGGATTCTGAGTCGGACACCTTAAAACTTCTAACTTTTGAAAACAGAGCTGCTTGCTTTACTCCATGCCTTTTAATGATTTCACTTGCCTTCCGAAGTGTTTATACTGTCCCCAATAACACCCAGCAAATGCTGTCATCTCTGGCTAAATCCTTACTTAGGGTTCATGCTATGCCTCTGTGAGACAGGGTCAGGAGGTCAGAATTGATTTTGGAGGCCACCTGGAGAGTCTAGGCCATGAACTGACTCAAAAAATTTATATCAGAGCTGGAATGGCCCACCTCCCACGGTCAGATCTGGCCTGACACTCCAACCACAGGACCAGCATTGCAGACGGGCTTGGGGAGAGGGCAGAGTTGTCGACCCTGAGAGCTGACCTCTTCAAACTTCAGGAGAATTTTTTTGGCAGTTACCACGGTGACTGGGTACTCTAAAGGCTTATCCTTCTTACTGAATGGAGGAGGGGAAAAAAAAATAGGAAAAAATATGTTAAAACCTACCTCACAGAGATATACATACAGTTAACGTTTTTAAAAGAACAAGGCAGGGTGGCGTTGACTTGTTTATACACTGGATATTAATATAGACCTAAAAGATGCTCTTTCAAACCACAAAATGTGACATTTGAAGCAGATACTGTTTGCATCTTTGTTGTGTGTCTTTCCTTCTTCTTTTTTTTTTTTTTTTTTTTGGGCCACACTGCTGAAGACGTACGAATGAGGCATGAGTAAACCTTTTAAACAACGTGGTTGTCTTGGAAATCCTAATATCAACCTGCTCCTCTCAGAGAAGAATCAGCTTTGAAACAGGACCCATCATAAATTTCCACGTGTTGGAGGCAAATCTCTAAATAAACATTTTTGCTTCAAAATCAGGCTCAATGTGTTTTTTCTCCTTGAATGAAAATTCTCCATTGTGCCTCCCTTGAAATAATAAAGTTAGGAAGAAAAGCCAAGGACAGCTGTCATCACATACTTTGTCTTGTAACAAATGACTTCGCAAAAGAGCATATACATTAAAGACAACACTCAGGGCTAGAGAGATGGCTCAGCCAATTAAGGCCACTGGCCACTCTTCCAGAGGACCCAGGTTCAATTCCCCATACCTACATAGCAGCTCACACCTGTCTGTAACTGAAGTCTCAGGGGATATGATGCCCTCTTCTGATGTCCATGGGCACCAAGCATGTACATGTGGACAGATATATATGCACCTAGTCACATAAAAATTTAAAAAAAAAAAAACCTCTAGAAATACTTTAACAAAATATTTTTACATAACAAAGAATGCACAGAGGAAAAATAATTTATTTTAGAGCAATGAATACTGAAGCTTAAACCATCAAATGCTCTTTCATGTTAATACCAAATACGTCCTTGTTATAAAGTCCCTGACAAGGCAAAACCTTACACACTCAGTTTCAATTCCTCATAAAAAATGCATTGGGAAAACTATTACTTGACTTTGGGTCACAGGTTATAAAACAAAATTCTTTAAAATAGTTCCTGGATGTAACATGAAATTAAGTGAGAATCATGATAACCTAGTACCTTTTTTTTCCCCCCTTAAGCTAGAAGGCTAAGGATGAGACTCCCCTGTAGAGGGATTGTGTAACACCAGTCAGGCCCTGGGGCTGAGCCTCAGCCCTACAAAACATTAGAAATGACAAAACAACTAGAGAGATGAAGAATTACTTTTGTGAAATGAAATCATGAACTTTCAATGCTGTTATTGCTCTGATTTTCTCATCTAGCACGGGGGAGTGCAGAGGAGTCTGGGAGGCCCTCCCTCCTCCACCTCTTGGGTGCTTGCTGTGTGCCCACTCCCTTGTGCCAGTGTTTAGGAGCACTCCTACAAACAAGCCGGCAAGCTCAGGAGAAAGGAGGTTTGACTGGCAGTGAAGGAAGCGTTGGTTACATAACAAAACAATGTCTTTGGTCTAAATATCATTTTTCTGCTGGAAATGACAGTGCCTTCACTCCCAGACGGAGGCGGTCGGTCCTCAGCTACAGCATGAGTTTGAGGCCAGCTTGGAATATAGGAGAGCCTGTTTCTCAAGATAAATGAGGAAGTAAATATATATCATTTTTATACTGATTCTAAGCACCCCCACCAGAAGAGATGAATTATAGAAATGTAGTAACTGCCACACCAAAAATGCCACAGAAGTGACAGAGAAGTGTTCTAAGCTGATCTTGAATGTGTATTCTGCTGGGACCTATTTTTATTGTTTTATAATCACCACTGAATAGAATGCATGGGAATCTATGTATCCAGTAGGTCATCTTTTTATTTTTATTTTTCCTTTCTTTTTGGAATTTTGAAACAGATCCTCTCTATTCTGTAGCCCTGACTGTCTTGGAACTCAATATATAAACCAGGATGGCCTCGAACTCACAGAGATCTGCCCACCTCTACCTTTCAAGTGCTGGGGTTAAAAGCATGTGCCACACATTTGAGCACACATCTTTTTTAAAGGTTGTTTGCATTTTGTTATTGTGTTTGTTTGTTTGTTTGTGACAAGGTTTCTCTCTGTAGCCCTGGCTTTCCTGGAACTCACTCTATAGACCAGGCTGGCCTCGAACTCCGAGATCCACTTGCCTCTGCCTTCAGAGTGCTGGGATTAAAGGTGCTTGCCACCAAGCCCAGCTGGTTATTTGTTTCCTTTGAAACAAAGGCTTGCAATGTGGCCCTGGCTGACCTCAGTCTTGAAATTCTCCTGCATCAGCCTCTCTAGGGCTAAGACTAAAGGCGTGTATCACTGATCAATTCATCTTAATTTTAAAAGGAAACAAAAACATAATTCAGGAATCATTTCTTTTCTTGTTTTTTTGCTCAGAACAGCCACAGAATGATACAGCTCCAGCTGACCTTGCTGTGTTACCAAATACATGTTGCTAAGATCTTCCAGAGAGAATGTGGTTCTCCACTGTGAGTCACTAAAACCATGGTGCCACCCGTTGTCTGAGATGAACTCACATAGTCCTTCCGGCGCTCAGGACCTCCTGGCAAGCTTCTCACGGGGCCCAGTGCTGACAAAACAGGAGGACCCAGCAAATGGAAAATGAGGTCTTTCTTAGTTTTGCAAGAGACGTCTGAACTCTTAGACCAAAGCAACCAGCCAGATTCTCTTAAATAGATCTTGAGGAGAATATAATTTCTAGGTTTGATCTGAAAAAGAAAAAAAGTTAAAATATAAGTCCTTTTTCCTTAAGACCCTCCAATTAGCTTCTTTGGTTTTAAGATCCTCCCAGCCCCAGAATATAAAAATTCTTTTTCCATTTTCCTTTCTTCCTTCTTTCTGGTATGACTTTGAACTTGCTGTGTAACCAACTGTGACCTTGAATTTCAGAGTCTCTGGCTTCTACCTCCCAAGTGCTGGTTTATTCTGTGCTGCGGATCCAGCCCAGGGCTTCCTGCCCTCTAGAAAAGCATCTTACCAACTGAGCCCATCCCCAGTCCTCACCTTCCAGTTTTCTGTGTCACATTTATGCAATAATACAGATATTTTATCTAGCAACTCATCAAGCTGAACATTCTCTGATGTTGAAAATCCACAAGTGTGTTGTGGTGTGTGGCACAGAGTAAAACCTACAGATAAATTTACAGAAGTCAACCAGAGGCCCCAGTGGCTGGAATCCATTCATAGACCTAGCTTGGCCCTCCTTGCCTGCTCAGCCTCTTCACAGGACAGGGAACATCAACCTGCAACAGCAGCAGACATCTTGGAGCTCTGGTCCTTCAAGTACCAAATGCAAAACCGCGTTAATTACTCTTCTTGGAAATAACCTGAGCAGCGACTCCATGAACCAAGTGTGTGAAATAACAAACTCCAGAGCCTTGAGAAGCTCAAAATTCTCAGGAAGTGTACTGTGCGTAATACAGCAAGGTCATGTCGCTGATGTTATTTCTCTAGCTAATTTTCTTCTTGGGTTGTTAGGGCCAACAAACATTGACTGATGAATTTCCCTTTAGTAGACTCAGTCTCCTCTCTGTTGGGTTTGTAATTAGGTGTCAGACAGAAGGGCTGTGGCCTTAGTTATCTTCCCAACTAGTGGCTGGAAAGACTGTCCAAATAGCCAGGAGCTATGAGCAGGATGTCCGCCCGTGCAAAATGACTTCTCTGTGTGGCTTTAGCATTGCCCTGTTTGACTGCAGTTTTGCTATCTATCTTCAAGATTGAAGAACCTCAAAAACAGAGTTAAAAGAAGCCTGGAGGAAAACTTGTGACGAATGCTGATACCCCCGGCTGCTGCTTTCGGGCTCCTTTCAGACATAATACTCACTCTCTGAAGAATTGCCCCAAATTTCTCTCAGTCATTACTGGGGAGTGGGGGTGGGGGAGGGTGACTTCTAACTTGTCAATGTTTTTTTTTTTTTTTTGTCTAACGTTTGAGAAAATGATCATTATTTCCTTCTGAAAAACTTCCAGGGGGACCCAGAGGAGAAATGGGTTAGGGGAAAGACGACTATTTCTTATTCCTCTCCCTCCTCTTTCTCCTCCTCCTTCCTCCTCTTTTTCTTTTGATAGGGCCTGATGTATCCCAGGTTGGCCTGGAACTATGATCAGAATGAGTTTCTGACCCTCCTGCCTCCTCATCCCCAGTGCTGGGATTACAGGTGTGCACCACTATGCTCAGTGGGACTGGAGTTGTAGCTCAGTTGGTGGAAGGCTTGCCTAGCATGTAAAGGTCCTGGGTTCAATCCTTTACTGCATAAACCAGGTATGGTGGCACATGCCTGTAACCCCAGTCCTCAGGAGGTGGGGGTAGGAGGAGCAGAAGTCCAAGGTTATTCTAAGCTACATAATGAGTTCTAGGCTAACCTGGGCTACATGAGATACTGTCTCAAAATAAAACAGAAACAAGAATGGGAATCCAGAGCTCAAAAGAGAGAAGAAAGTGGGCAAGGACTTGTGGGATGAAGGAGTGGGAATGTCCCTTCTAGGCTTGTCCTTGAGCTTCTGATCAGGAATGAAGCCAGTGGAGAAAAGAGTTGATGGCCTGGCCCACATCCTTTCCCCTTCTAGATATGACCCATGGCCCTGCTACTTGAAGGGGCTTGGAATAGGCAACTTAACTGGTCTGCTCCAAAACACCAGCACTTGAAAAGGCCTCCCTCTGGCACCCTCATAGGCCTTGGGGAAACTGTTAAAGACAAGAGGTCTTTTATTTAAAAAAAAAAACCTGAAACTCTGTATCACATATACGTGTTACACAGATTTGCTCATAATTGTACCCTCCTCCATCCCTCTCCCCCTCGCTGGTATCTTTTTTCCAGATAAATAGTTCCCCCATCTGCTTTCACATAATTTAGAACTAGATCCCACATATTATAGAAAACCTGTCAGTTTGTCTTTTCTCTCTCTCCAGTACCCTTTCAAGTTCATGTCTAAAAATAGAATTATTGGGCCAACAAGATGGTTCAGTGGGAACAGGCAACTGCCGCAAAAGCTGACAACCTGAGTTCAATTCCACGTAGTGTAAGCAGAGAATCCATTTCTGCAAGTCATCTTGTGACCTCCGCATCCACACATACATATGAAGAAACATGTACTGAAATTCAATTGCATTTTTCTTTCTTTGAGACAGGGTCTCATGTAATCCAGGCTGCTCTCTGACCACTATGTGGCTAGAGAAGGCTGTGGAAGGTGAAGATACCAAATCTAGATCCTGGTTCTGGACCTATGAGAGTTACCACATCTACAAACAGAAAACAAAAAGCAAACAAAGACCTTGATGACTTTAGGGTCTCCCTCCCATTTGTTCAAGGACATTGTGGGGAGGGTACTGCATGTCAACTAGTGAGGAGCTAGAGGTGCCCGGGTGATAGGTAAGTGGAACTTAGACCCTCCCTACCAAACATACACACTCTTTCTCTCTCTCACACACACCTCTTTCTCACACATACCCCCAACATACACAGAGATATACACACATACATTTATTTTCTCTATACCTCACCATCAAGCATAGCACAACACAGAAGTAACGGGAGTGTAAAAGGCCCTGGAGAAGAGAGGAGTGCTGTAGGAGCCAGATTCTCAGAACTCACATGATCTGTGCAGAACCATGATGAGATGGCCTGTGTGCTCCTTCTCCTTCTGCCAGCCTGGACCTTGTCTCCATGAGAAACAGAGGCTGAGATGCTTTTCTCAACCACGAGTTCTGTTCTCTGTAGCCTAGGTTGGCCTCCAACTTGCTATAGACCTTGAGCTTTGGATCCTTGTGCCTAAATCTTAAAACTCTGGAATAACAGGCATATGCTACCGGGTCTGTTTTTTGTGGTGGTAGTTGTCAAACCCAGGGGTTCCTGCATGCTAGGAGAGCCCTCTACCAAATGAGCTACATTCCTAGCTCCCTACCACATCTAGTTTTTCATCTCAAAATATAAGTGCCAGAGAGTGAAACCTTATGAAAAGTTATTGCTGGCAATGAATCAGGCTGACATATTGCAGGTGATGTGGCTGCAGTAAGCTGGATGGCTTTCAGCAACAAATAAGGCAATGTAAGCAAATCTGCATGATGGCATGGGGCAAGCTGCAGACCCTGGCCCAGGCTGTACCTTTCCAGTTGTGCTCAGATCAGCACAGACCATGGGGTACCTGCTGGCTCTCTACCTGCACCCACTACTCACTTTTGCTCGTTTTCTCTGTCTTCACACAGTCCCAACAGAGCTGCTCTCTCCTCCACTTGCATTTAAGCCTTCTGAACACACACGTTCATGTCCCCAGTGTCCTTGACTTACAGTTTTCATTGACCTGGGTTTCCTTTTGTTTGAAAGCCTGGAGCCTTGGGATTCACTGGGCTTCTACTGAGATCAGTGTGCTTGCCTGTGTCTTACCATTGAGAAAATAATGCCCAAGACGAAAATGGTATACTCCTCTGTGGATACATTGGAAGAATGTGTGCACATTAAGTTATTTAATAACTAACTCATATTTAGTCTGAAGATCTTCCCAAGGGGATGCACTTTAGTGTCTCTGTCACACTACTAACAGCTGCCCCCATGTACACACTCACAGATCTAGAAGGAACTTTACATACCTACAATGACCTACATAGGCATTTGGGGTTTTTTACCCCCCCAAAAAAATTATTTTTATTTTCTTGTGTGTGATGTGTGTGTGTGTGTGTGTGTGTATTTGCAAATGCACACATGTGAATACTGGTGTTCCGCTCAAGGCAGAGAGCATCATAGTCTCAGGAGCTAGAGTTGTAGGCAGCTGTAAACTGCCTGACATGGGTACTGGGAACTGAACTTGGGTCCTCTGTAAGAGCAGCAAGTTCTGCTGAGCCATCTCTCTATCCCTTTAATTTGCACTTAGAATATGAAGTGTGATTTCTTTCAAGGTTGTTGCATCCTATTGCCGATCATAAGGATTTGAATTAAACAGCCAGTCTCATCCTTCCTCTGAGGGTTGAGTTAGCTATAAAAGTTCAGGTTCAAAATAGAATTCCCCTTTGCACTTTCTTGGGCCTGAATTTCGATTTCCACACTTTGATTATGGCACAGCACTGGAATTAAGAATCACCTTGCTAAACCGGGCTCTCTTTTCAGTTCTGTGAGTGCTATGAACTACATTGTCATAAAATCAATAGGAAAACCTCAGCTGTCACGGATCCTAAGCAACTCCTAGCCACAGAAATAACACGAACTGGCATTTCTGAGTTGGAAAATGTGCTGTTTGGATGACAAGAGCAGATCTACCCAACCGGCTTTAAATTTCCTGATCTCTGTGAGTGCTGAGGCCTTCCCCCACTGAGACACTGAGATCCTGGAATCCGCTTTTCTCCTGGTTAGAGACCAGGTGTTCCTTTTCTTCTTTCAGAAACAACCACAGGAGCCAGCACAGCATATTGAGATGTGGGACTCAAAGCTATTTCTAAGCTCTTCTAAGTTGGCTTTCATAGAATTTATAACAGGATTTCAAATTAGGTATTTTTTTTTCTTTCCTGAACCAATGAAAAATTCAGATTTGGATTTAAAAGTAGAATTCAGAAACGAAGTGCTGAACAGTTTCGGAGCCTGTCTGCACAGCCAATGCCCGGATACTGCAGCATCTAAATCATGAAACTTTAAAAACCAGGGCACATTTCAAATTAGAAACAACATAGCAACTACCAGTGGCCTTTGTCCGGACACTACCATTCCTGGAGATGTGCTCAGCCTTGCTGCAGTCTGCCACACAAATGCTAGCATGCCATTCAGAGGAGGAGAAGCAGAGCTACGACTGGACGGACCCACTCTGTTTCTGTCTGTGATACACTGCTTTCCACCCAGCTCAGCGGCTTGTTTCATGGGAGCTCATTGAAAACTCTGCTACAGCATGTACCTACCCTGGAATCCATCCTCCTGGGAGACCCTGATTATTCAGGAAACGTGTTGACTCATCCCCAAAACCCTTTCTAAGAAGGCTTATGACCACGGTGCACTACAAATCATTTACACACTATATGGAAAAAAATTCTCTGACGAGTCTGTCAGGGAGTCTGTACTGCAAATAGCACAGTTGTCCAGTGCCAAACTATGTAAGTAAGTAAGTAAATACAAACATAAGAAAGCTAGGGGGAGATGAGACAGTAGCAAGCTGAGCGAGACACACACACACACATACACACACACACACACACACACCTTATAGCTTTACAGCACGGATGTGTGACACTTGTCATTTCCAAACTAACGCTGTTGTAGTCTGCATTTTCTACCATCATGAAGATCTTTGGTTGGAGAATGAAGCACCCCACCTTTAATTAGCTCAGCTTTCTGGAGTCAAGGTTGGCATGTTGCACCCACTTAGCTCTGGAAGAAAAAAGAACAACTTCAGCCTCTGTAAAAAGCCAGTATTTCGAATCAACCTCATTTTGCAAGCTCTCAGAAGTCTCTAACTCATTCCAATCAGTCTTCTGAGACAGGATCGCAGGCCTAGACTGACTTTGAACTCGTGCCTCCCAAGTACTGGGATTGCAGACAAGCACCACTGTGCTGGGGACTGAACCCAGTGCTTTTGTGCATACCAGGTAGGCCCTGTATCAGCTGAGTGACATCTTCAATTTATTCAGTCTCTTTCTTGGCAACTTTGTCGTAGGGCTGTGGACACGGCAGAGTTTATCTATGATCATGGTTCATAGTCTTGTCTAGAATGCCGAGGGACAGAAAGGACAAAGCCCACACAGGTACCATGTCACTATTTCAGAAACAAGTGTCACCAGTGGAAATGGGACAGGGGAAGTCAGGGCCAGGCAAATCATACCAGCTTCAGTTGGCTACACTCTGATGTTTATCAGGACAGCCAACTGGACATGTGATCAGTTAGTTAGCCTTCCTTGCCATTACAGGAAATGACTAAATCCCATCCCAGCCTGAGGGAAGGCGGGTGTGTGTGTGTGTGTGTGTGTGTGTGTGTGTAAAACTATCTCTGATTCACCTCCTTACATTTGATACAGTGTTTCTCCATACAACCACGGCTGGTCTCAAATCTTCAACATTTGGTTTGTTAGCCTCTATCTTCTACCTCTTAAATTCTAAACCAGAGCTATGAGTCAATACACTTAATGAAGAGAACATCTTAAATCCTCATAAGGGTCTGGCCTCCCGCATATGCCTTCTAAGGCAGTTCCCTACGGTTTCTCTTGACTTAATTTTACAGACAGATCTGAGTCTCCAGATCTGTTTTAAGTGGCTCATGGTGTATGCCAGGTGGGAATCTTGTGCCACCAATTCTGGCACACTGTCTTTTCTATAATCCCTGTCCTTATCCAAGCAAGGCACCAGAGAAGGCTCATTCCCAGCTCTGAGAATATGCTCACAGTACAAAAATCAACATAATATACATGAAGTTCAAAGGTTATAGATCTGAAATCCTTCTGGTTTCATCCACCAGATGAGGGGAGCACAGCAGGCACCAAGTTCTAGGCCAACAGAGTAGACTCTGCCCCTGGGGGCACTCTCTCCTTGGGACTCAAAAAGAAGGAAAAGTTTCAATGTTCACTTGCCAGAGTTACTATGTTTCTTAAAGAGTCCAGAATCCCCACCTCTCTTTGCTTCCTCATTTTTTGTACTCTTCTTGGTCACCAAGAAAATGCATCTTAAAGGGAATTCTATCTGCATCCCACTAAGAACAGACAGACATAGCAGAATTTCTCCTGGAAAGTGTGAGCACTTGTTGGTCTCCGGGTTAGGGGTGGGGCTTGGGAAATTCGACCTCTGCCTGCCCTTGCAAGTTGTAGGGTTGTAGATTGGCAGCAGCTCTGGGGAGGCAGGGCCAGGGATAGCAGGGGTCAGCGAGGTTGAGATGTATTCAAATGTAAATTTACACCTGAAAAGACAGAATGGAGTCACCCACTTGGGGGGTGATTTGAGTTTCTTGTGAAAACACACCCTGAGTGCTTCCTCGGGAAAGATGAAAGTTGCAGTGGAGGGGAAGCGCAGTCTAGAAGTGATGGAGCAGGAAGAAAGGAGGGAGCAGAGACAGCTTTGATGAGCAAAAGAAACGAGTTCAGCCACCGGTTGTAAATCTATTTCCAACTTTTCCTTTGCAATGCAGTTTTGAGGTACAATAGCATAGTGGTAATTTCTGCCTTACTAAATATTTGGAGATTGTCTATGAAATCAAGAATATGCAAATAAAGAACCAGCCTATTTTTTCCTCTGTCATTTGAACCAGTATCCTTGCTGTGTAATAGTCTTGCTCTTTAATGACTGCTACCCATCTGGCTTAGTGGAATCTCAAAGTACCAGTGAGAAACCAAGAAAGAACGAACGAAAGAAAGAAAGAAAAGAAGGAAGGAAAGAAAGAAAGGAAGAGAGAGAGAAACTTCTACATTCCTGCACTGCCTTCAACCTCAAATGACAGTAAAAGGTTCATTCAGACCCCAGGACCACACTGAGGCATTAATTAGGCTGATGAAATCCATGGAAATGTATGGATTCAGCATAATCAAGTTTCCACCGCAGACTACCGTTTAGGAATACGTGAGCAGCTGGGAGAATAGAAAGTACTGTTAGAGTTAAGTCATGCATGTAATTGAGTATATTTAACATAACCATTTTAATGACCAGTGATTAAAAGTGCATCTTACTTAAATGGTATATCCTCTGCAATTTGTTCATATCAACTCGATAATGTTCTCAGAAGGAAAGGGGGATACAAATTTCTAAACAAGATTTTTTTTTTTTTTTTTAGTTTGGAAGGAAAAAAAAAAAGCAAGAAAATGAACAGAGGGAAATAAAAAGGCTCTTGCATGCAAACAGCTTCACAAGTGTGCTATAAATTAGTCACTGTTTTGGGTAGTCTGTGCTCAGTTCAAACAAAGTAGTAGGGATACAAAAGGGCATAATGTACAAATATTTTTCCTTAAAGATGTTTTCTTTGATAAAAATTTTAGGGTGTTCATCTGTGTGTGCATGTGTGTGTGCTTAGGCTTGAGCTCACACACATGCTAAAATTCTTCTGATTTTAAGAGCTTTCCCTAGGAAACCCTGGAAGTTCATATTTCCAATTTTCCCAACCTGTAGGGCTGGCTGATATGAATGAAACCTGCCCCTAGGAAGAAGGGAGCATGCACAAACAGAAGCACCAAGATATGACTGCCCAGAAGCAAACAGTTCAGAAATCCGGAAAGTGGGGGGATGAACTGTTCAAACCATTGAGGGACATGAACCCTCAGCCCATGCGCTTACAGGCAGAGTCTGCTCAGTTTCATTCACAGAGAACAGGCCAGATAAATGGGAGCTTTGTGGACCATGCACAAGTCAGCCTGGCTACTTTTGTTATATGTTCTCAGCTTCTGTACTCAAAAAAAAACAAAACTACCAATGACTATGCCCAGGGAAGAATCGAAAGACAGAGGAGGATCAAGAATGCAGCTAGGAATGTGTAAATCGCATGAAGAGCACACACCCATACAGGTGCCATTAAAAAGTGGGAGTCTGGGAAGCCTGTTCAGCTCCCAAAAGTTGCTTCACAGACCTCTTTTTACCTCTCTTCACCCCGCCCCCATTCCCACAGAAAGACAATCTATTCTTCTGTTGAAAAGGACCGCTGCAGAGGGGACTCATTGCTGTAAATGTCTGGGAGTTGTGCTGGGGCTTTTACAAGCCCAAGAGGAGGGAGCTAAGGGAAGCGAGCAAGCAGGAAAAAGGAGGTGGTGTGTGTATTGGGGCTGCATTGGGTAAAATAAAAATGTTTTGAGGGGGAAATCCTTTAGAGTCTTTCTCCCTCCTGGTAACAGGTCTTTTTTTGGCTTGGAGGGACAGGTCTGGGGATGTGCAGTCTCCGAGGCGCACTCTTGCCCTCAATGTGCAGTCTATAAATACAGCAGAAGTGTAGTGCCAGGGCAGTCAGAGCACAAGAATCTGAGCCTTGAAAGCATCTTTTCCTTCTGGCTATGGTGGCACTTAAATGATAATGTGGGCAGTCAAGCTGGGAGATTTATATCTTTTGGAAAGTAGGGCAAGCCAGATGGTAATAGCGTCATTAACACACAAACTTGGGATGTGCGAGTGAAGCTTGAAATCAGGGGAGAGCTCAGGAGAACAAAGGGGGCTGCTGTGAAGAGCCCCCCCTCCCTCTGCTGGCCAGAGCTCTGAGCCCCTTGGTACTGGGGTCTGCGCCTGTCCAGAACTGGATAATAAACACTGGCTTTCCCCATCTCCCGTTGTGACTTAGTACAGAGAAAACTTTTCCAACAGGCAGATTCAGCAGTCATTCATTCATGGGTAACCCTTCACACTCTTGAAGTGGCAGGAGTGATCCTTTAATTCACATATGTGTCCCCCTCCCCCAGTAGGATAAGCCCTGCAACTGTTGACACTTTATGAAATCAAAGTTCTGCTTGGTGTATGTTTCAGACAAAAGTTCATTTCCCTCCTTTATGTAAAATAAACACTGTACACAAGTCCAAAAGCACCTCTCTTCTTCCTCTCCTCCTCCTCCTCCTCCTTTTTCTCTTTTCATTTTGCCATTGGGGTTTGGTGCCAAGGTGTTGGGAAAGATTGTGAAAGATAAAACATTTTTACTTTGGGAAACTTTGACGTTCAAGTCAAACTGAATGGATATGGTTTAGGGAGAAGATGCTAGGGCAGCACTAAAAATGGTAGTAAGAATAACCCGTTTATTCTTAAACTACCTCTACAGACGTTTGTGAACAGGAAGTGCAGTTGTAACTAACAAGACAAAAATTAGTAACTGTGTCATTTTATTAATGGAACGTATGTGCATTTAATTTATTAAAAAGAGGAACATTCTTGACACAATGAATGTGCCATACACGGCTCCTGGAAGACAGCAAGCCAAGGTGACAGGGATCAAGCACTCACTGACTTGAGTGATGTCTGTTAACCACTAAAAGTTGACGACGTACAAACTAAAATCGAATGTTTTCCTTTTTTTTTTTTTCCTTCAAAGCAAATCTGTCCCCTCCCCGTTGCAAAAAAACACCACCAAACTGGAGCTCTTTAAAGACCTTGAGGACTTACGCTCAAGGCATTACTCAGAGGGGGGAAAAAAAAAACTGAGCCTGGTCGTTCGTCACAGGCAATTGTTAAAGGCTTTCAAAGCGGCGATCAAACGCGGCCAGAGTAATCTACATTGGAGTCCGGATGGTGGGGTTACGGCGTACACCTGCGGGGTGTTTGCTGTGGTTGCCTCTCGCAGAGCTACAAATCTTGATTTAAAGCGCCCTGCCTAAATTTCTCCCCAGTTTGGAAACAAGAGTTAACTTGGGACAGTTCGCTTTGACCAGGAAGCTGTTTGGACGCTCCAGCCAGAGCAGAGGGAGGCCACAAAGATGGGGAGGGACAGCCGTGGGGAACAGTTGGGAAGGTCCGTTTCTAGTATCGATTTTCTAAATAGAACCGCCACCCAATGATACACAACCCAGTTAGAAGCCCTGATACGTGGCCTTGAGTTCCCGTGTCTCCAAAACTCCTTCACTATCTTTGCCGAAACTTTTTGTCCATTCAGTGCGTGGGCAGAAATCTCATTTCTTCGCTTTCCTTCTTCCACCCTTCCCACAGGTGCCCACCCACCCTGGGGCCAGTCCCCACCTTCGGCCACTACTATTTTTCTAGTAGAAAACTACATCTTTCTCCCTCAGAGTCGGTATCTAGTTTGAAACTTTCACTTTTGATTCATTTGTTTGAGATTATTTCTCCTACTTTTCTGGGTTGGCTAGGTTTCCATTGCCTTCATTCGGGGGGGGGGGCAAAAAAAAAAGTTAAGTCCTGAGAAAAGAAGGCGAGCCGAGGGTCCGACAGTTAGAGGAGGGAGGGACGTCAGAGTCTGTCTGCTGTCGGCTAGCAAGTCCGCAAACCCTCTCCAATCGGTGCGCGACCCATTTGGGGGTGGGGTGGGGACTAACCGGCTGCCCGCGATGCCAAGATCAACACTCGGAGCGAATGTTATCAATAGACCAATTTTCTGCTCTTACCCGGGGCTTTTTTTGTTTCATTCCTAAGTGGAGAGTGTCTGAGCTGCGCAAGACACAACTGTACGGTGGCGTCCGGAAAGAGAGGGCGCTCGAAGCGGGAGACGCAAATATGGAAATTAACTCATTAGGAAGGGGTGTGGTTAGCGCGAAGCCCCCCTCCTCCATCCCTTCCTTTCTCCCTCGCTGCCACCGTCCTGGCTTGCTAAATATGAGATTACAAACAAACAAATAAAGCAGAAGCTGACTACGCAGCCCCTGATCAAACACGCTCCAGATAATTCTCTCCACTCAGCGCCGCGGCCGGCTCTGCCACGCAGCGCCCGCCCCTGTCGCCACCGGCGGCTGCAGCTCTTTCCCTGCGCCATCTCGGGCCGCCTGGCTCTGCAGCGGGGCCGCCGCCGCCTTTCGAAGGCGCAGCACGTGGTCCCGACACCCGGCGGGGTGCACGTTTTAAACCCTAAGACGCCAGCTTCAGCCTCTGTGGCGCCCTTCCCAGGGCGTCTGCCGGCCTCCAGGTTCCTCTGCAAAGGCCGTGGGTGCTGGTGTGCTCTGGGAGAGAAAACAATCGAGCTAGAAAGGAATGTCCCGGAGTCTCTGGCCTGGGGGCTTTTTCTGCGGTGCCGCACTCCCAGCGCAAGATTGCGGTGTGCCAGGGCTCCGGGGAAGCAAAATTTGGCACCAGGGCGGAGGCCTGCTTAGCGTCAGAGCCTGAGGTTGAGATATTAACAAAAGACAAGGTGCCCAAGAGTAAAGACTGGGAAGGGGGGTGGTGGAGTTGAACTGCCTGGGGTGCAAAATTCTGTGTCTAAATAAAATCGCGTGGGTGGGAGCAATTAAAACGAAACAAACTGCAAAACTGGTCGCCCTTTGTGCCACCCCACATCTCATGCAGTCTTGTATCTAGGTCCTCAAAGCCAGGCTCAGTGTAAGGCCTGAGGCAAAATGGTACTTCTAACGGCTGTCCTTCCGGCGACCGGCCTCCCCGCCCCTGCTCCCACCCTGGCGCTCCCGCAGCTGCGGGCCCCTTGGAGGAAGGCTGCGCAGTCCCCGGCCTCCCGCTGCCTGCAGGCCACCGCGCCTCAATGCGGGCATTGTCCGCCGCGGGTGGGGAGGCCAGCAGACCGACACACAAGAATAGCAATGTGCCCGACTCCTGTTAAGAGAAAGTTTCCAAATGCCTCCTTGTGCTGAAATACTACTTTTTAAAAGTGCGAGAGCGTGTTTCTGTGAGCAAAGTTCGTTTTTGAAAATCCACGATTTTCTCTCAATTCCTCAACCTTTTTCACTTCTTTTAGGTTCTCAGAAAGGGAAAGAGTGGGCTGGAAAGTGACTGGCATAGGGCGAAGGGCGGTGGGGGGAGTCAAAAACTTGAACACGGTTGGCCGCGGTCAGTGGGAAGATTTTGAAAAAACGGGCAGTTGTCACCCAGGTCTGGTTCGGGGACGCGGGGACAGCTGCTCCGTTGGTGCGCGGAGGGGGGAGGAGGGCCCCGGGGCGCGTGTGCTGGGAAGCGGTTCGCACCTCCTGTTTATCTTAGAAACGCGCGGAGGGGTGGGTGGGGAGCGAAGTGTTCCTTTTCCCTACAGGCAGTTTTAGTTGACTGAAATGGAGAGGCGGGCACACACAAAAACAAAACCTCTGCAGGCTCCGAGTCTCTCTCCCCCGACCCAAATACCAAAGGCTGGGGTTTGCCACTTGGAAGACATTTATAAGTCTGAAGACCCCAGCGTAGGCGGTCTTCCTACCACGGCAGAAGCAGCAATAGATGCCGTTAGAACTGGTCCTTTGGGGGCAATGATGGTGAGGCTCACATTCTAGCAGCGAGATGCCTTCCTTCCCAGAGTGATCTTTCTCGTGGGAGGGTCTCCGCGTGCTCTCGGCTCTTCCTGGCATTTGTGAAATAATGGCTCAGGTCCCTTACCAAACTGTCTGGGACAAGTATATTACAAGACCCCGCAATACCGATTTCGTTTTAAAAATCACTTCCAAATAAAATAAGACCACAACAAACAAACAAACAAACAAACAAACAAACCAAAACGCTGGCCCCTGTTCTCCGTATCTCATAGCCAAATTGACCATACATGCGCCCAAAAGGGTTGTGGCTGTTTGCAAGTTCTGTTAATTTGGTGAGCTGACTGGCTGCCTTAATGATAAACCCTCAACGTAAAGAGCCCGGTACAAGCTCTAATTGCTTCTGGGAAGTTCAGGTGGTTGCTAGGCTCTGTGGACCACCGCCACCCCAGAAAGCCTCCAACAGTGTGTTTGGACGGTGGGTAGAGGGGTGGGGTGGAGTTTCAACAGCTAGCAGTGCCCACATCTGCTGGGACTTCCATATCGAAGCTGTTCATTTACCGGAGCCAACTTATGAAACCTCCACAATTAGATCTTCATTGTCCTTCCCCCATAATACTGTCTAGAAAGAAAAGGTCTTCTCGGTCGGGGCCAATCCAACGAAGCGTTTGACGTTATTAAATAATAAAGCGATTGTGATTTACATTGTTGTTGAGAAAAAAAGGCCAATTATCCACTGTTATGTTGCCATAAAGATCATATTAACTCGAATTAGTAATCAAACAATATGCGAGCGCTTAAAAAGTACAGCAGAACTGGGTGACAGCTACCGCGACGTCTTCACTTTCACCAGCAAACCCACCCGCATCGTCAGCCGGAGCAAAAGAGGCCGACACCACAGGCCCGAAAGGAGGGAGAGAGCCGCGAAGTGGTGATTAACCGTGTCCAGTGTTAATTATTCTCAATTAATCCCAAACAGTGCAAACCTTTCCTGGTTCTCTGCAAGTTCCGGTGTTGGGGATGCTCTGAGGATTGCGCCTCTCTGGGAGGGAAGAGGCGTCTTGTGTACCTGCGGGCTAAGCAAAGGGGCTGGGATGCAGGTGCGTTCGAGGATGCTGCGCGTGGCGTGCGCGCGGGAGGCTGGCTGCCTTCCCCACAGCCCCAGCTGCAACCCGAGGCAGACGCTAGACGTGGGCAAGGCCCACAGCATCCTTCCACTAACCCCCACCCCTCCGTGAATCCTGCGTCTTCTCTACTCAAATCCCTCTCGCGCGCCCTCTGTTATTAGGTTTATAACTCTTTGCCCACTTAAATCTGTGCAGCCAACCAAGGAAATCTAAATAGGTTTGAGTCGCCCCTTGGGTACCGAATGGAGGCTTTAATAAGAAAGATTAATTGTGGGTGTGTACCGGCCGGAAGATACGTTAGGGCTTAAGCTGCGGCCACAGTGGATGGGGGAGCCGGAATACTTCTTGTAGGCCCAGTCTTTAAGTAGGCGCCATAGGCATACCCACCATGAGGACACTGGCAGTGGGCTTTGTCCCACTCTCAGAGCTCTCTTCCTGTGATTCGGGTTTTAGAGAATTTGGCCTTTACCATCAATGCCTTTCAGAATCACCCGATGCACTCCGGCATCTCTTATCCATGCAGAGGTGAGCAAGGGGTCTTGCCCCGTCCCACCTGTTTAAGAGAATTGTAAACAGGTTTTGCTGGGGAGGGGCATTAGAAAGTTGATGCTTTCTTGGCTAGAGGGATGTGTTTCAACTGTAAGTAAACAGGGAGTAATTTTCCTCAGCACGAATGGGAACCATCTATCAGCTGGGCCACCTTGGTATCATCCTCACATCGCAGGCTAGGGTGGTGCGGAGGGAAGCATCTTCCCTCTTCCTGAATGTTCAGATCCAAAACTAAAACCCCAGCCATGCTGTCCGGGGGAGAACAGAGTATGTGAAGAAGGGCCTGACTGCAAAGTTCCCAGAAGCCTCTTACTCTTAAATAACTCCATTTAAAACTTGCTACGCCCAGGCCTGAGCTTACACCAGTGTGAGACATAAACTGTTCTAACGTCTGCTCCTTGCCAGCAAGGGCAGCTAAAGGGTGGTCGCATTTCTGTCCAGAGTTTTAAAACAGTTGCCGCCTTTCCTGACCCCCTTCTCTTCCTCCCCACCCCTCTCCCCAGTAAAACCAATTCAAAAGGGGACAGGACTGCGCTCAGCAAGATTAACGTGCCTTCATTTGTAGGATTATCCCTCTCATGCTGCATAATAAAATACTAGAGGTCCTTTTACATTTAAACAAATACACGAAATTCATGCCTTCTCTCCTTTCCTGTTTGATCTCACAGGACATGCAAGACCGGGGCTTGGAATCTAAGTAGTCTCAGAAAAACTTTTAACTTAAGAGTTTTCAGATCCTAGCACATCTGGGCCTTCTGGGCATTGATATTTGGAGAGAGCAGAGAGATCCGCTTACTTTTAATATCTACAGCTATAGATTTGAGTTTGGAACTCACGATTAAAAGTCTATTTGTTCCTCCCAGGGCCCATGGATTTCAATGCTGGCCATAGGAATCACAAAATGTTCATTAAAGGAACCTATGCAAGGCTACTGTATGGCCACTTTGTCGGTTCAGAACTATGGATGGGGGAAAGTATGTAAGTGTGAGCCGATGTCCCGCTGGCCACCAGTGTGTGGTCTATTGTGGGAAATGCTGCTTTTTGACTGAAAAGAGGGCCCCCTCCCCCTTTCCCAGCTCTACTGCACCTGCAGTGGATGAGGGAGTCCCTGCCATTCAGCCCATCACAGATTGTTCAAACAGAAGACATCTCTGACAGCACTCAATTCATTACATTTCTTCCTGCTTTTCAAACCAACACACACACACAAAATGAGTATTGCCAGCCAGTGACAGCCAAAAAAAAAAAAAAAATCTTAAAATACTTTATATGCAGCTAATTTAGAAGCTCACACAACTAACCATGAAATATTTTGTGTCCTTAACTTGGAAAGCTTCCTAGGGTTGGGGTGGGGGATGGAAATATTACCTGATTTTTTTTTTCCTCTATTGAAATTACCTCCATAGTTTATATGGAAATAGTAAGTTTGTAGAACGACATTGCTTACAGGGCAAGGAGAACTTTTACAGGAATCACAGTAGAAACATGCAAGAGAGAATAGGTCCTGATTAATCTTAGCAGAAGGACCCACTTGATATATATTCATAATTTATGCTGGGGGAACCAGCTTGCTAATAGAGGCTGGGCACCCAAGTACCAGGAACAGGCTATTGAGGAGTAGAGAGGCAAGCACTGGGCCCTGAAGTGTGAGCTAAACATTTAAATCAATTCCCTGACAACTGAGCCTCACCTCCAGATGCTCAGGTTTACTTTGCCATCTTGGATCCCAAAATGTTTTTGCACTATTTCACAAAGCTGAGAGCATTAGCCTAGTTTACCAGAAGTCGGAGTAAACAAACTCCCAAGGAGACTGGATTTTAAGGTACCTTCCTTGGAAAAGGGAGGAGAGGGAAATAGAAAGAAAGGGGCCTTGAGGGGACAGGCTTGTTGCAGTCTGACTGATCTGTAATGTTATGCAATAGCCCAGATTGGAGCTGTTGGCTGATTCTTGCTGAATCATTACTCTGTGAGATCCTGGGCCAATATTAGAATATAAAGCCTAGTTGGAAGGGAATTCAAAAAATGAAACCGATTTAAGGGTTGAAAAGAAACTGTAAAAGGTGCATCTCCAGAAACACCAGCGGGTTTTCCACCAGTAGCTGTATACATCTTGGATACTCCTGCCACTGCATGCCTTTCCTCTGTAATTCAAGTTCAGGGAATTTCTATTAACAGTGTTTGACTCTAACATATGATCATTCTTATTCTGAAATAGGACTAATGTAGCTCTGGCTTAAAGCTGTATAAATCATCATGAGTGCAAGGTATCGTGAACAGGGAAATGGCATGCCAATGGTAAGCCAGGAGCAACTGTCCTAACCACCGTGACGTGACAACAGAACAGAAGACTTTAGAAGTCCAGGTCCTAAGCTGCTGCTGGAACTCAGGAAGGCTGAAACAGACAAACCATGGCACATCGAGAAAAGCCTCTGGCCTAATTTGATAAGAGTCTGAAGACAAAGCAAAACACAGCTGATCAACTCAGACTGACCTCAGAACAAACTCTAGCTAGCAGATCACCCAACTTTGAAAGCACGAATAAAGGAAAAGAGTTTGCTGTAGATGTGTATGGGGTGTGTGAGAGCAAATCTGTAGGAGATTTGTAGGAGAGATTGGCCATTTGAATGTTGGGGGGGGGGCCAGGGACCTCCAAAGTTGGGCCTTTTGGTAGTGTGATGGAGGTCAGCTTTACTGTCCTGGCAGGGAACTCTCTGGTGTCTGCTCTCCTGGATAGGTCTCCCTGGGTCATCACAGTCTCTTACATCACAAGGTGGGGAATAGTCCTGCTTCTAGCCTGGCCACCAGTAATGAGAATGCTAGGGAAGAACAATCACTATTTTACTGCCCTCTGGGGCGGGGGGGGCAACTCCACTCTCAAATGCCAATAACATGATGGTAGAGTTTCAAAGTGGCTTCCCAAGTTAACCCCAAGCCAGAGAGGATGATAAAGAGGTAAGAAGAGTGACCCCCAGGCCTAATGTCACTGCCCAGGACCAGCAAGAAGGGCCAGCATCTTTGTATCCAGCTTTGAGACTAACCTGGTGCTGCTTCCCTAGTCTCTCACCTTTTTCTGCAAGACAGAGAGGAAATCTCCAGCTCAGTCAAGGCAATGGATGTAAGGGGCTAGGGGTGGTCTTGTGCAACCATTTCTACTTCCCACCTGAGAAAGTACAGAGCTGGCTCAACATCTCCCCCCTCAACCCCACAAGACCAGAAGAATCTCAAAAGATTCTCACATTTCTGCCAGTGCTCTGCTTCTGATCCTGGGTGGGAAGGGCCCAGCAAGGCTTGGCCACAGGCAAAGGACTAGGGTGAGATGTCAAGAAGACAAGACCTGGGCCCACAACTTCTGATTTGGAAAGTCTGGAGTCTATAGTCATCTCTGGGGCCAGGAGTAAACACACATAGGGTTCAGGCTATGAGCAGGATGCAGGGGACTCTGTCGGACACAGTGTCACAATTTTCAGTGCAGGACTGCAGGAGGGCAGAGAGACTGGGATCCTTTAGCATCTTCTTGGGGAGGGTCTCTGGGGATGGGGGCCTGGCCGTGGTGACGTCAGGTCCTGATCAGTCCAGGTCGGCCACCTGCTTTCCTTGCCGCATCTCTAGGCCGGGTCCCTGCAGTCCCTTTCCTTTAGGCAGCCTGTAGGAGGCTGGCAAGTTCTCAGTTCAGCCCTGCGGAACCTGGGTCTAGTGAGGCAAAGGTGGTTCAAAGCGCCGAAATCTTTATACATCCTTGCTCACTTGACTCCGTATAGACGGGTAGATGGGGTCATAAAACGAATGGGCTCTCTGAGCTTTGAATCACCTGAGCTGCCTGCCAACTAGAAAAACTACCTCCAGCCCGAACGCTGGCCCAGAAGCAGCAAATAAACCTCTGAGTCCTTCAAATGAAAAAGATTACCGCTTGCTTTCGGAGAGGAACCAGACCAGCATCTAGGAAGTCATGGGAACTATTCCCATTCTACCAAAATATAAAATTCAATCCACCCGGAACTTCACAGAAAGAGGGCTCTGACTCAAGAAATCCCAGCTTACCTGCGCACTCCAGTCTCCCCAAGAGAAGTCTCTTTAGTCAAAACAAGAAAGTCGAGTCGTCCATTATTTTCTAAAGGCCACAGAAGGAAAATATCCTCGCGGAGAATAACAGTACTAGAGCTGGCCAGCATCCCTAGAAGAGAGGAGGCTCTCGGCTGGTGTCACAGACACGGTTCCGGGAAAGTTTTTTTTTTTTTTAATAGAAAATAACTATGAAAGACGTCAACCTAATCCTGCACTTTGAGCCATTTCCCTGTCTTTGCAAAGCTCTGTTGAGCTTTTATTTTTAAATTTCCAGAGGCTGTGTGCCTTTGGATATTTTCCAGACTCTCACAGTAAAGGTCAGAGTTTCTCCCTTCCTTAAGGGATCCATCTCCTAGACAGGGTCCCCAGGGAGAGGTAGTCAGACAGACATCTTTCAAGTCAGGTCAAAAAAGAAAGCAAAGAATATGAAGTCAATCCCCAACCCCAGGCCCAGGTGGAGCCTGAAAAGAAGTCTTAGCTCCAAGAGCAAGGAAAAGCAGCAGAAAACAAACAAAAACAAAGCAAACAAACAAAAAACAAAAAACAAAAAAACCCCCACAGAGATGCAAATTATTTTAAAGTAATAGGGTGGGAGTATGGGGGATTGGGAGCTCAAGTCTTGGCTAAAAGAGTTCCAGGGCAAAAGAAACTTCAGGAAGAAAAAACAGGATCTGTTTTTCAAAACTTTTCAAAAGCAAGAAATGGGGTGGGGGGGAGCAAGGAGAGAAAGTGCTTTCAATTAAAACATAAAATAAATAGATAGATGATAGATAGATAAGAGATGCCAACTAGCAGGTGATCAAGCCACACTCAGACCTTAATCTCAGAGCAGTTAGCTATAAACTGTGAGCAGCTGAAAAATAAAACCTCATGCACACAAAAGCATGATTTAATTTTGCTCTTCTAATGGTCCTAAATGAAGACGCCACCACCACGCAGTTTAGCTGTAGTCCCTGCCTCACCACCCCACCCCCAGGCGTGATCAGCTCCTTTTAATGTGAGAAAACTGGCAGCTCAAACCCAGTCAATGGAGCGCCTACAACAAAAGTTCTGAAAAGCTGAATGAATTGGGCTGTAATTACTACCCCCCCAAGCTTATCTCTTATTCATTCAATTTATATTATTGTGAAGGAATCTTACTCTCAAAATCATTCGATTACCATTTTACCTAGGGTCAGGGAGGAACCTGTGACATGGCAGAAATGTGCCCCCTTTTACAATGTTCAGACCAATAGGAGAAGGGGAGCTTCCTTGCACCCCAATTTGCTCTGCCATTACTAGAAGTCAGCACACTCAATCTGGTGCCTTTCAGTTAAAACCTTTGCTTTTATTGTCAAACAGGAATATGTATCCTACCTAAGTTCAGAGCCTGACAGGGTCTATGAAATTCTGTGACTTTGCTATTTAGACAATGCAGAGGTTATAATAAATACCATCCAGTTTTCTCCCACATCACAAACTCTAATAAAAAAGACCTTGCCAGACATGATGAAATTGACATAAACTATCATGTTGTTTTTCCCTTTAAACCAAAAATAGTCCCTGAAAGGGGGAGGGGGTATTTGTTCCCATGGTCCAGGAAAATGTTTCATGAAAAAAAAGTCAGCTTTGGAATGCCAGGGCTTCACACTTTTCCATCTGAGATGCTACTGATGGACAGTCTCGGGAGATTTTCCTACTGCAAGAATGTGTCGCTTTCCAGAAATGAGTACAGCTATTACATCCAAATCTACTAGCAGTCTAAATAATTAATTGAAGCATTGCTCTTTGACCTTGAAAAGTCCAGTAGGGACACATTTATAGTAATAATACCTCCGAATGAGCCCTTGTCAAATATTCATTTAGTGGTTAATGTGAGCCATTTCCCCCTGGGATGGTCTGTGATACCAGCTTCCCGGCATTGGCAAAGGAACCTTGTTAATCTACTCCTGCTCAGCAAAATATTTTAACACTATTTAAGATATGGAGGGGGCGGGTGTGAGAGGAAAAAAAAAATGTATCAAGAACAGATTACATGCTCATCCTGTTACACATTTCCAGTCTGTGTATAAAGTTAAAGTAACATTTAAATTCACCCTCTTGACTGAAAATTAAGTCTCATTGACCAGAATAATATCCCTAGGAAAGAAGTAACAGCCAGTAATAGGAGCGAGCCGTCTCTAGGCAGAAAAATGACTTTATTCCTCTTCTTAAAAATGAAATTATTCTTAAAAATTATCTGCTCATCAATATTAACCTAGGTATGAAGATATACATCTTGGGAACTGTTTTACTCAATGACATGGATAATTCAGCGAGTATCCTTTCCTTCAGCTGCAGTTTGTCAAAAGCTTCTGTATTTGCAAACAAAATACTTTGGCCTCTACTTTTAAACTATTTGGTTTGGAGATATGCTGGGATGAGAAGAGGGAAATGGGGCTTCTCTTTTGCAGAGTGATAATCATTTAAGCGAGTTCTCAAAACTCAAAACAGAGTTGCTCTCTGTCTTGCAAAATATTTGAACCTGAGCACCTCCCCAGTGTTTGGTTTGGGTCAGATCCACTGAACATTTTTGTTGTTCCTTTAAATTGGGAGGCTGAGTCAGGGCAATTATTGTAAAATTTATATATGCCCCTAAGACATTTATTTTCAAATATATACATTCTATAATGTCCATTGGCTCAAATTCCGGGAATATCCTCCCCTCTCCCCCAGCACGATCGTTTGGTTCTTTATTCAAAGTTTCTTTTATTCCTATGTGTGAGCAAGAACTGTCGAATGTGCTCATTACCACGTGAATAATCCTATATGCATCACAATGGCTGGCAAGGCCCGGGGAAATTCTTTTAGAGTCTCTGCATTAATTAGAGGGGAAAATGCCTAGCTTGGATTGGGAACTGAATAAATGTCTATTCCTAGTACAATTACCCTAAAAACTAAAATAAAGTAAACAACCTACTGTACACCTGAAATGAAGCGACCGAGAAAAAATATAAACACAGAAAACGAGACCTTCATAGTCCTCCATGGAACATTAGCAGCTCCTCAAGAAAGAAATTACTTTCTTGCAAAAGAGGCGACACAGGCCCGGAGGCTGATGAGAACTAGCTGCGGCCGGTACCCGGCTGAAGGGCAGGAAGCGCCGCTGGATCCTAACTTCTGCAGAGGAGGTACAGTGAGGCTCTAGAAAGAAGCAAAGCTGAACTCACAAGACGCAGGATTCCTGGTTCTTGCAGCCTTTGGATAAGAGATAAGAGAAACTAGAGGAAAAAAATAAAAAATAAAAAAGCCCTCCAGCGGCCTCGGCTGCGCCAGAGCCCTCTGGGTAACTTGAAGACCAAGGCGATTCCCCCAACTTTTCCGCTCCAGTCTAGGACATCTCCGGCCTCTCTTTACCTTTCCTGGGGCGAAAGAAAACAGCAAATCCAATCTCGTTTCCCCACCCTCTCTCCTCCCCCTCTCTCTACTACTGTAGTAAAACAGTTAACAGATCAAAAGCACAATCATGTCCAAATGTGATCAGAGCGCACAAAGCGAAATATCTACCTCGGAGTCGAGTGCTTTCCTCTGTAATATGGCTGTTGCCTGGCTTCTCTTTTGCTTGTAACCAGCTGCAGAGTTTATCCGATTTGGGACTACAGGCTTGGACCCGCGCTGCCAAATTAAGAAGTGGAATGGGGGGGGGGGGAGAGAGAAGAGGGGGAAAATAAATTAAAAAAAAAAAGTCCATGATAAATAAGGGAATTTTACAAGCCGGTCTTCGCGTTTCCCTCGCCCCAAACAGGAAAACGTAGGAGAAAGTTTATGAAGTCAGGAAACAAAGGCAGAAAACCACTTGTTTCATCACACAATAGCTGGGCTAGAATCACCCAAGCACCTACCCCGCAGAACACTCGGCGTGTCTACTTTGTAATTATTCCGATACAAGAAGCATCATTTTCCCCTATAAACCACATTTCAAAGGGCCATTGTGTTGTGAAGAAAATGAAAACAAACCCAGCCAACCTAGTTCTGATTTGGCTCAATACCCCATCTGCTAAGCTACATGAAAAATTTCAGAATTGACTCCTTCTGGCAACAAGTGGTACAAGCTAGCTTAAGCCCACATCGCGCTTATTCACGCTGCTTAAGCAAGGGGTTGGGGGAGTGGACTTACAATATATGCCTCTAATATAGGTTTCTATTTTAGAAATGACAACACATTTCAGCTTCCCGTTATTAATCATCTAGCCATCTCTCTCTCTCTTTCTTCTTCTGCAGTTAACGCTAACTGGTAACATCAAGAATTTGGTGACTGAACTAAGTATTCTAGTTTCCCAAGAAGTTATGTATAAGCACTGCTATTCAAAGAAATAAAAGACTCAGGCATAATTTCAGTGTCCATATTTCAAAAATTTATTTATCTCAAACTGTGCATAATGGAGTAAAAACTTAAGTTGAAAATGTAGCTGTTATAAGGATGGTATTAGTTCAAATATATACACGGATTCTCGGCAGCCTGATTCCAATAACAGAGCCGAATCTTTAAAATACAACTACGGAAAATAAAAGGGGGAAAACCTCAAAATATCACAATAAATTTACAGAAATATTACAAACCATAAGAAAATTTTCAAACACAGTAATTCCATATTTTTTTTATCTGAACAAAATGGAGAGGTGGAGTTGAACAAAAGCTATTATAAATTACCAACGATAACAACCTGCATGGACATTTTTTTTTTTAACCTTTAACAGTAAGTTAAGAAATTTAGTACAATCTAGAACGTTTGCCCTTTTAAACAAGACCCCGAAAATGGTCTTGTCAGTACTTGCTCTCGTGTGTTCCTTTTGTACAATTTTAAAACTAAAATGTTCAAATCCGAATAAATTTCTTCCTTCCTTGTTTGTAACGGTCCTAAATTTAAGCTGCAGAATCAAAACCCAGCAAGAACCCTTTCCTCGAAAAATATTGGCAAATTCTCAGCTTATAAACAATGGACATTTGACTGCCATGTTTATCTCGATAAATACTGTACAAAAGTTGCTTGCAAATATTAAAACTTTTTTTTCCCCGTCGCCCGGAGTTTAGCTCTAAATATTACTGGTAAAGACTTTTGCAAACTCCCTGCGAAGCGCCTAACGTACCACTAGAACTTTAAAAAAAGTTTTGCGTAAATTTTTTTCCCCTCCAGATCTATACATGGTCCGATTCCCCCGCCCTCCCCGCCGCCCTCAGGTTTCTCTGTACAAAAATATTCCCCCCAAAAGAAGTCCCAAGATCTCTCATAAAAGGTTTTCTCGTCGGCATCACGGTTTTTGCGTTAATTTGGATGAGACTGGCGGTCTTTTCCGCAGCTGTCATTTTGCTGCGGGTAACGAGATTTTTTTTTTTTTTTGAACATATCAGATTTTCCTTAACTTTCTCCTCTTTTGCAACCCTCCCAATTCCCTTGTTTCTCTTTGAAAATCTCTCCCCTTCTCCAGTTCGCGGTCCGGCCCTCACATGTGCGACAGGGGCAGTGTGCCGTTAATGGCCGTGCCGGGCACCGGGCCGCTCTGGTAGTGCTGGGCCATGTGCAGTCTGCTGGGCGCAGCGGGCTCCGGCACCTCGGCGCCGGGGAGGTACATGCTGATCATGTCCCGGAGGTCCCCGGCCTGGCAGGGCGCCCTGGAGTGGGAGGAAGAGGTAACCACGGGGGGGCTGGAGCTGGCCTCGGACTTGACCACCGAGCCCATGGAGCCCAGCGCCATGCCGGGGGTGCCCTGCTGCGAGTAGGACATGCTGTAGGTGGGCGAGCCGTTCATGTAGGTCTGCGAGCTGGTCATGGAGTTGTACTGCAGGGCGCTGACGTCGTAGCGGTGCATCGGCTGCATCTGCGCCGCGCCGTGCGCGTTGAGGCCCGGGTGCTGCGGGTAGCCTAGCTGCTCCTGCATCATGCTGTAGCTGCCGTTGCTCCAGCCGTTCATGTGAGCGTAGCTGTCCATGCGCTGATTCACTCCCGCGCCCAGGCCGGCGCCCACCCCGACCCCGCTCGCCATGCTGTTCCCGCCGGGGGCCAGCAGCCCTCCGGGAAGCGTGTACTTATCCTTCTTCATGAGCGTCTTGGTTTTCCGCCGCGGCCGGTATTTATAATCCGGGTGCTCCTTCATGTGCAGAGCGCGCAGCCGCTTGGCCTCGTCGATGAACGGTCGCTTCTCGGTCTCCGACAAAAGTTTCCACTCGGCGCCCAGGCGCTTGCTGATCTCCGAGTTGTGCATCTTGGGGTTCTCCTGGGCCATCTTACGCCGCTGCCCCCGGGACCACACCATGAAGGCGTTCATGGGCCTCTTGACGCGGTCCGGGCTGTTCTTCTGGTTGCCGCCGGTCGCAGCCGCCGTGGCGTTGCCTCCGCCGCCGCCGCCCCCCGAAGCTTGCTGCGGGCCCGGCGGCTTCAGCTCCGTCTCCATCATGTTATACATGCGGGCGCTGGGCGCGGGCGCGGCCCGCCGGCGGCCGCCGACCCTCGGCCCGGCCGGGACTGCGGGGGCCGCGCGCGGGGGCCGGGCTGCAGGGGCCGCGGGCGGGGGCGTCGGCGTGCAGGGTCCTGCGCTGAGACCGGGCGGAGAGTAGTTGGGGGGAAGCGGAGCTCGAGACGGGCGAAGTGCAATTGGGATGAAAAAACAGGCGCTCTCCTCCTCGGGCCGCCGCGATTGTTGTGATTAGTTTTTGGAAAGGCTTAAGCCTCGGGCTCCAAACTTCTTTCTTTCTCTCTCCTCTTCTTTCTCCCAGCCCTGGTCTTAAAGAGGCAGCAAAGTACTTTTCCCTTTTTGCAAACACTCTCTTCTCAGCCTTGACAACTCCTGATACTTTTTTGAACAAGTTAATAGACAACCATCCATGTGATGGGGGCTGTCAGGGAATAAATGGGTTTCCGGCGGCCAATCAGCGCGCGCCGGCTCCTGCGCCGGAGCCCAGCCTCGCCAGAGGGTTTTGCATGAAAGGGGGCGGGGCCTGCCGCGCCGCCGAGCCGAGCCCAGCAGAGCGCTGTGCCCCGAGCCGCGCGGGGGAGGCGGGCCCGCAGCCTGCAGCCGGCCGCGGGGGAACCTTTGTATCCCCCTTTCTCAGCAACAGGTCACGGCGCACGCCTGTTCGAAGGAAGTGGGTAAACAGCACCAAGATGACAGCTCCTTTTCCCCCTTGCTACGGAATATTAGCTCCCTCTTGGATGCATGAGAGAGGATGGGGTGCGGGAAGCTGGGGTCAGGGTGGGGCAGGGCCCATGGGTGGCTCAGGGCGACCGTCCAACTAGTATTTCAGGAAGCTGGCAGGGCCGGAGGTGGTGTGCCATTGTTCCTCCGCTCATCCGCGGCACTTCTCTCGGTTCCAGCCCTTCTTCCTACCTTGGTGCCAACACCCACTCACCCCCTCTTCACACAGTACAGACAAGAAGTTAAGACCCAAGCCTCCGGCCTCAGGGCCCTCCGGCCTTCATCTGCTTGGTTCCCAAACACAAGTCCTCTGCCCATGTGGCCGACTGCAGAACAGAGCTAGGGCCAGGCCTTGATCACAGCCTTCTCCTAGCCCGACTCAGGTGTGGCTCAAGGAACCGCAGCACGTGTCCTCAGCCCTAACTCCCTCCTCCGCCAATCTGTCCCATCCAGAGGGTGCAAAGGCAAAGCCTGAACTCTCCTCCCACTCTCTTTCTAACTCCCACCCCCGACACAAGAGGATTTCAGTGGTGGCAGTTTCAGAGGAGAGCCTGGGGACGGAAGAATCAACAGAAAGAGGCTCCAGAGTGCGGGCGATGGGGGAGGGTCACGTAACTTCCTGGCATCCCACCGCGAGGCACGGAGGTGGCATTTGGGCTGCGCTCTCAAACTCCCTCCCACGCAGCGTTCCCAGGATGGGAGCCGCGCAGCCGGCGTTGCCCCCGCTGGCTGGCACGGCGGTAGCCGCGAAGGCCTGGCCGAGTCGGTCTAAGGCCCGAGAGGCGCCGGGGCCTGGGAGGCGCGGGGTTCAGAGGTACAGGTGCAGGCAGCGTGCGCAGGGATGAGGCCTGCGGAACCCGGGGCGTCGGGACCCTGCAAGCCCAGGCTGCGGGAGGGTGGGCTGTGGGCGGGGGTAGGGGCTCAAGAATCTTGCCGGCCCAGGGCCCGAGAGGGTAATTTTAGCCGATCTCCCATTGTCCAGACCTAAAGATTTCAATCGGCAGGCGCTCAAAAAGCCCAGAGCCACCGCACCACGTCCGTTACAAATAGGTAGTTTTGTTTCTCTTGTTGTCGCTACACGGAGTCAAACAAAGCCCCGTCTAAGTTTCCTTCCACCCTCTTGTTGGAACCTTTGTGGCTAAAATGCACTTGGGTACAAAAGGGGGAGAGAAGGGAAAAAAAGTCCTGGTGCCATTTTTTTTTTTTTCAGAGCTTAAACCATCAGGGTTACTTATTTTCCTTTTTTTCTGCAGTACTCTCTCAGCCCCTCCTCCCCTCATCTACCCCAACTCGGCCTAAGAAAGCGTTCTGAAGGGTATCTGCCGGCCACGCTCCGCTCATTGTCCTTACAAACTGCCCTGTTTATTCTTCACTCTCTTCCCACCACCGCTCTCCCCCCACCCCCGCGTCTCCAACTCCTGTCCTCGCGGGCTTGCCTGTTATTGGCACACTCAAGATAAATGTGCCCACTGGAGACCCAGAAAAAGTTGTGGAACAATAATTTTGCAAACTTGAAATAATAATTTCTACTCCGCCCTCTCCCTGCCCCAGGTTCGCCTTAAGTTTTGGGTTGCTATAGTTCTTGGGAACCCGTAAAGAACTTATAGAAACCCGTAAATATTTGGTTCTCTTCAAATTAAAGCATTGTTTTCAGCTTAATCGGGTGTACTATTACGCTCCAAACGAATCTCTGGAGAAAAGGTTGAGCTGGGGAAGGCAAGCTACCGACTTTTCAACGCTCCTAGTTTCTGGGATGTGGCTGCTGCGCCCCCTGCTGGTGGATTCGCTTTTCCAAGACTATGCTTTTACCTTTAAAAGAAGGTGTGTAGAAATGATTAAAGTAAAAAAAAAATGAGGGGGATGGAAGATCAAACTAATTACATATAATCTAAACAAAAGAAAAGTTAACATATCATATAAGCCGTGGGACCAAATCATAAGAATCAAATTTAATTTGCTTAACTTAGAAATGTACATAGAACCTCCAGATAAGTGGGAGGTTAAACCAGGGGAAAATAGGTACAAATTATGAGATTCAACATATGAATGAATTATGATTGTCCGCGCGTCACGAAGGGCAGGCAGAGCACTCACTTTGTGATTGTGTATGTATCTGTAGGTGCTTAATAGTATTATTCTGAAGACTTAAAAAAAGCTTATGGATAATTAAGTTTGAAGAAAAAAATAAAGAGTTGGTGTGGACATCGGTGGTTTATATTTATTAAGATAAATATTAATAACGGATGATGATAAAGGAACATCTTTTTTAAGATCTCAATATCTTTCTTTCAAGGGTAGTAGTAAGAAGCATAGTTACTCCCCCCCCCTCAGTGGGATGGTCTGTAACTCTAAGATGCATGTGTCTGCACCTGAACTCTATCATAATGTACTTGAAGAGGGTAAAGGGTCTGGCTAGGTCTTTTGTTAATTGCTTTATCATATGAATAAAGTACGGGAGTACATTACAATCGTGTTATCATTTGTAGTATTTATTTACAGCTTTATTTTAATTAAGCTTGCTGTACTTATCGAGGCAATAAACTAACTGTCGCTGGTGTTTATGCATAATAATGTGCAATGAAAATAAAAGAAGATGTGATAGCAAAAACCATTTTCTCATTAGAATATTTTTAGAACATATGCACTGGGAAAAAAAAAGGATCACTGGCCACGCAATTTCTACCAAGCACCATCATAGTCCCCTAAGTATAATAATAACTATAACAGCCCCAGCCCACGACAGAGGCAAACCTCTTTTGGGGTTATAATAGCTGACGACAGTACCAGCAACAATACACTATTGACTAGCAGACAATCAGAAAAAGACTTGGAACAGGGTGCTTCATCCTCTGAGAATTTAAAATGTTGCCACTGGCATAGTTTATGAAAATTGGAAGTGCTTCATCTAAAGAGAATGTAACTCTTCCCTTCCATGGGCAGCAAAAAGCTACACACTTCTAGACCCGCATTAGTGATTAGCATATGCCTGGAGTAATCAGATTTTATTTTGCTCTGCTATTGGCCTTAGCCAGAAGCCTTAACTGCTAAGTATAACCCAATTTTATTTAAAAATCTTTTACATCAGTTTTTCTCTCCTAAATGCTCCCTATCCCTCCTCAAGTATTATATCTGAAGCCAACTGACAATTTTGTGGAGGTGCAGTCTGTAGACTTATTTTTTTCTTCTTAGTGGCAAATAGAGGTTTAAGTTGCAGTAATTAGCGAGAACTAGCCAAGCATCTTACTATTATGATGCTTGTTAAAAATGCTTCGCTCCTGCATCTGCATTTGAGTGGGTTCCCCTCCTCTCCTAATCTCCTTATGGAAATGAAGGCGAACGGCAGGGGACCTGCAGAGTCTCCGAGAATGCCCTTGTTAACTGGAATTTCTCAGCATTGCTAATTAGCAGAGTTTGACGACCACCAGTATTGGGGGAAAGCTCTGTTTAACCACTCGCCAACCATTCCAAGGAAGAGCAGACTAATTTTATTTTGTAATTAAAATCTGAAAAGGGCCCTATTTGACAGTTAGGGCTATGAGAGTTTTATCTCCCCGAGAAATAATTACTGCCTTGATAACTCAATTTTCTGAAAAATGTCAACTGTGGGCTCCAAAAGTTTTAATTTCATTACATAAGGAAAAGCAGCAGGAAAAAAAAATAGAAGAAAATGTACAGAAAGGCTTTCTAATTCTGGACCTGGTTAAATATATTAGGAACCAGCTCTAACCAAATGAAGTGCCCCCTTCCCCTTTTTGTTATGCTCCTCTTTCTGAGTCTAAATGCTAACCTCCTAACCACCTCTTCTGAACATGACCATAGCAGGGATCCTTCTGCAGTGAGGAAAATGACATTGGAGCCTGCTATTCAAGAAGCAAATAAAGCCAAAAAGTGAAGTACAGAGACTATAGAAAAGTTCGTGATTTTTAAGAGTCAAAGATGCAGAGAGTATTGTATCCAGGGCTTAGAATGAATCTGATGAGGTGAGATTCTAGTGGTCTATCCCCTATTAATACAGGAAACAGAGGATTGCAGAGTAATATGCTACTTCATAAAATGCTTCCTTCTGCCCTCTAAGTCACAAATATGTCCAGTCCCTCCACAATGCAGGTGGGGGGTACTTAGCTTCCAGAAGAACTAGATCTCTTAAGATGTAAGAAACACAGTGTACGAAGATAAGGAAACACATCTAGAGGGTTTATTTTCCAAATTAAAAAAAAATAAGGAAGCATATAAAATAACATACTTTCCAAAAATAATCAATAAGAAATATACTAGAAAAGTTAGGATACGGAAAGTAAGGCTAAGAATTAGAAAATGAATCCCATCACTGTGAAACTGCCTTTCCTCTGTACCATGAAGTTTCCCTCACTGGAAAGCCTGTAGGAGACACTTTAATTTTTATAGTATGACTTTGAGAATAATAGATGTTCTTTTATTTGTGCCTTACCCATCCCATTTTCTCCTACGCTAAATTAGATTTCAGAAGTGTTTTATTGACAGGGCCCGTAACCCACCTTTCTAGATGGCACAAAGAACAACCACAGCCTCCTATCCCTTTCTATCTACCATATGGATACAAGGTAGACTGGCAATTTAAAATTGCTTAATCATATTTTTTTCTTCTTGTGTGTCTCTCTTCAGGACCTTGCCTTTAATTTTCAGAAGTGGTATTATACACAACAAATGGACAAGGAGCTGTCGAAGCCCAGACCCAATTTTACCAAATAATTTCACTCAAGAGCCGCAAGGACCCTTGAAACCTGAGGAATGCTGGGCAGTCTGCACTCCGCCCATTGTGCTCATTCCCTTCCATCTAAATCTCACTGATGAAGTAAATACATTTTTAAAAAGGCTTCGGCAATTAGAAACTTAATATATTCCCCTCTTGCTTTGAACTACATTATCTAAAAAAAAAAAAAAAAGAAATCACTTTTTTTTTTTTTTTTTTTGTCTTCTGGGTTCTATGGGCTTACAGTGTTTCATATGTTTCCTTTCAGATAGTCCAGATCAATTATTTTCTGGGCAAAGGATTCACATTTCAGTATTTTTCATTTCTAGTTCTTGAATTATCAACCAATTTTGACATGAGATTCTGTTCCCACATTGCTGTTACTGTCTGGTGGAAAATGTAGTTTGCCCGCTAAATGATCTAATTGCTTTAAAACAAAAATTCACCTGTTAAAGACAAACTGAAAACATGAAGAGTAGCCATTGTTGGTGTTCAATTGCATTTCTGACTGTAAAAGTCAGGGGGGAGAGAGAGGGGGGAGAGAGAGAGAGAGAGAGAGAGAGAGAGAGAGAGAGAGAGATTATCAGAGAGGGCAAATACTCCAGAGAGATCTTAGTCCCTTTGCATCCCCAAATCAATGTTTGGAAGTTATTCACACACCTGTTTGATAGCCAAACTATTTTGGGCAATTCGTCCTACCAAAGACATATGGAGTCCTTTGTGCAGTGGCCACTATTGTTTCCCTAATTTAAATAAAAAGGTGTTCACTTCAAAATTTCTAGCGGCAGTTATTTTCTTTAGTTGAGGCATCTATCAGAGAAACAACCCAAGCCTTCCTTTAGGTTTTCCTGACCCATATTAAGTGACGGCAGTGCAGGCCGGTGCCATGTGACTGCCGCAGCAGAGTCCAAAGTGGCCGGAACTCTTTTGCCTGGAGCTTAGTCTTCTTTCCTCGGGTGACCTCATGTAACTTTCTGCTCTGTGTCACTCACAAGCTTCCCTTCCAGAAGCACAACCCTCTGTAATACAAACAACAACAGAGAGTGATAAAACCTCAGAAAACAAGGGTCTTAGGCATTCCCAAGAGCGAGCTGAGGTTAGAGGAAGACTTGCTGCGCTGGAAAGGACTGGACTGCTTTCTCAGGAAAAGGAGGAAACCGTCCACCTGTAGCATGGCAAGAAGTACGGTGAAAATCACCTACAGTCGCCACCAGACCTGAAAGAAGCCATGGCTGTAGGGTGAAGAAAATCACCCCACAGTCACCACAAATCCTAAAAGAAGCCATGGCTACTTCTGAAAGGTTTACCCTTGGCTCATGCCAAAGTGCGGTGAATCTGTGTGCTCCCATCCTGAGCAGGCTGGCATCCTGTGGCCTTCTGTTGACACCAGGAAGCCGCATTCAAAAGCTCTTCTAACCTCAAAAGCAATGTCTAAGGAGTCAGCCTTTCCTGAGGCCCACTTCTGCCTGTCCTTGGCATCCCCCTTCCAGCCCTGGCTCAGAGGGAGCTGGGCTTCCAAACCCATCCCTGTGGGATTCTCAGATCACTGGCCTGATAATCTTTAAAGGCTCCTTCTGAGCTGGGGCTCTGACTTTTATCTCCCCTCCCACCCTTCTGGCTTTTTGTTGGCGGTCCCCACTCCTTCTTCCTCTTACCCCCACCCTCCTTAATTTGGAGATCACTGACACGATACGCTGTAATGAGTCCTTCAGAAACTGTTATGATCTATGGTGACAGTCTCCACACCTAATTCACAGATTATTGACAAGCACCGTGGGCTCAATGGTGTCAAGTTGTACTTGTGGTATCTACACCCTTCAGCAGCCTACGTAGCTGCTGGGCCCTGGTTCCAGAGCCACAGCCTGGCGGTTTATGGAGAGATGATCATCTATCTGTAGCTCTCTGCTCCTTTCAGCCTGGCCCAGCTGTCTCCCCGGCTCTTTGTCTAGGGGTTGGATTCCAAGAACTGAAGGTTTTCCAGCGTTTAAAAAAAAAAAAAATAACGAACAAGAAGAGTAAACTTAATAAACGAAAGCGCATCCTCGAACCTGGGTCTTATTAATGAGCCTTGCCCGGGCCCCATTTCCAAATAGCCTGCCCAACTCCAAACCACACACCCTGTTTCTCAGCGTTCTAAGCTTGGGAGGCGGAGGGGGTTGGGGGGAGAAAAAGGAAGAGAGGGTTGAGGATTTGGCCTGGACTCAGTGGACCTAAGTGGGCCCACCCGGCTGGCTGGCTCTCAGGATCTCGAAAGACTCACTACTTTACAAAGCAGGGCGCCTAGCCAACCCGCGCGGGCTCAAGCCTGGATGCGGCGACTACAGACCCAAAGCGCCTGCCACGCCCCTAAAGGGCACAGTGCGGCTGGGGAGAACCGGTCGGCTGCCAGCCCCCGGCCGCGGTGCCTTCTCCGAGGATTCAGCCCCACGCTGGCTGCCTCCCTAGTCGCTAAAGGTGGAGGGACCGCCTCCCCGCTGGCAGTCCTGCGGCGTGGGATCGGGGCAAGAGCTGGGCCACCTGCGGCTGCAGAATCACAATGCAACCGAGTCTGGGTGGCGCGCTAGGCCTGGCTCACCCTCTGCCTCACAGCTTCTTGCTCAACCCGGGCAGTGCGCTCTCCTCCGCCCTTGCGAAGTTGCGGGCTTCACGCCGGGCCCCGCTGACCTTTGCCTAGGTCTCCTGTCCGCACGCTGGAGAGAAGGCTCGTCCACTGCCAATTCTTCCACATTCCCTAATGGCGGTTGTCTACCCCTTTTGCAGACCGCCTCCGAGCCAGGGCCTGTCTTGGCCTCTCTACTCCGCTGATCCGCGCGGCGGGATGACTGCAGCGCTGGGAGCCGGGGCACCCAAGAAGCCCTCCCGAATTCTCCTCGGTGCGCGTGGGGTCACAGGGCTAGTCCCAAATCGGGATTTCCTAACTAGGCCCAGCCTCTTTGCGGAGCAAAGAGGAGAGGTGCGGAGGCAGCGGCTCTTGCTTGCCTGTCATTTCGACAGTCTCCGGCGTAGAGATTTCTCAAAAGCAGTATTGTCCCCCCTCCTCCGAGATCGGATCCCGGGATCAGATGAGATCGCATCTCATCGCGCAGAGAAATTCCTTTAAAAACCACCTCGGATCCGCTAATCTGGGAGAGGAATAAACACAGCTTCGACAGCAGCAGACTTGCAGAGATATGGCAGTAAACGTGCAAAAAAGACGCCCTGTTAGACAAAATGAAGCTACTTTCAGAGAGCAAGCCCTATCCTTGCGGTTAAAAGTTAAAACCGGCAAGCATGCCCCCGAAGTAGGAAATGGTCATTTTGTTCATGTAGCACCTGATGTTTTCCATTTGATTTTAAACTAAACAAACCAACATTTTCTGCATTGTTGTGACTCTAGAGGCTGTGTTCTTTTTGAAGTCCGTCTTTTTGAATCAATCAACAAAGATACGTTCCCCACCCTCGTCGGCAAAAGCTACAGCTCTTTCTTACACACACAGGTTTGGAAGTATTAAACAAACAAACAAGCAAACAAGTGTTTCCAGGATGACTTGAGTCCCTGGCCAATAAAATGTATCACAGATCAACCTCCCCTGAAACTCTACATTGAGATAAAAGTAGAAAAAGATCTGAGACACCTGTTTGGTAGACAAATCCTGGGATCTAACCGATTGCCAGGAGGGAAAAGTTGGATCAAGATTGGTTTGAGGGGCGGCAAATACACTTGAGGAAGAGACTGGACTTTTAATTACGTACTGGGACTAATAATCAAATATAAACGAGTTACTTCATTCACTATACACCCCAGCGCTTCAGTTGCCTAGCCTCGTATCTGAGATGCAGTTGGCGTTCTAAGCGAAGCGCTCTCCGCTTTAGTATTTTGTGAAAAGCTGACGAGCGTGAGAAGCATTTTTTATTCTGTTTCTCTGTGGCACTACCGCAGAACCTTTCAAAGAAGACCCCCGAAACCAAACCAGCATGGGGGAGACTGTGGTGTAAGGAAGAATGTCATTTAAAAAAATGGAATTGAAAGAAATACCATCTCCTTAGTTTTTGTTAAATTATAGATATCTTTTAAATACATTAAAAACTTGTGTCCGCACCCCACTTCCTTTTTTTGAGGGCAATAAAGAGTTTTCTCTAATCCCAGGGCAAGGGCTGCTGCGGGTACCGGGACGGCGCTATGCATCTCCCACTGCGTCCAACAGGGGGCGCTGGCACGAGACCGCCGAGTCGCTTCTCATCTGAGCTGCTCGCGGCCCGACCGCGACAGTCGCTGGCGGGGTCAAGCATTGAGCTTTCGTCTTTGCGGATAAAAAGAGATCAAAGGCTAAATTCTTTTTTGGGTGTGTTGTGTTGTGGTGTGTTGTTGTTGTTGTAGTGACGGTGTGTGTGTAGAATGGTATTAGTTTTAACCAACTACGAAAATGTGGAGCTTTGATGTTCTTATAAAGAAACTCCCACGGGTTGTAAAATTATAAGGTTTCTGAGCCAATACACAGCTGCGGTGTGTGTGTGTGTGTGTGTGTGTGTGTGTGTGTGTGTGTGTAAATTATTTAATTAAAATATATTTTCCATCCGTTCACTGGATCCTTTTAGAAGTAATTTAAAAGCTGACGCTTATCCTTCTGGCTGGCCTGTTAACCCTGCCTCAAGTTTCCAATACTTTTGGCTGTGTCGAAGGCCCTTCTGCTAAATAGAAGGGGAAAAAAGTGATCCAAATATTTAAATTCCCCACTAAACAGTTACTCGTCTGTTTCTTTCCCTTACTTTCTTTACACAGGGGCAATTATGTGACGGGAACGTTTTACCCTGTCGGTTCCTCAAAGCCAGGTATAAATGACGAATTCTAATAGAAAAAAATCTCGGTGTTGGGCCACATAACCATCCTAATATAAGAAGAAATCTAAATAAAACTGTAAACCACTCACCCCCACCCCAAGTTAAAAAAAAAAAAAACCACAACTACCCTTCACCTGTATTTAAATAGCGTGTCTTTAATTACAGCGGCGGGGGTTGCCTGAGGCTGGAATGAAATTAGCAGTCATTACCGTCCTTTAACTCCGTGGTGCTTTGATCAGCACTAGATTAGTTTTCCAGTTCTAACAAAGGCTCTACAGCAAGCAGTGGGCTGTAAATAAGACCGCGCGACCTGCCCTCAACACCTTTTCTCTTGTCAATCACAGATCTATCATTCAGCCCAAGATTAACCTTTATCTACCAAATTTTTAAATAAAAAAAAAAAAAGTGAGGGGCAAGGAGGAGGAGGAGGAGGAGGAGGAGGAGGAGGAGGAGGAGGAGGAGGAGGAGGAGGAGGAGGAGGAGGAGGAGGAGGAGGAGGAGGAGGAGGAGGAGGAGGAGGCATAAGAAAAGGCCCCTGACCACCGCACGCCTGGGTGGCAGAGGTCCGCAGGAGCCTCCTTGAACCGCTCTGATGGGCGGGTGTCAGAGGTGCCTGATCCGCAGACTGGCCTCCCTTACCGCACTTCTCAGGCAGAGAATCAGGCCCTGTTCCTCCCACACCCCACCCTGCACTGCTCATCCCCCACAAGCCCCCCTCCCCCCCCTCCACGGATCAAACAGCCATCCATCCTCTCCGCGGCTTGGAGGGAAACGCGTGTCAAAAATCACGTGTACTAAGTTTCTGGGATGAAAAACACCTATCTCTTCTACGAAGTGCAGAGAAAAACAAATCAAAACAAAAACAAAAACAAAACAAAACAAACAAACAAACAACAACAACAACTCCCCCCCCCCCCCCCCCCCCGCACCACCAGCGACAAAACCCTTTCCTGAGCCTGGGACGGCGAAGGCGACCTCTTGCAATTTGTCATTAGAGGGCGCCAGAGAGCAGCCCACCGCCCCAGCCAGCTCTCGGCCCTCCCAGCTCCCAGCCTCGTCAGCCTCTGGCGTTCCCGCTCAGGTAATATTTCTCGATGATCCTGCCCCCTTGCGTTTCTGTCTCCCTCTATTCCGGTTGCATAAAAGAATGAGGGTTCGCCATGTCCTCTGCCTCTCTCTCTCTCTCTCTCTTTTTTAAATGCAAGCTCCCTCTCACCCCAATTACCGCCCCCACCCACAGACCCGACGGAGACTGAAGTGAGCCCTTCAGGGTCTGTACCTTTCATCCACCCCATGGCACAGCCGTCTGCGCAAGGGTCTTTGTAGAAGAGCAATACTAGAGTTTAACAGTTTTAAGATGCAAGCCCTCAATTTTTTTCATTATTAGATTTGTCTCTGGGGACTCACGGGTCTGTTTCTTAGTTTTCACTTATAAAGAAACACACACACCCCTTTCAAGCCACCTGGTTACGTTTAGACCTAAAACTAACTGTTCAGAAGAGAATAAAATGTCATTTCAATTCTGCATTTGTTAAAGAGATCTTAATTAACATTTAATTCCCAAACTTAACACCTTCAGACTTAAATCGGCCTGTGTTAAATGACTGCCACACGGGGTGGGTATCCAGATCTCTTAAAGGTCAAAAAAAAAAAAAAAAAAAAGGCAGAATGAGAAGGGAAGAAAGTGAGTGAGTGAGTGTGTGTTGGGGGGTGGGGAGAGGGAGCTAGCCATGAATGTCAAAGTTGGGTTGCAAGCTACTTACGCGTCCATGCCAGATCAGGGTGTTGTCTTGTAGCAGTTTGATTGGCAGGTAAAAAAGCACTGAACGTGAGGGCTCCCGGAGCCTCTTGTCAGCCCAAGCTGGATCACTCCTCACCGGACAGAATGAGTTGAAGGAGCTCGCACTTCCCCCCTCTTCCTCCATCCGAGGCACCGAGAATCCATTTCGGCTTTTCTTCCCCCAGTCTCTTCCATCAGCCTCCTGCCTTCCCCGCACCGCTTACACCAGCTTCCAAGACCTAGCCTAGCTTTGCCTCTGCAATCCCCTGCAACAAGAAAAATCGTTTATGGCTTAAAACCCCAAATGGCTGATTTTTTAAAAGAGAGAGAGAGAGGGAGAGGGAGAGAGAGAGAGAGAGGAGAGAGGGTGAGGGGGAGAGAGAGGGGGAGCGGGAAGAATGCACCCAGAGAACAACAAAAAAGTCAGTTATCCTAACACCGCTCTGTCCCCCGCCGTACAGAAGAATAAAAAAAAACAAGCTTTATGTTTTTCAGTGGGTATTCAAAGATAATTTGATGCCATTGTTTCTGCTACAGATGGTTCTTTTAAATACAATAACACGGCTCTTTGTGCAGGCTACTCACAATAAAATCCAAAGCGTTCCCCTGAATAACCATTTTGTTCTCTCTTGTATGGGGCCAACAAAAGATGCCGTGAGGTAATGGGTTCTGTTTATTGAAGCCATAGAATAGGGGTTTGATAAAGATTTTTTTTTTTTAAGCAGAAGACCTTGGAAGGTCGGGCTGATCTCTTCATATTTTTTATTAAAATATTTGTCCAATACATTATTCCTTGGTGCAGCTGCAAGCTTCCTCCTTGATTCTTAATCAGCCCAAACATCTGTCTCTTGGAGGCTTTAAAAATTCTGCAATTGTATCACTAGTGCAGTAACCTTATCAAACCCTAAATCTTTAGGCTCTGTCCAGGCTGAACGCAAGGCAGATTCGATTGCATTTGGGTGGAAGGAGGGTTGGGGGAGAGGAGACAGAAAATCCCAGTTCCCGTGACTTAAGGAAATGAGGCTTTCCTCTCCCCAGGCTGGCTGACCATGCTACTGGATGGATCAGACACAAGCTTATAGCTGAGGACTTCTCCAATCCTGAGGTGTTCCTCCTCCCTCTGCAAGCACCTGCCAGAGAACACCGGAGGGGCTGGGGCAAGGCAGGTTTTCTTTCTAGCTGGCCTTTCTCTCAGCTAATCTGGAAATCCTAGCCTGGAGCCTGGGTTGAGTAGAACCACTCAAAGGTCAGACTCTAGCACTCCACAGATCCTACCCTTAGCTCTCTCCCATTCATCCCTAGCTACTTGTGACTGCACAGGGTCTGGGACTGGACTGACGGCTAACCTCCAGCTGCAGTGCTTCGTACTCTCAGGCTGGCTCTTGGCAGCTAGCTGCTGCCTTTCTTTCAGTTCTGTTTTCTCTCACTCAGAAAACCCAGCATCTACACTCCAAGGAGGGCCTGAAGGAACTCTGAGCAGAGGGCTCTCCATCCCGGGACAAGGGTGCCACTGCAGGGAAGTGGTTAGTTTCTGACTGGTCTGTCTACCTTCCTTCCTACATAGAGGCATGACTTCATTGCTCTTTAGGCCTGCAAGAGACCCTAGTGACTATTACCTACTCTCCTGACTTCTGCTGTCTGTGGCAAGATTTGGGGCAAGACAATAGTCTTTTCAGTGAATTTTACAACTGCCCCCCCGGGGGGTTATTCCTTTTCTTACCACAAAACTCCCAACTAAAAGATAAACACTCAAACGAGTTCCTTAAAAAATTGATCTCATCTGCTATTTTTCCCCCTCTGGAAGCTATTGTGTTATTGATTTACAAATGGCCATCTCACAAGGGGATTCGGGGAGGATGGTAACTTAAACATTAGAAACAAAGCCTTGGCAGCAAAAACCATTTCAGGGGTATCTCGTAGTGATACATCATCTAAATTATTTATTTATTTTAAGACAGGGTCTCACAATGTAGCCCTGGTTGGCCTGGAACTCACTATGTGGACCAGGCTGGTCTTGTTGCCTCTGCCTCCAGACTGCTGGGATTAAGGGGTGCATGCAGCACCACACCTGGCTTAAATCACCTATTGTATACATTGTTGAGATCAACGGGATAAACGGCCCAATAGAAGTCTGAAAACAATTAAAATTGGGGCAATACTTAAAAGAATTAAGCATTTCTTAAAGCTGGTTGAGAAAAAGGTGCACCCTGACTGGAGCTATAGCTGCCAAAAGGTAAAGCCCTCACCTAGCATGCATAAAGTCATAGGTTCAACTCCCAGTCTGCCAACAACAGAAGACAATGAGCCTGGGAGAGCACCTGTGCCAGGTGGGAGGAACCTTTACCATTGACTAAGGGGATGTATGGGTATTTTCTACTTGGGGCACTGCGGGAGAGGCGGGGCACCATATAGTCAGTAGGAACACTACCAATAACTGCGGGGATGAGGAAGGCAAGTGTGAAATGAATGCCCAAGTTGTCATAGCAACTAACTCTGGAAAGAGCAGAGTGAACCACTGTATTTCTCTCTCGATGTTTTCACTATTTAGACTCACAAGGATGTAGTCAGAGCTTCCCCCTGTTTTACACAGACTGCAAGAAGACCCCAGCTGATGATCTCTCTCTACTGAAGAATTTGGGACTGGACCTAAGACTCAGGCTCAGGGTGAGACATGCTGTGTACCATCTCAGCCCTAAGAAGTTTAAAATTAGTTGTCCCCTGCCTCATGTACACTTACAGGAGGTGTGTGTGTGTGTGTGTGTGTGTGTGTGTGTGTGTGTGTAAGTCATCCAAAGTCTCAAAAGCCTTAATTCAAAGGCTTTGCAGTCACCTAGAAAGAAGACCAACACTGAGCTAATAATGAATGGAGGAAGTGTCCTGGCAGGTGACAGCCCAAGGGACAAGGGAGAACTGCCTTTGCAGATGAGAAATCTGGAGCCAGTGGAAAGCTACTTAGGAAGAAAAGAAGGGGGAGGGAGGGTAGGGGGATAGGGAAGAGGGAGAGATGAAAGGGAGGAGAGAAAGGAGAGAAGGGATGGAGGGAGGAAGGTAGGTTTTCTGTGGGGGTGGGGGGAAGACAAGCTGACTAGTCTCTCACCTGCACCCTGACCCCATGTTTGGGGTAACAAAGCCACCAAAAGGATGTAAGGGGGTTGGGAAGTGATAGCTGTTTCCTGGATTTTTTTGGGGGGGGCTGTAGGGGTGGGTTTGAGACAGGGTTTCTCTGTTGTAAATCTGGCCATCCAAGAACTCCCTCTGTAGACCAGGCTGGCCTCCAAACTCACAGAGATTCCCCTGCCTCTGCCTCCCAAGTGCTGGAAGAGGAGTGCTTTGGAGGAGGAGAAGGGCACTTTGAGACCAAAGCTGAGCCCCACAAGTTTGCAAGCATGAGATTTCCTGGACAGAATGGGTGGGTTTTCTTCAGAATGGGAGTGAATAACACTCACCAGGAACCATTCAGGATGAGGAAGGAAGGAGGGAGAGAAGGAGAGAAAAATCAGGAGCCTTGAGGTTGAGGGGTACTACACCAGGTGACAGCCTGTAGTCTGTCTCCTCCCCCCACCCCCATAAGCAGCCACTCATTCACCCAGTGCCCTCAACCATGCTCTCCACATGGAAATCAGTCTGGCCCTGAGCATCTGTGTCCCCTGAGCAGGACCCAGTGATATGCTGCCTACTCCTTGCTCTGCGCCTGGCTTCTGCAGCTCCACAAAGGGAAGGGGCCAAGGTCAGCACTGCTAGCCACTGCCGGAGGTTTGATGTCAGCGCTCTCAATATGCCAAGGGCCCGGACATCCTCCAAGTGACCACTTGGACCTAAACCTAAAGGACATGGTGGCTTGCTACCACCCACTTGTGGGCCACCAGAGGGAGGCTAGTGATGTCCCGCTAGCCACCACCCAAGGAAAGGAAAGCTTCAGACCCTTAGTGCCCCATCTGGCTCATGGTCTAATCCTGAGAGGAAGGCCTCTCTATACTAAAGTACGGAATCCATTTTGTACCCATAGCTTTGCAGGTTACTGTTCTCCACAAGCCTGTGTGGGCCCATGGGCTGCTTCAACCTCTGTGTGTGTGTGTGTGTGTGTGTGTGTGTGTGTGTGTGTGTTGCTGCACTCACACCCAGGGGATGTGTGTGTATCTCTGACTCCAGGCTCAAACTTTGAAACGACTTTGCAACACTTCTTCCTCTGAGCACACAGTGTGGGGACAGGAGCTGGATAGCAGTCACCTGGAAGGGAGGCCCTGGGACGGACAGTCTTGCAGGAGAGACTGGGAACCTCAGAGAGGAGGGCTGCTCAGGTCAGGGAATCTGACTTGGAAGAGGAGTTGGCTGCCACACCTGCGCCACACTGCTGAGCCTGTGGGCTGTTAGGAGGCTGGCTGCTCAGCAAGGCCCTCCCCCGCCCTACCCTCACACTCTGGGACTCTCTGAAGTTCCTGGTGTTGACAGATGACCCGGATCTAAGAAAGGTGAGCTTTATAACTAAGTGGAAGTTTCAGCAAAAGCAAGGGCTGTCGGGAGACTTCACTGTGGCCTCCGCCAGGGTTCCCCCCTCTACCCCACCCCCCCCACATATGAATTGAGATTATACAAACAGCCATATACTTTATCTGTGTATTTGAAAAGTATTAATTTTAGTCAGGCACAGTGGCCCTCTTTGTCATTTCACCACTCAGGAGGGTAAGACTCAGCAGGATGAACGATTGCTCCCCATTCAGGACCAGTCTGGTCTATACAGAGAGTTCTAGCCAGGGACCTTGTTTCAAAAAACAAAGAAACCAAACAAAATATAACAAAGGGGCTATGAATATAGCTTGTGGTGGAGAGCTTGCCTGAGTGTGTGCACGGCCCTGGGTCTAATCACTAGTATTGCGGTTAAGTATGGAAATAAATAGAAAACATGAAGGAATAAAAATGAAAATAAATTAGTTGGACCGTGCTGTACACCAATACGATTGGCAGTAAAATACACCAATCAACTAACGCATTTGATCTCTTCGTTATTTTCCACACTTTTTTCTTTTTGATATTCTTTTTCCCTTTAGGACTTTTCTTTATTGCTTCTGTGTACAAGGCGTATAAGTCACTCTGGGCTTAGTGAGCCATGTCTACAATCTCAGCACTTGGGAAGCCGAGGCAGTGGGACTGCCAGAATCTGAGACCAGCCTAGGCTACAGAGGGATCCTAGAGGGATCTCAAAAGAAAATTTGAAAAGGGTATTAATGAAAACTATTAGACATTGAAACTGCGCTATACATTTTATGAACCTGTTAATCAGTTTCTTGATTTATTTATGTATTAATTCACCTGAGTGTTACTCTGAGTCACAGGGACTGGGGAGAAGGCAGGGGCTGTAATACACCACCAGGTGTGGGAAGCTGGCTGCTATACAGTCTAAGTTAAGCGAACTTTTCTGTGTGAAGGAAATACTCATGTCACTTCCTAGACTTCAAGAATAATGCAACTGGAGCCATTTTCAAATGTATGTCTTCTACATTTCCTTTTTTTAAACAGCGTCTCATGTATCCTTGGGTGGTCTCAAACCTGCTAAGTAATAGCCTTAAGCTTCTGAGCCTCTTGTGGCTGGAGAGAGAGCTCAGTGGCTAAGAGCACCTGCTGCTATTTCAGAGAACCTGGGTTCAATATTCAGCATCTGCATGGCAGATCGAAATTGTAACTCCAGTCCCCAGGAATCCAACACCCTCTTCTGGCTTCCATGGGTAACAGGTACGCACATGGTACACATGCATCCATACAGGTACAGCATTCATATATGTATAATTAAAAACAAGTACAATCTTAAAACAAGAAGAGGAACAATAACACAAACACATCCTTCTGCTCCTCCTGCCTCGGCCTCCTGATGCTGATGGGTTATAGACGTGAGCCACCACACCTGACTATATCATGTCCTCTTGAAGTTTCCAGTGCATAGTTCAGACTGCTAGGCTTGAGCTCTCTGAGACAAAGTGCATGTAATTTAACTCCACAAACACAGTCCTAGACCCATGGCCACAGGCAGTCTCCAGTTTATTTAGAACAGGAGAAGTTTGGAAAGGCACCCAATGGGTGGTACTTACTGTCCATGTCTCTGTTTCATAGGCACAAGGGTGGGCAGATGGCTTGGGTAACTAACTTACTGACTCTTTATTGTTGGTGTTTGTATTGTTGCTGAGACAGCATCTCATATAGTCAAGGCTAGCCTTGAACTTGCCATGAAGTTGAGGATGACCTCGAACTCCCGATCCTCTTGCCTCCATCTCCCAAGGGCTGGAATTACAGGTTTGTACTCTACATCCAGGATATCCAGTGCTAAGGATTGAACTCAAAGCTTTGTGCGTTCTACAGAGGAAGTCACATCCTCAGTCTCATTCACAAATGATAAATATGCTCTTTAAAAGTAATATTGTGGCAGATTTTGACAGAAAAGGAACGTGCTCTTGGGGATTTGTCTAGAAAGGAGTTACTGATCCAAAGGAACATTCCCAGGAGAATTTCTACTGCTTTCCTCCAGCAGTGCTTCCTACCATCCATTCCTTCCTCTTTGAGGAATAAACAACATTCTGTTCAGTTGAGGGTAAACAAGAAAGGAACTAATCTTGAATTTGGACACCGGATACTGTCTCACTTCTTGTAACAGCACGTGAAGTTGGACTTACTTTAGTCCCTTTTATTTTATAGCATAAAAGGAGATGTTGGGTGAAAGGCCCGTGGCTTCTGAGCTGGGACAGAGAACTGGCTTTCCCACCTGAATCTGAAACAGGGTCTGGTCTTCCGGTAGACTGAGGCCAAATGGACTCAAGCATGTGTCATTGCATCTGACTGCTGTGAGCACAGGAGGCTACAGCTCGGTAAGGGTCTTGCTTTTCTCTTTTTTGGAAGACAGGCTTTCCCTTGCCTCCCCATCCTCCCTTGACCTTTTTGTTGTATTTGGGAGACAGGGTCTCACTCTGGAGGTCACGCTGATGTGGAACTCACTATGTAGCCCAGGTTGGCCTCAAGCTCTCAATCCTACTGCCTCAACCTCTGGAATGTTGGGGTTAGAGCTGAGACAGTCTCTTAGTTCTGCACTTCATTAGGATCTTTGATATACCAGTCTCTGTCTTCCTTCACACCAGAGTTGGCCTAGAGTTTATGTTTAATTAAGAAAAAATTTTTTGAGACAGTGTATCATATATCCCATCCTGGCCTCAGACTATATGGATGAAGATGGCTTTGAACTTCTGATCCTCCTGCCTCTGCCTTTCCAGGGCTGGGTCACAGGCTTGAGGTACCACTCCCAGTTTATACAGTACTGGGGTTCAGATTTAGGGCTTTCATGCATGTCATCAAGTCCCGGGCTTCTCTTAGGCTAGGCTGATCCATGTCACAGTTCTATGTGTCTAGATTATATGGGTCTGAGGAAGCAGCAGTCTTAAAGACCCAGCCTCAGAAGCCAAAGGGCTGGGAGGGAAATGTAGTAATAACAGGGAATATGACTGCTAATTAACCTTATTAATGCCTGTAAACTGGAGAGCATTTATATATGTATTTTCTCAGAAAGGTAATGGGATATATTGCTTTCTATGAATTTGCCTGGGTCCCCCCATCCCATGGGTGATTCCTTATATCAAAACCACCCTTCGAGGTTGGTAACTGTTATTTTAAGACAGTGAAACATAAAATAAACATTGTCATTTTAAATAGGAACTGCGGGGAGTTTAATTTGTATCTCAGATAAAATTAAACATATGGTGAACAAGGTATAATATATTTTTTACACTTTAGCTGCCAACGTGGCAAACGGTGGCCGGTTCCTCTCACCAGCAGACTTGTCCGTGGTTTGTTTACTAGCTTATTTGAATTAAAATAAAGCTTTGCTTCTGCTGACTGCACCGCATTATCTATGAGACCGTAATCCTGCGAGCAAATCCTGTATCTTCTAGAACTGGCTCTTTTGTTTGGGATTACTGAGAGCTTAGCTTATAACAAAGAAGAAGGAGGCATCCTTCTCTTCCTCATAATTAAGTGCAGGGACTAATTCAGAAACAAACCCAGAGAGATGTACTATTTAGAGCTATATTTCTATGCAGAATGGGTGTTGGGGGGTGGGGGGAGGCAGGATGGGCCAGACACCTGATTGTTAGCAGAAGGTTTAAACCATTAAGTAAGTGTACTACAGGATTCCAGCCCATTAAAATTAAGAGCCACAGCCAATGAGGTACCGATGGCCTCTGCACAGGGCAGCAATTCTGCATGAAGGGCCTGAAAGTATGTTTGCCAAGAGGAAGTGTTTGGTGTCAGGCTTGAGAGGTTGTGTGCTGCACTCCCTGGTGTCATTTATCTTCTTCCATTATTCTAAGAGGCTGCCCAATTAATAGTTGTCCTGAGCAGAGATGTTAAATGAGAAATAAGCAGAGCCAAACTACTTTTATTCAAAGGGGAAAAAAATAAACTTCCTTTCCTCCCAAGGATTGTCAACATTTCGCCTCCAGGGTGCACATGATTTTAGCAAAATTCCTGGTTCTTTCCAAGATTCCAGGCAAGCTTCTTTGTTGTGCAGAACTCAAGTGTGTGTTCAAAGAAGGGAATTTTTTTTTTTTTTTTACTACAGAACGATACGCACAGACTGCTTAATAATCCGCGTACGAACTGTTGTCTGTTTATGTCTATTTATTGAAGGAGAAGGAAAACAGGTTGATTTATCAATGTCACCAACATTAATTGTCACAGACAGGGATTGGGAGGATATCTGGGAAACCAAAACAGACTCTGCTAAAACAGGCCCCCAGACTTTGAAAACATCCAGGCGAAGTGACAGTTCAGAGCATCTGTCAGCCTTCTGTCTGAGCCTGCGCTGGAAGGCATGGGGTGCACAGCTGTAGGCATTTCAGGCTTTTTTCCTCAACATCTGTCACAGCAGTATAATAATGTAGGTAATTACCAACACCTTACATAAACTGTTGGCTATTTCAGTTTTGAGAAGGACTAAAATTAGTGTTCCAATCCTTGGCAAAAACTGAGATAAATGTAATCATTTTTTTTTTTAATCTGAAAAATGAATAAACGATCTGATCTTTTTAAAAAGTACACACATTTTAAATATTTTTCTGCAGCTGATTTGAATATGTACTGTATTAAAAAGCAAACACCCACACATAATGTTATGTTTGAAAGTAAAGACAGAGCAAATGAGGGAAGAAAGAAGCCAGTGACTGGCCCTCTGACCAACCAAAGGTGTCATGATTTGTGATGAAAGGATAGCATTCGCTAAAACCACGCAATTGTGGCATTAATTGTGTCTTCGTGAGAAATTAAACATTCATTTAAAATATCACGCTACCACAGTCCACAGTGCTGAATTATTAAAAATGCATCTGTCCACTCTTCTTTCAGTGCTAGAACTCTGCAGCACCGTGGCAAATTAAACTATAACTCATACTGTGCTACTCAGTCACTAGAGGCGAGCAACTTATGTATACCCGAGGCTCCTTCATTCGTTAGGTGCCACCTGCCTACAGATCACCTACAGGATGCAGAGCTTTACTCTCCCATAGCTGCTGATTCCCTTGGCCTGCTAAGCTGTTTTCCAGCCTAAACAACTCTGAGCAATAAGATCGCCTTATCTTTTCTGGGGGAAGATGCTGGTCAATGATGTCTCATCGAAAGACCAGGTCCATCCACAACCAATAAAGGAGCTGTATAGCCAAGCTTTAGCCAGACATGCAGTGTCACGGTTCCAACTCATTACACACTTCTTTTGTTTCTGTTACAAAAGGGATGTTACCTTTGTCAGAGGCTGCGATTCCAGTATGTTCAGGCAAAGACAAGGGAAAAATGGAAAAGTGCTATCAATTCTGCCCACAGTGAGGAAGGACTGTATGGTCAGAAGGTCATAATCACCCTCCCATGCACGGTTTGGGATAGACCACTGGTCACTAAAGCTTCCATGTTGTCACAGAAAGATATAAGAAGAGGCTAGAGAGATGTGTCTTAGGTTACTTTTCTATTGCCATGATAAAGCACCATGACCAAGGTGACTTAGAAAAGAAAGCATTTAGTTTTGGGGCACATGGTTCCAGAAAGTCCATGACCAATCATGGCAAAGAACACAGCAGCAGCAGGCAAGCAGGCATGGCACTGGAGCAGAAGCTGAGACCTTACGCCTGATCCACAAGCACAGGGTGGAGAGAGATAACTGGGAACGGTGTGGGTTTTTGAAACAGCAAAACCCACCCCATGACACACCTCTTTCAGGAAGACCATACCTCCTAATCTTTCCCAAACAGTCCCATCAACTGGGCCAAGCAATCAAATCTATGAGACTAGGAGGGGCACTCTCGTTCAAACCACCACAGATGACTCAGCAGTTAACAGGTTAAGAGGTCTGGTACTCTTGCAGAGGTTTGATTCTTGGTATCTACATGGTGGCTCGCGATGGTCTGTAACTTCAGTTTCAGGGGCTTCAATACCTTCTTCTGACTTTCACAAGTACCAGACATGCAAGTGGTACACAGACATACACATAGGCAAAACACCCATACACATAAATAAATAAACAAATAAATAAATGAATGAATGGAAGCTCATTAAAAAAAAAACCACACACACACAAACGATATAAGAAAAGGGAACTGTGGAGAATGCTGGGTGAGAACTGTGGTTGAAAAACCCTGTTCTCAAACAGGCTTGATTTAACACATATGTAGCGAAATCAAATGGTTATTTTGGTAGCAAAAATATGCGCTGAATATTATTCTTTCTTAGGTCTATCTTGTGGGGGATGGATATTTTATTAATGGGCTCACTATGGCAAAATACTGTGTCACAAATTTCAACATTCATATTCAAAAGATCTAGAAAGAGAAGGTAGACGTAAAAGGAGGCGTTAGGAATAAAGATGACCGGGGTGGTTGTGGCGGCTCGTGCCTGTAATCTCGGAGCTATGGAGGCGAAGGCAAAAATACAGAGTGAACCCTTTCTTCAAACAACTACCAAACTAGGCCAACACCAAACCAAACAGAACCCAAGAATAAAGGTGAATAAAGAAAAAGAACAACGCGGATACTAACAGAGAAGAAAGTTAGTGCGAGCCTCAGCGAATGGAAGGAGGTACTGATGGTCAAATGGAACAGGGACCCGCTGAAAACTTAGGTGCCGTAAGGGTTAATGTTTCCTGCGTCACCAGTCATAAGAACAAGTCTTGGAAAGAGAAATATTTTTAAATTGTAAGCTTGAAGTTTAGTTTTGAAACGTGTTGAAGTGGGCTCCTTTGATACTTTTCAATGTCCTAGTTTGATAATTTTGAGGTCCAGAAAGAGGAAAGAGAAGAAAGCAAATCAGTTTTTGAATGACGTGGTGAATATTTTAAGGGCGACTTGGACTTTGAGAGGGCGTTGCTTTCTCCGCTAGGCTAAAACAGAACAAACACATCAGCAAGAGCAGATGTTTGGGGGAACGTCAAGATGATTGTGCAAGAACAACCCACTGAAGTGGGCACGTGTGTGGGAATGCTCATGTGCACCGTGAGCACCAGGCACCCTGCAAGCACCCTCCTTCCATTGTAAGACTCTGCTCCTGGTGTATTAGGTCAGACTCTGTTGGGATCTGTCTCCCAGCTCTTTGGGATGCACAGTTTGCAGCCAGTCCACACCCCATTTTCCTTGTGTTACCATCTGTTCCCTTGTGTGCCCATGGCCTCCCTCTCCCTTCAGGAAGAGTTTTGATGCGGGCTCATCTTTCCTGGTGTGTCCTAGGCTAGCTCCACCTTTCAGCTTTTCGAAATCTGAAATAAATGGCTCATAAACTGGTCCTCTGAGACGACCCACGACCCTCTGAAACACCCACGGACTCGTTAGTCAGTATTTGCAGAGGTATGTCTTTCTCCCTAAGTCTAACTATACGTGATAGAGTTATTCTCTTCTATGACTAAAAATCTTTGCTGATTTTTAGGTTCTACTGACTATAGAGAGATGCAACAATGGAGAAGAATTAGAGGGTGTTTCTGTTTTTGCTTTTTGAGATATGGCTTCACATATGTATTTCAGGCTAGCTTAGGACTGACTGTGTAGTTCAGGCTAGCCCAGTTCTCACAGAGATTCACCAGTCTCCGCCTTCCCTGTGCTGCAATTGAAAGTGCATGCAACCACCACAGGAGGTGGTGACACACACCTTTAATCCCAGCATTCAGGAGGCAGAGGCAGGCAGATGTCTGTGAGTCTGAGGCCAGCCTGGTCTACAGAGTGAGTTCCAGGACAGCCAGAGTTACAACAGAGAAACCCTGTCTTGAAAAACAAAAACAAAAAACAAAAAACAGTGTATGTAACCATACTTAGGACTAGAGTTTTTAAGGGTCATATTAATTTTCTCCTCACTGATATTTATTATTATTCCACTAAAGGGACAAATTTAAAGGCAGCATTCCGCCTAACCCTAAGAAATTCCCCATATTAAATTCTCCATATTCTCTTCTGACTTTTGGCCCATAAATACTTGGCATACCCCCAGTCAGTATACACACACACACACACACACACACACACACACACACACACACATTTATTGAATGCTACTGTGTCACTTTTGAGTTAGTCACGTCACTGTTGTGTTTCTTTGCTTCTTTGTAAACACATTTATTTTTCTTTCTGAGACAGGGTCTCATATAGCCCAGGCTAGCCTCAGTGAGGATGACCCTAAGCTTCTGGTCCTTATACCTCTGCTTCCAGAGCTCTGGAATTACATGTGTGTGCCGCCACACCCAGTTTGTCGAGGCTTAAACTCAGCATCTCAAGCATGGTGGGTAAGCACTCTCCCCACTGAAGCACATCCAACCCAAATCCCCGGTCCCTGTTACTGTGTTTTGATGGAGTTTGTCAGTGTGGAGCAAAGACTTACTCTAAATACTACAATTATTTAAAAAGAAACATCATTTGTGTATGGGCAAACATATGCCATTGCGCATGTGTGGTGGTCAGAAGATTCCACGCTGGTGGGATCAGTTCTCCGCTTTCACCTTTACGTGGGTGTCAGGGATCAAACTCACATTATCAGGCTTGTACAGTTAGCTCCTGTACCACCGGGACCCTGTGGCCAGTCTAAATATCACACATTCTTTCTTACCTTCTAAAAATTAATTCTTTGACAATTTCATGTAGTTCATTTTGATCATATTAAGAACCCCCAAATGCCTCTAAAAATTACATTATCGATAGTGATAATGACTATTTGTGTGTGTGTGTGTGTGTGTGTGTGTGTGTGCCTACACCTGCCATATAGTATGTATGTGGAGGTCAGAGGACAACCTGGAAGAGTGGTTTCTGTCCTTTCATTGTCAATCCCAGGGATTGATCTCAGGTCATCTGGCTTGGCAGCAAGGGCTAACCCACTGAGCCATCTCACTGGCCCTACGCATTCTAATGGTGGAATTTTAGGTCCCCACAAAAAAAGACTGAGGAAGACATAATCTTTATGGTAGCAATCCTAGAGTCCTTTTTATTTTTTTATTTTTTATTTTTTTTAAGACAGGGTCTCTCCATTATGCAGCTCTGATTGTTCTGAAACTCACTATGGAGACTAGGCTGGCCTTGAACTCACAGAGATCCACCTGCTTCTGCCTCCTGAGTGCTGGGATTAAAGTCATGTGCCACCACAGCGGGTGGGTCCTCTTTTGTAGAAAGGGAAATTAGTAACATAGACTCTGAGAGTCTTAAAGTAGTCCTGAGGGAAAGAGGAGGCCTGGGCTTGTTTTAATAGCAGGTCCACTGAAAAACAGCAGCATTTCATTAACTCCTTTCCTCCTTGAGTCTATCTGGGAAAAATGCCCAGCTTTCAGTTTCTCTATCTTTTTCACATGTACCTCAAAACAGAGCTTGGGCAAAGGCCATGCTCACTAGTGTTTATAAAACAGGCCCTGTTGCCAGGCAGTGGCAACAGTGCACGCCTTTAATCCCAGCACTAAGCGGGCAGAGACAGACAGACAGATCTCTGTGAGTTCGAGGCCAGCCTGGTTTATATAGTGAGTTCCAGAACAGCCAGGGTTACATAATGGAGAGACTCTGTCTTGAAAACAAACAAACAAACAAACAAACAAAATAAAATAAAACAGGCCCGGTTAATGTTTTCATTGCTGTGGTATGTTCTCACTGTGTCAAAGCTTTCAAATGAGGAAATAACACTCTGTCAATCAAGGCTCACGGGAAGCATTTTTGAGTATAAATGATTATTAGCTTTACTATGGTAGAGCTAAAAAGATCTGGAAGAATATGTAGCCATAAATATCTGTTACCAAGAAAAAGAATGATTTGAAGGTTATGACAGAGCGGTTTATCAGAAGCCTGCCCTCTAGCTGAGTGTGGTGGTACACACCTGTAATCCAAGTACACAGGAGGTGGGTGCAGAATGTTCAGGGGTTCAAGGTCATCCTCGGCTACATACTACATAGTGAGTACATGGCTGCATGAAATCTGCCTTAAGACACACACACACATACACACACACGCACGCACACACGCGCACACATACACACACACACACACACATACACACACACACATACACACACACACACACACAGAGGCTGTTGTACTTTTTCTCTTTTACCCCCCTTTTCAACTCTGTCTTGACCTTTCTAGTTAGTTGCCTTTGTGTTATATACGCAGTATAAGTAATGGCTCCCTTCCTCTCAAACTCACCCACAAGACAGATGGACAGACACACATCTTGACACCCAGTTGATGGCGTTCAATTAGTTCTCTCTACTCCCAACACTTTGAGACAGTGGCTCATTCCGTAGCTAGGGCTGGCCTTGAACTCATAATTCTCCTACCTCCGCCTCCCACAGGGTAGCCTCACAGGGTGTGTCACCACATGCTTGGCTCAACTCATCACTTCCTACTAAGAGTCTGGAGCGCTTTTCTTTCCTGACGTGGAATGGGAGTCTTAGAAGGCCATTAAGCAATATCGACTATTATCAGTGTTAACATGGAAGGAGAATGCATTCCTCTGAAGGGGGAGAGTTCACCAGACCCTGAAACAAGATCAGTGGATTTCTCTTTCACAGAAAGCAGTTGACATGCATGGATGGGGCTAGGAACCAGGCCACAGACTGGATAGAAATGCCCAGAGCCAATGCAGAGCCAATTCCTGCTGCATTTGCAGCATCTGTGGTCAGCCGTGCTGTCCTCAGTGCTCTTACTCTCCATCCTTGCCTGTGGGTTGGCTTTAACTCCATAACATCTGCAGAAGCAGATGTGCATGGGGTCATGAAAAGCACAAGAAAAGGGTGATGATTCGGGCTGCATTGTGTGCTCACTAAAATCACTGCCTGCAGTCAGTAACAGATGCACTGTGGAGAGAAGGCATCTTCAAACATTGCCTTGGCGCCTGTGCCTAGAATCCATCATCCCACCTTCTCTGGCTAGCTGCCCTTACAGCACACTGTCCTCATTTTACAGTGCAGGCAAAAAGCCAACAAAAATGCAATCATGTTTGAAAGCCTTTTAAACAGTGAGCACCTCCCTTTCCCCCATGGTCCCCTGCTTTTTCAAGAGCCTTTAAAGCAGTTTCCCCAACTCCTTTCCCGACTCGTCCCATGGCTGGAGTCAACGCAGGAAAAGGCTGCTCAGCAAGAGACTTTTACATCCATTACGCTCCTCCATACCTTTCTGCTGATAAGTCGTCAGGTATGGGCTAGCTCCTTGTTTAAACTGCCTTGCATATTTCAAGCCATTTACTGCAACTGCAGTGTGATAAATACAATCATTTAAGATGAAGTCTGGAGCGGTGTACACAGATTTTTGTTTGCTAAGATGTTGTTCTCATACATACCCAACTTGCAGGACTCATTCAAGATGCATCCAGTCGGGAGTTTAGATATACATAGAAAGTCTGGAAGGAATGCGGCTCAGTGAGAGAGCACTTGCCTAACATGCGTGAAGCTCTGGGTTCAATCTCCAGTACTGCAGAGAGTTCCCTACTAAGCCTTGGAGTAGTGACTGTCAAAATATTGACAGTTTATTAAGGTTGCTCAGAAATCCTCCCTGCTCTGTTCTCTGGAGAACGAAGACAAGAAAAAAGATAGTAGAGATTTCTAATGTCTAAATCTAGATGTTAGGAAACCTGACTACGCAGAGTTAGTAAGGATCCAAAAGTTTGTGTTTACGCTGCCTTTTGTAAGTGTTTATTATTTGTTGCATGTGGAGAGTTGTGCTTACCCAGTAGATGTAGAAAACATAAGAAACACTGTGTCCTAGAAGAACCTTCTGAGCGAGTAAGAAGATGAGTAATAGCAATGAACTAATATTTAGAGAAATAGCTTTGTAGGTCTCAAAAAACCAAAACCAAACAAACAAAAAAAATCAATTATAAAAATGCAAGCATCCCTAGCATCTTTAGCATCCCTGGGTCCACGAGGACAAGCAGAGGAGCAGTTCCTGGGAAGGAGACAAATCAGGTAAAGGGAGGACCACCTGGAGGAGATTCAGTGACTTTGGTCAAGGAAACACTGCAGTACTTCTCTCAGTCCTCCTCTTCCTCCTCTTCTTTTTTAGACTTTAAAATATTTACTTATTTGTGTGTGTGTGTGTGTGTGTGTGTGTGTGTGTGTGTGTACACTCCTGCACGTGCATGTGTATGTACACGCACGCCATAGTAAGTATGTAGAGCTCAGAGAACAATTTGCGGGAGTTTGATATGGAGAAATTGGACCTCTTGGACAGTATCGGTGGGAATGGGAAGTGGTGCAGGTGCTGTACAAAACCGTTGGTTATATCCATCTAAAGAACTGAAACCAGGCTCTGGAGGGAGAGGGAAATGAGGCCCTGGGTTCCATTTCCAGGACTGTATAAATCTGGCATGGCGTCTCACGCCTGTAATCTCAGTCATCAGTAGGTGAGATAGGTGATCTTTGGCTACATAGAAATTTCAAGGGCAGCCTGGGCTACATGTGATTCTGTCTAGAAAAGGAAAAAAATAGAGGATAGTCCTCATGTTAAATATTGTGTACACACAGACTCACATTAAAAAATTGTATATATTTTAAATGTGTGCGATATCTGTGCACATGTTAGGCCAAAAGAAGGCACTGGATCCTCTGGGACTGGCGTTCCAGGCAACTGTAAACTGCCACCTACAAACCATGTGGGTGCTGGGAACCGAACTTGGATCCTCTAGAAGAGCAGCAAGCATCTCACTACTGAAGCTTCTCTACAGCAGTACCCTCCCTGCCTTTTAAGAAAGAATTGCCATTGTCTTTGAGAAAAACAGGAAAGAGAATTTGTCATGTCTCCCCTCTTTACTCAACAACGAGTGTTGGGCCTCGGGAAGGCTCAGTGAATTAAAGAGCTGGGCGCTTTGAGCCCCAGAACCCAGAGTAGAAGGAGAGCACTCTTTGCGGTTGTCCTCTGACCTTCACGCATGCGTCCTGGAGAAAAGCAACCGGCAGTGAGCGCCTCCCACAGCCGCTGGATTTGTGTTCGCTGAGGCTTTTGCTAGGAACACAAAACACAGGTGGCCGGAAGAGCGCTGGGAAGGTGGACCGCAAGGCGCACCCCTCACCCTACAGACCAGCTCCTTCCGGGAGGTTTGGACGATCTGATGGCCTTCCCGGCTGACCCTCCCTACACGGTGATCTTTGCGGGAGCCCTTGTTAGGGTTGCTAGGAAACAAACACCGACTGGACTAGAACTGTACTTCCTGTCTACGGAACCCCTTTGACTCTTATTTTATTTTTGTTCAGGTGGGTCTTACTGTGTTGAGCAGGTTGGCCTTGACCTCCTGGCAGTGCTCCTGTCTCAGCTTCTAAAGCAGCTGGGACTACAGACCTGAACTTTTGTTAAAAATAAAACTGTGTGTTAAAATGCTAAGAAACGGGGTCACCGGGGTCAGTGGGTAAAGGCCCCTGTCGTCGAACTAAGGGTCTGACTCAATCCCTGGGACCCATGTGATAGAAGGAGAGAAGTAACCCCCTCTAATTCTGTGGAACACACACACACACACACACACACACACTCACAGGAACATGCATGTATGCACACATATGAATGCATACACGTTCACGCGTGCATTCAACACTTTAAATAAATAAATCTAATAAAATTTTATATTTAAAAAACTGTAAGAAATTTCTGGGTGGTGGTGGCAGACACTTTTAATCCTAGCACTCTGGAACCAGAGGCTAGTGATCTCTGAGGCCAGTCTTGTCTACAGAGTGAGTTCCACAGCCAGGACTACACAGAGAAACCCCCTATCTCAAAAACAAAACAAACAACAAAAAAACAAACCATATATATATATATACACACACACACACACACATACATACATACGTACATATATATGCATATATATACACATGCATACATATATATGTATATATACACATACATACATACATACATATATATGCACGCACACACACACATATATATGTACATATATATATATACACACATAAATATAAGTCCTCATTTTTTTGTTCCTGTCAGTGAGAAAAAAGGAACAGAAGACTTGAAGTAGAAATACTATGCCTATGGTTGGACCATACATTGTAAGGATACATACAATGCAATGCAATTTGTAATATATAATTCTAGCTGCTTTTTGTTTCCAATGCTGGGGACTGAACCAGGGCTTCATGACTGAAGAGCAAGTGCTCCATGACTGAGCCATATCTTTTAGGTGGATTTTGGAGGAACACAAGTAAAATTTATATGATGACCACAAGCTGGAAATGTCTAAAGAGAAACATAGGAAAGAAGTGACAAATAAATGTGTCCCATACTCCAGTGTTAACATACCACAAGACGTGGTGGTAGTAATGTTGCTGACATTACAGTATATAAAAGGGCCAAGGAAACAGAATACAGGCTGCCCAAACAGGGCTACTGCAATGATAAATGTTGGCAGCACTGAGTAATAGGATAAAGCCTGTAGATGAAAATGGTCAGTACAGTTTTTCTGACTGGGGAGAGTGAAATTTTTTCCTTTGGTTTTTTTGAGACAGGGTTTCTCTGTTGTAACTCTGGCTGTCCTGGAACTCACTGGGCAGATCAGGCTGGTCTTGAACTCACAGAGATCCTCCTGACTCTGCCTCCCGTGCTGGGATTAAAGTGTGCGCCACCACAAAATTTCAAAGCAGCACCACAAAGTAAAAAAGGTGAATGGAGACAGCTGTATAAAAATTAAGGATTTTTCAATATAATGCAATACAACTAATATTAATAAGCATGTCTGAAAAATGCAATGAAGTCTATTATGTATAATTAACATATATTAATAAAATCATTAAAAATAAAATGGTATTTGTAATGTTTAAAACAATAAGGGAAAATGTCCAAATTATATAAAACTCTTAGATTTCTAAAATGTGGGAACTCAAGAGAAAAATTCATAAGGGCAAATAGGTAAGTCACAGAAGAGGTCCAAATACATAGCAAATATATGAAAATTGTCACTTGCTATAAAGAGATGAGATACAAATTAACAAAATATCACCTTTGATGTATTTGAAAGAAAGGTGAATATTACCAAGTATTGGAGAGGGGATGTGGCAGAGGCATACACAACATCTGCACTGTTGTGTATGATCTACAAACAAACTGGCAATAATAAGATACATTAAATACAAAAAACAATCCCATTCAAGTTTCTCAGAGATCCAGAAGAAGTTTGGTAGGGACAGATTTACGGACGTATTAGTCACTGACAGGGGATAAGGTATGAGCTCTATCTGAGGTGTTCATCACTAGCTGAGTTAATAAGATAATTACAGAGGATACATGCGACAGAATGCTATGCAGGTGAGCAGTAATGTATTAAGAGTTTTCAGAGAAGCCTCAAACTCAGCCCTGGGAGAAAATGTAGGTGATAAGATGTGAGAGTGATCTAAGTGGAAAGTACACTTCTTTGTAAAACAACCATTTTCAATGTAAATTTGTGTTTAAAAGCACATCTCCAGGTCTGCATAGTCTGAGGAAGAAGATAGAGAATGACGGAAGAAAAAAAAGAAATGAGAAAGATCTCACATGGACCAAAGATGGCAGCGGACTGAGAAACTGCAGCCATAATTTTGTCAGCCTGCTGCCTATGAATGTGGGGCTCAAACTCTGAAACTCAAAACAAACCAAGCAAGATGAGTCAAGGGCTGTAGAGGTGTCTCAGTGGTTAAGAGCACTGGCTGCTTTCGCAGAGGACCTGGGTTCAATTCTCACCACTCCTATAGCATCTCACAGCCATCTATACTCTAGTTCCAGGGGATCTGATGATGCCCTCTTCTGACCTCTGCAGGTACCAGGCATGCATGCATATAAGCAAAACAATGCACATTAAACAAGCAAACAAACAAACAAAAAGACTTGGGTCATGTTTAGTCTTTTGCTATTGAAAATTATGCCACCATGGAGGTCTTCATTATAATACATATTTTTCACTTTAATAATTCTTTAAAAAATTCTTTAAGATTTATCTTTATTTATGTGTATGTGTGTGTGTATGCCCTGTGTGTGCAGGTGCCCTCAGAGGCCAGAAGAGGGCATCCGATTCACTAGAGCCAGAGTTACAGGCCATTGTGAGTTTCCCAATGTGGGTTCTGGGAGCTAAACCTCTGATCCTCAGCAGTTAACAAGAGCTGTTAACTGCTGAGCCATCTCTCCAACCCCTTAACTAGTCTTTAGTTAAAAAAATATTTAATTATTCATGAGTGTGTGTGTGTCCCCATGTGATGTGGTGAGTTTAGAGGACAACTTGGGGAAGTCAGTTCTCCCCTTCCACCTTGTGGATCCCAGAGACGGGACTAAGGTTGGCAGGAGTGGTGGCAAGTGCCTTATCTACTCTGTTATCTATAATTTTGTTAGAAGTGACAAAACATTAACATGTTTGGATGTGTGAGCTGTGTGAGACAAGGCCTCATTATGCAGGCCAGTGTGGCCTCGAGATCGGACTGCATTTGCTTCCAGAGAGTTGGGAATGTGGCTGTGCATGCCGTACCCTGCAGTGTTTTCTTCTACTGTGCATTTTTGCAGTATCTCTTCTGCTCAGAATTTTTCCTAAGAGAGACTTGTGGTGTTCCGGGAGTGAAACTATGGTTACACGCCTTCAAAACAGATGAGGTACTTCCAGGGCCTCTGTGATGTATCTGGAGCTTCAGTAATCTGAGCAACAAACTCCATTTCAGCCATCTGCAAATAACCTCACATGCAGACCCCTTATCTTCTTAGCATTTTACACACACACACACACACACACACACACACACACACACACATCAGTGAGGCTTTGCTAGCTGTCATATAAGAAATCAAGATGGAAAATAATCTAACCACTTAAAAACAACTTATAATATTATAAAACGTGAAAACAATAGCAGTCTTGAATGAAAGATCATTTTCTTAAAACAGGATGTGTAGTGAGAAGCTGGGAGAGACGTCATGGACGTGTAGACCTCTTTAGTGTCTGGCTTCATACAGGACAGCTGGAGTCTCCTGTTCCCTTTCCCACCTCTCTGGTGAGATGCTCCAATCCAGGTAGCACTAGACAGGCCGTCTTTACACAGACCAGTGTTGGAGAAGTGAGGGATGCTTTAATAGCCTTTCCAGATAGCCAGGGACATTTTCATCTGGTGTTGCTTAATGAGCATCGTGTGGTTTCCTGTGACTCTTCCAAGGACTTTTGAAGCTGGTTATGTCAAACTCCAGTAGCATGTCTTGAATTTTGACACTTTAGTTTTCCCACACATGGTTTTGTGCAGCACTGGTTGTTTGGAAAACATTAGTTCATAGGGCTGTGTGTATCATGAACAGCATTAAAGTGTACAGGATTTGTTGGTGACAATGATCTCATTGTGAGCTCATTTGAGAAGTGTGTATATGTGTTGGGAAGCTGTGAGCACTCAGTGTGTCTGTAAGTTTCCCAAAATGATAAGATCTTCAGTGGAAAGCTGAAATTTCATCATAGACACCCTCCCCCTGTCTTTGTGTGTGTGTGTGTGTGTGTGTGTGTGTGTGTGTGTGTGTGTGTGCAAACTCCAAATGAGACAGGATTTGGCTTACTTGGTCGTCCAAGCTAGCCTTGAAGTCGTGGGCTCCTCCACTGGTTTCTTGAGAGCTGAGACTACAGGCAGGTGTCAGCAGCCACCCATCTGGGTTGTTGTGACACACCCTGAGGAGCCATCTGCTGTAAGAGCTACTGACCATTTCCTGTACCCTCACCTGAACTCCATCTTTTCTGTGTCCTAAGTGTGAAGAAGAATCTATGAGCTAGAACAGCTTATTTCCCTCCAAGGTGCTTAAAGTAACAGTTTAGGAAGAGGTCCAAGAAGTTACCTAAGGGGAGAAGTTAAGAAGAGTGGAGGGAGAGATGGAAACAGAGATGGGATGGGTTTCTTCTCTAAGATGACTGCACTGTAGCTTCAGAACTTTCCACAGTACAACTTAAGCAAAGGGTGAAACAGGGATGAATGGGAAGAGGGTGTTATTGAGATACATCGTATGAAACTCAAATTATTAATAAAAGTATTACTAAAAAAGCTTAAACAAATGAATGCCCTGAAATGTTAGAGTAGGGAAAAGCTTCCTAGCAATGACTTCATGAGATGTATAAGAAAAAGTACTTTTATGAGGCTGGAGAGATGGCTCAGTGGTTAAGAGCACTGGCTGCTCTTCAGAGGATTGAGGTTCAATTCCAAGCACCCACATGGCAGGTCACAACTGTCTGTAACTCCAGTTCCAGGGGATCTGGCACCCTCACACAGCAAAACACCAATGCACATAAAAATAAGTAAATCTTAAAAAAAGCACTTCTTAGCTGGGTATGGTAGCACATGCCTTTAATCCCAGCACCAGGGAGGCAGAGGCAGGAGGATCTCTGAGTTTGAGGCTAGCCTGGTCTACAAAGCAAGTTCCAGGACAGCAAGGACTACACAGAAAAAAAACATGTTTGAAAAACAAAACAAACACACAAACAACAAAAAAAGCACTTCTGCAGAGTTGAGACAAACATCTCTGACATATCAAATAAAGGACTAAACTCCTTAGTACATGGAAAACCAGAAGCCATAGAAGAGCAATGGTAGAAAGCAGGATTATGTCCCAGGAAAGGAAATCTGAATGGCTCCTTATCGCATCAAAAGATGCTCACCTCTTCTCTTCCTAAGTGGGAATCAGAGCTGCAGCAAAACCCAGCTGTCCACTTAGGAAACTGGCAAAATCCTTCACTTTGGTTTGTCTTGGCAACATTTGAGATGAATGGGTTACAGGAGTGTAAGCTAGTATAACTCCTATCTGGGGCAATTTAGAAACAACTTTCAAATTCTGCTTCTAGGGATTTTTCTTATAGATGGACTTATGTATGAATATATGTGAAATTACACGGACACAAACTGACAATATTTTGCATTCGTTTTGTCTGAGAAAGATTGGAACTCACTAGCCGTCCATCGGCGTGGGCCTAATACCAGTGTGTACACCTGGAAGGAGTATGCGGTGATAGGAATCTTGCAGGTGGGAACAGGAAGGAGACTCTTCTCTATAAACCAATCTCTACATGTTTTAATTTTTTGAATATATGTGTGTGTGTGTGTATTTTTCCCCTCCCTCTAGTGCTGAAGATGGGACCCAGGGTCTTGTGCATGCTAAGCAAGTGCTCTACAAGTGAGTTTCACTTCCAGTTTGAGATGGAACATGGCTGGGAGCTCACATTTATGAAAACAGAGGGAAGAGGGCTAGGGATGCAGCGTGGTGGGTGAGCGTGGTGGGTGAGCCCTTGCTTAGCATGATCAAGGCCCTATTTTCTAGCACTACAGCTCTCTCTCTCTCTCTCTCTCTCTCTCTCTCTCTCTCTCACACACACACACACACACACACACATTTTCTCTCTCTCTGGAAGAGCTATCGCATGTGGATGGATATGTGTCCTAATGATATCTTCATGGTTAAGTATTCGACCCTTTACCCTTGACCAACCATGAATATTCATTCCTGTTACACCGAATAAGCAGGACATTGGAAATTTTAACTAAAACTTTGGTTGCTCGTGGAAACAAGCTGAGCTGAAGTGCTCTGACTGAGCTCCTGTAGCTGATCCACTGATTCCTGAGGGCAAATGTTTCCTTTTACCATTGCCATGTCAGAAAATGCCCCCCGAAAAGCTTAGAATCTAGTAAGTCGAAATGCACACTTAACGTGATATAACATGAGATATATTTAATGCTGACGACTAATAACAGAGGGAGATGCCTTATTGTTTCTTAATTACTGTCTCATGAGTTGTCATGTTTAACACAAATTACCCTGCACTCCTTTTATTATATGCTGCAATTGTCATTAATCTCCCTTAAAAAAAAAAAAAAAAGCTATTGGCAACAGAGGTTCACAGCTCGTCACACGTTGTCAAATATCTGACAGACTTTGAGAAAACAGGGCAAGATGCGATCCAGCTTGCAGAATGGAGCATTTCACAGCTTTGCCTACATGTCTGCAGGCAAGCACATGTGGCAACCAACAATTCATTACTGACTTTTTAGAAAGCTTTCATTGGTGAAAAAAAAGAGGATGTTAGTAAAATGCATATTTACAAATGACACAACTGTAGTCATTTATTTTTGACATCCACTTGCGTCATTAAATTATCCCTCAATAGAAAATTAGCATTCTGTGGACTCCTAACTTTAATAACTAATGAAGTCAAGGTCAACACTCTCTTAAATTTATCTCGTATAAGATCAAACTACTCTTATTAAATCTATCTATGTATCTATGTATCTATTTATGTATCTATGTATCTATCTATGTATCTATCTATGTATCTATCTATCTATCATCTATCTATCTATCAAGTCTGTGCACAAGAGAGTATATGCTATGGTACACCTGTGGAAGTTGGGAGATAACTTTTGGGAATTAGTTCTCTCTTTCTACTTTGTGGGGTCCTGGGCATGGAACTCTGGTTGTCAGTTTTGGTGACAAGCCCGTTAACCCACTGAGCCATATCACTGCCCCTTAAAATGTTACTCAAGTCAGTGGTTTCAGGATTGTTTTCTGCTGTTGAGGATTGAAGCCAGGATGGCAACCAAGAGCTGTAACACTGAGCTGTGCTCTTGGTGGTTAGCTCGAGCTACTGCTTCCTGTTTATATCAGATTAAAATATGTGTCTGGGGCAGTAGAGGTAATCCTCTTTGTCTAGGACACTCAGAAGTCCTCCCAGAGAGCTCAGAATACCCTTCTGCCTCTATTAAATTTCACAGACGTTTCTGAGGACGGATCCTGACAAGCATGGAGGCCTGGAAAGGTCTGGAATATTTGTGGAATGAGAATTCCTGTGCAGAGATGGCCGCCCACTCAGGCCTAGGGGGAGAAGGAACTCAGCCTCTGGGAAGCCTGCTTGTCAAAAGCCTTTTCATTATCAACAGCCTGCCTGCTGGAGAACGCCTCAGCAGCTTGTGAAGTCTTCCTCCAGAATCCTTCTGGGGAGTGCAGTCAAGCCAGCACCAGTCACAGGCTTTGCTGTGTGAAGGATGGAAATTGACATCAGGTCTTTCCAGTTCTTCCACATGGCAGAGACTGCCAGTGAGCTGCCTCAGGACTGCTGGAAGCTCCTACAAGCTTTCTGAGAAGAACGGGCTGGATCCACTGGTTTCTATAGTGCTTTTCAGGTTCAGCAGTTAGGAACACCTCAAGCACTTGCTATTGCAGAGGACCCAGGTTGAGTTCCCAGCGCTCACATGGTGACTCACAACCATTCAAATGCCCTCTTCTCACCCCCACAGCCACCAGCCATGCACACGGTCACGGACATACACACATCAGGCAAATCACTCATACACATAAAATAAGAAATCTAAATTAGCATTTTTAGTAAAATTTCTCCTAGAAGTTAGTAGTAAGATCTTCTTTTGTTTTGTTCTTTTGAGACAGGCTTTCTCTATGTGGCCCTGGCTGTCCTTGAACTCACTATGTAGACCACGCAGGCTTTGATGTCTCAGAGATCCACCTGCCTGGGCCTCCTTCCTGTGGGATTAAAGGTGTGGGCTACCATGTTCCACCCAGGCTCCTGTCCTTTTTTTCCCTGGTCCTGAGAATCTGAGCCAGGGCTTTATCCACTCCAGGCAAGCACTCTCTCCGCTGAGCCCCACCACAGCCTGGAGGGGCTCTCGTCATAATCCAGCATGACTGTGTTTAGTTCTGATTGTTTTACTGTTCATGATACCAGTGATGACATTTCATATTCCAATTTCTTGTTGCTACAATTTATGTGATAATGGGACTGTGGAATTTATATTTAAGGGCCTGGAGAGATGGCTCAGTGGCTAAGAGCGTTTGATCTGTGTTCCATTCCCAGCATTCACATAGCAGCTCACAAGTGCCTGTAACTCCAGTCCCAGGGGGTCCGATGCCCTGCGATATCCTTTATGTAAGCGGTGCAACCAAAAATCACACTGGCAACATACACATAAAATTATGCATAAATTAATCAAAATAAGAATTTACTATAAGAAAAATCTGAATTCCTTAGAGAATCTAAATATTGCAAGGCATGGTGGGTCACACCTGAAACTCCAGCACTTGGAAGACTGAGGCAAAAGGGTCCTGACTTCTAGACTATCCTGTATCAACAGGCTGAAAACAAACCAGCATGCTAACAATCAGCCCGGAAACTTTGCTGATCTCCTTATCAGAAGGAACATCACTTGCATTTACATATTTATGAACTCCAAATCACCATCAGCTCCTTAAAATTGCCAATAATAGTGTTGGAAAGTGATTCTGAGGATAATCTTGAGAATTTCTTTCTATAAAGACTACTTTTCAAACTGTGTGTGGTGGTACATGCCTTTTATCCTGGCAGAGGTGAGCAGATCTCTGTGGGGACCTACATTTAAAAAAAAAAAAAAAACTGTTTCATAAAACAAAAGACCATGTTTCAAAATCTTATCGATGCACTAGACTTTGCTGTATTGAGCCCACCTTTCTTTTTTAAAATGCAATCATTTAATTTCTATGAGCCTGGTGTACGCGCATGTGTGGGTTGGGGTGCTCACCCACCATGCTCATGTATGTGGAGGCTGGAGGAGGACATTGGGTGTCTTCTTCTATCACCTCCTATCTTATTTTTTGGGACAGGGTCTCTCATTGAATCTCAAGCTCCCGAATGGAGAGGTTGGCTGGCCAGCTCCTGGGATCTGCCAGTCTCTGTGCCCCAGTTCTGAAGTTATAGGCTCTCACAGCCACTGGGATTTGAACTCAGGTCCTCTGGCTTTCGCAGAAAGCTTTCTTCTACTCTAAGACATCTCTCCAGCTCCTCAGGTTTAGTTTTAGATAGCTTATATTTATTGAAAGAACTGGTCTAGTAGTCAAAATCTGGTGAGGAGCAAACACATTAATAAGCCGCGTGGTTAGATTATATATATATATATATATTTTTTTTTTAAAAAAAGAAAACATCTCATAGCCAGGTGGTGGCACGGACCTTTAATCCCAGCACTCCGGAGACAGAGGCAGGTGGGTCTCTGTGAGATTGAGGCCAGCCTGGTTTATAGAGCGACTTCCAGGACAGCCGGGGCTACAAAGAGAAACCCTGTCTCAAAAAACCAAAAAAAGAAAAAGAAAACATTGTATTGCTAAACATAGTAATAAAATGACACCTAAAGACACATTCTGCTGTACCCATAGATCAGTGCCTTGCTCAGCCATCAGGAGAGAAGCTTCCTCCTGCTGTAGATGGGAACAAATACAGAGTCCCACAGATGGGCAATTTAAGGAGATTGAGGACCCTTGGAACACTCTGCCCTAAACGGGATCTCTTCATCAGATCAAATCAAGAGCTTAGGGAACACTCTGGAAGAGGAGGCAGAAAGATCGTAAGAGCCAGAGGGGATGGAGACACCAAGGAACCAAGGCCTCCTAGACGCAGCGTGACCAACACACCTATGATCTCACAGACTGGGGCAGTATGCACAAGGCCTGCAGAGGGCTACACCAGGTAGGGTCCCGGGGCTGAGAGGACAAGTGGACATGAGCCCCATCCCTCACCCAGAAGCCATCTCTATAACCACTTGCAAGGGAAAAGTTAGATTTCCCCAACAGTCTCACTGGGGATACAAACTACTCTGAAGGGCAGGCCGCATGCCCAGCTGTGGATGCCAACAGAAAGCAAACTCAGCGGCGTCTCTGGATATTCTTTGGTTGGTAATGTTGTGTCAGGGCTTCTCTTTCTTTCTTTCTTTCTTTCTTTCTTTCTTTCTTTCTTTCTTTCTTTCTTTCTTTCTTTCTTTCTTCCTTCCTTCCTTCCTTCCTTCCTTCCTTCCTTCCTTCCCCTTCCTCCTTCCTTCCTTCCTTCCTTTCACTTTACAGGTATACACATTATGGTTTCTGGTTTTATGTTTTTACAGGATTCCTGTGTGTGTAAACCTGTGCGTCTCTGTGTCTATGTTTTTCTTTGGCTCTGTTTCTTCTGTTTTGTCCTGTTCTGATTTGTTTGTTTGTGTTTTATATTATTTTATTATTATCCTTTAGATGCCTATTTGCTTTCTAACAGGAGACAGAAAGGGTGTGGATCCAGATGGGAGGGAAGGTGGGGAGAAACTCAGATGAGTTGGGAGAGGGAAAGCTATAATCAAAATATATTGCATGAAAAAAAATCAATTTTTGATAAAAGAAAAAATAGAAAAATCAAAAACCAAAGCCCAAAATGAAAAAGCATCTCACTGTGTAAGCCAGGCTGTGCTAGAAATCATGATGCTCCCAGCTCAGCCTTCTGAGTGCTGAGTGCTGGACACCAGGTATATGTCCTGTGTCCTGCCAGATCTGCCAGAGTAGTCTTCTGCTGCACGACAAGAGCTCACTTCCTGTTCTCTTTAGTCCACAGTGAGGACAGCAGTGTTCGACCACAGTCCCTCCCTCTTTGTTTTCCTTCTTGTGTTACTCAGGACTGAATGATAGCACTCCACCCTCAGCCCTTTTTACCACTTTGTGAAACAGACTATCACTATGTAGCCCAGGTTGACTTTGAATTTTCGATCTTCCTTCCATCCTGGACTCTGACATAGCTGGAATTCCAAGTCTGTACTGCTGGGTCAGCTCATGTTGTTCTTGGTGGTGTTTTTGTGACTAACCACCTGCTCATCCACACATGCTTCAAATTCCTTAGGAAGTGGACCTGGAGTACATCTCCTGTGAGTCACCCAGAGGTTTGTGTGGTGACATCAGCAGCTCCAGCCTCCACCAGGTCTGCTCTCTCATCTTCAGCCTGGACTCTGAATAAGCAGACGAACAGCTTGTTTCTTGAGCATGACATATCTCGTGAGCAGAGGAGGCACTCGACGCTGAAGTTGTTCTCAGCGGCTTCCCCTCCGTTCTCCACTCCCAGTGCTTTGAATCTTTCCCCATGTCCCTTTCCACCAAAGTGTGCTTTGTAGTTTGGAGAGATGTACAATTGTGTGTCTATACTCAAAACAGAATGAGCATGCTAATGAGGTACTGCAAGGACCGGGCGGTCATTTTCCCACAAGTGTTAAGCCACATCTTCAAAACTCCCTAAAAATAGAGCACAGCGTATAGGCAGACATCTATCATTTAATCCGACCACTAATTACTGGATCTTGAGTCTTGTTGAAGGCTCTCCTGTGCTTTCATCTTCTGGGCTGAGGAATGTTGTTGTGGGTGGGAGGGTTGGGGAAGAAACCCAGCAGAAGTGGAGGCAGTTCACGCTGAGTCTACACATCCACATCCCACCGAAACAGAATTTACTCATGTACGGAGAGAAGAAGTGATGTATGCCCCAGGGCTTTTTCATATAACATTAAAATCATATCCAGCTGCCCCAGCTGTTTTCATTTGAATGTTTACTGTTTTATGGAGCTGGGAGAGCAGTTATTGAGTGCCCCATGTATCATGTTAAAAAAGTCTAGTTTTTTTTTTTTGTCATTAATAGCTGAAGTACTAGAACTATCCAGGAGGTCAGGGACGATGTATGCTTTATTCAATACTGAGTTAAAAAGGAACCCAGTTCATTTTTGATTCTTTATAGGTGCCTCCTAAATGCTTAAGAAAATGATTATCCTCTAATAATCATCTGTTCTCCTAACTGATCAGGTACACAGTGGTGACTAATGACATGGTTTCAACTGTGTGAAGGGTCAAAATGGAACTTCCTTCCCTTTCTTCCTTCCTTTCTTTCTTTCTTTCTTTCTTTCTTCCTTCTTTTCTTTCTTTCTTTCTTTCTTTCTTTCTTTTTCTTTCTTTCTTCTTCTTCCTTCCTTCCTTCCTTCCTTTTTCTTTTTTCTTCCTTTTTTAATTAAAGGTGTGCATCCCAGCTTCTGTCTTACTTTCAAAGACAGAATCTCCCTACATAGCTTTTAGGCAGACCTTGAACTTGTAGCAATCCCCATCTCTCTCTCCTGCTTGCCAACGTTGTCCTTCATCTTATGTGCTTATATATGAGATATATAACCAAAGGGTTTCATTGTTGATTTGATTTTTCATATGAAATTTGTTACTATGGTTCCAAAATATTTATAAAAAGATTAGGCAGCTCTTGGATCTTAACTGTAATTTTTGAGTTCTCATACACATTAGTCATTTTGACCTAACTCAGCAGGCTATTCTCTGCCATTCAAAATCTAAAACATAGTCAAAGTTTTCCCCCTCATCCTTCACTTCTTCCTCCCAACTCCCCTTGTGTTTCTCCTCACAGGCCTGTTATTTTCTCTTGTGTAGTTTTCTAGAGAAGTGCGTGCGTCTGTGTGTGTGTGTGTGTGTGTGTGTGTGTGTATAGTATTTGGGATAGAATTCAGGGTCTTATGGTGCACAGTAGGCAGGGACTTTACCATTGGGCCATCTCCAGTTTGTAGAGCTTTTCTATATGAATTCACAGAGGCATGTTGTCCTTGTTGCTTTGTTATTGCTATGCTGAAACACTACGATCAAGGGAACTAAGAAAAGATTTAATTTGGAGTTCACTGTTACAGAGGGTTAGAGTTCATGACCCTTATGGTAGGGAGCACAATAGCAGGCAGGTGGGCACAATGCTGGAGCAGTAGCTGAGACTTTACATCTTGAGTCACAAGCATGAGGCAGGCAAGGGGGGAGGGAGAGAGAGAGAGACAGAGGGAGAGAGAGAGAGCGCTACCTGGAATGGCATGGACTTTTGAAACCTCAAAGCCTACCCTAGACTTTGACACTCCACCTTGACTCTCCTTGACCCTCCTTCAGCAAAGCCACACCACACCTCCACACTTCCCAAACAGTTCTACTGACTACAGATCAAGCATTCAAACATATGAGCCAATGGGGGGGCATTCTAATTCAAACTCCCACAAGTGTTAAATTTTTTGATTTTGTAACACAATGTTGTAACTGAGTTGCCATATCTCAAGAAACTCCAACTCTTAAGAAGTATATTTACAGTTCTGTGTTGGGCTGCATTTGTAGCTCTCCTTGGCCACAGGAAGCCTACGGATTGTGGGTCAGACATACCTGATGGGAACTTCTTTCTTTTCTATGGCTTCACGATCTGAGGCATCAATCTACCATACTTCACTTAAGTGACTTCTTATTAAAGGGCATTTCTACTGTCTCCAACACTTTAGAATTATGATAATTTGATGAGTGATTTTTGGGTGTGTGCCACCCCATGCATGTGAGAGTATATTATTAGCTCATTCACAGATGTAGACTAAAACGTATGCAGTGTGACCTTGATAGATGTTTCCCTAATTGCATAAGAATAGGTTTCAGCTTTTTTTTTTTTAACTTAAAAATTTGCCTGGCAAACTACTTTATCAACTAAGTATTTATATTCTGTTAGTTATTAGAAAATCAAATCTTATATTCCAGAATAAGCAACCATCTCAGCAATGATATAATGAACTTTAATAACATACTAGTTAAATACCAGAATTCTCAGCCTGCCAGTAGAGGAAATTCTGGGGGATTCCTGTATAAAAGTCACAGCCAGAGCCTTATCTCTTCCCCGTTATAATAACTATTAGCATTTATAACTTTAAAAATATTTTAACAGATTTTAATTATGTGTGTATTTGTGTGTCTGTGCATGAGTGCACTACTCATGGAGTCCAGAAGAGGGCATCATATCTCTAGCAGTTTCAAGCTGGGAACTGAAACCTGGTCCTCCTCAAGAGCTATATAAGCTCTTAACTATTGAGCTGAGCCATGAATTATAAAATACCTAACACTTCCTTTTTCTATACCTCTCATCTATTAAAATACGAGGCTGAGATCCCTTGATTTCTTAGTATTATAAGCTGCAGAACATTGCATTCACACAGAATGTCGACGTCATGATGGAGAGCAAAGGAGGAAAGGAAAAAGAAACTTAACTCGTCTTAGCTTTTTTTCCTCCTCCCAATGCTCTGGGAAAGTTCGAGAGATCAATCTGCCCAACCACCTAACTGCAGAGGAAATTGATTTTGTCTGAAAAGATGAGATATCTGTCATTCTGAAAAGAAAGCTACTGTGGCCTGTGAGTTCACCGCCCCCCCCCCCAAAGTTCTGAGTAGACACAGGGCTGGAGAACTGTCTCCTACTTGAAAGGTATAGACAGACTGAAAATTTCTGTTCAAGGGACATGGTCGTTGGTTAGTGCTGCTGTCGAAGGAGGTATTTGCCCCTCAAGTCACAATATCTGCTAATTACTTCTTTGCCTTTGTGGAAGATTATAATATCTCACGAAACCCAGACACTGCAGGGTAGTATACGGCTGGGAGAGAGGGGGGGAGGAAAGGAGAGCAGGCAAAGCAGATAGGAGGTCTTAGAAAAATCCAGGAAGGAAGAGGTACTAACACATGACTCATTAACATTAGTGAATTTCAGGCATCTTGAGCCCAGTGAATCAGTTTCAGGGAACTGAACTGAGCAGCCAAGGGCTCACCCACGGGAGCTGCTGGTCATGGGGCAGTTGCATTGATTGTTTTGAGTTCAGGGTTAGGTACTTTGACTCGTAGGCATGTTTTCTTAACACTTCCTAGTGGAATACTCAGGGAACACTATTTTATATGCTCCAGAGTCTAGACATTAGCTGCAAATCAGAAACAGCACCACGGAAAGACAAGGTCCAGTGCAAAACCCAACTAACTAACAGAGCAACCTACTACACAACAATAACAACAACAAAGATTTTGGACGGAGTGTCTCTAGCCTGGATTGGGCTCATTAGCATTAGGCTAGGTTTGTGGCCTAGTGGCCTGTCAGTGCTGGGGCTACGGGAGTGCAGGGCCATGCTGAGGATCCGAACTCAGGTCTTCAGGCTTGCACAGGGAGCACTTTTACCCTCTGTGCCATTTCTCCAGCCTGATACTTTTCTTTTTAATGGGAGGCATTTCAAGGATAACAAGGCTTACTTTTCCATCTTTTCATCCCATGTAATTTATATATATATATATATATATATATATTATTATTATTATATATATCTTTGGGATCTGTGTCCTGAAGACATATTGAAATACTGTACAACATTGAGATGGGACTAAATGTAGTAACTTTATGTGTAGTGTTTCACAGTGCAAAAAGAAAACAATAGAAATATATGTTTTTCTTCCTTAAAAAAAAAAAAAAAGATGGATTAGGTTCATGGTTCTAGGCAAACAGCTTAGTCATTGCTTCGTAACTAGAAACAGCCAAACAAAATATGCAGCTGAAGAGTTTAGATTATGAAGAATCTCTTTGAAAATCCATTTGCTACAAAGATGTTTATTGCAGAATGATTTGTAGCTGACAAACCGAAAGCAACTTAAATGGCTAATGTCGGGCACGTGAGTGGCAACAATAATAAAGATTTATTAGACATCTACCATGGGCCAGGCGCTGGTGCGTGTTCCAGGAGTTAACTCATTTATTCCTCACGACGGTGGTGACGCAGACGGTCCTACTATTACACCTGTAGGGGGAGGCGGGCACAGAGCTGTGGGTAGATTGCCCACATTTCCACGGCTGGGGAGTGGCAGTGCAGGATCTGCACTTAGTCAAGTGGCTTTGGAGCTCGAGTTTGTGGTATTTTAGTAATATTTACAACCTTCAAGTGGTGCCTAAAACACTTTTGATGACACTTTTAAATGATTGTGACGTCAGAAGGCACAGGCTTCAGGATGAGTGTTTCAGGGACAATATCCTATTTTGAAAAAGTCTGCTGCAAAAGAAAATCTTTATGATAGTTTTCCCTAGAAGAGGAGAATTGTGCTGGGTGTGGTGACGTGTATTTGTTTAGTTAGCGGTAGGCAGGCTAAGGCAGGAGGATTGCCTCAAGTTATAGGCAAGCCTGGACTGCATAGCATCAGACCAACCGGGATTCCATAGCAAGACCACATCTCAAAACACACAAATGGTAAAATTATGCCAAAAATTTAAATTGTTACTATGCATGCATGTATAAATGGTGTGTGTGCTCGCATGTGTGTGCAAGTGAGTGCACATGCGCATGTATGTGGAGGTCAGAGAACAACTTGTGGGAATCTGTTCTCTCTTCCTACTACATGGGTCCCTGGGATAGAACGCAGGTCAACAAGTTTGGCTGCAGACGCCTTTACTCACGGAGCCATATTGCCAGCCTGCCCTGCGATGTTTTAATAAATATATTAAATACATATATCTAATATCTGTACTGACTAGCTTCTATGTTAACTTGACACAACCTAGAGTCATCTGGGAAGAAGGAATATTTATAATAGTAGTAATAGTAACAACAACAATAATAGAGACAGGGTCTTTTTTTTGTTTTTATTTTTGATTTTTGAGACAGGATTTCTCTGTTGCAACTCTGGCTGACCTTGAACTCACTCTGTAGACCAGGCTGGCCTTAAACTCACAGAGATCTGCTTGTCTCTGCCTCCCAAGTGCTGGGATTAGAGGTGTGCACCACCACCACCTGGCCAAGACAGGGTCTTTCTATGTAGTCCTCACTGTCCTGGAACTCAAACCCTGATACATAGACCAGGCTGGCTTGAAATCACTGAGCTCTGCGTGCGTCTGACTCCTGAGTGCTGGGATTTGGGTTGTGTGCCACCACAAAGCGAAGAGGGAATCTTAATCAAGAAAGTACCTCCATATTATTGGCTAGTAGGCAAGTCTGTGAGGCACTTTCTTGATTGATGATTGATTTGGAAGGGCCCAGCTCACTACGAAGGTGATTCCGTCCTCGGTGGTCTTGGGTGGTTACTGCTTGTGTCTGGGAATGGAGCCCAGTGACTTGGGGGTATAGAGAAGTGCTCTACTGCTGAGCTGCATCCCCAGGCCCCAGAGCCTCTGGTCCCTGTCAAAGACCTCACTCTATTACCTGCCCTCCCCCTCCTGCTCCTCTGGTCTAGATCCTCCATGTACAGTCTTCTCTCTTTTGGGCTGTGTGTGGCTATTTGACCTTTGTGACTCTGCTTCTGTTGAGCCATGACACCTGCTACCATGAACTGGATCAACCAGCAACTCCTATCCTTCATGAATGTTAACCGTAGCCTGGCTCTCACCACCCAGGAAATGTTCTTCTTTCACAGAATGTAGTGACCGTTGAGGGATCGGCTACCACATCCCAGGCACGAGATGGACGTTTGTCATTTTCATTGACTTAGGTAAGTCTTTTTTCCTTTTTTTTGTAGATGACTCTTGCCCACAAGAGGCCGAACCCCTCAACACAAGGAGCTGAATAATTGATGCAAGGTCTCAAAACTGGTAAATGGCAGTTAGGGCTACCATACAGGTCAAATTCCATCGTCCAAGTTCTCTCAGGGCCTCTGGGTTGCTGTTTTACTTAGAACAGTGGTTCTCAACCTGTGGGTCACAATTCCTCTGGGGACCGAATGATCTTTTCACAGGGGTCACCTGAGACCATCCGCATATCAGATATTTACATTACGATTCATAACAGTAGCAAAACTACAGTCATGAAGTAGTAACAAAAATACTTTTATGGCTGGGGGGCCCCCACAACATGGGTTGCGGCGTTAGGAAGGTTGAGAACCACTGGCTCAGAAATGACCTTTGGTGTTGATGACTCAGGGTGACAGTGATGAACACGGTCAGCATGCTGTGTGGGGAAGGGTGGCCCCTTCAGAGGCTGTGACTGTAGAGTTCTTCTGTCTGTCTCCTAGTGAGTCACCGCATGCCTCTCTCCTGCTTTTGACTGTGCTATACCCATTACATTTTCTGATATGCAACTTCTGATTTGAAGCACCAGAAGTGGGGTTCTGTTAACTCCGTGTTAATGAACCACGTCTCAGCTGGTTCAGGCAGCCCAGAGGGCAGGTCTAGGGACTTCTGCATTCTTGGAGCATGTGGATGTGGCTGGTTATCATGGCCACTTTGGGGGCTTCCGACTAGCCATGCTTTGTATAGCTGACAGTGATTAGCAAACAAGCCGTGGCCTTTCTGTGATGTCCCTCTCGGCGTTCTGGGCACTGGCAGCTTAGCAGGTGTCATCGCTAAACTCACCACAGCAAATGTGGCTGAGTGGAGAAAAAGAGAATTTGTTCACCTGTCCTCACCTCCACCTGTTCTGCTCCAGATCTTATTCCTATCCTGCATGTTTTCACATACGGCAGCAGGCCCTGCCTGTTCTCAGAACTATCTAGACTAACAGCTGTCATTAATGGTTGTCAAAATCACTTGTTTGTTTGCTTATTTATTGTCAGACTCTCACGTATCTCAGGCTGGTCTCAAATTCACTAAGTAGTTGATGATGACCCTGAACTCCTGATTCTCTCCTGTTTCTACCTTCCAAGATGGGATCTCAGGCATGAGCCACCATGCCTAATTTATGCTACCGGGGATAGGACCCAGGGTTTTGTCCATGCTGGGAGGCCACGCTGTCAACTGAGCTCCCGAAACCTCTGTTTACTTAATTACTTTTACATTCTGAAAAGGAGTCTAGCTATGTTTCTCAGGCTCATCACAATCCTGTGGGCTCAGCTGATCTTCCCATGCTGGCTAGTTTTTGTCTAAACTTGACCTGAGTCATGGTGAAACAGAGAGTGTCAACAGAAAACAAAACAAAACAAAACAAAACAAAACAAAAAAAAACGCCCCTACCTGTTCGGCCTGTGGGCAAGCCTGTGGGTCTATTTCTTAACTGATGTTTGATGCAGGAGGTCCCAGCCCCACTGTGGATGGTGCCACCCAGGCAGGGGTCCTGGCTGCTCTAAGAAAGCAGCCTGAGCAAGCACGAGGAGCAAGCCTCCGTGACTTCTGCAGCAGTTCCTGTCTCCAGGTTCCTCCCCTGTTTGAGTTCCTGCCCTGACTTCCTCGGTGGTGACGGACTGTGCAGTGGAACAGTAAACTAGGGTAAACCCTTTCCCCCCCACAATGCTTTTCTCTCTGATGCTTCATCACAGCAAAAGAATCCCCAACTACCAAGACACTGCCAGCCTCAACTGGGTTGTGTGAGTGAACTGTGGTACCTGGCTAACAGGCCGTGAAAGAGTTAGCACAGTGTCTGGGGTGTAGCTCAGTGCTGGATGGCTTACCTAACATGTATGAATCTCTTGGTTCCCAGGCCCAGTTTCAAAACGCAGACTAAAGCAAACACAAAGTTTGGAAGCGATAAACTTAACAGCGATCCCAACTTGCGCCGTGACTTGGTAGCTACTGGGGACTCAGACACTTCGAATCCCAAGGCCAAGAATTTTTCTTTCCTTGTTATTTCTGAGAACCTGTTGGACTATGGGAGAGTCGCCCCCTTTTCCCTTTATAGAGATAAGATGGCAGAAAGACTGCTATTTCCTGAGTCTTTAACATTTAGAAGAGATTTTCAGATATCCTATCCCTCACAGATCGAGAGGACTTTTTAGGGGTGCTGAGATAGGTTCGGCACAATCAAGGTTTTCCTGCAGGATTCGGACTGGTTTATCATTTCAGCAGTCGGTCAAGCTGGTGTAGTCATTTACTCAGGGCTAGAATGGTGTGAGGAGAGATGAGACAGGAGAGGGGATGGGAAGAGGAGAGAGAGGGGGGAAGAGGAGAAGGAGGAGGGGGAGGGGTAGGAGGGGGACGGGAGGGGGGAAGGAGAAGGAGGAGGAGGGGGAGAGGGGAGGGGGAGGAAGCGAAGGAGGGGGAGGAGGGGGAGGGGGAGAAGGGGGAGAGGGAGGAGGGGGAAAAGGAGGAGGGGGAGGGGGAGATGGGAAGGGAGAGAGTGAGAGGCAGAAGAGGAGAGAAGAGATTGCTTCTAACTTTACCAAATGCAAGAAGAAATTGGTTTCAAGTCAATGTAGATGGAATGAGAAGAATGGAGACCGTGTCTACCCAACACCAATTATTCAATAAAAACACACTTGGGGGGCATTGCAAAATGGCTCAGTGAGTACAAACACAGGCTGTCAAGCTTGTCAACCTGAGTTTGATCCCTAAAATTCATATAGTGGAGAGACCCCACCTCTGACATACTGATAAAAGGTCATAACAAAATAAAAACCTTACTCTTTACCCAGTTTGGATTCAAAGGATCTCAAAATCAGTCACACAGTGCACTTTTGTTATAGTTTCTGAGGCAGAGTCTCATGTAGTCCAGGCTGGCCTGGAACTGACTATGTAGCCGAGGATAAACTCGGGGCTCTGAGCCTTCTGTCTCCATCTCCTGAGTGTGGGGATGACCGGCCTGTGCACCATGCCTGGGTTATCTGAAGCTCGAGCTAGAACCCAGGGCTCCGTGTAGCTTGGCACACGCTCTATCAGATGAGCCCCAGCTCCTGCCTTTATTTTTGTAATCGGGACTTTTAGATTAAATTAAACTATATATTTAATATAATAAATAGAATTTATAAATGGAAAGCAAACTTTGTAAGCAAAGGCCCAGCGTTCGCCGTGATGTATACATCTGCTTTTTTTTTTTTTTTTTTTTGTGAAAGCTTTTTTGTTCACGCCAAGGAAGGATCTAATTTTGATTCTCAGCAGTGGAGACTTTGATATGCAGCATATATCATAAATGTGATGAAGCTGGAGAATCTAGAAGAGGTTGTTAACCTAAGGCAATCTATGTGTGTGTACAAGGAGCACGGCAGTCCTAGGCATGCAACGTGCAGGCATGTAGGTGCATGTGTTGCTATGTACGGTACACACCTGACCTGCTCTGCACTGTTTGTCTCTGTTCTCATTGGCTTCGGTCCACCTGTCGCCCTAGAGCACTTGATGTGCACTTTGGTCATGGAAGCCCCCGTTCTTTCATCCCCGCCCCCCTCCTGGCACACACACATTCTACTCCTTACCATCTTTCCCACAGAACTTCTGTTCCAGTCACACCAACATCTGCTTGATTCCTATCAGAAAATGACGATGAAGGCCATGAAGGCAAATTATTTTCTACCATGATTCCCATCATGCTGAGGCCCCTGGACAGGGCTGTGCTGTCTGGTGAATGAACATCGCTAGCCTGTGTTCATGTCCAACACAAATTCCGCTCCCTCAGACTCTCACACTCAGCACTGTCCCCTATATTTTCCTCTTCCCTCTCTCGGCTTGTGGAGCTCAGCTAGCTCCCTTTTGAGCACAGGCTCTCCCAGTCACTGCTATGTGGATACCGCTGTCCCATAGGCTTGCAGGCGGGATGCTTTGTGAGTGAAAGGGTTTTGACTTCCTAAAGAGATTACAAATTCTGGCAAGATTTTATAACTGGTTTTTCCAACAGTTTCACAAGAACGTAATTCTGAGATGGGTTTCTGAGTACATGCCCTCTAGTTATTTTCTGGAACAAATCCTTCACGTGAGTAGTGCATTCTCTCTGTTAAGATACAGAAACCTAAATATAGTAAGTGTCGAGAGCCTGCATCCCCACACTCTCCCAGGAGCTGCTGGAATCATAATTACCTCCTATTCTGCATCTCCCTTTTTCACCTTCTTCCCCTTTCCTCTTCTTATTCGCCCTTCCTCCTCTTCCTCTCCCTTCTAGTCTTCCTCTCTCTTCCTCATCTTGCTCCTTATCTCCCCTCCTGCTTGCAGAGAAGGGTTCACTCACTCCAGGTCCGTGTTTCCCCTGTGTGTCGTCTCTTTCTGCTCTATGCCACCTGCTTGGCAGGTCTTGCTTTGTCCTGAACAGCAGACAGCCCTAGTGTGTGCTAACACGTATCGCCTTTTATTTACATCATCTCTCTACATTTTTAAAAGTGCCTTCAGGATAGAGGCTGCTTATTATTCACCTTCAACAATGTCTCCTGTCCCCAGTGTGAGCTCCTTCCTTGCCCTGTGACGTTCTGAGTGGACGGCCTTGGCTGTGGCCCTATTGTTCACGGAGATGCATGCTTAAGGGAGAAGAGAATGGCCCTTGTGGTTGCTGGAGCCCCTGCACCTTCAGCCACAACCACGGGGCCTGCCTTATCCTCTCCTTCACTTGCTGTTGTCCCCAGGGCAAAACCTCTGTGTTGTACACGCATAACCCACCCCTCCCTCTGGGAACGTGACTAAGTGTCATCCAGTCTAAAGCTCTGTGCCAGGGGGAGCCAGGAGGAGCCAGGAGCCCTGGGCTACAGTTCAAGCTTCTATTCAGACTGTAGAACCGAGGGGGTCCATTTCTACACTGGGGCCATTCAGCACTTGAGTTACTGAGAGGATACCTACATTATTTGACTGCTGTGCCTTTGAACTTTGCCGATGATACTTTCTCTTTCTTTTTTTGACACAGGGTTTCATATAACCTAGGTTGGCCTGAACTCCTCGTTCTCCTGCCTCTGCCAATGAGTGCTGGTATTACAAGTGTGTGCAACCAGCCCTGGTTTATGTGTTGCAGAGGAGGGAACCCAAGGCTTTGTGCATGTAAGGCAAGCACTCTATTGACTGAATTATGTCTCTAGACCACGGATACCCATTGTAACACAACTCTTTTTCTTTCTTTCTTTCTTTCTTTCTTTCTTTCTTTCTTTCTTTCTTTCTTTCGTTCTTTCTTTCTTTCTTTCTTTTTTAAAGGAAAGAAACAACAACAAACTAAACAAAAAACAATGGAGAGAAGTATGCTTGTAGAACGTTGGGGGCTGGTCTCCGTGGTGACTTTGTCTGCAGAGCCATACCCCCCAAAGTGACAAGTGCACATTCCACCCATTGAACTGGCAGCCTCAGCCCAGCAGCCCAGCAGCCCAGCAGCCCAGCAGCCCAGGGGGTTCCCCTGGGGCAGCATTGCCTGCAAAGAATGTGCTTCTAAGGATGCTCTCTGGAAAATGCAGACAATAGGGTTACAGTAGCTTGCCCTGTTCATCCTTTCCGTCAAGAAACCTGCGATTTATATGAACAAACTGGGGCTCCAAATGCTTGAAAGCAGAGCCTGAGACTCTGGGTAATTAGATCCTGGAAAAAGATCAGCTTTAATCTGTGTTTTAATTTCAATTTGTCTGTCTGTCTGTCTGCTTGCCTGCCCATCCATCTACCCATCCATCCATCCATCCATCTATCCATCTATCTATCTATCTATCTATCTATCTATCTATCTATCTATCTATCTATCTATCTCTGGCTGGCCTGGTACTCATCACAATTCTCCTGTCTCAGCCTCTTAAGCGGAGTGTTGGGATTGCAGGTAAGCACTACCATGTGGAAGCAAAAGATCATTTATAGGATCTCGGACAGTTTACCGAGTTTTCATCACTATAAAAGGCAGCTGCCTTCCCGTGCTCTAACTCATAACTTGTTCCAGTGCCTGATATATGAGACACAATGCCTGCTATTGAGGCACAACAAGACTCAGCACCACATTTCCAGTACCCAACTGTGTTAGCTACTTTTCTATTGCTGGGATAAGATACCATAACGAGATAACTTATAAAAGAAAGTGCCTAATTTGGGCTTATGGTTCCAGAGGATAAGAGTCTATGACCATCATGTGGAGAGCAAGGCAGGTAGGCATGGCGCTAGAGCAGTAGCTGAGAACGCACACCTTTATCCATGAACTCACGGGAGAGAGAGCTAACCGGGAAAGGCATGTGCTTTTTAAACCATAAAGCCCTCCCCAAGCAAGGCCGCAACTTCTAATCCTTCCCAAACAGTTTCACCAACTAGGGACCAACTATTCAAACTACGAGCCCATTCTCATTCAACCCCAAATCCGATTTTTTTGTTAGAATGACAAAAATTATTCATTGTTCTAAATTCCAACATTGTTTTATTCTATATTTAGTTTATTTTCAAAAGTCCAAATATATATGCATATACGTTATATGCTTCTTGCTGAAAAAAAGGAGAAGATCTAATGCAGTAAGAAGAATGTAGAAAACTCACACAGTTCACACGCATAGAGGAAGAAGGGGTGGCGTACATCCACCACCCACCCACCCACCAGGCTTTCACACACAATGCTCTTTACCTGCCTGGTTTCTCAAGATTTCCTTCTTTCTTTTTTCTTTTCAAGATGGGGTTTCTCTGTCTGTGGTCCTACCTGCTCACAGAGATCCACCTGCCTCTCCTCGTTAGTGCTGGGATTATAGGCGTGTGCCACCACAACCCTGCTAAAGATTTCTTTAATTTATCATTGTATGTTAATGGTCACATGTGTCTCAGAGTGCATTCAGAGGTCAGAGGGCAACTCTATGAGGTCACTTCTCTCCTTTTACCTTTATGTGGGTCCCGGGGATTGAACTCAAGTCGTCAGGCTTCCTCAGCAGGCTCTTTACTCACAGACCCATTTCAACTGCCTGCTGCCTTTCCAGCCTGCGTGACTCTACCGACCTCCTTCTGTGATGTAGGTGTGACAGATCCAGGGGCCGCAGCAGTGCCACCTGAATGCTGTGGGGACTTCACTTCCCAGGTTTCAGACCTACAACCTTTAAAATGAACTGAAAGGGAATTCTGGTCTTACCTACCTCAAATTATTCTTCGGAGAATTGAAAAAAATAGCGCATGTTAACTCAAGAGTTTTACCAGTAAAGCTTAATAAAGGTTAATGCCGACGTGGAGCCGCCGCTCGATGGTAGAGTGTTTGCCTAGCACAGAGCCCTGGCTTCAATCGCTAGTATTTCTCATACACACAAAGGTCAAAGCTAACATCATCCACCGTCATAGCTGAACTGTATTCTAGAATATAGAAGCACCATAGTCTAGTTAATCATTTCCTTTGTTTCTAAGTGTAGTTCCCTCCTTGCTATCTGCAAACTACTGTTGAACGCTGCTTTACACATATGACTGTCAGTATGAAAGATTTTCCATGGCGTAACCTCTTGAAGGTGGGTCTCTCTAGGGTACAGACAGGTACATTTTAATGCAACCAATGGACTCTTCTGTATGGAAGGCTACTTAAGTTCTTCATGATGATCACAACGATTTTTCTTTTTAACTTCTGTTCTGATGTTATTTGCCAATTCTTAAGCTCATGTTGTTATTTTTTTCCATAAAGTTAAAGTTATCAGTAATGTTCTCTGTGATTTCTGGCATTGTTTCATGCTCAGATTCAATAAAATTCTGGCCTTTTGTCCATTTCCCTTTCGTAATTCTAATTTAGTAAATGCTTTTCTCTTTAATAAGTCTAAAAAGTCACATTTAAGTTGCTAATCCGTTAGAAATATATTTGTTGGATGGTTTGGGGTAAAGATTAATAAGCATTGGCATGCTCCTTCCTGCTGGCCTTGGTGCGGCTTCACACACGTGTGTACAGGTGTATATTACTTACTGAAACCTGCTCTCTCCCACTCCCGGCCCCAGTCAGGGATATGTTTTGGAGATCGTTTTTAATAGAACAAAGGGGTTGACTCGTGCTTTCCTGTTTCCATATTACATTTGAGGAATGACTCCTGCTGAGTTCAATCAGTTTGCTGTTGCTGCTCAGTTTCCAGGGTTTTCTGACACAATCCACTGCTGTGCCCTCTGCCTGTCCAGCCCTGGTGTGTGCTCTAGTTTCTCAGGAGACATGGAACAAACTCTCAGGTCAGTAGGCTGAGCATGCCTTGCATTTTACTAGACCCTGCAAAAATGTCTTCTCAGTTGATTTACCAGTTTTATTTATTTTTAAAATTAATTTTCATCAATAAATAAAAACAAAAAGACTGCATGTCTCCAGAGAGTAACACAATGTCTTAATATACTGTGCAATGCTTAAACCAGATTAAACTTGTACCTCTCCCTAGACATTTATTATTATTGCTATTGTTATTAATTGTGCTTTTTAAAGCACATATAGCCCAGGTTGGTTTCAAACTCACAATGTAACTGAGAACGGCCTTTGATGGCTCCGCCTCCACCTCTCAAGTTCTGTGATGAGTGTGTACCCCTATACTTGGCCTATTTTCTTTTCTTTTTGTTTTCAGAAACAGTATCTGTATGTAGTCCTTGCTGGAATGGGACTCACTATGTAAGTCAGTTGGCATTTGAACTTTCAGCAATTCTCCTGCCTCTATTTTTCTTTGTGGTAAAATCTTTTAAAACCTTTTTGTCTCGTGTGAACTGCACCGAACCTTACTGTCACCTGCAAATGTCCCTGCTGGACAGAGGCATCTGGTCTTCTTGCTTCATCTAACTTTACACCCACAGCATTTTGTTTATTTAAATTCCCAGAGTGGAGAGCTTGAGAGATGGCTCAGGGGTTAAGAATACTGGCTGCTCTTGCAGGGGACCTGCATTCAGTTCCCAGCACCAACATGGCAGCTCAGGGATCCAGCGCCCTCTCCTGGCCTCTGTGGGCACTGTCTGCACAAGGTACTCAGACATACATGCAAAAACACCCATACACAGAACATAAAACAAACCTTAAATGTATAAAAATTCCCAGGGTATTCCCAGGCTCTATGCTAGCCTGCTTCTTTGCCTGTTTAACTGTTAGGTGGGATTTAGGAAATCCATAGTCCAGGCTTAGCCATTATCATGTGACAGCTTCAAGTTTTAAAACTTCCATCATATAAACACACCTCCCTCCCTCCCTCCCTCTCTCTCTCTCTCTCGCTCTCTGTCTGTCTCTAATATATATATATATATATATATATATTATATTTGCTTTATAATATATATATTTGCTTTAAAAATTCTGAGAGGGTTGTTTTGTGTCAAACTGTTGCACCTCATTTCTTTTAAAAGTTCTGGAGTTTTCATTGTTGGGGGGAACATTTTGGATTCTTCCTAGACATGGCTACTATACCCGACTAATCCAATATTCACAAGAATTGGCCTCAAAAAACTCAAGCAGACTAAACCACCATAAGTCCCAGCTGTTCCATTCCTGGGTAGGGAGTCAGAGTGGGAAGGAGATGCACAGACACCCACGTTACTCCAGCAGCATTCACAACAGCCAACACATGGACTCAAGGGAGCAGGTGAAGAAAATGATGTGTTTATACGGATACACATACACTACATGGCACCAACTGTGATGTCTTATTCAGCCATAGACAGTGAAATTATACCATTTGTAAGACAATGAGTGGAACAGGAGCACATCTATCTGGTTGAGAAGAATTAGTCAGAGAAAAAAAAGGCCGTGGGTGAGAAGGGATGGAGGGGAGGCAAAAGCAAGCGTGCTTTGTGTAATTAATATAAGCGATGATGAACACATAGTAAAATACACTGACAGACGAATAGGATGATCACTAAAATGGTTCCTAAAGCGAAAATGTATGTATGGCACGTGTGTGTGTATGTGGTGGTGTATGTGTGGTGTGTATGGTGTGTGGTGTGTGTGCATGGATATGGTGTGTGTGTGGTGTGTGGATGGTATGTGTGTGGCATGTGCATGTGCGTAGTATATATGTGGTATGTACGGGGTATGATTGTGTGTGTGGTGTGTATGTATGTATGGTGTGTTCATGTGGCATGTGTATGTGTGTATCTGTGTATGCAATGTATGTGTGGTATGTGTGTCATGTGTATGTGTGTATGGCATGTATGTGTGCATGGTATGTGTGATATGTATATATGATGTGTGTGTGTATAGTGTATGTGTGGTCTGCGTGTGGTGTGTGGGGTGTGAATGGTATATGTATGGTGTGTGTTGTGGTAGGCATGTGGTGTGTTTACGTGTGTGGTGTGTTTGTGGCATGCGCATGTGCATGTAGGTGTATGTTTGTGTAGTGTATATGTAGTGTGTTTGTGTGTGTGGTGTGTATGTGTGCATGGTTTGCATGTGGTGTGCATGGCATAAGTGGTAGGTAGTGCCAAGAGAAACAGCCAGCCTAGAGATTTACCTCCTGAGTCCTTACTAATCCCTGTGGTGGCTTCGGATGTTTCATGAAAACAGAATCAGAACTCATAGCAGCCTTGACATCAAGACACTAAAAACCAAGGGTAACCATAAGCTTCTGGTCCTCGCTCCACTTTCTGAGTGCTGGAATTATAGATATGAAAGTCCATGCTTGGCTTATTCATCTTGGGGATCAAACTCAGGACTCCAGGCATTCTAGGCAAACATTCTCCTAACTGAACTACACCCTCAGCGCAGTTGCCTTTGCTTTTTGAGGCAGCATCTTGCTAGGTAGCCCAGGCTGGCCTCAAACCTACAAGTCTCTTGAGTACTAGAATTCTAGGCACATGCCACCACACTGAACTTGGTATGGAATAGCTTTTTAAAAATGTTATATAGCCAGACCTGGTAGTACTCATCTTTAATCTCAACATTCAGGAAGCAGAGCAGGCAAGTCTCTGAGAATTCTCAGCCACCCTAGTCTATACAAAGAGTTCCAGCATAGCCAGGGTATATAGTGAGACCCTGTCTCAAAAGCAAGCAAGCAACAAGCAAGCAAACAAGCAAACCCAACTGAACAAAACAACTCCCCAACCCTCAATAAACGAAAACTAAAGATGTTACATAAACAAGAGAAACAGAACTATAAAGTGAGGAGAATTAGAAATTAAACTCCAACTCTTTCTTCTTCTTCTCCTCTTCCTCGTCCTTTTATTTTTTCCCTCCCACCATGATTTCAAATTAGGGAACTCTCACTTAATTTCAAGAATCACTTAGGTGTTAGGGACTTAAGGAGGTACACTTACTCTTGTTTCTGTATTGCGGACTCAATTCTAGTTCTGTTAAATTTGTTGAAGCCAAAAGTCAACACGAAGCATTTCTACCGTGGGACAGCTTCTCACAGTAGCTTCTACAGAGCAGAGGGCAGGGCTAATGGAGCGGTTGAGTGTACGGAACTCCCCAGCAGACCCCAAGCTCCCAGAGTGATTTATCTGTTTTCCAGCGCCTCTGAGCAGAACAGGGGGACAGGCTGACTCTTAAGGCACAGGACACTCAAGGTTACAAATGGTGTTCGTGTCCCCTGGTTCATGACTCTCTTTCTGTTGCTTTTCTTATGGGCTGTTTAAGGTCATTTAGAAAACACTTTTTTTTAAACATGTTATGACAAAGGAATAAAATGGCTTTAGAAATTTTCTGGTTTGTTGATTAACTTTGTTTCTAAAATTATACTATACCAGTGTTGTTTTTTTAAAATGTTTTAACTGTTTCCAAATGCAATTATCTTGAAATAACTATGAATAGAATATTGGACATAACAGAAAAGACAGGCTTTCGTAATGTATCAAGGTACCTAATTTAGTAAGTAGAATAGCAGGGACCCGTAGAATCCATTTTTGAGGCTGTAATTATAAGTTAAGTCACTACTAAAATGACATGCATGTATATTTCCAGCTTAAAATAATTAAAGCTTCACCCATCCCAATGTTTTCACTCATAACAAGAGACACTTGTGAGCCTATGAGCTCATACATACACAGAAATATTTCGTGATACTTAACTACCATACTTGACAAATGGAGTGTCCGTATTGTTCTGTCCCAGCGACTCTGCTCTTTACCGGCTCACATGCATTTTAACCAGAGTAGCTAACTGCAGCTAACCTTTGACAATCGGAAGTAATCACAGAGTGACAATCCTCCGGCATAACCGAGCCCTAGGGTGCTTAGGCTGTTGTATGTCTCCGGGGTAGCTGCCCTTCTGTTTTATTTACTCATAGGTATCATTAATACCAAAGATACGCAACCTTTTCTGCCTACGTGTCAGTCTCTCTTCAGGTCTTTAGTAGTGCTTGCTTATCTATTTCAGTCAAATGTATTTCTTAGTAAAAAAAAAAAAAAAAGAGAGAGAAAGTAAGAGACCTGACAACGCAGTGTTATCGAGTTTTTTCAGCTGAGACCCACATGCCATTCGGCATTCAGACATGTGTGCGCTTGATTGATGGATGGGTTTGCGACAAATAAAACTAGGATCAACAGCTTTGCTCCTTTCCCCCATCAGAGAGCAGAGTAAAGCATAACTCTGCAACAATAGCAGGATTAGGGATGCATTAGCTAGCCATCGACCAGAACCATCCATCCCCATCAATACCTCACGGGTAATAACCTGAAGCTATGATAAGGAAACAAAAGAAGGAGAAAAGAGACAGGAGAAAACAAATCAATAGAAGAAGGGGTTGTCTGAAAGCTACACTGGCCAAAGGAAGACCCCCCTGCGTTCCAGGGACTGTCACTGAATTCGGAGACACCGTACCCAGAGTTCACAAGGGAGACAAATGGACGCAGGTTTGGGATCTGGATTTTGGTCTCAGTACATGTTGTAGTATTTATGCAGCGAGCCTGTGTCCCTAAAATTACTTTTAAGGAAAGAATACCTTTCACCTGAATGGTTCAGACCCTGGGTGATCAGAGGGCTCTCGGAAACATGGTGGACAGCATCAATGAGCGTTAGTATCCAAATCCTCGTGTAAACGTTCCTTTAAAAATGGGTCAGCTTGGTAAATCTCGATTGACTAGTTCTGTTAGACACACACAAAACATAATTTTGTCTCTTAATGGAAAACACCAATAGTCTTTTGACAAAAACCAATGCCTATCTTAGAAGTCTTACTTTTTTTTTTCCTTACAAAATCTTTTTACACACACACACACAAATGTATCTTTCTTTTCAAATTGTAGAATATTTTGATGATAATTTCATCATTTTCCCCCACAAACAATGGAGTGTTAAGCTTATTTATTCAGCGTTTTGTTCTGTTTCTTTGGAGAGCTTTTGATTTTTGTATTACCTATCGTATTTGTTCTAATTTACAATTTATTCTAATTGGCTATTGAATGGGCCGGTGTGGCTTTCCCCTGGTTGGAGGACATTAGTGGTGTTTGTTCTTCTCTGAAGAAGAGGTGAGAAAGGAGGGGAGCCCCTCTTCTGATTGTGGAGCCCCTGATCTTGGGAAACAGGCTTCATCACTGGGTTTCAGCCCCATGTTTAGAACAAGAAGAACATTATGGTAATTTACCATTATCATCATTGCCATCATTATTAATGCCAATATTCTTCATTGACACGGTCTAGTGCTTCATTTCCTAGTGTAAGTTTGCAAAATGTTGTAAAGAAAGAAAAGGCCATTTAGCTCTAGCCTCTTGTTTAGTTCTGGGAAGGTACAAAAATCTCTCCCTTTATTGAAGTGAATATAGAAAGAACTTGGAGAAATTGCACACCCAAACAAGGTGCAGACAATTCTTAGCACGAGCTGCAAACTTCCAAATATTAGACCAGGGGACGTGAGAGATTCTAAAGAGCTTCTAGGCCATATCTGGTGGCATCCCAGCTACTCAGAAGAATCACAGGTTCAAGGTTTGCTTAGGCTTCAGGGTGAGTTCAAGGCCAGCTTGGGCAACTTAGTGAGACCATGTCTTAAGGTAAAGACAAGTAAAATAAAAAAAAAAAAAAGATTAAAACCAGGGGATATAGTTCAGCAGTAGAGCGCTTGCCTAGTTAAAACGCCCCGTATGACAAAGAAAACAGCATTGATGAGTTTCCAGATGAAAACAACTTAGTGACAGTTTCTTGTTTCTTTCTTTCTTTTTTTTTAAAAACTGTATATGATGTTTGCCTGCATGCTTATTGGCAAATCACTTGCATAGACCCACAGAGCCCAGAAGGGAGTATCAGGTCCCCCAGACCTGGAATTACAGGTGGTTGTGAGCCACGGTGTGGGTGCTAGGAATTGAATCTCCTCTGGAAGAGCAGACAGTGCTCTTAACCTCCGAGCCCTCTTTCCAGTGCCTGGTTTCTCATTTGCATGTTTTGTTTTTGAGACAGGATCTTGTTAGCTAGCCCGGGTCATTCCTGAACTTAAGAGATTCCTGCCTCAGCTTCCTGCATGCTCTAGTCACCATGCCAGATAGTGGTGGCTATTGCTATATGAGTGGCATCTTATCTCAGGGATCCAAAGTCAACTGTATGTAGTTACACAACTAATTTCAGGTGCACAGACCAATTTGGGCTTACATTATCGAAGGTTGGAGCCATATTAATCAGAAAACACAGAACTATTGTAATCACAAAAAAACAATTGCATTTCAATTATGACTCTTTGGACTTAAAATGCTTAAAAATTTCAAAGCTGCACAAACTTGGCATTTGGGGTAGAATTTCGTGCACACCCATGTAGTTGGTAGTGTTTGAAAGTCTCTGGGCAAGCTGAAAGGCTTTAAGGTGCAAACCCCTAAGGGAGCCTGATTTATATTTGCACCTAAATTTGACTTGTTTTATAACAAGTATAATCTAATGGACATTGTGTATTGTGTGAATATGCCTAGGGTGTGGATGTGTGTGTGTGATGTGGATGTTGTGTGTGGTGTGGATGTGTGTGTGAGTGTGTGGATGTGTGTGTGGTGTGTGGATGTGTGTGGTGTGGATGTGTGTGGTGTGGATGTGTGTGTGGTGTGGATGTATGTGTGGTGTGGATGTGTGTGTGAGTGTGGATGTGTGAGTGTGTGGATGTGTGTGTGTGTGTGTGTGGTGTGGATGTGTGTGTGTATGTGTGTGAGTGTGGATGTGTGAGTGTGTGGATGTGTGTGTGTGTGTGTGTGTGGTGTGGATGTGTGTGTGTGTGATGTGGATGTGTGTGTGGTGTGGATGTGTGTGTGGTGTGGATGTGTGTGAGATGTGGATGTGTGTGTGTGTGTGTTGTGTGGATGTGTGTGTGTTGTGTGGATGTTGTGTGTGGTGTCGATGTGGGCAGATGCATGTGCTGTGTTTTTCTCATCCACCATCTATCTTTTGAGACAGAGCCTCTTATTTAACCTGGAGCTTTCCAATTTGGCCAGACTGGCAAGCCAGTAGGCTCCAGACACCCACCTGACTCCCTGCACCCAGCACTGGGAATAATACACATATTGTATTATGTATAATAACATTCAACTTTTACACTAAGCTATCGAATAGGTGCTAGGGTTACTCAAGTCTACACCGTCATACTTCACTGACTGAAACATCTCTTAGCCTCTGGTGGGAGGGGGATATTTCTTTCAGATTCTAAATATCTTAGGGCAGTCCTCATCAGTCACCTAGGTCTTCCTCTGTTGAAGCCAAATGAGCCCCAACATCTAACTCGGACATCTTGAATGGGCTCACTCCATCCTTCACCCCCAGTTAGACCACTCTCTGCGGCATACTTACTCACCAATTCACTCAGGATTTGAGCAGATCTTGGCCCTGATGCTGGGTACCTCTTTACCCACAGGAGTAATGTTCAGAATTCAGAGGTCCACCTATGTAGTATTGAAGGTTGTTGCAGAGCTCCAACTGACATCAATCTAAATGGGACTAAGACCCCTGATACAGTTGCAAAATCTAGGTCATGCACAGCCTGATTGATAGCTTTCCTTTAGGGCAAAGCCATCCTTTTAGTGTTGCATAAAAGCTGCTTCAGCTGCTCTTATCCCATGGCCCAGTGTGGAGCCTCTGACTCATTCTGTAGGAGGTAGCATGAGTGAAAACTCTGCCTTCTGTATACTGTTTGTACCCTGGAGGAGAAGGAGGTCATTCCTCCCAATGATGGGGTATACGAAGCTCTTTGGATGGTACTTGAAAATTGCTCTATGCTGCAATTTGTATCCAGGTGTGTCCAGTCTTCTGACACTGAGATACAATGACCACATTATCATCTACAAAGTTTGCACTTGAGAACAGTGCAATTGAGTTACAGAAAGGAGAAAGAAAGAAGGGAAGGAAGAAAGAAAAGAAAAAAGAAAAAATAGCAAAAATATTTCATGTCTGAAGTAAATTTACAATTTTTGCTGGGCTGCACTCATAATTATCCTTTGCTCGGGTGGTCTTCAGGCCAAAGAGCTGGACAAGTCTGCATGGCATTGATGCTCTCCATATATATATTCTAGAGCAGAGGAAGACCCTGGAGACACAGGCAGATACAGAGCACGGAAGGCACTTGGGAATATTAATTACACAGAAGGAAATATAAGTATTTCATGAGGACAAACATGCATGCGCCTTACAGGCAATTTAAGAAGCTCGAAAGAGAAGGTCAGTTTGATACACTCTTATTCAATATTCAAGTGTGGGGCACAATGCTAAGGGCAAGCGTCTTTCTCTCTGCCTCTCGGATTCAGCCAAAAGACCAAGTGTGTGTGATTACCAGGGTCATCCTTAGAAACCTGACAGGAGATGCTTAATTGTAACTATTCAGATAGCATCTGAGTGTGAAGATAAGACAGGATGTCAGATCACCTGCAACCAGGTTTCGGATCACTGGGAGCCATCACGTTGATACTGGGAACTGAACCTAGGTCCTATGCAAGAGCAACAAGTGCTCTTAATCACGGAGCCACCTCTCCAGCCCATTATTTTCTTTATTTGAGATAAGGTCTTAGTGTCTTGCTAAGTACCTCTGTAGACCAGGCTGGCCTGAAACTTGCGATTCTCCTGCCTGTGCCTCCCAAGTGCTGGGACTGTAGGTATGAGCTACTATGGCTGTCTCTGTCTGTGTCTTCTATGGCTGCTTTTGCACTTCAAGGGCACAGTTCAGTGGTTACAACAGTATCACATGGTATGAGCTGTGCTTTCCTCATCCCAAATTTTCTATAATCAAGTCCAAGCCTCTAATATCTCAGAATGTGACCTTTAGTAACAGGGTTGTGAAACGGGCATTCATTTAAGATGAGACCACACTCACACTCCAGTGTTGAGGATTCTGAGTCACTGAGACTGGTCTCCTCATCCAAGGGTGAATTTGGATCCAGATCTGCATGAGAAGGCGGATCTCATGTGAAGATGAAGGCAGAGACTGGGGTGATGCAGACTAAGAAAGTCAAAGGTTGCCAGGATATTGCTGAGCGGAAGCTGGGAGGGAGACACGGACGGACGATGCTCTTGTGTTTTTCAGCGGCGACACTGAAATAGCAGACTCTGGCTGCAGAGCTGAGGGGCAGCGAGTCCTGTTGCAGCCACCGTCCCCAGCAAGCCGGTGTGCCGAGCCTGTGCCGTGCCCTGCCTCGGCAGAAAGTTTGGTGAGTCCTATGGGAAGGCTCTGGCTTGTGAACTTGATGTAATTAAAAGTAAAAATTAGAGGCTGAGGGTGGGCTGGGTGGAAGAGCACTTGCCTTAGCATGTGTGAGGTCCTAATTTCAATCCTTAGAGTGAACTTGAGCTTGAATGCCTGCACAAACACACACACACACACACACACACACAGACACACAAATTAGTCACAAGAAATGTGATTTTGGGCTCTAGGTCTTTGCTGCTTTCAGAGAAAGCTGGGCTGCAGCTCAGTTGGCAAGTGTCTACCTAGGACGCATGGAACGCTGGGTTTCAACCCCAGCACCGCATAAACAGGATGTGGCAGTAATGCCTGAAATTCCAGCACATGGGAGAAACAGCAGGAGAATCAGAAGTTCTTCTTGGCTGTTTACTGAGTTCAAGGCCACTCTGGATACCTGAAATCTTACCTCAAAATGGGGTTGGGGAGGAAGTGGAAATATATAATAAATAAAAAGAAAATGATGCTGGTTGAGTTTGCACAGAGTTGCCAACTCAGCACAGTCTGAGCTTCTGCGTAGAAGGATCTGAGAGCACAGTGCGGAAATGGACCGAAAGGCTAAAACTTAATTTAGCCTGAAGCTGTGAAATCGCAAGGTTAAGCGTGTCATTTTGCCAAGTTTAGAGTTTTAAAATCTGCACATTATCTAACTTAGCTGTTTGCTAGGGCCCAGCTCTGCCCTGGGAGAAAACACTCTGGTAGCTAGAAGCTCCTTAACAGTCAAATTTCTTAAGAAAAATTTCAATGACTTACATATCAATGGAGCATCCTGGGCCTGCCTCCCTTGAGGTCTGTGTAAGGTTGCAATTAAAGGCCTGGCTGTGTGGGGATGTTCAGGTCAGGAGGGAGGCTGCTTGCTTCCCCTCCTTCAGTTTAGGAAGTAGGTGGGGACATTTTAACCCATTCAGAAAAATCTGAATCCTTTATTTTATAATTAATGATAAGGAAGGAGAAGGTTTTTTGTTTTTTTTTTTTTTTTTTGTTCTAAGGAGAAAATCATCGGTGCTTGAGAATTAAAAGCATTTCACATAGTTCACGATGATCTGCTCCCTCCGGAGCAGTACTGACTTCTAAATGGTTCCTTTTATATATTAAAAATTATCCTTTGAGAAATTCATGCATGTATACAATATATCATGGTCATATCTACCCCATGACCCACCTACAACTTCCCCTAGGGGGACTTTTAATACTTTTTTGACTTATGATAAACATGACAGAAGAAGTTAGGTAAATGAAAAGACCCGTATGGAGTTTTTTCAACTTCAAGAAAGAATCTCGGTGACACTTAGGGACAAGGTGATCTCAAAACGTTTGCTCCTCGATGTGGGATCTTAAGTCTGTAGTGTCAGCACTACCTGATAGCCTTTCAGACATGCAGGGTCTGGCTGGGGAGATTTGCAAGCATGAGAACCCAGGTTTGATCCCCCAGACGGGTAGCTAGCACAGAGTGGTGTCATTTATCTCTCTAGTCCACATGCCAACCACTGAACAGGGTCCAAATCCATCTGACTAGTGCTTGTAACCCCAGCAGTGGGGAGGCAGAGACAGGAGGATCCCTGGGGCTCACTGGTCAGCCAGCCTGGCCTATATGGTGAGTACCAGGTCTGGGACACTGTCTCGAAAACAAGGTAGAGGACGCCTAAGTATCAACACCTGAGGTTCCCTTCTTTTGGTCTTTACATGCGCATGTCCACATGGGTAAGCACGCGCGCGCGCGCGCGCGCGCACACACACACACACACACACACACATACCCCACATGGGGCAGGGAGAAGGAATGGGGGAATCTCCAGTTGTACTCCACACCTAATGGGCAAGATGATACTCTTCCAGGGAGAATAATCACTGGTCTCAGTTTGGACACTGTTCAGTGGCTGGCATGTGAACTAGAGAGACAAATGACATCACTTTTCACTAGCTACCCATCTTATTATTGCAGGCTTGGCTCTTTTTCCTCTCTGCATTCTTTCTGTCATTCCTGAGGCCCTTGCTGGAGAACAGGATTCTTGCTAGGTTGTAAACATGTTTCTGAGTGTGTTGCAAAAATCACATTGTTTAATATTTGAAAAAAATTTCTAAGATATCAACATTAACCTCCCGGCTTTGAGTCATGAGAAAACTGAGGCGCATCAGAGTCAGTTGCCCCAAGTCAGCCTGCACAGGGTCAGATCTGGCTCTAGAGCACCCCAGCCTTCTCCACCTTCTTGCCTTTCATTCTTGTGTGGATTTGGCAAGTTCATGTTCAAGAATATGCTGGAGTCAGAGAGGCACGCCGAGCTTCTCTTTTGTACTGCACAAACCATCAGGTTGAATCCCAGTGTGCACTGGATTCAGAGGCAGAGACTGAAACTGGAGAGTCAGCCACTCATTGCTCCAAGGGAATGCATTCTGTCAGACTGGAAACCTGAACCATATGCACGTCCATTTGCCTACTGTTTAACACTAGCCCTGTAGGATGCCAAGCCCCACATACCTTGGTCTGTTTGGGTGCATTTGGACCCTGAGGGCCCTTCGTGGAATGGCACTCAGCTCATTTCGTGGGATGGTTGCATGGGCCCAGTTCCCACCATATCTCACACTTGCAGGGCTAAAGAGGACAGAGACTTCATCTGGACAGAGTGGAGGCAGGGGCTGTGGTCTGATTGGCTTCTTCCATTCTAGTCTTTGCTACCCTCAGTATAATAATTCCATCCTCCACATTCCAAATGAGGAGATGAGGAATGTGATCTCACACATGTATAGGTGGACACCTGTGTGTGCATGCATGCTTCTCAGCCGAGAGCTTCTAAGAGTAACTTTAACTTGACTGGAAAGTGGGATTCAGGATTAAGCCTAGGGACAAAGGAGACGCAAATGAGTAAGTTCTGGCTCGCTGCTTATGTCCCTCAGAGTCTTGGGGTATGCTGTATGCTTAAATGTGAGCTGTTGAGACTTGCAAGTCTCTTTTAAGACAGACTTAAAATTGATGACTCTTCCCTCTTGTGTGTGTATGTGAGTGTGTGTGTCTCTGTGTGTGCTCATGAATGTGTGTGATGCATATATATGCTGGTGTGTGTGTGTATACACGTGTGTGCACCCATATTCAGGTGGAGGCTAGAGGCAACCTTGGTATTTCTCAGTATACCTTGATATATGTTTTTTCAATCATGGTCTTTATGAAGCATGCTAGGGTGGTCGGTCAGTGAGTCCCAGGGGAGTTGCATGTCTCATCTCCCCAGCGCTAGGATGCGCCACCACAACCATGCTTTAAAAATCTAATTGCATTTGTAACCATGCACACGTGTGCACTACACCACGTGTGTTGTACACGTGTGCACTACACTGTGTGTGCTGTAGTGCATATGCCGGAGCACAGCCTGAAGTCAGTTCTCTCTTCCCGCCTACCATGTGGGCTCTGGGGGATGAATTCAGGTGGTCAGGCCTTTCACTGGTTCTACCTCTCACTGGCCCTACACCAAGCTTTTTTACACGAACTCTGAGTATCAAATCTAGGTGTTCAAGCTTGCAAAGGGAAAACAAACCCCCCCCACAAAAAACAGCACCTTTCCAACACAGTGATCCCCATCTCCATTCTTCCCCCTTTAACTCAGGACCTTGAAATTCTCCCCACAAAGACTCACTGAGGACAGAACCCTCTTAGCCCTACCCTGGTGTCTCCTCCGTGCTCAGATCCTATTGTATAATGCTGCAGTCACATCTCAGGGCCAAGACTAGTTCCTGCTTAAGTCCTGTAACTTAGAAAGCCTGGGTAGGAGCTAGAGTCAGCAGGAGGTGGTCTGGTGGAGAGCAGCACAGCCAGGTGAATGACCGGGAATTTGTGTGTGTGCTTCAGGGAAAAAGCCTTGATTACTGGAATACATACTCACTTTATGAAGTCATTATAGTTAGCTCAGTGCATCAGAGAAGTTAGAAGTCACACAGCCCTTTGGTAGCTATGGGGGATGAAATGGTGTTTGCCACACTATCATATTTTCTTCTTCTTGGGCTCTTGAAATGATACCACTTCCTAGTTACCTTCAAATTCGGGGAGCCTTGGAGTTGCACGTTAGTCACTGGAATGTTCAGGCAGGCACAGAGCATTTCCAGGACTTGTTTCTAACAGGGTTTTCAGATCTTGCGTTCTCTACCAAAGGTGACCTTGGAAGAAATGCCACAGATGGCAGACTCACAGAATAAAGGAAGGCCACCCAGACCTTATGACAAAATCTTAGTGAACATTTGGGATCAGCTGACTGATAGAATTGGGTCTTAGAGCCGAGCTGTTGGACATCAGTGTTTAATACATTTTGCTATGATCCCTCTGATTGACATGGGGGTAAGGGTCAATAAATGAAAAACAGAAGAGAAAATATAAAAATATAAAAACTGAAAAATTAATACTGATTGTGGTCCTATAGGTGAATCGTCACATAACGATCAACCATAGGTGAGCTGGACTTGGGGTTGGTCTAATGTGTGGACCGCATGACCAGTGAGTGAAAAGCCATAGCCAAGCTCAGCATTCAGAGACACAAACTTGATGGCCATGGTTAGTCCAGCACAGTGCTCATGTTTACAGGCTTACGAGCATCGGAACCACACAGATGGTGATTGCCAGGCCCTCCGGAAATTCCTGCTAGTGGGCTGGATGTGTTGATAGGTGCCTTTAACCTCAGCACTTAGGAGGCTGAGGCAGGTGGATTTCTGTGAGTTTGAGGTCAGAGGGGTCAACATAGTGAGATTCTGATTTTTCTTTTTCTTTTTTTTTTGAGGCAGGGTTTCTCTGTGTATCCCTGGCTACCTTAGAACTTGCTTTGTAGACTGGGCTGGCCTCAAATTCAAGAGATCCACCTACTCCTACCTCTTGAGTGTTGGAATTAAAGGGGTGTACCACCACCACCACCTGGCAAGATCCAGAATATATATATTCCTACTGGTCCTTATGGCCCTTTCTTGAGCACAGACTGGCTCATGTTACATGGAATTTAAGTCGTGACAAAGTGGTATGATGCAGACACTGCAGCGGTGGCCGGGAGCAATCTCAGCCTTGCCTAGTGTTCTGCTTTCAGGCTCATGATTGCTTCTGCATAGCCATCTCTGTCAAGTAGGCACACGGTGATAAGCATCTCAGGGGAACTGTTTGCAAGTTACATGTTACACATGGCACTTAGAGTTAAGATTATAATAATCATCTGATTGGAAAGTGCAGTTAGTAGAACATTCTTTTTTATCTGAAGGGAGTTTCCCAGCATCAGAAACTTCAGCTCTTTCTTTGAATGTTAAACACAAGAGGGGCCTAACTTCTTTAACAACAGTGTCTTAGTTACTGTTCTATTGCTATGAAGAGACACCATGACCAAATCAACTTCTAGAAGAAAGCATTTAATTGGGGGCTTGCTTACAGTTTCAGTTAGTCTACAATCATCATGGTGAGGAGTATGGCAGTAGGCAGGTATGGTGCTGGAGCAGTAGCTGAGAGCTTAGAACAGATCCCCAAACCTGAGGCGGAGAAAGAGTGAGATTGGGCTTGGTGTGAGCTTTTGAAACCTCAAAGCCCACCCCCAGTGACAAAGCTCCTCCCACAAGGCCACACCTCCTAATCTTTCCTAAACAGTTCACCAACTGGAAATCAAATATTCAAACATATGACGTGCCTACAGGAGGGGGGGACATCTCATTCGAACCACCAGAAATGCCGAACCTATACGTCACCCTTTATGCACAACCCTTAAGAGGACACGTAGCCATAGGGATGCCAAGCACTTGTTTAGGGTTACACATGGGTAAGTCAGAAAGGCAAGGTTTGACTCCAGCCTGTATGGTGGCACAGTCCAGGTCCTTGATGACTCTTGGCCTGCTGCTAGTAACACTGCCATGGTGCTGACAACAAGCCAGGCCCCTTGGAAGCAAATTCACTTCTTCTTCTTTTTTGTCAGCAGACACTCACAGGGCAGAGAGGTGTGGACCATCACAGAGCCTTTATTTGGACCATGTGGCATGGCTAGCCCTTAGGCCCGGGGATCTTGCTGCCAGACAAATTAAGGAAATTGATGGGCAACTCAACAGGCAGACTGTGCCAATGCAAGGATTTTTGCAAAGGAATTAGCTTCTAGCTTGCTGGCAATTGTAAATTATGACTAACAAGGGAGGAAAATGCCAGAGATTTCAAAACCCATACAGCACAGCATTAGTAGATATTTTCTATTGCTAGTCTGTCATGGACTAGGCTTAAGGGTAGTATCTGACATCATGATTTTAATTCACATGTTAAAACAAGTCCCTGATCTATCTATCGTCTATCTGTCTGTCTGCCTGCCTGTGTCTGCCTGACTGCCTGTCTGCCTGCCTGTCTATCTACCTGCCTGCCTGCCTGTCTATCTACCTGCCTGTCTGCCTGCCTGTCTGCCTGCCTGTCTGTCTACTTGGCTAGCTATCTAATCTACTCTAATCTCTCTATCTATCTACCTATCTATCATCTATCTATCTATTAACTATCTACCTATCTATCATCTATCTATCATCTATATATATATACCTATCACGTGCACCGGTACATGCCTATGTGGCAGAGAGACATCAGGTGTCCTTTTCTCTTGCTCTCCATCTCAGATTTTTGAGGCAGGGTCTCTCGCTGAAGTTAGGGCTATCAGCTTATTAAAATGACCAGTCAGCAGGTCCCAGGGACATTCCCGTCTCTGCCATCCTTGCACTGGGTTTACGGAAGCTTACTATCATGTCTGGCTTTTTAAAAATTTGGGTGCTGAGGATCCAAATTCAGATCCTCACACTTGCACAGCAGTACTACCCACTGAGCCAGCTCCCCAACCTCATGATACCTACATTGATTATTCTTAATAATTTATTACAATATGCCATGAGTTCATAATTTCACTATATATATCTATATCTATATATATATAATGTTATATACTAGTTAGAAGATTTTGTATTTTGCTATTAGCGACATTAAATTGTGAAAGAATGTGTTTTAACAGATGTAACCTGGCTTAACAGTGAGACAAGAGTGTTTCACAATGGTGGTGATCCCCCAGTTGTCTAGAGTCCATACAAAGCTCACATGGAGGGTGAGCTGAAGGCCCCAATTTTCACCACGGGGACATAGCCTGTACTGCATGGAGCTGAATTCTCCTTCCTGAGGCTGGGAACTCAAATCCCAAAGAACCTCTTCAGGATCTGATCATCCTGTGAGATGGTTTGTATCCGAGGAAGTGCCAAGAGCCTCCCTCTCTCCACTCTGGGCTCTGGGCAGCTTCCCCACTGTGCCTTCCAGCCTCTGTTCCTTTCTTTGTCCCGGAGTCAATTCTTATTTTAGCTTATAATGAAAAGGAACATTTGTCCCCTCACATAAAATAAGACCTTTGTTTCCAAGACATTGCTTGGCTGGCTGTTTCATTTGCAAACAACAGACAGTTTCTTCTAGTTTGAATAGCTCAAGATGTTTCAAAGCTACAGCATGAGTTGAGATTTGAGAGTGAGCACAGCAGAGCCCACAAAGCTTAAGGAAGCACAGAATGATTTCATAAAAATATTTCTAGTAATTAAGACCCGCAATTCAGAGAAACATAAGGTGCATACATACTTGAGTCCGAGTTCCGGGGCTTTCCCCTTTGCACGGGCAGGCGGCAACCGCAGCTCTAAGCGTTGCTCTGCTCCTGCGCATGATGGTGCTTGCTCAGAAGCCACCTCCTTCCTGTTCTAAGCTCTGCGAGCCATTGTTTTGTGAGACTCTCTAGAGACTCAGCGTGAATGTTATTGGCAGGCTGGAAGAATGGGCCCAATATAGGCGATTAATTTTCTTTCCATACACACCCTTATTAAAACAGGGTTTGCCCTATTTTCTATTTTCCTTTTTGTGTGTATGTGTGCAGAATATGCGAGCGTATGTGGGGGGGATGTTCCACTCTATTTATTATGATTACTTAATAGGGTCTCCTTCTGGCCTGGAACTTATCAAGTATGGGATTGGCTGAAGACTAAGCTCTAGGAATCTACCTGCTCCCACTTTCCCAGTGCAGGGTTTCCAGTGAACAAACATCACTGTACCCAGCTACTTTCCCCAGATACTGGGAATCAAACCCGGATCTTCATGCTTGCAAGGCAAACAAACCATCAGCAGTGGCGAGCTGGCTGCAGGCCAGTTAGAGATTCTGCCTCAGCAAGCAAGGCAGGCGCCGTACCTGAAACTTTCCTCTGGCCTCCATATTCATCTGCATACTCGCGCATACACACACCTGAACACGTATGTACCCTCCTACAACAAACGTGTACACACACAGAGTTTATAAAAAAGACAATTTTAGTAATTAAAATAAAAACACTTCATTCATCCACATTTTACATATAAAAGTACAGTGAGCATTAAGTAGGCATCAAGCTCGTGTTTAAATGTAAGTATAAAACATTCAATTATAGATTAACATATATGGATTTGACTTATAATGAGGGATATTTAGGGCATTTAAAGTCATTCTTGCCACCATGATAATATTATAATGTTAATGTGTGGGGCTGCAGAAACAATATGCTAGCGTCTCTATAATGTTTTGTTTTATATTTTTCTCTAGTAAAAAAAAAGTTTCAGCTGAGTTTACTCCTGTAATCCCAGTACCCAAAAGACTGAAGCAGGAAGATCAACCACAGACTTCAGGTTAGCCTGGGCTAGCCTGAGCTATAAACTAAAACTTTGCCTCAAATCTCTCTCCCCAAACCCAAAGAAGTAAAAACAAAATAAAATAAAACAGCCCACCCAAATACAACTCCTGAGATTTTTACAGTTAGGAGAGACTGAACAAATCCCTAAAGACAGGGGAAGAGGAATCAAACCTGGGCTTAAGTACAAACCAATGCTTTTAAGATACTTTATCCTTATTTCATATGTAGGAGTGTTTTGCCTGTACATGTGTATATGCATCATGTGTGTGTCTGGTACCCAGAGAGGCCAGAAGAGGGTGTCAGATCCCCTGGAACTAGAGTTACAAATGGTTGTGAGCTGCCATGTGGGTGCCTGGAACAGGAAGCGATCTGAACTGCTGACTATCTTTCCAGCCCTGGAACCAAGGCTTTTTAATTATTTTTAATATATTATTATTATTACTTCTTTATTATCAATGTATGTGAATCCCAGCTAGATGAACAAATGGACTTTAATTTCAAGATGGGTCAGCGTGGAATACTGTGGTAAAAGTCAACAGTGACAGAAACATAGGGAGCAAGGAAAATGCTCAAATGCACACAGACTGAAGGTCTGGGCTTTGGTTCCGTTGTTCTCACAGCTAGAGTGAATGTCTTGAGTTGTGTGCTAGCATTGAATGCCACTCAGTTCACTGGCATGAACCCTTCCATGTGGTGAGCGCACATGGGAGGTTTATTTATTTTTTCGAATATGAAATTTCCTCCTAGTAGCCGAGTGTATTACAGGCACGCACTTTGAAGATGAGAAACTGCTCAGATGGGTTAGGTATAACCATACAGACCAGCGATAGAGCTGAGGGACCCACTCAGTTGAGGGGTGCCTTGGGGTCCTTTCCAATGCTTCCTGAATGCTACCTGGACACCATTCACATAGAACAGATCCTGACTGGAGTTGAGGCAGTAGAAAAACTAGAACCTCAGTTATAGCAAAAATGAAGCCATGGCTTCTACCCAGACACCTATGAGTTTTCTGGAGTGAGAGGACATAGATGACAGGAAACATGTTCCCACCAGGCCTGGGTGGCAGAGGGTTGAGGGGGATGATGAGGATCAAGGGAGATGTCAGGAAACCTAGACTGCAGGCTACAGCTGTGAAACAGGAACGGAGAGCAGGCAGGAGGGTTGGCGGTGGTTGTTGCATTGAAGATTTCAGGTCAAAGGCAGAGACCCTGTGATTCTCAGTGCTGAGAAAGTTCCAGGTAGGGGAGGCCTGGGAAGACTCATGAGAAAATGGCATGGAGTACATGAAGCCCAACTTTTAGCCAGTCAGTTTCCTGCAGGCCCACTGGCTTCCACTGAGATTCCATACAGGAATTACTATCCTCAGTTAAGACTCAGAGTGCTAAGGACTTGCCTACAGTTCTGGGAACAAACTCAAGGGGAAGTGCTTTGAATGGTAGGACTTCAGCTCTGTATAGTAGGCTTACACTATTCAGGTAAGGCCTGCTTCGAAGCCCTGAGCCAAGGCCCTGACAGGGCTCAGAAGGCTGCACCCCTCCTCACCAGGGTGAGGGGACCCTCTGTGCATAGTGAAGCCTGCATAGTACATTACACAAGGTTACGTCTTCCTCTTTTAATGATCTGTGCAGAACCACCTGAGAAGCCATTGCGACATTAGGCCATTTCCTCTCATCAAGGGGGATTTCCTTCAGAAAAGGAGACCAAGGACCTATTATCCTCACATTCTCTCTCTCCACTCCTGAAATGAGGTGGTTTCACATACAAGATCTTTCCACAGCTATTGTCTTATTTGGCCTCTGTGTTCTTATTTGGCCAAGTGTTATACATATAAAGAAACTAAATTTCACAGTTAAAGCCACACAATGCTTGCCAAATAAGAACACAGAGAATGGAAGAAGAGGAGGAAGGGAGGGAGGAAGGAGGAAGAAGGGAAAAATAGAAAGGGAGTGTTGCAAGAGGGAAGAAGGAAGGAAGGAAGGAGGGAAGGAAGGAGGTATATAAAGATCCCTAAGAACATCCACAAATTAGCTTGTTGAAAGCTAGCAAGAAGAACTGATGAGTAAAAGCCCCTCACCCCCAAGTACTGGAGCCAGGAAGTTTATTTCTGGTTTACATGGTGCTTCTGAAAACACAACCTGCATTAGACGAGGAAGTAGGCAGAGTAACCAGGGTCTGTGTGGTCCTGGCAGAAAGCAACACATCTGAGATTGGTAAAACACACACACACACACACACACACACACACACACACACACACACACTTTAAAACCCATATTGTAATTTGAAAAATGAAAAACAGTTGATTTGATGAAAAATTAGTATAGATTTTTAATCTTGGAGAAGGGACAGGGACAGCTCCATAATGAACAAATAATGGAGCATTTGTTACCAATTTAGGGCACTTACTGAAGAAAATTAAGATACATTGATGGGTTTTTAAGTAAGAGATTCTTTAATCAACCAGCGCTGAAGTATGGGTGGTTAAGGGTTGGGAGCGGGAGCGGGGAGCATTAAATGCTTAGGGAATTAGGGGGCAACTCGGGCTCTTAGTCGTCTGACACATATTTACCAATAATCCCCTGTCTGCCAGGCATCGTGCTGAAGTTCTGGGACTACGAAGTATGATGACTGTTCTGCACTAGCCTCTCATTCAACAGAGAAAAAAGTCACAAATTATTTAAAGTGCGAGGAGAAAGTGAAAAGCACAATAGACTAGCTGCACACAGGACAGTGTGGAGCACAGGGAATGTTCCCTGTGTATGCAGAAGCTGTTGAGAAGAGCTTCCGGATCAAGTAGCCAGTGGGTTCTCAAACTTTGTCTTTTCCAGAAGCAGGGAACTTGAATAAACTGCCTGCTGAGACGGTTTTCCTCTGATGCATCGATTGGGATTGTTCTGGTGCAAGAATGATCGGTCACATTTTAATATCCGTGGACAGATTAAAAAATGAATTTTGGGAGACATTTTTTTTTTGGTGTCATTTAACCATAATAAACTTTGTTTATACAAAATGAAAAAGAGAAAACTAACCAACCAACCAACCAATCAACCAAAAAGGAAAAAACCCAACAACAACAACAACAAAAACCCAGGAGTCCCCATTGGTTTACATTTCAGCAACCAGTAAATTTACTGAAACATTAGTGTCAATTGACTTTTCCTTTTTTTATTTTATTTATTTATTTATTGGCTCCATGCTGGCACAAATGTGTAAAGAGAATATAGATAGGCAGAGAGCTGATCAATCCTTCTCCCCTTACCCAGTAACACTGGAGACATTAGCAAAGTACCTAGGCAGGGCAGAGTTAGCAGTAGGGAGACAGCAGCCAAGTACCTAGGCAGGGCAGAGTTAGCAGTAGGGAGACAGCAGCCAAGTACCTAGGCAGGGCAGAGTTAGCTGTAGGGAGACAGCAGCCAAGTGCCTAGGCAGGGCAGAGTTAGCTGTAGGGAGACAGCAGCCAAGTGCCTAGGCAGGGCAGTCCACTAGCCCTGTACACTATGCAGTGATGCTGCCCCATGAATAACGAAAATCTCATTTTGTTGGTCATTCAGAAAAATCTAGAAAAAGCTCCCTTTCCACATGTTATACGGCTTTGGTATACACCACAAAAATCGAATCAAGTGTATTTAGAAGGGCTCCAGCCTGAATCTGCTAACTAGTTATCCCAATCTGTATTACATAAATCCCAATTTATAATTACATCTGCTAGTTAGTTATCTCAATTTATATTTTATTTATTTTGAATAAATTTATTTACTTATTACTCTAAAGTATAATAACAAATAAATACAATATAAATTTTAAAAATATCTTATGTAAATTAAAAAAAAAACACATCAAATTTATTTTATTTCTGCAATTCCTCCAGGCTAAGCAAGACTCTCTGGGCCAAGTTTTAAGAGAAATGAGTAAGTATTAGGCATACTAAAATGTATAGATGAGGAGAATCTTTCAACTATGTTAATAAACAGAACGGGAAGGAGAGCTGGGCCCGCTCAACATTGTTTTAAGGGATCTCCCGCATCTGATACGTCCATGGAGCTTCTGGAGAGGTGTCACTAAGCGTCTAAGCGCCGAGGTGGCTGAACTTCTGAAGGACATGTGCCTGTAATTGGCCTTTCTCATTTCTGTCTTGTTAACAAGTATATAAATAAGAGCAGGCCTCAGTAATTGGCTCAGAGTTACTAATGAATTAATTAACTTCAGTCTATTTTACCTAACCTTTAATAATAAAAGTCCTTTTTTTTTTCTTTTTCTTTTCTTTCTTTCTTTTTTTTTTTCTCTCCCCCGTTTTGCAATAGGTCTGACAGGCTGAAAAAACAGACATGTGGCCGAGCTCTCGAAAATTAATGAGAAACGAGGAAAGAATCAATGTACACTCTGCTTGCGGGGGAACTGACACAAAAAAGACACAATAAACCTGGAACAAACACAGTCAGTTTAAAAAATAGGTTAGAAAAAGTGGGCAAATTCAATTATAGAAGTAATTAGAAGATCCAGGGCAGGCTGCCTTTGGGACTGTGCCAGCAAACATGAATTAATATGAGTGAATAGAAAGCCCATGTAGTAATTAAGAAGCAGTCACCTATAGCAATGAGCACCTGAAAACAGGCCTGAAACCATTAATTCAGTGATCAAAAATATTTTTAGATGATTAATATGGCAAATTTATTTTAAAAGACTAATTTCTGGAAAGATATCAAGACAATGGCATACCATTTGTTCCTCTGGCATTTATATAGCTAATTAAATTTTATAATTTGCAACAACAGTCATTATTATCTGAAAACAGTAAAGGCAATATTTCAACTCCCCCACCTCTCTCTTAAGCTATAGTTCTAAAATCAATAAGTTAAACTTGGCTCCTACTGGCCTCCTGCAAGTGGCTAAGCCTTGATTATTACATTATTTCAATGTGTATTTTTCTTATATGGCTGTGTTTCATAAATGTTAAACATTTGAATGAACAGACATATTCTCAAAAGGTTTTACATGTTCCTATGCCCGGGCAGGAATTCCACACACTGTTTAATTTCAACACCATCAAATAAAAGCATTTAATATACTATTTGTGCATCAAAGACTTCCTTACTTGGTCAACAGAGGTCTGTTACTTCAGCACACACCACCCCTCCCCTAAGAACACAAAGGCACACAGGCGCTGGTGAAGAGTGCTTTAGAACACACAGAGGCTAATGGCTTCTGAAATAGGTGATTATCAGAGCCCCGGAGAGCAAGATGAGGGTCTGGCTGGTAGTAAATAACCTCGCAATATGAATTATTCTATTTCCACCGCTTTAAGAAAACGTATGTTTCATTGTAGATCAGAAAAGTCTGGAAAATGCTGTCTTTTTGGAAATAATAGGGGTCCACTAAGGCCGATCTGCTGAGCAGCAGGTGCCGTGGAGCACCTGGTAGGGGTTGAGGTGCGCAGGGAAAACCTGACCCCCCAGCCTCACGGAAAGTCATTTCTGCCCATGTGAGTTCTTACTGTAAAGCAAAAATATGTCTGTCATACTTTAGAGATTCAACTGCTCAGTTTTCTCCCAGATCACTTCTGGTTTTGAGGGAAGACGTTGTGACTGCCACACATCAAGACCAGGCTGGAATTCATCAGCGTCCCCCTTGCGGTGGCACGGAGGTAGCGTATAGGCGAAAAGGGCATGCGGGCTACAGACTGAGGTTGCTTTCAGTGCTGCCATTCCAGCTCTTGTTTCTAAAGACAAGCTGGGTGTCCCAGGAGAGAAAACTGGGGGTATGTTCCAGGTCTCATACTCTCGAGGATGCTCCTTGAGGCTAACCAGCCAGGCTCAGGTAGAGCAGCAGCAAGCAGCCCCAGGAGCTTGCTCCCCAGAGGCAGGCGATTGGGAGCTAGTGGAGTGAGCAGAGCTTAGAGGAGAGGTCTGAACAGGACCCACTTACCGTGAAATGTCAACATGTCAATGAGGAGAGAATGAGCAAAGACCGCCAAAAGCAACTCCACTGGTTGGAAAGAGTACCCAGGCTCTCTGCAAGGCTGCAGAGAAGGCAGGCGCTCTGATGTGGAGGAGAGGAAGAGGCCGCCCCCAGTTTTAGACGGAGGAGATGCGTAGAATAAAGCAGAGGTTAGCTACCGCGGTGCACTCCTATAATCCAAGCGCACCGGAGGTTAGGTCGGAGTGTCAGAAGTTCAGGGCCAGCCATGGCTACACAGGGAATTTAAAGAAAGCCTGAGCTACATGAGACCTTGCCATAAGACAAAGCAACACAACCAAAGTCAAAACAAAACAAAGGCAAAGAAGAAAAGACGAATAACCTTTTATTATCCAAAAGTAAAGGTCCTTCCTTCTTCTTCCTTTTTCCATCCACAAAACATTTTCTAAATTCCCTTTACCAAGTAGTCTATTAAAGTTGAAAGAGAGAGAGAGAGAGAGAGAGAGAGAGAGAGAAGAGAGAGAAAGAGAGAGAAAGAGAGAGATATTGAGAGAGAGAGAGAGAGAGGGGCAGTCTAAAAAACAGGTCAGGCACAGACACAGTATCCCCCTTCTTTCTCTCTTAACAACAATAACAAAGTTTCTTTAAGCCAGGCTGGTCTTGAACTTACTTTGTAGATGAGGACGATCTTGAATTCCAGATCCTCCTGCCTCAGCCTCTGGAGTGCTGGGATTACTGGTGTGCACTATCTTGCCCCCACCAATTAGCTTTCTTCTCTCATTTTTTGGTGACAGGGTTTCACTGTATATTCCAGACTGGCCTCCAAATCACTATCCTCCTGCCTCAGACCCTGAACACCAAGGTTACAGGCACATACTACTACCTCCTACTTTAAGATGGCCAACTTAAAGGTTCTTATTCCAGAAGGAGGGTAGAGCTGAATGCGTGATAAAAGGTGTTGGAAGTCTGAAGGAAGAGGCAGCTGTGCTGGCCTTGCACTGGGAGCTCAGGGATATGGCTGACTGGGCTCAGGCCGAGCTTGAAAAACCACAGTCAGAGAGGGAGGAGGAGAATTTTCACCTGAAGGAAGCTCCCTCTCTGTTCTACTGTAAGTTCTGGGTCCTTCTTAAAATCAGCTCTTTCAGGAAATAGCAAGTATACAAGAAAACCACTGGTGTGTGTGTGTGTGTGTGTGTGAGAGAGAGGGGGGGGGGGACTGGCTGTGTGCACTTGAGGGAGGAAGATGGGGCAGTTTGAAGAGAAAGTTGTGAGAAGGTTGTTGCTTGGGGGAATGGAAAAGGAAGGTTGGGGAGAACATAAGGGAACAGTCAGAGGGTGAGAGGGGGGAGTTTGGAGAGTGTGGTGGGAGTGTGGGGGGAGTGTGAGGGGAGTGTGGTGGGAGTGTGGTGGGAGTGTGGTGGGAGTGTGGTGGGAGTGTGGGGGGAGTGTGGGGGGAGTGTGGGGGGAGTGTGGGGAGTGTGAGGGAGCCTGGGGGTGAGAGCACAGCTCCAGGGAGCACAAGGGAGAGCTGGGGGTTCTTTGGAACATCTAATACATCTTTTCCCAATCACAAGCCTCTGCTCTCCTCAGTTAGTGTTCTCCTCCCCTCTCTCTCTCCCCTCTCTCTCTCCCTGCTCCCATACCCCTCTCTGAGACAATGTCTCCTAAGTAGCCTTGACTGGTCTAGAACTTGCTATGTAGACTGGGCTGGCCTTGAACTCGTAGAGACCCAAGTGCTGGGATCGCAGGTGCGTACCATCATGTCCTGCTCGTGTTTGCTCTTAAACACTCTTCTGTTTTTAAGTAACTGCTCCATACATGGGTTTTAGGTTCTGCCTGGTTGGAAAAGGAGACATCCGACAGGCTTTATTTTTGATGGCCTCTTCCCAGTGAGACATTACCCTAACTTATGGTTTGATGATGTGCTCGCATGATGCATTTATGGATCCAGTTGTTCTTTTCCATATTTCTTTCTTTGTCCACGTGTGCACACGTGCATGCATGTCGCGGTGTGCATGTGGAAGTCAGAGGATGGCTTGTGGGGATCAGCTCTCTCTACCGGACTTGGCGGCAGGCACCTCACCCACTGAAGTGCTTCACTGGCCCCATTCTTTTATTAACACATTTCCTCTTTAAAAACATCCGGTAGCTGTTAAGTATTTACTAATTACCAAATGTCCAGCCAGCCACAGCTTACTCCTTCCTCACATCTAGCTTCAGGATGACATCATTTCTAACACAGAGAGGCGCACCGAGGAGAAGATCACATTCCAACCATTCTGTCCTGGAACAGGTGCCATTGGTGGGAACGTGGAGACTGGCCTATTTAGTTTTTGAGGGGCTTTCAAAGGGAGGCTACAAGACAGCAGCCCAGTTAAACAAACACACAGACTCATCCCTAAGGGGAGAAGAGTGTGATTAGCTTGGGTCAGAAGCTTCCTACGTACAAACCCGGCCCTGTTTACTGATAGACAGAATCAGGAGCCTTTGTGTCTTGCAGAAGCTGAGAAGTAGCCGCCATGTCTGAACACTAATTCGTTCCACGGGTTCCTTCGTAAACTCCCCGCTGGGGACGAGGGGATTCAGGGATGATTAAAACATGAGTCTTACCCTTCAGGAGTATCCTCCTCAAGGAGTAGACGAGTTAGATAAGTAAATCAATTATTAATACAGCTGTGATAAGACTTAGCGGGGATGAGCAGAAGCCATGGGACACGATGGGGGTGGGACAGTGGGGCAAGGGGCCTAGATGCCAGAACTGGGGTTTAAGCTAGCTGAAGATGGGGGGCGGGGTAGAAGTTAATTCGAAAATTACAGGTTGGGTCAGGAAAGACGTCTGATGACCCTACAGAAGGAAGGGTTGGCTTGGTACTCAAAAGGGCACATGGGCAAGTGTTAAGCCACCCCTGCAGAGAAGGCTCCCCTTGATGCTTACAGTTTCTAGTTTTTCTAATTCCCTTTCTTTTACCCAGGGTTTCTGGACAGAGCCGAAGAGGAATTCCAGTCGGCGGCTATTTCCAAACTGGGAACTGTTGGGTTCCAGCATGCACATGGATGAGTCAAATGCACATCCACTAAGCACCCAGGGGGGCATGCGGAGTATTGCAGGATGAGATCACAGCTTCTGAGTCTCACGAGGGAGGATCCCAACATGTATGGAAGTGATTTCTCTCTCCTTGCCAATGTTTTTTTCTTTCTCCCCTGAGGTCAGAGTGTGGTATAGGCAGTTTGTCATGGAAACCTCTAAATGTTCCCTACCTTAGCAATGTCAAAAGGGAGCCAAGGCAGTCCTCAGCAAGGCCGTCTCCATGGGAGCCACATGGGGGCCTGCACAATTTGGTAAGCAGTTTTTGGGAGAGCCTCCTTTCCCATGAGTTCCCTGCCTGGCTGGCTGCTGCCTGTCCTGATGTCAGTTTAATTTTTTTTTTCCCTGAGACACTTTGCCTGTTCTCTATCAGGCCTCATCCCTCCTCCAAGGCTTCCTCAGAATCTGCAATTTTTCCCTTGTGACATTTAATACAATTCCAAATAAACAATGAACTATATAATAAAGAGATTCTCTCTGCTTCTGTCAGTGGTGTGTCAGCCTCCTGAGGACAGGAGCTGGGTTTCCAGTTGGAACACCCACAGTGCCTAGCAGCATTCTGGCACACAGTAGGTGTTTACTAAGTGCTTCAAAAATGATTGAAACTCAAATGCAATTAACTTAAAGGCACCTAAGCGAGACTAGCCCCGCCATTGCTAGAAGTCTCTCAAAACTCACACTGCCTTTTAGAAGGATTCAAATTCAAATAAGGGGCACTGACATCGATTCTCAATGCTCTTCTCAGCCTTCTCAGATACCTGGTAGCTCAGAATAAATCTAACCTCTTCCCATTCAGGGTGTCAGGCATCGTCAGCCCTGGGCCCTGCTGTTTGGCTGGGGATGCCTTCATCGCTGGGCTGCCAAACGCTGAGTATGTGGCATGCAGCTTGTGGGAAGAGCTGCTGTGTACACAGCTGGCTGGAGAAGGCATCAGTTACTAGGAGCCACTGCCCACAATCAGTTTCCCTGCTTAAAGGATCCGCTCCCTGTTATAACGCACAGCACCCTGGAAACCATGGCTTAACAGAAAAGCTGTCAAGAGTCCCCTTGCCTCTCTTAGGCACGGAGGATCTTGAAGGCAGGTTTTATCCCAGAGGGTGGAGCCACAAGGAATAAGGCTGCTGGGAGCAAGAGAGGAAGAGAAAGGAGAGTGGCAGCCAGGTGAGAAAGGGGTGAGAAAGGGGTGAGCCAGGTGAGAAAGATCCAGAAGAGGAGCGCCTGGGTAATCGACGCAGGCAATGGTTGGCGCGTACATAAATGATGGACTGCTTTCTTGGAGTTGGCCTAGAGTTGGTCCCATCTCAGGCTGCTCTTAGGTAACTAGAAAAGAAGTCCACAAGAAACCGAACAGATGGCCGTCACATTTGGGGTCAAAGCCAGATCGCAGTTATGCTACTATGTATATATTCCAGGGCCTCATGGATACACTTTGCCTTTTTCTATCCCGCTCGTTCAGGCTGATTTTCATTTTGAGAAATGTTCTAAGATGGAGTCGTACCCTACTTCTAAAGTTTCACTGAAGCTCGGGCTTAGAGATGCATAGCTAGGTGCTCTTCTCTAGTCAAACTTTTTTTTTTTTTTTTTTAATTCAAAGAAACTCCAGTCGTCTCAAATTGGTCATGAGTCTGAGCGATGTGAATGGTGATGTCTCAAAAAGGGACAAATGGCATGCTGGTGTCGGCAGAGCGAGGCTCTTCCCTGTGTCTGCGAATATAATGCCCGCGGACGAACTTGGACGCAGAACACAATTAGCATACTAATTTGATTCTCCACCTAAAGAATGGAAGATTCTTTGGACATAGACAGCTGTCCGTGAATAGCCAGGGTGACCCCTGGTCAATTTTCCATCTGTCTTAGGGTGAGAACTCCAGAACGAGGCCCACACTGGCCCTGAGATTTCAGACAGCTCTCTTCCTCCACTGTTTCCTGGTGGCTTATCTGTAAAATGGGGGTGCAGGCAGAGCCTCTCTTCCATGGTTGGAATGAGGGTCAGATGAGCACCCTGCTCTCAGCAGAGACTCTGTAATTTAAAAAATTCCCCCTTTTGTGCCGTGTCTGTAATACGTTTAAGACTCTCATCTGAATGTGCATATTCTTGGGGAAGTTTATGCTACGATTCGTCTACCCATCTGGACAGAGAGAGCGGTGGACAGTGGCCTTGCTGGATAAACGCTGAGATGTGTGGGACTGAATTTGTTGTGTGTGTGTATGTGTGCACATGCGTGCGGACGCCAGAGGTTGATGTCAAATATCTTCCTAGAATGTTCTTCATCTTATTATTAAAATGTTACTCTTTGTGTGCATGTTGTGCCTGTGGAGGTCAGAGGACAGCTTGGAGGAATCAGTTCTCTCTTCTCACCATACAGATTCCAGGGACTGAACTCAGGTTTTCGGGTTTGGCAGCAAGTACTTTTACTGAATCACCTGGCCAGCCCTCACTTTATCTATCTATCTATCTATCTATCTATCTATCTATCTATTGAGACAGAGTCTCACTATATGACCCTGCCTGGCCTGGAACTCTCTATATAGACCCAGCTGGTCTGGAACTCATAAAGATCTGCTTGCTTCTGCCTCCCAAATGCTGGGATTAAAGGCATGAGTTACCATACTCAGTCCTCTTACTTTACATTTTGAGGCAGGGTCTCTCACTGATTAGGCTAGGCTGCCTAGCTCTTAAGCCCCAAGAATCTTCCTGTGTCTCCCTTCCTGTGCTGGGATTACAGACACACACTCGCTTCTTACACGGATAGTAGGGATTGAACCCAGGTCTTTACGTTTGCGTACTAAAGGCCGAGCCATCTCTATCAACGGTTTATTATTTATTGATTTATCTTTAAGAAGAATCTTGAAGCTATGAAGAAACTGTGGCTTCCCTTTGACTTTAGCTCACTGGGTGTCCAAGGACCAAGGCACAAAAGCAAGGAGTGGAGACTGTCTGGGAATGTCACGTTGACAAACTGACAGCACACAGGCATAACCCGTGCCAGATGATTGTACAGTGATGTTTATCTGGTAACAGCCCTGTGGTGTCACATGACTTGTCAGCATCTACTTTAACTTACACAGACTGCCAGCACACTGGCGTGAACCTCCCTGGAGACTCGGGTTGGAAGGAGAGCTTCAGTGAGAAAGCACCACGGAGAGCTGGAGATTGCGCAGAAGCACCCCAGCTCTTGTCTCAGGAGTGCTCCAGGAGCTCAAGAGCTCCTATGATTTATTATCTCTGTAAGCTTGGCTGCCAATTCCACTTCCTTTTTTATTATTAATTTTATAAGTTTGCAAAAATGTGATGGGCTTCAGTACAGAGGTTTCAGACACATATCGTCTTCTTCCCCACTGCCATCCCTCCTTGGTTTCTTCTAAGTCTCTACTTCCTTCTTGCTAAGTGAGCTCTTCTTTCTTTAGAAATTTTATTTAGTATTAGTGACCAACAGTCTGTACTGCCTACAAAATACGCTAGGGCAATGGTGGCACAGAACTTGTGGGGGTAGCCAACCAACGTCTGATTTGACTTAAGGCCCACTCCATGAGATGGAACCCATACCCCAAACTACTTGGGTGACCAAGAGCCAGAGACTAGATAGCCCAGAGACCTAGGGTAAAACTAAACACTACTGGTCTAAAAAAGGTATCAATAAAATGATTCCTGATGATATTCGACTGTACTCATAGGTCCAGTGCCTTATCCAGTCATCGTCAGAGAGGCTTCCTCCTGCAGCAGATGGGAACAGATGCAGAGACCCACAGCTAGACTTTATGCAGAGAGAGAGAGAGAGTCTAAACTGGAGGTCTCCACCAAATCTCTCCCCTCTGAGCGCAGGGAATCCTGAAGAAGAGGAGACGGAAAGATTGTAAGAGTCACAGGAGATGCAGGACACCAGAAGGACAAGGCACTCCAAATCAACTAAGCTAGGTCATACGAGCTCACAGAGACTCAAGCAGAAAGCACAGGGCCTACACGGGTCCACACTATGTCCTCTGCATTTATATTATATCTATTAGCTTAGTGTTTTTATGGGACTCCTATGAGAACAAGTGGGTCTCTGACTCATGTGCCTGCTCTTGGGACTCTTCCTCCTGTTGGGTTGCCATGTCCAGCTCTGATATGACAGGTTTTTCCTTTATCTTATTAAATTTTATTTTGTCATTTTTGGTTGTTATCTCTTAGAAGCCTTTTCTTTTCTAATGAGAGTCAGAAGGAAATGGATCCAGAGGGGAGGGGAGGGAGGGAGGAACTGGGAGGAGTAGAGGGAGGGAAAACTATAATCAGGATACAGTATGTGAGAAAATAATCTATCTTGAAGAAAAGAAAAAATATGTATTCATTATTATTATTATTATTATTTTGTTGAGATAGATTCACACTATATTGCTCTGGCTGTCTTAGAACTCACTATGTAGACAAGGCTGTCCATAAATTCTCAGTGATCCACCTGCCTCTGGCTCCCAAGTACTGGGATTAAAGGGATGTGCCCCAGTACCCAGCTTTGATATATTCTTATTTTATGTGTGTGAGTGTTTTGCCTATATGTATGTATGTATGCACACAGTGTGCCCTTGGAGGCCAGAAGAGGGCTGTTGATCCCATGCCCTGAAACTGGAGTTACAAATGGCTGTAAGATATTATGCAGGTGCTGTGAACCAAACTCGGGTCCTCTTCAAGAACAAGTTCTCCTAATGGCCATTCCTCCAGCCACAAAGTGTGTGTGTGTGTGTGTGTGTGTGTGTGTTTCATTCAATTTCATGAGGTTTGTTTTTACTAGCATTGAGCTTGCAAGAAATGTGAAATGATCTGAAGCTTGCTGTGTTCAGGTAACAGTTAAGAATCAGTCAAAGTTGCCCGATGACTGGGTGCCTATGTGAGGTCCTGGTTCTTGAGGGATGACCGATTGCCTGCAGTAGGCAATGGTACATATGGATGACTGCTGGATGACCAGTTGCCTGCAGAATGACCTGGTCCTGGTGGGATGTTACCTGGGGGTGGGGATGGGGGCTGTAGAATGCCCCAGTGCTTGCAAGATACCAAGGAGATGCTTTGGGTCAGGGTTTGGGTGATAAGGCCTAACTTCATGCCTCATCTCAGGCTAGTATGGGCCGGGTCAAAGTACACAATCAGAGCAGCCTTCTGCCCCCAAAGACCATGGTGAAGCCTGCTGTCCATGCTCCTGCCACACAAGCTTGACTTAGTTTCCTTCCTTTCTCCCTTCCTTCCTTCCTTCCTTCCTTCCTTCCTTCCTTCCTTCCTTCCTTCCTTCCTTCCTTCCTTCCTCCCTTCCTTTTTTTGAAGACACAGGAGTAGGAGGGTGGAATAGGAAGGAATGAGAAGAGAGTGCTATCGAGATGCATTTTATGAAACTCAAATTATTAATACAAGTATTATAAACAACAACAAAAAGAATCAGTCACAGCAAATTCAAGGTCATCCTTGAAATCATGATGCTTTGGTTCATTAATCTCCAATATGTTGTCATGTTGGAAGACTGTGATAGCATTAAATTCACCCTAGGGAACTCCCACCAGCCACAGGTGTACCCAAGGAAGAAATCTTAAAGTCATGTAAAAACCAATCTCAAGTTAAAGAAGTCTCTCCTGCAAGATAGCATATTATCAGTGCATACTAAGGGGAGCCCAAGGGAGCCTCACAAAAGGGCTTCTCCTGTTCTGATGTGACACACAGGGGTGGGAGTAGGAAAGACCTTGTGTTCTTGAACTAGAGAAAGAAGCTTGGTCAGGGAGTCACAACTTATGCTTTATCTGAACTCAAAATGGAAAAAAAAATGTCCTAAAATAATGTCATCAATCTTCCATCACCAAAGATCAGTTTACAAACATGTCACATGCACATACAAAACATTTGTGAATATAAGGGTTGAAGCATGGCAGGCAGCTCCACTGACAGGCTGGCTTCTCTGGACGCGCAGGACCCTTGTGAGCTAAGCTGTCGCGTTAGTATCTGGTGTGAAGTCAGGGTTTCACTCTGATGCTTCGTATGCTACCTGATCTTGTCAGCTACGTGCAAAGAGAGGGGCTCTTAGGTGGGTAAGTTTAACCTTTACACCTATTTCCCCCCTCAAAATTCCTGAGCAGAAAGGAAGGGGAGGCTTGAATTCAAGGCTCGGAGAACAGACTAGAGTTGAGAGATGATAGCCAGCCTTCGGCTAACAGCTGTTGGTGGGTGGTTGTCACGGCAATGACAGTGTTGGAAGTTTCCTGACAAAGTAGGGCTGTGAAAGAGGGAACATACTATTTGCCAAAAAAAAAAAAAAAAAAAAAGACTTACAATTTTGAATCTAATTTTTGGTATTTTGTTCTTAAGAAATTTTAAAGGTAAAATAAAGAATGAGAGATTTATGAAAACCTAGTATTTTCCAAATTCAAATCACCTGGAATCTGTTCAGTATTTCTGAGGTACACTTTTAATTTGAATATTCTGATTTATTAGTGGGAGGTAGATGCTTAGTGCTTTGAGCTAAGTGAGTCAAGGTCTTTGTTATTTTGTACTACAATGGATCTAGCTGGGAAAATGTACTTAAGGTGTGTGTGTGTGTGTGTGTGTGTGTGTGCGTGCGCGTGTGTGTGTGTGTGTGTGTGTGTGTGTATGAATGAATTCCTCATTGTCATATAGTGAGTGAAGTCAAAGGTCACACTTAAGAGTTCAAGCCAGTGTGTGACCAGTGTCCATTAACGTCTATGATTTAATGCTATTGGCAATGATGAATCTCAGAAAACTAATAGGTACCAGCGCCATGTGAGTCTCTTACCAAGAGAACACTTGGGACTATGAGAGATGGCTCAGTGGGTAAAGTACTTACTGCCCAATCATGGGGACCTGAGTTCAAATCTACAACATCTTCATAAATGCCAGGCATGGCAGCATTCACCTGTAACCCCAGCACTAGGTAGGCAGAGACCAGAGGATCCCAGGGGCTCACTGGCCAGCCAGTCTTGCCTAATCAGTGAAGTCCAGGCTCATTTAGAGAAGTTGTCTCAAAAAGTAAGGTGCAAAGTGACGGATCAGGAGGCCCGGTGTGAACATTCGGCCTCCACAGGTGCACAGGCCCACACATCACAAAACATACACAATTCAAAAAATTCAAGAGAAAATCAGGGATGCTTGAGAGGAGCTTGCAAACCTTTCACAGCAGGCAACCTCGCCGCCTCTCATCCTTCTCTTGCTCTGTGTATTCCATCTGCTTCCCTCCGGCTCCCCTTTTTTAATTTTTTGGATCTCCATTCTGGGGGTCACCCCTGGCCTCTGCTGTTAGATCCATTGCCTTTCACCGAGTTTTTATGCACAAGAGCCAGTTTCACATTCTGGTAAAGTCTCTCATTTTCCAAGGTCCTCTTTCCTGAACTGCCCAGCTCCCCAGGGCTGCAGGAGAGGTTAGTAGAGAACGTGGCAGCTTTTGTGGACACTGATGTGGACAGCAGATAACTTCAGCTGTCATTACAGGATCATCCAGAGAAGGGGACGGTCAAGTAGGGCTTACAGTCCACTTGAGTTTTTCTGCTTGTAAAACCAGCCATTTTCAATTTAAATAATTTAGGGATCCCAGCTTCCCTATACTCTAAGGCTCATTTAGCCTTTTATTAGCTAATAGTTTCTCCATTTCAAGAGGTAGAAGGGAAGATACAGTTAATTCACAACAGTGGGTAGCATAAACAAAAAAAGCAAAAACCAAAAAGACAAAACAAAGCGAATACCCAAGCCATGCAAAGGCAAAGAGAAGGCAGAACAGGAATCTATACAAATAACCATAATTGATTTAAAAAGTTAATTAAAGGAGTAAAAAGAAGCCAGTTCTTTGAGGCCCAGCATGTATCAATAGGCAGATAACACAGGAGAATAGATTGGAAAATTGATCTAAGCTAACTAGAGGGAGCTCTTAGTTTTACCTTGAGCACCCCAAATTCTTTCCCAGGTCCTTTCCTTACACCCCCTAACAATGCTCCATGGATAGAAACACTGAGATTAACAAGAAGGAGCTAGCAAAAAAAAAACGGGTCACAACATCCAAAGAGGGTAGGGTAGTTGGGAGACCGTCTTTGACTCGGCTGGGACTGACAGCAAAGGCAGACGCTACGGCGGTGGACACAGGGACTCCGTGACAGCAAAGGCAGACGCTACGGTGGACACAGGGACTCCGTGACAGCAAAGGCAGACACTACAGTGGACACAGGGACCCTGTGACAGCAAAGGCAGACAGTTCGGTGGACACAGGGACTCCTTTCCTCCCACTTATAAACATTTTCCGGTTTTGATTTTTGAACTCTTTATGGTTTTTCACATCTCTGAGCAAAAGCATGAACACAGCAGTAAATATTCTGCCTCTGAGTGCATCCCCAGAGAGCAATCCAACAAAAAGGCAGAGTTCTCTGGCCACTTCCAGAAGCTTCTCTGGGTAGTACCACATTTCTGTTCTCATGTTCCAGGGACATGGAGATGATCTGACGACCACATGTAACTGTGTTCATGGTCTGATTGTGCTGTGTGTCTCTCACATGGAGCCCTCCCATCCCCGGTGAAAGTTACAGCTTGAGAGAGAAGGTTATAGCTTGGATGGCCAGTCAGAGAAAACACTTTCTGTCTGAGATAGGACCCATGGTACTACCAAGAGTTGAATCTGATTGACCCTCTGGGTTACGACAGAAGGTGAGATATGCAGGCTTCTGACTGAAGAAAATCTCCCGCCAGCTCCCCAAAGCACTCCTCTGTCCAGAAGGCAACACAAGGGCTAAGGAGTCTAGTAAGGGATGGGGTCAGAAAGTGGGCTGTGTGGCTGCTCTTTTCCTTCTTTTTCCTTCACATCTCCCTTCCAAACAACACATGAACACATTCTGCATCTCCTGTTGCATAAGTGGTCCTTAGGAGTATCATCGGCCCTGGTGGGTACCCCACCCCACGTTCCCTATCTCTCAGTTTGGAATCAGGAAAAACAAAACAAACACAGCCAAATAAAGCTACAAATGTCAAAAATACCCAGAACTGTTTGAGCTGCTTCCTGACTCCACGTCTGCAGATCCTCTCCCCAGGCCTGCCAGGGCTATAGGCGATGGGCTCTGCTAGCCTTGCTGATTCTGGTACTTCCGGCACCCGAGCACCGTGCTTAAATATTTGTTGAGTGAGTGATTTTAATGGGATTTACTTCCCACAAGATGAAGATAAAGGACAGGTAAACACATACACAGAGTTGACATAGATAACATAAAAATTACTTGATAGGGCTTTGTTTTGGCTGTGGCTTGTCTGGAGAGGTTCAATTCAAGAAGTTCCCAAAATGTGTTCAACAAAATATTAGGCTTGAATAACAAAGATGGTAAATTTCCACAAAAGCTGTGTGTGTGTGTATAATGAAACCTGTGGAAATCATAGTCTGGAATGATACATACATACAAACTACAAACATATACAGGATATATATGCATATATATTCAGAATATTCACTCCTGAATACATATATACATATATATACATATATAAATACATATATACATTTTTCGTCTAATATTTTCCAACTTTCACTATACATGGTCTAGACAGAGACACAGCATGCCCTACTTCTGTAAATGTTTTGGCCATGTTATCTTGTCATGTGGCATAGCTTGTGGGAATTGTATTTTATCCAGTGCATTTTGGGAAAACATGCACATCGATTTACTTTTATTTATTTTAGGCTTCTTACATTTGGGCTAAAGTCCTAGTTAAATTTTACAACTTTGAAAAAAAAATCCTTCCAAGTTAAGCCATGTACTTTAAAACACCTATGCTCATCACCTTTATGTTCTGTGCCTTTACAAAACCACACTCAGATTTTTAAAATTACCTCCAAAATATTACTTTCCTAGGAAACAAGACGAATTGATACTTCAATAAGGCAACCATGCATCCAGAAGTAATACTATGCTGAAACAAAGGGTGGGGTCGGGTATAATAAGCTCATGTCTTGATTTTGAACACAGGGCCATTTCTCCTTCAGTCTGTGTTTTTGGTACAAGGATGTCTACACAAGGACCCATGATATGGGGGGAAGTCTACCATAGTTCAAGACTGAGAAACAAAGTTGACAACGTCACCGACTCAAAGGACAATCCTGCATTCCTATGTACAAGGTGGTCTTAGTAATTCTTCACCTTGTACCTCTTGTGCACGTTCAGCAGTCAACAACACAGCTTCTCTGGGCTCAAGGGACCAAACCGTCACCAGCCTCCTGCTTCCTACTGTCCCTGTGTCTCCAGGGAAACTTGGGTTGAAAAATCACAAAGCTTAATAAATAATCTTTAGGGTTCCTCTTAAGTTTTACTCTCATGAAAGCAGAAAAGAGTCTGGGGATGCAGGAGGCCACAAGGGGAGAACAAAGGGGGAGAGGCAGAGGACATGGGGTTGAAGGAGACCTATGAAAACACATTTTGTTGAGACATTTTACTGTGATGTCTAATATGTTACGTGATGATTTAAAAAATCAAAACAGAAAAAAGTTTTACTCTTGTTTTTTGGAATAAGAATGAAATGGCAAAGAATGTTGGTATCCATACCGAAGCTTGGGGATCCCTGGGATTTTATACAGATCTATGTAGCCTTCAGTTTTTTGAGTACAGAACATGTGGCAAGCACCTCTGTAATTTCAACATATAGCTTAGATTTATGAAAAAAAATAAGGAAAAGACTCCCAGAAAGTGCTTAGTGAATTTATGGATACAGTCGAACATGTAAACTTGACAGCAAGTTCAAACTGAATGCAAATATCGTCCCAGAGAAGTTGCCTATTTATATTGTCTTCTGAGACCCTCTTAGTTTTTAATGAGCAAGGTTCGGCTAAAAACAAAAAGTGTTAATTACATAAATA